>JAQPPZ010003246.1:7353333-8630000 GCA_028583015.1 Wollemia nobilis | reverse complement strand
ACTCAACCAACCACTAGACCACATCCAGTAGGTTCCATGGGAACCTCGCACCTGACGATTCAGGCAGCAACATGTTGGAAATGAGACCCATGAGTACTGAGTGCCTCACTCCCAACACCCCCCTCTCCAACCACCATCAAACTAGAATCCTGCCTATCTGACATTCCATCTCGGCCATCTCCACTAGGCTCTCTACGCCCAACTCCTCCCCATGCCCAAAGCACCATATCAGTATAGCTATCCACTGGTCATGTTGCGATGTCCTGATCGACAGTCCATCTATCGAAATCCGTAGAATCTGATAGACGTCCTCTAGTGTCACTATCACCTCCCCTATTGGGAAATGGAAGGTGTTGGTTTGGGGATCCCATAAATTGATCAAGGCCGTCAGATAGGCCCGATCCCTGACCACAGGCTCCAGTCGAGTCACCTACTTGAGCTCAAGAGCATCAAGCCACTCCCAGTCCACCATAGTTAGTGCCCCACGTGCTTCGGCAAAAGCAATAGGCACCCGATATCAGCTTTTCACAATCTGCACAGGAAAAATGCAAAACATTAAAAATTATGAAAACTGTACAACAAAAACATGAATATACAACACTACATAAAAGTGTATAGCCAAAAACACAACAAAAATTTACAAAACTTAATTTGTCAATTCTAGGGTTTCTAATCCTGGCTGATAAATTTAAAAACAAAACAAAAATTTACAAAACTTAATTTTTCAGTCCTAGGGTTTCTAATCCTAAATGATAAATTTAAAAACAAAATTCAAAAATTAATTTGTCAGTCCTAGGGTTTCTAATCCTAACTGATAAATTTAAAAACAAAAAAAAATTCAATAATTAATTTGTCAGCCCTAGGGTTTTTAAACTCTAAACTGATTAATTAACAAAAACACAAATATTTTGTCACTCCTATTGTCAGTCGTAGGATTTCAGTATTCTAAGTTTAAAAATTTTGTACAAACAAAACAACCGTAAAAATAACAGTTTTAACTTAAGGTTTTCACCTACGTTTTAAAACTGACAAGCTCAGCCTAAAAAAAACTAAGGTTTTAAATTCCAGTTATCCTAAGATTTTGGTTAAAAGCAAAAATAAAGACGTTTCACCTAGGTTTTAGCTACGTCGTCCATTCAATCTTCAGCTAAAGTCTTGGTTTGTGTCCAATTAAGTTTTTAGGGTTTTCATTCTTATTTCAAGAAAACAACATCACAAAAGAAAAATAAACAAATAACTTGCAATTTCGAAAACACATAACAAAAGCAATAATGCTAAGGAGCACTTACTGGTCTCGCTTCGGCTTCGTCGCTCGATCCGATTTGTGCACTCATGATGTCGAGAGAAATTTGGCAGTGCTTCACTTCGCAGAATTAACCTCCTCCTCCCCAGAGCTCCAAATCGCAAGAAAATCTAGATGCAAATGAGCCCAAACCCAAGTTTTGGCCTTTAAATAAGCCTTTTGAGCCTATATTCGTTCCTACCTGGTATGAGCACTCTAGTTAGAACTCGTCCTACCATGGGATGAATACTAAGCTAGAATTCATCCCACCCCAAAATGAATTCCAGGCAAAAATTTCAAAAAACAACAAAATTTGAACAAAAATGCACCAAAAACAACTAATAAACTTGCCCGATGAGAGTGCTTTGGCACTTGACATCCTGAGCATACAAAACAGATTTCGGGGTCACAAATCCTCGCTATCCTATTCACTAAGAAGGCTACCATAGCTAGACCACTCCATGAGAAGATGGATCTTTGAGAATTTCATCCCCAAATGACATCACCAAAAGGGTCAAAACCCACCCAAAAATAGTAATAACATTGTCGAACAAAGGCGCATTCATGCCTAAAGTTTTTGGCATCCAAAATAGACTTCGGGGTTATAAATCATCACCATCCTACTCCCTAAGAAGGCCACCATAGCTGGACCGCTCCACGGGAAGACGGATTTTTGACAATTTCAGCTCCAAGCGACATCGACCTAGAACCCTTCAAGTACTACAATGCGGTGTAGCTGATGCCGCAGTCGACCCTTCCATCGATGCATTTGGATTTCCAGTTGAATCCATCTTGATAGGGTCCGATTTCACAGGCATCCCCAAAGGCAGATCCATCAAAACCCCAGCTAGGTCCATCCTCATCAATTGGTCCTTCATCAACGATGCCACCTATCATGGCCAAATAGAAGGACAAAGGGAAGAAACCCCTAGAGGAGGCACGACCTCTAGAAGAGGCACCACAATCAGTCTCAAACATCTCGATCGAAGAGATGCCTAGTAAAATGGAAGTGGAAGCTCCTAGCCCACCCGACATGGAGTGGAGTCCGAAAGAGCTTCCATTCCCTCCTCCTCAATCACCAACAATCACTTTTGAAATGGCCAATACGAGCCTAGGGGAGTATCTGGTGCAGAATGTTGTAGCAACGCCCGCACTAGAGTCCATGCAAGACATGGGGAGACCTTGCCTCCCCATTGGTACAATTGTTCCTCTAGGCTACCCGCCAAACCAGACTAACTTTGTGTATGGGGGCCTTGATCATGGCACTGAGCCATGCATGCAAGAGGATGAGGATGAAGAGCCTTTCGCAGAGGATGTAAACTATCTGTCCAACCTAGACTTCACTCTGAGATATCTTGGCCAATGCAATTGGCATGGATACGGGTTAGGCCGGTATGAGCAAGGAGTGCGTGTCCTTTGTCAACCAAAATACCAAATGCCTTATGACAAGTCAGGTGTAGGGTTCAATCACCCCCTGCCCTTAGACATCTTGGTCGAAGACATGCAAGGCCTAAGGATAGGCCACAAGGGTGGATTGGCATCAGATCCATATGCCAACCCTAACACAACATACACATTGGGGGATTATCTCCCATGGTCAACAACCACCCTTGGTAACCTCAATCACCCTACCCCTTTGCTAGAAAGAGGCGAAAGTTTGGGGACCCACTTTCAGGGTGGATATCAATAGTGTCAAGAAGGATCTTCGGAGGATGAGTCAGACTATGAGCCAGCATCATATGACCCCTTCGACTCAGATAACAATCACTCGCAAGTGATTCCTATGGATGACTATCACGAGAATCTTTTGACAATGTTTCCTCTAGAGGCTCCAGTCGAGCCAGTGATATGTCAAGAGAATTAGGTCCCCCCACAGAGAGTGGAACAACCCCAGTGGGGCCAAATAAATTTGCTTGAGCAAGGTGAGCCGTTAATGCCACAAGCAGTTGGAGCCAATGAAGGCCTTTGGATCTCCGATAGTGATTACGAAGATGAAATAGAAATGGCATATCTTAATCACATGCGACAGATGCAGCATCGGTGCCCCTTGGAGATTAATGACCTATTTGAATAGATGGGCATACTGCCAGGGCATGAGTGGTACATAGACCCAGCAGGGTGGGACCAAGTGTTGGATCCGTGGCTCCAAGTTTACGATGAGCACCGTCCACCCCGAGACCCTATAATGACATCAGTGCCGAGGGTAGACCCTGTCTTCCTATCCGCACATAGGGACGATCCATTCATGCCCGTCCCTCTAGAGCCAGATCCAGAGCATAGAGAGCATCCAAGATGTCCGAGTAACTACACCCATGGTAATGGAGACCAAAATCATTTCATCCACATGATCTCCATTGACTTGACCGCACCCATCCACAATCCGGCCGATCCAGCATGGTCCTTGCATCTAGACATAGATGCCATTGACTGGGATCACGTCAATTCACCTCCATCCCCATCAGAGTACTGGCATTTCGGTAAAATGCTTCATTTTACCCCTGGACCAACTCAGGATATCTTCCATGCTGAAGAGGAACCTAAGGTTCCCAACGATGATCTTAACTCAGCAAATGATATCCATTTGATCCCGACTCCACACCAGTTGGAGGACGGATCCCACATGTCGGTCGAGGAGACGACTGACGTAGACATCGGCTCAGATCCAATGAATCCACAGATTATCAAGCTAGGGGTAAGTTTATCCCCTGAAGAGCAAGCCGACTACATTGCCCTTCTCAAAGAGAAGAAGGAGGTTTTTGCATGGTCATACAGAGATATGCCGGGGCTAGATCCATAGCTAGTCATGCATAATTTAACGCTTGATCCGACAGTCAAGCCTGTTAAGCAAAAACTACGCAAGATGCACCCAACAGTGGCCTTGATGGTCAAAGATGAATTGCAAAAATTGTTGGATGCACAGTTTGTCATCTACGTGGATTATCCGCCATGGTTGTCCAACATGGTGCCCGTCAAGAAGCCTGACGGGAGGATTCGCATATGCACTAATTTTCATGATCTAAACAAAGCGAGTCCTAAGGATGATTTTCCCTTGCCTAGCATCGACGCATTGGTAGATGCTACAGTAGGCCACGAAATGCTATCCCTCATGGATGGTTTCTCGGGATACAATCAGATTCGTATCAATCCCGAGGACCAACTAAAAATGGCGTTCACAATGCCCTGGGGGACATTTTGTTACAAGGTCATGCCTTTTGGCCTTAAAAATGTTGGCGCCACCTACCAACGTGCCATGACGTACATCTTCCATGATTACATGCATAAAACTTTGGAAGATTACATGGATGATTTGTTGGCCAAGTCTCTCTTACGCCCAAATCATCTCGGTGACTTAAGCAAGATCCTCGATCACCTCATGGAGCATAAAGTCAGACTGAATCCCAAGAAGTGCATTTTTGGCGTCACATCTAGAAAGCTCTTGGGTTTTATAGTCTCAAAGTGAGGCATCGAGGTGGACCCAAACAAAGTCAAGGCAATCCTTGAAATGCTTCCCCCAACTACCATCAAGCAGCTCAAAAGTCTGTAGGGTAAGGTCGCATCGATCAAGCGCTTCATAGCATAGTTATCGGACAAGTGCCGACCCATGAACAAATTATTGCACAAAGGGGTAGCATTTCACTGGGATGACGAGTGCCAGTCAGCCTTTGATGACATCAAACAATACTTGGCTTCGCCACCAGTATTGGCACCACCTAGACCAGGAGTGTCGTTCTACTTATACATCTCAGCTACTGAGGTGGCACTGGGTGCCATGCTCGCCCAGAAGAATGAACTTCACAAAGAGCAGGCTACTTACTATCTTAGCCGCACCCTGGTCAGCTATGAACTTAACTATGCATACGTTGAGAAACTCTGCTTGGCAGTGGTGTTTGCTACCAAAAAGCTATGCCATTACATGCTGAGCAACAAGACGTATGTTGTGTCTAAGGAGAATCCATTGCGATACATGATGAGTCATACTTATCATAGTAGCCGCACGGCGAAATGGATCATGTTGTTGACAGAATTTGACATAGAGTTTATTGGACAGAAATCCATCAAAGGACAGGTCATAGCCGATCAACTAGCAGAGGCTCCTATCGAAGACGATCAGCCTCTAGTCATAGAACTACCCGATGATGGGGTCTTCCATGTCTCAAAATCGCCGATTCTGATGAGCCTGAGTCACAGGCCGACATAACCCTATTTTTTGATGGTTCTAAATGTGAGCAAGGTGGTGGCATGGGAATAGTATTCTTCACACCGCAAGGGGCTCCAATGCCCTTGTCATTTAAATTAAATTTCTCGTGCACCAACAATAATGCAGAGTATGAAGCCTTGCTCATAGGTCTTCAGACAACAATCACCATGAACATTAAATGATTGAACATCTTTGGTGATTCGCTGTTAATCGTCAATCAAGTCAAAGGGGTATTCCAATGTAAATGCCCAGTTTTGCAGGCCTACAAAGCCCTTGTGGACAAATTCTTGGCAAAGCTTGAATGGTACGACATCGAGGCACTCCCTCGGTCATCGAATCATTTTGCGGACACTATGGCCTCTTTGGGGTCACTAATCCCGCAAGACCTTTCTGGTGATATGACAACCATTCAAGTCAAAACATTATCGCAATCAATGATGGAGCATGCAAGCTCTGATTTAATGCCAGGAATCCACATGATCCAGATTGAACCATCCTCGGATAAGTTCTCTCGAATCCATGACTATTTGAAGCACGCCAACTGGGGGGCCTTGTTCTCCCCTACTCCCCTTAATAGCAACACCACGCTATTCTTACAAGTTCTTTCCCGCTCAGCTTTTGCTAGGGATGAACTTCAAGAGGGATTGGTTGTTCATACCGTCGAGGCTTCTGATCAGCAGGATTGGTATTCACCCCTCAGGGACTACCTCAAGCTAGGTAACCTCCCACTTGGATTGACGCATGCCGCAAAACGAGCATTCAAGCAGAAAGCGACAAAGCATGTCTTGTTAGGAGACATTTTGTACCATCATAGCTATGAAGGGATCCTCCTTCGATGCTTGGACCAGCAAGAGTCCACTTGGGCGATCGCCCAAGCGCACGATGGTACGTGTGGTGGCCACTTCAGTGGTATGGCCATCGCCAAGCGCATTCTTCGCATGGGCTACTATTGGCCATCTTTAGAGCGAGATTGTTGCGCATATGTGAGGAAGTGCGTGAAGTGTCAACATCATGCCAATTTGACACACGTACCTTCCCAGGCCTTGTAGTCGATCCAGTCGGCTTGGCCATTTTCATAGTGGGGCTTAGATCTCATCGAAAAGATCTCCCCTACGTCATCAGGTCATCATACGTTTATCATAACGGCCACAGAGTACTTCACCAAGTGGGTGGAAGCGGTTCCGCTAACCTCTACGATTGGACCCCGCATTATGGAGTTCATTTTGCATAACATCATATGTCATTTTGGTATTCCATCCAAGATAATCTCGGATAATGGGACATCATTCAAGAACAAAGACGTGCGTGCTTTGACCACAAAGTACAAAATTTAGCACAGTTTTTTGACACCCTATTATCCGTAGGCAAATGGGCAAGCAGAGGCGTCAAACAAAATGCTAGTTGCTATCCTTAAAAAGATAGTCACATACAATCATAAGGATTGGCACATTCAGATCCCACTTGCCCTGTGGGCTTATCGCACTAGCATTCGGACACCCACTGGGGCAACTCCATTTTCACTTGTGTATGGCTCCGAGGCTGTCATGCCTCTTGAGTTGGAAATTCCCTCCCTGTGCATATCAATGCAAGAGTTCATCGATGATGACACTGCACGGTAGGCCCGGTTAGACCAGCTTACGTTGCTCGATGAACGACGCGTTAATGCTCTTGAGCATTTACGTATCTATCAAGAGCGGCTGAAGAAAGCATACAACATGAGAGTTCACCTGAGGGATTTTCAGGTTGGTGACTTGGTCTTGAAGGAAAACCAGCAGAACTCTAGTTTGCCGTCCCATCTTAGGGACAAGTTCATGGCAAATTGGTTAGGTCCATATGTAATTGATAGCAAGATAGGACCCGGGACGTACCGGCTAGCTTCCCTTGATGGAGTCAAAGAGCTCGAACCCTTGAACATCAGTCATCTGTGACCATTCCATATCTAAAGCAGCCAATCCCAAAATGCTCCAAGGATTCCCGCAATCGCTTGGTCAATCCCAAAATGCTCCAAGGATTCCCGCAATCACTTGGTCAATCCCAAAATGCTCCAAGGATTCCTGGTCAACCACTCCACGCAATCACTTGGTCAATCCCAAAATGCTCCAAGGATTCTCGCAATCGCTTGGTCAATCCCAAAATGCTCCAAGGATTCCCGCAATCGCTTGGTCAATCCCAAAATGCTCCAAGGATTCCTGCAATCGCTTGGTCAATCCCAAAATGCTCCAAGGATTCTCGCAATCGCTTGGTCAATCCCAAAATGCTCCAAGGATTCCTAAATCACTTGGTCAATCCCAAAATGCTCCAAGGATTCCCGCAATCACTTGGTCAATCCCAAAATGCTCCAAGGATTCCCGCAATCACTTGGTCAATCCCAAAAATCTCCAAGGGTTCCCACAATCGCTTGGTCAAAAGAAAAATAAGAAATATCAAAAACAATAAAATATCATCAAAAACAACAAAAACTTGCATCTCATCTCCATGCATGCTCAAAATCATCACAAAATTAAAAATCTCTTTTTACATCTCATTTTCATACTCACCAAGATCAATCCATCAAAAACACAAAAATAATAGCTACATTAAGCATCGCATCCATACATTTGCATATTTGTGGTCATACAGGTCAAGGCACCATAGACTGTCATTACTTGGCAAAGTCCATCTTCATTCCATATCTCTCCGCTGTATAAACAATCCATCAAAATAAAATGCTATCCATATTTCCACCATACTATAGTCAGTTGTCTTCTAATGTATCGAGAGTTTTCGTCATTCAGTCGTCATTAGCTGTCTAGCCACATACTGTACCAAGTCAGACAGATTTTACGAAGGTAGAATTTTACTTGAAAAATACCTTGTTACGTAGCATCCCAACACAAATTAAAACACATAAACATTCCCAAGTTGTGTGAACGAAAGATGAACCCTGCAAAGCAATCCAGGTCACCATAAGCGAAATGGTTATCTTGCTCATCCCCCTATGCGAATGACCCCAAAGAATGCTGAGAGTTGGCAAAAGGACAAGCATCCTCCCTACCCAATTCCCCATGAATCCCAAGTTCTCAAAAGTTGCAAAACATCAAAAATTTGCACATGTCAAAACTCCAAAAAATTTGACATCACCCTCAAAGTGCATACATCAAAAGGCACAAACAATAGTGATTCTCGTCACTCCACATCCTAATCCCTTGCTCAAAAGAAAAATTAATACAAAAATAAACAGTGATTTTTATCACTACAAAAGAGCAAGTATCCCAATACAATTGAAGAAAAGAAGGGAGTTGAACTTGAATCCCTGGAACTCTCAGCATTCAGAAGGTCATGAGATAAACCTCACATATTGGTTTGGTTGATAGCCTATCGGTCACTCGTGGCAAACCTCCCGCATGACGATATATCTTCCGCATTAACTTGGGTGCAGATCAATGTTTGCATGTGGATGAGCTAGCTTATGGTATCCTAGATTGCACCGTAGATTAATCTGACTAAATACAACAAAGGAGTTAGTGGAGCTAAGTAGGTGATCCTCAATACAGGTTTGGTTGATAGCCTATCTGGCATTGGCGGTATCCTGACAAATGCCACATCAAACGAACTCAATTGCACACACAGGGATGTGAAATAACTTGGTCAAAGACAAGTCCGATTCATACCTTGTTCAAAGTCTTGTCAGATAAAAGTACAGCCTTGGCTAGTTAGTTAAAACATCTGAATCTCAGAAAACCTAACTACATTCTAAACCAACTGTAATATCTTTTCAGCTTTACTTCACCATCAGAAAATACAAAAATAACATACAAGAAAAGACATGTATGCCTACAAAGCTATTCACCGCAGCAATCGCCTAGGACAAAAAGCCATACAGTTCTGAACAGTCTATGGTGCGACCTCCAAACATCACAAATTCAATTCATCCATTCCATTTTCGCATATCACATATAAATAAAAAACATTTGCATTCATCATAACATATGCATCCATCAAAATAAATTAACATGCATACATCCATATTCATCAAACCATCATGCATAAAATCAAATCATCACATGTGCATAAACAAAATAAATCCGGTATATATATATATCATCAAAAATGCCCGTAGGCTACAAAGAGTTGGTCCTCTGACCCCACAACAAAATCCAAAATCCCAAGCCTAGGGCGTCGGCCACCATGATCACGTAGGATCGGTGCGATGGGAACTACCCCCCATGGTGTGGGTCCTATGGGACCCCTCAGGGCGGCTGCTGCTAGCCCCCGCATCATGCCTACTCGCCCCCCCTCCTCTAGTCGCCTACGTTGAGAGGATGCTGACTGCTCAGTCTCACTCCCTCTCGAGCGGCGCGATGATCCGCCTGTGCTGAATGTAGGGACCCACCCACCAAGGTGGCTAATCTCTGCCTCCAGCTCTAACCACTGCCGCATCGAGTCCATCTCCCACTGGCGATACGTCACCAAGTTCTCCTCGCACCGTGCCAAAGCCCTATCCCTCTCTGCCAGTTGCATCCGTAGGAGATCCCTCTCTCGTGCCGCATCAGTACCCCCATCCTGTCGACGAGAAGCAGCTAATGCATTCTCTCACTCTACCAGCTGCATCCATAGGAGATCCCTCTCCTACAGAGCATCCCCCAACTCCTCATCCCGCCTCCGTAGCAACTCCACCAACCATGCATTCTCAGCACGTAACCCTACATCCACGTCCACCGCATCTACCCGAGGCATGGGCATCTCTGGAATAGCAGCCTGCTCTGGCTCCCACTGCTCCATGATGTCCTACATCTCCGGCTGATCTGGAGCCCCAAGATCCGCATCCATACCATCCACCTCCACCATCTCTGCATCCTCCAGCGGAGCTCCCTAGTCATCACCTGGTGCCTCGGCACCCTCCCCGCCCGTGGCTGCTACCCCTGCGCCTCCCAATGGCCCCTCGCCTCGCCATCATCGTAGGATCCACCACTGGTCATACTCTATAGTAGTCCCGATGTCGTCCATGTCTGGGACATCAATCACCACATCTGAATCCTCACCAAGTGGCATGATGACTGGCCGATCTAGAGTCCTCTCATCCCCCCAACGTCGATAGACCATGGGTTCACCAGGCAACCCCTGGCACACCCCAAACTATCATGTCACCCGACTGTATGGGAAGAACTCATGCTCGGTCCCATGCCACCCAATCAGCCACCGCCCCTTATGTACCTACCGGAGCCACTCTCCAGCCTCAGGCCAAGGCTGGACAGTCTCGGTAGGGGCGCCAGAACACCTCCCTCGAAGCAAGCCGAGCGAAGGCATCAGCATAGTGCCCTACATCACCTGCCCACCACCGACTCTGTCCCTGCTCCTTAGATCACCGCCACAGTGCCACATAGCCTATATCCTTATCCTCCATCTCCCCTCGAGTCATCCATGGTAGCCCCATCGGCCTCTCAACTGCTATGTGCTGCCAGGCCCAGCTCTACAGTAGATAACTATAGCTGATCCCCTTCTGCTTTCGGTAGCGGACCTCGTACAGCTCCCCATAGAGCTATGCCAGCAGCGTCTGTCCCCACCTCATGATCAATGGTGCCTCCATCGGGCACTCAACCAACCGCCAGACCACATCCAGCAGGTTCCATGGGAACCTCGCACCTGACGAGTCAGGCAGCAGCATGTTGGAAATGAGGCCCATGAGTACTGAGTGCCTCACTCCCAACACCCCCCTCTCCAACCACCATCGAACTAGAATCCCGCCCATCTGATAGTCCACCTCGGCCATCTCCACTGGGCTCTCCATGCCCAACTCCTCCCCATGCCCAAAGCACCATATCAGTACAGCTGTCCGCTGGTCACGCGGTGACGTCCTGATCGACAGTCCATCTATCGAAATCCATAGAATCTGATAGACGTCCTCCAGTGTCACTGTCATCTCCCTTGTTGGGAGATGGAAGGTGTTGGTCCGAGGATCCCATAGATTGATCAAGGCCATCAGATAGGCCCGATCCTCAACCACAGGCTCCAATCGAGTCACCTGCTTGAGCCCAAGAGCATCAAGCCACTCCCAGTCAGCCATAGTTAGCGCCCCACGTGCTTCGGCAAAAGCAGTAGGCACCCGATATCAGCTTTTCACAATCTACACAAGAACAATGCAAAACATTAAAAATTATGAAAAATTGTACAACAAAAACATGAATATACAACACTACATAAAAGTGTACAGCCAAAAACAAAACAAAAAATTTACAAAACTTAATTTGTCAGTTCTAGGGTTTCTAATCCTAACTGATAAATTTAAAAACAAAAAAAAATTCAAAACTTAATTTGTTTTTTTACTAATAAATTTAAAAACAAAAAAAATTCAAAAATTAATTTGTCAGTCCTAGGGTTTCTAATCCTAACTGATAAATTTAAAAACAAAAAAAAATTCAAAAATTAATTTGTCAGCCCTAGGGTTTTTAAACTCTAAACTGATTAATTAACAAAAACACAAATATTTTGTCAGTCCTATTGTCAGTCGTAGGATTTTGGTATTCTAAGTTTAAAAAGTCTGTACAAACAAAACAAACGTAAAAATAACAGTTTTAACTTAGGGTTTTCACCTACGTTTTAAAACTGACAAGCTCAGCCTAAAAAACTAGGGTTTTAAGTTCCATTTATCCTAAGGTTTTAGTTAAAAGCAAAAATAAAGATTTTTCACCTAGGTTTTAGCTACATCCTCCGTTCAATCTTTAGCTAAAGTCTTGGTTTGTGTCCAGTTAAGTTTTTAGGGTTTTCATTTTTATTTCAAGAAAACAACATCACAAAAGAAAAATAAACAAATAACTTGCAATTTCGAAAACACATAACAAAAAGTAATAATGCTAAAGAGCACTTACTGGTCTCGCTTCGGCTCCGCCGCTCGATCCGGTTTGTGCACTCATGATGTCGGGAGAAATTTGGCAGTGCTTCGCTTCGTAGAATTAACCTCCTCCTCCCCAGAGCTCCAAATCGCAAGAAAATTCAGATGCAAATGAGCCCAAACCCTAGTTTTGGCCTTTAAATAAGCCTTTTGAGCCTATATTCGTTCCTACCTGGGATGAGCACTCTGGTTAGCACTCGTCCTACCCTGGGATGAATACTATGCTAGAATTCGTCCCACCCTAGAATGAATTCTAGGCAAAAATTTCAAAAAACAACAAAAATTGAACAAAAATGCACCAAAAGCAGCAATAAACCTGTCCAATGAGAGTGCTTTTGCACTTGACATTCCGGGCATGCAAAATAGATGTCGGGGTCACAAATCCTCACTATCCTACTCCCTAAGAAGGCTACCATAGCCGGACCGCTCCACGGGAAGATGGATTTTCGAGAATTTCATCCCCAAATGACATCACCAAAAGGGTCAAAAACCCACCCAAAAATAAGTAATAACATTGCCGAACGAAGGCGCCTTCATGCCTGACA
Organism: Wollemia nobilis; assembly: GCA_028583015.1. NCBI lineage: Eukaryota > Viridiplantae > Streptophyta > Pinopsida > Araucariales > Araucariaceae > Wollemia > Wollemia nobilis. The sequence goes on along the minus strand of JAQPPZ010003246.1, from coordinate 8,617,107 downwards.
TTCTTGGCATCCAAAATAGATGTCGGGGTTATAAATCATCACCATCCTACTCCCTAAGAAGGCCACCATGGCCGGACCGCTCCACGGGAAGACGGATTTTTGACAATTTTAGCTCCAAACGACGTCGCCAAAAGGGTTAACACCCACCAAAAATAGGTCTAAATGTCAGAAAACTGCACACACATTCAATGCTAAACCTCTGAAGGCACCCTTACCTAAGTCATCTTGGGTCAAGCGACTCATCGCTTTTCTCATGAAGGTCATTCCCTCATCGATTCGTCGCTTGAGGGGGTAGTCACACTTAGTCACCAATCAACACTTACACACCCAATCATGGAAAATGGCATGCATTCAAAGGATCATTGACAAAGACAATTACGCTCCTGCTTGGGGTAGTAAACAAGCAACAATCACAAGCTGATCAAACACTTGGCATTCATGAATCATGAACTCTAGGTTACCACAGACAAAAGGTTGCGCCCTTTGCCTATTCATGACTGATCAATGTCCAAGCTCAAGTAACACCTCACCGAAAAAGGTTAACACTTGAATTAAGTTCCTTCGCTCGTCAGAAGCAAGGATTCAAGAATGCATGCCCTTTCCATGCTTGGGGCATCAAGAGTTGGTTAGGTTACTAAGAAACCCTAATCATTAGTGCTTTGGTTATCTATTTTTGCTCGACGCTGCGCCATGCACAACGCATCCCAAAAAGGGGCATCTATAGACACCAAAACAACACCAATCCGATTATGTGACTGCAAACACTGATCGCATTGACACACACAGCCCCAAGGGCAGCCCCCGAGAGGTTAAATAGTGGTCCTAACCACTCTCACAACGTAGTTTTGGGAAGTCAGAGATCAATTTGACACCTTCTAGGCACTTTGCTCAGAATCCGTCCCTCCCTGGGACGAATTCAAAATGGGATCCGTCCTCCCCTGGGACGAATACAGAATCCGCTCCAGGGTAGGATGAATTCCAGGTTCAATGGGAAAAAAGAGAAATTGTGCCAAATGGCAGCCAAGGACAGTCAATTAATGCTCCCTGCCTTGCATGCGCGCGTAGGTGAGCAGATTGAACGTTAGAGGACTGTCACAAGGGCAGTCATGGAAGCCCAAGTCAGGGAGGAATCTCCTCCCTCTTGGGAAGGCATGGCCGCCAAGTGGTGCCCCTGCATGCCCATCCAAAGAGACCCCTTGGGTCTATAAATTGGTGAGCTTCCTCACCCAAAAGAGGACAGGTTGGAAGCATTTTTAAGCAACGAAGTGCTGCCAAATTGATACCACGCTTTACCTTTGATTCACCTCTTCCACATCCTTGATCTCTTTCGCAAGGGAGGTCATTGGGTGGTTATTGGAAGTGTGAATCCGGATCCAAAACCCGACACTTGACCGCATTGATCCACCCATTCGTCGACAACACATTACAAGAGATTTTGGGCCCATCCCAAGTGGATTGGTGCCGAAATCAGGTTCCAACGGTGGGTGGCCCGCCCGGGCGCCCCGCACTCCTGCGAGCCTAATCTTCTTTTTTAGGAACGATTGGGGATTCATGGCAGATTGTCCTTTTTGTCATTTGTTTATTTTGCATTCCATCTTATGCTGCTTAAATAGCTTGTAATTCTGATTTCACAATGCTTTGATCAATTTTTATCATGTTTTATCGCTTTTGTTGTCCTCACTAACTTGCAGGTAGCGGCATCAAATTCCCATTGATGGAGGCCAAATTGGGGAAATCTGACCATCTGGGTCTTCCCAAAATGCCTCCAATTAGCTAACCCCCAAGTTTGCAGGTCTTTTGGAGCTCCCTAGATGCGACATTTTGGGTAGTATCACTTCGGCGCTTTGTTGCAGGTGAATTCGTTCTACCCCGGAGCGAATTACAGTCGGATCCGTCCCGCCCCGGAACGAATTCAAATCGGTGAAGAATTTCCTGACTGTTTCATTTGCAGTGACCTTCTGGTGATGTTCTCTGGTTTCTATCAAATTTGCAGGTTATTTGGAGTCATTTTATTTATCGATTTAGCTAATCTTATGCATGCATCCTCCATTGGTTTTTAGGATCAAACGCCTTATCTTTTGTCACAGGTGCTACTAACGATTTGTTGTTTCTTTGAACGCAGGAGGAGCAGCAAGGATCAAGGATTCATCAACACCAGCGGCGACAACACTTTGGCCCGCCCATTTTACATGTGGGCACGCGGAAGGAGGAACACTAAGTCATGATTGTAACCAAAACTCATTTAACGCTCCTAGCCCCTGAAAAGGGAGGAGGCATCTTTGTAACTGATATTAAGAGAGTTAAATAAAAAGGGTTGTGCTTTCTGTACTTTCTTTTATCTCAGTTCAATTCGTCTCTTTCATTTCATGCATTTCACGTTATAGGACTTAAGCGTTTGTTTTGATTTTGAATGCATCGCATTAGTATTTCCTTCTTCCGGAATCTCGTGTTTTCAAAAACATAGCTTCATTCTTGATATTTTATGTGCAGTCATGTTTTTAAAAAAACTGGTTAGTAGCCTACTTTGAGAGGCTATTAATTTTTATTTACAAATCCTTTTCCATTGATTTTAGGACAGTTTATTGAAATTATATCTCTCTAAGTTGTATAAATTTCACATGATTATGATAAGTGGAAGGCCTTCATTTCATCTTCCAAAAAAATGCAACTTCTTCTTTTTTACTGTGTTTTCTAGTTTTGTAATATGCTTCGTTTTTATCTGTATTTCATGTTATAATCTTCACTATATAGGTGTCAGGTGTTATCTAGAAAAAAATAAAATTTTAAATGGAGAGAAATAAAAATGAATAAAAAGTGATTAATTACAAATAATTTTAGAATTAAACAATCAAATCCATATCAAATTTTACTACTTGAATTAAGGGCTTTTCCAATAGAAGCAAAATCTATGATAACACTATTTTGGTACCTAAAGAAGAATAGAAGACATGTTGTCAAAACAGGTAATCAAAGAAACACTTTTTTTTGTTAAGTTGGAAAAGTGTATTTTGAAAGGAATGGTAACCTTTTACATCAATAGATATGGCCAATCATTGTACATTTCACCAAGAAGCATTTTCCACTAGCATAAATCCTATACCAACCATGTAACAACAAACACACTTCACGAACCACATCCAAAACTAGAAAATCAGCATACACCATATCTAAATATCATATACTCTATGCTTTCTTGTGGCATTATCATTATCAACTAAATTATTTATGTGCACTGGGATATCATTCCCCTATTTCTTTCTGACATCTTCCATAAATCCTTTGTTAGCAAGACCATCTGCTACCCTATTGGTTTATCTATAAATATGATTGATAGATACATTTTCAAGTCTATCCAAAAGCGCTAGAGCTTCCACAATAACTAAACCAATAGTCCATGTGCTTGGTTGTTGCCCCTTTAAAATGGTTATAATATTTTGTGATTCTCCTTCAACTATGAGTTTATCTAGATTGCTATTTATAGCCAAAGAAATTCTTACATAATTTGCTCTTGATTTTGTAAAATAACTTGTCTATTCACCCAGTGTTTCATCAAAGGCTTTTATTACCTTACCTAGATGATTTTGGATCACCCCTATATCTCCTGCTAGCCTAGGATTACCTTTTGAGGACCCATAAAAATTTAATTTGAACCACCCAATCGGTGGTGGTATCTATTTTGCATGAGTTCTAGGATGAGCTCGAGACACTTGTAATTTCTCTCTGACTCCCCAACATTCCAATATCTATATTTCCTAATTTGGTTTCCATACCTCCTTGAAGCGGATAGTGTTAAAATTCTCCATCAGGAGACTTCTTGCTCAGTTCCAAATCATTTCCCAGTCCATCTTCAAGTCCTCAAAGATTTTGTGGTTTCTTTACTTATAGACTCTCCACCAGATATATGGAAGGCTTATAAGCTACAACTTCTTGATTATTCTACCTTTAAAAGGAGGCTCCCATTGCAAGTTCAAATCTGAGATAGTTTCATGGAAAACCCACTGAACTTGGAATTCACTACAGAGCTAATAAAACTAGGTTTTGGTAAATGAGCACTTAATAAGTAGATGATCAATGCTTTCCTCCTATTTTTAACACAAAATATATCTATTTGGTAAGGAGAAACCACATTTTTCACATTATTCTAGGTCATAATTTTATTATGCATAACCAACCACTAGAAAATAGTAATATTGGGATGATATCTTTGTCCTAAACCTTTACATTAGGCCACACTACCCCTACACCTTGAACCAAATTATAACCAGACTTCACAGAATAATCTCCACTCTTCATTTTCATCTAAATAAATATATCATTTGGTTATCAATGATTGAGGATGTAGGCATTAAGATATCTATTAAGACTTTTCAGGTGTGGACGCAAGTCCTCATTGATGTTCTCATCATAAAGCCACTTCCAATTCTTGATGTCATTTTCTTCCATAATATAATCCTAAACCAACAATCCATAAATAGGAGTCAAGATTATTCTTAAGTTCACAAACCTTGGGATCTCACAAAGAGGAGAGTGAAAGAGCCAAGTATCCTACAAAAATATCATGTTAGCACCATTTCCAATCTACCATCTATAGCCATGCTAGATTAGAGATCTTAATTGTTTAAGGCTATTCCAAAAACTAGACCCCTTAGGGGGGTTGAAATTTTCTAGAAAGGAGGAATTACATAAATAATTAGATTTTACAATTTTGACCCAGGGAGTGTCTTCTTATTTTGCCAACTTACAACCCAACTTTCTCGTTAGAGATTTGTTCATTTTGGGAAGAGTTCTCAATCCCAATCCCCCATATTTTTTAGAGGTATAGAATTTGTTCTAAGCAAGTAAAGGTATCCTCTTCTTTTACTCAACCATAGACCATAGAAAAATCCTTTGGATATATTCAATATTTTTGTAGATCGATACTATATTTTAAAAATTGAAATGAAGTAAATAGGTATACTTTTAAGGTAAGATTTCATAAGCTTGATCTTTTCTGCCTGACTAAGCCTTTCTAGGAAGATATTTTATTTGTAACATGTTCAATAACCGGATCCCATAAGGCTTCCTTCATACTCCCACGTAATAAAGGTATCCCTAGATAGGTTTTTGGAAAATCACCTATGCCACAGTTGAATATTCTTGCTATCTATAGTTGGAGAGCTCTAGAGGTATTCAGGAAAAAACTTACTTTTATTAAAATTTACCTTTTGGATTGCTGCATGCTCATAGAAATCCAAAATCATATTAAAATATCTTTCTTGTGGAAGAGATGATCTTTTCAAAATTAGAGTATCATCCACAAACTATTGAAAAGAGACCAGTTCCAAAGTGGAAGCTGGCCTGATACCTTCTATGTATCCTCTATTCATGCTTGTTGTGAAGGCTCTACCCATAGCTTTAGGTAAAATAATAAATATATAAGGGGACAAGGGGTCCCCTTGTCTTAACCCCCTCTTATTCAGAATACTATAGACCCATTAACTAATATGGAGATCATCATTGTGGAGATGTAGTTTTTCATCATAGAGATTCAATCCTCATGAAAACCAAAATGTTAGAGCACTTTGATCAGGAAATCCCAAGAAACTATGCCATATGCTTTATTCGTATCCAATTTAAGAAACATACCTTCCTTTTTTTATTTAGAGATAAAGTGCAGGATCTCATGGATCTATCATCCCTGAATAAAACCCCTTTGGTGTTTATCAATGACAAAAGGGAGATCCATCTTCAACCGATTTGCAAGGACTTTAAACATAATTTTGTAGAGAGTATTACACAGGCTAATTGAGTGGTAATCTGCAAAAGAATTAGCTCCTGCAATCTTCAGGATGAGGGCTAAGAACATATAGTTCACATCATAAGGGATCCTTTTAGAGGTTTGGAACTCCTTAACTTCCAAGGTGACCTCATTTCCAATGATGTGCCAAAACTTGTGATAGATGAGTGTTGAAAACCCATCTGGACTAGGAGATTTGTCTCCCTTCATGGAGAATACCACCTCTTGAATTTCCTCATTCGTAAAGGGGCTAACGAGATAGTCATTTATTCAGTTTGTAATATTTAAAATAATATGGTCTAACAACAGGTTCATCATCTCTTCATCCAACTATGAATCCACTCATACCATGTCTTGGAAAAATTAAATAGCTTCCCCTCTAATTTTGAAAGGATCCCTTATAGAAGAACCATCAATAATATTGATCTCCTAGATTTTATTAAAACTTTTGTGCCTTAGATTTGAAATATGAAAAAGCCTCGTATTTATGTCCCCTTCCTTTAACCACAAAGCTCTTGATATTTACCATCAGAAAGCCTTCTCATACACTAAAGTATTGTGCCAATCACATAGAAGATCATTTTCTCTAGTTTGAACTTCCTTCGAATACTACCCCAAATGTAAAGAGTCTTCTAAATCCATGAGTTGTTGTTGTAAAGCTGTCTTTTTAACCACAATGTCTTCAAACACCTCTTTATTCCATAGTTTTAAGTTCCACTTAACAAATCTCGATTTATTTACTATTTTATTCAATCTATCCCCAGAAAAATCTTGCCACCACCAATATTGATCCTACTCTCTAAATAAAAATGAAGGATCGACATATTTTCAAACCAAAAAGGGGTAGCAAAGAGCCTTCTCCTATCTATTGTTTCCCAAATCAAAGGATTATGGTATGAGCTAGTTTTTGGGAGGGTCATGAGAGTAGTGTCCTCAAAAAACACTAAGCTCTCCTGAGAAATCAACACCCTATCCATTCTGATATGAATCAATTTACTCCCTAGTCACCTATTAGTCCAAATATACTTTGCTTGTCTAAGATCCAAGTCCATCAAAGCATTTGAATTTATAAAATCATCATACTCAGTCATACTCTTTGAATATCCTTCAACACCTCCCTTATTATCAGATGGATACAAAGGAGGATTGAAGTCTCTTGCAATGATCCATGGGATGCCTACAAAGACATGCCTGAGTTTACTCAATTTCCCCCATAACCTTCGTATTCCAACCACAATAGTGGGTCCATAGATATTTGTAATGATCTAGTTTGAATTATCCTCATTTGAAAATAAGTGGATTGCACAAAATCTATCATTTGAGATAATTTTTTGTCCTTACAATTTATTTGGGTCCCAAATACACATCATTCCTCCTGAGGAGCTCATTGAGGGTTGAGAAAAAAAGTCTGATTTTCTCCAAATTTTATATTTAACCATTGCTAATTTTACTTCTACCACCCTTATATCTTGTAATAGAAAAATATCTAGGTGATTATCTCTTCTCAATGTTTGTGCTGATCTGTCTTCTAGTCTTGTTGAGACCTCATACATTCCATGATAAAACCTTTATTTTTTATATTTAGCTAATTTCTTCCCTCCATCACCCATATTGATGATGATTTGTGTTCCTCTGGCTATATTTTTTGTTATTTCCCTCTTTATTACCTTTTTTAAAAAGGGTCTACGTACAATGTGTTCTTTACCAATATCCAAGGGAGTTCTCTTTGCTTGATTACTATTCACCCTTGAGGGAATCATCAAATCATCCTCTAAACTAGAATCCTCCCGTATTCGAGCTACATGCTTTATATCTATCTTTTTTAAGATCTTCTTACCTTCATTTAATGATTTTCTAGCTTCATCTTGCTTATCCCAATTTGTAAGAATCGTGTCAATAGGGTTAACCTTTACATCCGCTTTTAGATGTTTTAGAATCTCTTGTTGTACCCCCTCATGATTCACCCATTGTGTCTCCTCCACAAATTCCAAAAATTTGGCTGGGTCTCCCATTTCATCCTCTTCAGATCCTCTCAAGTAAGCAAAAGATTTAAGGTCTTCAAAGTCAAGGGATTCCACAGCTTCCATGGGGCTAGACTACCACAACTCCATAAGAGGGATTTTCCATGTGTTCCTCCTCAAAAAAAATAGTCAGTTGGTGTGAGGTACTTGCTTCATTATGATTATCCACCATGAGATCCATGCTTTTACCCTGATCTACATCTTTAATCTCCTTCCTCTACCAGACTTTATTATTGGGAGCTTTCTTCTTCTATGAGCAAAAGCTTGAGATATGACCTCTCCCTTTACAAAGATCACAAAGGGGAAAAATATTTTCATAATCTAACATCTGAGTCTAGGTACCCAATGGGAATGTTATATCTATTGTTTCAAGAAGCTTGCTATCCAGATCAACATTAACACAAATTCGAGCAAACACCTACGAGACTTCATCTTGGTTACCCTATCAATGGTAACAAAGGTACCAATACCATTTGTAACAACCATTAAAAATTCATCACACCAATATTGAAAGGGAAGGTGAGGTAATCTTAACCAAATAATAGCTATGTTGATCCTTTGGGTGTGAGGATTAAAATCCACATCCCATTTTCTGAGAAACAGGATACACTTCCCCATTGACCATGGTCCTCCATCTAAAACTGTTTGCATGTCACTTACCTCAGTAAATTTTATCATAAAGAACCTATTTGGGAGCACCACAATCTCCATGTAGCTTTTTGGTTTCCATCTATCTAAGGTGCACCTTGAAATAGTATCTATATCTAGCGTTACCCCCAAAATAATTTCCATAAAATTGTGTTCCCCTTCTGCCTTCATGTTCAAAATTATATCCAAGGGAATGTTTATAATACCATATTTAACTCTCAAGCTTAAGTATTACCAATGGAGAAAGAGTAGTAGAAGGTTTAGAACCATGTAACACCTAGGCCCAAGAGAATTTTGTCCCACTTCTGGGGCCCGATTCTATTTACTGTTGTCTACCTTTGATTCATCCTACGATGTCTCTAGGATTGCTTTATCGAGAGGTTCTTGGATTTTTTTCCCAAAAAATTCATTCCACAACTCTTCATCCAAGGCCCTATATGTTGATGTACCTTCCAAGTCCCCAGTATGGCCTTGTCCTACTCCGATTCCTGTGCCAACCACTCCTTGTCTGTCTTCGATCACTCCAAACTGTAGTCCATCTACTCCTTTTCCTGTTCGTTCCATTTTATAACTCAAAAACCTATTTATGGTTTGAAAATAATTGAAAACCTTATTTTTTGGGTTTTCCTTTTTCCCATTTTTAGGTTTCGACCCCTTGCTAGTTTTTTGCCTTGCCTGCTACTCCATTCAACTAGGTCCGAACAAAATTTTTTACCACTGCTATTGCTCGTCACCACCGCTGCTTCCAACTTTGTTTGTTATTTTTTCTACCCATTGTGCACAAGGGTTTCCATTGTGCAACCCACACTACAATGAATTCTAATTTAATAAAAAAAAACACTTAATAGAAAAAAGACACCAATAAACAAAAACAACAAACAAATGGAAAAATGGAGCATTCAATCTCATGAGGTCACAAACTCCAACAAAGAAATTACATAGTGTATGAGAAAATAATCAAGTCTGTCATGTGGACTGATAAATTAGGAAGAATATAGTTATACATCAATGATTTCAATCCAAATTGTGAACACATGCAACATAAGTACATAGATGCAAAAAAATCAAATGTAACAAAAAAATGCTTATAGTCCAACTAAGATCTAGTTCACATCTCCACACTGGTATAATGAACAATTCCTCAAGAGGCATTGTTAGAACAAATGTGTCTTTTGCATAGTAAACTTCCAAATGAAACTTTTTGAAGAATTGAGAATACAAAAAAATAGAATGAAAACTTTTCATTAAAATCCACAATTAAAAAAAACGGTCTTCAAAAGATAAGAGGATGTTGAACTTTTTGACTTTGTTCAACAAATGTTTTTAAGATGATTTTAAGCTTTAGAACTTCGAATAGGAGGTCCAAGACTTAAATCCAAAAGAAAGTAGGATTCTACACCATATCCCATATTCTGGTTATATATATATATATATATAAAAGATTAAATTATATATTAAATTTGGATGAAATGAAAATATTTTAATTAAATTTATGGGATCAAAATAGTCTATGGCACCAAGAACTTTAATTAAAGATAGGATATAGTGTATAATCCTACTCCCTTTTGATTTAAACCTTAAATCTACTATTAAGAATTCTAAAGCTTAACATTATCTAAAAAAAATTGTTGAAAAATATAAAAATAATTAAAATTATACGTAATAGTTTGGTTTTAGTAAAATTCATCAACAAAACTTTACATCTTGATATTTCGTAACTATACACATAAACATGTCATGCTATTAGAACAATAACTTACATTTAAAGATGATTGTTAAGTAAACGAGCTTACTATTTGAGTTGTAGATTGATTAAGTAAAACCTAACACATCTTTAAATTTAAATTATACCATATATTCAAATAAACCTTATTTTTTATGTTAAATTTTAAAATTTTAAGACAAACCTGGTGGTTATGGAACAACTTGGACCCCATTTTCAGCAACTAAGATGAAAATTCAGTTACTTGTTGTTCCTTCTCTGCTTCCGTTTTAGCTTTATTATTGAAAATAACCATTCTGTTATTACGTCGTCGAAGGTGATCCTGCGTGAAACTTATAACCATAATCATATAATTTAAATGGAAAAGGAGTCATTTTAGTAGCTACACAATTTGCAGGTTTCTAAGCTTACCAAGTTCTAAACATATGACTCTCGTTTTAAGACTACGTAAATATTTGTCATCTTTTGTTTCATAATGTTGTCTGATTTGGGATGATCATACAGACATAAAAATAGAAAGAAAGTGCAGGGTCGCAACTATTTGTTTATATTTATGTTTAAAAATTTGCATATATCCGCCATTTGCATTAAGGGTGATGATATCAAAAAATTGCATATGTTTGAATGAGTTTTGATTAAAGGTAATTAACATTTATACATAGTTTAAAAAAGTTTTGCATCCGAAAACAACAAACATGCAAGGTAAGAGCAAGCTTCAGTTTTTTTGGTTTTGTTTTAAAAAGAAAGTACATGTTGTAAGTTTGAGTAGAGTAAAGAAAGGAGTTAATACCATTTCTTATTTAAAATATTAAAAAAAATTCAAAAAGTAAAAGATTGTTATAAATAAAAATAGGTAGGATGAAAGTTATTTTTGAAAGTTTTTATTAGTGGTATAGATGTGGGACAAGAGGAAGAGGAATCTATAGCAAAACTTATCTAATTACAGGAAAAATAATTATGTGGATGAGATGATCAAACATAAAATAATGATTTTAGAAGATTAGGGCTAATATGTAAGTTACGCATATATCCAATTTTCCAAAGATTTATCCAATTTTCCAAAGATTTAAAATGAATCAAGTGGAAATATGGATTGAATCCAAATTATTCCATGTATTTTCTTCAAAAATGGCTTTTCCTTATTCTCATTTAAGTTTAGAAATTAGGGATAAAATAATGAACAATGGCCAGTGGTTTAGGGAAAAATATAAATTATATTTAAAATCATTGAGTGAGAATTGTTTACAAAAATAAAGACTATTAAAAGGTATATGGTCTAGATTAGGCTTTTTGGACTTTCTTATCAACTTATCAACTAGGAGGCTTTGAAGAGTATTGGCAATACTCTAAGGGTATTCATCTAGGAGAGAACCAATTGTTAAGGAGAGAAGGCATGCTATGTATGCTATAGTGAATTAGATTTAAATTTGAATTACGAAAACAAGATAAATAAGTGATGTAAAAAAAACATTGCATTGTGATGCCACAAATGGTTATGAGTTTGAACACTTGGCAAGAGATTGTGAATTGAAAATGATGGAGAAAGTAATGAAAAATTTTGTGCATTAAATAGCTTTCAATATGAAATAAAGAGATCATTTTATAGTAAAACTTGGATAAAATCAAGAATTTGACAGAAAGTGACAAAGAAAAATTGTTACACATCATTAAATAGTGAATATCATCACAATTTACTCCAATCAACCATTAGAAGAAACAATTGACACAAGGGAGGAGTAAGCACAATATGAAAGTTAAATTTAGGAGTTAATGGAGCAAAAAGTAAACCAACAAAGCAAATTTAAAAGCAAATGAGATGACTCGAGTGAAGGTTAATCCATATAAATCATCTTCATTTTTCTCAAGTAGTATAAGAAAATTTTAAAGCAAATGAGATGACTCGAGTGAAGCATAATCCATATAAATCATCTTCATTATTCTCAAATAGTATAAAATCCTTTTCTTGCAATTAAAATGAAAGTAGTTTAAAAGTGTATACATTGCACTTTAAGGTTTCAATAGTAACATAGTAAATAAATGCTTATGAAGGATATACATGAAAATTTAGGATTTCTAGGACAACATAAGAAACTAATTTTCTATGTAGGATCATCATTGTACTTTAGGGGTTTTAGGATATCATAAATAAGAGTAGCATAGTAAATAAATGCAAATGAAGGATATACATGGAAATTTAGGATTTCTAGGGCAGGATAAGAAACTGATTTTCTATGTAGGATCATCCCTCTACTTTAGGGGTTTAGGATAACATAAATAAAAGAGTGTTTGTTATTCCTTTCATTTTAGATTCTCTATAAAAATTTAGAAGATAAGTCTCATTATGAAAAGTGCAGTAAATTAAAAGAGATTATGAAGATGAAATTGGTGGGAATGCAAAAAGGAGAGGAAGGTTGTCAAAGCTAGGAAAAAGAAACTCAAAGGTGTGTTCACAAAGTGGAGATAAGACCGCTAATAAAAATTAAAAAAATGATGATAAAAATGGTATCAGAGAATAGTAGTGATAAAAACAAAAACCTAGAAGAAGACAAAATAATTAGTGAGGAATGTAAGGATGCTTTCACAAATAAGGAAAATAGAGTATTGTTTGATAATTACTTTCATAAAAGCTTCTTAAGGTATTATAATAATATGAAAAACACAGATGAGATGGATAATTACTACAAGCAAAGAGTAATTAAGTTATTGGACTATTTTATGGGAAAGAGAAAAGTATCAAAGTTGGGGTTATAAATGTATATGACTCAACTATAGTTACTCCTCATGAAAGATGTTTTAAGTACCTAAGCATATTTTTGTTAAATACAATAATAATTCATAATTGTGATCTATGGACTCTTACTGGTGACTTCAACATGGTTCTATCTTCTTCAAAAAATAAGGGGAGGACTTTTGGACAGTCTAAATCGATGCAATATTTTTCTTCATATATCAATTTAAATGACCTTTTGGTTATTACTCCTCCAATTTTTTACTATGGATGGGATAATAGATGCATTGGTCAATCTCATATAGTAGAAATATTACATAGAGTTTTGTTATCCAATACATAGTTACAAACAAAGTATACAATATCTTTATATGTTTTATTGCAAGAAAGATCAGATCATAAACCTATTTTTTTGACTTGTGATTTACTCAATAATGGTCATCCAAAGCAATTTCACATTTAGTCTATGTAGCTCCAAGGCCTTAATTTTTTCTATATGGTTATGTTATTGTGGAATGAAGAAAAATTTGGAGAACAATATATATATATATATATATATATATATATATATATATATATATATATATATATATATATATATATATATATATATATATATATATATATATTATTGTATAAAGAAGGGGGTTTTGATAGGGTCCCCAAATCTAATACAAGCCGAGCAGAGAAGGAAAACTAGCAAAAGCTAAATCAATTTAAAAAATCCCCTACAAGAGGGGAGCAACACTACTTAACTGATGAATCCCTATAAAATGGAAAACACCAGGTAAGACTTAAAAAACAAAACACAACACCCAAAGGGTGAACCAAACCACAAAATGAAAGACACCAATCACACAACACTACAAGACTAAGGTATCCATTTGATTCTTAATGATCTCCCTAATTTCATTGATGAAAGTAACAACCACTTGGATCAAGCCTAGAATAACCTGATATTTTTAGTAAAGCAAGTCTAAAATTAGTTAAGAATTTGGAGGACCAGATATCAAGGGCTCAATAGGAGTGTGAGCACTATCAAGAAAAGGAGAACCTTTGGGTATCTTGTGAGCAGGTGAGCCCTTATTTGATTTCAAGGACACAACCAAAATAGATAGATCTGAAGACTTGGTAGTTCTCTCAGAAAGCTAAACCAATATTTGTGCACTACCAAGAACATGAGTACCTAGGGACTTCATAGACTTCTTAGACATTGAGCCCTTTCCTTTAAAATTGGGGGCGAGGGAGAGAAGTCACCATCCTATGATTTTGAATCCTCCTCATATTCAAAATATGATAAGGACTCCACATAAGGAGGAATTCTAAAAAAATCAATTTTTCATAGGGCATCTTCAACCACAATGCCTTTGGACTTTATCACAAACTCAAAAGTCAATATAATCAAACCCTGGTAGATCATATCCATCCCTTTCCCTCTTTTAACTCCACACATCAAATATTTTAGAGACTAGTACAAGAAGGCTGACATATTCATCAGTAATTTACGCCTTAGCTAATTAATAAATATCATGTGATAACTTTTTATCACATCCCTAATTGAATTAAACATACAATACTCAATAATCATCAAGAGAACACAATTCCATGGATCCATCAATGGCTTACCATCATAATAATTATGTAACTTTAGCAAAAACTCCTAGGCATCAACAAACATGCCATAATCCCACTTGAGGGAGTGCTTAGGGTGCTTATGTCACTCACCATAGTTAGGTAAATCATTCACCTTGGCCATGAGGTCAATAGAAATTTCAAACTCAATTCCTTCAGCCTGAAAATACTCTCTTTTCTAGGAGTGGTACAGGATCCTATAAAGAGCTCTATGGTGGCCATGGAAGGAAATAATAAACTCTATAAGTTCACCCTTGCATAGGATTTTCCTCACTTCATCATCACCCTCAAATATAGTTGGTTCCACAAGGATTATCAACTCTCTATTATAAGTCATAGCTAGCCACCACACACACAAAGAGGGGAACCCAAACCACAATATAGACAAGGAGATACACACAGAGTCTAGAAGGCCAGATACATCACCTTTTAATACCACAACAGCCCTCCCACGAGCCCCAATTTTCTAGGTACAAAACCTCAATGAGATGATGAAGAGAAGACAAAAAACATAGGGCCATAGAAAATGATGATTACTAAAAGTGCAGAAGAATAGAAAAATGGATATCCAAGGTCTCCACAAGACACCCAAAACCTTGGTACTAAAATCATTGATCACCAAGTTAGCTACGAAAATGAGACCAAGTTTGAAATATCAAATATTTTGGTAACCCACTTAATGAAAATGACAAAATTTAGTCCAAGTTTAAAAGTTTACAAAGGTTAATACAAACCAATGGAATGGACCAATATTCTTATGTATAAGAAAAACAATTACTTTTTTATTATCCTAATATATTAAAAATGGAGGAGCCATATTGGTTCCAAAAAAATTAGGAATAATTGGATTGAGGAATAAGGGTGGGGGTGATGGGGGATATTTTGAGGAGGAGAGCACCATGGATACAATAAGTCATTGGTAGTTTTGAATGAGCAAATTCACATTATGGAGGAGGTGAAGGTAGAAAGGAAGATAACCTTTGCTATGGAGTGGAGTAGATGGGATACACAAAGGCAATGCTAGTAGTTATGGGAGGAGGAGAGGGACACACTACAAACATAGGTTTAGAGCTTGTAGGAGGATAGAGATAGGGTGGTGGTCAAGTGAGATGAGTTGTAGAGGTTTGAGACAACAGTGACTGTAGAGAGAGATAGGTTAGCATAAGATATGAAGTAGCTATAATCATAGGCTTGTTTGGTATCAAACAATGCAATCATTGTAGTATTATGAATAGAGGTAGTAGAATTACAGAGAGTAGATGAGAAAGCATTAGTGCTATGGTGATAATAGAGAGATTGGGTAATGATATTGGATAAGGTGATGGTGAGGGAATATGTAGAGATACCATCTCGATCGACCTCATAGTCACAATGAAGCCACAATAGTATACCCTCAATTGCACCACAAATGTTGAGATTTATAGAGGTATCCACATATTAGGTATAAAGTGCAAGATATGCTCATAGTGTGGAGGGGCAGCGAAGAAGCAATGAGGGGTATCAAACAAGCAATGGGGGGCAACCTCATCAAGATGAAGTAGAGGGGAGCAAAGAGACCGATGGTGGTCAATAGTGAGGGTTTGTTTTCTTTTATTTTGGTTGTATGATCTATAATTTTGTAGGCCTAAAGGTTAAAAGGATTTAGTCTATGGGCATGAAATTATGATGTATTATTTTTATGGATATTTATTATATAGATATACATATGGCTTTTATGGATGTGATATTTTTTATATGTTATAATTTTGATGTGTTATGAAGGATAAATATTGTAGATGATTTATATAGTTTGTGATAGGTATGGATAACGGTGGATGTAATTATTAGGATGTGATAGAATAGATATATAAATGTGTACGAAATAATTTTTATATGCATATTACTATTCATGATTTAGTGGATTAATCAAGGACATCAATATAATCATAATGACATAACAATAGAATCATAGATAAAGTAGTTGACATGAGATATTGATGGAGGCTAAGGTTACTAGGGAATGTGTGATAAGGAAATAAATATGGGACCAAAAGATATAGATGAACGAGAAGAGGAAAATGACAATACTAGTATGTTAGGAATCTACTATTGAAATAAAGCTGACACACACAAAATACCGAAAGATAATTGAAATACATGCAATCACAAAATAATACTATGTAAAAAACAATTACGAAATTGAAACAATCTCACAAATAACTTAGAATTATAGGTCTCTTCGAGGGGGCAACCTCCTTAAATATTTCATTAACTTGAAAAAAGATGATTCATACATGGCTTCATAGCTTTTTAAAGAAAAAATTCATGCAAACCCTAACCCTAGGCTCAAGAGTTGCCTTACATGCAAAATTCCACTCGAGCTAGTAGCTTCTACCAAATGTCATTCAAAATAGAAGAGGATGTGATCAAAATACACAACAACACAGACATATAGATTCTAACTCAGTAGCTGTTTAGGAGACACCTTGGTAAGTAATGAAGCATGTGAAGGAGGACCTTAGAATTCATAGTGGATATCCAACCAATCAGCAGGAGTGAAAAGTGATTATAAATGCGATGATGACGAGGCGATGACGGGGCTTTGATAGGTCATAGCATGTGGTGGGAATTGTGACCTGTCAAATTTGGTCCACTTAGGCTATATATTTGACAGACAAAATAATTTTATACAACGCAATATTGGTGAACGATAGACATGGTCAACGATGAAAAAAACATCTTTCCCAATCAAGGTTGAGTGATCGACTTAGAACAAATTCAATGATTTGATATCACAGTATCCATGGTATTTGGAGGAAAGTGAGTTGTTTTTGTTAGTAGCATTGTAGAAGATGGAGAAGTTTGAGTTGAGGGTTCTACCTTTGGACCAACGATAGATATGGGTGTTCGTCTACATGGCAATGAAGACTTAACATTGAATGTCAGTGTTGATTACAGCGGGGAAGCTACGACATAAGTGGAAAGCACGTGGTTATAGCAAAGGATGTCCATAGTGGATTTCACCATTCCCGTCTAGTAACAAGGACAATGGTTATTCGGATAACCCTAAATCAGGAAGATAGCACTACTAACGGATACCTATTGAGCAGGAATATGGTAGTGACTAGCAGATGAAACAGTAGCCAAAATAAGGAAGGCCAACGATAAATTGAGCTTCCATGGGGATAGTGCCATCATCAAGGTTGTTCAAGGTAGTGATGAGGATCTTGGCAGATGTGTGCCTCGAGAGGGAGCTACTAGACCCATGTCGAGAAGTGTAGTTAGACTAGAAAAAATAATAAAGTATACATGGATATGGGCCGCTTTACAAGTATCATGGGTAACGTGGGTTACACAACGATGACATGTAGATATTTTTGAACCAACAATGGATCTAAAGAATGATGTGGCAAGTTATGATGGAAAATACATACAGAAGTAAGAATTGGTAGACTATTTCACCATATGTTCAAACATCTTATTCATCACTTGTGGGAAGGCCTGGTGGTTACACTTGAAGTGAGATAATGTGGATGTGTAGCATGCAGTGTGTTTACAAGATAGCTGATAAAATAAAAGAGATGATATTGATCATATCAATGACAAACGTTACCTTGGTTTGAGTGTACATGAAAATGACACACATGCATGGGAAATATCATTTAATAGAATAGTTATACTCATTGTGATGGGAGCAAAAGCAAACGGTGATTAAATAATAAAGGTAAATATGCTCCATGTGCTTTGAAACAAGGGATGGAAAGAGTGTGGTTTTTTTTTACATTTGGGGAATCAAATATTTTAATGCATGATTGAGTCATGTAATGGCAAGTGGGCGTTACCAAAAGTACATTAAGTGTTTGGTGTTAAATTTGGAAAAAATATAGAAGCTAGAGATGGTATTATGGATAATATGAATCCAAATGGATGATGAAAACATCGAATAGTCAATAGGAAGATTTTAAATATTCCTTCGAAAGAGAAAAACAAGGTTGGAAACTATGGATAACAAAGTTGCAGGTTTGAGAGCAACAAATACACTAGACCTATTTTGAAACTATTTTTCCTTCCATTTTTGCTAGGCTTGTTTCTTTTTACCATTGATGCCTTTTACGGTTGATATTCTATATTTTTGAACATTATTGAAAATTTGTCTAATGCAATATGTTAGAAATATTTTGAGTTTTCATGCATGCAAATGGTGGACTCGTATACTATTTTTAATATGTTGCACATTTTACCTAGAATATTGCACCACATTAAATACTAGATTGCATGAATATGGATCTGATTGATGATGGTTTTACATGGAATATTAACTTTTGCAAGATCACTGCGTGTAATTGCAAAGTTGCAACACTTTATTTTTTATCATTTCAGTTTCATTTTTTTTTTTGTTTTTCTAATCCCATCCTTTAATTTTTTTTTACTGTTTTCAAAATAAAATAAAATAATATAAAAATCCAAAAACATAGACAGATTCATAGAATAAGATTCTAAGTTCCATTTGAAGCAAGTACATTTTTGTTTGGACTAAAATTCAAATTTCTAAAATTCTTCAAAGTTCACATAATTTGCAGGAATTTTGTAGTTTTGGTGTTGTAGGATTTCACGGTTCTTAAATAAAGGTATAATTTGTAGAATTTACATTTATTTTATTTCAAGCAATAGGTCACTTTATTTCATGAAAAATACAATTCCATTGAAAGGAGGTAGTTTATAGGGCATTTCAAGCAATCAAATAACTCTCTTTATGGAAACCAATTTCATTAAAGATAGTTATTTTCAAGGAATATTAAAGTCTACTAGAGCTACAAAGTTAGTCATTCTCATAGCACTCACAAAGAAGGATGCTTTTCATTGGTCAGAAGCAACCACTCAAGCCTTCGAGGCTCTCAAAGAAGCAATGTGTACTACTCCAATTTTGGTAACTCTAAATTTTCACAAACCATTCATCATTGAATGTGATGCTTCAGGAACAAGTAATGGGGTAGTATTAATGCAGGAAGGTCATACCTTGGCATTCGAAAGTAAACAACTTTTGGAAAAGAATTTTGGAATATCCACATATGAAAAAGAAATGTTGGCTATTCTATATGCATTAGAGAAATGGAGACACTACTTAATCAATAGCCATTTCATTAAAAATTTGATCATAGTAGTCTCAAGCAATTTTTAGAACAAAGATTCTCTTATTTAGAACAAAACAAGTGGTTGACTAAATTGTTGGGATATGATTTCGTTATTGAGTATAAGAAAGGGAAATAAAATGAGGCAACTGATGCATTATCCAGAAAATATGAATATGAAGTGGTCATTAATGATATTTCAGGTCCTTGTTCTCAATGGGTGTCTCAGTTACAGAAAGAATGGTTGTCCAATAATGAAACAACTCAAATAATTCAAGAGTTGTCATTGGGTTCATCCAAACACTCTATTTTCTCATATGACAACAAAATATTATGAAATAAGAATCACATCTACATTCCACACAATTTGACAATCAAATCAAGGATTCTAGATGAGTCACATGCTTATCCATCAGCAGGAAATTCATTTTTTTTTAAAACTTATATGCGGGTTAAATAATTCTTCTGTTGGAAATGATTAAAAGTAGAGATCAAAAAATGGGTAGATGAATATGAAGTGTGCCAATGCAATAAGGGAGAAATAGTCAAATCGCCGAGGTTGCTTCAACCATTACCTATTCCAGATCATCAATTGGAACATATTTCCATGGATTTTATTAAAGGATTTCCTAAGTCAGAATTTAAAACAATAATTTTCCTGATAGTTGATCGCATTTCCAAATATGCTCACTTTCAGGCTCTACAACATCCATTTTCAGCAAGCAAAATGCCTAAAGTATTTATAGACTCAATTTTCAAATTGCATGGAATACCAAAAAATATTGTAAGTGATCGAGATCCCATATTTACTAGAAAATTTTAGAGGGAATTATTTTGACATAGTGGTACCAAATTAAATATGTATTATGTATACCATCCACAAACAGATGGCCAAACGGAGGTAGTTAACAAATGTTTGGGTACCTACCTAATATATTTTGTTCAGGATAAATAATATCAATGGATTCAATGACTATCATTGGAAGAATGGTGGTACAACACTTCTTAAAATTACTCCATCAAAATTCTTCTTTTGAAGCATTGTATGGAACTAAGCCTCCAACAATAGCAGATTATGTACCAGGATCCTCCAAAGTGGCCCAAGTAGATGATTTGTTTCAGCAACGACAGTCAATACTCACCATTCTCAAATACAATTTGGTCCAAGCACAAAATCCTATGAAGCAACAACAAGACACACACCATTCAAAAAGAGTATTTGATATTGATGATATGGTGTTCCTACATTTGTAGCCCTACAAAAAGTTATCATTGAAGATCAATTCAATTTAGAAGTTGGCTCCCCGAATTGTCTGTCGCATTGGAGAAGTGGTATATCAATTAGAGTTGCCTCACTCATTACGTATACATCAATTTAATAGCATAAAAAATATTATTGCAATCAAGGTATTATTCTAGGGGGAGATGAAATTTTATATGGTCATTTTTTCAATTGCAATCAAGTGTTTTGATGTTTATCCAATTTAATAGCATTAAAAGGTCGTAACAATAATAATGTTTTTTATGCTATTAAATTGGATAAACATCAAAACACTTTATTGCAATTGATAAAATGACCATATAAAATTTCATCTCCCCCTAGAATAATACCTTGAATAATTTCATCTAAAGGAATTATTTGAACATTTTTACAATCATAACATGAAAGGAAAGAGCATGTAGATAGGTTGTGTTTGATAGATTAAAATACTTGGAGAGAAATATTTTCTTTTAAGGATTAAAATACTCAAAAGAGAGAAATATTTGTAGTAGTTAATAATAATAACAATAAAATTTTAGATATAAAGTGAAAATATTATCATGTGCTTTCCTAAAATAGTCAATCTCACTCATAACTCATTGTAGTCTTTCCAATCTACTATGATGTTAGCTACCATGTAACTATTAGCAATAAGCTCCATTTGCTTTATCTTGTATGATTAAATAAACCAAATTGAATTTGATAAAATTTTGAATTTAACTATAATATTATAAGCAAATTCAATAAAAGAGATAAAATATAACTCATGATGAATGCAATGATAAAATGAATATGTCCAAACTTGGTACAGTTGTGCACATGTTTTTAAAATAATGAAAGCAAGGATTCAGGCTTTGGCTCTTCTTCAGGAAGTCCAAGGTTCAAACCCCGACATGGGTGAGTGTGTGATGGAGGTGGGTGTGTGAATATATATATATATATATATATATATATATAATAAAATATCCTCATTTTATAAGTATATGATACTTCCACCAAAAACCATGCAAAGGCTAGCAAAATTCTTAAAGAGATCAAAAACTACAACTAAAAAGTAATGAGGATATATTTTAAAGGGGATTGAAAAATAATTATTAATGCTAACAACCAAAATAGATGTGAGATTGGACAAAAAAATAAATTTATTTTCTATATTTATGAAATATTCTTTCAGTATGTCTTTTTTAAATGTGAGCATATCTACAAAGAAGAAATTTGAGTAGCAAATAATTTAGCTTATGGTGAGACTGACCTTCATTTTTATACTTATATGATACTTCCACTAACAACCATGCAAAGGCTAACAAAATTCTTAAAGAGATCAAAAATCATAACTAACAAGTAATGGCTATATATTTTGGCTATATATTTCAAAGGGGATTAACAAATTATTCTTAAATATAAATAATTTAGTCAATGGTGAGATTGACCTTCATTTTATAATTATATGATACTTCCACTAACAACCATGCAAAGTCTAGAAATTATTTTAAAGAGATCAGAAATCTAAACTAAAAAGTAATGGCTATATATTTTGAAAGAGATTAACAAATAATAATTAATACTAACAACCAAAATAGACATGAGATTGGATATAAAATAAAATCGTTTGCAATGTGTATGAACTATTCTTGAAGTATGTTTCTTCAAGATATGAAGATATCCATAGAGGAGAAAGTTGAGTGGAAGATAATTTAGCCAATGGTGAGATTGACCTTCATCTTTGCAAAAATTAACTTAAAAGCATAATTGGCTAAGCAAGATTCTATCTCTTAATGAAAATGATGGCAAGAGTTGATTGTAAAAACATAATAATTTAAACAAGATAAAACCTATTTGATAAAAACAAAAACGAATATTATTTTGAATAAAAGCAAGTTTAATATATATATATATATATATATATATATATATATATATATATATATATATAGTTTGAATTAATTGAGCTAGATAGCAACACAAGTTATTTTAAAAATTAATAATAAAATTGTTGCACCAATTTAATTATAAAACTAAATTTATCCAGCATGAACACCAAATGTATATAAAACAACAATCAATTTTTAAAATTTACAAATAAATATCCATGAAATTAATATAACTTCAAATTATGTTTAGAGTACAATGGAAAGATTATTCCAACAATTTAATTATAAAACTAATTATATTATGCATGAATACCAAATGTATATAAAAAATTAATCAATTTTCAAAATTTACACATAAATATCCATAAAATTAAAATAAATTTAAATAATATGTAGAATATCAAGGATAAGTTCCATTATACAAAAAAATATATATATATTGCAAAAAAAAACAATAATCACACATAAATATCCACACAAAATTTATACATCAATATCCATAAAATTAAAATAACTTTAAATAATCTGTAGAATATCAAGGATAAGTTTCATTAAACAAAAAAATAATCAAAAAAATTAATCACACTTAAATATCCACAAAATTAAAATAAATTTATATTATGTATAGAATATCAAAATAACTTTAAAATATGTGTAGAATATCAAGGATAAGTTCCATTATACAATTTTTTTTTTTGCTAAACTAGAGGATATACTAATACTCCTATATAATTTTTAAAAAATATATTCATATGTATCTTAAAAATAAATCTATCCATAGGTCCCCTCATAAGATACAACACCAGTTGGCAGCCACTCTTTGTTCAAGAATAGCAACTTTTTCTTCAGCTCTCTTTCGTGCTTCCTTTTCCTCGTTTACCTGGTAAGACAAAATCAAAATTATAATTAAAAAAGAAACAATTATACAACACCAGTTGGCAGCCACTCTTTGTTCAAGAATTGCAACTTTTTCTTCAGCTCTCTTTTGTGCTTCCTTTTCCTTGTTTACCTGGTAAGACAAAATCAAAATTATAATTAAAAAAGAAACAATTATACAACACCAACAACCACTCTTTGTTCAATAATTGCAACTTTTTCTTCAGATCTCTTTCGTGCTTCCTTTTTCTTGTTTACTTGGTAAGACAAAATCAAAATTATAATTAAAAAAGGATGACTTACATCTATAAAATAAAGTACTAAGCAGAATTAGAGATGGTTTCAATAACAAATCATAAAATAAAGTACTAAGCAGACTTAGAGATGCTTTCAATCACAACTCCAAAATCAAAATTATATTTAGAAAAAAACAATTTCTAATCTATGATGGCTTACATAGATAAAATAAAGTACTACACAAACTGAGAGATGCATCCAATGACAACTCCATGATGTTTGTTTACTAATAAATGTTGATATGTTTGTATATAAAAATATTACAAAAACTTGATCTGACTCCTATAATAAACAAGATCTAAAGATCCAATAATTACTCGTAAATTATTCAAAATTGTTTCCATTGGTAAATTAGGATAGATATTTTAAATTATTTTAGTTCTTAAAAAGACATGAAGATCTAGAATTTAAAATTTGCCTAGACCTTAATTGAAAGTGGTATAACTTACTATATATTTTAGGATACCCATCAATAATTTCTCTATACATATTAATATGTTGCATATTATTAATGAAACTTGTAGTGAGAATAGCACTATTTTAAAAATATATATAATTTAATATATGATAATAAATATAAAATTTATAATAATAAGTTAGATTATTTATATCATTGAAGATTATGCAATATTTTATTTATTCTAGTTTTTTCAATTTTATTGCATTGTATGGATTTTGTGTGAGATTCAAATATGCAAATATAAAATCATATTAAATATCATTATAAGTTGGATAATAATTTCAAAAAAACCTTTGACATACAATTATTTTATAATAATTACATTATGAATGAAGATAATGCAGTTGTATAACCAATAACAACTATTTTATAAGGTAATTATTATTGGTGCTCAAACATGAAATTGCTAATACATTATTCCAAAATAAAGAAAAATCATCCACTAGGTTGCAAGGTAAAAAATATAGAACATATTAAAGCAATATGCACATTTCAAAACAACTAGCAACTGTTCAGGAATATTACAAACCAATATGTACCCTTTAAAATAACTAGGAAGAGGAATATTACATTGTTCGGTACATGCTAATATAGCGGCATGGTACCTTCATGGTACAAATGTAAATATGTAATATATTAATATTGAGTCTATATTTTAGATGAGTGATTTATATTTTTCCTTTTATGTAAGTATATATGTGCAACAAATGCACAATTGTTGAGAGAATTCTCACAAGTGTCTTATATATAAGTGTGCAAATATGTAATGTGAGGATGTGCATAAGTTTCTTATATTAGGATTGCATGTAAAAGTGTGCAAGTGTGATAGAGTCAAGTATGCATATAAGAAGAAAGTAAAGAATCTAGTATGCTAGTGACAAGATGATAAGACAAATGTCCAAATGTCATGGGTCTTGTTATATGGAGAGAAATAGTCAAGTATGTGAAGAGTCACATTCCTGTGTATATATTATGGAAACAAAGCTCCATAAAATGTAAAACAAATTATTATGAGGAATATAACATTATTTGGTACATATCCCCCATGGTACCTTCATGGTACAATTATAAATATGTAATATATTATCATGATAAGACAAATTGTTGAGAGAATGCTCACAAGTGTCTTATATATAAGTGGGCAAATATGTAATGTGAGGATGTGCATAAGTTTATTATATTAGGATTGCATGTAAAAGTGTGCAAGTGTGATAGAGTCAAGTATGCATATAAGAAGAAAGTAAAGAATCTAGTATGCTAGTGACAAGATGATAAGACAAATGTCCAAATGTCATGGGCCTTGTTATATGGAGAGAAATAGTCAAGTATGTGAAGAGTCACATTCCTATGTATATATTATGGAAACAAAGCTCCATAAAATGTAAAACAAATGATTATGAGGAATATAACATTATTTGGTACATATCCCCCATGGTACCTTCATGGTACAATTATAAATATGTAATAGATTATCAACTATAACCGTTTGTATATTATGGTACAATTTAATGCATTTGTATAACCATTATCGACTATTTTATAAGGTAATTTTTATTGGTGTTTAGACAAGAAATTGCTAATATATTATTTTAAAAGAAAGAAGAATCATCCACTAGGTTGAAAGGTACATTAAAAAAAGTATACAACATATTAAACCAATATGTACCAAAACAACTAGCAACTATTGAGGAATATTACATTATTTGATACATGCTAATATACGCCCATATTAAATCAATATGTACCAAAATAACTATCAAATATTGAGGAATATTATATTATTTGATACATGCTAATATACCCCATGGTACCTTCATGGTACAACTTTAAATGTGTAATAGATTAATATTGAGTTTATAGTTTAGATGAGTGATTTATATTTTTCTTTTTATGTAAGTATATATATGCATGAAAAAGGGTCCCTGAACCTTGTACAACAAGGAACTAAGAAACTAAAATAGAGAAAATGAAAAGGTTTAGACACCCAACTAGCCAACTTAGAGACAACCACAGGAGCTAAACCAAAGCACCAAATTTATAGCCGAAAAAATGAAAAGATCAACTAGCGCTAGAAAAGTGACCAAGAAACAACCAGTTGGGAAAGAGACTACATACTAGAGACCAAACAAAACCAAATGGATCAAAAAGACTTACAGAAAGGACCAATCAACTTACTCTGGAGTAAGGCCATCTACGCTATCCTTCTTGATGGGGAGGATGACCTTAAAGGTCTCATATTTGCTGGCAGTAATGGCCTTAGAGACTCAAATTGCATGCTCAAGGCTGGTTAAGGCCTTCGATTGGGTCTAGAAAATGTTCTCCAACATTTTAGTGAGAATATCTGAAGGATCACGTCTGGTTGTGGACATCACTTTCACATCCATGAGGGATTGATCCAACTCAAGGATAGTTCTTTCAATGGTGAGCTGGTCAAGGCTCTTTCTTTTTTCTTATAATATTTTACGTGCTTCTACGGTTGCAGGAGCTACGATTATTCATCACAACATCAACCATTGACTGGTCTTCATAAATGCATAAAATCAGGTTTGAATCCACCTTAGTAGCAATTTTCTACAGCATATGGTCATAGATGACCAAGAATAGGCCTTGGTGCTTGATGTGTGAAGACTCCCTTTTTGATAGTTCTCTATGGATACCTCCATAGAGCATCATAGATATTCAGGGATGTTAACCTCTTTAACATCTCTTATAACGTTGAGGAAAGCTATATGAAAGCTTCTCAATGGTTCATCCACTTTATCAATTGTGATGTATTGCATCACTGGAATCAAAGCCCTACACCATGGCTCTGGTAATTTCTTACGGATGATGCCTTTGTCATTTCTCACCAATTTTTCCCCCTATCCACAAAGTGTTTCAACTCATCTTGAATGGTGTGATTATCTATATGGAGTTTGAAACACTAGTTAGGAAGCTTGGTGATCTCCGCTAAAATATCGACATATATGGTGAACTTCATTCCTCTAATTAAAATTTGGCCATTAACCCATGAACTTCATTCCTCTAATCAAAATTGAACCAAATGAATTTCATACAACCAAGAACATGCTGAAAGTTGAACCAAATGAATTTCATACAACCAAGAACATGTGGATACAATTCGATATACATTGCAATTACGAGTCACAAGTTATGAGCATTCAAAAATGGCAACTGGGCATGTTTTGACAGCTGAAAAAAATAGGTGATAGTCTATACAAATTCTAGCCACATGTCACTATAAAAGAGGGCATGAAATTTACCAATAAGGAATGATGAATTCAGTTGGAATCACCTCCTAGGAGATAGATTTAAAGACCTACATGAAAGCAACAACCAAAATAAGAATTTTGAAGAAGTTTGAGCTCAAATTGCATCTACAACTATTTATTTTGAAGATCTTCGAAATAATAGGGGAAAGTGCTGCAGTTTGACTTTCTGCAGTTTCCAAGCAATTTAAAAGGTAACTTTTGGTTGAATAAATTTATGGGAAGTATCATACAACTTTCTCCACCATTATTTGCTGACAAAAAGATGCAGCCCATTAAAAATATCAACTAAAGTAGTTGATCTTGTCATGAAATATCCCCAGAATTGTTGCAGCATAATAGGAAATCAGGTTGCAATATAGAAATGGCATATTTTATGTATGTAAATAGATTTTAGGCATCTATAAATATAATAGCTCTCATATTGGTTGAGCTCAGTAGAAATGTAGCTATTAGAAATTAGCAAAATAAGTTCAGTTCTGTAACATAGTGCAGCAGTAATATTGTAATGTCATTTTTGAAATAATAAAGTGCAGTTCTTTTGTCAAATTCTATTATGATTGTTAATTAGTTAAGGAGTGTTTTCCCACCTCATTTTAGATTAGGAAGTATGGGCCCACTCTCAGATCTAGAAGGAGGATTTTTATGGCAGGTTTTAATTTGTAATTTTGCTGCAGCAAAATTAACAAATTGTTTGTTAGATTTTATTTTCTTGTTTTAAGTTTTTGTGTGATGTTATTTATATTTTCCATTATGTTTTTTTACAACATTTATGTGTGTGTCAGCTGAAAAATTATATAAAACATTTATTTCCCTTGTATTCTCTGCTTTTCATGTTTTCCTTATTTTTATGTTTCAACAACTTTTTATTACATCGTACTTTATTTTACTATCAATTTTTGTAGCAGAAGCTTGAAGACCTTTTATGGCAAGACATTGACAGGTGTTTTAGCATAAGTTTCATTTCCCGACATTATTTCAATTTTGCAAATGTAAACTAGGATTTCATTTTCAGCAACATTTCAATTTAGCAATTTCAATTTTGTTATTTCAATTCTGCAAAAGTAGATTAAATTTCAATTCAACAATTTAAATTCCTGCACTTATAGTTAACTTTCAATTTCTGCAAATTAGAATTAGTTTTTATTCCTTGCAAGTTTCCATTCTACAGATTAGGTTTAATGTGACACCAAAAAAGGCTAAACCAAATATGTCTCACCTAATAAATGCTTCAAATATGAATACCTGAATTATACTCTGCCCTAACCTTCTATCATAGATAGCCTTGGGGTGATCTTGGACACCACCCCATATTAATAAATCATTGAGATTAAATGATAAACATCATTGATACATCATATATGTATTCTTAACAGAATCAAATATGAAAACCAAGAACTATTAGACATATAAATACAACTTGAAATAACAAAACATTGTTAAGAATAACTTGTATGCGTGTTTGTAGCCATGTATATTTACTTAAAAAACTAATTTCCTAGACCTTTAATATTGTGTCTTCTTTATATTGGGACCTATAATATTTTGTGGTAGTAAGTATTTTTAATATAATTTAATATGAAAACCAAGAAATACTAGACATAGAAATGCAAATTGAAATAACAAAACATTGTTAAGAATAAACTTGTATATATATGGTTTGCATAGTCTGTAGCCATTTATATTTACTTCAAAAAACTAATTTCCTAGACATTTAATATTATGGCTTCTTTATATTAGGACCTATGATATTTTGTGGTAATAAGTATTTTTTAATGACTAAATACTTCTTATACATAGACATATCCGTCGTGGGGATTGAACCCAGGTCACATCACCAATAATGCAAGTGTCATCCTTGTCGGTAATAAGTATTTTTAATAGAATTGAATATGAAATACCAAAAAAATTTAGACATAGAAATGCAATTTGAAATAACAAAACATTGTTAAGAATAACTTGTATGCAATTTTGTAGACATATATATTTCCTTAAAAAAACTAATTTCCTAAAACTATTTGTACATGCTGTAATGAAATTATTACTCTCTTATACTAGTAAATAAGCCCATGAGCTCTAAGAAACATGATAAATCTAGTGAGAAGAAAAAATTGTATATTAAACTTTAATATATTAAACTTAGAAATCATTTGTACTCCCTTCCCAACCCTCCCCTCCTTATTAAAAAGGGAACTGTAGACACCAAAACAGCACCAATCCGATTATGTGATTGCAAACACTGATCGCTTTGACAAACACAGCCCCCAGGGCAGCCCTCAGAGGTCAAACAGTGGTCTTAACCACTTTCATAGCAATTTTGTAAGGTCGGGAAGCAATTTGGCACATTTAGACACTTTGCTCGCTATTCGTCTCACCCGGGGACGAATACTAACTAGAATTCGTCTCACCCAGGGACGAATTCTAAATTCGTCTCACCCGGGGATGAATTCCAAGTTTAACGGGCAAAAAGAAGAATGGTGCCAAGTGGCAGCCCGGGACAGTCAGTTGATGACTCCTGCCTCGCACACGTGTGTGGGTGGATAGATAGGCCATTAGAGAGACTGTCACAAGGGCGATTATGAGAGCCCAAGTCAATGGAGGACTCCCCTCCCTCATGGGAAGACATGAATGGCACATGGCACCTATGACCAACACATGGCATTTGTGCTTCCCTCTCAAAAGAGACCCCATGGGTCTATAAAAGGTGGGACTTTTCTCACCCAAAAAGAGACGAGTTAGAAGGAGATTTCAAGCAACGAAGTGCTTGTCGAGTTGAAGACCCACTTGCATCCCTTTTGGTTCACCTTCTCGCATCCACCAATCTCTCTTGCAAGGGAGGTTGTTGGGTGGCTTTTGGAAGCTTGAACCTGACCCAAATCCAACACATGGACACCTGAACCAACCAATTCGCCGACCCCTCAATCCTAAGAGGTTTTGGGCCCATCCCTAGTGGATTGGCGCCGGAATCAAGTGCCAACGGTGGGAGGCCCACTTGGGCACCCCCGCACTTTCTAAGTTTTAGAGCATTCTAGATTACTTTTTTAGGTTGCATTTTGTGTTATCATGTTTGGTTAACTCATAGCTGCAAGTTCATAACTTTTGATCAGATTCTAGTATGTTTTGTGTCGCTTTGTTGTTTCACTAACTTGTGGGTGGCGAGATCAAATTC
The DNA here is from genome assembly GCA_028583015.1 of Wollemia nobilis. Taxonomy (NCBI): domain Eukaryota; kingdom Viridiplantae; phylum Streptophyta; class Pinopsida; order Araucariales; family Araucariaceae; genus Wollemia; species Wollemia nobilis. The sequence goes on along the minus strand of JAQPPZ010003246.1, from coordinate 8,586,268 downwards.
TCGAGGGTAGAGGCCAAATTGGGAGAATCCGACCATCCGGGTCATCCCAAAATGGCCCCAATTACATAACCCCTTTGTTTGCGGGGCATTTTGCGGGGTCTCGGGAATCGACATTGGAGCAGCGACGGGTCGGCTTCTTCAACACGGAAGAATTCGTCCCACCCGGGGACGAATTGCGGTCGAGATTCGTCCTGCCCGGGGACGAATTCCGGTTGAAGGCAGATTGGCCAGTTGTCTCGGTGGCAATGGCCTTACGGTAACTTTTTCTATCTTCTTGTCAAGATTTCAAGCCATTTGGACTCATTGTATTTACCGTTTCAGGCAAATGTTTACATGCATATTTCGTTAATTTTAGAGAACGAACACTTTCCATTCGCGGCGGGTGCTACGACATCTTGGTTGTTTCTTTGTTCACGGGAGAAGCAGCAGAGGTGAAGAACTCATCGACATCAGCGGCGGCATCATCTTGGCCCGTCCATTTCAATCGTGGGCACGCGGAAAGAGGAACATTAAGTGATTGTAATCAAATTCTTTTAGCGCTCCTAGCCCCTGAAAATGGAGGAGGCGTCATTGTAATAGAGATCAAGAAATTTTAATGAAAGGGTTGTGTTTTCTCCATTTGCTTGTATCTCGTTTTAATGCGTCTCTTTCGTTTCATGCATTTTACATTTCTAGGACTTAAGCGCATTTGATTTTGGATGCATCGCAATTAGTGTTTCCTTTGCCCGGAATCTCGTGCTTTCAGTGGCGATCACGGTGGGACCCTGTTCCCTGGTGTTTAAAATCATAGAAACTGATTAAATTTTTGTGTTTTGTGCTTGACAGGTACATTTTTTGTTGCATACTGCTATTCGTCTCTAGCAGGGACGAATTATGTTCTGCAATTCGTCTGACCCTGGGACGAATTCAAATTCATCTCCGGGAGGGACGAATTATGTTACGTAATTCGTCTCCCAGAGGGACGAATTCCTGTCTGCAAATTTTCAGAGCAGAAATTCAGAAGCAACTAGAGCGAGCGAGAGAAGAGGTAGGGATTTTTATAATCTCTGTTAAAATTTTTGTTTCTATTTCTGTTTCTTTGACTGTTTTCATTTTATCTGCATTACTTAGGGAAAGTCATTTATGCTTGTTTCATTTTCGTTAAATAAAATGAATCCCACACACTTCACGCAATAATTTTAAACCAAGGAGCTGGTCGTAAGACCCCAGCCCTTGAGCAAGACCAACGGTGGGTTCATCACCACCTTGGCTTAGCTTTGCATCCATTTCCCGATTGTCAACTAGTTGTTAGGCGTAAATCCTGACGAAAGCCGACCGAGTGTCGGCTGGGGTGATTCCCATGCGCGCGAGGATAAGTTTTCTATGGTAGGTGCCATTAACGGGACAATCCCCCTTCCGTACCGCCTACGTACCACGTACCTTCTGCTCTCACGTACCTATAGTCTCCCTCTCGTAAGGGCGGGTATATAGAGAGGTTGGTATATCGGCCTGGTTGGTATATTGAAGGGGCTACCATTTTGGGAGTTATATGAGCCTTCATTATGCATTTAAATGTTCTTCAAAACCTACAAAAACAAAACAAAACATCAAAATGCACTAAACCAGTTTAGGGCACACCGATAATCCTTAAAAGAGATAATCACGGTTTGCGCATGTGTGTGTTTATTTCTGCTTAGTGTAGACAAAAAAAAAAAATCATCATAAACAAGATAAAAATCTGTTTAGATAGCATAGAAGCACCGCAATGGTGTACACCCGTAGCCAAGCCCAATCAAGGGCAGAAGCTCCGGAAGGTACACAAGAAGCAGGCACGAATCGCCTTCGCTTCAGTCTCGAGGATTTGGTCATACCGCCTTATCGGTCTAACCTACAAAAGAATCCAATTCAGAATCCTCGGTGGGGTATGCCTATTCAAAGCAGCCCCTTTCGAGAGGATGCCTTACATGTAGACCTTGAGGTAAACAGAGAATCGCCCTCTCAGGTTAGACATGAGTGGCCACGGTGCGACGAAGCGCTAGACAGGCAAACCATCCATTTGGAGGGACAACGTGGATATGGTATCCCTTCTTTACCTCACATCAAAATAGAGAGACAAAATCTAGAGCGTAGGGTTCTTTACACAAAATGACCTAACTCCGCCTGCCCCCTTCACACCTATGAGAGGGAGCGCGAGGAAGATCATCGCATTCCTCAAAGACAGCAACATACAACGCGGGAACCTTGCGCTTCCGCACCAGCTGGACATCATGATCACCCCTTGAGGCCAGAACCTCGAGTACAGGCCGCCTACCTCGACAGAGGAAAGCGACCCCTTGAAGTTGTAGATCATCAAAATCAAGGCAAACACATAGGAGGAACATTCGAACCTCCTGAGCAAAATAGGGTAGACCAAATTGACCCGATAGTCGCCCAACATGCCACCCGTCAAGCCCAAATCATGCGGCTTAAACAAAGTCATCAGGAGATAGAGTATCAACACCGCTTGGATAGAGAGCGCATGCAACGCGAAGCGGATGAGCTACGCTATAAACTACCTGAGAGGGAGCCAACCCCTCGCATTCAAAGAGCCGAACAATATGTGAGACATAATCCGTTGGTGCGGGACAGGTCTCCATGACCTCGTCAAGCTTTGCCTCCAAGACCTCATGGATTCGAGAGGGAGGCAACTCCCCGAAACAATGATGGGTACCTTCAGCGAGGGCTTGATCAGGGTCATAGGTTTCGCCTAGAGACTCCTCAAGAATTTTACGAGGAGTATGAACCGGAAAGAGGAATATGTTGAAAGTCCCCATCAAGGCGGGAGGGATGCCATTCGGCCACCCCTCCATAGGCCTCCAGTTTATCATAACTTACAACGAGAGAGAACAAGAGAGGAAGAAATAAAATCTTCCGATGCATACCAAGCGCTATTGGAGCGTTTGGAGTCTGTGGAAACAAAAGCTGCTGGGCATCAAAAACCCACATTACGTCAACTCCGTAGTAATCCGGTGCATCCCTTAGTGCCTACACCTCTTTACCCCGAGCACTTCAAGTTGCCTCAATTGGCAGTTTTTAAAGGTGAAGAGGACGCACAAGAACACGTTACAAGATTTTTAAGCCAATGCTTCGGCATCCAAGATAATGACGCATTGTTGCTTAGAACATTCATAACCACATTCGCAGGCCCTACCTCGGATTGGTTCACACAACTACCCAAACACAGCATAAGCAACTTAGATCAATTAGTAGATGCGTTTCTTGAACGCTTTGCCTTCAACACAAGGAAGAAGGCATCACTGAGTGATCTGGCGAGCCTCAAACAATTTGAGGAGGAAACAATGGCAGCATATGGGAATCGATGGAGAGCTTTGCTTTCTAAGTTACCCTACCGTCCTCCTATGTCTGATCTCACGTAGATGTTCGCAAAAAGTTGCTTAAAATCAATCTCTGGTCTATTGTTGCTGCGGCAATACGATAGCTTAGAAGAAGCTTTGGCGCAAGCCGAGTCATAGAAGAGATTAAAATAGGTGAAGGCGCAATCGCTAAGCCTAAAAAGAAAGAGTGGAATAAAACCACTAAAACCGGGACAACGCAACCACAACACGCTGCAGTCAACCAAGTTGCGATAAATGTTCCCGCGCCTGTGCAAGAAACGCAGCCCCAAAAGGCTAATTACCAGGCAGTGCCTCCTGCTTATGAAAGAGATAATAGAAGACAGGAGCAAAATTACCCGCGTCGCCCTAGACGACATTTCACCCCATATGCGGAGTCTAGGGATTCCTTATTTGACCGCTTGTCAGCGGAAAATTTAGTCACTCTGCCAGAAATTCAAACTATAGACCCTAACATTCCCAAGCCTAGGGGGTACGAGAGAAGAATTGTATTGTAGATTCCATAGGCGCAGAGGACATGACTTGAATGGGTGCTGGAAATTCAAAGAACTAGTCCAGGATTTGATCGACAATAGAACATTGGTCGTGGACAACCCCATCGCGCCAAACAACCAACAAATGGGGGTATTCAAGGACCCCTTGCCTGCCCACGAGGCACAGACAAAACCACTCCAGATTAACGAGGTGCGACAGGATCTTCCCACGCGGGGATTTGTGGGAATGATTAGCATAGTAACAAGGAACAGAAGGTACCCAGCAGTTGCCCCCGAGGTAGCTACGAGGGAAGTTTCGACAACATCGCAGCCTCAACAACGCCCAACGCGGTTGCCTCCGCCTAGACCCGAGGTCACAATACGAACCAAACTCACGTAGAGTTTGCGAGACCACATCGGCTAGGCTGTCCATTTACGAGCTTATTCAACAGTCAGCACCCCATAGGGAAGCTCTTATGGACATTTTAAAAGCCATTGAATTACAGCCCCACGAAGCAAATTCTTTCAACAACTTCGTAGGACATGTGAAACGATGTACGAAGCCGGTCATCACATTCAGAGAAGATGAGGTCAAAACGATATCGAATGACATGGCGGATCCACCCCTGCACGTTATCGCGCGGGTCAACGGGATTTCGTACAAGAGAGTGCTTGATAGATACTGGCTCGTCCGGTAACATCATTACCACTGCAGCCTTAAAACATTTGAAGCTGCCGACCTCTCACATCACAGCCTCCACGTACACACTACGAGCTTTCAACGATGCAATATGCTCGACAGTCGACACAGTTGTTCTGCCTATCCGGGTAGGACAAAAGACAATACCTACACCAGTGCCATGTCTTGGAAGGCGAAATGGCTTATAATATACTGCTAGGGCGGCCTTGGATCAGGGACATGAAGTGTGTCCCTTCGATCGCCCACCAATGCTTAAAGTATGCTTATGAGGGAGAAATACATGTAGTCCCAATGGACTTAGAGCCCTTCAAGTATTGCAATGCGGTACAATTCATGCCTCAATCGACCCTCCCTTCAACGCATTTGGATTTTCAATTAAATCCATCTAAACAAGGTCCGATACCGCGAGGCACCAGCGGTGGCCAACAAGGCAAAATCCCAGCCAGGTGAGACCTCATCACCTGCTCCTTCATCATCAATGCCACCTATCATGGCCCAACGAGAAGGACAAGGGAAAACAGATCGTGGAAGAGGTTAAACCCTTGGAAGAAAGGTTGCCCACAATCTCAACGGTATCAACGGAGAAAACACCCAGCACAACGAAACTAAGACTCCTGAAACACCAAACATGGAATGGAGTCAAGAAGGACTACCATTTCCTCCCACCCAATCATCAACAATCACTGTTGAAATGGCCAGTACGGGCTTGGGGGAATATTTGGTACAAAATGTTGTGGCGACGCCAGCATTGGAGTCAGTACAAGACATGGGAAGACCTCGCCTTCCCATAGGGACAATTGTTCCTCTAGGCTACCCTCCAAACCAGAAAAATTTCGTGTATGGGGGCCTTGATCATGGTCTTGAACCATGCCAACAAAAGGAAGGAGACGAAGATCCTTTTGTTGAAAACATCAACTATCTGTCAAACCCAGATTTTGCCCTAAAATATCTCGGCCAATGCAATTGGCATGGATACGGAGCTAGGCGAGATATGAGCAAGGGATGCGGATCCTTTGCCAACCAAGATATCAGATGCCATATGACAAGTCAGGGGTAGGGTTCAACCATCCCCTGCCATTAGACATCTTGGTTGAAAATATGCAAGGCCTAGAAATAGGCAACAAGGGGGGATTGGCATTAGACCCTTATGCCAATCCAAATACGAGAATACACATTGGGAGACTACCTCCCATGGTCAACAAACACCCCTGGAAATAGCAGTAATCCCTCTCCTTTGCTAGAGAGAGGCGAAAGTTCGGACAGTGGTCCTCAAAGAGAAAACCAACGGCTGTCGGACATCTTTCTGAAGCTGTTCCCCTTAGAGATTCCAGACGAAACAACACAGCATCAAGAGAATCAGGTCCCTCCACCAAGAGTGGAACAACCACAATGGGACCAGATTAACTTGCTGGAACAAGGAGGATCCTCAACGTCGCAAGCAACAGTTGCTGAAGAGGATGAACATTTTTGGGTCTTCGAAAGTGATTCAGAAGATGAGACTGAAATGGACTATCTCAGACATGCGCGACGACATCACCATGCTTTAACCCATGAAGATCTAATGGGACAGATGGGCATACGGTTAGGGCATGAATGGTGGGTAGACCCTGCAAGGTGGGACCAAGTATTGGATCCATGGCTCCAAATTCAAGATGAGCATCGTCCACCTCGAGATCCCATCATGACACCAGTGCTGAGAAAAGACCCTGCCATCCTTTTCACAAATAGGGATGAATTCGCACCTAGGGAAGATCCATTCATGCCCGTTCCCGTAGAGCCAGATCCAGAGTATAGGGAGCATCTAAAAGAATCGAGCTATCACACCCGCGGTTTTGGAGACCAAATTCATTCCATCCACATGATCTCCATTGATTTGACCACACCCATCCGCAATCCGGCCGATCCAACATGGTCATTGCATCTAGACATAGATGCCATCGACTGGGATCGCGTCAATTCACCTTTATCACCATCAAAGTACTGGCCTTTCGGTGAAATGCCTCATTTGACCCCAAGGACAACTCAAGAAATTTTTCAGGCTGAAGAGGGACCCGAGGTTCCAAACGCAGATTTAAACTCAGCCAATGATATCCATTTGATCCCGACTCCACATCAGTTGGAGGAAGGATCCCACATGTCAGTCGAAGAAATGACTGACGTAGACATCGGCTTAGACCCAACGAATCCACAGATTATCAAACTGGGGGTAAGTCTTTCCCCCGAAGAGCAAGCCGATTACATTACCCTTCTCAAAGCGAAGAAGGAGGTTTTTGCATGGTCATACAAAGACATGCCGGGACTAGACCCGCAGCTAGTCACGCATAATTTAACGCTTGATCCGACAATCAAGCCCGTAAAGCAAAAACTATGCAAGATGCACCCAATAGTGGCCTTGATGGTCAAAGACAAATTACAAAAGCTGTTGGATGCATAGTTTGTCATCTACGTGGATTATCCGCCATGGCTGTCCAACATGGTTCCCGTCAAGAAGCCCGACGGGAGGATTTGCATATGCATCGATTTTTGAGACCTAAACAAAGCGAGTCCTAAGGATGATTTCCCCTTGCCAAGCATCGACGCGCTAGTAGACGCTACAGAAGGTCATGAAATGCTCTCCCTAATGGATGGCTTCTCAAGATACAACCAAATTCGTATCAATCCTAAAGACCAACTTAAAACGGCATTCACAACGCCTTGGGGGACATTTTGTTATAAGGTCATGCCTTTTGGCCTTAAAAATGCTGGCGCTACCTACCAACGTGCCATGACATACATCTTCCACGATTACATGCACAAAACTTTGGAAGATTACATGGATGATTTGTTAGCCAAGTCTCTTTTGCGCTCAGATCATCTCGGTGACTTAAGCAAGATCCTCGATCGCCTCATAGAGCATAAGGTCAGACTGAATCCCAAGAAGTGCATATTTGGCGTCACATCTAGAAAACTCTTGGGTTTTATAGTCTCAAAATGAGGCATTGAAGTGGACCCAAAGAAAGTCAAGGCAATCCTTGAAATGGCTCCCCCAACTACTATCAAGCAGCTCAGAAGTCTGCAAGGAAAGGTCGCGTCGATTAAACGCTTCATAGCGCAATTATCTGACAAATGCCGACCCATGAACAAATTATTGCACAAGGGGGTCACATTTCATTGGGATGACGAGTGCCGATCGACCTTTGACGAAATCAAACAATACTTGGCTTCGCCGCTAGTATTGGCACCACCTAGACCAGGAGTGCCGTTCTACTTATACATCTTAGCTACTGAGGTGGCACTGGGAGCCATGCTAGCCCAAAAGAATGAACTTCACAAAGAACAGGCTACTTACTATCTTAGCCGCACTCTAGTAAGTTACGAACTTAACTATGCATACGTTGAGAAACTATGCTTGGCAGTGGTGTTTGCTACCAAAAAGCTACGCCACTACATGTTGAGCAACACTACGTATGTTGTGTCTAAGGAGAATCCATTGCGATACATGATGAGTCGTACTTATCATAGTAGTCGCATGATGAAATGGATCATGTTGTTGACGGAATTTGACATTGAGTTCATTGGGAAAAAATCTATCAAAGGACAAGTCATAGCCGATCAACTAGCAGAGGCTCCTCTTGAAGACAATAAGCCTCTGGTCATAGAAATACCCGATGATGGGGTCTTCCATGTCTCAGAATCACCAGATTCTGATGAGCCTGAGTCACAGGCCGACATAACCTTGTTCTTCGATGGTTCTAAATGCGAGCAAGGTGGTGGCACAGGAATTGTATTCTTCACACCATAGGGCACTCCAATGCCCCTGTCATTTAAATTAAACTTCCAGTGCACCAACAATAATGCAGAATATGAAGCCTTGCTCCTAGGTCTTCAAACAACAATCGCCATGAACATCAAATGATTGAATATCTTTGGTGATTCACTGTTAATAGTCAATCAATTCAAAGGGGTATATCAATGCAAATGCCCAGTTCTGAAGGCCTATAAAGCCCTCATGGAAAAATTCTTGGCAAAACTTGAGTGGTATGACATCGAGGCACTCCCTCGATCATCGAATCATTTTGCGGACACAATGGCCTCTTTGGGGTCACTAATTCGACAAGACCTTTCAGGTGATATGACAACTATTCAAGTCAAAACCTTATCACAATCCGTGATAGAGCATGCAAGCTCAGACTTGACGCCAGGAACCCACATGATCCAGATTGAACCATCCTCGGATAAGTTCTTTCGAATCCGAGATCGTCTGAAACGTGCCAACTGGGGGTCCTTGTTCTCCCCCACTCCCATTAATAGCAACACAATGCTATTCTTACAAGTTCTATCCCATTTAGCATTTGTTAGGGAAGAACTCCGAAAGGGATTGGATTGGGAAGAACTTACGTTGCTTGACGAACGACGCGTTAATGCTCTCGAGCACTTACGTATCTATCAAGAGCGGCTTAAGAAAGCATACAACATGAAAGTTCACCTAAGAGACTTTCGGGTTGGTGATTTGGTTCTGAAGGAAAACCAACAAAACTCTAATTTTCCGTCCCACATGAGGGACAAATTCGTGGCAAATTGGTTAGGTCCATATGTCATTGATAGCATAATAGGACCCGGGACATACCGGCTAGCTTCTCTTGATGGTATCAAGGAAACAGAACCCTTGAATATCAGTCATTTGCAACCATTCCACATCTAAGAAAGCCATATCCTCAAAAAGCTCCAAGGATTATCGCAATCACTTGGTCAATACAAAAGCTCCAAGGATTATCGCAATCACTTGGTCAAAACAAAAAGCTCCAAGGATTATCGCAATCACTTGGTCACCACAAAAAGCTCCAAGGATTATCACAATCACTTGGTCAATCCAAAAGCTCCAAGGATTATCGCAATCACTTGGTCAAAACAAAAAGCTCCAAGGATTATCGCAATCACTTGGTCACCACAAAAAGCTCCAAGGATTATCACAATCACTTGGTCAATCCAAAAGCTCCAAGGATTATCACAATCACTTGGTCAAAACAAAAAGCTCCAAGGATTATCGCAATCACTTGGTCAAAACAAAAAGCTCCAAGGATTATCGCAATCACTTGGTCACCACAAAAAGCTCCAAGGATTATCACAATCACTTGGTCAATCCAAAAGCTCCAAGGATTATCGCAATCACTTGGTCAAAACAAAAAGCTCCAAGGATTATCGTAATCACTTGGGCAAAACCCAAAAAGCTCCAAGGATTATCGCAATCACTTGGTCGCACCAAAAAGCTCCAAGGATTATCGCAATCACTTGGTCAAACCTAAAAATCTCCAACGATTATCGCAATCGCTTGGTCAAATTCATCAATAGAGAGTTCCTCTAGCATCGCATATTCACATTCACAAAATCAATCCATCAAAAGTACAAAAATATGTAGTTGCATTAAGCATTGCATCCATACATTGCATATTTGTGGTTGTATAGGTCAAAGGCACCATAGGCTGCAATTGCTCTGCTAGTCCATCTTGTTCCGCATAGTTCCATTTTACAAAAACAACAAAAACACCATGCATAACTTTTACCACACTACAGTCGGTGGTCCGTAAATGTACCAAGAGTTTCAGTGATTCAGTCATCATTTTCCTCTTTAACCATGTAATGTATCAAATCGAACAGATTTTACGAAGGTAGAGTCATACTTGAAATACACCTTGTTACGTAACATCCCAACACAAATTAAAACACTAAAAATTCCCAAGTTGTGTGAACGAAATATGAAACTTGCAAAGTAATCTAGGTCACCACAAGAGAAACGGTTATCTTGATCATCCCCCTGTGCGAATGACCCCTAGAATGCTGAGAGTTGGCAAAAGGACAAGCATCCTCCCTACCCAATTCCCTAAGAATCCCTAAAGTTCTCAATAGTTGCAAAACACCAAAAATTTGCAAAATGTCAAAACTCCAAAATTTGACAACCTACAGTGCACACATCAAAAGGCAAAAACAACAGTGATTTTCGTCACTCCATATCCCCAGTCCCTTGCTCGAAAGAAAAACAAATCAAAATAAACAGTGATCTCATCACTACAAATGAGCAAGTATCCCAATACAATTGAAGAAAAGAAGGGAGTTGACCTTGAATCCCTGGAACTCTCAGCATTCTATAGGTCATAAGGCAAGCTTCAGTACCAATTTGGTTGATAGCCTATCGGTAACAGAAGTAAACCTCCCGCATGACGATATATCTGTCACATTAACTTGCATACAGATCAATGTTTGCATGTGGATGAGCTAGCTTATGGCATCTTGGATTACACCGTAGATTAAACTTAGTACATACAACAAAGGAATTCGTGGAGCTAATTAGGTGATCCTCAGTACGAGTTCGGTTGAAAGCCCATATGGCAGCGGCGGTATCCTAACAAATACCACTAAATGAACTCAATTGCACACACGGGGATGTAAAATAACTTGGTCAAAAACAAGTCCGATTCATACCTTGTCCAAAAGTCTTGTAAGATAAAGTACAGTCATGGATAGTGAGTTAAAACTGTCTGAATCTCAAAAAACCTTACATACATTCCTAAACCATCTGCACTGCTTATCATCCTTATAATACCATCAGAAAATACAAAAACAGAAAACCACATATCCATACAAGAGTCATACACCATAACAATAAAAAGCATCTTAAACAGCCTATGGTGCCATAACCAATCATCACAAAATTCCATTCATTCACTTTGCATATCACATAAAAAAATCAAAAACACTTGCACTCATCATAACATCTGAATCCATCAAAAAAAGATAATCATACATACATCCATAGTAATTAGCCATCACGCATAACAAAAATAAAACATCACACGTACAAAACCAAATAAAATAGGTATATATATATATCGCCAAAAATATGTCCGCAGGCTACAAAAATGGTCCTCAGACCCCGCAATCATATCCAAAAAACCCAACCTAAAGCGTCGACCACCATAATCACGCAGGATCGGTGCGACGGGAACTACCCCCATGGTGTGGGTCCTATGGGACCCTGCAAGGCGGCTACTGCTAACCCCCGCATCATGCCTGCTACCGCCTCCCTCATCTAATCGTCGACGACGAGATGATGCTGACTGCTCAGTCGCACTATCCCTCGTTCGGTGAGAAGATCCACTGACCGAGGGCTCAGGAAGTCGCCCACCAAGGCGGATGACCTCCCTCTCCAACTCTATCCAGTGACGACACCACTCTGCCTCTCGTCGATGATAGTATGACACCGCATCGTCGCGTTGTGCCAAAACCCTATCCCGCTCTGCCAGCTCAGACCGCAGGATATCCCTCTCCCGCCTTGCATCCCCCAACTCTAGATCCCGTATCCATAGTAGTTCTGTCAGTCATGCATTTTCAGCGCGTATCTCAGACTCCACCTCCTCTGTGTCTGCCTGACGAACAGGATCCTCTGGAATAGCAGCTCGCTCTGGCTCCCACTGCTCATCCACGTCCTGCATGTCCGGCTGATCCGGAGCGCCCAAGTCTACATCATCATCACCCAACATGTCCGCATCATCCAACGGACCTCCCCAATCATCCCCTGCTACCTCAGCACCCTCCACTGCCGCCTCCGTGCCTCCCAGTGGCCCCTCTCCTCTCCATCGCCGTAGTACCCACCACGAGTCATACTCAGTAGTAGTCCCAACGTCATCTACGTCCGGGACATCAATAACCACATCGAACTCCTCGCCCAATGGCGCAGTGACCGGTGGCTCTAACCCCCTCTCATCTCCCCACCTCCGATAGACCACGGGCTCACTAGGCAACCCCTGGCGAACACCAAACTATCGTGTAACCCGGATATATGAAAAGAACTCATGCTCCGTCCCGTGCCTCCCAGTCAACCACCGCTCCCTGCGTACCCGACGGAGCCACTCTCCAGCCTCTGGCCAGGCTGGACAGTCCCGATAAGGGCGCCAAAACACCTCCCCTAGAGTGAGCCGAGAAAAGGCATCGGTATAGTGCTCTACAACACCTGCCCATCGCCGACTCTGCCCCTGCTCCGTAGACCGCCGCCACAAAACTGCATAGCCTATCTCCATGTCAACCATCGTCGCCCGAGTCATCCACGGTAACCCGGTCGGCCTCTCCACTGCTATGTGCTGCCAACCCCAGCACTGCAGCAGATAACTGCAACTGACACCCTTCCGCTGCCGACAACGGACCGCATACAGCTCCCCGTAGAGCTGTGCCAACAATGTTTGTCCCCATCTCAAAATCAGTGGTGCTTCTATCGGGCACTCTACCAACTGCCATACCAAATCCAGCAGGTTCCACGGGAACCTCGTGCCTGACGAATCAGGGAGAAGCATGTTAGAAATAAGGCCCATCAAGAATGCGTGCCTCACTCCTAACACCCCCCTCTCCTGCCACCAACCAACCAAAATCTCGCCAGTCTGGCAGTCCACCTCAGCGGTCTCCACTGGGTTCGTTACACCCAGCCGCTCCCCATGCCCAAAGCATCTCGTAAGTACAGCAGTCCACTGATCACGCGGTGATGTCCTAATAGGCAGTCCGTCTATCGAAATCCGAAGCAACCGATAGACATCCTCCAAAGTTATAGTCATCTCCCCTGTCGAAAGATGGAACGTGTTGGTCCGAGGATCCCAAAGTCTGATCAGGGCCATCAGATAGGCCTGATCCGGGACCACAGGCTCCAGTCGAGACACCTGCTTGAGCCCAAGGGCATCAAGCCATTCCCAATCACCATCAGTCAGTGCACCCCGCGCCTCAGCAAAGGCGGTGGGTACACGGTACCGGCTCCGAACCTGCAAAAGAAAACAATTCAACAAAAAAAAATAAATAAAAAAAATCATGGAAAATAACTGTACAGAATAAAAAGAAAATTCAAATCCAGATTCAAGATTTAAGTTTTAAAACACATTTTCAAAAACAGCATCGCAAAAACAAGTAAATAAAACAAGTGCAATTTTAAACAAAAATAAGCTCTAGAAGACACTTACAGGTTTCGCTTCGGCTCCGCCACTCGAACCAGTTTGTGCACTCATGATGGGAGAGAGAATTCCAGCAGCGCTTCGCTTCGCAGAATTACCTCCTCCTCCCAGAGCTCCAAAATCGAAAGAAAAAAATGACACAAATGAGCCCAAATGCAAGTTTTGGCCCTTAAATAGGCCTTTTGAGCTGGAATTCGTCCTTGACTGGGATGAACGCTCAGGTTAGCGCTCGTCCCACCCAGGGACGAATTCTATAGCTGGAATTCGTCCCACCCAGGGACGAATTCAAACCAGCACTTCAAAAACATCAAAAAATGATCAAAAATGCACTAAAAACAGACAATAAATTTGCCCGATAAGAGTGCTGCTGCACTTGACATCCAAGCCATACAAAATAGACATTGGAGTCACAAATTGTCACTATCATACTCCCTAAGAAGGCTACCATAGCCGGACCGCTCCACGGAAGACGGATTTTCGACAATTGCATCTCCAAACGCGTCACAAAAAACAACAAAAACAGTACAAAATTCAACAAAAACAAACAACAATAAACATTGCCAGACACAAGTGCTCTTGCACTTAACCTCTGGGCAAAAAAAATCGATGTCGGGGTTCAAATTATCGCTCTCCTACTTCCCCAAGAAGGCTATAATAGCCGGACCGCTCCACGGGAAGTTAGATTTTTGATGATTTCACCTCATTACGGCATCACCAAAAGGGTTAACACCCACCAAAAATAGGTCCAAATGTTGGAAAAATTGCACATGCTTAACGGTAAACCCTCTAAACGCACCCTTGCACAAGTCATCTTGGGTCAAGCGACTCGTCGCTTTGCTCACGAAGGTCATTCCCTCATCGATTCGTCGCTTGAGGGGGTAGTCACACTTAGTCACCAATCAACAATCACACACCCAATTAAGGAAAACGACATGCATTCAAAGAATCATTGACAAAGACAATCACGCTCCTGCTTGGGGCAGTAAACAAGCAACAATCAAATCAATCAAACACTTGGCATTTCGTGAATCATGAACACAAGGTTCCCCTGTGGATAAAACGCCCTTCGCCTATTCATGACTGATCAATGTCTAAGTTCAAGTCACACCTCACCAAAACAGGTTAACACTTGAAATCAAACTCCTTAGCTCGTCAGAAGCAAGGATTCAAGAATGCATGCCCTTTCCATGCTTGGGGCATCAAAAGTTGGTTAGGTTACCAAGAAACCCTAATCATTAGTGCTTTGGTTATCTATTTTTGCTCGGTGTTGTGCCATGCACAGCGCATCCCAAAAAGGGGCATCTGTAGACACCAAAACAACACCAATCCGATTATGTGACTGCAAACATTGATCGCTTTGACAAACACAGCCCCCAGGGCAGCCCTCAGAGGTCAAACAGTGGTCCTAACCACTTTCATAGCAATTTTGTAAGGTCAGGAAGCAATTTGGCACATTTAGACACTTTGCTCACTATTCGTCTCACCCAAGGACGAATACTAACTGGAATTCGTCTCACCCAGGGACGAATTCTGAAATCGTCTCACCCAGGGATGAATTCCAAGTTTAACGGGCAAAAAGAAGAATGGTGCCAAGTGGCAGCCCAGGACAGTCAGTTGATGACTCCTGCCTCGCACACGTGTGTGGGTGGATAGATAGGCCGTTAGAAGACTGTCACAAGGGCGATTATGAGAGCCCAAGTCAATGGAGGACTCCCCTCCCTCATGGGAAGACATGACTGCCACATGGCACCTATGACCAACACATGGCATTTGTGCTTCCCTCTCAAAAGAGACCCCATGGGTCTATAAAAGGTGGGACTTTTCTCACCCAAAAGAGATGAGGTTGAAGGAGATTTCAAGCAACGAAGTGCTTGCCGAGTTGAAGACCCACTTGCATCCCTTTTGGTTCACCTTCTCGCATCCACCAATCTCTCTTGCAAGGGAGGTTGTTGGGTGGCTTTTGGAAGCTTGAACCTGACCCAAATCCAACACATGGACACCTAAACCAACCAATTCGCCGACCCCTCAATCCTAAGAGGTTTTGGGCCCATCCCTAGTGGATTGGCGCCGGAATCAAGTGCCAACGGTGGGAGGCCCACTTGGGCACCCCCGCACTTTCTAAGTTTTAAAGCATTCTAGATTACTTTTTTAGGTTGCATTTTGTGTTATCATGTTTGGTTAACTCACAGCTGCAAGTTCATAACTTTTGATCAGATTCTAGTATGTTTTGTGTCGCTTTGTTGTTTCACTAACTTGCAGGTGGCGAGATCAAATTCCCGAGGGTAGAGGCCAAATTGGGAGAATCCGACCATCTGGGTCGTCCCAAAATGGCCCCAATTACATAACCCCTTTGTTTGCGAGGCATTTTGCAGGTCTCAGGAATCGACATTGGAGCAGCGACGGGTCGGCTTCTTCAACACGGAAGAATTCGTCCCACCCGGGGACGAGTTGCGGTCGAGATTCGTCCTGCCCAGGGACGAATTCTAGTTGAAGGTAGATTGGCCAGATGTCTCAGTGGCAATGGCCTTATGGTAACTTTTTCTATCTTCTGTCAAGTTTTCAGGCCATTTGGACTCACTTGTATTTACCGTTTCGGGCAAATGTTTACATGCATATTTCGTTAATTTTAGAGAACGAACACTTTCCATTTGCGGCGGGTGCTACGACATCTTGGTTGTTTCTTTGTTCGTAGGAGAAGCAACGAGAGGTGAAGAACTCATCGACATCGGCGGCGGCATCATCTTGGCCCGTCCATTTCAATCGTGGGCACGCGGAAAGAGGAACATTAAGTGATTGTAATCAAATTCTTTTAGCGCTCCTAGCCCCGAAAAGGGAGGAGGCGTCATTGTAACAGAGATCAAGAAATTTTAATGAAAGGGCTGTGTTTTCTCCATTTGCTTGTATCTCGTTTTAATGCGTCTCTTTCGTTTCATGCATTTTACATTTCTAGGACTTAAGCGCATTTGATTTTGGTTGCATCGCAATTAGTGTTTCCTTTGCCCAGAATCTCGTGCTTTCAGGAACCAAAAAAAAAACACAAACAACTCATTAATACTTTAGTTAATTGTGATCCTCATCGCATGAGGAATTCTTTTGTAATGGTTCAACATGCTTAGAATCATGGTATATAAATTCTAATTATGTGATAATACTCCTTCATTAATATAAAATTTGTAAAATGAAGAGGGTGGGATGTAGTATCCCCTTGCCTTATGGTTAGGTTTCTATAATAGTGACCGACTAATAGATTCTAGTCTTCCTACTATGGCTTAATTTTATGATATAATTTTATTTCCATAATTTACCTATATGCAATTATTATAGTGTAGGTAATATTTTTGTATTCCTTCCAACGTTGTGTCTTGAGTGGCTTATAATTAGCATATTTTTTTACAATTGTTTAATATACTCCGAATTGCAATACAT
The DNA here is from genome assembly GCA_028583015.1 of Wollemia nobilis. Lineage (NCBI taxonomy): Eukaryota > Viridiplantae > Streptophyta > Pinopsida > Araucariales > Araucariaceae > Wollemia > Wollemia nobilis. Next base: position 8,569,335 of record JAQPPZ010003246.1, on the reverse strand, counting down.
TGGTATTATAGATGATCCCACTTGTATAAATATGAAGTTATGGTATCAAAAATTGGATAAGTAATCAAGATAATATTTATCATTAAAGTTATCATTACATGTACTACTCCTAATATGTATATATCTATGTTTAAACTGTGCCTCATATTACTACAATACATGTATATTTAGTGCCTTAGACTACATATATAATACATGGTACTACTCCTAATATGGTATATATTTATGTTTAAACTATGATTCATATTACTACAATACATGTGTATTTAGTGCCTTAGGATATATATGAGTAATATTCTCATAATGCTTTCAATTTTCATACTTTTATGGTCTAATATGCTATTGTTCATTCCCATCATTTTTTACAATTTTTTAATATACTTAGAGATGCAATCCATTGGTGTTATATATGATTCCCACCACTTGTATGAACATAAAGTTACCACTTGTATAAACATAAAGTTATGGTATCAACAATAGGCTAAGTAACTATAATGCTTCTCCAGAGGATATTTATCATTCAAGTTGTCATTACATGTTACTGCTCCTAATGTGGTATATATCTATGTTTAAACTATGCTTCATATTACTACAGTACATGTGTATTTAGTGCAACAAATGTAATATTTTACCTCAAAGGACTAGGTGGATTGGTAAGTGTAGGTGTGGCTAGGCACTTACGAGGAAGATCTTGTTGGAAATTTGAGTTAATTTGAGGCATTTTATGTTGTCATTGATGTCACATGAATCATTGATGTCACATTGAGTTTTTGTGGCAAAAGCACTTCATAGATAATCATGTATGATATTTTGGAGAGCATTGATATATACAAGGTTTTTATAAAAACCAAGATAGGCAAAATAAAAGGTTTTATTTAAAATTATAAAAACCAAGGCAGGCTAAATAAAAGGTTTTATTTAAAACCATGGTGGGCTTATGTGGAAAGGGCTTTTCTTAAAAGCCAAGGTGGAATTTTGTTTCATCGAAAAAGGACCTCCGGTGATGAAGATATTAAAGTTTAAAGTTTAAGTTTAAATTAATGGAGGGCCAACCTATGTGCAATTAATGGAGGGTGGCATATATATATGTAAAGGTTTCAATTTATTTTGGAAATGGGGCATATTATATATTGTCGGAAAGCTTATTTTGAGGGCTATTTGACTAACTTATTTAGAAGGATAAATAAGGTGTGTGTAAAGAGATATTTCTGATTTTACAAAGAGGTTCCAAAAGTGAAGTTTGCATTGTTCTTTTTCAAGAGGATTAATTCTTTCATGAGGTGACAAGGTATGCAATATTGTGATTTATTTTATTTTATGGTATAAGTGGTTTTGGGAGTGAAAAGGTTATGCAATGTTTTGATTTATTTTATTTTATGGTACAAGTGGTTTTAGGAGAGATAAGGAAGTTGTGCAATTAAAGGCCTTGGTGATGATTATTGAAAAGTGGAGTAATGTTGATTATTTTATGATCTACTAACCCTTGTGAAGATTGGAAAAATAATTTTGTGATTGTGGTAGATTTACAAAGAGGTTTTTTCATCTTCATAAAAGGTATGGGCACATTATCCTATTGATTTTTTATGGTGGTTGATTTCTGAAATATCATTGGAGAGAAAATGATTGATTATGGTTTCCTTTTCGAAAGTGATTGGTTTAATGCTTCAAGGTTTTCTAGTTTAAGATTTGATGTTAAACCTTGTTTTATAGGCATTGTTATTGAAGCCCATTGGTTGTGAAATAAATTGAGTAAGAAAAGAACATGAGTATCATTGTTATGTGAGATTTGTGGTTGAGCATTTTTGGAAATATCTGAGTTGGTTGATACATACTTGGAATAGGATTGTGTGAGAAAGAGTTGTCCCTTCTGATGATTGGTTGAGTTGATTTGATTGAGACTATTCAAGTGATGTGTGAAGTTATTGTTCAAGTTCTATGAAATAAACTATTCCATCATTCTATGTTGAGCTGAGATTAATGTTAGAACATATTGAGTCTCTAACAATTCTCTTTATGTTTCTATAAGACTTGAGTTGAGTTGAGTTGAGGTTTACTTGAATTGAGTTGAGGTTCATTTGAGTTGAGAGTGATATTAGAACATATTGAGTCTCTAACAATTCTCTTTATGCTTCTATGAGTTGATTTGAGTTGAGTTGAGATTTATTTGGGTTGAGATTGAGTTTAGAACATATTGAGTATCTAAAAATTGTATTTATGCTTCAATGAGTTGAGTTGAGATTGATTTGGGTTGAGAGTGAGATTAGAACATATTAAGTCTCTAACAATTCTCTTTTTGCTTCTATGAAGTGGATTTGAGTTGAGATTGCCATTCATTATTGAGTTCATTTTGAGTACTACTTGAGCATGATTGATTGAACCTTTGAGAAGGCCTTTGGGATAGATTTGTGAACAATTTTGGGCAAGTTCTTGGTGCTCATTCTAGAGAAAATTTGGGCAAGTTCTTGGTGAGCTTGCTAGAGCAGATTTGGGCAAGTTTTTGGTGAGCTTGCTAGAGCATATTTGGGCAAGTTATTGGTGAGCTTGCTAGAGTAGATTTGGGCAAGTTCTGTGTGAGCTTGTTATTCAACATTGGACAGGTTCTATGTGAGCTTGTTATTCAACATTGGACATGTTTTGTGTGAACTTGGTATTCAGTTTTGGACAAGTTTTGTGTCAGCTTATTATTCAGATTTGGGCAAGTATTTAGTGAGCTTGCTTGAGTATATTTGACAAGTTTTGTGTGAGATTGTTAAGTAGGTTTTGTGTGAGTCTATTGAGTAGGATATTAGTGAGCCTATTGATAGAGATTTGGAGGTGATAAAGTATAGAGGACCGAGTGTTAGTGGATAGAGATCTAATTGTAGCACATTTGAAGATAGATCCGAGTGAGGAGTCTTCAAGAGGAAAGAGGTCCACCAATTAGTGCAAAAAAGAGAAAGTGTCTTCTAAAAGATCACATATCCAGAGCAGAAGGGGAAAGAGTTCTCCTGTGGAAGAGATCCATGAACTTGATATTAGGGGATCAACATCTCCTTTGGAGAGAGATCCATAAAATTTGTAATTGGGAGTGATTCCCAAAGATATTGATTGAAAAAGTTTTAGTAAAATATTTTCCTTGTGGAGTAGCCCACATTGGGTGAGCTTGCTAAAGTAGATTTGGGTAAGTTCTTGGTGAGCTTGCTAGAGCAAATTTTGACAAGTTCTATGTGAGATTGTTATTCAACATTGGTCAGGTTCTGTGTAAGCTTGTTACTTAGCATTGGTCAGGTTCTGTGTGAGTTTGTTACTCAGTATTGGGCAAGTTATGTGTGAGCTTGTTACTCAGCATTGGACAGGTTCTGTGTGAGCTTGTTACTCAGCATTGGACAGGTTATGTGTGAGCTTGTTATTCAGTTTTGGACAAGTTTTGTGTGAGCTTGTTATTCAGTTTTTGACAAGTTATTGGTGAGCTTGCTTGAGCAGATTTGAGAAGTTTTATGTGAGATTGTTAAGCAGGTTATGTGTGAGCCTATTGAGCAGGTTCTTAGTGAGCCTATTGACAGATATTTGGAGGTGATAGAGTACAAATTATAGAGTCTCAGTGGATAGAAATCCAATAACAGCATAGTTGAAGATAAATCTGAGTGGGGAGTCTTCAAGTGGAGATAGGTCCACTAATCAGTGCAACAGAGAGACAAAATATTCTAGAAGATCACATAGCCAGAGTATAAGGAGAAAGTGTTCTCCTGTGGAAGAGATCCACGAACTTGAGATTAAGGGATCAGCATCTTCTTTGGAGAGAGATCCATAAACTTGATAATTGTGAGTGATTCCCAAAGAGATTGATTGAGGAAGTTTTAGTAAAATATTTTCTCCGTGGAGTAGCCCGCATTGTGTAAAATAAGTGGATTGCACAAAATCTATCATTTGAGATAATTTTTTGTCCTTAAAATTTATTTGGGTCCCAAATACACATCATTCCTCCTGAGGAGCTCGTTGAGGGTTGAGCAAAAAAGTCTGATTTTCTCCAAATTTTATATTTAACCATTGCTAATTTTACTTCTACCACACTTATATCTTGTAATAGAAAAATATCTAGGTGATTATCTCTTCTCAATGTTTGTACTGATCTGTCTTCTAGTCTCGTTGAGACCTCATACATTCCATGATAAAACCTTCATTTTTAATATTTAGCTAATTTCTTCCCTCCCTCACCCATATTGATGATGATTTGTGTTCCTTTGGTTATCTTTGTTGTTATTTCCCTCTTTCTTACCTTTTTTAAAGACGGTCTACATACAATGTGTTCTTTACGAACATCCAAGAGAGTTCTCTTTGCTTGATTCTTAGTCATCCTTGAGGGAATCATCAAATCCTCCTCTAAACTAGAATCCTCCCGTATTGGAGCTACATGCTTTATTTATATATTTTTTAAGATCTTCTTATCTTCCTTTAATGATTTCCCACTTCATCTTGTTTGTCCCAATTTGTAAGAATCGTGTCAATAAGGTTAACCTTTACATCCGTTTTTAGAGGTTTTAGACTCTCTTGTTGTACCCCCTCATGATTCACCCATTGTGTCTCCTCCACAAATTCCAAAACTTTGGCTGGGTCTCCCATTTTATCCTCTTCAGCTCCTCTCAAGTAAGAAAAAGATTTAAGGTCTTCAAATTCAAGGTATTCCATAGCTTCCATGGGGATAGACTACCACAACTCCATAAGAGGGATTTTCCATGTGTTCCTCCTCAACCAAAATAGTTAGTTGGTGTGAGGTACTTGCTTCATTTTGATTATCCACCATGAGATCCATGCTTTTACCCTGATATACATCTTTACTCTCTTTCCTCTGCCAGACTTTCTTATTGGGAGCTTTCTTCTTCTACGAGCAAAAGCTTGAGATATGACCTCTCCCTTTACAAAGATCACAAAGGGGAAAAATATTTTCATAATCTAACTTCTGAGTCCAGGTACCCACTGGGAATGTTATATCTATTGTTTCAGGAAGCTTGCTATCCAGATCAACATTAACACAAATTCGAGCAAACACCTACGAGACTTCATCTTGGTTACCCTATCAATGGTAACAAAGGTACCAATACCATTTGCAACAACCATTAAAAATTCATCGTGCCAATATTGAAATGGAAGGTGAGGTAATCTTACCCAAATAATATCTATGTTAATCCTTTGGGTGTGAGGATTAAAATCCACATCCCATTTTCTGAGAAATAGGATACACTTTCCCATCAACCATGGTCCTCCATCTAAAACTTTTTGCATGTCACTTACCTCAATAAATTTGATCATGAACAACCTATTTGGGAGCACCACAATATCCATGTATCTTGTTGGTTTACATCTAGCTAAGGTGCACCTTGAAATAGTATCTATATCTAGCATACCCCTAAAACAATTTCCATACAATTGTGTTCCCCTTCTGCCTTCATTTTCAAAATTATATCCAAGAAAATGTTTATAATGCCATATTTAACTCTCAAGTTTAAGTCTTACCAATGGAGAAAGCATAGTAGAAGGTTTAGAACCATGTACCACCTAGGCCCAAGAGCATTTTTGTCCCACTTCTGGGGCCCGATTCTCTTTACTGTTGTCTACCTTTGATTCATCCTACGATGTCTCTAGGATTGCTTTATCGAGAGGTTCTTGGATTTTTTTCCCAAAAATCTATTCCACAACTCTTCATCCAAGGCCCTATATTGTTGATGTACCTTCCAAGTCCCCAATATGGCCTTGCCCTACTCCGATTCCTATGCCAACCACTCCTTGCCTGTCTTCGATCACTCCAAACCGTAGTCCATCTGCTCCTTTTCTTGTTCGTTCCATTTTATAACTCAAACACATATTTATGGTTTGAAAATAATTGAAAACCTTATTTTTTGGGTTTTCCTTTTTCCTCTTTTTAGGTTTCGACCCCTTGCTAGTTTTTTGCCTTACCTGCTACTCCATTCAACTAGGTCTGAACATAATTTTTTACCACTGCTATTGCTCGTCACCACCACTTCTTCTAGCTTTGTTTGTTATTTTTTCTATCCATTGTATGCAATGGTTTCCATTGTGCAACCCACACTACAATGAATTCTAATTTAATAAAAAAAACACTTAATAGAAAAAAGACACCAATAAACAAAAACAACAAACAGATGGAAAAATGGAGCATTCAATCTCATGAGGTCACAAACTCCAACAAAGAAATTACATAGTATATGAGAAAATAATCAGGTTTGTCATGTGGACTTATAAATTAGGAAGAATATAGTTATACATCAACGATTTCAATCCAAATTGAGAACACATGCAACATAAGTACATAGATGCAAAAAAATCAAATGTAACGAAAAAATGCTTATAGTCCAACTGAGATCTAGCTCACATCTCCACACTGGTATAATGGACAATTCCTCAAGAGGCATTGTTAGAACAAATGTGTCTTTTGCATAGTAAACTTCCAAATGAAACTTTTTGAAGAATTGAGAATACAAAAAAATAGAAGGAAAACTTTTCATTAAAATCCACATTTTAAAAAAACGGTCTTCAAAAGATAAGAGGATGTTGAACTTTTTGACTTTGTTCAACAAATTTTTTTAAGATGATTTTAAGCTTTAGAACTTCGAATAGGAGTTCCAAGGCTTAAATCCAAAAGGAAGTAGGATTCTACACCATATCCCATATTCTAGTTATATATATATATATATATATATATATATATATATATATATAAAGATTAAATTATATATTAAATTTGGGTGAAAGGAAAATATTTTAATTAAATTTATGGGATCAAAATAGTCTATGGCACCAAGAACTTTAATACAAGATAGGGTATAGTGTATAATCCTACTCCCTTTTGAATTTAAACCTTAAACCTTCTATTAAGAATTTTAAAGCTTAACATTATCTAAAAAAATTGTTGAAAAATATAAAAATAATTAAAATTATACGTAATAGTTTGGTTTTAGTAAAATTCATCAACAAAACATTACATCTTGATATTTCGTAACTATACACATAAACATGTCATGCTATTAGAACAATAACTTACATTTAAAGATGATTGTTAAAGTAGACGAGCTTACTATTTGAGTTGTAGATTGATTAAGTAAAACCTAACACATCTTTAAATTTAAATTATACCATATAATCAAATAAATCTTATTTTTATGTTAAATTTTATAATTTTAAGACAAACCTGGTGGTTATGGAACAACTTGGACCCCATTTTCAGCAACTACGGTGAAAATTCAGTTACTTGTTGTTCCTTCTCTGCTTCCGTTTTAGCTTTATTATTGAAAATAACCATTCTGTTATTACGTCGTCGAAGGTGATCCTGCGTGAAACTTATAACCATAATCATATAATTTAAATGGAAAAGGAGACATCTTAGTATCTACACAATTTGCAAGTTTCTAAGCTTACCAAGTTCTAAACATATGACTCTCGTTTTAAGACTACGTAAATATTTGACATCTTTTGTTTCATAATGTTGTCTGATTTGGGATGATCATACAGACATAAAAATAGAAAGAAAGTACAGGGTCGCAACTATTTGTTTATATTTATGTTTAAAAATTTGCATATATCCGCCATTTGCATTAAGGGTGATGATATCCAAAAATTGCATATGTTTGATGTATATAGGAAAACTAATTGCACTCATCTCTTAATTTGACGAGACCATTAAAGAATAATTATAAATTAAAAAGTTGTTCTTAACGTTAAAAACTGAAGAAGCCGAATGAGTTTTGATTAAAGGTAATTAACATTTATACATAGTTTTAAAAAGTTTTGCATCCGAAAACAATATAATCAAAATTAACATTTATACATAGTTTAAAAAAGTTTTGCATCCGAAAACAACAAACATGCAAGGTAAGAGCAAGCTTCAGTTTTTTTGGTTTTGCTTTAAAAAGAAAGTACATGTTGTAAGTTTGAGTAGAGTAAAGAAAGGAGTTAATACCATTTCTTATTTAAAATATTAAAAAAAATTTAAAAAGTAAAAGATTGTTATAAATAAAAATAGGTAGGATGAAAGTTATTTTCGAAAGTTTTTATTAGTGGTATAGATGTGGGACAAGAGGAAGAGGAATCTATAGCAAAACATATCTAGGTAACAGATATTACAAGAAAAATGATTATGTGGATGAGATGATCAAACATAAAATAATGGTTTTTAGAAGTTTAGGGCTAATATGTAAGTTACGCATATATCCAATTTTCCAAAGATTTAAAATGAATCAAGTGGAAATATGGATTGAATCCAAATTATTCCATGGCTTTTCTTCAAAAATGGCTTTCCCTTATTCTCATTTGAGTTTAGAAATTAGGGATAAAATAATGAACAGTGGCCAGTGGTTTAGGGAAAAAGATAAATTATATTTAAAACCATTGAGTGAGAATTGTTTACAAAAATAAAGACTATTAAAAGGTATATGGTCTAGATTAGGCTTTTTGGACTTGCTTATCAACTTATCAACTAGGAGGCTTTGAAGAGTATTGGAAATACTCTAAGGGTATTCATCTAGGAGAGAACCAACTGTTAAGGAGAGAAGGCATGCTATGTATGCTATAGTGAATTAGATTTAAATTTGAATTACGAAAACAAGATAAATAAGTGATGTAAAAAAAGCATTGCATTGTGATGCCACAAATGGTTATGAGATTGAACACTTGGCAAGAGACTGTGAATTGAAAATGATGGAGAAAGTAATGAAAATTTTTGTGCATTAAATAGCTTTCAATATGAAACAAAGAGATCATTTTATAGTAAAACTTGGATAAAATCAAGAATTTGATAGAAAGTGACAAAGAAAAATTGTTACACATCATTAAATAGTGAAGATCATCACAATTTACTCCAATCAACCATTAGAAGAAACAATTGACACAAGGGAGGAGTAAGCACAATATGAAAGTTAAATTTAGGAGTTGATGGAGCAAAAAGTAAGCCAACAAAGAAAATTTAAAAGCAAATGAGATGACTCGAGTGAAGGTTAATCCATATAAATCATCTTCATTTTTCTCAAGTAGTATAAGAAAATTTTAAAGCAAATGAGATGACTCGAGTGAAGGATAATCCATATAAATCATCTTCATTATTCTCAAATAGTATAAAATTCTTTTCTTGCAATTAAAATGAAAGTAGTACAAAAGTGTATACATTGCACTTTAAGGTTTCAATAGTAACATAGTAAATAAATTCTTATGAAGGATATACATGAAAATTTAGGATTTCTAGGACAGCATAAGAAACTAATTTTCTATGTAAGGATCATCATTGTAATTTAGGGGTTTTAGGATATCATAAATAAGAGTAGCATAGTAAAGAAATGCAAATGAAGGATATACATGGAAATTTAGGATTTCTAGGGCAGGATAAGAAACTAATTTTCTATGTAGGATCATCCTTCTACTTTAGGGGTTTAAGATAACATAAATAAGAGATTGTTTGTTATTCCTTTCATTTTAGATTCTCTATAAAAATTTAGAATATAAGTCTCATTATGAAAAGTGTGGTAAATTAAAAGAGATTATGAAAATGAAATTGGTGGGAATGCAAAAAGGAGAGGAAGGTTGTCCAAGACAGGAAAAAGAAACTCAAAGGTGTGTTCACAAAGTGGAGATAAGACCGCTAATAAAAATTAAAAAAATGATGATAAAAATGGTATCAGAGAATAGTAATGATAAAAACAAAAACCTAACAAGAAGAAAAAATAATTAGTGAGGAATGTAAGGATGCTTTCACAAATAAGGAAAATGGAGTATTGTTTGATAGTTACTTTCATAAAATCTTCTTAAGGTATTATAATAATATGAAAAACACAGATGGGATGGATAATTACTACAAGCAAAAAGTAATTAAGTTATTGGACTATTTCATGGGAAAGAGGAAAGTATCAAAGTTGGGGTTGTAAATGTATATGACTCAACTATAGTTACCCCTCATGAAATATGTTTTAAGGACCTAAGCATATTTTTTAAAAATACAATAATAATTAATAATTGTGATCTATGGACTCTTACTGGTGACTTCAACACAGTTCTATCTTCTTCAAAAAATAACGGGAGTACTTTTGGACAGTCTAAATCGATGCAATATTTTTCTTCATATATCAATTTAAATGACCTTTTGGTTATTACTCCTCCAATTTTTTACTATGGATGGGATAATAGATGCATTGGTCAATCTCATATAGTAGAAATATTACGTAGAGTTTTGTTATCCAATACATAGTTACAAACAAAGTATACAATATCTTTATATGTTTTATTGCAAGCAAGATCAGATCATAAACCTATTTTGTTGACTTGTGATTTACTCAATAATGGTCATCCAAAGTAATTTCATGTTTAGTCTATGTAGCTCCATGACCTTAATTTTTTCTATATGGTTATGTTATTGTGGAATGAAGAAAAATTTGGAGAACAATATATATATATAATAATATATATATATATATATATATATATATATATATATATATATATATATATATATATATATATTAGATAAAGAAGGGGGTTTTGATAGGGTCCCCAAACCTAATACAAATCGAGCAGAGAAGGAAAACTAGCAAAAGCTAAATCGATTTAAAAAATCCCTTGAAATATGGGAGCACTACTTAACCGATGGATCCCAACAAAAGGGAAAACACCAGGTAAGACTCCAAAAACAAAATGCAACACCAAAAGGGTGAACCAAACCATAGAATGAAAGACACCAATCACACAACACTACAAGACTACGGTCTCCATTTGATTCTTAATGATATCCCTAATTTCATTGAGGAAAGTAACAACCACTTGGATCAAGCCTAGAATAACTTGATATTTTTAGTAAAGCATGCCTAAAATTGGCTAAGAATTTGGAGGACCAGATACCAAGGGCTTAATAGGAATGTGAGCACTATCAGGAAAAGGAGAACCTTTGGGTATCTTGTGAGCAAGTGAGCCCTTATTTGATTTTGAAGACACAACCAAAATAGATAGAGCTAAAGACTTGGTAGTTCTCTCAGAAAGCTAAACCAACCTTTGTGCACTGCCAAGAACATGAGTACCTAGGGACTTCATAAACTTCATAGATGTTGAGCCCTTTCCTTTAAAATTTGGGGCGAGGGAGAGAAGTCACCATCCTATGATTTTGAATCCTCCTCATATTCAAAATATGGTAAGGACTACATATAAGGAAGAATTAAAAAAAAAAACATTTTTTTTGTAGGGCATCTTCAACCACAATGCCTCTGGACTTTACCAGAAACTCAAAAGTCAATATAATCAAACCCTGGTGGATCATATCCAGCCCTTTCCCTCTTTTAACTCCACACATCAAATATTTTAGAGACTATTACAAGAAGGCTGACATATTCATCAGTCATTTACACCTTAGCTAATTAATAAATATCATGTGATAACTTTGGATCACATACCTAATCGAATTAAACATACAATACTCAATAATCATCAAGAGAACACAATTTCATGGATCCATCAATGCCTTACCATCATAATCATTATGTAACTTTAGCAAAAACTCCTAAGCATCAACAAACATGCCATACTCCCACTTGAGGGAGTGCTTAGGGTGCTTATGGCACTCACCATCATTAGGTAAACCAGTCACCTTGGCCAAGAGGTCCATAGAAATTTCAAACTCAATTCCTTCAGCCTGAACATACCCTCTTTTCTAGGAGTGGTACAGGGTCCTAGAAAGGGCTCTATGGTGGCCATGGAAGGAAATAATAAACTCTATAAGGTCACCCTTGCATAGGATTTTCCTCACTTCATCATCACCCTCAAATATAGTTGGTTCCAAAGGATTGTCAACTCTCTCTTATGAGTCATAGCTAGCCACCACACACACAAAGAGGAGAACCCAACCCACAATATAGACAAGGAGATACACACAAAGTCTAGAAGGCTAGACACATCACCTTTTAATACCACAACAACCCTCCCACAAGCCCCAATTTTCTAGGTACAAAACTTCAATGAGATGATGAAGAGAGGACAAAAAACATAGGGCCATAGAAAAGGATGATTACTAAAAGGGCAGAAACATAGAAAAATGGAGATCCAAGGTCTCCACAAGACACCCAAAACCTGAGTACTAAAAGCATTGATCACCAGGTTAGCTAGGAAAATGATACCAAGTTTGAAATATCAAATATTTTGGTAACCCACTTAATGAAAATGACAAAATTTAGTCCAAGTTTAAAAGTTTACAAAGGTTAATACAAACCAATGGAATGGACCAATATTCTTATGTATAAGAAAAACAATTACTTTTTTATTATCCTAATATATTAAAAATGGAGGAGCCATATTGGTTCCAAAAAAATTAGGAATAATTGGATTGAGGAAGAAGGGTGGGGTGATGGGGGATATTTTGAGGAGGAGAGCATCATGGATATAATAAGTCATTGGTAGTTTTGAAGGAGCAAATTAACATTATGGAGGAGGTGAAGGTAGAAAGGAAGATAACCTTTTCTATGGAGTGGAGTAGATGGGATACACAAAGGTAATGATAGTAGGTATGGGAGGAGGAGAGGGACACACTACAAACATAGGTGTAGATCTTGTAGGAGGATAGAGATAGGGTGGTGGTCAAGTGCGATGAGTTGTAGAGGTGTGAGACAACAGTGACTATAGAGAGAGATAGGTTAGCATAAGATATGAAGCAGCTATAATCATAGGCTTGTGTGGTATCAAGTGATGCAATCATAGTAGTGTTATGAATAGAGGTAGTAGAATTACAGAGATCAGAGGATATAGCATTGGTGCTATGGTGATAATAGAGAGATTTGGTAATGATCTTGGAGGAGGTGATGGTGAGGGAATATGTAGCGATACCATCTCGATCGACCTCATAGTCACAATGAAGCCACAATAGTATACCCTCAATTGCACCATCAATGTTGAGATTTATAGAGGTAGCCACATATTAGGTATCAAGTGCAAGATATGCTCATAGGGTGGAGGGGCAGCGAAGAAGCAATGAGGGTAATCAAAAAAGCAATGGGGGGCAACCTCATCAAGATGAAATAGAGGGGAGCAAAGAGACCGATGGTGGTCAGTAGTGAGGGTTTGTTTTCTTTTATTTTGGTTGTATGATCTATAATTTTGTAGGCCTAAAGGTTAAAAGGATGTAGTCTATGGGCATGAAATTATGATGTATGATTTTTATGGACATTTATTATATAGATATACATATGGCTTTTATGGATGTGATATGTTTTATATGTTATACTTTTGATGTGTTATGAAGGATAAATATTGTAGATGATTTATATGGTTTGTGATAGGTATGGATAATGGTGGATGTAATGATTCGGATGTGATAGAATAGATATAGAAATGTGTACGAAATAACTTTTATATGCATATTACTATTCATGATTTAGTGGATTAATCAAGGACATCAATAAAATCATAATGACATAACAATGGAATCATAGATAAAGTAGTTGACATGAGATATTGATTGAGGCTAAGGTTAATAGGGAATGTGTGATAAGGAAATAAATATGGGACCAAAAGATATAGATGAAGGAGAAGAGAAAAATGACAATACTAGTATGTTAGGAATCTACTATTGAAATAAAGCTCACACATAGAAAATACTGAAAGATAATTGAAATACATGAAATCACAAAATAATACTATGCAAAAAGCAATTACGAAATTGAAACAATCTCACAAATAACTCAGAATTACAGGCCTCTTCGAGGGGGCAACCTCCTTCAATATTTCATTAACTTGCAAAAGGATGATTCATACATGGATTCATAGCTTTTTAAAGAAAAACTTCATGCAAACCATAACCCTAGGCTCAAGAGTTAGCTTACATGCAAAATGCCACTCGAGCTAGTATCTTCTACCAAATGTTGGTCAAAATAGCAGAGGATGTGGTCAAAATACACAACAACATGGACATATAGATTCTAACTCAGTAGCAGTTTAGGAGACACCTCGATAAGTAATAAAGCATGTGAAGGAGGACCTCAAAATTCATGGTGGATATCCAACCAATCAACAGGAGTGAAAAGCAATTATAAATGCGGTGATGACAAGGCGATGACGGGGCTTTGATAGGTCATAGCATGTGGTGGGAATTGTGACCTATCAAATTTGGTCCACTTAGGCTGTATATTTTACGAACAAAATAATTTTATACAACACAATATTGGTGAACGATAGACATGGTCGGTGATGAAAAAAAACATCTTTCCCAATCAAGGTTGAGTGATTGACTTAGAAAAAGTTCAATGATTTGATATCATAGTATTCGTGGTATTTGGAGGAAAGTGAGTTGTTTTTGTTAGTAGCATTGCATAAGATGGGGAAGTTTGAGTTGAGGGTTCTACCTTTGGACCAACGATAGAGATGGGTGTTCGTCTACATGGCAATGAAGACTTAACATTGAATGTCAGTGTTGATTACAACGGGGAAGCTACGACACAAGTGGAAAACACATGGTTATAGCAGAGGATGTCCATAGTGGATTTCACCATTGCTGTTCGGTATCAAGGACCATGGTTAATCGAATAACCCAAAATGGGGAAGATAGCACTGCTAGCAGATACCTATTGAGTAGGAATATGGTAGTTACTAGCGGATGAAATAGTGGCCAAAATAAGGAAGGCCAACGGTGAATTGGGCTTCCATGGGGATAGTGCCATCATCAAGGTTATTCAAGGTAGTGATGAGGATCTTGGCAGATGTGTGCCTCAAGAGAGAGCTAGTAGACCCATGTCGAGAAGTGTAGTTAGACTAGAAAAAATAATAAAGTATACGTGTATATGGGCTGCTTTACAAGTATCATGGGTAACGTGGGTTACACAACGATGACATGTAGATATTTTTGAACCAACAATGGATCTAAATAATGATGTTTCAAGTTATGATGGAAAATACATACAGAAGTAAGAATTGGCAGACTATTTCACCATATGTTCAAACATCTTATTCATCACTTGTGGGAAGGTCTGGTTGTTACACTTGAAGTGAGATAATATGGATGTGTAGCATGCAGTGTGTTTACAAGATAGCTGATAAAATAAAAGAGATGATATGGATCATATCAACGACAAACGTTACCTTGGTTTGAGTGTACATGAAAATGGCACACATGCATGGGAAAGATCATTTAATAGAAGAGTTATACTCATTGTGATGGGAGCGAAAGAAAATGGTGATTAAATAATAAAGGTAAATATGCTCCACATGCTTTGAAACAGGGGATGGAAAGAGTGTGTTTTTTTTTTACATTTGGGGAATCAAAATTTTTAATGCATGATTGAGTCATGTAATGGCAAGTGGGCGTTACCAAAAGTACAGTAAGTGTTTGGTGTTAAAGGTGGGAAAAATCTAGAGGCTAGAGAGGGTATTATGGAGAATATGAATCCAAACAGATGATGAGAACATCGAATAGTCAAGAGGAAGATTTTAAATATTCCTTCGAAAGAGAAAAACAAGGTTGGAAACTGTGGAAAACAAAGTTGCAGGTTTGAGAGAAAAAAATACACTAGACCTGTTTTGAAACTATTTTTCCTTCCATTTTTGCTAGGTTTGTTTTTTTTTACCATTGATGACTTTTAGGGTTGATATTCTATATTTTTGAATGTTATTGAAAATTTGTCTTATGCAATATGTTGGAAATATTTTGAGTTTTCATGCATGTAAATGGTGGACTCGTATACTATTTTTAATATGTTGCACATTTTCCCTAGAATATTGCACCACATTAAATACTAGATTGCATGAATATGGATCTGATTGATGATGGTTTTACATAGAATATTAACTTTTGCAGGATCATTGCGTGTAATTGTAGAGTTGCAATACTTTATTTTTTATCATTTTAGTTTCGTTTTTATTTTTTGTTTTTCTAATCCCATCCTTTCATTTTTTTTTACTATTTTCAAAATAAAATAAAATAAAATAAAAATATTGAAATAATATAAAAATCCAAAAACATAGATAGATTCATAGAATACGATTCTAAGTTCCATTTGAAGCAAGTACATTTTTGTTTGGACTGATTCAAATTTCTAAAATTCTTCAAAGTTCACACAATTTGCAAGAATTTGTAGTTTCAGTGTTGTAGGATTTCATGGTTCTTAAATAAAGGTATAATTTGTAGAATTTACATTTATTTTATTTCAAGCAATAGGTCACTTTATTTCATGAAAAATGCAATTTCATTGAAAGGAGGTAATTTACAGGGCATTTCAAACAATCAACTAACTCTCTTTATGGAAACAAATTTCATTAAAGATAGTTATTTACAAGGAATATTAAAGTCTACTAGAGCTACAAAGTTAGTCATTCTCATAGCACTCACAAAGAATGATGCTTTTAATTGGTCGAAAGCAACCACTCAAGCCTACGAGGCTCTCAAAGAAGCAATGTGTACTACTCCAATTTTGGTAACTCTAAATTTTCACAAACCATTCATCATTGAATGTGATGCTTCAAGAATAGGTAATGGGGCAGTATTAATGTAGGAAGGTCATCCCTTGCCATTTGAAAGTAAACAACTTTTGATAAAGAATTTTGGAATATCCACATATGAAAAATAAATTTTGGCTATTCTATATGCATTAAAGAAATGAAGACACTACATAATCAATAGCCGTTTCATTAAAAAATCGATCATAGTAGTCTCAAGCACTTTTTTAGAAAAAAGGTTCTCTTATTTAGAACAAAAAAAGTGGTTGACTAAATTGTTGGGATATGATTTCATTATTGAGTATAAGAAAGGGAAAGAAAATATGGCAACTGATGCATTATCCAGAAAATATGAATATGAAGTGGTCATTAATGCTATTTCAGGTCCTTGTTCTCAATGGGTGTCTCAGTTACAGAAAGAATGGTTGTCCAATAATGAAACAACTCAAATAATTCAAGAGTTGTCATTGGGTTCATCCAAACACTCTATTTTCTCATACGACGATAAAATATTATGAAATAAAAATCGCGTCTACATTCCACACAATTTGACAATCAAATCAAGAATTCTAGATGAGTCACATGCTTATCCATCAATTGGAAATTCAATTTTTTTGAAAACTTATATGCGGGTTAAACAATCCTTCTGTTGTAAAGGATTAAAAATATAGATCAAACAATGGGTAGATGAATGTGAAGTGTGCCAATGCAATAAGGGAGAAATAGTCAAATCACCAGGGTTGCTTCAACCATTACCCATTCCAGATCATTAGTGGGAACATATTTCCATAGATTTTATTAAAGGATTTCCTAAGTCAGAAGTTAAAACAGTAATTTTCATGATATTTGATCGCATTTCCAAATATGCTCACTTTCAGGCTCTACAACATCCATTTTCAGCAAGCAAATTGGCTAAAGTATTCATAGACTCAATTTTCAAATTGCATAGAATGCCAAAAAATATTGTAAGTGATCGAGATCCCATATTTACTAGAAAATGTTAGAGGGAATTATTTTGACTTAGTGGTACCAAATTAAATATGTCTTTTGTATACTATCCACAAACAGATTGTCAAACGTAGTTAACAAATGTTTGGGTACCTACCTAAGATGTTTTGTTCGGGATAGACAATATCAATGGATTCAATGACTATCATTTGCAGAATGGTGGTACAACACTTCTTAACATTACTCCATAAAAATTCTCCTTTTGAAGCATTGTATGGAACTAAGCCTCCAACAGTAGCAGATTATGTACCAGGATCCTCCAAAGTGGCCCAAGTTGATGATTGGTTTCAGCAACGATAGTCAATTCTCACCATTCTCAAATACAATTTGGTCCAAGCACAAAATCCTATGAAGCAACAACAAGACACACACCATTTGAAAAGAGTATTTGATATTGATGATATGGTGTTCCTACATTTGCAGCCCTACAAACAGTTATCATTAAAAATTAATTCAATTCAGAAGTTGGCTCCCCAAATTATGTGTCGCATTGGAGAAGTGGCATATCAGTTAGAGTTACCTCCCTCATCACGTATACATCCATTATTTGATGTTTCCTATCTCAAGAAAGTGATCAGCCAGAAAGTGCACTCATAGTCAGAATTACCAGTACTTGGTGAAGGGTGTATATATCTCCAACCTGAAGCAATTTTACAAAGTCGAACACGTATAATGAGATCTCGTCACATCCAAGAATTTATCATCAAATGGTAGGACCTACCCGAAGAAGATGCTACATGGAAAATTGAAAGTATTTTCCAAAAATTTCCAGCTTTGAGGACAAAGCTTTTCGAGGAGGGGAGTCATGTTACATACCTCAACTAATATAGTCATCGACTATATTATTACATTTTTAATATTACTTGTATATATCCATGTGTAGAATTTTGATTGGAATCATCTGAATACATCAATTTCATTTATCATTTGCATGCACTAATTGCCCTTGTGATGGGGATCTGCCCTTCTTTACTAGAAATGATTTAATTAAATTCTTTATTCCATATTTCTGCACATTCGTGATTTCAATTCTACTACAACAATCTAGTTAATTTTTTTTAGAAATTGGTACATTACTTTAATCGATTTGAAGTGGATTCATTGGTTGAGAGAGGACTTAGGTTCTCTACATAGGATCCAAGGCAATGTAATGAATTTTGGAGGAACTCTTGGGGAATAAGGGTATCAGTAATAAGATCAGTAGAACTAACCTGAGAGTCATTTTTGGGGGCTCACAATGATAGAGGTAGTTGCCTAGTCCAATACCACCCCTATCCTAGGATCATCTACTTCCACCAACATATGAGAGGGTGCCTCCATTTCCATCGATACCTCTTGCAAACTGGCTCAGATAGCTTAGCTAAAATATTATTTACCTATTTTTTCTTTTTCTTGCCACTCCCTATATTAACATTCGAGGGATAATGACCAAAAAAATGATCATATTTTTTATACCTAGTACACCTATTAGGCTTATTCTCAAACATGATAGGTTGAATCCAAGGGCCCTCTCAAGATGAGCTCAATGAAGGCAGGAAGATCAACTTTAGGCTCTTGCCACGACACACATCCTAGCAAAAATTATTCTTGTTTTGATGTTTTTATTGAATCAATTAGAAGGATATCCCCTATTGCCTTAGCAATTTCCTAGATAATATCCTTGTGCCATAAATGAAATGTTAGATCAAGAAGCCAAGCCCATAGAGGAGTAGTATTAACTTTTTGTGTGTTTGGATTGAAATCAAGACCCCATTTCCTCAAAAATAAGCCCCTATTACCGTAGAACCAATGACCTCCAACCAATATTCATTTCAAGTCCTCCTCATAGTTCACCTTGATGATATAGAAATCCTTAGGGATATCAATGATTTCTAGGGAGCCCAACAACTTCTATTTAAAAAGCACCCATCTCTTGATGGAGTCTAGTTCAGGTCTACCACCCTAAAATTTACCAATAAGATTCTAGGATCCCTCTTCCATGGTAACATTCAAGAGCTCATATGGAATTACTAGCTTATTAATAACAAGAGAAAGGTTGAAAAGTACTTTAGAACATTTAGAAACCAGAAATTTTATAGTAATAAAAAAAAAAGAAGAATCACCAAGGTTAAAAGGATGTACCAACCTAGGGATCCCACCCTCGGGTTCGCTATAAACCAACTCATAAATTCTCGAAGGAACTGAGGACCCAACACAAGGTCCTGCCTCTCAAATATTATCAACATCTTCCTCCTTGACATACTCCTCATCCTGCAAATCACCATTTACCTCCCCATACTACAAATCACAAAATATCTCACTTGCAAATACCTTCTCACTCTCACTCATTTTGAATGTGTAAGTGTAATATGAAAATCAATTAATATTATTGACAACCTATCATCAAAATTCTAATGCTCAAGTTGTACACCATATTGTTATTTAACCTATTCTAATATTCAATCAAATCTTCAATCAGTCTGGTTCTTTTAAGTGGTGATTTAGATTAAGTCATAAAAAAGATACCTACAATAGAATTGTCAATTCTTCCATAAGTCATTAATGTCTCAAAACAATTCTGGGTTTTCAACTATTGGCTTCTTATGTCTTGAATATTTCTTTTTCTCTACTTCCTAATTTACATGCTAAGAAAGAAAAATAAAAGGATCAATTTTTATTACATTTTTCTTGATCAAAATCTATTGAATTTATCATAGACTTAATCCAAGTAGACATAATTAACATATTTCCAAAGGGTTATTTATATATTTCAAGCAGAAGAAAAACATTTGATTACATATTTATGATGTGTGTCAAGGATAAAGCTTGTAAAAATATGTTAATTATGGTTGCAAACAAAAAGGATTTCAAAATCCAATACAAACTATTTTCTCTAAGTGTTGAATCACATCTTTCCATAACTATAGAGATAATGTCTAAAACATAGATGGAATACCTCTAGGAATTAAAAAACCATCTAGCTAAATAATAAACCAACCAACATTACATGGTAATTTTTCCAATTATAAAATGTCGTAACAATAATAATGTTTTTTATGCTATTAAATTGGATAAACATCAAAACACTTGATTGCAATTGATAAAATGACCATATAAAATTTCATCTCCCCCTAGAATAATACCTTGAATAATTTCATCTAAAGGAATTATTTGAACATTTTTACAATCGTAACATGAAAGGAAAGAACATGTAGATAGGTTGTGTTTGATAGATTAAAATACTTGGAGAGAACTATTTTATTTTAAGGATTAAAATACTTAAAAGAGAGAAATATTTGTAGTAGTTAATAACAATAACAGTAAAATTTTAGATATAAAGTGAAAATATTATCATGTGCTTTCCTAAAATAGTCAATCTCACTCATAACTCATTGTAGTCTTTCCAATCTACTATGATGTTAGCTACCATGTAACTATTAGCAATAAGCTCCATTTGCTTTATCTTGTATGATTAAATAAACCAAATTGAATTTGATAAAATTTTTAATTTAACTATAATATTATAAGCAAATTCAATAAAAGAGAAAAAATATAACTCATGATTAATGCAATGATAAGATGAAAATGTCCAAACTTGGTACAGTTGTGCACATTTTTTTAAAATAATGAAAGCAACGATTCAGACTTTGGCTCTTCTTTGGGAGGTCCAAGGTTCAAACCCCAGCATGGGTGAGTGTGTGAGGGGGTGGGTGTGTGAGAATATATATATATATATATATATATATATATATAATAAAATATCCTCATTTTATAAGTATATGATACTTCCACTAACAACCATGCAAAGGGTAGCAAAATTCTTAAAGAGATCAAAAACTACAACTAAAAAGTAATGGATATATATTTTAAAGGGGATTGAAAAATAATTATTAATACTAACCAACCAAAATAGATGTGAGATTGGACAAAAAAATAAATTTATTTTCTATATGTATAAAATATTCTTTCAAAATGTCTTTTTTAAATGTGAGCATATCTACAAAGAAGAAATTTGAGTAGCAAATAATTTAGCTTATGGTGAGACTGGTCTTCATTTTTATACTTATATGATACTTCCACTAACAACCATGCAAAGGCTAACAAAATTCTTAAAGAGATCAAAAATCATAACTAACAAGTAATGGCTATATATTTCAAAGGGGATTAACAAATTATTCTTAAATATAAATAATTTAGTCAATGGTGAGATTGACCTTAATTTTATAATTATATGATACTTCCATTAACAACCATGCAAAGTCTAGAAATTATTTTAAAGAGATCAGAAATCTAAACTAAAAAGTAATGGCTATATATTTCGAAAGAGATTAACAAATAATAATTAATACTAACAACCAAAATAGACATGAGATTGGATATAAAATAAAAGTGTTTGCAATGTGTATGAACTATTCTTGAAGTATGTTTCTTCAAGATATGAAGATATCCATAGAGAAGAAAGTTGAGTGGAAGATAATTTAGCCAATGGTGAGATTGACCTTCATCTTTGCAAAAATTAACTTAAAAGCATAATTGGCTAAGCAAGATTCTATCTCTTAATGAAAATGATGGCAAAGAGTTTGATTGTAAAAACATAATAATTTAAACAAGATAAAACCTATTTGATAGAAACAAAAACGAATAGTATTTTGAATAAAAGCAAGTTGAATATATATATATATATATATATATATATATATATATATATATATATATATATATATATATATATATATATATATATATATATATATATATATATATTGTTTGAAGTAATTGAGCTAGATAGCCACACAAGTTATTTTAAAAATTAATAATAAAATTGTTGCACCAATTTAATTATAAAACTAAATTTATCCAGCATGAACACCAAATGTATATAAAACAACAATCAATTTTTAAAATTTACAAATAAATATCCATAAAATTAATATAACTTCAAATTATGTTTAGAGTACAATGGAAAGACTATTCCAACAATTTAATTATAAAACTAATTATATTATGCATGAATACCAAATGTATATAAAAAATTAATCAATTTTCAAAATTTACACATAAATATCCATAAAATTAAAATAACTTTAAATAATATGTAGAATATCAAAGATAAGTTCCATTATAAAAAATATATATATATATATTGCAAAAAAAACAATAATCACACATAAATATCCACACAAAATTTACACATAAATATCCATAAAATTAAAACAACTTTAAATAATCTGTAGAATATCAAGGATAAGTTTCATTAAACAAAAAAATAATCAATCACACATAAATATCCACAAAATTAAAATAAATTTATATTATGTATAGAATATCAAAATAACTTTAAATTATGTGTATAATATCAAGGGTAAGTTCCATTATAGACAATTTTTTTTTTTGCTAAACTAGAGGATATACTAATACTCCTATATAATTTTTAAAAAATATATTCTTATGTATCTTAAAAATAAATCTATCCATAGGTCCCCTCATAAGATACAATACAGGTTGGCAGCCACTCTTTGTTCAAGAATTGCAACTTTTTCTTCAGCTCTCTTTCGTGCCTCCTTTTCCTCGTTTACCAGGATAAAATCAAAATTATAATTAAAAAAGAAACAATTATACAACACCAGTTGGCAGCCACTCTTTATTCAAGAATTGCAATTTTTTCTTCAGCTCTCTTTCGTGCTTCCTTTTTCTCATTTACCTGGTAAGAAAAAATCAAAATTATAATTAAAAAAGAAACAATTTCCAATAGATGATGACTTACATCTATAAAATAAAGTACTAAGAAGACTTAGAGATGCTTTCAATCACAACTCATAAAATTATGTACTAAGAAGACTTAGAGATGCTTTCAATAACAACTCCAAAATCAAAATTATAATTAGAAAAAAACAATTACTAATCTATGATTGCTTACATCTATAAAATAAAGTACTACGCAAACTGAGATATGCATACAATGACAACTCCATAATGTTTGTTTACTAATAAATGCTGATATGTTTGTATATAAAAATATTACAAAAACTTGATCTCACTCCTATAATAAACAAGATGTAAAGATCCAATAATTACTCATAAATTATTCAAAATTGTTTCCATTGGTAAATTAGGATAGATATTTTAAATTATTTTAGTTCTTAAAAAGGCATGAAGATCTAGAATTTAAAATTTGCCTAGACCTTAATTGAAAGTGGTATAA
Source organism: Wollemia nobilis (assembly GCA_028583015.1). Taxonomy (NCBI): domain Eukaryota; kingdom Viridiplantae; phylum Streptophyta; class Pinopsida; order Araucariales; family Araucariaceae; genus Wollemia; species Wollemia nobilis. Next base: position 8,545,706 of record JAQPPZ010003246.1, on the reverse strand, counting down.
CTTACTATATATTTTAGGATACCCATCAATAATTTCTCTATACATATTAATATGTTGCATATTATTAATGAACCTTGCAATGAGAATAGCATTATTTTAAAAATCTATATAATTTAATATATGATAATAAATATAAAATTTATAATAATAAGTTAGAATATTTATATCATTGAGGATTATGCAATATTTTATTTATTCTAGTGTTTGCAATTTTATTACATTGTTTGGATTTTGTGTGAGATTCAAATATGCAAATATAAAATCATAATAAATATCATTATAAGTTGGATAATAATTTCAACAAAACCTTTGACATAAAATTATTTTATAATAATTACATTATGAATGAAGATAATGCAGTTGTATAACCAATATCAATTATTTTATAAGGTAATTATTATTGGTGCTCAAACATGAAATTGCTAATACATTATTCCAAAATAAAGAAAAATCATCCACTAGGTTGCAAGGTAAAAAATATAGAACATATTAAAGCAATATGCACCTTTCAAAACAACTAGCAACTATTCAGGAATATTACAAACCAATATGTACCCTTTAAAATATCTAGCAAGAGGAATATTACATTATTCAGTACATGCTAATATAGCGGCATGGTACCTTCATGGTACAAATGTAAATATGTAATATATTAAGATTGAGTCTATATTTTAGATGAGTGATTTATATTTTTCCTTTTATGTAAGTATATATGTGCAACAAATGCACAATTGTTGAGAGAATTCTCACAAGTGTCTTATATATAAGTGTGCAAATATGTACTATCCAATTTTGTGGGGCGGGATAGTAGTGGTACTATCCAATTTTTTTTCTCTTGCTTTAAGGGACATCATTCTAATAACTTCATGGAAGCACTCGTAATTTTATATGCTTTGGAGCAAGGGTATGCTTTGGGTTGGCGTCGGATTGTTTGTGAATCTGATTCTCAGATTGTTATAAATTTGTTAAATTCTGGAGATAGTCTTCATGGTTGTTGGCGGTTGAGTTGGGTTGCTCAGAAAATTCTTAATATCTCTGCTCACTTGGACTTCATTTATTTTGTGCATATTCCTCGGGAGTGGAATAGGGTAGCGGATTTGTTAGCTAAATGGGCTTCTAAGTTTCAAGATGGTTGGGATGTTCAAAATTGGTCTCAACTTTCTTCTGATTGCTCTCAATCTCTCTCTTCTTTATTGAGAGTTGATATGTCTGAATAGCTTCTGCTTTTTCTTTGTATCATGAATGTTTTTCCGAGTTAATAAATTTTTACCCTCTTTTACAAAAAAAAAAGTGTGCAAATATGTAATGTGGGGATGTGCATAAGTTTCTTATATTAGGATTGCATGTAAAAGTGTGCAAGTGTGATAGATTCAATTATGCATATAAGAAGAAAGTAAAGAATCTAGTATGCTAGTGACAAGATGATAAGACAAATGTCCAAATGTCATGGACCTTGTTATATGGAGAGCAATAGTCAAGTATGTGAAGAGTCACATTCCTATGTATATATTATGGAAACAAAGCTCCATAAAATGTAAAACAAATGATTATGAGGAATATAACATTATTTGGTACATATGCCCCATGGTACCTTCATGGTACAATTATAAATATGTAATAGATTATCAACTATAACCGTTTGTAGATTATGGTACAATTTAATGAACTTGTATAACCATTATCAACTATTTTATAAGGTAATTCTTATTGATGTTCAAACATGAAATTGCTAATATATTATTTTAAAATAAATAAGAATCATCCACTAGGTTGCAAGGTACATTAAAAAAAGTATACAACATATTAAACCAATATGTACCAAAACAACTAGCAACTATTGAGGAATATTACATTATTTGATACACGCTAATATATGCCGATATTAAATCAAGATGTACCAAAATAACTACCAAATATTGAGGAATATTACATTATTTGATACATGCTAATATACCCCATGATACCTTCATGGTACAACTTTAAATGTGTAATAGATTAAGATTTAGTCTATAGTTTAGATGACTGATTTATTTTTTTATTTTTATGTAAGTATATGTATGCATGAAAAAGGGTCCCTGAACCTTGTACAAAAAGGAACTGAGAAACTAAAATAGAGAAAACAAAAAGGTTTAGACACCCAGCTAGCCAACTTAGAGACAACCATGGGATCTAAACCAAAGCACCAAATTTACAGCCGAAAAAAGGAAAAGATCAACTAGCACTAGAAAAGTGACCAGGAAACAACCATATGGGAAAGAGACTACATACTAGAGACCAGCCAAAACCAAATGGATCAAAAATACTTACATAAGTAAGGACATCTACACTATCCTTCTTGTTGGGGAGGATGACCTTAAGGGTCTAATATTTGCTGGCAGTAATGGCCTTAGAGACTCGAATTGAATGCTCAAGCTCGGTTAAGGCTTCGAATGGGTCTAGAAAATGTTATTTAACATTTCAGTGAGAATATCTGAAGGATCACATCTGGTTGTGGACATCACTTTCGCATCCATGAGGGATTGATCCAACTCAAGGATAGTGCTTTCAATGGTGAGATGGTCAAGGATATTTATTTTTTCTTGTAATATTTTACATGCTTCTACGGTTGTAGGAGCTATGACTATTCATCACAACATCAACCATTGATTGGTCCTCCTCAATGCATAAAATAGGTTTGAATCCACCTTAGTAGCAATTTTCTGTAGCATATGGTCATAGATGATGAAGAACATGCCTTGGTGATTGATGTGTGAAGACTCCCTTTTTGATAGTTCTCTATGGATACCTCCACAGAGCATCAAATATATTCAGGGACGTTAAACTCTTTAACATATCTTAGAACGTTGAGGAAATCTAGATTAAATCTTCTCAAAGTTTCATCCACTTTATCAATTGTGATGTATTGCATCACTAGAATCAAAGCCCTGCACCATGGCTCTGGTAATTTCTTATGGATGATGCCTTTGTCGTTTCTCACCAATTTTTCCCTGTATCCACAAAGTTTTTCAACTCATATTGAATGGTGTGATTATCTATATGGATTTTTAACCCCTCGTTAGGAATCTTGGTGATCCCCGCTAAAATTTTGACATAGATGGTGAACTTCATTCCTCTAATTAAAATTTAGCCATTAACACAAGAGTTGGCAAAGTCCTTGGTGATCACATCATCATACCCCATAAATTTTCTAAAGAAAGGAAGGAAGTCATGGTTTTAGAGGATAATTTGAAGGCATATGTACAAGTAATCGGGAAGTTATGGGGCCCACAAAATGACAATTTCACACTTTTTGATAGCTGGAAATTCTGGTGAAAATTTGTGTTAGAGGCCAACTTGACAACAATGCTGAGAGAAATTCCTAAAGATTTAAGAGCTGAAAATTGAACCAAATTAATTTCATACAACCAAGAACATGTGTATACAATTCTATATACATTGGAATTACGAGGCACAAGTTATGAGCATTCAAAAAGGGCAGCTAGGCATGTTTTGACAGCTGAAAAAATAGGTGATAGTCTATACAAATTCTAGCCACATGTCACTATAAATGAGGGCATGGAATTTACCAATAAGGAATGATGAATTTAGTTGGAATCACCTCCTATGAGATATATTTAAAGACCTACTTAAAAGAAACAACCAAAATAAGAATTTTGAAGACGTTTGAGCTTAAATTGCATCTACAACTAGTTATTCCGAAGATCTTCGAAATAACAGGGGAAAGTGCTACAGTTTGACTTTCTGCGGTTTCCAAGCAGTTGAAAAGGTAACTTGAGGTTGAATAAATTTAGGGGAAGTATCCTACAACTATGTCCACCATTATTTTCTGACCAAAATATGCAGCCCATGAAAAGATCAACTAAAGCAGCTGACCTTGTCATGAAATATCCCCAGAATTGTTGCAGCATAATAGGAAATCAGGTTGCAATATAGGAATGGCATATTTTATGTATGTAAATATATTTTAGGCATCTATAAATATAATATCTCTCATATTGATTGAGCTAAGTAGAAAGGTAGCTATTATAAATTATAAAAATAAGTTCAGTTCTGTAACAGAGTGCAGCAATAGTATTGTAATGTCATTTTTGAAATAATAAAGTGTAGTTCTTTTGTCAAATTCTGTTCTGATTGTTAATTATTTAAGGAGTGTTTTTCCAGATCCTTTTAGATCAGGAAGTATGGGACCACTCTCAGATCTAGAAGGAGGATTTTTATGGTAGGTTTTAATTTGTAATTTTGTTGTAGCAAAATTAACAAATTGTTTGTCAGATTTTATTTTCTTGTTTTAAGTTTTTGTATGATGTTATTTATATTTTCCATTATGTTTTTGTACAACATTTATGTCTGTGTCAGCTGACATATTATATAAAACATTTATTTACCTTTTATTATCTACTTTTCATGTTTTCCTTATTTTTATGTTTCAATAACTTTTTATTCCATCAGACTTTATTTTACTGTCAATTTCTGTAGCAAAATCTTGATGACCTTTTATGGCAAGACATTGAGAGGTTTTTTAGCATAAGTTTCATTTTCCAGCATTATTTCAATTTTGCAAAAGTAAACTAGGTTTCAATTCTGCAAGTGTAATTTAGGATTTAATTTTCAGCAACATTTCAATTTAGCAATTTCAATTTTTTTATTTCAATTCTGCAAAAGTAGATTAAATTTCAATTCAGCAATTTAAATTCTTGCACTTATAGTTAACTTTCAATTTCTACAAATTAGAATTAGTTTTTATTCTTTGCAAGTTTCCATGCTACAGATTAGGTTTAATGTGACACCAAAAAGGCTAAACCAAATATGTCTCACCTAATAAATGCTTGAAATATGAATACCTGAATTATACTCTGCCCTAACCTTCTATCATAGACAGCCTTGGGGTGGTCTTGGAAACCACCCCTGATTAATAAATAATTGAGATTAAATGATGGGATTAACAACACTCATCAAACAACATCATTGATACATCATATATGTATTCTTAACAGAATCAAATATGAAAACCAAGAACTATTAGACATATAAATACAACTTGAAATAATAAAACATTGTTAAGAATAACTTGTATGCTAGTTTGTAGCCATGTATATTTACTTAAAAAACTAATTTCCTAGACCTTTAATATCGTGGCTTCTTTATATTGGGACCTATAATATTTTGTGGTAGTAAGTATTTTTAATATAATTGAATATGAAAACCAAGAAATACTAGACATAGAAATGCAATAAACTTGTATATATATGGTTTGCATAGTCTGTAGCCATTTATATTTACTTCAAAAAACTAATTTTCTAGACCTTTAATATTATGGCTTCTTTATATTATGACCTATGATATTTTGTGGTAATAAGTATTTTTTTATTGAGTAAATACTTCTTATACATAGACATATCCATCGTGGGGATTGAACCCGTGTCACATCACCGATAATGCAAGTGGCGTCCTTGTCGGTAATAAGTATTTTTAATAGAATTGAATATGAAATACCAAAAAAATTTAGACATAGAAATGCAACTTGAAATAACAAAACATTGTTAAGAATAACTTGTATGCAATTTTGTAGCCATATATATTTCCTTAAAAAAACTAATTTCCTAAAACTATTTGTACATGCTCTAATGAAATTATTACTCTCTTATACTAGTAAATAAGCCCATGATCTCTAAGAAACATGATAAATCTAGTGAAAAGACAAAATTGTATATTAAAATTTAATATATTAAACTTAGAAATCATTTGTAATCCCTTCCCAACCCTCCCCTCCTTATTAAAAAATGGAACCAAAAAAAAAAACAAACAACTCATTAATACTTTAGTTAATTGTGATCCTCATTGCATGAGGAATTATTTTGTAATGGTTCAACATGCTTAGAAGCATGGTATCTAAATTCTAATTATGTGATAATACTCCTTCCTTAATATAAAATTTGTAAAATTAAGGGGATGTAGTATCCCCTTGCCTTATGGTTAGGTTTCTATAATATTGACCGACTAATGGATTCTAGTCTTCCTACTATGGCTTAATTTTATGATATAATTTTATTTCCATAATTTACCTATATGCAATTATTATAGTGTAGGTAATATTTTTGTATTCCTTCCAACGTTGTGTCTTGAGTGGCTTATAATTAGCATATTTTTTTACAAATTTTTAATATACTCCGAGTTGCAATACATTGGTATTATAGATGATCCCTGCCACTTGTATAAATATAAAGTTATGGTATCAACAATTGGATAAGTAATCAAGAGGATATTTATCATTAAAGTTATCATTACATGTACTACTCCTAATATGTATATATCTATGTTTAAATTGTGACTCATATTACTACAATACATGTATATTTACTGCCTTAGACTACATATAATACATGGTACTACTCCTAATATGGTATATATTTATGTTTAAACTATGATTCATATTACTACAATACATGTGTATTTAGTGCCTTAGGATATATATGAGTAATATTCTCATAATGCTTTCAATTTTCATACTTTTATGGTCTAATATTCTATTGTTGATTCCCATCATTTTTTACATTTTTTTAATATACTTAGAGATGCAATCCATTAGTATTATATATGATCCCCACCACTTGTATGAACATAAAGTTACCACTTGTATAAACATAAAGTTATGGTATCAACAATAGGATAAGTAACTATAATGCTTCTCCAGACGATATTTATCATTCAAGTTGTCATTACATGTTACTGCTCCTAATGTGGTATATATCTATGTTTGAACTATGCTTCATATTACTACAATACATGTGTATTTAGTGCAACAAATGTAAAATTTTACCTCCAAGGACTAGGTGGATTGGTAAGTGTAGGTGTGGCTAGGCACTTACGAGGAAGATACTATTGGAAATTTGAGTTAATTTAAGGCATTTTATGTTGTCATTGATGTCACATGAATCATTGATGTCACATTGAGTTTTTGTGGCAAAAGCACTTCATAGATAATCATGTATGATATTTTGGAGAGCATTGATATATACAGGGCTTTTATAAAAACCAAGGCAGTGAAGAACAAGCATTTTCTATCAAATGAAATGATGCACATGAAAGAGGACAAGGAAGAGGCTCTAGAAGAAGAGGCAAAAATAGAAGAGGAAGAAGAGGCTTCTTTTGTAGAGGAAGAGGCAGAGATCAAAATTCTGAAGGTGATCATTAAGCCCATGCTTCAAGAGGAGGATCAAATGCAAGAGGAAGAGGTAGAGGTAGAGACATGAGAAATATTCAATTTTATCATTGTAACAAATATGGCCATTTTGATAAGGATTGTAGGCTAAAACAATCCTCTAATAGATCAACAAATTATGGAGAGGAAGACTTCTTTGAAGATGAGATATTGTTCTACTCAAATGAATATGGAGAGCTCCATGAAGAGCAAGCATTTCTCTCTTATGATAGACCAAAAAGTTTCACCAATGAGACATGGATCCTTGATAGTGGGTGCACAAACCACATGACTGGAAAGGAGTTGTTTTCTTCTCTTGACCATTCTTATCATTCAAGTATCAATCTTGGAGATGAGAAGAGATTGGAGGTGGTTGCAAAAGCAGACATGGAGGTTCCTACAAAAGGAGGTAAATTGAAGGTAAAATATATTTATTATGCACCTGATTTGAAGCATTCTTTGATGAGCATTGGGTAAATATTAGAAAAATATTACAAATTGGTTTTTTAGGATAAAATGTGCAAGATTTATGATAAGAATTGAAGGCTGATCACAAAAGTGTAGATGACTAAGAACAATTATTTTCCATTGAGGTTTTTTGAGCAAGGGGGAGAAATTGCTTGTGTGGGTATTGAATTAAAAGGATGCTATGACATTTGAGATTTGGGCATTTAAATTTTCATAGTTTGAGTATGCTTTCACTACTTGTGTATGGTTTGCCTAAAGTAGAAGACACCAAGGAGATTTGTGAGGGGTGCACTCTTGGTAAACAAACAAGGGGGATATTTCCCAAAGGTGAAGCATGGAAGACCCAATATCCACTTCAACTGGTTCATAGTGACATTTTTGGACCAATGCCAACTTTAATTCTCAACAAGTGCTTTAAAATCTTTGAAGCAAACAAAAGCCTCATATTTATGATTAAGTAAATAAACCCAACAATATCTTGAAAAATCATCAATGAAAGTGAGAAAATAGGAAGCTTTACCAATACTTTGAGTTGGCATCAAGAGGCAAAATACCAGCCCTTACACACCTCAATAAAATGAGGTGGCTGAAAGAAATAATAGGATTTTGGTGGAGATGACAAGATGTATAATGCAAACTAAAGGTTTGAGTTCATTTTATTGGGCTGAAGCAACAAGTAATGTTAATTATATTCTTAATAGAAGTCCTACTAGGATTCTAGAGCATAGTACTCCTTATGAATGTTGGTTTGGAAAGAATCCAAATGTACAACACTTTAGAGTTTTTGGGAGTGTTGCTTTTGTGCATGTGAATGATGAGAAGAGAAAAAATCTTGATGCTAAGAGTGAGAAGATGATTTTCATTGGTTATAGTGAGCAATATAATACCTATAGATTCTTTAATCCTCATTATAGAAAAATTGTTGTATCTAGAGATGCAATTTTTGATGAAGGGGAAAATTGGAAGTCTCAAAAATTGTGTGTTTATGATGATGTGTTTGAAGAGATCATTCCAAGCAGCAAAGAAAGTGTTCAGCCCAACCATATTTCTACTAATAATTATTTGTACAGAAGCACTTATTTTGGGTCACCATATCACATGGGATCCACAAGTTCATCTTCAAGTCCAAGAGAAAGCCAAGAAGAAGTTCATACAAGATTTTTTGCACCTCCATCACCAGATGAAAATGTGAAGAGAAAAATATTGTTGAAGGATCATCCACCATCTCAAATAATTGACACCAACTTCAATAGAAAATTTACAAGAGGCCAACATAAAGAAATTAACCAAGTCTTGCAAAGGCTTGAGAATTTGCACTTGTATGGAGATGAATACAATGGAGACCCTAAAGGTGATATTGTTAATTATGCTCTTGTTTCAAAAGTTGTTGATGATTTTGAACCTTCTTGTTTAGAACATGCTACTTATAACAAGTTGTGGATGAAGGCAATGAATGAAGAAATGCATTATATTGAAAAGAAAGACACTTGGAAATTGTGTGAACTACCCAAAGATAGAAAATGTGTTGGCTGCAAATGGGTCTACAAGATCAAAATATACAGTGATGGTTCTACTAAGAGATACAAGGCTATATTGGTTTCCAAAGGATTTACAAAAAATTTTGGCATAAACTATGAGGAGAATTTTTCTCCCATAGCAAGACAAGAGACAGTGAGAATGGTGCTCTCTTTGGCTGCTCACAAAGGTTGGAGTGTGAACCACACGGATGTAAAAAGTGCTTTCCTTAATGAATATCTTGATGAAGAGGTGTATGTGACACAACCTCAAGGTTTTTAGGTCCATGGCAAAGAATATCAGGTCTATAGATTGAAGAAGGCTTTTTATGGATTGAAGCAAGCTCCAAGAGCTTGGTACCAAAGAATTCATGAATACTTTCAAAGGTGTGGCTTTTAAATAAGTAAGAGTGAGCCTACATTGTACTACAAGACATAAGGTAATGACATTCTCATTGTGTGCATGTATGTTGATGATTTGTTGTTTATGGGAAGTAGTCATTCATTGAATGATGATTTTAAGGAGGACATGAAAAGAGAATTTGATATGACTGATCTTGGTTTGATGAGTTACTTTCTAGACATGGAAGTACATCAAACTAGTAATGAGATTTTTATTTGTAAAAAAAAGTATACAAAGGACATGTTGAATAAGTTTGGTATGATTGATTGAAAGCTTGTAGCTACTCCAATTGCACATAGAGATATTTTGTGTTTGGATTATGGGACTGATCATGCAAACAAAATTGAATATAGAAGCATTGTTGAGAGTTTAATGTTTCTTTGCAATACTAGGCCTGATATTTGTTATGCAGTATCACTTTGTTCAAGGTACATGGCTAATCCTTCTACATTGCATTTGAAGGCAGCCAAGAGATATGTGCAAGGAAAATTTGATTTTGGTATTCATTACTCCTCATCTCATAATTTGAAGTTGATTTGGTTTCAGTGATAGTGATTGGGGAAGTAATCTTGATGACCAGAAGTCTACTAGTGGAAATTGTTTCTCCCTTGGTTCAGGATTGATTACTTGGAGTTCCAAAAAATGAGCTACTATATCATTATCTTCTACAAAATCTGAATACATTGCACTCACATCAAAAAGTGCACAAGCATTGTGGCTTAGGAAAGTTCTTGGAGAGATTGGGGAGAAGCAAGGAACTCTTACTACACTTTTTTATGACAACACAAGTGCCATTAATTTGGCACAAAATCCTGTCCACAATGTTTAGTAAAAAAACTTTGACATCAAGTACCATTTCATCAGGGATGTGGTGGAGAAGAAGATGATAAAACTGAGCTATTGTAACACCAAAGTCCAAATTGTAGATATATTCACAAAACCAGTTGCAAAGACTCAATTTTTGATGCTGAGAGACCTGATTGTTGGACCTCTCAACATCAAGGAGGATAATGTTGGAATATGATGCTGACCATGTGACATTTACAAGTCAGAAAAAATAAAGCAAAAAAAATATGCCCCATATTTTGTAACTGTAGAATAAAAGAATGTGTAATTGTAGGAAGATTTCAGTTTTGTAACAGCTATATACTGTTACACTTCTTGTAATAGCTTTAGAATATTTGTATAGGGGTAGAATAGTGTCAAAAAATATCATTTTAACTTTTTGTGATAAGAAGAAGTTGAATGGAATAGGGAATAACAAAAAACATAGCTCCATTCTTGATATTTTTTGTGCAGTCCTATTTTTGAAAAAACTAGTTAGTAGCCTACTTTGAGAGGCTATAAATTTTTATTTACAAATCCTTTTCCATTGATTTTGGGACAGTTTATTGAAATTACATAGCTCTCTAAGTTGTATAAATTTCACGTGATTATGATAAGTGGAAGGCCTTCATTTCATCTTCCAAAAAAATGCAACTTCTTCTTTTTTACTATGTTTTCCAGTTTTGTAATATGCTTCGTTTTTATCTGTATTTCATGTTATAATATTCACTATATAGGTGTCAGGTGTTTTCTAGAGAAAAATAAAATTTTAAATGGATATAAATAAAAATTAATCAAAAGTGATTAACTACAAATAATTTTAGAATTAAAGAATCAAATCCATATCAAATTTTACTACTTAAATTAAGGGTTTTTCCAATAGAAGCAGAATCTATGATAACACTATTTTGGTACCTAAATAAGAATAGAAGACATGTTGTCAAAACATGTAATAAAAGAAACACTTTTTTTTGTTAATTTGGAATAGTGTATTTTTGAATGGAATGCTAACCTTTTACATCAATAGATATGGCCAATCATTGTCCATTTCACCAAGAAGTATTTCCCACTAGCATAAAGCCTATACCAACCATGTACACACTTCACTAACCACACCCAAAACTAGAAAATCAGCACACACCTTCCATATCTAAATATAATATGCTCTATGCTTTCCTAGCATTCTCTTCCTACTGATCCCCATTGTCAATTCTTGTGGCATTATCATTATCAACAAAATTATTTATGTGCACTGGGATATCATTCTCCAATTTCTTTTTGGCATCTTCCATAAATCCTTCGTTAGCAATACCATCTTCTACCCTATTGGCTTATCTATAAATATGATTGATAGATACATTTTCAAGTCTATCCAAAAGTGCTCAAGCTTCCACCATAACTAAACCAATAGTCCAAGTGCTTGGTTGTTGCCCCTTTAAAATGGTCATAATATTTTGTGAGTCTCCTACAAATATGAGCTTATCTAGATTGCAATTGATAGCCAAAGAAATTATTACATAATTTGCTCTTGCTTTAGTAAAATAACTTGTCTATTCACCCAGTTTTTCATCAAAGGCTTTGATTACCTTACCTAGATGATTTTGGATCACCCCTACATCTCCTGCCATCCTAGGATTACCTTTTGAGGCCCCATACAAATTTAATTTGAACCACCCAATATTCGGTGGTATCTATTTTTCATGAGTTCTAGGATGAGCTCGAGGTATTGGTAATTTCTCTTTGAATCCCCAACATTCCAATATCTACCTTTCATAATTTGATTCCCATACCTCCTTGAAGCGAATAGTGTTAAAATTCTCCATCAGGAGACTTCTTGCTCAGTTCCAAATCATTTCCCAGTCCATCTTCAAGCCCTCAAATATTTTGTGGTTTCTTTAATTCTAAACTCTCCACCAGATATATGGAAGGCTTAGAAGCTACAACTTCCCAATTATTCTACCTTTAAAATGAGGCTCTCATTGCAAGTTCAAATCTGAGATAGTTTCAGGGAAAACCCATTGAAATTGGAATTCACTACAGAGCTAATCATACTAGGTTTTGGTAAATGAGCACTTAATAAGTAGATGATCAATTCTTTCCTCCTCTTTTTAACACAAAATATATCTATTTGGTAAGGAGAAACCACATTTTTCACATTATTATAGGTCATAATTTTATTATGCATAACCAACCACTATAAAATAGTAATATTGGGATGATATCTTTGTCCCAAACTTTTACATGGGGCCACACTACCCCTACACCTTGAACCAAGTTATAACCAAACTTCACAGAATAATCTCCACTCTTCATTTTCATCCAAATAAATATATCATTTGGTTATCAATGACTAAGGATGTAGGCATTAAGATATTTATTAAGACTTTTCAGGTGTGGACGCAAGTCCTCATTGATGTTCTCATCATAAAGCCACTTCCACTTCTTGATGTCATTTTCTTCCATAATATAATCTTGAACCAACAATCCATAAATAGGAGTCAAGATTATTCTTAAGTTCACAAACCTTAGGATCTCACAAAGAGGAGAGTGAAAGAGCCAAGTATTCTACCAAAATCTCACGTTAGCACCATTTCCAATATACCATCTATAGCCCTGCTAGATCAGAGATGTTACTTGTTTAAGGCTAATTCAAAAACTAGACCCCTTAGGGGGGCTGAAATTTTCTAGAAAGGAGGAATTACATAAATACTTAGATTTTACAATTTTGACCCAGGGAGTGTCTTCTTCTTTTGCCAACTTCCAACCCAACTTTCCCATTAGAGATTTGTTCATTTTGGGAAGAGTTATCAGTCCCAATCCCCCATATTTTTTAGAGGTATAGACTTTGTTCTAAGCAAGTAAAGATATCCTCTTATTTTCCTCAACCCTAGGCCACAGAAAAATCCTTTGGATATATTCAATATTCTTGTAGATCGATACTATATTTTAAAAATTGACATGAAGTAAATAGGTATAATTTTAAGGTAATATTTCACAAGCTTGATATTTTATTCCTAACTAAGCCTTTCTAGGAAGATATTTTCTTTGTAACATGTTCAATAACCGGATCCCATAAGGCTTCCTCCATACTCCCACGTAATACATGTATCCCTAGATAGGTTTTTGTAAAATCACCTATGCCACTGTTTAAGATTCTTGCTATCTACAGTTGGAGAGCTCTAGAGGTATTCAGGAAAAAACATACTTTTATTAAAATTTACCTTTTGGCTTGTTGCATGCTCATAGAAATCCAAAATCATATTAATATATCTTGCTTGTGGAAGAGATGATCTTTTTAAAATTAGAGTATCATCCACAAACTATTGAAAATAGACCAGTTCCAAAGTGGAAGTTGGCCTGATACCTTCTATGTATCCTCTATTCATGGCTGTTGTGAAGGCTCTACTCATAGATTTAGCTAAAATAATAAATATATAAGGGGATGAGGGGTCCCCTTGTATTAACCCCCTCTTGTTCATAAAACTACAGACCCATTAACTAATATGGAGATCATCATTGTTGAGATGTAGTTTTTCATCATAGAGATTCAATCCTCATGAAAACCAAAATGTTATAGCACTTTGATCAGGAAATCCCAAGAAACTATGTCATATGCTTTATTCATATCCAATTTAAGAAACATACCTTCGTTTATTTATTTAGAGACAAAGTGCAGGATCTCATGGATCTATCATCCCTGAATAAAACCCCTTTGGTGTTTATCAATGACAAAAGGGAGATCCATCTTCAGCCGGTTTGCAAGGACTTTAAACATAATTTTGTAGAGAGTATTACATAGGCTAATTGAGCGGTAATCTGCAAAATAATTAGCACTTGCAATCTTCAGGATGAGGGATAAGAACATATAGTTCACATCATAAGGGATCCTTTTAGAGGTTTGAAACTCCTTAACTGCCAAGGTGACCTCATTACCAATGATGTGCCAAAACTTGTGATAGAAGAGTGTTGAAAACCCATATGGACTAGGAGATTTGTATCCCTTCATGGAGAAGACCACCTCTTGAATTTCCTCATCCGTAAAGGGGCTGATGAGATAGTCATTTATTCAGTTTGTAATATTTAAAATAATATGGTCTAACAACAGGTTCATCGTCTCTTCATCCAATTCTGAATCCACTCCTACCATGTCTTGGAAAAATTGAATAGCTTCCCCTCAAATTTTGAAAGGATCCCTTATAGAAGAACCATCAATAATCTTGATCTCCTGGAAATTTTTAAAACTTTTGTGCCTTAGAGTTGAAATATGGAAAAGCCTCATATTTATGTCCCCTTCCTTTAACCACAAAGCTCTTGATCTCTACCATCAGAAAGCCTTCTCATACACTAAAGTATTGTGCAATCACATCGAAGATCCTTTTCTCAAGTTCGAACTTCCTTCGAATACTACCCCAAATGTAAAGAGTCTTCTAACTCCATGAGTTGTTGTAAACCTACCTTTTTAACCACAATGTCTCCAAACACCTCTTTATTCCATAGTTTTAAATTCCACTTAAAAAATCTCGATTTATTTACTATTTGATTCAATCTATCCCCAAAAAAATCTTGCTACCACCAATATTGATCCTACTCTCTAAATCAAAATGAAGGATCCACATATTTTCAAGCCAAAAAGGGGTAGAAAAGAGCCTTATCATGTCCATTGTTTCCCAAATCAAAGGATTATGGTATGAGCTAGTTTTTGGGAGGGTCGTGAGAGTAGTGTCCTCAAAAAACACTAAGCTCTCCTGAGAAATCAACACCCTATCCATTCTGATATGAATCAATTTACTCCCCAGTCACCTATTAGTCCAAGTATACTTTGATTGTCTAAGCTCCAAGTCCATCAAAGCATTTGAATTTATAAAATAATCAAACTCAGTCATACTCTTTGAATATCCTTCAACACCTCCCTTCTTATCAGATGGATACAAAGGGGGATTGAAGTCTCCTGCAATGATCCATGGGATGCCTACAAAGATATGCCTGAGTTTACTCAATTCCATCCATAAACTTCATATTCCAACCACAATAATGGGTCCATAGATATTTGTAATGATCTAGTGTGAATTATCCTCATTTGAAAAGAAGTGGATTACACAAAATCTATCATTTGAGATAATTTTTTGTCCTTCCAATTTATTTGGGTCCCAAATACACATCATTCCTCCTGAGGAGCTCATTGAGGGTTGACCAACAAAGTCTTATTTTCTCCAAATTTTATATTTAACCATTGCCAATTTTACTTCTACCACCTTTATGTCTTGTAATAGAAAAATATCTAGGTGATTATCTCTTCTGAATGTTTGTACTGATCTATGTCTTCTAGTCTCGTTGAGACCTCGTACATTCCATGATAAAACCTTCATTTTTTATATTTAGCTAATTTATCCCTCCCTCACCCATATTGATGATTATTTGTGTTCCTGTGGCTATGTTTGTTGTTATTTCCCTCTTTCTTACCTTTTTTAAAGAGGGTCTACGTACAATGTGTTCTTTACCAACATCCAAGGGAGTTCTCTTTGCTTGATTCCTAGTCACCCTTGAGGGAATCATCAAATACTCCACTGAACTAGAATCCTCCTGTATTGGAGCTACATGCTTTGTTTCTATCTTTTTTAAGATCTTATTATCTTCCTTTAATGATTTTCTAGATTCATCTTGCTTGTCCCGATTTGTAAGAATCGTGTCAATAGGGTTAACCTTTACATCTGCTTTTAGAGGTTTTAGACTCTCTTGTTGTACCCCCTCATGATTCACCCATTGTGTCTCCTCCACAAATTCCACATCTTTGGATGGGTCTCCCATTTAATCCTCTTTAGCTCCTCTCAAGCAAGCAAAATATTTAAGGTCTTCAAATTCAAGGGATTCCACGGCTTCCATGGGGCTAGACTACCACAACTCCATAAGAGGGATTTTCCATGTGTTCCTCCTCAACCAAAATAGTCATTTGGTGTGAGGTACTTGCTTCATTCTAATTATCCACCATGAGATCCATGCTTTTACCCTGATCTACATCTTTTCTCTCCTTCCTCTGCCAGACTTTCTTATTGGGAGCTTTCTTCTTCTACGAGAAAAAGCTTGAGCTATGACCTCTCCCTTTACAAAGATCACAAAGGGGAAAAATATTTTCATAATCTAACCTTTGAGTCCAGGTACCCACTGGGAATGTTAGATCTATTGTTTCAGGAAGCTTGTTATCCAGATCAACATTAACACAAATTTGGGCAAACACCTATGAGACTTCATCTTGGTTACCCTATCAAGGGTAACAAAGATACCAATACCATTTGCAATAACCATTAAAAATTCATCATGCCAATATTGAAAGGGAAGGTGAGGTAATATTACCCAAATAATAGCTATGTTGATACTTTGGGTGTGAGTATTAAAATCCACATCCCATTTTATGATAAACAGGATACGCTTCCCCATCGACCATGGTCCTCCATCTAAAACTTTTTGCATGTCACTTACCTCAATAAATTTAATCATGAAGAACCCATTTGGGAGAACCACAATCTCCATGTAGCTCGTTGGTTTCCATATACCTAAGGTGCACCTTGAAATAGTATATATATCTAGCGTTACCCCTAAAACAATTTCCACAAAATTGTGTTCCCCTTCTGCATTCATGTTCAAAATTATCTCCAAGGTAATGTTAATAATGCCATATTTAACTCTCAAGTTTAAGTCTTACCAATGGATAAAGAGTAGTAGAAGGTTTAGAACCATGTACCACCTGGGCCTAGGAGCATTTTTGTCCCACTTTTGGGGCCCGATTCTCCTTACCGTTGTCTACCTTTGATTCATCCTACGATGTCTCTAGGATTGCTTTGTCGAGAGGTTCTTGGATTTTTCTTCCCAAAAACCCATTCCACAACTCTTCATCCAAGGCCCTATATGTTGATGTACCTTCCAAGTCCCCAGTCTGGCCTTGCCCTACTCCGATTCCTATGCCAACCACTCCTTGTCTGTCTTCAATCATTCCAAACCTTAGTCCATATGCTCCTTTTCCTGTTCGTTCCATTTTATAACTCAAACACCTATTTATGGTTTGAAAATAATTGAAAACCTTATTTTTTGGGTTTTCCTTTTTCCCCTTTTCAAGTTTCGACCCCTTGCTAGTTTTTTGCTTTGCCTACTACTCCATTCAACTAGGTTCGAACATAATTTTTTACCACTGCTATTGCTCGCCACCATCGCTGCTTCCAGCTTCGTTTGTTATTTTTTCTACTCGTTGTGCGCAAGGGTTTCCATTGTGCAACCCACACTACAATGAATTCTAATTTAATAAAAAAAACACTTAATAGAAAAAAGACACCAATAAACAAAAACAACAAATAGATGGAAAAATGGAGCATTCAATCTCATGAGGTCACAAACTCCAACAAAGAAATTACATAGTATATGAGAAAATAATCAGGTCTGTCATGTGGACTGATAAATTAGGAAGAATATAGTTATGCATCAACGATTTCAATCCAAATTGTGAACAAATGCAACATAAATACATAGATGCAAAAAAATCAAATGTAACGAAAAATGCTTATAGTTCACATCTCCACACTGGTATAATAGACAATCTCAAGAGGCATTGTTAGAACAAATATGTTTTTTGCATAGTAAACTCCCAAATGAAACTTTTTGAAGAATTGAGAATACAAAAAAAAAAAAAAGGAAAACTTTTCATTAAAATCCACAATAAAAAAAACGGTCTTCAAAAGATAAGAGGATGTTAAACTTTTTGACTTTGTTCAAAAAAAAAATTTAAGATGATTTTAAGCTTTAGAACTTCCAATAGGAGGTCCAAGGCTTAAATCCAAAAGGAAGTAGGATTCTACACCATATCCCATATTCTAGTTATATATATATATATATATATATATATATATATATATATATAAAAGATTAAATTATATATTAAATTTGGGTGAAAATTCAGTTACTTGTTCCTTCTCTGCTTCCGTTTTAGCTTTATTATTGAAAATAACCATTCTGTTATTACGTCGTCGAAGGTGATCATGCGTGAAACTTATATCCATAATCATATAATTTAAATGGAAAAGGAGTCATTTTAGTAGCTACACAATTTGCAAGTTTCTAAGCTTACCAAGTTCTAAACATATGACTCTCGTTTTAAGACTACGTAAATGTTTGTCATCTTTTGTTTCATAATGTTGTCTGATTTGGGATGATCATACAGACAAAAGAATAGAAAGAAAGTACAGGGTCGCAACTATTTGTTTATATTTATGTTTAAAAATTTGCATATATCCGCCATTTAAGGGTGATGATATCGAAAAATTGCATATGTTTGATGTATAAAGGAAAACTAATTGCACTCGTCTCTTAATTTGACGAAACCATTAAAGAATAATTATAAATTAAAAAGTTGTTCTTAACGTTAAAAACTGAAGAAGCCGAATGAGTTTTGATTAAAGGTAATTAACATTTATACATAGTTTTAAAAAGTTTTGCATCCGAAAAAAATATAATCAAAATTAACATTTATACATAGTTTTAAAAAGTTTTGCATCTGAAAACAACAAACATGCAAGGTAAGAGCAAGCTTCAGTTTTTTTGGTTTTGTTTAAAAAGAAAGTACATGTTGTAAGTTTGAGTAGAGTAAAGAAAGGAGTTAATACCATTTTTTATTTAAATATTAAAAAAAAATTAAAAAGTAAAAGATTGTTATAAATAAAAATAGATAGGATGAAAGTTATTTTTGAAAGTTTTTATTAGTGGTATAGATGTGGGACAAGAGGAAGAGGAATCTATAGCAAAACTTATTTAGGTAACAGATATTACAAGAAAAATGATTATGTGGATGAGATGATCAAACATAAAATAATGGTTTTTAGATGATTAGGGCTAATATGTAAGTTATCGCATATATCCAATTTTCTAAAGATTTAAAATGAATCAAGTGGAAATAGGGATTGAATCCAAATTATTCCATGGATTTTCTTCAAAAATGGCTTTCCTTTATTCTCATTTGAGTTTAGAAATTAGGGATAAAATAATAAACAGTGGCCAGTGGTTTAGGGAAAAAGATAAATTATATTTAAACCCATTGAGTGAGAATTGTTTACAAAAGTAAAGACTATTAAAAGGTATATGGTCTAGATTAGGCTTTTTGGACTTGCTTATCAACTTATCAACTAGGAGGCTTTGAAGAGTATTGGCAATACTCTAAGGGTATTCATCTAGGAGAGAACCAACTGTTAAGGAGAGAAGGCATGCTATATATGCTATAGTGAATTAGATTTAAATTTGAATTACAAAAACAAGATAAATAAGTGACTTAAAAAAAACATTGCATTGTGATGCCACAAATGGTTATGAGATTGAACACTTGGCAAGAGATTGTGAATTGAAAATGATGGAGAAATTAATGAAAATTTTTGTGCATTAAATAGCTTTCAATATGAAACAAAGAGATCATTTTATAGTAAAACTTGGATAAAATCAAGAATTTGACAAAAGTGATAAAGAAAAATTGTTACACATCATTAAATAGTGAAGATCATCACAATTTACTCCAATCAACCATTAGAAGAAACAATTGACACAAGGGAGGAGTAAGCACAATATGAAAGTTAAATTTAGGAGTTGATGGAGCAAAAAGTAAGCCAACAAAGCAAATTTAAAAGCAAATGAGATGACTCGAGTGAAGGTTAATCCATATAAATCATCTTCATTTTTCTCAAGTAGTATAAGAAAATTTTAAAGCAAATGAGATGACTCGAGTGAAGGATAATCCATATAAATCATCTTCATTATTCTCAAATAGTATAAAATTCTTTTCTTGCAATTAAAATGAAAGTAGTACAAAAGTGTATACAATGCACTTTAAGGTTTCAATAGTAACATAGTAAATAAATGCTTATGAAGGATATACATGAAAATTTAGGATTTCTAGGACAGCATAAGAAAATAATTTTCTATGTAGGATCATCATTGTACTTTAAGGGTTTTAGGATATCATAAATAAGAGTAGCATAGTAAAGAAATGCGACTGAAGGATATACATGGAAATTTAGGATTTCTAGGGTAGGATAAGAAACTGATTTTCTATGTAGGATCATCCTTCTACTTTTGGGGTTTATGA
Organism: Wollemia nobilis; assembly: GCA_028583015.1. Classification (NCBI taxonomy): domain Eukaryota; kingdom Viridiplantae; phylum Streptophyta; class Pinopsida; order Araucariales; family Araucariaceae; genus Wollemia; species Wollemia nobilis. Next base: position 8,525,187 of record JAQPPZ010003246.1, on the reverse strand, counting down.
TAACATAAATAAGAGATTGTTTGTTATTCCTTTCATTTTAGATTCTCTATAAAAATTTAGAAGATAAGTCTCATTATGAAAAGTGTGGTAAATTAAAAGAGATTATGAAGATGAAATTGGTGGGAATGCAAAAAGGAGAGGAAGTTGTCAAAGTCAGGAAAAAGAAAATCAAAGGTGTGTTAACAAAGTGGAGATAAGACCGCTAATAAAAATTAAAAAAATGATGATAAAAACGATATCAGAGAATAGTAGTGATAAAAACAAAAACCTAACAAGAAGAAAAAATAATTAGTGAGGAATGTAAGGATGCTTTCACAAATAAGGAAAATGGAGTATTGTTTGATAGTTACTTTCATAAAAGCTTCTTAAGGTATTATAATAATATGAAAAACACAGATGAGATGGATAATTACTACAAGAAAAAAGTAATTAAGTTATTGTACTATTTTATGGGAAAGAGAAAAGTATCAAAGTTGGGGTTATAAATGTATATGACTCAACTATAGTTACTCCTCATGAAAGATGTTTTAAGGACCCAAACATATATTTTTTAAATACAATAATAATTCATAATTGTGATCTATGGACTCTTACTAGTGACTTCAACACAATTCTATCTTCTTCAAAAAATAAGGGGAGTACTTTTGGATGGTCTAAATCGATGCAATATTTTTCTTCATATATCAATTTAAATGACCTTTTGGTTATTACTCCAATTTTTTACTATGTATGGGATAATAGATGCATTGGTCAATCTCATATAGTAGAAATATTACGTAGAGTTTTGTTATCCAATACATAGTTACAAACAAAGTATACAATATCTTTATATGTTTTATTGAAAGCAAGATCAGATCATAAACCTATTTTGTTGACTTGTGATTTACTCAATAATGGTCATCCAAAGCAATTTCACATTTAGTCTATGTAGCTCCTGACCTTAATTTTTCTATATGGTTATGTTATTGTGGAATGAAGCAAAATTTGGAGGACAATATATATATATATAATATAAATAAGGGGGTTTTGATAGGGTCCCCAAATCTAATACAAGCCGAGCAGAGAAGGAAAACTAGCAGAAGCTAAATCGATTTAAAAAATCCCCTGCAAGAGGGGAGCAAAACTACTTAACCGATGAATCCCAACAAAAGGGAAAACACCAGGTAAGACTCCAAAAACAAAATACAACACCAAAAGGGTGAAACAAACCATAGAATGAAAGACACCAATCACACAACACTACAAAACTAAGGTCTCCATTTGATTCTTAATGATCTCCCTAATTTCATTGATGAAAGTAAAAACCACTTGGATCAAGCCTAAAATAACTTGATATTTTTAGTAAAGCATGTCTAAAATTGGTTAAGAATTTGGAGGACCAGAGATCAAGGGCTCAATAGGAATGTGAGCACTATCAGGAAAAGGAGAACCTTTGGGTATCTTGTGATCAGGTGAGCCCTTATTTTATTTTGAAGACACGACCAAAATAGATAGAGCTGAAGACTTGGTACTTCTCTCAAAAAGCTAAACCAACCTTTGTGCATTGCCAAGAACATGAGTATATAGGGACTTCATAGACTTCTTAGACGTTGAGCCCTTTCCTTTAAAACTGGGGGCGAGGGAGAGAAGTCACCATCCTATGATTTTGAATCATCCTCATATTCGAAAGATGATAAGGACTCCACATAAGGAGGAATTCTAAAAAAATCAATTTTTCATAGGGCATATTCAACCACAATGCCTCTGGAATTTACCACAAACTCGAAAGTCAATATAATCAAACCCTGGTGGATCATATCCAGCCCTTTCCCTATTTTAACTCCACACATCAAATATTTTAGAGACTAGTACAAGAAGGCTGACATATTCATCAATCATTTACACCTTAGCTAATTAATAAATATCATGTGATAACTTTGGATCACATCCCTAATCTAATTAAACATACAATACTCAATAATCATCAAGAGAACACAATTCCATGGATCCATCAATGCCTTACCATCATAATCATTATGTAACTTTAGGATAAACTTCTAGGAATCAAAAAACATGCCATAATCCCACTTGAGGGAGTGCTTAGGGTGTTTATATCACTCACCATAATTAGGTAAATCAGTCACGTTGGCCATGAGGTCCATAGAAATTTCAAACTCAATTTCTTCAGCCTAAAAATACCCTCTTTTCTAGGAGTGGTACAGGGTCCTAGAAATAGCTCTATGGTGGCCATGGAAGGAAATAATAAACTTTATAAGGTCACCCTTGCATAGGATTTTCCTCACTTCATCATCACCCTCAAATATAGTCGGTTCCACAAGGATTGTCAACTCTCTCTTATGAGTCATAGCTAGCCACCACACACACAAAGAGGGGAACCCAACCCGCAATATAGACAAGGAGATACACATAGAGTCTAGAAGGCTAGACACATCACCTTTTAATACCATAAAAACCCTCCCACGAACCCCAATTTTCTAGGTACCAAACTTCAATGAGATGATGAAGAGAGGAAAAAAACATAGGGCCATAGAAAAGGATGATTACTAAAAGGGCGGAAGCATAGAAAAATGGAGATCCAAGATCTCCACAAGACACCCAAAACCTCGGTACTAAAAGCATTGATCACCAGGTTAGCTAGGAAAATGAGACCAAGTTTGAAATATCTAATATTTTGGTAACCCACTTAATGAAAATGAGAAAATTTAGTCCAATTTTAAATGTTTACAAAGGTTAATACAAACCAATGGAATGCACCAATATTCTTATGTATAAGAAAAACAATTACTTTTTTATTATCCTAATATATTAAAAATGGAGGAGCCATATTGGTTCCAAAAAAATTAGGAATAATTGTATTGAGGAAGAAGGGTGGGGGTGATGGGGGATATTTTGAGGAGGATATCACCATGGATACAATAAGTCATTGGTAGTTTTGAAGGAGCAAATTCACATTATGGAGGAGGTGAAGGTACAAAGGAAGATAACCTTTGCTATGGAGTGGAGTAGATGGGATACGCAAAGGCAATGATAGCAGGTATGGTATGAGGAGAGGGACACACTACAAATATAGGTGTAGATCTTGTAGGAGGATAGAGATAGGGTGGTGGTCAAGTGCGATGAGTTGTAGAGGTGTGAGACAACAGTGACTGTAGATATAGATAGGTTAGCATAAGATATGAAGCAACTATAATCATAGGCTTGTGTGGTATCAAGCGATGCAATCATAGTAGTGTTATGAATAGAGGTAGTAGAATTACAGAGAGTAGAGGAGAGATAATTGGTGCTATGGTGATAATAGAGATATTGGGTAATGATCTTGGAGGAGGTGATGGTGAGGTAATTTGTAGAGATACCATCTCGATCGACCTCATAGTCACAATGAAGCCACAATAGTATACCCTCAATTGCACCACCAATGTTAAGATTTATAGGGGTAGCCACATATTAGGTATCAAGTGCAAGATATGCTCATAGGGTGGAGGGGTAGCGAAGAAGCAATGAGGGGTATCAAACAAGCAATGGGGGGCAACCTCATCAAGATGAAGTAGAGGGGAGCAAAGAGACCGATGGTGGTCAATAGTGAGGGTTTGTTTTCTTTTATTTTGGTTGTATGGACTATAATTTTGTAGGCCTAAAGGTTAAAAGGATGTAGTCTATGGGCATGAAATTATGATGTATGATTTTTATGGACATTTATTATATAGATATACATATTTTTTTGGTAAATAAAAGTCTTCATTAATTACCGGGTTTTGCAGGTTAACCCAAAACCTATTACAATATCTAGCCTTTTGCTGAGATTGTAGATCTTAGTCATCCTTGAAACTTTCTTACCAAAAATTGTGTTGAATCCCCTACAACACCTTACTAACAAAGCACACCCATACCTAAACATAGTTGTAAACATTACGTACATTGATAGGAATTGAAGTTTGGAACTTTGCACTTGTGAAACCTGTTGCTTGCCCATTTCCTATTCTTTGTTGAAATATTCCAAGGCTTACACCTTGTTACCTTCATTTCCAATTTGGTATGATTTAGATGGAAACCCCATAGTTATTACCAACTCCATGGGGAAAGAACACCCATTCATATTTATCCTCAACGGGTAGGTTTATTTTCATGGCTAATAATGTTTTCTACTTCACGTGGCACACCTTGTGTCCATGTCACCAAACTACCAACATCAACACCTATGTAGGATAATTTTTCAGCTGACCTATTGGCCTTACAATACATGTGACGAGCCCTCCTGTTCTATCTTACCATAAAAAGGATCCTCACTTCATGGATGACTCCCTCGATTCTCCATGGAGGTTTTTTGCCATTGGTTAACAGGTTGATGATGTTCATAGAATCACCTTCAATCATCAAGTTACCTTGAGTTTCTTGGGCTACTTGCAACCCTCTCCAAAGGGCTCTAGCTTCTGCTTCATTATTAGTTCTAATTCCCAATGGTTCAGCAAAGGCCTTGACTAGATTTCCTTGATGATCCCTGATTATTCCTCCAGCTCTAGCTCTTCCCGGGTTCTCCTTGGTTGCACCATCAAAATTTAGTTTAAACCAACCCTAGGGGGGTGGCTCCCAAAAAATCCCATTTTTGGGATTGGGCAAAGGAATGGAAGGTTTGTCCTCAATACCTAAAGCCTGAGCTAATTGTTTTTCTTGGGGAATAATTGAGTGGTTCTCATCCACTAAGGTCTAAGGTTTTCTTTCGCAAAGACAATAATCCTGTTGAGGATTGTTTTTGGGTTGTTAATGGTATCCTTAAAGGCTTTATGGTTCCTTTCTAGCCAAATCTGCCAGATAAAATGATGCCAATAGATTTTCCATAGGTACTTAAGTTTTAGGCTAACAAAGGGTTGAGGCCATTGATGGAACACTTCGGATATAAGAGCAAGCTTAACCCACGAGATCCTAAATGCTTGGAAAAATTCATCCAGGATGGACTCCACTATCGGACACTCCAGAAACAAGTGTTGGGTAGTCTCCCATCCTGCCCTGTACATGTAGCAATGGTTAGCAATAACCATACCTTTGGATAACATATTGTCCATAGTGAGGATTTTTCCTTGAATCACCAACCATGAAAAAAAGGATATTTTAGGAATTAATCCTTTGATCCAAACCAAAATCGATTGAAATTGTTGACCTTCCACATTGAGAAGAAAATTATAGGTAGAATTAACTGTGAAGTCACCACTTTTAGTCTCAACCCAAACAATGTGATCTTCATCCTCTCTAGAGGGAATAATTTTCTGAGTTAAAATATTATAAATCTCTTCAAACTTCGCTTCAAAACTCTGTACTCAGATGTGCTTCCACCTATTGATATTTATATCTTGCCACATATAATTTGCAACCTTCTTCCTAATATGTTGCTCCATATGCTCTTGAAATATTTTTTCTGGGCAATGTGAATTTAACCAGACGGCAAGCAAGCTGTGGACGTCTTGGTATTCATCACAGTGCATACGGTGTTGGAAGATACGGCAAGCACGCTATGGATGTGGTTGGCTTTACCACTCCATCACATAGCACTACAAGATTTCATCTTCCACTGCGCTCGAAACAATACGGAGGCGACAAGACGGCATGCAGAAGACTAACGAAGATGCGGCACGGTTGTTTCTGTTTCATGCAGTCCTGAAACATTTACTCGGTGACCCATTTTGTTAAAAATGCGGTGCGGCCCTATTGAATCTGCGAAGACGCTTACTCGTTGACCCATTTTATTGAAGACGCAGCACGACCCTGTTGAATCTGCGAAGACACGGTGTCGCTCGGTTTCTATTTCATGCAGCTGAAGCGTGGTGAGCCCAGTCTATCATCCTTTGAAGACACGAATGGTGGCTTATGCAGAATGGAAAAGGCCTCCGTTGCTTCCATAGCCATCTGTCCGTAAAAGTGAATGCGAGACCTATTTTTTTTCTTCTACACTCGTCGCGACGCGTGAAGGAATAACAGCAAATTGTGGAAGACTCAACTCTCAAGGTCGTTGTTGCTGCTAGTGCCATCATTAAAAAAAAATCCCTAAATAACAGCTAACTGCCACGTGATTTCAGCAGATTGTGGAAGACTCAACTCTCAAGGCCGTTGTTGCTACCAGTGCCATCATTAAAAAAAAGCCCTCAGTCCAAGTTTTTTATTCGGCAACAGCCATTCACACCTTTTGTCTCAGGGACAACTTTTTTGATTTTATTATAAAGTTTGTTAATGGTCAAAAATTCAAATGAAGTCAATAAAGCAATGAATTTATTCATTGTGGGAATTACATAACGCGAGGAAGCAAAGCACGTTCAAAGTGGGGAGATTGCCCACGACCCGTGGAGACGTTGTGGGTGGGGCCGGTTTTTAAGAGGGGGAGTTGCAAAATGGAATTGGGCTAATTGTTTTAAAAAAAAAAACAAAGTGTTTTTTTTTAAACGCCCTGGACCTTGTTGACGCCCCGCGAAGTTTGATTCATTTTGTTGTCATTGTTTTTAAGACTCAAGGGCATTATATTCTATTTTTGCCTTCACTTCTTCCAAGATAGAGGGGGGAATTCAATTTTTTTTTTCAAAACCCTCAGGAGAAGATTTCAATAGAAAATTCAAAGGTGCATTTTCGATTTTACTTGACACCTTCTTTTGTCCAAGTTAGGTGCATTTTCGGTTGAACCCGACACCTATGTGCGAAGCATTTTGTGAGCATGCTTGTTTTTTTTGCATTTTCTTTCTGCAATTAAAAAAATCTCTCTACATCAAAGCATCCACTACTTCTCTCAGCACATGTTGCACAGGTTCTCCACAAGCAGTTATCTCTTTGCACAGGGATCTTCATATGTTCTCTCCCCAACACTAATTTTCTCCTAGTTTTGTTTTTTTGACTTAATTCCCTCCAACTGATTATTCTTCTTCCAAAGATTCTCAGGCAGGTGTCATTAACATCTCTTTGAGTCAATTTTTTACCCCCCATTTCTATTGTGTTTAGGCGTAAATCCTGACGAAAGTCTTGGATTCCAAAGTGTTTAGGGGAAGTTACACCCCACGCATGCGGTTTCCTGTCTTTCTAAGGTAGGTGCCATCAACAAAGCAATCCTTTTCAGTACTGCCTATGTTCCACGTACCATTCTGATCTTCATAATACCTATAGTCTCCCTCACGTAAGGGCGGGTATTGTTTTGATTTAGTTTCGATATAATTGGCCTGGAAACGGTATATCGAAAAGGGGACCATTTGGCATTATAAGGAACCCTAAACAAAATGGCTACAGTGCACAAGTATCTTTCAGATGCCCAATTGCTCAAAGGCACCAATTTTGTGCCATGGAAGCATAAAATGAAAGATATTCTTCAAGTCAAAAAATTATGGGATGTCGTTAGTGGCACTACCTCTCGTCCCACCACAGCAGGGACAGATCAAGATACATTTGATGATCATGATAGGAAAGGTCTTATGTTTTTATTACTTGCCATAACCGATGAGGTTCAACCTCATATTTGTGATGCCACAACCAGTAAAGATGCTTGGGCAGCACTGATTACTGTGTATGAAGGAAAGAATAATTCCACTATTCTTCACCTACAAACTCGACTTCACAATCTCAATATGAATTCAGGAGAAACTGTTGAATTGTTTCTCTACAAAGTGGCAGAATTGAAAGCTAAACTCAATACTATGGGCAAACCCATCGATGATGATCTTTTGACATCTGTTATTTTGAGGGCACTCCCACCATCTTACAAAATTTTTATCACTTCACTCAATGTTTTTGGTAGAACATTAACTTTTGTTGAATTGGTTAATTTGCTTCAAACTGAAGAAGCCAATCAAGTACAAAAATATGAGGAACCTGCTACTGCTCTTTCCACCCATCAAAAGGGTCACAAGTAAGGACAGTCGTAGAAGGGAGGCTCTTCTTCCAAAGGCAAAGGCAAGCCCAATCTCCAGCGAGATAAATATTGCAAGATCTGTGATATGAACAATCATGATACCAACAGGTGTTGGTTCAAAAACAAACAACAGAATGATCCCTCACAAAATAAGAAAGGCAAGGGGAAACAAAAATATCCTCAACATCGCAAACAACAAAAGGGTCATGTTGCTTATGCAGATTCCCATTCAGATGATTCTCCTTCATCTTCAGATAATGACTCCGAAAGAGCACACAAAGTGCTCATGACCCATACTGCCTCTTCAAAATCCGATGTTGTATGGTATATTGATTCGGAGCAAGCAAACATATGACTGGGAACAAATCCTGGTTTCACACTTTTCACGCAAGAGAAGGTAAACCTGTCACTATTGCAGACAATCAGGTCTACCAAGTACAAGGTGAAGGGGATGTTACAGTCACACTCCCTGATGGTGACTGTGCCATAGAGAAAGTTATCTATGTTCATGGTCTTGCCAACAATCTCTTATCCTTTCCACAGATGTTAGATAGAAATATGGATGTTATTTTTCAAGTTGAACACGGAAAAAAGAGATGTTTCATCAGTCATCACGGTCACCACATTGCCACTGGCTCCTACAAACATGGATTATTCATCTTAGATACAGTCTCTACATCCCATACTACCCTCATTGTCACTACAAAAGAAGATACTTCCTTATGGCATAGAAGATACGGGCACCTCAGTTCCGAATATTTACTCGAATTAAGAAAATATAACATGGTCAAAGGACTTCCTCAGCTTTCATCAGTTCTCCCAGTGTGCTCAGATTGTCTAGCAGGGAAACAACATCGAGTTCCATTTGAGACAAGTTCTTCTCGCTTGAACAAACCCTTGGAGTTAATCCACGCAGATCCGTGCGGTCCTTTCCCAACCAGTCATGGTGGAAAGAGGTATTTTCAGCTATTTGTTGATGACTACTCCCGTAAAATATGGGTCTTCTTCCTTGCACTCAAGTCAGAAGCTCTTCTCTACTTTCGTCAATTCAAGAAACAAATTGAGAAGGAAGCAAGTTGTTCCATCAAAACCCTCCGCTCAGATCGAGGGGGGGAATACACTTCCAAGGAATTTTTAGCATTTTTGGAAAAACATGGGATCAAGAGACAACTCACTACAGCATATACACAGCAGCAAAATGGAATTGCAGAAAGAAAAAAATCGCTCCATAGTAGAAATGAGTTGGTGTATGTTAAAAGGAGCAAACATAGAAAAACAATACTGGGCGAAGCGATAAACACAACATCTTACCTACTAAATAGAGCACCTACAAGGGCTCTACAAGGAAAAACTCCACAAGAAGCCTAGAGTGGTAAGAAACCCTCAATATCTCATCTAAAAGTTTTTGGATGTCAAGCTTTTATGCACATTCCTAAACAAAAAAGACGAAAACTAGATGAGAAAACTCAAAAATATATATTTCTTGGTTATGATGAGTATTCAAAAGGATATCGGTTGATTGATCCTATAACCAAGAAAACACACATCAGCAGAGATGTAGTATTTGATGAAACCTTCACATCATATAACACACTTGTATACCTTAAGGAAGATGAACCTAAGAAAGAAGCAGCACCACCTCAGAAGAAGGTTCCTAAATGGTATACTAGTACATTGCAAGATTCAAAATTAACATCACTTCCGAGATCTAACTCTAGATCGACCCACTACTCGCGAGTATGACTCAACACAAAAGAGCGAGATGCTTGCAACATCGATAATGAGATGTTGATGACCTTTGTCAACATTTTGATGATTTATCTGTAAATGTAGAAGAAGATGAGAATATAGATATGGAAGATGAAAAAGTCTATTTTACAATACTAGATGAACAAGAACCTACATCAGTCTCAGATGCACTCAGTAAAGATCAATGTAAAACTGCTATGGATGCAGAACATACATCTCTAATGAAAAATCAAACTTGGAAGTTAGTGAATTTACCTTCAGGAAAGAAACCCATTGGTTGCAAATGGGTATTCAAGATCAAATATAAGGCAAATGGTGCAATAGATAAATATAAAGCCCGACTTGTTGCAAAGGGCTATGCACAAATAGAAGGCATAGACTATGAAGAGACATTTGCTCCTACTGCTAAAATGACCACTATTCGAGTTTTGTGTGCAATGGCAGCTCAATTTGGTTGGCAGCTACATCAGATGGATGTAAAGAGTGCTTTCTTAAATGGTGACCTACAAGAAGAAGTCTATATGACTCAACTCGAAGGTTTTGTAGTTCAAGGGGAAGAACAGAAAGTCTGTAAGCTGATCAAATCTCTATATGGACTTAAACAAGCTCCTCGAGCTTGGTATATCAAAATTGATAGTCACCTAGTGCAACATGGATTTAGAAGAAGTCCTGCAGATCCCAACCTATATATCAAGAACAATGGTTCTAACTATAGACACCAAAACAGCACCAATCCGATTATGTGACTGCAAACACTGATCGCTTTGACAAACACAGCCCCCAGGGCAGCCCTCAGAGGTCAAACAGTGGTCTTAACCACTTTCATAGCAGTTTTGTAAGGTCAAGGAGCAATTTGGCACACTTGGGCACTTTGCCCAGTATTCGTCTCACCCAGAGACGAATTCAAAATAGAATCCGTCCCACCCCAGGACGAATTCTGAATCCGTCCCTGGGTGGGACGAATTCTAAGCTTAACGGGCAAAAGGGCAAATGGTGCCAAGTGGCAGCCCAGAACAGTCAGTTAAGGGCTCCTACCTTGCACGCATGTGTAAGTGGACAGAGGGGCCGTTAGAGGACTGTTACAAGAAGCATTTATCAAAGTTCAAGTCAGGGAAGGACTCCCCTCCCTCATGGGAAGACAAGACCGCCACATGGCGCCCATGGTCAACACTTGGCTTTTGTGCTTCCCTCCCAAAAGAGACCCCTTGGGTCTATAAAAGGTGGGAATTTCCTCACCCAAAATATGCGAGGTGGAAGGAGTGTTCAAGCAACGAAGTGTTGCCGAATCGAAGACTCATTTGCATCCCCCTTTGTTCACCTTCCTACATCCATCAATCTCTTTTGCAAGGGAGGTTGTTGGGTGGCCTTTGGAAGCTCGAACCTTACTCAAATCCGACGCATGGACATCTGAACCTACCAATTCGCCGACCCCCAATCCTAAAAGGTTTTGGGCCCATCCTTGGTGGATTGGCTCCAAAATCGAGGGCCAACGGTGGGAGGCCCACTTGGGCACCCCCGCACCCCCAAATTCTAATTTCAGTTTTTGAGCACTTTAGATTAATTTTTAGATTGCATTCTGTGTTACTAGGTCTGATTAGTCTATAATTGCAATTTTGTAGCTTTTGGTCAGAGTTTAGGGTGTTTTGTATTGCTTTATCGTTTCGCTAACTTGCAGGTGTCAAGGTTAAATTCCCGAGGGAGGAGGCCAAATTGGGAAAATCCGACCATCTGGGTCGTCCCAAAATGGCCCCAATTACCTAACCCCCCTGTTTGCAGGGAGTTTTGCGAGTCCCGGGATCCGACATTGGAGCAGCGACGAGTCGATTTCTCCTATTCGGAAGAATTCGTCCCACCCGGGGACGAATTACGGTCGAAGTCGTCCTGCCCGGGGACGAATTCCGGTTTAAGGTGAATTGGCCAGTTGCCTCGGTGGCGGTGGCCTTCGGTGATCTGTTCTTACCTTCTGTCGATTTTGAAGCAATTTGGATTCACTTGTTTTCATGGTTTCGGGAAAATATTCGTATGCATATTTTGTTAGTTTTAGAGAGAGAATGATTTTCATTTGCAACGAGTGCTACTAACGTCTTGATCATTTCTTTGTTTGCGGGAGAAGCGACGGAGGCGAAGAACCCATCAACATCAGCGGCGACATCATCTTAGCCCGCCCAGTGCAATCGTGGGCACGCGGAAGGAGGAACCATTCAACGATTGTAATCAAACCTTATTTGCGCTCCTAGCCCCCGAAAAGGGAGGAGGCATTATTGTAACGAGAGATCGAAAGAAATTAATGAAAGGGCTGTTTTTCTTTATCTGATTGCGTCTCTTACAACATGTCTCTTTTCGTTTCATGTAATGTACATTCCTAGGACTTAGGCGTGCTTAACTTTGAATGCAATTGCACTTGGTGTTTCCTTTGACCGGAATCTCGTGCTTTCAGTGGCGATCACGGTGGGACCCTGTTCCCTGGTTTTGAAATCACAGAAACTAATTAAATTTTTGTGTTTGTGCTTGACAGGTACACTTTTTTTTGTTGCAGACTGCTATTCGTCTCTGACAGGGACGAATCCTTTTCTGCAATTCGTCTGACCCTGAGACGAATTCAAATTCGTCTCTAGGTGGGACGAATTCTGTTCTGCAATTCGTCTCCCAGAGGGACGAATTCCTGTCTGCGGATTTTCAGAGCAGAAATTCAGAGACAACAGGAGCAGGCAGAGAAGAGGTAGGGATTTTCATGATCTCTATTATAATTTTCTATTTCTATTTCTGTTTCTGCTTCGTTAATTGTTTTCATTTAATCTTGCATTGCATTAGGAAAAGTCATGTATGCTAGTTTCATTTTGTTGGATAAAACGAATCCCACACACATCACGAGACAACTTTAAACCAAGGAGCTGGTCGTAAGACCCCAGCCCTTGATCAAGACCATTGGTGGATTTAATCACCACCTTGGCTTGATTTGCATCCATTTCCCGATTGTCAACTGTTGTTAGGCGTAAATCCTGACGAAGACAGACCGAGCGTAGGCGGGGTGATTCCCATGCGCGCGAGGATAAGTTTTCTATGGTAGGTGCCATTAACGGGACAATCCCCCTTCCGTACCGCCTATGTACCACGTACCTTCTGCTCTCACGTACCTATAGTCTCCCTCTCGTAAGGGCGGGTATATAGAGAGGTTGGTATATCGGCCTGGCTGGTATATTGAAGGGGCGACCTTTTTGGAGTTATAAGAGCCTACATGATGCATTTAAACGTTCTACAAAACCTACAAAAACAAAAACAAAACACCAAAATGCACTAAACCAGTCTAGGGCACACCAAGAATCCTTAAAAGAGATAATCACGGTTTTGTGAATGTGTGTGTTTAATTCTATTTAGTGTAGACAAAAAAAAAATCATTAAAAACAAAGATAAAAAAATCTACGCATTTTGTCATTTTCTCCAAAAAGCTCCAAGGATTCCCGTAATCGCTTGGTCACTCCAAAATGCCCCAAAGGTGTCCATGAACCCTTTGGTCAACCCAAAAGCACCCCAAATGTGCCCATAAGTGATGCAGGACCATCCAACAAAATATGGGAAATCTTACATTTTTCCCTAAATTTTAGTGCATCTTGTCGGGGCCATAACTTCTCAACCGTAGCTCCGATTGACTTGAAATTTTACAGGGAGTTAGGTGGGATAATTTTAAACAAATATGATTCCCTAGAATCCTATTTGCCCAGAAAAGTCAGTTTTCGGGGCCAAATTCCATCATCTAGTGCCCCGAAATTAGGTTTTAAAATTGGGCACGCAATTCTATGCACTTTTTGAGTCTGTTCGGATGTCAATATCTCCTAATGTATTTAGAGCTAGGACTTGAAACTTCATTTTTGTCTTATCTACTATAAGAGGGATGCACACGCCAATTTTGGGCCCCATCTGACTCATTTTCAATTTTAGGGCTTTTTAGAGAGACATCGTCATGGTGCTCACCCATAGCCAAGCCCAATCATGGGCGGATGCTATGGGGAATATCCAAGGAAGAACAAGTCATCTCCATTACAATCCCAAGGATTTGGTCATACCACCTTGGCGACCTAACACACAATGCAGTCCCCTCCACACCTTAAAGGAAAGAGACTACAGGGACACCTCTTCGAGGAGCACTCCTGTTCAACATAGCACTCATCACACACCCTTCCATGAGGGGTACGAGTCATAGGAGAGCTCCCTTAGATGATCGCTATGAGCGGTCACCGCGCGATGAAGCGCTAGGTCAACATAGGGTTCGACGGGAGGAACCACATCATTACACTACCCGTCCTTCACCCCCTCTAGTTGTCAGGACTACAAAGACAAATCCAGAGCACAAGGCTCCTCAGGTGGGGCGGGCCAACTCCACCCGTTCCTTTTTCATTTATGAAAGAGAGCACGAGGAAGACCTCTACCTTCCTCGAGAGCAATATATAGTGCGAGAGCAATATGCCTCCGCACCTGCTATCTATCAGGAACACTCACTGAGGCCAAAGCCTCGAGGGAATGCTGTTACCCCCAATAGAGGGAGGTCACCTATAGAGATCTTGGATCACTACGACCGAGATAGATATCTAGAAGAGGCATCTAGGCCTTCTAGACATGAAGCAATGAGAGCTCCCTTAGATGCTCGCTATGAGCGGTCATCGCGCGATGAAGTGCTAAGTCAACATAGGGTTCGATGGGAGGAACCACATGATTACATTATCCCTCCTTCACCCCCTCTAGTTGCCAGAACTACAAAGACAAATCCAGAGCACAAGGCTCTTTGGGCAAGGCGAGATAGCTCCGTCCATCCCTTTTTCACTTATGAAAGAGAGCACGAGGAAGACCTCTACCTTCCTCGAGAGCAATATACAGTGCGAGAGCAATATGCCTTCGCACCTGCTATCTATCAGGACCACTCATTGAGGCCAAAGCCCCGAGGGAATGCTGCTACCCCTAACAGAGGGATGTGTCCTATAGAGATCTTGGATCACTACGACCGAGATTTTTATCTAAGAGAGGCGTCTAGGCCTTCTAGACATGAGGCGGTGGGACCAACTATCGTAGAATCTATCGAATATATCACACATCTCAAGCAACTCACGCAACTTGAGCTCGAACGACTACCATTAGAGGAACCGTACCATATTAATGAAGAGCACCTTCAATGCCAGAAGGATGAGTTGTTCCAACACACTATGCAAGAAAGGACTCCAACCCCTCACATGCATAAGACAAAATATTTTGAGTGGCACAACCCATGGGGGGAAGATAGGTCATCGCGACCTCATCAAAAGCTACCCCCAACACCTCCTAGACAGGAGCGGGAAGCTACTCTCCCGATTCCTGAAGCACCACCCCCGACGCCTCCTAGACATGAATGGGAGGCCGCTCCTATAACCAATGATGGGTGCCTTCCTCAGACATCCACCCAGGCTTATGAGCCACCCTTAGAAATTCATCAAGAAGCCTCTAAGGAATCAGAGCACGAAGAAGAGCGGGATGAACTGCCCTACCAAGGCATGGGGGGTGCCATCTGGCCACCCCTCCATAAGCCCCAAGTTCCTCAACAAGAACCAACCAAAGAGGAGGAGTTCAAATCTCCCGATACATGCAAAGCACTAGAGCACTTAGAGTTGGTAGAGACCAAGATTTTGGAGCTCCCAAGGCCCAACTTACATAAGGCTCCTTTCGAAGAGGATCAACCTTTAACCATAGGGCTACCTGATGATGCAGTCCTCCATGTCTCGGAATCTATAGATTCTGATGAGCTATACACATTGTCTCGAAGGTGAGGATGAAACAAGACATAGCCCACAACAATCACATGCGACAACATCGGCATCCCATAAAATTTGAGGAAGCATGTCAAGAGATAAACATAATACTAGGGCATGAGTGGCGCGTTAACCCACCACAGTGGGACCAAGCATTACATCCGCCACTTTGGGCACACAAAGAGCAACTTCCACCAAGAGACATCATAGCAACATCAATGCCGCGGGCGGACCCCTGTCCTCATCTCCGTGCATAGGGCCGATCCATTCATGCCCATACCTCTAGAGCCAGATCCGGAGTGCAAAGACCATCAAGCTGGGGGTACCTCTATCCCCTGAAGAACCATAATCCAAACCAAAAATCTCCAAGGATTATCGCAATCTCTTGGTCACCCAAAAAGCTCCAAGGATTATCGCAATCTCTTGGTCAACCCAAAAAGCTCCAAGGATTATCGCAATCTCTTGGTCAACCCAAAAAGCTCCAAGGATTATCGCAATCTCTTGGTCAACCCAAAAAGCTCCAAGGATTATCGCAATCTCTTGGTCAACCCAAAAAGCTCCAAGGATTATCGCAATCTCTTGGTCACCCAAAAAGCTCCAAGGATTATCGCAATCTCTTGGTCAACCAAAAAGCTCCAAGGATTATCGCAATCTCTTGGTCACCTAAAAAGCTCCAAGGATTATCGCAATCTCTTGGTCACCTAAAAAGCTCCAAGGATTATCGCAATCTCTTGGTCAATCAAAAATCTCCAAGGATTATCGCAATCTCTTGGTCAACCCAAAAGCTCCAAG
This sequence comes from Wollemia nobilis, assembly GCA_028583015.1. Classification (NCBI taxonomy): domain Eukaryota; kingdom Viridiplantae; phylum Streptophyta; class Pinopsida; order Araucariales; family Araucariaceae; genus Wollemia; species Wollemia nobilis. Next base: position 8,509,002 of record JAQPPZ010003246.1, on the reverse strand, counting down.
GATTATCGCAATCTCTTGGTCAAACAATTAAGAAATTCAACAAAAACAAAACAACAAAAATCATCAAAAACAACAAAAGTTTTGCATCTCAATTCTAGGCATACTCAAATTCATCAAAACCCCCAACAACAAAAACACCATGCATAAATTTTACCACACTACAGTCAGTGGTCTGGGAATGTACTAAGAGTTTCAGTAATTCAGTCATCATTTTCCTCTTTAGCCATGTAGTGTACCAAGTCGAACGGATTTTACAAAGGTAGAGTCATACTTGAAATACACCTTGTTACGTAACATCCCAACACAAATCAAAACACTAAAATTCCCAAAATTGTGTGAACGAAAGATGAAACCTGCAAAATAATCTAGGTCACCACAAGCGAAACGGTTATCTTGCTCATCCCCCTATGCGAATGACCCCTAGAATGCTGAGAGTTGGCAAAAGGACAAGCTTCCTCCCTACCCAATTCCCTAAGAATCCCTAAAGTTCTCAATAGTTGCAAAACACAAAAATTTGCAAAATGTCAAAACTCCAAATTTGACAAACTATAGTGCACACATCAAAAGGCACAAACAACAGTGATTTTCATCACTCCATATCCCCAATCCCTTGCTCAAAAGAAAAAAAAATCAAAATAAACAGTGATCTTATCACTACAAAAGAGCAAGTATCCCAATACAATTGAAAAAAAAAGAAGGGAGTTGACCTTGAATCCCTGGAACTCTCAGCATTCTGTAGGTCATAAGGCAAGCTTCAATACCAATTCGGTAACAGAAGTAAACCTCCCGCATGACGATATATCTGTCACATTAACTTGCGTATAGATCAATGTTTGCATGTGGATGAGCTAGCTTATGGCATCCTGGATTACACCGCAGATTAATCTTAGTACATACAACAAAGGAATTCGTGGAGCTAATTAGGTGATCCTCAATACAGGTTCGGTTGAAAGCCCATCTGGCACTGGCGGTATCCTGACAAATACCACATAAATGAAATCAATTGCACACACAGGGATGTGAAATAACTTGGTCAAAAACAAGTCCGATTCATACCTTGGTCAAAAGTCTTGTAAGATAAAGTACAGTCGTGGCTAGTGAGCTAAAACCGTCTGAGTCTCAGAAAACCTTAGCTACATTTCTAAACCAACTGCGCTACTTTTCATCTTTGCAAATACCATCAAAAAATACAAAAAAAGAAAAACCATGTATACATGTAGAGTCATACATCACAACAATCACCTAAAAACAAAATAACAGAGTTCTAAACAGTCCATGGTGCCATAGCCAAACATCACAAACCCCATTCATCCATTTCATATCTGCATATCACATATAAATCAAAACCATTTGCATTCATCATAGCATATGCATCCATCAAAATAAATCAACATGCATACATCCATATTCATCAACCATCATGCACAAGATCAAAGAAAATCAAAACAACAAAAACAAAAAATAAATGCAACACAAAAACAAAAAGCAATAAACATTGCCAGACACAAGTGCTCTTGCACTTAACCCCTTGGCATAGAAAAACTGATGTCAGGGTCTACATTGTCGCTATCCTACTCCCTAAGAAGGCTAACATAGCCGGACCGCTCCACGGGAAGACGGATTTTCGACAATTTCATCCCCAAACGACGTCACAAAAGGGTCAAAGCCCACTCAAAAACAACAAGAAAATAAAAACAACACAAAAAGCAATAAACATTGCCAGACACAAGTGCTCTTGCACTTAACCTCTTGGCATAGCAAAATTGATGTCGGGGTTTACATTGTCACTATCCTACTCCCTAAGAAGGCTACCATAGCCGGACCGCTCCACGGAAGACGATTTTCGACAATTTCATCCCCAAACGACGTCACAAAAGGGTCAAAGCCCACTCAAAAACAACAAGAAAATCAAAACAACACAAAAAGCAATAAACATTGCCAGACACGAGTGCTCTTGCACTTAACCTCTTGGCATAGCAAAATCAACATCGGGGTCACAAATTATCACTATCCTACTCCCTAAGAAGGCTACCATAGCCGGACCGCTCCACGGGAAGACATATATTGACAATTTAATCCCAAAATGGTGTCACAAAAACAACAAAACAACAAAAATGCAACACAAAACAAACAATAAACATTGCCAGAAACAAGTACTCTTGCACTTAACCTCGTGGTATAGCAAAATGGATGTCGGGGTTTGCATTGTCACTATCCTACTCCCGAAGAAGGCTACCATAGCCGGACCGCTCCACGGGAGGACGGATTGCCGACAATCCAATCACCAAATGGCGTCACACAAAACAACAAAAACAACAAATAAATGCAACACAAAAACAAAAAGCAATAAACATTGCCAGACACAAGTGCTCTTGCACTTAACCTCTTGGCATAACAAAATTGATGTCAAGGTTTACATTGTCACTATCCTACTCTCGAAGAAGGCTACCATAGCCGGACCGCTCCACGGGAAGACGGATTTTTGACAATTTCATCCCCAAAAGACATCACAAAAGGGTCAAAGCCCACTCAAAAACAACAAGAAAATCAAAACAACAAAAATAGCAAATATCCACAAACAACAAAAACAATAAACAATGCCAGACAAAAGTACTCTTGCACTTAAACTCTTGGCATAGCAAAATTGATGTCGAGGTTTTAATTGTCACTATCCTACTCCCGAAGAAGGCTACCATAGCCGGACCGCTCCACGGGAGGACGGATTTCCGACAATTCAATCACCAAATGGTGTCACAAAAAAAACAACAAAACAACAAAACAACAAAAATGCAACACAAAACAAGCAATAAACATTGCCAGACAAAAGTACTCTTGCACTTAAACTCTTGGCATAGCAAAATTGATGTCGGGATTTTAATTTCCTTTACTCCCAGGGCTCCGCTCCAAACAACAAACAACAAAATCAACACAAACAAGCAATAAACATTGCAACAAGTGCTCTTGCACTTAACCTCTTGGCATAGAAAAATTGATTTCGGGTTTTAATTGTCACTATCCTACTCCCGAAGAAGGCTACCATAGCCGGACCGCTCCACGGGAGGACGGATTGCCGACAATTCAATCACCAAATGGTGTCACAAAAAACAACAAAAACAGTACAAAATTCAACAAAAACACAACAAAAACATTGCCAGACATAAGTGCTCATGCACTTAACCTCTAGGCAAAGAAAATCGATGTCGAGGTCCAAATTATCGCTCTCCTAGTTCCCCAAGAAGGCTATCATAGCCGGACCGCTCCACGGGAAATAGGTTTTCGACGATTTCACCTCATTATGACATCACCAAAAGGGTTAACACCCACCAAAAATAGGTCCATATGTTGGAAAAATTGCACACGCTTAACGGTAAACCCTCTAAAGGCAAACCTGGCACAAGTCATCTTGGGTCAAGCGACTCGTCGCTTCTCTCACGAAGGTCATTCCCTCATCGATTCGTCGCTTGAGGGGGTAGTCACACTTAGTCACCAATCAACAATCACACACCCAATTAAGGAAAACGACATGCATTCAAAGAATCATTGACAAAGACAATCACGCTCCTGCTTGGGGCAGTAAACAAGCAACAATCAAATCAATCAAACACTTGGCATTTCGTGAATCATGAACACAAGGTTCCCCCTGAGGATAAAAACGCCCTTCACTTGTTCATGACTGATCAATGTCCAAGTTCAAGTCACACCTCACCAAAACAGGTTAATACTTGAAATCAAATTCCTTAGCTCGTCAGAAGCAAGGATTCAAGAATGCATGCCCTTTCCATACTTGGGGCATCAAAAGTTGGTTAGGTTACCAAGAAACCCTAATCGTTAGTGCTTTGGTTATCTATTTTTGCTCAACATCTGCGTCACCTGCAGCGCTTCCCAAAAAGGGGCATCCGTAGACACCAAAACAGCACCAATCCGATTATGTGATTGCAAACACTGATCGCTTTGACAAACACAGCCCCCAGGGCAGCCCTCAGAGGTCAAACAAGTGGTCTTAACCACTTTCATAGCAGTTTTGTAAGGTCAAGGAGCAATTTGGCACACTTGGGCACTTTGCCCAGTATTCGTCTCACCCAGAGACGAATTCAAAATAGAATCCGTCCCACCCCAGGACGAATTCTGAATCCGTCCCTGGGTGGGACGAATTCTAAGCTTAACGGGCAAAAGGGAAAATGGTGCCAAGTGGCAGCCCAGAACAGTCAGTTAAGGGCTCCTACCTTGCACGCATGTGTAAGTGGACAGAGGGGCCGTTAGAGGACTGTTACAAGAAGCATTTATCAAAGTTCAAGTCAAGGAAGGACTCCCCTCCCTCATGGGAAGACAAGACCGCCACATGGCGCCCATGGTCAACACTTGGATTTTGTGCTTCCCTCCCAAAAGAGACCCCTTGGGTCTATAAAAGGTGGGAATTTCCTCACCCAAAATATGCAGGTGGAAGGAGTGTTCAAGCAACGAAGTGTTGCCGAATCGAAGACTCATTTGCATCCCCCTTTGTTCACCTTCCTACATCCATCAATCTCTTTTGCAAGGGAGGTTGTTGGGTGGCCTTTGGAAGCTCGAACCTTACTCAAATCCGACGCATGGACATCCGAACCTACCAATTCGCCGACCCCCCAATCCTAAAAGGTTTTGGGCCCATCCTTGGTGGATTGGCTCCAAAATCGAGGGCCAACGGTGGGAGGCCCACTTGGGCACCCCCGCACCCCCAAATTCTAATTTCAGTTTTTGAGCACTTTAGATTAATTTTTAGATTGCATTCTGTGTTACTAGGTCTGATTAGTCTATAATTGCAATTTTGTAGCTTTTGGTCAGAGTTTAGGGTGTTTTGTATTGCTTTATCGTTTCGCTAACTTGCAGGTGTCAAGGTTAAATTCCCGAGGGAGGAGGCCAAATTGGGAAAATCCGACCATCTGGGTCGTCCCAAAATGGCCCCAATTACCTAACCCCCCTATTTTTAGGAGTTTTGCAGGTCCCGAGATCCGACATTGGAGCAGCAACAAGTCGATTTCTCCTATTCAGAAGAATTCGTCCCACCCAGGGACGAATTACAGTCAGAATTCGTCCTGCCCAGGGACGAATTCTAGTTTAAGGTGAATTGGCCAGCTGCCTCAGTGGCAGTGGCCTTCTGGTGACTGTTCTTACCTTCTGTCATATTTTGAAGCAATTTGGATTCACTGTTTTCATGGTTTCAGGCAAATATTCGTATGCATATTTTGTTAGTTTTAGAGAGAGAATGATTTTCATTTGCAACAGGTGCTACTAACGTCTTGATCATTTCTTTGTTTGCAGGAGAAGCAACAGAGGCGAAGAACCCATCAACATCAGCGGCGGCATCATCTTAGCCCGCCCGGTGCAATCGTGGGCACGCGGAAGGAGGAACCATTCAACGATTGTAATCAAACCTTATTTGCGCTCCTAGCCCCTGAAAAGGGAGGAGGCATTATTGTAACAGAGATCGAAAGAAATTAATGAAAGGGCTGTTTTTCTTTATCTGATTGCGTCTCTTACAACATGTCTCTTTTCGTTTCATGTAATGTACATTCCTAGGACTTAGGCGTGCTTAACTTTGAATGCAATTGCACTTGGTGTTTCCTTTGACCGGAATCTCGTGCTTTCACTAACATAGTAATTCTAGTACTATATGTGGATGATCTGATCATAACAGGCAGTTCAAGGATTATGATAAAAATAGTAAAGAAAGATCTTAATACCTCTTTTGAAATGACAGATCTTGGACTTCTCCACTATTGTCTTGGTCTAGAAGTAACTCAATACAAGCATTGCATACAAGTTACTCAAAAGAAATATGCCAAGACTCTCATTGATAAGTATCGGATGACTGACTGCAAACCCAAAGCAACACCAATGGAAGCAAGACTTAAGTTATCCCGATTCGATGAATCTCCTAAAATAGATAGTACTCTCTATCGTCAGCTAATTGGGAGTCTCATCTATCTCACAAACACAAGGCCAGATCTTAGTTTTGCTGTGGGTTATCTTTCACGATTCTTGCAAGATCCTAAAGTTAGTCACTGGAAAGCAACAAAAAGAGTTCTTCACTATGTCCGTGGGATGACATATATCGGTCTGGAATACAAAAAGAACAACAAGTTCTATCTTCAAGGGTACACGGACTCTGATTATGCTGGATCCATAGATGACCGAAAATCAACTGCAGGTTATGTTTTTCACCTTGGATCTAGTCCTATCTCTTGGCATAGCAAGAAGCAACATGTTGTTGCTATTTCTTCTACTGAGGCAGAATATCGAGCAGCTAGTGGAGCAGTCTGCGAGATCATATGGTTACGTCGCATCCTCACAAATATGGGCCTTCCAGAGAATCTTCATTTACATTTGTTTTGCGACAATCAAGGTGTTATGAATCTTGTCAAAAATCCTATCTTTCATTGTTGAGGCAGTTTGAATCTAGTTCAGGTGGTTCTTACCTAATGAAAGTTTGCTCTTCGTATTCATGGAAAATATATAGGAATTACATAAACTCCGTTGAGGCAGTTTGAATCTAGTTGGGTGGTTCTTAAACTGAATAACCAAAAAAATACGTACCACTCCTATAATGTTGTCTATCTTTAATTAATGTAATATAAGATATACTAGTTATTCTAACATCCCCCCTTATTACATTGATGTTGACTACACATAGCATTGCGGAACAATTCAAATTTGACTCGAGCAAGTGCTTTGGTGAAGATGTCCGCTATTTGCTCATCTGTGGGAATGTAGTGGAGCTGGATATGATGCTTTGGAATCTCATCTCGAATGAAATGACACCTAGTGTCAATGTGTTTGGTGCGATCATGAAAGATAGGATTTTTGACAAGATTCATAACACCTTGATTGTCGCAAAACAAATGTAAAGGAAGATGCTCTGGAAGGCCCATATTTGTGAGGATGCGACGTAACCATATGATCTCGCAGACTGCTCCACTAGCTGCTCGATATTCTGCCTCAGTAGAAGAAATAGCAACAACATGTTGCTTCTTGCTATGCCAAGAGACAGGACCAGATCCAAGGTGAAAAACATAACCTGCAGTTGATTTTCGGTCATCTATGGATCCAGCATAATCAGAGTCCGTGTACCCTTGAAGATAGAACTTGTTGTTCTTTTTGTATTCCAGACCGATATATGTCGTCCCACGGACATAGTGAAGAACTCTTTTTGCTGCTTTCCAGTGACTAACTTTAGGATCTTGCATGAATCGTGAAAGATAACCCACAGCAAAACTAAGATCTGGCCTTGTGTTTGTGAGATAGATGAGACTCCCAATTAGCTGACGATAGAGAGTACTATCTATTTTAGGAGATTCATCGAATCGGGATAACTTAAGTCCTTCTTCCATTGGTGTTGCTTTGGGTTTGCAATCAGTCATCCGATACTTATCAATGAGAGTCTTGGCATATTTCTTTTGAGTAACTTGTATGCAATGCTTGTATTGAGTTACTTCTAGACCAAGACAATAGTGGAGAAGTCCAAGATCTGTCATTTCAAAAGAGGTATTAAGATCTTTCTTTACTGTTTTGATCATAATCTCTGAACTTCCTGTTATGATCAGATCATCCACATATAGTACTAGAATTACTATGTTAGAACCATTGTTCTTGATATATAGGTTGGGATCTGCAGGACTTCTTCTAAATCCATGTTGCACTAGGTGACTATCAATTTTGATATACCAAGCTCGAGGAGCTTGTTTAAGTCCATATAGAGATTTGATCAGCTTACAGACTTTCTGTTCTTCCCCTTGAACTACAAAACCTTCAGGTTGAGTCATATAGACTTCTTCTTGTAGGTCACCATTTAAGAAAGCACTCTTTACATCCATCCGATGTAGTTGCCAACCAAATTGAGCTGCCATTGCACACAAAACTCGAATAGTGGTCATTTTAGCAGTAGGAGCAAATGTCTCTTCATAGTCTATGCCTTCTCTTTGTGCATAGCCCTTTGCAACAAGTCGGGCTTTATATTTATCTATTGCACCATTTGCCTTATATTTGATCTTGAATACCCATTTGCAACCAATGGGTTTCTTTCCTGAAGGTAAATTCACTAACTTCCAAGTTTGATTTTTCATTAGAGATGTATGTTCTGCATCCATAGCAGTTTTCCATTGATCTTTACTGAGTGCATCTGAGACTGATGTAGGTTCTTGTTCATCTAGTATTGTCAAATAGACTTTTTCATCTTCCATATCTATATTCTCATCTTCTTCTACATTTACAGATAAATCATCAAAATGTTGACAAAGGTCATCAACATCTGTTACTGATGTTGCAGCATCTGCTCTTTTGTGTTGAGTCATACTGCGAGTAGTGGGTCGATCTAGAGTTAGATCTGGAAGTGATGTTAATTTTGAATCTTGCAATGTACTAGTATACCATTTAGGAACCTTCTTCTGAGGTGGTGCTGCTTCTTTCTTAGGTTCATCTTCCTTAAGGTATACAAGTGTGTTATTTGATGTGAAGGTTTCATCAAATACTACATCTCTGCTGATGTGTGTTTTCTTGGTTATAGGATCAATCAACCGATATCCTTTTGAATACTCATCATAACCAAGAAATATACATTTTTGAGTTTTCTCATCTAGTTTCCGTCTTTTCTGTTTAGGAATGTGCATAAAAGCTTGACATCCAAAAACTTTTAGATGAGAGATTGAGGGTTTCTTACCACTCCAGGCTTCTTGTGGAGTTTTTCCTTGTAGAGCCCTTGTAGGTGCTCTATTTAGTAGGTAAGATGTTGTGTTTACTGCTTCTGCCCAATATTGTTTTTCTAAGTTTGCTCCTTTTAACATACACCGACTCATTTCTACTATGGAGCGATTTTTTTTTTCTGCAATTCCATTTTGTTGCGGTGTATATGCTGTAGTGAGTTGTCTCTTGATCCCATGTTTTTCCAAAAATGCTAAAAATTCCTTGGAAGTGTATTCCCCCCTCGATCTGAGCGGAGGGTTTTGATGGAACAACTTGCTTCCTTCTCAATTTGTTTCTTGAATTGACGAAAGTAGAGAAGAGCTTCTGACTTGAGTGCAAGGAAGAAGACCCATATTTTGCGGGAGTAGTCATCAACAAATAGCTGAAAATACCTCTTTCCACCATGACTGGTTGGGAAAGGACCGCACAGATCTGCGTGGATTAACTCCAAGGGTTTGTTCGAGCGAGAAGAACTTGTCTCAAATGGAACTCGATGTTGTTTCCCTGCTAGACAATCTGAGCACACTGGGAGAACTGATGAAAGCTGAGGAAGTCCTTTGACCATGTTATATTTTCTTAATTCGAGTAAATATCCGGAACTGAGGTGCCCGTATCTTCTATGCCATAAGGAAGTAGCTTCTTTTGTAGTGACAATGAGGGCAGTATGGGATGTAGAGACTGTATCTAAGATGAATAATCCATGTTTGTAGGAGCCAGTGGCAATGTGGTGACCGTGATGACTGATGAAACATCTCTTTTTGCCGTGTTCAACTTGAAAAATAACATCCATATTTCTATCTAACATCTGTGGAATAGATAAGAGATTGTTGGCAAGACCAGGAACATAGAGAACTTTCTCTATGGCACAGTCACCATCAGGGAGTGTGACTGTAACATCCCCTTCACCTTGTACTTGGTAGACCTGATTGTCTGCAATAGTGACAGGTTTACCTTCTCTTGCGTGAAAAGTGTGAAACCAGGACTTGTTCCCAGTCATATGTTTGCTTGCTCCAGAATCAATATACCATACAACATCGGATTTTGAAGAGGCAGTATGGGTCATGAGCACTTTGTGTGCTCTTTCGGAGTCATTATCTGAAGATGAAGGAGAATCATCTGAATGGGAATCTGCATAAGCAACATGACCCTTTTGTTGTTTGCGATGTTGAGGATATTTCTGTTTCCCCTTGCCTTTCTTATTTTGTGAGGGATCATTCTGTTGTTTGTTTTTGAACCAACACCTGTTGGTATCATGATTGTTCATATCACAGATTTTGCAATATTTATCTCGCTGGAGATTGGGCTTGCCTTTGCCTTTGGAAGAAGAGCCTCCCTTCTGCGACTGTCCTTGCTTGTGACCCTTTTGATGGGTGGAAAGAGCAGTAGCAGGTTCCTCATCTTTTTGTACTTGATTGGCTTCTTCAGTTTGAAGCAAATTAACCAATTCAACAAAAGTTAATGTTCTGCCAGAAACATTGAGGGAAGTGATAAAACTTTTGTAAGATGGTGGGAGTGCCCTCAAAATAACAGATGTCAAAAGATCATCATCGATGGGTTTGCCCATAGTATTGAGTTTAGCTTTCAATTCTGCCACTTTGCAGAGAAACAATTCAACAGTTTCTCCTGAATTCATATTGAGATTGTGAAGCTGAGTTTGTAGGTGAAGAATAGTGGAATTATTCTTTCCTTCATACACAGTAATCAGTGCTGCCCAAGCATCTTTACTGGTTGTGGCATCACAAATATGAGGTTGAACCTCATCGGTTATGGCAAGTAATAAAAACATAAGACCTTTCCTGTCCTGATCATCAAATGTATCTTGATCTGTCCCTGCTGTGGTGGGACGAGAGGTAGTGCCACTAACGACATCCCATAATTTTTTGACTTGAAGAATAGCTTTCATTTTATGCTTCCATGGCACAAAATTGGTGCCTTTGAGCAATTGGGCATCTGAAAGATACTTGTGCACTGTAGCCATTTTGTTTAGGGTTCCTTATAGCGCCAAATGGTCCCCTTTTCGATATACCGTTGCCAGGCCAGTTATACCGAAACTGAATCAAAACAATACCCGCCCTTACGTGAGGGAGACTATAGGTATTATGAAGATCAGAACGGTACGTGGAACATAGGCAGTACTGAAAAGGATTGCTTTGTTGATGGCACCTACCTTAGAAAGACAGGAAACCGCATGCGTGGGGCGTAACTTCCCCTAAACACTTTGGAATCCAAGACTTTCGTCAGGATTTACGCCTAAACACAATAGCAATGGGGGGTAAAAAATTGACTCAAAGAGATGTTAATGACACCTTCCTGAGAATCTTCGGAAGAAGAATAATCAGTTGGAGGGAATTAAGTCAAAAAAACAAAACTAGGAGAAAATTAGTGTTGGGGAGAGAACATATGAAGATCCCTGTGCAAAGAGATAACTGCTTGTGGAGAACCTGTGCAACATGTGCTGAGAGAAGTAGTGGATGCTTTGATGTAGAGAGATTTTTTTAATTGCAGAAAGAAAATGCAAAAAAAACAAGCATGCTCACAAAATGCTTCGCACATAGGTGTCGGGTTCAACCGAAAATGCACCTAACTTGGACAAAAGAAGGTGTCGAGTAAAATCGAAAATGCACCTTTGAATTTGCTATTGAAATCTTCTCCTGAGGGTTTTGAAAAAAAATTGAATTCCCCCCTCTATCTTGGAAGAAGTGAAGGCAAAAATAGAATATAATGCCCTTGAGTCTTAAAAACAATGACAACAAAATGAATCAAACTTCGCGGGGCGTCAACAAGGTCCAGGGCGTTTAAAAAAAACACTTTGTTTTTTTTTTTAAAACAATTAGCCCAATTCCATTTTGCAACTCCCCCTCTTAAAAACCGGCCCCACCCACAACGTCTCCACGGGTCGTGGGCAATCTCCCCACTTTGAACGTGCTTTGCTTCCTCGCGTTATGTAATTCCCACAATGAATAAAGTCATTGCTTTATTGACTTCATTTGAATTTTTGACCATTAACAAACTTTATAATAAAATCGAAAAAGTTGTCCCTGAGACAAAAGGTGTGAATGGCTGTTGCCGAATAAAAAACTCGGACTAAGGGCTTTTTTTTTAATGATGGCGCTGGCAGCAACAACGGCCTTGAGAGTTGAGTCTTCCACAATCTGCTGAAAGCACGCGGCAGTTAGCTGTTATTTAGGGATTTTTTTTTAATGATGGCGCTAGCAGCAACAACGGCCTTGAGAGTTGAGTCTTCCACAATCTGTTGTTATTCCTTCACGCGCCGCGGCGAGTGTAGAAGAAAAAAAATAGGTCTCGCGTTCACTTTGACGGACAGATGGCTGTGGAAGCAGCGGAGGCCTTTTCCATTCTGCATAAGCCACCATTCGTGTCTTCGGAGGATGATAGACTGGGCTCACCACGCTTCAGCTGCATGAAATAGAAACCGGGCGGCGCCGTGTCTTCGCAGATTCAACAGGGCCGCGCCGCGTCTTCAATAAAATGGGTCAGCGAGTAAGCGTCTTCGCAGATTCAACAGGGCCGTGCCGCGTTTTCAACAAAATGGGTCACCGAGTAAATGTTTCAGGACTGCATGAAACAGAAACAACCGCGCCGCATCTTCGTTAGTCTTCTGCACGCCGTCTTGTCGCCTCCGTATTGTTTCGAGCGCAGTGGAAGACGAAATCTTGTAGTGCTATGTGATGGAGTGGTAAAGCCAACCACATCCACAGCGTGCTTGCCGTCTCTTCCAACACCGTCTGCACTGTGACGAATACCAAGACGTCCACAGCTTGCTTGCCGTCTGGTTAAATTCACATTGCCCAGAAAAAATATTTAATGCTCTGATGCCATGTTGAAACTGAATCATTAGTATGCTCTTCGTATTCATGGAAAATATATAGGAATTACATAAACTCCGTTGAGGCAGTTTGAATCTAGTTGGGTGGTTCTTAAACTGAATAACCAACAAAATACGTACCACTCCTATAATGTTGTCTATCTTTAATTAATGTAATATAAGATATACTAGTTATTCTAACACTCTTGAATCCTAGCCAAACGAGGATTCTGGGATAACTCCTCAGCTCTCACCCATCGATCCTTCCAAAAGTCTATTTTTTGCCCATTTCCTAGAATCCATCTAAGACATTTCTTGACAAGATCCTTTCTCATGAGGATTGCCTTCCAAAAAGTAGACCCCCTACTTGCTAAGTTGTCATTAAGGAAGTTCACACCTTGGAGGTATTTCCTCCTAACTATGGCAGTCCATTCATTATCAACCTTAGTAAATAATCACCATGCTTGTTTGGCTAACAAAGTTGTATTGAGATGAGAAAATCTCCTCAATCCTAACCCCCCATCAGCTTTAGGTTTGCAAACCTTGTTCCAACCTACTAAATGGATCCTTTTCTTATCCTCAGTCCCTGACCAGAGAAATTTTTTTTGAGGCTGCTCAATTTTGTGATACACCTTGCTGGGAGCTCTAAAGAGTGATACTTTGAAATGAAGCCATAGTTAAAACTTCTTTGCATGCTTGAGATCCTCTCTAGAACTATGTTCCACATTGATCCTTTAGGTTTCCTCGTAAACAGGGGAAGACCTAAATAGGAGGTGGGAAGGGATGCAATCTGACATTCCATGATCCTTGCTATGTTGTTTTGCCTAGGAATGAGGGTATTGATGAAATAAAGTTTTCTCTTATCAAAATTCACTTTCTTTCTAGTTGCTTCTTCATACATTATGAGAATATTTTTAATCCTTCTTACCTCAACCATAGAAGCCAAATTTAGTAGCAATGTATCATCAAAAAATTGATGATGTGTCATCGGGGTAGTTAGCGATGTGGCCTTGATACCTGAAATGAGTCCAACTACCGCTGTTGCCTTAATGGTTCTTCCCAAGGCATCAGCTACAATGATGAACAACATAGGACTTATGGGATCTCCTTGTCTTAGACCACATTTGCTTTGAAAAAAAACTGCAGTAGACCCATTAACCAAAACTGAAAAACAAGGCTTAGAAATACACTCTCTTATTAACTTGACCCATTTCATGTTGAAGCCAAATTTTAATAAAATTACCTCTAGGAATTCCCAATTTATCCTATCATAAGCTTTGTTCATGTCTAACTTTAAAGCCATGACTACTTTTTTGGTCTGAGTGGTTGTATGAAGAGCCTCATGAACAGTAATAACTCCATCTAAGATTGATATTCCTTGTACAGAACTTCCTTGACTTGGATCAATGATAACCGGTAGAACTTTCTTCAAACAATTGGCTAAAACTTTGGACAAAATTTTATAGGATATATTACACAGGCTAACCGGCCTAAAGTCAGCCATAGTATTGGGGTTGGGGCCTTTAGGGATCAAAGCAATGAAAGTTGAATTGAAACCCATTGGAATATGATTTGAACTTTGTAACTCTTTGATTTTAGCAATAACTTCTGCTCCAACAATATCCCAACAAACTTGGAAAAACCACGATGAAAACACATCCGGCCCAGGAGCTTTGTCAGGATCCGTGTTAAACAAAGCCTCCTTGATCTCTTCATTTGAAAAATCTGTTGTAAGAGACTCGTTAATCATTTCATAAATGAGTTGTGGAAGGAGAGAGTCCTTTTATTGGGCATTATAGGTTCGTTCTTCACCCAATAATGAAATGAAAAAATTAACAGCCTCGTCCCTGATCTCCTGAATGTTTTGAGTTGAGGATCCATCCACCTTAGTTAAATTTCTAATATTATTGTTGCTTTTATTGCTCAAAGTGGTAACATGGAATATTTTTGAATTAGAGTCCCCTTCCTTTAGCAACAATGCCCTTGATTTCTACCTCCAATACATCTCTTCACAAGCTAAAATATTATAAAACTCACAAAGGGTTTCCTTCTCTTCAGTCCTTCTCGCCTCATCATAGGTTCCATTTTGGATTTTGCTTTCTATTATTCTCACTTTTTCCTCCATTGCTCTCTTATTCTCAAAAATATTTCCAAAGACTTCTTTATTCCATATTCTAAGGTTGTTTTTCACCATCTTAAGTTTTTGAGATAGTTTGAAGGAAGCACTTCCATGGATAGGCTGCTGCCACCATTCCTCCATTCGTTTCTTGAAGTCCGGATGTTTAACCCACATTGATAGAAATATAAATGGATTTTTAAAGGAGTTATCTTGAAATACCTCCCATAGAATAAGATTATGGCCTGAAGCACATTTAAGAAGGGCTTGTAACGCTGAATCACCAAATATTGTTGTAGCTTCCTTGGATGAAAAAAACCTGTCCAACCTTTCTTGAATCAGTTAACTTCCTATCCTCTTGTTACTCCATGTAAATTTGGCTCCTTTTAGTCTTACATCCATCAATTCATTTGTGTTAATGAATTTATTGAAGTCCTCCATGCTCCTCGAGGGTAACCCAGATCCTCCCTTCTTATCATATGGGTAAAGGGGGGTATTGAAATATCCCCCAATCACCCAAGGAATGTCTTTAAAAGCTTGGATCAAATACCCCCAAAACTACCATAGTTCAGACCGCCCTTGGACAGAGGTGGGGGCATAAACATTTGACATAATCCAATTCTTATTATTATCAAAATCATGAAATAATACGCTTAAGACTCTTTCATTTGCCTGAATAATACTTCCTTCTATTTTAATAGGATCGCATAAGATCATGAGGCCCCCGGATGCTCCTCTCGCCTGTTGAAAGGCCACTTCCCCTTGCTTCCAAATCCTTCTAGCTATAAGTGTTGATTGTGCCGCATCTATTTTGGTTTCTTGAAGAAACATTATAGTAGGATTCCAATCCTTCCTTATAGACTTCACCATCCTTTGTTTTGGTGGGCCGTTTAGGCCTCTCACATTTCATGAGAGAACCTTCATTTAGACTATTTGATATTTTTTCCCTGCCCCCTTCCCTGATCCAAAGGGGGTTTGTCAATTTTGCTATTATCCTGGTCAAGAATAGCTTGCTGTAACAATATTCTTTGCTTTTCGTTTGCAATTTCTTCATTGATTCTCATTCTATAGTGCTCTACTATAGATATTCTCCCTTTCTTTCTTTCACTTCCATAATCTATCGGAGGCTTGGTAGTGCTTCTAGTATGTTTTGGACTAAAATGAGGGGGCATATACTATGATAGTCTAGGGCTTGAACCTTCTTCCTCATTTTGGGGGTTTTCAATTCCCTCTTCATCCTCAGCCTTGTTTTGGTTCACCTCTCCTATCTGGTTCCTAAAAAGGGGGCTTTCCTTCAAGGAACATTTTACCATTGGGCTCATCTGATAAGGGATAATTTGCTCCACTACCGTATTAGGAGCTACATTCCTGGATCTTGTTTCCACAACTTCGACTCTTGACTCTATTTTTTCCATGTTTAAACTGAAATGACCAGGCAATTTTTATTCATTTTGAGCATAGATTTTGGGGCTTTTTTTCATAGCTGTGGATGGTCCCAATTTGGATGGGGAGTCTAGGGTTTCAGGAAACTTGACACTGATGGTATCATCCTTACTATTTTCTTTTTCAACTTCTAGATTTTCTAGGATATCAAACATGTTCAAGTTGGGATCTTTATTACATACCTTATGATTTTTGCCTCCCTCATTATGTTGCTTTCCTTTCTCCTAGATTTTTGCCAGTTCTATGTTGGCTTGGTCAGCCTGGTTATTCTTAACTTGTTTGTATCCTTCCAAGTTAAGACGTGGTCCTTGAAACTTTGGGATCCCTCTCCCATTAGCTTTCCCCAGAAAACCTTCGCTCGTGGCTTCCTTTTTTTTAGTTCTTGTCAGACATTGGGCTTGAAGGTGGCCCTGGGTTTTGCACACGCTACAAAATTTCATATTGTTCTCATACTCCACAGGATTAATCCTTAAAAACTCTCCATATGCTAGTTCCACCTGAGAAGGTAGATCATAATCCAAGTTTGCATTTACACAGATTCTGGTATGTGTCAGTCTAGTCCTTGCTTGGGTTGAATGGTCTATTGCCACGAGCTCTCCTATCGTATTTTCTATGCCACTAAGCCAGTAATCATTAAAAAACTGGGTTGGGAGGTTTGGTAAGTGGACCCAAATGGGTTATATATGAATGTTCTACTTCCCAAGGTTGAAATCCTCCCTCCACTTCCTCAGAAAGAGGCTACGCCTTCCTAGAAACTAGGGTCCTCCTATCAATATGTGCTCTACATCATCTTTGTTGTTGAGTCTTATCATAAAAAAACCTCTTGACATGGCTATGATTTCTAAGCTTCCTGAAGTTTTCCACTTTGCCGCAGCCCATGAGCGAATAGTCTCAATGTTCGACCTTCCTCCCAAAAACTTGCCAACTAAGGATGATGCCTCCATATCCAATAATCTTTCCATAATCTCCACTGGCATAGTTAACCTATTATTTTTTGGTATTAGGGGCGGTAGTTCACTGACTGGCTCCTTATTTTTCCCTTTTAGCATTTCCAAAAATGTTGGGCCCTTGTTGCCAGCTCTTGAACCCCAGTGGGACCCTTTGTCTAAGGGTTTATCTAGAGGATCTGTACCTTTAGCTTTTTTGAATTGAGCTAAAATGGAATCCTTTTCCTTTCCAGCTACAAAATTCTACCTTGCCTCTGGATATTATCCTTCCGTTGGTTCAAAATTCTTGCCTGTCATTTTTGCTCCTCCTCTGCTTCCTCCATCGCTCCTCATCTTCTTCCTAAAACTATTTGATAGGATTATGCTATTAACCCATTATAGATATACATATGGCTTTTATGAATGTGATATGTTTTATATGTTATACTTTTGATGTGTTATGAAGTGTAAATATTGTAGATGATTTATTTAGTTTGTGATAGGTATGGATAATGGTGGATGTAATGATTAGGATGTGATAGAATATATATAGAAATGTGTACGAAATATTTTTTATATGCATATTACTATTCATGATTTAGTGGATTAATCAAGGACATCAATATAATCATAATGACATAACAATGGAATCATAGATAAAGTAGTTGACATGAGATATTGATGGAGGCTAAGGTTACTAGGGAATGTGTGATAAGGAAATAAATATGGGACCAAAAGATATAGATGAAGGAGAAGAGGAAAATGAAAATACTAGTATGTTAGGAATCTACTATTGAAATAAAGCTGACACACAAAATATTGAAAGATAATTGAAATACATGCAATAACAAAATAATACTATGCAAAAAGTAATTACAAAATTGAAACAATCTCACAAATAACTCAAAATTATAGGCCTCTTCGAGGGGGCAACCTCCTTCAATATTTCATTAACTTGCAAAAATATGATTCGTACATGGCTTCATAGCTTTTTAAAGAAATACTTCATGCAAACCCTAACCCTAGGCTCAAGAGTTGGCTTACATGCAAAATGCCACTCGAGCTAGAATCTTCTACCAAATGTCAGTCAAATACACAACAACATGGACATATAGATTCTAACTCAGTAGCAGTTTAGGAGACACCTCGGTAAGTAATGAAGCATGTGAAGGAGGACATCAGAATTCATAGTGGATATCCAACCAATCAGCAGGAGTGAAAAGTGATTATAAATGCGGTGATGCCAAGGCGATGACGGGGCTTTGATAGGTCATAGCATGTGGTGGGAATTGTGACCTGTCAAATTTGGTCCACTTAGGCTATATATTTGACTGAAAAAATAATTTTATACAACGCAATATTGGTGAACGATAGACATGGTCGGCGATGAAAAAAAATATCTTTCCCAATCAAGGTTGAGTGATCGACTTAGAACAAATTCAATGATTTGATATCATAGTATCCATGGTATTTGGAGGAAAGTGAGTTGTTTTTGTCAATAGCATTGTAGAAGATGGGAAAGTTTGAGTTGAGGGTTCTACCTTCGGACCAACAATAGAGATGGGTGTTCATTTACATGGAAATGAAGACTTAACATTGAATGTCAGTGTTGATTACAATGGGGAAGCTACGACACAAGTGGAAAGCACGTGGTTATAGCAGAGGATGTCCATAGTGGATTTCACCATTCCCATACAGTAAAAAGGACCATGGTTATTTGGATAACCCAAAGTCAAGAAGATAGCATTACTAGCGGATACCTATTGAGCAGGAATATGGCAGTGACTAGCGAATGAAAAAGTGGCCAAAATAAGGAAGGCCAATGGTGAATTGGGCTTCCATGGGGATAGTGCCATCATCAAGGTTGCTCAAGGTAGTGATGAGGATCTTGGAAGATGTGTGCATCGAGAGAGAGCTTCTAGACCCATGTCGAGAAGTGTAGTTAGACTAGAAAAAATAATAAAGTATACATGGATATGGGCCACTTTACAAGTATCATGGGTAACGTGGGTTACACAACTATGACATGTAGATATTTTTGAACCAACAATGGATCTAAAGAATGATGTGGCAAGTTATGATGGAAAATACATACAGAAGTAAGAATTGGCAGACTATTTCACCATATGACATCTTATTCATCACTTGTGGGAAGGCCTGGTGGTTACACTTGAAGTGAGATAATGTGGATGTGTAGCATGCAGTGTGTTTACAAGATAGCTGATAAAATAAAATAGATGATATGGATCATATCAACGACAAGCGTTACCTTGGTTTGAGTGTACATGAAAATGTCACACATGCATGGGAAAGATCATTTAATAGAAGAGTTATACTCATTGTGATGTGAGCGAAAGAAAACGGTGATTAAATAATAAAGGTAAATATGCTCCACGTGCTTTGAAACAAGGGATGGAAAGAGTGTGGTTTTTTTTTTACATTTGGGGAATCAAATATTTTAATGCATGATTGAGTCATGTAATGGCAAGTGGGTGTTACCAAAAGTATAGTAAGTGTTTGGTGTTAAAGGTGGAAAAAATCCAGAGGCTAGAGAGGGTATTATGGAGAATATGAATCCAAACGGATGACGAGAACATCAAATAGTCAAGAGGAAGATTTTAAATATTCCTTCGAAAGAGAAAAACAAGGTTGGAAACTGTGGAAAACATAGTTGCAGGTTTGAGAGCAACAAATACACTAGACCTGTTTTGAAACTATTTTTCCTTCCATTTTTTCTAGGCTTGTTTTTTTTTACCATTGATGCCTTTTAGGGTTGATATTCTATATTTTTGAATGTTATTGAAAATTTGTCTTGTGCAATATGTTGGAAATATTTTGAGTTTTCATGCATGCAAATGGTGGACTCATATACTATTTTTAATATGTTGCACATTTTCCCTAGAATATTGCACCACATTAAATACTAGATTGCATGAATATGGATCGATTGATGATGGTTTTACATAGAATATTAACTTTTGTAGGATCACTGCGTGTAATTGCAGAGTTGCAACACTTTATTTTTTATCATTTCAGTTTCGTTTTTATTTTTTGTTTTTCTAATCCCATCCTTTCATTTTTTTTACTATTTTCAAAATAAAGTAAAATAAAATAAAAATATAAAATAATATAAAAATCCAAAAACATAGATAGATTCATAGAATAAGATTCTAAGTTCCATTTGAAGCAAGTACATTTTTGTTTGGACTGAAATTCAAATTTCTAAAATTCTTCAAAGTTCACACAATTTGCAAGAATTTTGTAGTTTCAGTGTTGTAGGATTTCATGGTTCTTAAATAAAGGTATAATTTGTAGAATTTACATTTATTTTATTTCAAGCAATAGGTCACTTTATTTCATGAAAAATACAATTTCATTGAAAGGAGGTAATTTACAGGGCATTTCAGGCAATCAACTAACTCTCTTTATGGAAACCAATTTCATTAAAGATAGTTATTTACAAGGAATATTAAAGTCTACTAGAGCTACAAAGTTAGTCATTCTCATAGCACTCAAAAATAAGGATGCTTTTCATTGGTGAGAAGCAACCACTCAAGCCTTCAAGGCTCTCAAAGAAGCAATGTGTACTACTCCAATTTTGGTAACTCTAAATTTTTACAAACCATTCATCATTGAATGTGATGCTTCAGGAACAGGTAATGGTGCAATATTAATGCAAGAAGGTCATCCCTTGGAATTTGAAAGTAAAATAAATTTTGGCTATTCTATATGCATTAGAGAAATGGAAACACTACTTAATCAATAGCTGTTTCATTAAAAAATCGATCATAGTAGTCTCAAGAACTTTTTAGAACAAAGGTTCTCTTATTTAGAACAAAACAAGTGGTTGACTAAATTATTGGGATATGATTTCATTATTAAGTATAAGAAATAGAATGAAAACGTGGCAACTGATGCATTATCCAGAAAATATGAATATGAAGTGGTCATTAATGCTATTTTAGGTCCTTGTTCTCAATGGGTATCTCAGTTACAGAAATAATGGTTGTCCAATAATGAAACAACTCAAATAATTCAAGAGTTGTCATTGGGTTCATCCAAACACTCTATTTTCTCATACGATGACAAAATATTATGAAATAAAAATCGCATCTACATTCCACACAATTTGAAAATTAAATCAAGGATTCTAGATGAGTCACATGCTTATCCATTAGCAGGAAATACAATTTTTTTAAAAACTTATATGCGGGTTAAACAATCCTTCTGTTGGAAAGGATTAAAAGCAAATATCAAACAATGGGTAGATGAATGTGAAGTGTGCCAATGCAATAAGGGAGAAATAGTCAAATCACCAGGGTTGCTTCAACCATTAACCATTCCATATCATCAGTGGGAACATATTTCCATGGATTTTATTAAAGGATTTCCTAATTCAGAAGTTAAAACAGTAATTTTCGTGATAGTTGATTGCATTTCCAAATATGCTCACTTTCAGGCTCTACAACATCCATTTTCAGCAAGCAAAGTGGCTAAAGTATTTATAGACTTAATTTTCAAATTGCATAGAATGCCAAAAAATATTGTAAGTGATCGAGATCCCATATTTACTAGAAAATGTTAGAGGGAATTATTTCGACTTAGTGGTACCAAATTAAATATGTCTTCTGTATACCATCCATAAACAGATGGCCAAACGTAGTTAACAAATGTTTGGGTACCTACCTAAGATGTTTTTTTCAGGATAAACAATATCAATGGAGTCAATGACTATCATTGGAAGAATGGTGGTACAACACTTCTTAACATTACTCCATAAAAATTCTCCTTTTGAAGCATTGTATGGAACTAAGCCTCCAACAGTAGCAGATTATATACCAGGATCCTCCAAAGTGGACCAAGTAGATGATTGGTTTCAGCAATGATAGTCAATACTACCATTCTCAAATACAATTTGGTCCAAGCACAAAATCCTATGAAGCAACAACAAGACACACATGATTCTAAAAGAGTATTTGATATTGATGATATGGTGTTCCTACATTTGTAGCCCTACAAATAGTTATCATTGAAGATTAATTCAATTCAAAAGTTGGCTCCTCGAATTGTGTGTCGCATTGGAGAAGTGGCATATCAATTAGAATTGCCTCCCTCATCATGTATACATCCATTATTTCATGTTTCCTATCTCAAGAAAGTTATCAGCCATAAAGTGCACTCTCAGTCAGAATTACTAGTACTCGATGAAGAAGGGTGTATATATCTCCAACCTGAAGCAATTTTACAAATTCGAACACATATAATGAGATCTCACAACATCCAAAAATTTCTCATCAAATGGTAGGACCTACCTAAAGAAGACGCTACATGGAAACTTGAAAGTATTTTCTAAACATTTCCAGCTTTGAGGACAAAGCTTTTTGATGAGGGGAGTCATGTTATATACCTCAACTAATATAGTCATCGGCTATATTATTACATTTTTAATATTACTTTTTTATATATCCTTGTGTAGAATTTTAATTGGAATCATCTGAATACATCAATTTTATTTATCATTTGCATGCACTAATTGCCCTTACGATGAGGATCTACCCTTCTTTACTAGAAATGATTTAATTAAATTCTTTATTTCATATTTCTGCACATTCGTGATTTCAATTCTACTACATCAATCTAGTTCGTTGTTCTTAGAAATTGGTACATTAATTTAATTGATTTGAATTGGATTCATTTGTGGAGAGAGGACTTAGGTTATCTGCATAGGATCCAAGGCAATGTAATGAATTTTGGAGGAACTCTTGGGGAATAAGGGTCTCAGTAATAAGATTAGTAGGACTAATCTGAGAGTCAATTTTGGGGGCTCACAATGATAGGGGTAGTTGCCTAGTCCAATACCACCCCTATCCTAGGATCGTCTACTTCCACCAACATATGAGAGGGTGCCTCCATTTCCACCGATACCTCTTGCAAACTTGCTCAGAAACCTTAGCTAAAATCTTATTTACCTATTTTTTCTTTTTCTTGCCACTCCCTAGATTAACATTCGACGGATAATGACCAGAAAAATTATCATATTTTTTATACCTAGTACACCTATTAGGATTATTCTCAAACATGATAGGTTGAATCCAAGGGCCCTCTCAAGATGAGCTCAATGAAGGCAGGAAGATCAACTTTAGGCTCTTGCCATGACACACATCCTAGCAAAAATTATTCTTGTTTTGATGTTTTTATTGAATCAATTAGAAGGATATCCCCTATTGCCTTAGCAATTTCCTAGAGAATATCCTTGTGCCATAAATGAAATGTTAGATCAAGAATACAAGCCCATAGAGGAGCAGTATTAACTTTTTGTGTGTTTGGATTGAAATAAAGACCCCATTTCCTCAAAAAATAAGCCCCTATTATCGTAGAACCAATGACCTCCACCCAAGATTCATTTTGAGTCCTCCTCGTAGTTCACCTTGATGATATAGAAAGCCTTAGGGATATCAATGATTTCTAGGGAGCCCAACAACTTCCATTTAAAAAGCACCCATCTCTTGATGGAGTCTAGTTCTGGTCTACCACCCTAAAATTTACCAATAAGATTCTAGGATCCGTCTTCCACGGTAACATTCAAGAGCTCATATGGAATTACCAGCTTATTACTAACAAGATAAAGGTTGAAAAATACTTTAGAACATCTAGAAACCAAAAAAATTATAGTAATCACAAAAAAAGAAGACTCACCAAGGTCAAAAGGATGTACCAAACTAGGGATCCCACCCTCGGGTTCGCTATAAACCAACTCATAAATGCTCAAAGGAACTGAGGACTCAACACAAGGTCCTGCCTCTCAAATATTATCAACATCTTCCTCCTCGACATACTCCTCATCTTGCAAATCACCATTCACCTCCCCATACTACAAACCACAAAACATTTCACTTGCAAATACCTTCTCACTCCCACTCATTTTGAATGTGTAAGTGTAATATGACAATCAATTAATATTATTGACAACCTATCATCAAAATTGTAATTTTCAAGTTGTACACCATATTGTTATTTAACCTATTCTAATATTCAATCAAATCTTCAATAAGTCTGGTTCTTTTAAGTGGTGATTGAGATTAAGTCATATAAAAAATACCTGCAATAGAATTGTCCATTCTTCCATAAGTCATTAATGTCTCAAAACAATTCTTGGTTTTCAACTATTGGCTTCTTATGTCTTGAATATTTCTTTTTCTCTACTTCCTAATTTACATGCTAAGAAAGAAAAATAAAAGGATCAATTTTTTTTACATTTTTCTTGTTCAAAATCTATTGACTTTATCATAGACTTAATCCAAGTAGACATAATTAACGTATTTCCAAAGGGTTATTTATATATTTCAAGCAGAAGAAAAATGTTTGATTACATATTTATGATGTGTGTCAAGGATTAAGCTTGTAAAAATATGTTAATTATGGTTGCAAAAAAAAAGGATTTCAAAATCCAATACAAACTATTTTCTCTAAGTGTTGAATCACATCTTTCCATAACTATAGAGATAAGGTCTAAAAAATAGATGGAATACCTCTAGGAATTAAAAAACCATCTAGATAAATAATAAACCAACCAAAATTACAAGGTAATTTTTCCAATTATAAAATGTCGTAACAATAATAATGTTTTTTATGCTATTAAATTGGATAAACATCAAAACACTTGATTGCAATTGATAAAATGACCATATAAAATTTCATCTCCCCCTAGAATAATACCTTGAATAATTTCATCCAAAGGAATTATTTGAACATTTTTACAATCATAACATGAAAGGAAAGAGCATGTAGATAGGTTGTGTTTGATAGATTAAAATACTTGGAGAGAACTATTTTCTTTTAAGGATTAAAATACTTAAAAGAGAGAAATATTTGTAGTAGTTAATAACAATAACAATAAAATTTTAGATATAAAGTGAAAATATTATCATGTACTTTCCTAAAATATTCAATCTCACTCATAACTCATTCTAGTCTTTCCAATCTACTATGATGTTAGCTACCATGTAACTATTAGCAATAAGCTCCATTTGCTTTATCTTGTATGATTAAATAAACCAAATTGAATTTGATAAACTTTTGAATTTAACTATAATATTATAGGAAAATTAAATAAAAGAGATAAAATATAACTCATGATGAATGCAATGATAAAATGAAAATGTCCAAACTTGGTACAATTGTGCACATGTTTTTAAAATAATGAAAACAACAATTCAGACTTTGGCTCTTCTTCGGGAGGTCCAAGTTTCAAACCCCAGCATAGGTGAGTGTGTGATAGGGGTGGGTGTGTGAGAATATATATATAATAAAATATCCTCATTTTATAAGTATATGATACTTCCACTAACAACCATGCAAAGGGTAGCAAAATTCTTAAAGAGATCAAAAACTACAACTAAAAAGTAATGGATATATATTTTAAAGGGGATTGAAAAATAATTATTAATACTAACAACCAAAATAGATGTGAGATTGGACAAAAAAATAAATTTATTTTCTATATGTATAAAATATTCTTTCAGTATGTCTTTTTTAAATGTGAGCATATCTACAAAGAAGAAATTTGAGTAGCAAATAATTTAGCTTATGGTGAGACTGACCTTCATTTTTATACTTATATGATACTTCCACTAACAACCATGCAAAGGCTAACAAAATTCTTGAAGAGATCAAAAATCATAACTAACAAGTAATGGCTATATATTCTGGCTATATATTTCAAAGGAGATTAACAAATTATTCTTAAATATAAATAATTTAGTCAATGGTGAGATTGACCTTCATTTTATAATTATATGATACTTCCACTAACAACCATGCAAAGTCTAGAAATTATTTTAAAGAGATCATAAATCTAAACTAAAAAGTAATGGCTATATATTTCGAAAGATATTAACAAATAATAATTAATACTAACAACCAAAATAGACATGAGATTGGATATAAAATAAAATTGTTTGCAATGTGTATGAACTATTCTTGAAGTATGTTTCTTCAAATTATGAAGATATCCATAGAGAAGAAAGTTGAGTGGAAGATAATTAAGCCAATGGTGAGATTAAGTCCAGGTGCTTGGTTGTTGCCCCTTTAAAATGGTCAAAAGGATGTACCAACTCATAAATGCTCGAAGGAACTGAGGACCCAACACAAGGTCCTGCCTCTCAAATATTATCAACATCTTCCTTCTCGACATACTCCACATCCTGCAAATCACCATTCACCTCCCCATACTACAAACCACAAAAAATCTCACTTGCAAATACCTTCTCACTCCCACTCATTTTGAATATATGTAAGTGTAATATGAAAATCAATTCATATTATTGACAACATGTCATCAAAATTCTAATGTTCAAGTTGTACACCATATTGTTATTTAACCTATTCTAATATTCAATCAAATCTTCAATCAGTCTGGTTCTTTTAAGTGGTGATTGAGATTAAGTCATATAAAAAATACCTACAATAGAATTGTCCATTCTTCCATAAGTCATTAATGTCTCAAAACAATTCTTGGTTTTCAACTATTGGCTTCTTATGTCTTGAATATTTCTTTTTCTCTACTTCCTAATTTACATGCTAAGAAAGAAAAATAAAAGGATCAATTTTATTACATTTTTCTTGATCAAAATCTATTGACTTTATCATAGACTTAATCCAAATAGACATAATTAACGTATTTCCAAAGGGTTATTTATATATTTCGAGCAAAATAAAAATGTTTGATTACATATTTATGATGTGTGTCAAGGATTAAGCTCGTAAAAATATGTTAATTATGGTTGCAAACAAAAAGGATTTCACAATCCAATACAAACTATTTTCTCTAAGTGTTGAATCACATCTTTCCATAACTATAGAGATAGGGTCTAAAACATAGATGGAATACCTCTATGAATTAAAAAACCATCTAGCTAAATAATAAACCAACCAAAATTACATGGTAATTTTTCCAATTATAAAAGGTCGTAACAATAATAATATTTTTTATGCTATTAAATTGGATAAACATCAAAACACTTGACTACAATTGATAAAATGACCATATAAAATTTCATCTCCCCCTAGAATAATACCTTGAATAATTTCATCTAAAGGAATTATTTGAACATTTTTACAATCATAACATGAAAGTAAAGAGCATGTAGATATGTTGTGTTTGATAGATTAAAATACTTGGAGAGAACTATTTTCTTTTAAGGATTAAAATACTTAAAAGAGAGAAATTTTTGTAGTAGTTAATAACAATAATAATTAAATTTTAGATATAAAGTGAAAATATTATCATGTGCTTTCCTAAAATAGTCAATCTCACTCATAAATAATTGTAGTCTTTCCAATCTACCATGATGTTAGCTACCATGTAACTATTAGCAATAAACTCCATTTGCTTTATCTTGTAACCAAATTGAATTTGATAAACTTTTGAATTTAACTATAATATTATAAGCAAATTCAATAAAAGAGATAAAATATAACTCATGATGAATGCAATGATAAAATGAAAATGTCCAAACTTGGTACAATTGAGCACATGTTTTTAAAATAATGAAAGCAACGATTCAAAATTCGGAAGGTCCAAGGTTCAAACCCCAGCGTGGGTGAGTGTGTGAGGGGGTGGGTGTGTGAGAATATATATATATATATATATATATATATATATATATATATATATATATATATATATATATATATATATATATATATATATATATATATATATATATATATATAAAAATAAAATATCCTCATTTTATAAGTATATGATACTTCCACTAACAACCATGCAAAGACTAGCAAAATTCTTAAAGAGATAAAAAACTACAACTAAAAAGTAATGGATATATTAAGCCCATGGTTCAAGAGGAGGATCAAATGCAAGAGGAAGAGGTAGAGGTAGATACATGAGAAATATTCAATGTTATCATTGTAACAAATATGGCCATTTTGAGAAGGATTGTAGGCTGAAACAATCCTCTAATAGATCAACAAATTATGGAGAGGAAGACTTCTTTGAAGATGAGATATTGTTCTACTCAAATGAATATGGAGAGCTCCATGAAGAGCAAGCATTTCTCTCCTATGATAGACCAAAAATTTTCACCAATGAGACATGGATCCTTGATAGTGGGTGCACAAACCCCATGAATGGCAAAAAAAGAGTTGTTTTCTTCTCTTGACCATTCTTATCATTCAAGTATCAATATTGGAGATGAGAAGAGCTTGGAGGTGGTTGCAAAAGTGGACATGGAGGTTCCTAAAAAAATAGGTAAATTGAAGGTAAAATATATTTATTATGCACCTGATTTGAAGCATTCTTTGATGAGCATTAGGAAAATTTTAGAAAAATATTACAAATTGGTTTTTTAGGATAAAATGTGCAAGATTTATGATAAGAATTGAAGGTTGATCACAAAAGTGCAGATGACTAAGAACAATTTTTTTCCATTGAGGTTTGTTGAGAAAGGGGGATAACTTGCTTGTGTGGGTATTGAAGATAAAATGAGGCTATGGCATTTGAGATTTGGGCATTTGAATTTTCATAGTTTGATTATGCTTTCACTACTTGTGTATGGTTTGCCAAAAGTAGAAGACACCAAGGAAATTTGTGAGGGGTGCACTTTTGGTAAACAAACAAGGGGGCTATTTACAAAATGTGAAGCATGGAAGGCCCAATATCCACTTTAGCTAGTTCATAGTGATATTTTTGGACCAATGCCAAATTTAATTCTCACAAGTGCTTTAAAATATTTGAAGCAAACAAAAGCCTCATATTTATGCTTAAGGAAATAAACCCAACAATATCTTGAAAAATCATCAATGAAAGTGAGAAAATAGGAAGCTTTACCAATACTTTGAGTTGGCATCAAGAGGTAAAATACCAGCCCCTACAGACCTCAACAAAATGGGGTGGCTGAAAGAAAGAATAGGACTTTGATGGAGATTACAAGATGTATGATGCAAACTAAAGGTTTGAGTTCATTTTATTGGGCTGAAGAAACAAGGAATGCTAATTATATTCTTAATATAAGTCCTACTAGGAGTGTAGAGCATAGTACTCCTTATGAATGTTGGTTTGGAAAGAAGCCAAATGTACAACACTTTAGAGTTTTTAGGAGTGTTGCTTTTGTGCATGTGAATGATGAGAAGAGAAAGAATTTTGATGCTAAGAGTGAGAAGATGATTTTCATTGGTTATAGTGAGCAATATAATGCCTATAGATTATTTAATCCTCATTATAAAAAAATTGTTGTATCTAGAGATGCAATATTTTATGAAGGGGAAAATTGGAAGTCTCAAAAATTATGTGTTTATGATGATGTGTTTGAAGAAATTGTTCCAAGTAGCCAAGTATTCAGCCCAGCCATGTTTCTACTAATAATTATTTATACAGAAGCACTTCTTTTGGGTCACCATATCACATGGGATCCACAAGTTCATCTTCAAGTCCAAGAGCAAGCCAAGAAGAAGTTCCTACAAGATTTTTTGCACCTCCATCACTAGCTGCAAATGTGAAGAGAAAAATATTGTTGAAGGATCATCCACCATCTCAAATAATTGACACCAACTTCAGTATAATATTGACAAGAGGTCAACATCATGAAATGAACCAAGTCTTGCAAAGGCTTGATAATTTGCACTTGTATGGAGATGAATACACTGGATACCCCAAAGGTGATATTGTTAATTATGCTTTTGTTTCAAAAGTTGTTGATGATTTTGAACCTTCTTGTTATGAACATGTTGCTTATAACAAGCTGTGGATGAAGGCAATGAATGAAGAAATGCATTCTATTGAAAATAATGACACTTGGAAATTATGTGAACTACCCAAAGATAGAAAATGTCTTGGTTGCAAATGGGTCTACAATATCAAGAGACACAGTGATGGTTCTATTGAGAGATACAAGGCTATATTGGTTGCCAAAGGCTTTACAAAAAAATTGGCATAGACTATGAGGAGAATTTTTCTCCTGTAGCAAGACAAGAGACAGTGAGAATGGTGCTCTATTTGGCTGCTCACAAAGGCTGGAGTGTGCACCACATGGATATAAAAAGTGCTTTCCTCAATGGGTATCTTGATGAAGAGGTGTATGTGACACAACCTCAAGGTTTTTAGGTCCATGGCAAAGAATATCAGGTCTAGAAATTTTTGCATGAATAAGGAACCTACAACAATGCTTATCCTATATAACAACCTAACCGTTACGTAGATCGCAACCATTCAAACCATTCAAATGCATACTTAAACTATTATTTTCCCTATTTTTCTTTTGTTTGTTATTTTGAATTTTAGGAAAAGCAAAAATCAACCTTTCAATCAACAAGGAAAAGACATGAAAAGCTAAATTTAACTTTTTTTGAACAACATTAATGCAAATTGAAGGTTTAGGCACTTACCTTGAAATTCTAAGAAGTTGCTATTTATGGAAATTTGGGCTAAACACCCCCTATTTTTTGGCCATCCCAGGGAGGGATGGCTAAACATTTGGGGTCCAGGGGGCCATCCCTAGGTGTTCCAATTAGGAATTCAAGGGTCGTTTTAGTCCAAAATGACAAGAACCTACAACATTCAAAGGGCAAAAATAAGGTCAAAAGTTGCAAAAATGAAAAGGGACAAGCATCCCCATCATGATCACCACTGTAGAGTGGAAAAAAATGCACACCTAGCAAATGGAAATGAAATGCATCTATTGTTCTATTCAGGCATTCAAAAGCAACAATAAAGTAAGCAATGAGTGACAAATATTTGAAAGAAATGGGTGGTTCTCTTTATATTGATTAATTTTTCAAATATGTGGTTACAAAACATCCACTTTTAGGGCTCTATAATGATACAACTCATTACAATATCGAAGGATCCAATACTTTCATAAACTTAAGGTGCACTTTCAGTGTCTTCCTCGAACTCACGATTGAATAGCAGGTTTTCGCTACTGCTGCGATGAGCTATCCATATTCATATCTTTAGCTCCTTCCTCATGCACTGGAATACCTATACCTACACACAACTAATTGAAACTGGTTAATAGGATGTATGGATTAATATAAAATCAATAAAATACATGCAACATAGTATATAAAGATTGCAATAGAGAATGCAAAACTACTCCAAATTATACCAAAATTTAGCATAATGTATATTATAGACTTTTGGAATGATCTATGCAGAAATTGAAATGAAATAGTAAGCAAAATCTATGGTTGTCCCTAGGTAGTATAATTGGGACTATCATCAGAAAATACTAATTGGAGGTCCAAAACTACTCCAAAATCTACCAAGTTCAAGTATGATGCATATAAACTAATATAAAAATGATCTACACTCAAATTGATTCAACATTGTATGCCAATTCATGGTCATCCCTGGGTGGGCCAATTGGACTGTTAACCATCCCAAGTGGGGACGACCACCAAAAAAGATGGTTTTTACCACCAATTCCTCTGGGATCTAGTCTATAATACTCCTAGGGGTGTTTTCATCAAATTTGATGATTTTATTCATAGAAATGGATGGGTTTTGGAAAGTATGTGCATATTTGGGGATGCCTTGGAAAACTCCTTTGATTGATGAAGATTTCAAGGGCAAATACAAGGGCAAAATGGGAGAGTGAATCTCGAGAGCACTTCATGGTGAATTCTTGCAAACACCTCTCTCTGAAATCAAGTGGAATCACTCCAATTTATAGCCCAAGAAATCCATAGGGCCAAAAGGGTAAGTTGGGGCATGCAAGGTAGGTTATGACACTTGTCAAAATCCTTGCCATGCATTGGGTGGAAGAGATCTCCAATTTGGGCCTCCAATTTATAGGTTGTGATGGCCTAGATAGTCTCCCAATCTATCATAAGTCATTGGATGGGAAAAATGATAGAATTTTATTATCATTTGTACTACCATTTAATTTTTGATGGGTCTAGACCATGGTTGTCCCACCCAAGTATGGTTTCTTGTGGTTGTCCTTAGGTGGGATGACCATGAATTGTGGTCATCCTAGGGTGGGACTACCATGGCTACATGGCCCAAAAATTCCCAAAAGTGGGGTAAACCTTCCCAAAAGTGGTTAGAACCCCTAATTAACCCCAGTGGGTTGCCCAATGGGGCCATATGGTGTCGATAAAAGTGGCATAATTGCATTCTTATCTGATTGACATGATTTTAGTGTCTATACAAGTAGTGAAAGATAGATTATTTGTGAAAGTGGGAAGAAGGAAGAAGGTACAATTTTAGACAATTCTTAGGATTAATACCTGCCTATCATTACTAAATTCTAATAACTACGATAGTGGATTATTTTAGAAAGTGATAAGAGTGAAGAAGACACGATTTTAGACAAACTCATGGGATCAATACCCACCTATCATTATTGAATTCTCAAAACTACAAATAATAAAAAAAACCATAGAAAGCAAGGGTTGGATTAAATTGGAACTTATATCAACATGAGTCAACAAAGGGATTATAGGTTTAAGTATTTTAATAAGTTGGATGAGTGGCCAATTCCAAACATTTTGGAACTAATACCCATCATGACTAAAATTTTGTTAGAAATATTTATCACAAGTAGAGATGAGGAGGATGAATTAGCTCAAAGTTATGAGAGACTTGGAGTCTACACAGTAAAGGATGGATATGATAATATCCTTCCAAAATATCCTCCTCATGCATATCAAGTTGAGAATTAGAGAAATATTTGGCAATCAAAGGGTTGGTTGAGTTTAAACTTATTTGCCTAACGATTCATACACAACAAAATTCTTACTTTTGATAATCTAAGACATAGGGGAATTATTGGTCTATACCAATATGTTTTATGCTACAAAAGTGAGGAAAAATTTGACCACTTGATATTTGGGCTCCTGTTCACATGCCAAATCTAGGAGTGATGTTTTTTATCTTATAAAATATGAGCCAATGGTGATTTGAATAAGATTAATATTTGAAAAATATGGACGATGGAGTAGATTTAAATATGAATCCCTTCATATCCGATGGAATCTTGGATTAAAATTTATATTGTGGCAAGTGTGGTTGGAAAGAAATGGTAAAATTTTTAGAGAATCATTTTCATCCTAGGATGGCATCTATCAGGTCATTTGAAGCAAAGTCACGAAAACTATGGTAATGTATGCTAAAGAGGAAACCCAGGATGATATAGGGATGTTGAAGAAGTAATTTAAAGTGTAAGAGGGGAGGACAAAGATAGTTTAAAAACACCCCTAAAATGTTGGATTAAATTAATACTGGTGGAGTTACAAAAGCTAATCTAGGTAGAGCTAGAATTGAAGTGGTTTGTAGGAATCATGTTGGGACAATTTTTTATTGAGAACTATAAGGCTTAGTCAGGGGCCACAAAAAATAGACCATAAACTTTAACTATAAAATATGCTTCTATATTTGTGTTAATACAAGGTTATAGGAGGAAAATCATAGAATTTGATTATGGAATCTTGGTAGGTGTTCTACATTGTATGAGGAACTTTTCTTTGGAGACATGGAGGTTGATGATTCTTGTCATCCAAATTAAAGAAATGTGGAGGGATTAGATGATGTGATTTCAATTTATATACATAGAGCTCTGAATAAAGTGGTATACTTCATGGCTAATATGGGTACTACGAAATAGGTAGGGGGTTAGTGGCATGGCTATTAAAAATGAGAGGATTAGACAAGTTGGTGAGAAAATCTAGTGTTTAGCTAATTTACACAATCATTGCAACATATGGTTTAGGGGATTTGACTCCAATGCATATCTCATTTTATTATTCTAAACAAGTTTTCTTATTATCTAAGGTTGGGAGGAGTCTTATCCCAACATGTAATTAATCTTGTTTTAATATAAATTTTTAAATTCTTTTACAAACAATATAAGGACTAAAATTATAGTCTTCTCTACCTTAAAAGATACAAAAGCAGCCATATATTGAATTTGAAGAAAATATTTTAGAGACAACAACAAAATCTAAATACTTTGGGTTAGGTTTTCAAAGCAAACTCAATTGGGGAATATGCAAAAACAAATAAATATAATAAAGATGGAGGGCACTCTAATCATTGCTCAATATGGAAAAAAAGCACACCTATGGTATTGGAAAACCATTAGGGTCCTTTCTAGGTTATTAATTATTGCAATGGCACTATATCGATGTGAGGTATAGGCTAGCAATAAATAAAATTTTAAATGGAGATAAATAGAAAGAAATCAAAAGTGAATGATTGTAAATAATTTAAGAGTTAAAGCATCAGCTCCATATCATATTTTACTTACTAAGATAAGGAATTTTCCACTAAATGCAGAACCTATGATAAGGCTATTTTGGTACCTAAAGAAAAAAATAATAGAAGACAACATGTTATCAAAACATGTAATAAAAAAACAAAATAAAAATAAAAACAACATATATATACAAAAATGGAGCATTCAATTTCATGAATTCACAATATCCAGTAAAAAATTAAATAGTATGTGAAAAAAAACTACCTAGCTATTGAGAATGAGAGGATTGTGTAGATTTAACAACAAATTAAATGTTTGGCTAATTTACATAATTACGTACATGGTCTAGAAGATTTGTCTCCAATGTAAATCTCCTTTTAGTTTTGTAACCATAAGTTGTTAGTTCTTAGGATATTTAGCTTTAGAGTTAAAGGATTTTTTTTGAAAATTTAAAGGAGGAAATAGAAGCTCTTACTAGATAAGGCTAGGAAGTCACAAAATCCAACAAAAAAATAAAATAGTATGTGAAAAAATAAATCAGGCTTGTCAAGTGGACTGAAATAGGAAGAAGACAATTATACATTGACAAGTTTAATCCAAAATATGAACGCATGCAATAGAAGTATATAGATGTAAATATCAAATGGAAGGAAAAATTTCTTATAGTCCAACTAAGATCCAATTCACACCATCTTCGATGTGACATTAGGATAATGGACAACTCCTCAAGAGGTATTGCTAGAACAAATGTGTCTTTTGCATAGCAAAAGTAATGGATACCAAAAACCATTTTGTCATGGAATGTGTAGCCTACAAGGGCATCAATATTGCATACATGGACTCTCTAAAAGTAAATCCATTAATAATTTTTTTTGAAGAATTGAGAAATAGAAAATAATCATCAAAATCAACCATAGAAGAAACAAACAAAAAAATATGATAAAGTAAGAAGAGGGAAGAAGGCACAATTTTATGACAAGATCATGGGATAAATACCCACCTATTATTGCTAAATTATCAAAACTAAAACCAATAAAAACAACCATAGAAAGCAAGGGTTGGATCTAAATTGAAATTTATTTCAATGTGAGTCAGCTGAGGGATTATAGGTTTAAGTAGTTTAATAAGTTGGATGAGTGGCCAATTTAAATCACTCCAAAATTGATACCCATCATGACTAAAATATTTGTAGAAATATTTCTCACAGGTAGAGATGAGGAGGATGAATTAGCTTGGAGTTATGGGAGCCTTGGAGTCTACACAGTGAAGGATGGATGTGATAAGATCCTTTAAAAATATCCTCCTCATGCATATTAGGTTGAAAATTAGAGAAATATTTGGTAGTCAAAGGGTTAGTCGGGTGTAAAATTATTTGCCTAATGATTCATGCAAAAAAAAATTCTTAGATTTTATAAGCTAAGACAGGGGAATCATTGGTCCATCCCAATATATTTTATGCTATAAAAGTGAGGAAACATTTGACCACTTGATTTTTGGGTTCCTGTTCACATGCTAGATCTAAGAGTGATGGTTTTTAACTTATAAAATATTAGGAGTGATGGTTTTTAGCTTATAAAATATGATCCAATGATGATTTGAATCGGATTAATATTTTGGAAATATGGAATACGAGGTAGATTTAAATATGAGGCTCTTCATATCTTATGGAAGCTTGGATTAAAATTTATTTGGTGGCATGTGTGGTTGAAAAGAAATGGATTTTTTTTTTAGAGAATCCTTTTCATCCTTGGATGGTGTCTATCAGGTCATTTGGAGCAAAGTCACGAAACTATGGTAATGTATTCTAAATATGAAACCCATAATGATATAGGTATGTTGGAGAAGGAAGTCAAAGTGCAATAGGGGAGGATGAAGCTAGTTGGAAACCACCCCCAAAAGGTTGTATTAAAATTAATATTTATGGAGCTACAAAAGGCAATCCAGGTAGAGCTGGAATTGGAGTGGTTTGTAGGAATCATGTTGGGAAAATGCTCTATTGATAACTATAAGGCCTAGGCAAGGTCACAAATAATAAAGTAAAAGCTTTAGCTATAAAATTTGTTTCTATAGGAGGATAATCATAGAATCCAATTCTGGAATCTTTGTAGGAGTTCTCAATTGTATGAGGACATTTTATTTGGAGACATGGAGGTTGAGGATTTATTTCACCCAAATTAAGAAAATGTGGAGGGGTTAGATGATGTGATTCTAATTTATGTGCGTACAACTATGAATAAAGTGGTATACTTCTTGGCTAATATGGGTACCAAGAAGGAGGTAGGGGGTTAGTGGCATGACTATTAAATATGAGAGGATTAGGTAAGTTGGTGAGCAAATCTATTATTTATCTAATTTGCACAATCATTGCAACATATGGTTTAGGGGATTTGACTCCAATGCATATATCATTTTACTATTGTAAACAAGTGTTCTTGTTAGCTAAGGTTGGGAGGAGTCTTACACCAACTTGTAATTAATCTTGTTTTACTATATTTTTTCAAATTATTTTACAAACAATATAAGAACTAAAATTATAGTCTTCTCTACTCAAAGAGAAGCAAAAGTGGCCTTATATTTAATTTGAAGAAAATATTTTAGAGGCATTAACAAAATCTAAATACCTTGGGTTAGGTTTTCAAAGCAAACTCAATTGGGTAATATGCAAAAATAAATTATTCTAAGCAAGACGGAGGGTACTGTAATCATTACTAACAGGGAAAAAAAAGCACAACTATGGAAATGGAAAACCATTAGGGTCATTTCTAGGTTATTAGTTATTGCAGTGGCACTATATGAATAGAAAGAAAGAAATCAAAAGTGAATGATTATAAATAATTTAAGAATTAAAGCACCAAATCCATATCATATTTTACTTACTAAAATAAGGACTTTTCCACTAAATGCATAACCTATGATAAGGCTATTTTTGTACCTAAAGAAAAAGAGAATAGAAGACAACATGTTGCCAAAACATGTAATAAAAAATAGAAAACAGACAAACAAATAAAAACAACATATGTATACAAAATAGAGCATTCAATTTCATCAAAAATCACAAACTCCAGCAAAAAAAATTAAATAGTATGTGAACAAAAAAATACCTAGCTATTTAGAATGAGAGGATTGTGTAGGTTCGACAAAAAATTCAAGGTTTGGTTAATTTAGATAATTACATACATGGTCTAGAATATTTGGATCCAATGTAAATATCCTTTTAGTTGTAACCATAAGTGGTTAGTTCTTAGGATCTTAGTATTTAGAGTTATAGAATTTTATTGAAAATTTAAAAGGAGGAAATAGATGCTCTTACTATATAAGGCTAGGAAGTCACAAAGGCCAACAAAAAAATAACATAGAATGTGAAAAATAAATCAGGCTTTTCAAGTGGATTGAAATAGGAAGAAGATAGTTATATATCGACAAGTTTAATTCAAACTCTAAACACATGCAATAGAAGCACATAGATGCAAATATCAAATGAAAGGAAAAAATGCTTATAGTCCAACTAAGATCCAATTCACACCATCTTCGATGTGATATTAAGATAATGGACAATATGCTAGAACAAATATGTCTTTTGCATAGCAAAAGTAGTGGAGACCAAAAAATATTATGTCATGAAATGTGTAGCCTACAAGGGCATCAATATTGCATACATGGAATCTCTAAAACTAAATTCATTAACAATTTTTTTTGAAGAATTGAGAAAAAAAAATATATATATATCAAATTCAACCATAGAAGAGACAAACTACAAAATATGATAAAGAGAATGTTGAGCTTTTTGACTTTGTTCACCAATTTTTTTCTAAGATGTTGTTAAGCTTTAGAACTCTCAATAGAAGGTCCAAAGTTTGAACCCTAAAGGGAGTAGGGTTCTACACCATATCCCATATTATATTAAAGTTCTTGGTGCCATAGAATATTCTTGTATCATGACCATAGTTAAAATCATTTCATTTCACCCAAGTTTAATATATAATTTAATCTTATCTCTATATTTTTTTATATAATTTAAATTATAAAAATAATTAAAGTTACAATATAAATATATAAATATAAATATAAATATAAATATAAATATAAATAAATAAATAAATATATATATATATATATATATATATATATATATATAATATGCCACAATTTAATTTTAGTGAAATTCATCATTAAAGCATTACATCCTAACATTAACCACAAGATACTCATTAGAACACTACCTTCAGAATAAAAATAGGTAATAAACACAAAATTAAAAATTAAATATCTCTAAATTTAAACATAAATAAATCATCATAGATAAACAAGCACATGCTATAACATCTACTTAGTAAAATAATAGGCAAAAGAATACAAAAAAACATGTAAAAAGACTTAAAATTTAATATTGTCATTATAAAACTAACTAACTAACTAACTAACTAACTAACTAACTAACTAACTAACTATATATATATATATATATAGATATATAGATATATATGCACTAACAAAACAACATAAAAAGGAGGACAACATTCCTTTCCAAAAATTCAATGCTCATATAAGCACCTTCTAGAACATATCTTTAGGAGTTAGAGTAAATGAGCTTACCATTAGCAAATCCATTGACTTTTCTTAAAAAAACAAAACATAACACATATGTAAATCTCAACTTAAATTACACCAAATATTCAAATAAACCTTCTTTTCTTCTTTTTTTGTTAATTTAAAATTTTAAGACAAACTTGGTAGTCATGGAACATATCATCAAAATAAGGCATGCCCTCATTTTCAGCAACTGCACTATCTATTTCCTTCAATAATTCAGTTACTTGTTGTTCCTTCTCTGCTTCCATTTTAGCTTTATTTTTTTGGATGAAAATACCATTATATTAATAAAATAATGTCTAATAATACAAAAAAAGGTGGGTGGGATTACAACACCCCGTAAAACAATACACTAACCACTATGGATAGGAGTATACAAGAGTTTCATAAATAATGCACAAACTTCCAAATAACAACTATCAAAATAGTTTCAAATATGCATTCAAAAAGAAAGAAGCTGAGAAATCACTGCCACCTGGAAGGGGAAGGAAGAGGTACATGACTCATAACGTAGGGTGCATTCCCCCAATGATCCATGAGGGTACATAAGTACTGCAGCTCCACTTGTACTTTTTCAACCTATACTTGAATCTGTAACCAATAATCAAAGAATATATCATATTTATCAACAACAGAGAAGACACGCCCAACATCTTGCTAAGACAAAATAACTCTATTTTGGGACTTCCATAGATAAAATAGGGTACCAATTCTAAAAATATTGCAAACAACACCCAAGTTGAAGGAAAAATAAATAGGGTCACCCAAAATAACATGCACCCAAGTAAAATCCTCCTACATAAAAGGTTTGAAAAAATCAAGAAGCCACTCCTAGGTTGACTGAGCCCGATCACAAAACCAAAAAATATGTAGTAAATCTTTGACTTGTACACACATCGAGCAAATGGAATTATGAACACCTAGATGCTTGAGCCTATTTCCAATAGGTAACCCTTGGCGTAAGAGTCTGCAAGTAAAAAAAGTCTGTTTAGGTTCAATATAAGTAGCCAAAGCAATCTGAAACCTCTTATTCCATTGAGAGGGAAGAGAGACTAAGTCCCATATCAGACTGAGCTTATCAACCATTGGAACTTGCGGGGTGAGCCATTTGTAACCAAGATGAGCTTTATATTGCAAAATAGGAAGCTCCCCAAGCCAACACCAATCTAACCACCAGGGTTTTTAAAAATGCTTATATAGTTTTCTCCAAATAGAAAATGGAATACTATCAATAAACACCTCATAAGTGTCTCTATCACCAAAATTTAAATTGTTAATTTGACAAAAAATTTCCCAAGGTATCCAACACCTGTATGTTGGGAGAAGAAATAAAAAATAGAGGCATTACCATGCTTATAGAACCTTTGTGCTCTGACCCACTGGACCAAAGCTAGGGGATAACCTTGCAAAGTGATAATAGGAGACCACCAAATATTCATGGAAGGCAAAGAGCCACTTTCTTTGTAAAAAATCCCTTTCCAACTAATCCAAGGTTTGAAGGCCTCCAAGACTCTCCAAATACTCTGAATGACAAAAGAACCTTTAACTTTAATAGGTTCAAGTGCAGTAAGAATGGATTGCAATCCCACCCCTTTCAAAATTTTCTTCCCCTGAAGCAAACTAGAAGAAATGCAATTCCTGACCAACACTTTCTAAGATTCATCCCCAACTAAATATTGGGTGATCCATTCAGCATAAAGAGCAAAACCTTGTCGATGATAATCAAGCAAACCCATGCCTCCATAGTCCTTGGACAAACAATAAATTTCCCAGGCTACCTAATGAAAACCTTTCTTGATAGAGTATTTGGCCCACAAGAATTCTCTCATTAGATTATCCATATTTTTATAACAAGATTTGGATGGAACCAAAAATACAAATAATAGACATGGGTAGTGGCTAAAAACTTAGAACAAATCTTAAATTTTCCTACCAGAGAAATTTTCTTACTAGTCTAATAAGAAAGCTTATTTTCCACTTTATAAATAACATATTACCACAATTGAGCAGAGGAACCATGAAACACAAAAGGAATTCCAAGAAATTTAAACACCTCACTTGGTTGAATCCAAGTCCATTGGAAATGATGCAACCAACATGAGAACTGAGATTGAGATTACAAAAAATAGGAGGTTTTTTTTAATTTTATAGAAGAACCAGAGACTAAAAAAATTATCTCTAAGAAACTAATATCCGAGGAAAGGGATTTATCATCTTCTCAAAGTGTTAAGAAAGAATCATCTACAAAATGACCATTGACCAAATGACGGTCATAATTGGGGAGAGAAATACCCCTGATTAATCCTTGATCCATATTATGAGCCAAAAAATAGCCAAAAGCCTCTTTAGCAAGAATGAAAATAGATGGAGAAAGAGGGCACCCTTGTATTACAGATCGACCAAGAGAAATTGAATGAGATTGACTATTATTCAAGGTAAGAACAGCTGAAGCATCCTTAAATAACATAAGAATGGTGCTCACAAACACTAGCCAAAAACCCATAGCCTGAAGCATGGAAGTTATGAAGTACTAATCCATATTATCATAGGCTTTCTCAAAGTCAATATTAATGAATAAAGCATCTTGTTTAGAATTTCTTGCCCACTCCATACCTTCCCAAACAACAAGAACATTATCAAGAATGTATCTTCCCTTAACAAAGCCAATTTGTTTAGGTCTGACAATCAAAGGCAAGAGATATTTAAGATTAAGTGCAAGGGCTTTAGAAATAATATTGTAGCTCACATTAAGCAGGGTGATATGCCTCCAATTTGTGATGAGCTCATGATATGTAGACTTAGGAATAAATTTAACATTGCCTTTATTAATAGTGGAATCTAGTGAACCACATTGCAAGGCTTTGAGATAAAATTTGTGGAGATAAAAAACAATCATATCCCAAAATTATTTATAGAATTCACATGGGAAGCCATCAAGCCCAAATGCCTTATCATTGGCCATGAGTGACAAGGCATTTTTCAGATCTTCCAGAGAAAGAGGAGTGTCACAAAATAACATTTGCTCAAGAGAAAGATTATTGGGGACAACAACAGTACAATTACCAAGAGCTTGCCTTCTAGCATCATCAAGGGTTGAGAAGCAAAAACACCTTGATAATGTGAAACAAAGGCTTTGAAAATATCCAAAAGATCTATAAATATTTGCCCATTAACTTGAATGGCTTGTAACTGAGAATACTGAGTAGGATGTTTGAGGCATTGAAAAACATATTTGGTCACTTTGTCCCCCATATTGAGCCAAGGCATTCGAGCACATAATTGATCCCCTTTGGATTCATACAAATTAGCTTTTTTTAGCTCATGTTGAATGGAAGAAACTTGGGATTGAGAAACAGATCTGAAAGGAGAGGCTTCAAGCCTGAGACAAGATTTGGATAGCTCTCTTTGCAAGGTAGACTTAGCCTATTTTTGTCGTTTTGCAACTTCAAAACCCAGAGTCCGCAACACCTTAGTGGTTGAATGGTGGTATTCCACCATTAAATCCTTCCAAAAATACCATTAGGTCTAGGAATCAAATTCCAAATGAGATATATATGAGCTTTCATGCTTTTTAGTTTTAATTTTGAAAACAACCTTTCTGTTATTACATGAAACTTAAATCTATAAGCATAGAATTTATATGAAAAATGAATCATCTTAGTAGCCTAGACATCATTTACAAAGAAATTTGTAAGTTTCCAAGCTTCCTAAGTTTCAAACATATGACTATCATTTAAGACTACTTAAAAAGTTGTCTTCTTCTATTTCATAATGTTGTCTGGTTTGGGATGATAATAGATAATAAAAGCATAGAGTGAAAGTACATGAAAATTAAATTCATAAGCATAAAATTTAGATGATAAAGGAGTCATTTTAGTAGCCTAGGCATAATTTACAAAGAAATTTATAAGTTTCCAACCTTACTAAGTTCTAAACATATGACTATCATTTAAGACTACTTAAATATTTGTCATCTTTTATTTCAGAATGTTGTCTACTTAAATAGTTGTCATTTTTATTTCAGAATGTTGTCTACTTAAATATTTGTCATTTTTATTTCAGAATGTTATTTGGTTTGGTATGATCATAGAGAATAAAAGCATAGAATGAAAGTACAGGGTCACAACTTTGGTTTATATTTATATTTAAAAAATTGCATATGTTTAATGTAGACAAGAAAATTAATAGTAGTTATCTTTTAATTCGATGAGATCATCATAGAATAGTTATAAATTAAAAATTGTTTTTAACGTTGAATAAGTTTTAATTACATAATAAAAATTTATATATAGTTTGAAATAGTTTTGCATGCTTCAATAATAAACCTACAATTCTAGAGCAAGATTCAATTTTTCTTGTTTTAGAAATAAAGTAAGTGTTGTGAGTTTGAGCAGGATGAAAAGTAAAAGCAAGGAGCTAGCACCACTTTTAATTTTTAAATCTTAAGAGAAATTTAAAAACTGAAGGATTGTTATAAATAAAATATAGGTATAATGGTAAAAAGTCATATTTTCAAAATCTTCATTAACAATATGGATGCCCTACTTAGAAATATATGGCAAACCCTATATAGGTAGGATATATTACATAAAAAGTAAAGTTATTATGTGGATGAGATGTTCAAACATGAAATAATGGTTTGTAGAAGATAAGCATTAATATCTAAATCTCAAGGATACTAGTCAGTTTTATAGAGATTAAAAATGGATAAAGTGGAAATAGGGATTGAATCTAAATTATTCTAACTTTTATTCAAAAATGGTTTTCCCTTATTCTCTTTCAAGTTAGAAATTATATAAAG
Source organism: Wollemia nobilis (assembly GCA_028583015.1). Taxonomy (NCBI): domain Eukaryota; kingdom Viridiplantae; phylum Streptophyta; class Pinopsida; order Araucariales; family Araucariaceae; genus Wollemia; species Wollemia nobilis. The sequence continues at coordinate 8,465,372 of JAQPPZ010003246.1, read as the reverse complement.
TTATAGATGATGGCCCTTGGTTTAGGGTAAAGGATGCATTATATTTAATACCACAAAGCAATAATTAATTGTAAAATTAGAGACTATTAAAAGGTATTTGGTGTGGATTATTTTTTGGACTTTTTTTTTTTTTTTTTGGTAGTGGCCACAAGGGGTAAACAGAGTGTGACCACGAGGGAACCATTACATAACATATCCGCAACATGTGAGGCGAGAGATTTGAACCTGGGCCTCTCAGCAACTAGAGAGGTTTAACTACCCACTTGCTCTCCAACTCCTCTATACTTTCTTATCATCTTATCAATAAGGAGGTTTTGAAGAGTATACTCTAAGGGTGTTCATATAAGAGATAACCAAATACTAAGGAGAGAAGACATGCTATATATGGCATAGTGCATTAGGATTAAATTTAAATCAAGAGAACAAGATCAACAAGTGAATTCTAAAAGCATTGCATTATTATGCCATAAATTGTTATGAGATTGGAAACATGGCAAGAGATTGCAAAGTGAAAATTATGGAGAAAGTGATGGAAAATTTTGGGTGTGAGACAAATTTATTTTGTGGAAAACATCCTATAAGGGATGCCACTTTTGGGTAAGATCCAAGGAGGCAAGGGTGTATCTTCCGTAAAAATCACTCAAGGCTTGCACCTGGCCTACCACATTTGACATACTCAAGGAATAAACCCGAAACAACAAAAAAAATTACACACAAACACAAACACACAGAAAGATTAAAAAATAAAAATAAAAAAACATGCTCCTTGAGTGTGTAAAAAATATAAAGCACAACCAAACACAAACACAATAATATAAAAAAAACACAATACAAACCACACAGAAAAAACACAAGAACAACATAACAAAACACAAACATAACAAAAAACAATAGAATGCTACAAAGGCACAACCAACAAAAACAAGAAAAACAAAAACAACCTAAACCTAAAAAATAATAAATAAATAAATAAACCAACAACAAACAATAGAGAAAAATAAAAACATAGAAAAAACTCACACACCAAAACACAAAAACACCAATTAATACAAACATATAGAAACATGAGCACAAGAACATCAAAAATACAACAAAAACACAAGAACACAAAAAACAACAAAAAAAAAAGCACACACAAATATAAAAGAAAAAATAGAACATAAAAATGACCTTTCTTGACCAAAATACTATTAAGGCAAGAATCAATAGAGAAAACAAAATAAATATTAGTTTGAGCTAGGGAACTAAAATACCCTGACCGAACTAAAAAGAAGCAATAATAAAGCAAGAAGAAACTAGGTACCTTCAGAACTGGAGCCATCCAAAAAAATGATAGAAAGAAGAGCTTGCCTTATTTATGTATCCCACCATCTAGGAGGGTGGCCATATCAAGTAAGATCACCTTTGTCCAAAGCCCAATTAGCTAAAGCATCAACACTCTTATTCTGATATCTGACCACATGATTGTAATCAATTTTCAAAAATCCCATTTGAATTAACTTAATCTTCTCAATAATTATTTTTATTCTCCAATCAACCTTATGATTCTTAGAAGGAGTCTTCAAAATATTAATCATGAGTTGAGAGTCAGACTCAACTAGTACCTTTTCCCATCCAACCTTAGTAGCCTCTTGAAGGTCTCTAAGGATACCATACTCCTAAACAAGGTTATTAGATAGAATACCCAAATTATCAACAAAAGTAAAAACCAGGGAGCCATATGAAAGTCTACCAATTTCTCCCACACTAGCTTTTCCAGGGTTCCCTCTAGAGGCTCAATTAGTATTGACTTTTTCCAAAATTCTTAGGAGGAGGTTGCCAATTCTTTGTTCTATCCATCTTACAATTACTTGCATTCCCTTTAAAACTGGTTTCTCTTAGAATATTTAATCTTCAGTATTTGCATCACTTGATCCCATCTTTGGTGGGAGTTTTGGGGGTGATTAAGGAGATGATGGACCGATTCAACTAAGTTGACAATGGTATTTTTCCATATATAGTGAATATACTTCCTTTCTTGATTAAAAATCCATTTATTCCTTTCATTCCATATATTCCAAAGAATAATGGTAGAACCCATACAAAATAAATTCTGAATAAAATGATCAATACCCTCTTGCTTAGGCCAATACCTCCAAAGTTGTTCAAATTAGACCATTGTAAGCCAAGTAAAGTGGCCATTCTCCTCCAAAGATCAGAGGCTAAAGTACACTCAATAAAATTATTGCTAAGAGTTTCCACATTCTCTTCACACATTTCACATATAAAAGGGCCATGAAAACCATGCTTCACAAGATGTTCCCCAGTAAGAACCATGTGATGCAATAAAATCCAAGTAAGGAACCTCACCTTAGGCCTAATATTTTGAGCCCACAACTAATAAAATATGATAAATGATTGGTTGGGATTATTATGGGATAAGGAAAAATAATCTTGAGCAAATAAATACTCACCCTTAGTAGTGTTGTTCCATCCAAAATAATATTTAACATGGGAGAAAGAGAGATATCTCATATGAAGGATGCACTGGATATCTTGTCTTTGCATTTCTTGGATTTGAATAGGCCAGTCCTCAATAGGAATCCAATATCTACCAACCTCTAAATTACCAGTAAGGTACCAACAATAATTAGCCACATTTATCCAATTAGCTCGGTGAAGATCCTCCATCCAAGGCCTCCAATCGGGAAACTAAGTTATTAAAGGATTGTGACCATTCCAAGAATCTGTTCAAAAATTTACCTGTTGACCATTATGAATGATCCAAAATAATTATTTCTTTATCAAATCCTCACCAGTATTAAGAATTGCTAAAATAGGATAATCTTTGGAAAGCAATTGATAGCGAACAAGGTCTTCAAGACTTTTGTTCTCAATATATTTAACACAAATATTCTTGGCCCAAAGAGCATTGGGGTTATGCAAAATTATCCAATATAATTTAGTAGCTAAATATTTGTTTTTATTAATAGCAGACCAGAATACCAACCCCCTTCATTCTTAGGGAGACAAAGTGTTTCATTTCACCAAGGCACACTTTCTTTTCTCCTTAGTATCACTCTAGAGGAACCAATGACTGATTTGATCCAGTTCTCGAAGAACAACCTTTGGGATATTCAACATGGTAGAAACATAAATAGGAATATCTTGAAGGACTTATTTTACCAAGGTGATTCTACCCCTAGAAGAAAGCCACCTATTTGTCAACTTTCTAATTTTCTTCTTGAATTTGTACAACAACTAATTCCATTATTTTTTTCTATCTTCGAATATTAATGGGAATACCTAAATAAGTTATTGGAAGGGAGGTATTATTATATCTTAATTTATCGAAGACCATGGATTCATATCTGGCAAAGCAATGAAAAAAATAACTTTAGATTTATCTTCATTTATCAATTACCCGGTAGCCTTAGAAAAATAGCTAATGATTTGCTTAATAGTAGAATATTCCTTAACTGTAGCTTTACCTAAAAGAGTAGATTATAAAAAAATTGAAGATGAGAGGTCTAGATCCATGAGCAATGGTAACTCCCTCAAGGGTTTTATCTTCTCTCCTTTTGGTTATAGCCCTATCTAAGCATTCAAAAACAATTATGAATAAACAAGGGGATAGGGGGTCAACTTGCCTAATACCTTTGGAAGCTAGAAAAAACTAAGAAAGCCTACCAATGATAAGAAGTAAGTATGAAACTAAAGAGATACAACCAATAATCCAATCCATCCAATCCTGAGAGAAACCAAATTGCCTCAAAAATTTGATAAGAAAGTTCCAATCCACTCTATCATAAGCTTTGGCTAATTCTAACCAAATGAACATGGAAGGATATTTTTGCATATCCATGGAATGGATGGATTTATAAGAAAGAACTATCTCATCAACTATTTGACGCCCTTCCACATAACCCCCTTGTTCAGGGGAAATAATCTTATGCAAAAGAGGCTTCAACATTTATGTCATGATCTTAGTAATGATTTTGAGAAGAACATTACATAAAGCAATAGGTCTAAAAGCTAAGATATGATCAGCCTCTTGAGCTTTTGGAACAAGACTAATAAAATTTTATTGATAACCTTCAAAATTTATTTGGACTTCCTAGCTTCTTCCACCACTTCTGATAAATCAACATGAAGTATATCCCAAAACTCTTGGTAGAACTCAATGGTAAAACCATCAGGACCTGGGGTTTTCCCTTTTTGTATTTTAAAAACTACCTATTGAAGCTCATTTATAGTAATAGGAGCAGTCAAAATATATTTCTCCTCATAAGTGATAAGAGAAGGGATTTCTTGAAGAGCATTTTGTTGAGAAGCTGAGTCAAGAGGAGTAACAATAAAAATATTGGAAAAATAATTGATAACAATAAATTTCATGCCATCCCAAGTGTAGATAACATCTCTAGAATCTGACTTCAGAGAAGAAATAAATTTGTGAGATATTCGAGCTAGAAGAAATTTGTGTTTCGATCACCTTCTTTGAGCCATTGAATTCTATATTTTTGCTTCAATAAGAGTTATTTTTTTTCCCATTACTATAACTGAGCTGTGAGTTTAATTTCATCCGTACTTGTACTCTCTATGAGGCCATCTAAATAGATTTTCTTATTCAAATTTTGAAGCTAAGAAATAAATTCATGTTATTTTATGAACATCCCCAAACTCTTTCTAGTTCCAAGTTTTTATTTTGGATTTAATGTATTACAATATTTTGGTAATACATAATATATTAGTCTCATACCTAGGTTTACCTTCCTTCCACGATTGTTGCACTTGAGGTTTAAAGGAACCATATATAAGACACATTGACTAAAATCTAAAAGGAGAGAAACTCACATTGATTTTCCACATTTCCACCATGACAGGCCAGTGATCCAAACCAACATTGTTAAGAGTCTTCACTTTAGGAATGTGACCATGGATTAAGAATTTTTTAGAGAGCAATAACCTATAAAATATCTCCATTATGCAAGCTAATCCTAGCCTTCTGTTAGACCAATTCATAAGGTCATTATCTGGTTGGATTTCCAAAATATGGAGGTTTGTAATATATTCACTCATGAGGTCAGTACTCCTGTCCAAATTTCTATTTCCTCCCATTTTCTCATCTAGAGAGATGATGGTATTGAAATATCCTCCGATAAAGATCCAAGATTCAGGAAAATGAGAGATAATATAAGTAATATTCTTCCACTATCTTCTTTTTTCATCCAAATTAGTCGAAGCATAAATAGTAATGTAGAGCATAATTTTGTTGGAATGTCTACTTTGAATAGCTATAGCTAAAAGACCCCAAATGCCAACCATATGGTGAATAACAACCCATTTTGGGTCCCAAAGGCAAGCAATGCCACTATAAGTCCCCTAGGAACTGAGGGAAACCACTTTTCTAGCTGACCAAATTTTAATAGCAATTGATTCCATATCCTCAATTGACATATTTGTTTCTTGAAGGAAAAAAAGATGTGGATGATTTATCTGAATCATTATTCTAGTTTAATTTTGTTTTGAAAGACTCCCTTTGAGTCCTAGAATATTCCAAGTGATGATATTCTTTAATACCAACACTAAAAAATTTGGTAAGGGCATTAATATTACCTTCCTCTACAAGCTTTTCACCTTATTTTACCATATGATATTGATTAGTCTTACGACCTACCTTTAGATTAGAATCCATCTTAAATTTTTTTCTCTATTTCTTGAATTACTCCAATTGAATTTGAGATGGCTTCTAGCCTTGAAGAATGCTTGTACACAGTCAAAATGTTACCAAAAATTTCAACAAAGTCTATATTGGGACCTGTATTATTTGAAGTTTTAACATTTAAAAGATTGTTTTTCTTGTGAATATTTTCTCCTTTTTTTTGTTGAAATCCTTTGATTTGTTGGTTTGTCTTTGAGTTTTTTCCTTTATATTTAAATTGTGTTTCTAAGATTTATGTTTCTATTATTTCCTCTTCCTCACTTGGGACCTCATTTGTGGAAAGAATTTCAAACATATTAGCAGATAACTTTGATTGATTCTTCATAACTAGTTTTTTCCAAGTGTTCTTATTCTTAGGCATTTGGAAACCTGTTGCATTTATATCTTATTTCTTTTGATCTAGAATTTTATTTGGGAAAACACTAGCTAAATTACCATATTCATGGAAAATTCTACAATGAAAATGAATTTTTTCATAGTCTACTATTTGCTCCTAAGTGTCCTCCCCAAATTGTAAAGTAATTTTTTTAGGCAGGGGTTTATCAAAATCTATTAAAACACAAATGCGATCATAAATAATATGTTCAAATTTTTTAGTACAATTAGCAGTCATCATAAATGTTCCTAAAGAGTTTCCAATTGAAGAAAAATAGTTGGATTCTAGAATTCAATTGGGAGGCCAAAGAGTCTAACCCACACAAGACCTGTAGAAAACATCTCTTCTTCGACTTTAAATTTAGTATGTCAAGGATTCATGAAAAGCCCTACCCTTTCAAAGAACCAGGGAACCACTTGAAAAGTTTTCTCTCTATCTTCCTTATTAGAAAATAAAACAAGAAAATAAACATTTGGATAAATAAATATTTATAACTCACCTTTATTTATACAAATTTTTGTAGCCTAGAATTTGAAAGCAGATAGGCTTAGATGAAAACCAATGAAACAACAAATTAGTCCTTTTTTCTAGATCTTCAATGCCAGTCTAAATGTTGCCCATATCAAGTTTAACAATAGGAGTTGCATTAGCTGCTTTAAGACATCCTGACTCCATTTTTATGGGATCAATCTTAGGCATTCTTAGAGGTTTATGGGAAGGCCTAAGATCAGTATTAGCATTAGGTTGAGGTTGTCCACCACGAAGGGCATCCCTAAAATTCATCTTTGGGGTTGATTCTTCAAAATTATTACCCTTGAAAGGGGTTTCCACAGTAGATTTATTTTGTGGGTGCACCTTAGCACTAGATTCACTTGAGATCTAAGCCATTTTTTGATCAGCTTCTTGAAACTTGTTTCGTGATCTCTTTAATCCATGTCCTAGATACCATGGAAATGTATGATTTTCACTTTTCTTTTGTGCATAAAATTAGAAGTCGTTGTCACTCAAGTTCACAGCATGAAGATCTATTGAAAGACAAATTTCTAACTCATATTGGATTCCTTACAATATTCCCTACTAAAATATTGAGCATAAACCACAAAAATATTGGATGCTAGGGTCCGAAGGTCCCGAAAACCAACCTTTGGAGCTGCTTGCACTTAACCTAGATGAAACCCTCACATAGTCACTTGCCAAAAATATCGTTCACACATGGGTATGTGCTAATATCTATGTTGATAAAAATTATTTGAAAATTGTTGGATATGTTCTAGGGTTTTTCAGGCATCTACCCTCAAAATTTCAGCTCAATCCGAGTTTGGATGAGTGAAATATGGCCAAAAAAAGTTTGATAGTTTGGTAAATCCTGTGAAAAACATCCCAATCCTTCCCCAAATGTTAACTTTCAATATGAATAAAAGAGATCATATCATAGAACTTGGATCAAATAAAAAAAGTTACATTCCCCAGAAACTGCCAAATAAATTTTTTTATACATCATCAAATAGTAAAGGCCATCAAAGTTTACTCCAATCAACAATAAATAAATAAAAAATGACACAAGGGAGAAGGGAGCACAATATGCAAGTTCAAATTTAGGAGTTAAAGGAGCCAAGTAGGCCAAGGGATTAAATATTAAAATAAATGAGATGACATAGGTAAAGTTTCATCCATATAAATCATTTCATTTTTCTCTAGTATAAAATTATTTTCTTGAAATGAATATGAAAGTTTTGCAAAGTTTTACAAAGGGAAGAAACACCCTTTGAAATATAAGTAATGAAAATAATATCTTGGAACATTAGGGGGTTGAATTCCCCCTCAAAACATCTAGAAATGTTTACTTTAATATAGGATCGTCAACTAGATATAATTTTGCTATAGGAAACTAAAATGAATCTTCAAAATTCAGAAAGGATAAAACATGTTATTTGAAAGTAGATAAAATGCTTGGTGAATCTGAAAAATGGGTTCTCTAGGGTCTTAAGTTCCTGTGGAATAAAAATAAAATTTAAGAAAGACATATGGTTACCAATAAAAATTTTATTTCCTTGTTCTATCATAATTTGGATATAAAAAGAGTTGGATACCAATGAATGTTTATGCTTAGAACTTGGTGATGGAAAGAATATGACTATGGTTGGAGTTATGTCAACTTATATCAACCTTAACCTTCAATGGAGTAGATGTGATAGTTCTTTATAAATTTGTATTTTGATTAATGGATCCAATGTTGGATACTTTAATTCATCATATGGACTCTCCAAAGGTGATTCACTATCTCCTTATCTATTTGTTATTCTTGTGGAGGCATTAGGGAGAGCTTTCTCAAAGGCAGAAATAGAAGGAAAAATCAAAGGTTTTTAGGTTGAAATATATTGTCCCTTTGAATCTCATCCCTAATATCTTGATGATAATTTTCTTTTATTTTGGATCATTCATCATTGAGTGAGGCCATGAAGTTAAAATCATTAATCGTGCTATGAGAAGGCTACTAAATGGTTGGTTAATACCATAAGATCCATAATGATTCATTAACACTGCCCCAAATTTACAAAGGATTATTGTGGACATTTAAGGGTTTTAAATTGAAAAAAAGCAACCTACTTGGGTATTCTTTTGCCTCATAAAGAAAATAAAAAATAGCTTTCAGACTCATATTTGGATGGAATGAAATATTGTTTAGTAAGTTGAAAAGGTAAGTTCATAACTATGGTTGGAAGGCTACAACTCATAAAGACTAAATTGCAATCCATCCCTATTTATATGATGTAACTTTCATGATTGCCAACAAGTATAGCATCCAGATTTGATAAAATTCACTCAAATTTTATTTGGAAAGTATGTGAGGAAAAATTTAGATTTTCTCTTTTTAATTAGGACAAACTTACAAACTTATGAGATTTGCATTAGGGAAAAAACTTGATTGAAGATTATTTAAAGATCAAGGAAGGAGTGGGTGAAAATGTTACTTCATAGGTTCTCTTGATGCAATTAAATTATTTATAAAATTAACCTTATCCAAAGGATTACCAACATGAAACTTCATATCAAATACTTTGTGGTTAATCAAGGAATCTATTGGATGGTCACTTAATGATAGGGATTATGCAAATTTGATGCTTGATTGATGCCTTATCTTCTTGTATTTGATTCAAAATAGCAACCATTGGATTGAGTATGCCTAAATTGTAAAGGTCCAAAGGTCAAATATTATATTAATGTGAGCAATAACTTTCAATTGTGGATTTCTATTAGTAGTTTTTTTGAAGGACATAAACTCTTAACAAATATTAGATAAGCTTCAAAATCCTTGAAAAAAAAAATTATTCAAATTCTTCAAAATAATTTTTATTCAAACAACTTAAATAATTTAAAATTATTATTTTACAAGACTTATAATAGCCTTTTAGCCCTAATCAGTTCTTTATTTTAATGCTTTTTAAAAAAAATTAAATTGCACTTAATATAAAAAGTAAAGTTTTCTTGAAATAATATCTTTGCAAATGAAAATTTATCAGGTAGATCTCATGAAAAGTGAATTGTAGGGGATTTGAATGATAAGCAAGTATTTTCCTTCCAAGAGGTCCTCATGGGCTCCGATTCGTCTTCTTCAGGGCATGCATTTGGAGAAAAAACGTCAAGCCTAGTTGGCTCTATTTCGACTGGAGTTTTCAAAGCTACAAAAGTGAATGGTTGTCTTGAACGGACTCTGGATAGGCTTGTCATGGTGATTCAACCAGATTAAATTGTAGAGGATGTTGAATACCTGGCTAATCATACCTTAATTTGTAAATTTTTAGGAATTTGGGTCCCTCTCATTTTGTTGGAATCTTGGGCTCGAAAAGTATGGAACTCGACTAGAGATATGGAGATCATAGTAGGGAAAAATACTTTTTTCATGGTTGTTTTCTCTTGCATGGAGGATCAACATAAATTTTTTAAAGGAGGGACTTATTTTTATAACTAGTTTTGCCTATTCATTAAGCCTTGGCATGTGGGTTTTAACCCTGCAGAGGAAATTCTATCGTGGGTGTCGGTTTGGATTCAACTCCCTTGGTTACCTTTGGAGTTATGGTGAAATGATATTCTTCACATGATTGCGATGTTTCTATGGAATCCAGTGGACCCTTCTCAAAAAATGATAGATAAAAAGATAGTTTCTTATGCCCGTGTTTGTGTTGAGATAGATTTAAATAAGCCTTTTCTAGATTCTATGGAAATTTGTGTTAGATTTTCTTCTTGGATTTAATAGTTGGACTATGAAACCCTTATGTTCTGATGCCATTGGTGTCATGCATATGGAAACCTTTAGAGAAAATTCCCAAAAGTACATGGGAATTTGTCATCTAAGCCTCAATATTCTAGACAGGATAGTGGGATAGATAAAGGAAAATATCCTAAGCAAGTTAATGCTTTTGTTGAGGGGAAATCTCCAATGCAGGATAGTGGGACTATTAAGGAGGATTTCATTCCCGTTAAATCCCACAATAAAGGTAGGGTTTGAAGAGATCCTTTAATGAGAGGCAAGTTGATGGATTACATAATAGATTTGATGCTTTGGATGACTTGGATCAGCTTGCTAGGGTTAATCTGCAAAGGGATCTATTTTTTGCTCATACGAAAACTGATCAGTCTTTGGATAATGTGATTGTTCTAGTTTTGGTGAATTGTACAACATAGACTATTGAAGGAAACCCAATTTCTATTCCTTTTGAGGAAAATATGGTTTTTCAAGAGGATGGTGTTGTGGCAGATGATCTGCTTCTAGATAATTTTATGGGTTTTGGTCATCGAAAAGGTTCTAAGGTAAGTTATATGTTGGGATTGCATCAAAAGAATTTTAAAAAGGGGGTACCTAAAAAGTCTTCTAAGGTAGGTGGGAATAAATATGTGGAGAAAATTAAACTTGAGGGGAAGTCCTTGGTTGAGTCAGGGTTGGTTAGGCCCCTTGACTCTCACTTTTCCACTCCTCATAAATGATTGTTTTATCTTGGAATGTGAGGGGATTGAATAGCACCCCTCGACAAAAATCTATTTGTGAGTTGATTAAGTTGCATAAGTTGCAAAAAACCCCTTATGGATCCGCCTTGGTCTGAGAGACCACGAAAAAGGGGTTCTACACCGTCAGAGTCACCCGGGGGTCGCACCCGAACCTGCTTGCACCAACATTATCAATTGGATTTTAGATACCCAATTCAACTTTTTGGTAGGGTGGATATTTGAACTTGGGACCTCCCTTGGAGGATTGCCCTCTCCTCTCCAAATCACCTACAACACCTAGGTTCTGATATTGTTTTTTTTAGGAGTCAAAAGTATTAATTGATTTTTTGTTTTGTATTGCTTCCAAATTATGGGTTCGTGGTCAATGTCAGTGTATTGGTGCCCAGGGTAGTGTTGGTGGTATTGTTAGATTTTGGAATCCTTAGAAGCTCTCTCCTATATGGTGGGTTTTTGATAAATTTTCTCTCTCTATGGTTGCTTCTTGTATGGAGTCTGGTCAAGTGGTCTTAGTAACTAATGTTTATGCTCCCTCTGATATTGCTAGGAAAATTTGTCTTTGGAATCTTATTTGGGTGTTGCATTTAATGGCTCCTCACTATCCTTGGTTTTTTACTGGATACTTTAATGCTATCTCCAATTTGGAGGAGAAAAGAGGTGGTGTGGGTTCTCTTGGACATGCATCTTTGGCCCTTAATGATAATATCCTTTTATTAAACCTTGTGGATATTAAACCTGATAATGGTATGTTTACTTGGAGTAATAGAAGATGTGGTACTGAGGGTATTTTTGAGATATTGGATCATTTTCTGGTTTTTCATTTTTGGATCATTAATAATTGGTAAATCAGCTCAAAAATTTTGGATTGGAGAGGTTTTGATCATTGGCCTATAAATCTAAATGCCATTCACCAAGGAGTTTATAGGAAATCCTGCTTTAAATTCCAGTTAATGTGGCTTCAAGATCCTTCTCTGCATGATTCAATGATATTATGGTGGTTACATGGTAGGCCTACTCATGGATATGCAATGTTATCTTTTGTTAAGAGTCTCCAGTATGTGACATATCAGCTTAAGAAGTGGAATAGGTAGATTTTTTATAATATTTTGGGGCTAAGTTGGCTGCTCAAGATAAGTTAGATGCTATTAAAAGATAGATTAAGGATTATGGCATTACATAAAGGAATATTAAAGAGAAATATGATGCTCTTAAGGAGTTAGATGAGTGGGAATTGAGGGACGAAATTTATTGGAAACAAAAGGTTCAGATTAATTGGTTGTAGGAAGGCAACAACAATACCTGCTTTCTTTTTCAATTTGATTAAAGTTAGAAGGTATGGTAATGTGATTTCTTCTCTTATTTATTCTCATGGGGTCCAGTTGATTGCTACTCAAGATATTTCAAGGGAGGCTGTAAGGTTTTTTTCCTCTTTGTATTCTAAGGATTCTCCCTTGGTGGTTGTCAAAGAAAATGGTATTTTGGATTTTATTCCTTCAGTTGTCACTACTAAGATGAATGAGTTGCTCATGATACCTCTTTCAATCAAAGATTTTGAGGGTATTGTTTTCCATATTAATAAATGGAATACCATAAGACCTGATGATTTTCCTGTGGAATTTTTCCAAGAATTCTAGAAGATTATCAAATTGGATCTTTTTTCTGTTGTGCAGAAGTCTTTCAAAATAAAATAGATGTTGAGAGCTATGAATTATACCTTCTTGGTACTTATCCTAAGTGGGAAGGATCCAATTCTCTAGATATTTTCAGACCTATTGCACTATGTAATGTGGTGTACAAAATTATCTCCAATTTGATTGCTAAGAGACTTAAGACTTGACTCAGTAAGCTTATTTATGATGAATAGGGAGGTTTTGTGGCATGTAGACAAACCCTTGATGGTGTGGCTATTATTGTTGAGGCCATTCATTTTATGGGAATTTCTAAAGAAAAATTTATGTTTATAAAATTGGATATGGCTAAAGCTTATGATAGGGTTAAATGGTATTTCTTAAGTAAAATTATCCTTGCTTTTGGTTTTGAATCCAATTGGGTTAGTTGGGTGATGAGCTATATTACATCTCCATCCTATTATTTCCTTATCAATGGTGAGCCTTCTACTTTGTTTTAGGATTTGAGAGGTCTCCGTTAGGGGGATCCTTTATCTCCTTATTTATTTATTATTATGGCTGAGGGTTTGGGTAGACTTCTTAAATCACATGTCAGTCAGAGGTTGATTCATGGTTGGAGGTGGGATAATTGTTTACCTATGTATTCTCATATTCAATTTTTGGATGATACTACTCTGATGGGTATTACCTCTATTAGGGAAGCTACTAATTTTAGAAGATATCTTGATATTTATTTGGTTTCTTCAAGGCAGAATATAAACGAGGATAAATCCTCCATATTATTTTTCAATAATAATCCTCTTATACATGCTAGAATTACTCAGATTCTTTGGTTTCATATTGAAGCTCTTCCTTTACCTTATTTGGGAATTCCTTTTTCTATGGGCCCTCTGCCTTGAGGTGTTTGGAATAATATTTTGGATAAATTCAGGGTTAAAGTCTCTCATTACACTGTTAAGTGGTTTTATTTTGCTGGCAAAGTGTTGCTTCTTAAGTCGGTGGTTCAAGCTTCATATATTTATCGGTGCATGATTCAGGTTGCTCTTGCTAGTTTTATTCATGATCTTGAATCTCTGTCAAGAATATTTTTATGGGTTGGAAATTTGGAGTCTTCAAAATGGAGTCTGGTTAAGTGGAAGACTATTTGTAGACCGAAACAAGATGGTGGTTTGGGTCTTCGTTTGACTTCTCTTTTTAGTCAGGCATTGGCGACCAAGCTTTATCGGAGATGGTGTATTTCTCAAGACCATGATTGGGCTAAAATTATTTCCTTTAAGTATCTTAATGGGGTTGAGGACTCTGATATACCTAGATACAATTTTTTTGGTAAAGGCTCTTTGATCTGGAACATCGTTAAGAAGGGGGCATCTCTTGTTAAGCAAGGTTTGTTTTATATTTGTCTCAAAGGCTCAAAAGCTATTTTTTGGTATGATTCTTGGGATGGTTTTCGTACAATTTTATCTATGATTCCTCATATTAGGAGCTATGTAATGGTGTCTTGGGTGCTAGTTGGTCTAGGGTGATGGATTATAAAGTTTTCAAAAGAGTTTGGCAGGTGGAGGTAGTTTAGTGAAAATATTCTAAAGATTGGCTGGTAGATGGTTTTGTTTAGGATAGAGAAGAGTTGTCTCATATTTTGGCTACTACGGAGTGCTCTTCTTTACAGGATGATGATGTCTTGGCTTGGGGTTCAGATCCTAGAGGGGTTTTCTCGATGGCTTCTGGTTACCATGTTTTATATAGGCAACATTTTGGGGATGAGGAGGTTCCTTGGTGGAAACAAGTTTCGAATAAGGTTTCCTGGCTCAAATGTCATTTCTATTTGTTTTTGGATACTCGAAACATATGTCTTACCTAGGATAATATCTAAAAGAAAGGTTTTTAGGGCCCTTCATTTTGTTTCCTTTGTGAGAATAATATTTATGGCATTTCCTCTTACAGTGTTCGTTTGCGTGGTAAATTTGGTCTCTTTGGTGGAGGGTGTGGAAATAGTCTTGTTCTCATGCTTTTTCTCTTGTGGAGTTATGGAGGATTTTAGGAAGACATCCTACTAAGGCTTTCTTTCTTCAAGTTACATGGAGTATTGGGCCATCATATATTATATGACATATTTGGCTTGAAAGGAATCGAAAAAATTTTCAAGGTAGGAAGTTAACTATTTATCAGATTTAGTAGAGGATTATTGGTATGATCCAAGAAATTGTTTCTTCTAAATGTCATATCAGTATTCCTTTGGAGCAGTCCGATATTTTGATGATGCGGGACCTGAATTTAGTGGAGAATGACCCTCGTCCTTCTTTATTGATCGGGAGGAGAGGCCTCAATTAAAAAGTGTAGAGAGATGGTAGATGACATCCTCCACCTTAAGGGTGTTTAACATTAATATTGATGGCTCTTCTAGAGGGAATCCTGGGTATGCAGGTATTGGTGGTGTTGGGAGATATAATAGTGGTGAAGCTCTTTTCATTTTTTGCTATTATAAGGGCATGCAGACTAATAATTATATGGAAGCCCTTGCTATTCATTCTACTTTGGAAAAAGGTTATGCTCTGGGATAGTGAAAGATAATCTATGAGCAACACTCTCAAATTATTATTAATTTGTTGAAGACTCAAACTTTCTACTGTTCATTGGCAGCTAGCATTAGTGGCTCGGTAGATATTTCAATTTTTTTAGCATCTAGAGTTTATTTCCTTTGTTCATATTCTCAGGGAATGGAATGGTGTGGCTAATTGCTTGGCAAAATGGGCTTCTGAGTTTTAGGAATACTAGAATGTTAGGGAATGTGATCAAATCCCATTGGATTGTTCTCATCATCTTTCTAATTTGCTTGCTGAGGATATGCTTGGTTGAGGTTGTTGTTTGTTGGATTTCTTTTGGTCAAGTGCACGATGGTTTTGGGGGTCTCTTTCTTCTAGCCCTTGTAAGGGTTTTTGTTTTGGGATTCTCTATTTCTTGTATGCTTTTATCGATTCAATAATTTTTTACCAACAAAAAAAAGTAAATTTTCTTTTTGTCCAAAAATTATTTTCTTTAAGTCTAAAAGAAACACCACAAGGTCAAAAGGCATTAGGCTTTCCTAAAGAGACCCAAGTTCAATTCACAAGAAGGATAGCCTCGATATACTCCAACTTTTCAACCTATTAAAAATATATATTTTTTCTTTAATTCATTGATTACAACTCTCCAAATTCAATTCACAAAAAAGATGGTTTTAATATACCCCAACTTTTTAACTTATTTAAAAAAATATATTTTCTTTCAATCTGTTCAAAAAAACATATTTTCTTTAATTCATTCATTACAATATTTATTTTAATGCAATTAAAAAAAATTAAATAAAGTTTTATTTTCGTCCAATTTTTAGAATAGCTATCATAAATACTTACCTAGACTACTTGAAGTCAACTATATTCGCATTATTAGTATAGGCGACTCCTAGTCATCTATAGTTGCATTATTAGAATAGGCGACTCCATGTTATCTTTTATTAGGCTACTATAAAATTACTTTCTTTTAATTAATTAAGTTAACAACAGTGATTCTGTTGTTTCTCTATAAGTCAAAAACTTCTTGCAGGGCTGTTTTAGTTTGAAAAATCTAGATCAGGGGTTTTACAAGGTTAAAGTTGAGGGAGTCGTGTTCCGTCCAACATTATCAATAGGATTTTGGGTACACATTTATCAATAAGATTTTGGGTACACATTGAACTTTTTGATAAGGTGGAGATTCAAACCTGATATCTTTCTTGGAAAATTGTCCCCTTTACCCCCAACTCACCTACAATACTAAAGTATATGATTCTGTTATTTATGTATACATGTGACATATTTTAGTAAATAACTAAAAGCTTTAAATATAAAAAATAACACATACTTCTCATCTAACATTAAAAAGATAAATAGATAAAAGATATATCCACCAACGACGCAAGGAGTCACGACCTACAGGAATTAAAAAAAAAAAAATAGCCTACCCTTATTCAATATAAGGTCCCCTCTGTAATGATTTCTAAAAAGTAAAACACCTATCTGTACCATGATCCTGCCATAGACCATAAGGATGGATTATAGTTACTATTATTTTTAATTCTTTCTTTCGCATATCTTTTTCATGTAAAAGTGATTCTCGTGAATCCAAAGATAAAAAGTTTTATTAAACGATTTAAACAAAAAATTTAAGGTCTTTTGAGACTCCTCGACCAATTAGAAAGTGCTTTAAAGTCCAGAAATAGCTCCTTCACTTGACCATAAAAATATAGGTCGATCATTTGGGAGATAGCATGCACTCTACCTTAATTCCATAAAAGAAATGCATTCAACTAAAGTTTAGTTGTTTGAAGATATCGTATTAGTTAAGCTTTATGTTCTTTTTAAAATATTCAAATTTAAACTACAATAACTTATATATAAATTTATTATCTAAAATAAAATAAAATTAAAATTAAAACTAAAATTTAATTATTGATACATTATAAAATTATTAAAATTTTAATATATTGAAATACTTTTTGGCAGATTTTTTTAAAGCTATTATAATTTATTTAAAAATAAAATTTTATTGTTTTAACTATTTAAATATGTTAGGTATAATATCTTTTTAATTAGAAATATTTTTATTGTTTTAATTTTTTAATTGATTCTTATTTTGAAATACTTTAGTAAAGTTTCAACATAATTATTATTAAAAAATTATCAATAATTATTTAACTCTCTAAAATAATTTATCTCATTTTCATGATTTGACTACTGACTCATTTCTTCTACATACTAATTTATTCATAGTATTTATTTATTAGCATTTTCCAACAACAGCATAGACATACACAAATTCTCTAAATAAAAGTTTTTTGCCAGCATGAACAACATTAAAATAAAAATATACGATAGGTTACTCTCCAATCCTATAAAATATATCTATAATAGACCATAATAGTGATGAGTGAACTAACCTTTTATATTTAATGATTATTTTTTATCTCACTATGTATGAGAGATATAATTATTATTTTCACACATTATGTAAAATAGATATAATTGCTATTTTTACGCATTGTGTTATACATGCAAGATTTATTTGTCATCTTCTATTTGTTTTATTAGATCAATGAAATTCTATTATTTTAACAAATAATCTGAAAAATATCTTGTAATTCCATACATTTTAATTGCACACAAATAAATAAAAACTTAACCACAAATAAAAAAACATGAGTCCCATTAAAAACTATACTATAAATCACTTATAAATACAATCAAATTCAAATATTATATAGCATATGAAATCCCTTAGAAAACAATCAACTTCAAATGCATGCAGTGAAGCATAGGAAGAGAAAATCTAACCTTAAGTTCTTTTGGGCTACTATTCAACTTTTTTTGAGAGTAATTTCATTTTTGTCCAATGTATCCCGGCAAGTAAAGGCAATCACCATATAGTTTACTATTCTTGGTCCAAATAATATTTGCAATGTATTTAAAACTTCACTTTCATATGGATTAAATAGGTTTTTAAGAGAAATAACCATCAAAACTCCATGCAAACCATCCTTTGCAAGTTGAACACATTTAGCAATCTCTTCTGAAACAAATTTTTAAACTTAAATTAGTTTACTACCTTTAAAATGGTATTCTATGCATGTATGAGAGAGAGACTTGTGATAGAACTCACACATGTATTTTGGGCATCAATATATTTCTTTCTAAAAACATCAAGAGGTTTTAGGAATGCATGAACCATTTATCAACAAGGAATCCAAAAAACAATATCCTTGGAAAAAACTTAGTAGAGTAGAAATAATGGTATAGTGCATATAAATGCTTGATTGAAATAAATATAAAATGGTATAGTGCATATAAATATTTGATTGAAATAAAGATGGGCATTAAAGTGTTGTTAGATTACTTTTGAATATCAACTACTCCAATATACTTGCTTATATTTTATATAGTCTATAGAGAATACCCTTTTTTTTTTAAGGAAATATTTTATAGACTCTTTTATATTTATACAATTTGAATGATATGAATAATTTCAATTTATAATTATAACTTATTTGAACTTCTTTTCTAATACAATATAAAAAAACAAAAAAAAAACTCTCATTTTTCCTTAGTAGGGCAATAGACACTCTACAAAAATATGATTTCCTTTTGGAATTCAATTGCTTTACATGCATTACAAGTTTATGCTTTTAATAACCAAAATTATAAAAACAGTTTTTGTACTCTAAAAAAAACTCTTAATGAATCAAAATTATTAAAATACCTTGTCATAAAATAACTACTAATAGATATTTGTACTCTTAAAAAGTTATTGTTAAATGAATCAAAATTATTAAAATACCTTCTCATAAAATAACTAATAACTATCCACATTTACATATTGACATGGAACTAGCAAGAATCATATGAGGGTATAATTTTCTTATATTGTTAGTTTTAGACAATCAAACTACTATCTTTCCAACATGTAAGCCCCCAAGGTTTGGATCTAGCCCTTGAGGGCCCACCTTCACTATTTGTTATTTTTTATTTAATGTTGTGTCCCAATTATAATTTTTAACAAAGTTTAAAGGAAGGGATAAAGGCACCATCCAACCTCCCAATTAATACTTCTAATACTTTTATGCTATATTATACTAGTCTCTTTCACTATTACAGGTAAATAAATAAAAATGCATAAAATATTAAAAGTACATGCAATTAATTTTTAAGGTTAATAATATTATTTTCATTTAAAATTTTTTAATCTCATATAATAAATTAAAAATAAATATAAATTAATAAAATATATTAATCATTGTTATAAATTTAATTTTTTATGATTTAATTAAAATTTAAATCTACTTATAAAACTTAATAATATTTAAAAAATAATTACAATATATATTTTTAAAATATTAAAAAATTATTTTTAAATATAACTCAACTGCTAAATAATATATATTATGCCTAGGACAAAAGAAAAACATGTAACGCCTTAACATTGTAAACTTTTACTCCATTTGGAAAACGTGTAACGCCTTAACAGTGTAAACTTTTACTCCATTTAAATGAAAATAGAATATTATAATAATGTTTTTTAATTTTGAAAATAAAATTTTACTATAAAAAAATAATATTTATTAAAAACATATTTTTAAATATAAATCAACTACTAAATAATATATAAACAAAATTAAGCAAATAACCTACCTTAGCAGTTTCTCCTAGAACAAATTAAAAACATGTAACACCTTAAAATATTATAATGATCTTCCTTAATTTTGAAACTAGAATAACAAAAACACCAAAGGCCTGCTTATTATTATAATAGTAGAAGCAGCCGGCACAGTCGGATTGAAAATTGTATATTATTAAATTCTTAGTGGAGTGGTAAGTCTTAAAATAGAAGTCGATGGAATGTTATAAATTAGAGTAGCACTATTTAGAGCCAATTGAAAAAAAAATTTGCAGATCGACTTTAACCTTCACGTTATCGAACTGCACTATTAACGTAGTTAATCCTCTTACCATTTATCTATTTCTTTTTCGGTAGAACTACAGTATTAGGGTAACCAATTCCGGTATCATCTACTTATTTTTTTTTAGAACTGCACTAAATAAAATTGCATTATATGTATTATCATTTACTTATTCTATTCTTTTTTATATACAATAATTTAAATCTTAAACTTTTAAAAAAACCAAGAAAAGGCTAAACTTGAACGTAAAGGCATCGCGTCCTAGGATGGTGTTCCCCGTCGAACTCTTCCCATTCCCTGTCCGACCGATCAACACCATAGTCGTACTCGGGTGTGCTTGCCCTCCCCCGATTTTGGCTTCCTCTTCTTTTCCATCCCCTGTGCCACCCGGCAACACCATTGCTGTAGTCGTCTCTGCTTGATATTCGCCCATTTCTGCTTCCTCTTCCCTCTCATCTCCTGCTGGCCCTCCCCCATTTTGGCATCCTGAAACCTCAACCTCTTCCACGTGCTATCTTGTTAGAGACTTCACCAAGGTAGAGGTGGCTTAACTTTTAGTCCTGTAGTTAAGAGGCTTTTTAAAGAATTAAATTTGTGCAGTTTACTTTCTCAGTTCATTCCTTTAAAAAATTAAATTGAGGCAGTACAAGAAATTAAATTGAAGCGAATCCGGTCAACCCACCCCTCTAATCTAACCAGAATAGTCCACCTTTCTAGAAAATCCAAGGCCACCCCTTTCAGAAATTAAATGGAGACAAACCACCTTTTAGAGACTCGGGTCAACCCACACTTCTAGGGAACTCAATCAGGATTGTTTACTTTTTAAAAAATTAAACCTTTTAAAAAATTAAATTGAGACAATTTACTTCTTTAAAAAATTAAATTGAGATAACCCACCTTTTTATAGTTTACTTTTTTAAAAAATCAATTCATTATAAAAAAAAATCAAACCAAAACAACTCCCAACTCCCTTTGTAAAGAATTGAACCCATGCACCCATGCAGCCGAGGCAAGTTACTTTTAATCTAAATTCATCCAAGTTGGACATTACTTTTGCCCTGCACAAATTCTCGAAATCGTGCCTTCTTTTCTCCTCAAAAGGCACCTCCCTCTCAAAGCAGACACAAGTAATACAAGGATTATGATAAAACTTTAATAGCAAGTAATTTTTATAGCATAAGTTTTAGCATTTTTTATTACAGGTTTTTGAAGTAATTTTTAGATATTTTTTAAGAATTTTTGCTTTTTTATGTATCCTTAAACCTTGCATGCATGCCTCACACTTTGTATAGGCTTTTTCCAAGGGTAAAAGGAGGTGTTTCTTACTTATAGCTTTGATTGATTCTTTTACTTTATTTTTTTTCCTTTGTTGCATTAACTAAATCTTATCTTTATGCTTAATCAGTTTTTTAATTTTATTATGTTAATCTTTTTTTATTTAGATTGTTAAATTTGTTACTTTAGATTTCTCATATGACTTATAGGTAATGTTCAGGAACTTTTTTATTATCGGTTTTTCATCAAGATCTTTTAGATTCTACTATGACTTAGTCTCTATGATAGCATACTATGAATTCATGGTCCACGGGACTAGCAGACTATGAATTCATCTAGATCATTTTCTATATGGATTTTTGATCAAATTCTAAATCTTTGATATCCTTTTAACCAATCCATCATGTTTACATTTTAAATCTCCTCTATTCTAGCTTTAGAATCAAGTTTAAAGGTCACATAATTTGTTTCAACAACTTTTAACGTCAAGAAATCTACAACTAATTCTATGAACATCCTAGCATTTTCATCACACCCAATTTGGGTTTTGTAGCATGCACATTTCTATTTCAT
The DNA here is from genome assembly GCA_028583015.1 of Wollemia nobilis. Taxonomy (NCBI): domain Eukaryota; kingdom Viridiplantae; phylum Streptophyta; class Pinopsida; order Araucariales; family Araucariaceae; genus Wollemia; species Wollemia nobilis. The sequence goes on along the minus strand of JAQPPZ010003246.1, from coordinate 8,443,353 downwards.
GAAATTTATCTTCTTCCAAAAGGTGAAATTACATTTTGTAAAAAGGAGAGGGGGCTTGACTATACATAAGGAGTTCTAGCACCTTCTTAAGCATTAAGAAGCCCCCCTACAAACTAAAACATCTATTATTTTTTCCTTTGCAATTTTTTTTGCAATTTCATAGGTCAACAAGCACCAAACTTGTCATAGGTGGAGAATTGGAGTCCATGTTGTGGTTCCATTTTTTACAATTTCCTTTATACTTTTGTTTCATACTATTATTTTAGCATAAATTTATGTGTTATCATCTACTCTCTAATTAGTTGTAGCAATTCATTTATGATGAAATCAAATAATCTAGGATTCACTTATTTGCACATTTATTTTAATAAGAAAATATTAAAGGGACATGTTGTTACATTTACTAGGCATAAAAATCAAAATTGCATGTAGTCCTACATATTTAGGCTAGATCTTGTCTTCATTCATTTCTATTGCACCTTTTCTAAAAAATGAAATATATCTATTTCCTATTTTAGTCTATTGTAATTCTTACAAGGAATCAAAAGGTCATATATGATCAGTCTTGTTTGTTGCATTGTTGTCTTAACTAAGTTGCATTGTATTTGATTTTTTTTCATTAGGCATATTTTCTTTTCTAGATTCTAAAACTTAGGTGCTTGCATAATACACACATCAAAACATAGGATTTAGAGTGAATCCATAAAACACTCTTGGTGAACCCTTGCTCTTGACCTAAAACTCATGTAATGACAAGATTTAGGCAAGAATACTTGTTCGAGTTTGAACCTATAGGCTTGGAGACCAAGGTCCTTGAATTCAAATTTACATATTTTGTGAAATCAATGTTAACACCATATGGTCCTTGAATTCTTTGGCCTAAACCTGTTGCCTTTATTAGACTTAAAAATTTACTACACTTTAATAAAAGAACACCTAAATTGTTTTATTAGATTAAATTATATTAAAAATATTAACAAAAACATAACAAAAGGTTAGTCATATTCAAGAAAGGTTAACAACCCTTTGAGTAAACTATCATACAAACCTTTAATGTTATCTCTCTTGGCCAATATAAAATGGTGGGCTAACGAGAGCCATAAGGAGGGATAGTTCTATCACAAAGGGGATATAAGGATTTTTTTGAAACATCTTATTTTCTCTAGTAAAATCTATAAACAAAACCTTAATAAAATTAAGTCCTCTTTTCTAGGTATTATTGAACAACAACGTCTATACATAACCAAAAGTGTAGCTCATCAAATGGACTGCAACATAAAACCTTAATCTCCCCTTCCTAAAATTTCAATAGTGTTCAAGAACATACAACTTTCCCCCTCTGGAAATCTCTTCCCTATACATAATGAAGGAGAGAATTAATCTTTGGATCTATGAATCACCTTGCCATTTTTTCTTGCAAAAGTAAATATAGTTTGTTAATGATCATGAATATAGATAATTTAGGATATTTAGACAAGTTATCCCACCATATCGGTGAGAAGTCTCATTCAAAACATATTCAACAACCGAGGTTGAATCCTTCCACTTCTAATCTAATAGACATTTCCCATGGGCTCTTACATGTAGAGCTTAATGCTTCAAGGTCTAAAGTTCCTATTTTCACTATAGAAGAAGGGCCTTTTAACCCAACCATTTCTATGGGGAAATAACCCCCATTACCCTCCATAGAGGATTTGTTAAAAATAGATCCTAGTTATTCTATTCCTTCAGCTATAGTAGCAAATCAGTCAAAAGTTCCCCTAGTAGACCAATGTCTTAATTGGTCTTCCTTAATAAACTATTTATTTTAAATCGAAGAGGATAAGGTGCCCATAATTTGGTCCCTCCTACCTCTAACAACATGCTTGATCCTACAAATCCTCCAACTAATCCCTTCAACAATACCCCAAACCCATTTTCTTCTCAATCAAATCCATATTTTAACCAAAATCCTCAAAAAGATAATTTTATTAATGTATCAAATATTATACCCTCATCATAGCTTTTACTAATTCTGATAAGTCAACCCTCTCTTGAAGTACATGCCCTTATGTCCCAAGTACAACAACTGAGTCAACAATTATGTTCAATCCAAGGAGTTTTGAAGTAAATATGCGCATTTGATGAAATGTGCAATCAATCGTTGGACCAACTTATGGATAAAAATACTTTTCCATATCATTTTGAAGTCCCTAAGTTACCCAAGTATAATGGATTAGGTTATCTTGTGACTCATAGAAATCTCTTTATGATCGCCTACGTAAGTATTGTGTATGACAAATTATTAGTACTAAAAATATGTCCCATCCTTTTACGAGGAAGATGTCCCATACCCATTTGTGCTGGGGAATTCCCTCTTCATATCACCCCTAAAATAGATGATAATTTTATCAAAATAGTGCTTATTGATAATAGGTCTACCATTAATGTGTGCAACCTTAAATTCATCAATATGATTGGACTAAACAACCAAAATTTAGAAAATTCTAATATCATTATCATATCCTATGATAATTAAGGATGATACATTATTTTTATTACATAAAGAAGGGGGTTTTGATAGGTTCCCCAAACCTAATACAAGCTGAGGAAAGAAGAAAAACTAGTAAAAACTAAATTCAACTCAAAACTAGCTCCTATAACATGGGAGTAGTGCAACTTAACCGAGGAAGACCAACAAAGGGAAAAAACTAGGTAAGACATCAAAAACAAACATAGGATCCAATGGGTGAACCGAACAATAGAGCAAAAGAGACCAAAAACATAGCACTAAAGGACCGAGGTCTCCATCTAGATCTTAATGATCTCCCTAATTTCATTGATGAAAGCAATAACCACTTGGATCAAACTCAAAAGTGCTTGATGCTTTCGATCAAGCATGTCTAAAATTGGTAGAGAATTCGAAGGACCAAATATCGGTGGCTCAATAGAAACATGAGCACTTTCAGGCAAAGGAGAACCTTTGGGTATCTTGTGAGCAGACAAGCCCTCCTCTAAACCTGAAGATACAACTAAAATGGATAAAATAAAAGACTTGGTAGTTCTCTCAGAGAGTTGGATCGACCTTCACATACTACTAGGTCCAGGAGTACCCAAGGACTTCAAAGAATTCTTGGATGTTGAACCCTATCCTTTCAAATTGGGGTGTGAGGGAGTGAAGTCACCATCCTTCGATTTTGAATCCTCCTTAGACTTAGAAGATGATAAGGACTCTATAGAAGGAGCAATTTTGATAAATTCATTTTTTTTTAGGGCATCATCAACTTCAATGCCTCTAGACTTAACCACAAACTCGAAAGTTAGCATAATTAGACACTGGTGAATTAGATATAGCTCTTTTCCTTTTTTAACATCACACATCAAATTTTTTAGAGACTAGAACATGAATACCGACACATTCATCATCCATTTATGCCTAAGTAGATTAAGAAACATCATGTGATAACTTTGGATCACATCCTTATTTGAATCCAATGTGAAATACTCCATAATCACCAAAAGAACATAATTCCATGGAGCCACCGATGCCTTTGCATCATAACCATTCTACAACTTTGGTAGAAACTCCCAAGCATCAACAAACAAGTCATACTCCCACTTGAGGGAGTGCTTAGGGTGCTTTTGGCATTCATCGTCATTATTTAAAATGTCACCTTGTCCAAGAGGTCCATAGAAAATTTTAACTCAATTCCACCAACTTGAACATGCCATGTACGCCAAGAGTGGGTCAAGGACCTAGAAAGGGATCTATAGTGTCCATGGAAGAACAAAATAAACTCTAGAAGACCCCCTTATGCAGGATTTTTCTAACCTCATCATCACCCTCAAACATAGCTGGTTCCATGGGGATTATCGACTCCCTCTTGTGAGCCATAGTAATCCACCACACACACAAATAGACGAACCCAAACCACCCAGGAGAAAAGGAGGTACACATAATACCAATAACAGTAGGTACAATACCTATGAAAACCATAACACCCCTATCACAAGCCCCAAATATCCACATACAAAACTTCAATGAGATGATGAAGCGAGGATGAAAAACGTAGGGCCACAAAAAAGGAGGATGACTTAAAGGGCAAAAACACAAAAAATAGATATATAAGGTCCCCAAAAGATACCCAAAACCTAGGGACTTAGAACATTGATTTCTAGACGACCAGGGAAAAAGAGGCCATTGCACCTTGAAAGTTGAAGAAAGGAGTAGCTCCACATGACAAAATTTACCCAGGGAATCATGCCAAAGAACAAAAGTCCATCTTTACCAGATCCAACCACTAGAATAACAAAGGTACTCCACCACCTCAAAAAAATAGGGATGAATAATAGAGCAGACCACTTATTTCAAGGGAGCGTCCAATACAAAACAAGTCCACAAAAGCTGAGGTGAGCAAATTGAAGAAGAGAGAAGAAATTCCAACAAATGTAACTTCCCAATCCTTTGAACAATAAAAAATAGCTACTACCTAAGATCATCATCAACTAGGTTTTGGAGACTTTGAGGGAAGTTGGCCGTCCACACCATCAAGCCCTGGTGCAAAATTCCTAAATTTACCATCAAATTCATAGCCATATTCCCTTCATGAAAGATGTGTTGAACTTGGGTTGTTGATCGGGAATTGAGAATTTGAGAGGTCTCACTGATAGTGTTAGTTATCATTCAATTGGGAGGATTTTCATTTGAACTAGAATGTGATGAAGGATGACAAGTTATCAGAACCATGGTCGTTCCTATAAATGTAAGACCGTACATACTCAACAATTTGAACTATAATATTCTTTTAGGATGATCCTAGATCTATGCTATGCAAGTAGTCCCATCCATTTATCATTAGCGCTTAAAGCATGATTACCAGGGATGAATTCATACTACTTGTGCAAATATTGATCTCTTTGCCTACGATTAGTCAATCGAAAAGGAAAACCAAATATAAATTTTTGTCTATATTTAAGAACATCTCACCTCATCACTAAACCTTTACCCTTAGCATAAGATAACAATGACAATGAAGCAAGCACTAATAGTCAACATGAGAAGTAAGAATAACAAAACCAAGAAATTCAAATTCTTAACCCTAATCAATGAAGTGAATTATTAGCATTAGACCTATCTAGGGTACCTCGTTCACCCTAAACCTTAGGATTGTCTTATTGGAAGGAACGAGTAGTGCAAATAGGAAATTGTAACTTTGTGTTGAAATGACTAATGAATAAATTATTCATGGTAGTGACCCCCATATAATTGAACAATAATATGCTTCTTGTTATATATCAAACCTCTATAAGATACCTAAAAAGATCCTACACAACCTTGGGTATCGTAGGATGGATCTATGAAGTTCTAAATAAGGTGCTAAAAAACCTTTGAAACTTAGATCATGGATATTTTTATGGGGGCTAGGGTATAGGACCTATTACAATAAGTGTTAACATTTTTCATCATCCTTCATTAGTGACAACAAAAATGAATTTTTGAAACCTTATTAAGAAATCACAATAAAAAAAGTTAAAATTAAACCATGAAAAGGACCACTATATATCTCTTCTTTTCATCCATTCTTTTAGTATAAATAACTTAGATATTGTTCATCCTAAACCTAGTAATTTTATAAACTAATAAACATTGTGATCCAAACACAGAGTTATTATTTTTTAATAACAACCATCAATAATTGTAAGGAAAAATCCTTAACCCACAACTCTTCTACTAATCATATTACCCTAGATGATTCCCATAACAAAGAGTCACATGTGCAAACAAATATTGCTAATACCTAGCAATAATTTGATCTTGATCAGTTTTCCTTAGAGCCAATTGATTTTGAAATATTAGGAGTATTCCCTACACCCCCATAGTATGAGGATGAATTTCACATCATCATTGAGGAAACAATCAATATTAATATTGGGATTCAAGACAATCCTAGGATCCTGAAAGCACGAGATTCCGGGTGAAGGAAACACTAATTATGCAACATAAGACGAAATGTAACGCTTTAATCCTATGCACAAAAACGAAGAAAGGAGACAATTTGAAAATGAAAGAAAAGATGTAAAGAAATCACAACCCTCTTTATTCAAATATCTTATCCTCGGTTACATAGACGTCTCCTCCCTTTTTGGGGGCTAGGAGCGTTAAATTCGTATTCGTTACAATATGTGACTTAGTCTTCCTCTTTTCACGTGCCCACGTTTGAATGGACGGGCCAAGACGATGCTGTCGCTTACGCTGATGAGTCCTTACCTCTGCTGCTTCTCCTACGAACAAAGAAACAACCAAGATGTCAGTAGCACCTGCTGCAAGTGAAAAGTGTTCGTTCTTCTAAAATCATCAAAAGATGCATGCAAACATTTATCTAAAACAAGTAAACAAAATGATTCTAAACAGCCTGAAAACTTGCCAGAAGACAGAAAATGTTACCAACAGGCCATTGCCACTGAGACAGCTGGCCAATCTACCTTCAACTGGAATTCGTCCCTGGGTGGGACGATCTCTGACTACAATTCGTCCTTGGGTGGGATGAATTCTAGAATTCGTCCCTGGGTGGGACGATCTTTGACTGCAATTCGTCCCTGGGTGGGACGAATTCTTCTGTGTTGAAGAAGCCGACCTGCTGCTGCTCCAATGTCGATTCCCGAGACCTGTAAAACACCTACAAACAAGGGGGTTATGTAATTGGGGCCATTTTGGGACGACCCATATGGTCGGATTCTCCCAATTTGGCCTCTACCCTCGGGAATTTGATCTCGCCACCTGCAAGTCAGTGAAACAACAAAGAGACACAAAACATACTAGAATCTGACCAAAAGTTATGAAATTGCAGCTGTGAGTTAACCAAACATAATAACACAAAATGCAACCTGAGAAAGTAATCTAGAATGCTTAAAAACTCAAAAAGTGCGGGGGTGCCCAAGTGGGCCTCCCACCGTTGGCACTTGATTCCGATGCCAATCCACTAGGGATGGGCCCAAAACCTATTAGGATTGGGGCGGTCGGCGAATTGGTTGGTTCAGGTGTCCATGTGTTGGATTTAGGTCCCATTCAAGCTTCCAAAATCCACCCAACAACCTCCCTTGAAAAGAGATTGGTGGATGTGGGAAGGTGAACCAAAAGGGATGCAAGTGGGTCTTCAACTCGGTAGCACTTCGTTGCTTGAAAACTCCTTCAACCTCTATATTTTGGGTGAGAAAAGTCCCACCTTTTATAGACCCATGGGGTCTCTTTTGGGAGGGAAGCACAAATGCCATGTGTTGTTCATAGGCGCCATGTGGCAGTCTTGTCTTCCCATGAGGGAGGGGAGTCCTCCGTTGACTTGGGATTTGATAAATGCCTTTTGTGACAGTCTTCTAACGGCCCCTCTATCCACCTACACATGCGTGCAATGCAGGAATCATCAACTGACTGTTCTGGGCTGCCACTTGGCACCATTTGTCTTTTTGCCCGTTAAGCTTAGAATTCGTCCCACCCAGGGATGAATTCAGAATTTGTCCTGGGGTGGGATGAATTCTATTTTGAATTCGTCCTTGGGTGAGACGAATACTGGGCAAAGTGTCCAAGTGTGCCAAATTGCTCCTTGACCTTACAAAATTGCTATGAAAGTGGTTAAGACCACTGTTTAACCTTTGAGGGCTGCCCTGGGGGCTGTGTTTGTCAAAGAGATCAGTGTTTGTAGTCACATAATCGGATTGGTGCTATTTTGGTGTCTACAGATGCCCCTTTTTGGGAAGCGCTACGGGTGACGCAATGCTGAGCAAAAATAGATAACCAAAGCACTAATGATTAGGGTTTATTGGTAACCTAACCAACTTTTGATGCCCCAAGTATGGAAAGGGCATGCATTCTTGAATCCTTGCTTCGACGAGCTAAGGAATTTGATTTCAAGTATTAACCTGTTTTGTTGAGGTGTGACTTGAACTTAGACATTGATCAGTCATGAATATGCAAAGGGCGTTTTTATCCTCAGGGGGAACCTTGTGTTCATGATTCACAAAATGCCAAGTGTTTGATTGATTTTATTGTTGCTTGTTTACTGCCCCAAGCAGGAGCGTGATTGTCTTTGTCAATGATTCTTTGAATGCATGTCATTTTCCTTAATTGGGTGTGTGATTGTTGGTTGGTGACTAAGTGTGACTACCCCCTCAAGTGACGAATCGATGAGGGAATGACCTTCGTGAGAGAAGCGACGAGTCGCTTGACCCAAGATGACTTGTGCAAGGGTGCCTTTAAAGGGTTTACCGTTAAGCGTGTGCAATTTTTCCAACATTTGGACCTATTTTTGGTGGGTGTTAACCCTTTTGGTGATGCCGTAATGAGGTGAAATCATCGAAAACCTAACTTCCCATGGAGCGGTCCGGCTATGGTAGCCTTCTTAGGGAGTAGGATAGCGATAATTTGGACCTCGACATCGATTTTGTTTGCCAAGAGGTTAATTGCGAGAGCACTTTTGTCCGGCAATGTTATTTTTGTTTGTTTTTGTTGCATTTTTTTTTTTTTTTGTTGTTTTTGTGACACCATTTGGTGATTAAATTGTCGGCAATTCGTCCTCCCGTGGAGCGGTCCGGCTATGGTAGCCTTCTTCGGGAGTAGGATAGTGACAATGTAAACCCCGACATCAATTTTTCTATGCCAAGAGGTTAAGTGCAAGAGCACTTGTGTCTGGAAATGTTTATTGTTGGTTTTGTGTTGCATTTTTTGTTGTTTTGTTGTTTTTTTTGTGACACCATTTGGGGATTAAATTATCAAAAATTTGTCTTCCCGTGGAGCGGTCCGGCTATGGTAGCCTTCTTAGGGAGTAGGATAGTGATAATGTAAACCCCGACATCAATTTTTCTATGCCAAGAGGTTAGGTTTGAAAGAGCACTCTTGTCTGGCAGTGTTTATTGATTTTTGTTTGTGTTGCATTTTTTATTGTTTTTGTTGTTTTGTTGTTTTTGTGATGCCATTTGGGGTTAAAATTGGCAAAAATCTGACCTCCTGTGGAGCGGTCCGGCTATGGTAGCCTTCTTAGGGAGTAGGATAATGACAATTTAGACCCCGACATCAGTTTTGCTATGCCAAAAGGTTAAGTGCAAGAGCACTTGTTTCTGGCAATGTTTATTGCTTTTTGTTTTTATGTTGCATTTATTTGTTGTTTTTGTTGTTTTGATTTTCTTTGATCTTGTGCATGATGGTTGATGAATATGGATGTATGCATGTTGATTTATTTTGATGGATGCATATGCTATGATGAATGCAAATGGTTTTGATTTATATGTGATATGCAGATTGTGATGTTTGGCTATGGCACCAAGGACTGTTTAGAACTCTGTTATTTTGTTTTTAGGCGATTGTTGTAATGTATGGCTCTTGTATGTATACCTGTGGTTTTCTATTTTTGTATTTTTTGATGGTATTGTAAGGATGAAAAGCGGCACAATTGGTTTAGAAATGTAGCTAAGGTTTTCTGAGACTCAGACGGTTTTAACTCACTAGCCAAGACTGTACTTTGTCTTACAAGACTTTTGAACAAGGTATGAGTCAGACTTGTTTTTAACCAAGCTATTTCACATCCCTGTGTGTGTAATCGAGTTCGTTATTGTGGTATTTATCAGGACACCGCCAGTGCCAGATGGGCTTTCAACCGAACCTGTACTGAGGATCACCTAATTAGCTCGACTAAATCCTTTGTTGTATTTAGTTAGATTAATATGTGATGCTATCCAGGATACCATAAGCTAGCTCGTCCACATGCAAACATTGATCTCTGACTGCAATTTGTCCCTGGGTGGGACGAATTCTTCTATGTTGAAGAATCCGACCTGCTGCTGCTCCAATGTCGATTCCCAAGACCTACAAAATGCTTGCAAACAAGGGGGTTATGTAATTGGGGCCATTTTGGGACGACCCAGATGGTCGTATTCTCCCAATTTGGCCTCTACCCTCGGGAATTTGATCTCACCACCTACAAGTCAGTGAAACAACAAAGCGACACAAAACATACTAGAATCTAACCAAAAGTTACGAAATTGCAGCTGTGAGTTAACCAAACATAATAACACAAAATGAAACCTAAAAAAGTAATCTATAATGCTTAAAAACTCAGAAAGTGCGGGGGTGCCCAAGTGGGCCTCCCACCGTTGGCACTTGATTCCGGTGCCAATCCACTAGGGATGGGCCCAAAACCTATTAGGATTTTGGGGGTCGGTGAATTTTTTGGTTCAGGTGTCCATGTGTTGGATTTAGGTCTGATTCAAGCTTCCAAAAGCCACCCAACAACCTCCCTTGCAAAAGATATTGGTGGATGTGGGAAGGTGAACCAAAAGGGATGCAAGTGGGTCTTCAACTCGGTAGCACTTCGTTGCTTGAAAACTCCTTCAACCTCTATATTTTGGGTGAGAAAATTCCCACATTTTATAGACCCATGGGGTCTCTTTTGGGAGGGAAGCACAAATTCCATGTGTTGGTCATAGGCGCCATGTGGCAGTCTTGTCTTCCCATGAGGGAGGGGAGTCCTCCGTTGACTTGGGCTTTGATAAATGAATTTTGTGACAGTCTTCTAATGGCCCCTCTGTCCACCTACACACGCGTGCAAGGCAGGAGTCATCAACTGACTATTTTGGGCTGCCACTTGGCACCATTTGTCTTTTTGCCCGTTAAGCTTAGAATTCGTCCCACCCAGGGACGGATTCAGAATTCATCCTGGGGTGGGACGAATTCTATTTTGAATTCATCCCTAGGTGAGACGAATATCGGGCAAAGTGTCCAAGTGTGCCAAATTGCTCCTTGACCTTACAAAATTGCTATGAAAGTGGTTAAGACCACTGTTTAACCTCTGAGGGCTGCCCTGGGGGCTGTGTTTGTCAAAGCGATCAGTGTTTGCAGTCACATAATCGTATTCGTGCTATTTTGGTGTCTACAGATCCTTAAATTAGGTAATGTTTTGACTCCAAAAGAACATGAAGCATACACAAATCTCCTAATAAAATTTTGTGATGTCTTTGCATGGTCTTATGTAGACATGTTGGGATTAGATCCTTCTCTTATTGTATATCACCTAGATTTTCAACCAGATGTTAAGCTAATAGACCAACAGTTGGGAAAATTGCATCGTAAGGTAGCCTTACTCATCAAATATAAACTTCAAAATCTCCTTGAAATAAAATTTATCAAATCCATTGACTATTTTGATAGAATATATTATATAGTCCCTATTGTTAAAAAGGAAGGAATCATTTGCATTTGCACTGATTTTAGGGACACTAATAAAGCATGTCCCCATGATGATTTTCTTCTCCCCAATATTGACATGATTGTCAATATTTTTTCTAAATCTAGAATTCTATCACTTATGGATGGTTTTTTTGGATATAATGATATTAGGATAGCACCAAAATATCAACCTAGATAAACTTTACTACCCAAAAAGAGACATTTTTTTATGAAGCCATGTCTTTTGGCCTAAAAAATGCTAGGGAAAATTACCAATGTGTTATGATATATATCCTTCATGACATGATGCATGTTACTATAGAAGCTTATATCAAAAATCTCTTTGGTCATTTCCTAAAATGGAAACATTAGATTCAATATTTAAGAAAAAAATTTGAATGCCAAAGGTAATTAAAATTTTACCTTAAACCCTCCAAATGTTTCTTTCGAGTCACATCCAAACAAGTTATAGGGTTCATCATTTTCCATAAAGGAATCAAAGTTAACCCATCAAATATTTTTGTTATTACAAATATACTTCCACCCGAGACACTAAAAAAACTATGTAGTCTTCAAGGCAATTTACAAGCTATTAGGTAATTTATCTCTCAAATCATTGACAAATGCTAAAATTTTACTAAACTATTAAGACATATCTCTCGCTCCAAAAAAACATAACTTTTATCTTGTCTATTCCTTATCCCACCAAACACCCTCAAATATCTACTATTGTACATTGCTACAACTATTCATACCCTAGGAGTCATCTTGGACCAATACAATGACCAACATAAAGAAAGAGTAATCTTCTACATGAAGCTCCCAACAATATTTTTAAACAAGTTTTCATCAAATTTCTCTTCTCCATCATCTCTCCACAACACTTCTCCATGTGCGACAGGTATCCAAATTGGTTTACAATTTTCCATACCGTATTTATTCAACATATCCATTATATATTTTGATTGACAAATGAAAATTTTTCCATCATCTTGATGTACTTCCACAACAAGAAAGTATTGCATCAATTATAAATATTTCATATCAAATTCCTTCATCATAACATACTTAAAATCATTCATCATCTTTGAACTACTTCCCATGTAGATCAATTCATCAACATATAGGTACATAATAAGAATATCATCACCTTCATTATTGAAAAAGAGGGGCCATTCTTGCTTTTCTTGAAACCATAATCATGGAAGTACCTATCAATTCTTGAGTATGATGCTCTAGGTGCTTGTTTCAGTCCATACAATGCTTTCTTCAATTTGGAAATATGGTTTTCCTTTCCTTCCACTTCAAAGCCTTGAGGTTGTTGAACATAAAACTCCTCATCTAGATAACCATTCAAGAATGCAATTTTCACATCCATGTGATAAAATTTCCACTATTTATGGGCTTCCAATGAAAGAACCATTTAGATTATCTCTTGTCTTGCAATAGGGGAAAATATTTCTTCATAATACACACCATATATTTGAGTGAATCCTTTTGCAACTAGCCTTTCTTTGTATATTTCTATGCTTCCATCACTTTTAAACAATATTTTTTAGACCCACTTGAATCCAACAACCTTCTTGTCCTTGGGCATTTCCAAGCAAGTAAAATACTTTCATTAAGGTGATTTACATATTAATTATTTATACATTATAGTGTCTCAATTTTCTTCATATTCTAGCTCAATTGCTCTATTTGTTGCTCTTGTATGCTCAAATTCACAATGTGATGGAGGCATCGATACTTAATGATCTAGTCGTATATTTTATCTTATTATCTCCATAGGCAGGACATCCTCAAAATGAAACTCAAACCACTTACATATTGGTTTAATTTCTACTTCCATAGACTCTTCTCCTTCCAAGGGAAAAGTAAACACTTCACATTCTTCTATAGACTTGATAAATGATCAATCGATCCATTGTAAAGACAACCTTCCCCTTCTAATAATTGTTCTATCCTTCCATGTTTTATATTTCTCATAAGCAAATATATTCTTTAGAAGCTTTCCTCTTATCTCTAGTCTTGACCCTTTGTTGATTATTGCAAGTTGTATCATCTTCAAACGCTGCTAACACATCTAATTTTATAGCACTAAAATTTTCTAGGATTGCATCTTTGAGATTCGGTAGGTAATTATGGTGGAGCCTATGGTTGTTGGAAAATGATTAGATTATTTATCAAAATTACTTGACTTGTGATGATAGCCTAGTGATCTTCACTTTGTTGATTATACTAAAAAATTTTAGAAGGTGTGATGGCTCTAATGCACTCTATGGGATTGTAGCTATATTTACAAGAAACATACCATATTGGATACATATCCATGTTGGTGTTAACCATATTATCCTGAGTCATTTTTTCTTGATTAATATCTTGCTAAAGCAATTGATATTTTTTCAAGTACGAAGTCTTTTGAGGCTACCAATTTTGTAATTGTTGCTCTACAACATTGTTCTCATTTAATAATTACTTGATCACATCCATCATTTTTATTATTGAAAAATTCTTTTGGACCGATTGAAAATATTGGATGGAGTAGCAAGGAATATAATTTGTGGCTAAAAGGCTATAATATATAGTAATATTTGACCTAGATGGGTAATAATGCATGGTGATGTAGTGCAAGTATTTGGTTGGGGCTAGGAACTGGTGAAATATTAGGCATAGAAATCATGCACACGTTCTTGAGAATGTCTTCGGATTGTACTTAACAAAAATAATATTGATTAAATATTTTCCATGTTACCAAATCTATGCATAAATGGTTCCTCTATTGGTTCCCAACTAGTAACAAAATTATCTAGTAATCACCTCTACCACAAGATAGCTTTATCAAGAAGAGATTAGATCAACAAGTATTTCATTATGTCCTCTTCTAGAATGTAGTGAATTTATTTGGGTGTATACTATTTGTAGAAATGGTCCAACACAGTGAATTGATTTGATTTTTTCAAAGCAAATTGCTCACTTGATTTTGTTGAAACTCCTAACAAAAAACATCATTTTAGATCCTCCAATATAAGTACCTACATAAAAAATCTTAGGGCATAGAAAAAAATTAGGTCCAAAACCTCAAAAATTTAAAATTCTCTACAATTTTTCTATTTCAAGTGTCGTCACAATCTCGAAAATTCATTTCCACAATATTGTATTTTTATAAATTTCCAATCTAGGAAGTTCACTTACACTTTTTAGTTATTTACTCCTTATTTATGCAGTTTTACTACTCTATGAGAAAATGAGTGATTAACTTGATTTATTGAGTAATTTACTCTTCTTATTAGAATTTGAAATTTTTTATACAAGAAGCAAGTTGTCCTAGCAAATTATTTCAAATAAATTGCTTATAACAATTAGACAGAGCCTCTTATAGTAGTAAAATTGTTCATGAAACATTAAAACAATAAATACATTAGATGCTCACTCAATAAGGGAGATTCTACAATATTTTGATCTAATATTTGGTTAAAGCATTATCCCCTTATTTCTTAAACAAAAATATAAGTATTGGATTAAGTATGTCTAGCTTGTAAAGTTCCAAAGGCCAAATCCTATACTAAAATGAATAATAATTCTAAATTATGGGTTTCTATTATTAATTTGGTTGAAGCAAAGAAACTCAAAAATAAAATAGATAGGAGCTTCAAGATAAGATTCAAGAGTTTTATTGCCTATTTTTATGTGGAAGAATGATTGGATTTGGTAGCTATGTTTGCTTATATAGAAGGATTTAGAGCAATTAGTAATTTTACTCCAAATAGTTTTTCCTATAAGAATGTTTCATCATTAGAAGAAATTCCTAAAGACTCAAGATTCCTTTTTTTAAGGATATGAAATATATATTCTTATAAGAGATATATTACAAACATGAGTATATCAAGAACCTTTTCCATTTGCTTCAAATGAGAAGGATCTAAAAATATTAAATTATTTACTTTGTTATTTTTTTATTTACTTACAATACTCATAGTTGCTCTTTATAACACATGAGAATATAACTGGTTGACTAAATTTTTAAAATCTAAATCATTATACATTGTGGTGAGTATTGATCCTCCTATTAGTTGGTGGTATATATGGCTTGAAAGGAATAATAGAATTTAAAAAATGAAAATCATGCCTATATTTAGAACTATATTATTGTCTCTTACAAAACGTTTAGACATGATGCTCATCATGGGAAGCAAAAAAATATGTTCTAGCTTATTGGTTATAGCAATTGAATATACATGGAATGGATCATCTATGACCAAGGAATTAACTCAAATATTATGCTTCAACCTTTGTTAAAATGAAAATATCAAATTTGGGAATAGTTGTGTACACGTTTTTTAAAACAATGAAAGAAAAAAATTTCGCATTTATAATTATATAATACTTCCACTAACAACCATGTAAAGGTTTACAAAATTCATAAAGAGATCAAAATCAAAACTAAAAAGTAATGGATATATTTTAATTGAGAGAGATTAACAAATAATCATTAATACTAACAACCAAAATAGATATGAGATTGGATAAACAATAAATTTATTTCTAATGTTTATGAACTATTCTTGAAGTATATCCCTTGGAGATGTATGCATATCTATAGAGAAGAAAATTGATTAGCCAATTACGATATTGACCTTCATCTTTGCAAAAAATAAATTAAATGAATAATTGGCTGAGTAGGATTCTATCTCTCAATGAAAATGATGGTAAATAGTTGATTGTATAAACATAATAGTTTAAACAAGATGAAAATATTTGATATAAATGGAAATGAAATATAATTTGAAAAAAAAAACAAACTCCATATAGTTTAATTGACTTAGATATTAATTATTATTATTATTGTGTTGAAGGTATTGCCTAGATAGATGCCGCACATATTTTTTTTTTAATAATAATAATATTCCATCAATTTAATTATAAAACTTATTTTATGCATGAACACTAAATATGTATAAAAAAATAACCAGTATTCAAAATTTATACATAAATATCTATAAAATTAATGACTTTAAATTACGTGTAAAATATCAAAGAAAAATTTCATTATTAAAAACATATATCACTAAAGTATAATATATGCTAATATTCTTATGTAATTTCTAAAGAGTATGTTCATATGTCTTAAAAATAAATCTATCCATAGGTCCCCTCATAAGATACAACATTGATTGGCACTAGCTATTCTTTGCCTTATTAAAATAATATTGCTAAAGTAGAAGATGTACTAATATTCTTATGTAATTTCAAAAAAGTATGTTCATATATGTCTTAAAAATAAATCTATCCATAGGTCCCCTCATAAGATACAACATTTATTGGCACTAGCTATTCTTTGCTCGAGAATTGCAATTTTTTCTTCAACTACCTTTCGTGCTTCCTTTTCTTTAGCTACCTTTAGAGTTGCCTTTAATTTTTATTTAGCAACCTTTCATGCTTTCTTTTCTTCAAATACCTTTCTTGTTGCCTCTACTTTTTCTTTAGCTACCTTTTGTGCTTCCTTTACTTTTTCTTCAGCTACCTTTTGTGCTTTCTTTCCTTCAGCAACCTAGTAAGGCAAAATCATGATTATATTTAAAAAATAATAATTTTTCACATG
The DNA here is from genome assembly GCA_028583015.1 of Wollemia nobilis. Taxonomy (NCBI): domain Eukaryota; kingdom Viridiplantae; phylum Streptophyta; class Pinopsida; order Araucariales; family Araucariaceae; genus Wollemia; species Wollemia nobilis. The sequence continues at coordinate 8,426,563 of JAQPPZ010003246.1, read as the reverse complement.
TTCACTTACATCCTTAAAAAGTGAATTACATATTTAAAAAGCGAAGTACTAAAAAAACCAAGTGATGCATCCAATCACAACTCCAACCACACATGCTAAACAAAATTGTCTTCAAGGTAGATTTCAATTAACAATAATAATAGATAAAAGTCATAAATTCAACTAAAATAGTCATTGAGATAAGTAAAATTATATTTGTATATAGAAATATTACACATGATCTTACTTGGATTGAAAAAAAAACAAGAACTTAAAGAACCAAGAATTACTACTCATCCTATAAATCATGTAAAACATCTAATTTTATTGTATTCAAAATTGTTATCATTGATAAATTAGGATAAATATTTTAAATCGTTTTAATTATTAAAAATATAAATGGAAGTGGTATAATTTGTCTAGACCCAAATTAAAAGTGGCATAACATATTAAATATATACTTTTGGATGTCCATAAAAATATGCTGAACATAATTAATAAACCTTTTTGTTTGAATAGTATTATTTTTAAAATACATATAGTTTAATATATGATAACAGAGATAAAATGTATCACTGACTGGTTACTTTAGCAGTTGTAGAGGTTTTCATTTGGAGGATCTTATGTCTCTGTATCTATTTAGTTTATTGGCCGAGTCTTTGGGAAGAGCTCTGAAGGTAAATCCCATAGTAGTGGGAATCAAACCTGCAATTGCCATTGACCCGATCTCACACCACCAATATGTTGATGATACATTATTATCATTTTTAGCTTCAATTCCTCCAACAAATCTATCAAAGAGATCCTTCATGACTATGAAAGAGTGGCTGGGCAAAAAGTTAGTTTGAGGAAAAGTAAGCTGTTCTTCCTGAATACTCATTTGGACAGGAAAAAAAATAACTCAGGTCTTGGATTGTGAGATTGACTCCCTTCAATCAGTTTATCTAGAACTACCAATGTTCAAACAGGGGATTAAGACTTCTCTATGAGAACTAGTTGTAGAAAGAGTTTAAAGAAATTTGTAGGATGAGGCGCTTTTGAGCCAAGAAGATAAAATTATGCTAGTTAAGTCTACTTTGCAAAGCATACCAGTGTACTTCCTTTCTCTCTTCCATATTCCAAGAAATATTCTTTGGAAAATTGAACAAATTCAGAGATCCTTTCTCTGGTCTGGTTTAGAGGAGAAGAAGTTCTCACTTGTGGCATGGATTTAGGTGTGCAGTAGGAAAATGTGTAGAGGTTTTGACTTAAGAAGAATGAAAATTTTTAACAAAGAACTAATAGCTAAACAGGGTTGGAGATTGTTTCAAAAATATAATATTAATTGGGTTAAAATATTCATAGAAAAATATTTAGTTAACACTGGTAATTTTATCATAGATCTAGATCCTACCCTTGGCTCAGTATTCTGACACAATATTGTTAACAACCGCTCTAATATCATAAAGGGTGGAATATGGGTATTAGGAAATGGGTAAAGCATTAATTTTTAGAATGATGTATGGGTAACTGATAGACCGTTAGAATCATATCCTCACCTATTTTTGGTGGAAACACTCACAAGCCAAGATTTCGAGCCAAAGGTATGTGACTTCATTGTCTCTGTTGATGATTTTTTTTTTGAATTTAGCAAAAAATACCTTGCGGGGCTGCCTTGGTTTGATAAACCATGACTAGGAGGTTCTATACCGTCAAAATCACTCGAGAGTCACACCAGATCCTGATCGTATCAACATTATCAACTAGATTTTTGGTACCCAATGTGCATTTGGTAAGGTGGATATTCGAACCAGGGACCTCCATTGGAAAATTTCACTACCCTCTCCAAATCACCTACAACATGTGGGTATTGTCTTTGTTGATGATAGAAAATGCTAGAAACCATCTTTTTCCTAGGTATTTTGCAAGAAGAATAAATTGCATTAAAAGGTCTGATGGACATCCTAAAGTGGATGATTATTCCTAACCAATATAGGCTAGATAGATTGGTGTGGGGGACTGAGAATTATGGTTTCTTTTGTATTAAGTTAGCCTATCTAATATTAGATGTTTCCTTTGATCTCTGGTTTCCCGTTTGTAATATTTTACTGAAGGGTATTACCCCCAAAGTTAATATTTTCTTTTGGTTGGCGGTTGAAGGGAAATTATCACTTTGGATAATTTGCAAAAAAGAGCATTGGTTAACTTGAACAGATGCTACTTGTGTGGTAGTGCTAAAGAATCACATGTGTGCCTATGTCTGATAGTTCCTTCTCTCAGTTTAACTTCTCCCAGTTCCTAAGGATCTCTAGTGTGGATTGGATTTTCATGAAGTTACTAAGGACGAGGAACTTGATCATTTAATGGAGGTCTCCCTTTATATCTTCGCATCTTTAATATTTTTGGTCCTTTGGTTTACCTCATGTTTGGTGGTGTATTTGGAAGGAGAGGAATTCTAGAGCCTTTAAAAATATCTCCCATCCGATTGAGTTCATGGTACTTTGTGTTGTTGCTGCCATTATTGAGAATGTGGATGCAATTTCTTTAGATAAGGTCACTTTTGTTGGGGAGTTGGCGATGGATTTGGCTCTTGCGTTTAGATATTATTCTCCCAAACATTGCCCTAAAGTTCCAGCTAGACATAATACTATTTGAGATCTTCCTCCTCCTGGATGTTTGAAGCTAAATTTTTATGGAGCTTCTAGAGAGAATCCAAGACCAGCCAATATGAAAGGATTGGTTATAGATTCGGATGGGAGGATTTGGTTAGGTTTCACTGAAAATTTAGATCATGAGACTAGTCATTTTGTGGAGGCATGAGCTTTCATTCAAGGGGTTTGTCAACTATAATTTTTGAATTGTAGAAAAAATAATTTTAAAAGGGATTCGCTCAATATCATTAATATGCTCAAAGGTGTTCATGTCCCTTCTTGGATGATCACAAATGAACTTGTTGAAACCTAAAGATAAATTTTAATGTTGGACATTTTGAGTCCTCTAAGTCAAAGTTCTCATTGATGTCACCTGATAGAGTAATCACTCATCTCAAGGAATTCGACAAGAAATAAAGATGCCCAAGTCATCCAGGAAAAAAATTCATCAGTGCAAAAGTGAAAGGAAAAAGGCTCCATAATACTTTAATATTAGTGGGAGCATAGGTTAAATGATTGGTTTATAAAAACCCAAGATGGGTTATTGCAAAAGTTAAAAAGGAGGTTTAATAATTACTTATAAATCATTTAAATTCACAAGGAATTTAAATTTTATAAATAATACCAAGGTTAGGTATTAAGACAAGGTTCTAAGGTTTTATGAAACATAATGTTGACTCTTTAAGACAAAGTTCTAAGGTTGATTTTAATTTATAATATTTAAATTTAAAATTAAATTTAAATTTATTATAAATTAAATCATGCCAAAGTCGAATTCATTTGAAGTGCCGATGTGATGCTAAGGAAGGCAAAATGCATTATATAAATGCTAAACAAATTCATTTACCAAGCATCCCTTGCTATTGTTTTTGGAAGTGTATGCGGAAGGGATTTATGTTTTGAAAGCCTTATGATTTTTGTGAAGGTTAAAGCTATGAATATTTGAAAGCCCTAAGCGCAAAGGCCAACATGGCCTAGTGGTATTTTGGCTTGGTTCTAAGGAGGAGGTTTTGAGTTTTATTCATGTGAGGTCTATTTTTTGGATTGCAATGAAGAAGCACTCTATGTGCTTGTTGTTTTTTGGAGGTTCGTTGTTCGAAGATATTGCATGGTGGACCTGCCCCTTTAGACATGTCACGATGCGTTGCCCAACGACGACTTGCGTTGGGAATAAAATGTTTGGGGGATCGAATCCCACCAAGGGTAAGCCAAGAAAATTTAATTTTTGTTTAATATTTTATTTTCTTCCAAGGTTGCCTAAGGAGAAATAAGGTTATGGTATGCCCTAGGAAAGATAAATATTTTTGTTGTTTTTCTTTGTGTAAGTATATCATATTATATATCATTGGAAAGCTATTTTCGAGAGATAATTGTTTAGATTGCTTTGAGGGAGAAATATGGTGTGTGCAAGAATATATTTTTGGTTTTTTCAAGGAGTTCCAAAAGTAAGTTTGATTCATTCTTTTGAGGGATTATTTCTTGCATAAGAGGGTTTGGTGCATTTTTATTGAATAGGAGTAATAAGGTGCTATTGAGATATTATTTTGATTATTGTGTTATTACTCATGACCTCTAACCCTTGTTGATATTATAAAAATAAAGTGTGTTGAGTGTAGCAGATTTAGTGGACAAATCATAAGGCATCAAAAAAGTATGGGCAATATTCTTCATTGACTTATGTGGGTGATTGATTTCTGAAAATAATATTTGGAGAGAAAAGGATTGATTGTGGTTAACCTTTTTGAGATTTGTTGGTTTAATGCTTCAATTTTTTTTGAATTGAGATTTGTGATTAGGGTTATGCATAAAGGGTTGGACCCAAAATGTACTTGTAAAAAAATGGTGAATCCTAATCAAATTCAAGGTGAATCATGGAGAATCCTAAGAAAATCAAATAGAGCATCTTCATGCCAAAATTTGAGGTATTTGAAGTCGTAAAATGTAAAATCATCTTTGGGGAAACTTTTGACCTATTAAATCATCTTATAACTTCATAAAAACACCACCATTATATTAGGCTTGAAAATATCTTTCCAACGAGTACAAATATGCCTATGTTTGGATATATATTGTGGCGAATTGACCCTAAGAAAAATTTGGTCTTAAAAGTTTTAGGCGAATAGGCTGACGTCGAAGGTCCTCATATTCGCCAATTTCCAATTTTAAAAATCCTAATATTAGTCCAATTGGTGAATATTCACCACTATGCATAACCCTGGTTGTGATTAAACCTTATTTATAAGCATTGTTGTTGACGCCCATTGGTTGTGCAAAGAACTTGAACTTAAGTTAGAAAAGAATATGAGTATCATTGTTATGTGAGATTTGTTGTTGAGCATTGTTGGAAACATTTTGAGTTGGTTGATACATGCTTGGACTAGGGTTTGTGAGAAATTATTGATCCTTGATGTGATTGGTTGAGTAGAGTTGATTGAGCCTAGTCAAGTGATTGTGTGAAGTGGTTGTTCAAGTTCCAAGAAAAAAACTATTCTATATTATGATTTGAGTTGAGATTGGGATTTGAGTATAGAACATATTGAGTCTCTAATAATTCTCTTTATGCATCTATGCAATTGATTTGAGTTGAGATTGGCATTTGAGTATAGAACATATTGAGTCTCTAATAATTCTCTTTATGCTTCTATGATATTGAGTTGAGATATTGATTTGAGCAGGTTCTAATTGGACATGTTGAGCAGATTTGAGTAGGTTCTAAGTTGATCTATTAAGCATATTTGAGCGGGTTCTGAGTGAACATATTGAGCCAATTTGAGCATGTTCTAAGTGGACCTATTGAGAGGATTTGAGTAGGTTCTGATTGAACCTATTGAGCATATTTGAGAAGGTTTTGAGTGAGCCTATTAACAGAGCTTTGGAGGTGACATAGTATAGAGGATAGAGTCTCAGTGGATAGAGATCCAGTAGCTAGGAAAATTGAAGACAAATCTTCTAAGTGATGAGTCTTCAAGTGGAGAGAGATCCACCAGTCAGTGCAGTAGAGAGACAGAGTCTTATAGAATATCACTAGCCAGAGCAAAACATGAAAGAGTTCTCTTGTGGAAGAGATCCATGAACTTGATATTAGGGGATCATCATATCCTTTGGACAGAGGTCCATAAACATTGTAATTGGGAAGGATTACCAAAGAGATTATTTGAGAAATATTTAAAAGAAATATTTTCTTTGTGGAGGTATCCCACATTGGATGTACCACATTAAATATGTGTCTCTATTGTGTGTGATGATTTATGCATTGCTTTAGTTATTACTATTGATATTACCATTGATTATATTGATTAATACTGTTTGGGAAATAAAAGTAAAAATTGGTCTTATAATATTCACCCACCCCCCCTCTCAGTATTATCTTGTGTTCTTCAATTGGTATCAGATCCGGTTCCTTCAGAAAAAGTTTAACAGCTTGAAGGAATATCCTATAAGAACACAAATGACAAAGAAAGACAAGAGTAGAAGCATGAGACACCAAAAGAAAAGAACACCTACGATCATGAAAGAAAAGGAAGATGAGTTTAATATTGTTGTGTTTAGAGGACAAATAGAAATAGATTCAAGATATGAATCAAGTAATAGAGATATATCCAAACCAAGAAATTTTTGTACCAGATGTGGGAACATAGGTCACCATGAAGCTTATTGTCCACAATAATATTTTGTTTGTGGTCAACTTGACCATGATGCAAGATATTGTAATGGGTTTAGTAGCAGTGAAGATGAAGATGATATTATCAGAAATGAAATTCTAGAGATTGGTTCAAGAAAGGATAACAGGTAAAATCAAAATAGGTACGAAGAAGAAACTCTAATTTTAGTAATAGAAGAAAAATAAGATGCTTCAGAAAAAGAAAAATGGAAAGCCACTCTTAATGATATTATTGAATTGAAAAGAGAAAATTTAAAATTGAAGGCTCAAATACAAGAATATGAGAAATGTAAGACAATGCTTCTACAGGACATATATGACTTTAGAGATAAGGTTGAAAAATCAAGAAGAGTTGAAGAAGGTATGATTAAACATTCAAATGTAAAAGATATAGAATGTGAAAGGCTTATGATTACTCTTGGAGAATTAAAAAGTGAGAACTCAGGATTAAGGGTTCAATCTCAAGAATATGAGAAAGAAAAAGCAAGGTTTCTATAGGAACTCACTAACTTCAAAATCAAAGTTTAAGATACAAGAAATATTGAAGAAAGTATGGTCGAATAATTAAAAATAAAATATCTAGAGTGTGAAATATTAGAGAATGAGATAGTTTCACTAAGGATGGAAGTAAAATGTTCTAAGGACAAGCTACACAACTTTGAGGAAAATTAAAAGACCTTCGAAAGGACTATCAATGCACAAAGGTCATCAATCACCATAACAGGACTTAGTTCTAAAGAAGAATAAGGAAAACTTGAAGCAAAAATATGAGAGTCAAGATCAAACACTAGAAAATAATAAGATTCAAAATAAGTAAGTAAAATAGAGAGTGAGGCGTCTAAGGATAAGTTGGACAATAGAAATTTCAACAAGGAAAGGAACAATGCACAAGTAAGGAACAAATAGAACAGGAAACAGGTAAAAGAGACTAAGAGACCAATGGGGTCTAAGCAAAGTTTCTTCAATGGAAGATGTTTTTCATGTCACAGGTTTGGGCACATGGCTTCACAGTGTAGGACACATGAAATACAGGTATATGGGAAAGAACAACTTTTCCAAGGATATTGCTACTCATTCAATGAGTTTGGTTACAAGGTAATAAATTGTAGGGTTCATGATAAAAGAGGATATGGCTTAACTAGGAGAAATCCTAAGACAATTGCACATCCAAGGAATAATAATATTAAGTTTAATAAGTGCAATAATGATGGTAACATTGTTGGGACTTAAAACTGATGAGATATTTTACAAATGAAACAGGGTTACAATATATAGGCATAAGCCTATATGAAATGCATGACACTTGTCAAGTGAAACTGACAAGTGTCAAGGAAGGCATAGTGCACATTACATTAATTCTAACATTCCCCCTTAATGTGCACTATCCTAAATAAATAAAAAACAAGTCAACATTAGGTAAAATTCCCCCTTAATGTTGACTTCTATAAAAGCAATCTATCATCCTCTTTTATTGCTAATTTGGTCTAGGCTCGTGCTCTTTGCGCTTGGCTCTCCAACTGTGAATAATGCTAGATTCACTATGTATACATATCAGTCTGTTGCCTCAGGGTCAGCCTCTTCCATGGTCTGTTGCCACTGGGTCAGCCGTCTAAGTGCCTCAGGGTCATCATGGGTGCCTCAGGGTCAGCCACTTTTGGGTCTATTGCCTCTGCAGGTCATCCTCAGAGGATGTTGCCTCTCGTAGGTCACTGAATAGATTCACCATGAATATCAAATCTCTCCTCATGGTGAACTCAATCTAGAAGGTGTCGGTCTCTGTCAAAAATGCACCTTAATACAAATGGAAAAATGAGCCATATAAGAGTGTCGATCTCTGCCAAAATTGCACTCAGTACAATAATATGAGCCATAGATCTAAATATGGAGGAGAAGAAGAAAGAAGAATAGAAGAGAATCTTCTGAAGTGTCTTTGTCTGTAGTCTTCAGAAGTAGATCCAAAAAAACCTTGAATAGAGTCTAGGGTGTCTAATTCTATAGTCCCTAGAATAAGTGTCCTTATGGTAGTTACCTCATCTTACTAGAATGCATGGGTAACCAGCCGCTGCATCCGCCAAGTAGAAAGAGGGTACTACTAAATACTAGGTTCACTTACAAGTGCCTTGGGAGTGTCGGGTTCAACCGAGAGTGCACTCCAAGGTAGAAAAACTTTGAGGCTAAAAAACTCAATTGAAACAGCCTCAAAATTACAATATGACACCACCATTGTGTCCATCACTAAAAACCATTTCCAACAATTATAAATACCCCTATAATTTTATGTGAATGGGGCTGTCAACTTGTTGAAAAAACAATAGCATGCCTCTCTAGGCAGCAAAAATAAACAACATCGCTCAATGGCGGCATTGCTCTCTAGCAGAATAAAACAACTCAGTCTTCCCTCGCAAGAAAATTATATAGGCCAAAAATATGTCGGCCATTTGCTCCCACACGAGCATCATTTTTGCCATCCTCTCTGTTGTTGTTGTTGCTTCAGCACGACGCCACCAACACTGCCCATCTCCATCGCACTCGCACATTTCGCTCAAAACCAAAAATACGACGAATTGGTATAATAATTGTGGACCATTAATTACCTGAGTTCAGACTGCATGTCAACATGGAATGAGGCCAAACTAAACCTCCATGTGACGTTGGAAAAAAATAATACACCTACAAATCTAGGCCTGCCATAGCTCTAGAAACGAAAAAGAAAAAACATGGGTCTCACCCATAACAAAGGCAACTTGTTTTAGCTAAAAAACTCCTCTACAATCGGCAATAACAGCAAAATTATAAAATCTTGAAAACTTGTCGCCACTTCCCCCAAGTTCAAAACAAGAAAGATATACTCCATAGTCAAAAACTAGCACGAAAATAAACTTCCTCCATGGCGCACAGCATACGCATCCGAAGATTACGTTAGTGAAGAAAATGATAGAGGTTGTTATTTTGCATCAAATCCGCCATAGATCGGGTCCACTCCATCAAACAACATCTCCATATCTCCTTCTCCAGCCAGGAACAATTTGTTAGATCTTGTGGGTAATAAATTTTGCATTCAATGAATGCCAAGTTTTGATCATCGATTTCTAGGTGTGACGTCAAAATGAGCGGGAAATCACAACCATATTTTGATAGAACATTATAGTAAATTTTCACCGATGGCATGGTCATATGCAGCGGTGGCGACGTTAGTGATGCAGTCCTTCTCATCGTCGAGGTCCAAACTCAAAGTAGAGAGGCACATAACAGATACAAATTATGATCAATTTATGACCCACTATCGATGACCAAAATGACCATTGATATAACAGATCTCATCGCTGCACTGAATCTCTACAACAATTTGTTCAGAGTTACGTGCATGCCAAATGAAGTTCCATCGATGTTAGCTCCTTAACGTTCTTCGCCAAAATGAGATAGGAGCTATGCCAATCAATGACTATAGCTCCTTTTTTAACGACAAAAGTAAACAAAATTCGTAGCAGATCCAAAAATGGCATTGGTTTTCTTCACTTTCACCAGCATGCACACCCCAAAAAATCACTTGAACACGAACACAGTCGTCCATCGGTGCCTGCATACTGCATATGTCTAGAAATATATGAGCATAACATGGCTTGATATTCAAGGGCATGGTATTGGTGCTCGCTGTGGCGGTGCTTCTATTGCTTCACAAGTAGAGCCCACACTTCATGAGCAGCTACGCAAACCATGCATGGAGTTGGGAGCTCATCATGCTCATCATAATTGGATTCACCGTCTTGTGTAGCATCATGTAGCGGCGTCCTGGCAAGGGCAAAGATAGCGACGATGATGATGATGACGGAGCGCAGAACTATGTCCAAAAAAAATTTGAGATTGCTAGTATTTTTGATGACTTCAATACCACGGCCTCTGACGAGGGCGTCCATGACAAATTGGAGATGTGGAGCTCTAGATGGCAGCTAGAGGAGCCGTTCGTCGTCATCAATGGAGAAAGGAAGAAAGATGCCCGTGCCCAGAACCAGTTTCCTGGTGAAAAACCGTTGTTGCTGCCAGTCCGTAGCCTCAGCTCCAGTCTCTTGAACCCGAATGTGTTTGAGGGTCTTGACATCAGATTGCTCAGGAAGGCAGGAAAGAGGTAAGAAATAATCAAATTTTGTCTTGTTTTCTATGGCGTAGTTCAAGATGGACTAGATGGGAATTTAACAATGGTCAAGGCACTCACAAGTGCAGGCACAAACAAAGGAACATTCCCCAATGAAGATTTGTATATGCAGGATCGTTGGCAACAAACTTTTACATGCGATATGATCGCTGGCAATGAACTTTTACATGCGATCCGATCGCTGGAAACAAACTTTTACATGCGATCCAAGACTTTGAAGGTACTCTAAGATCCAGCCCAGATGACTTTCATGGCAGTCACATTGAATTCGATCGTCTCCCTTTTGTGCACTAATTTATCCATCCCAACCATAAATATCTTCATAGCCCAAAACAAAGCAGAAGCAAAAGCAGCAAAAAAATATCAAAAAACTAGGCGATACAGTCAAAGCAGCAGTAATTAATAGTGTCAAAAACTCATGACATCCATAAAAACTCTCAAAAAAATTGGACGATATCAGTCAAAGCAGCAGCAACAATAGATCCAAAGTAGTTTGCGTTTGTCTCAGGAAGGGCGGCCCACCAGCGTGGAGATCGATGGCCTACCAAATCTCTCTCCAAACAAGGGAGAACAAAAACAACACACTCAAATCCGTTTCAAAACTGGATCACACACCATTTTGATCTACAATAATTTTCCCAAACTTTAAATTTTTTACCATTTGGTTTATGATCCATCAAATGATGGAGAGCATACTCCCTCGGTAAAAATTTAAAAAAAAATAGGGAAAAAAAAAAACAAAATCAAGGGGAGGGAGGATTTCCATGAGGGAAATCCCCCTCAAGGGTTTCATAGGTAGGAGAGGGAACCTACTCTGATACCAAATTTTGGGACTTAAAACTAATGAGATATTTTACAAATGAAGGAAGATTACAATATATAGGCATAAGCCTATATGAAATGCATGACACTTGTCAAGTGAAACTGACAAGTGTCAAGGAAGGCATAGTGCACATTACATTAATTCTAACAACATAACAAGATGGTGTAGAGCAAATATTTCAGAATCAAGCATGAATAGGAACATTGGCATGAACAAGAACAGGAACAGGAACAAGAACATAGAAGAGAACAAGAACAGGACCAAGAACATGGACGATAATAGGAATAGGTTCAGGAACAGGAACAGAAGTGACGACAAGGAACAAGGATGATGACTTGGAAATAAACAGTGGGAGGATTCAAAAAAATTAGAAAATAAGAGAAAAAGATAAATATAAAGAGCAGTGCTTTTGAGGAGTAGAAATACTCCCACCCCAGAATTAACCACCTCATATGGAGGTGGGGGAGGGACTAAGCTAAGAGTATCATTCTTAGCCCCGAGCCCCAAATGTGACCCTTTGCCATTGATGTCAAAGGGGGAGAGATTTGTGTATTGGGGAGAGATTTGTTATGTGGAGAGATTTGATATTTGAGAGAGCATTAAGAAAGGGGGAGCAAAGTCCCAGGGGGAGCAGAAAACAAGGTCAATTTTTAGTAAAAGGATAAGGGTTGCCATCAATGACAAAGTGGGATATTGTTGGATATTTTGAGTCCTCTAAGTCAGAGTTGTCATTGATGTCAACTGATAGAGTTATCACTTATATCAAGGAATTCGGCAAGAAATAAAGTCACCCAAGTAATCCAGGAAAAATCTTCATCAATGCAAAAGTGAAAGGAAAAAGGCTCCATAATACTTTAATATTATTGGGAGCATAGGTTAAATGATTGGTTTATAAAAACCCAAGATGGGTTATTGAAAATTTTAAAAAGGAGGTTTGATAATTATTTATAATCATTTAAATTCACAATGAATTTAAATTTTATAAATAATACCAAGGTTGGGTATTAAGACAAGGTTCTAAGGTTTTATTAAACCTAAGGTTGGCCCTTTAAGACAAAGTTCTAAGGTTGATTTTAATTTATAATATTTAAATTTAAAATTAAATTTAAATTTATTATAAATTAAATCACGCCGACGTCAAATTTATTCGAAGCATCGACATGATGCTAAAGAAGTAAAAATGCATTATATAAATGCCAAACAAATTCATTTACCATGCATCACTTGCTATTGTTTTTGGAAGTGAATGCGAAAGAGATTTCTATTTCGAAAACCTTACGATTTTTGTGAAGGTTAAAGTTATGAATATTCGAAATCCCTAAGCACAAAGGCCAGCATGGCCTAGTGGTATGTTGGCTCGATGCTAAGGAGGAGGTTCTGAGTTTGATTCACGTGAGGTCCATTTTTTGGATTGCAAGGAAGAAGCGCTCTATGCGCTTGTTTTTATTGGAGGTTCGATGTTCGAAGATATTGCATGGTGGATGTGCCCTTTTAAACATGTCACGATGCATGGTCCAACGATGGCTTGGCTGCAGCTAAGGCGTTGGGAAGAAAAAAATTGGGGGATCGAATCCTATCGAGGGCAAGGCAAGTAAATTTAATTTTTGTTTAATATTTTATTTTCTACCAAGGTTGCCTAAGGAGAAATAAGGTTATGGTATTCCCTAGGAAAGATAAATATTTTTGTTATTTTCTTTGTGGAAGTATATTATATTATATATCATTGGAAAGCTATTTTTGAGAGCTACCTGTTTAGATTACTTTGAGGGAGAAATAAGGTGTGTGCAAGAAGATATTTCTGGTTTTGTCAAGGATTTCCAAAAGTAAGTTTGATTCATTATTTTGAGGGATTATTTTTTGCATAAGAGGGTTTGGTGCATTTTTATTTAGGAGTAATAAGGTGTTATTGAGATATTATTTTAATTATTGTGTTATTACTCATGACCTCTAACCCTTGTTGATATTGGAAAAATAAAGTGTGTTGCATGTGGCAGATTTAATGGACAACTCATAAGGCATCAAAAAGGTATGGGCAATATTCTTCATTGACTTATGTGGATGATTGATTTCTGAAAATAATATTTAGAGAGAAAAGGATTGATTGTGGTTAACCTTTTTGAGAGTTTTTGGTTTAATGCTTCAAGGTTTTTTGAATTGAGAGTTGTGATTAAACCTTGTTTATAAGCATTGTTGTTGAAGCCCATTGGTTGTGCAAAGAAATTGAATTTGAGTTAGAAAATAATATGAGTATCATTATTATGTGAGATTTTTTATTGAGCATTGTTGGAAATATTTTTATTTGGTTGATACATGCTTGGACCAGGGTCTGTGATAAGGGATTGATCCTTGAGGTGATTGGTTGAGTAGATTTGACTAAGACTAGTCAAGTGATTGTGTGAAGTGGTTGTTCAAGTTCCACGAAAAAAGCTATTCTATATTCTAATTTGATTTTAGATTGGGATTTGAGTATAGAACATTTTGAGTCTAAAAATTCTCTTTATGATTCTATGAGATTGATTTGAGTTGAGATTAGGATTTGAGTATAGAACATATTGAGTCTCTAATAATTCTCTTTATGCTTCTATGATATTGAGTTGAGATATTTATTTGAGCATGTTCTAAGTGGACCTGTTGAGAAGATTTGAGTAGGTTTTGAGTGGACCTATTGAGCAGATTTGAGCAGGTTCTGAATGAACCTATTGAACATATTTGAGCAGGTTCTGAGTGGACCTATTGAGAATATTTGAGTAGGTTCTGAGTGAACCTATTGAGTATATTTGGGAAGGTTCTGAGTGAGCCTATTGATAGAGCTTTGGAGGTGACAGAGTATAGAGGAAAAAATATTAGTGGATAGAGATCTAGCAACAAAGACAAATGAAGACATATCTTCTCAGTGAGGAGTCTTCAAGTGGAGAGAGGTCCACCAGTCAGTGCAGCAGAGAGACATAGTCTTCTAGAATATCACTAGCCAGAGCAGAAGAGGAAAGAGTTCTCTTGTGGAAGAGATCCACGAACTTGAGATTAGGGGATCAGCATATCCTTTGGACAGAGGTCCATAAACATTGTAATTGGAAAGGATTCCCAAAGATATTATTTGAGAAATATTTAGAAGAAATAGTTTCTCTATGGAGGTAGCCCACATTGGGTGAACCACATTAAATATGTGTCTCTATTGTGTGATGATTTGTGCATTGCTTTAGTTATTGCTATTGATATTGCCATTGATTATATTGATTAATATTGTTTGGGAAAGAAAAGTAAAAATTGGTCTTATACTGTTCACCCCCCCTATTAGTATAAGCTTGTGTTCGTCATTTAACCCTCGAATAGGTTGATATTAATCATGTTTACAACGAGGAAAATAGATCAGCATATTGTTTAGCAAACTTGGGATTTTTGCATAAAATATACACAATTTGGCAAGAGGATTTCCCAGATTGATTAAATCAAACAGATAATGAAATATTGAGGAGATAATTTATGTTTTCAAATGGCTCTAATTGGTGATAGTAGGTATTTCTTGAGAAAATTTATCGTTTGTCATACTCGACTATTATGTAGCTTTGTTGTCAAGTTACTTGCACTACCATTAGAATATTGGAATAACAAGATGATAAGAGAGATAGGTAAATATTTGTATTACCACTACAATATTGGAATAAAAATATGATGAAAGAGATAGGGAAGTCATTGGGAGTTTTTCTCAAAGTGGACTCAAAATTTAAATGTCATTCACAAATCACTTTTTGCTCGAATATTAGTAGAGATGGACCTAAGTCTAGGATTACCTAAGTATATGGAATTAGTAATAGGAATTTGGTCTCACAGAAAAACTTATATTACATTGGATTCCCATTTCGATGTAACTTTTACCATCAGTATGGACAACTCAAAGCAAAATGTAGAGAAATAAGAAGTAGTAGACACACAAAGGAGAAAATAGAAGTTAAAACTCTCATTGGTACAAGTAATAGAGAGAAGATAATACTAACAAAAGTTCAAGTAGATAAGGGACAAGAAAAAATCACAAGATCTCTAAAAGGACAATCACAAGTGCTACTCAATCAAAAATGGAAAAGGATTAGATAACTAGAAAAATATTCACGGGTGCTACAAAAAAAGAGAGGCTTTATAGTTTTTTGATAAAGAGCCTAAAGGAATAGATTCAGGTAATTCAATATTATCTCCACATGATTACTTGAATGCTACAAATAATAAATTTGTTTCCCTACACAAATTTGGCTTGAAATTGGTTCAGGAGGACCATATAGAGAATAGTCTTGAAAAAAAAGGATAGAAGAGTGTGTTTCTCCCTCAGAAAAGGGAAGTAAGAAGATAATGGAGGATAGATAAAGAAAGGGATCAAGTAAGGATTTATTTTGGGATTGAAGAGGTTATAATATCTCTGAGATCATAAAGAAAATGAAAATGGGAAAAATAATTAAACTAAGAAAATCCCTCGTTAGCAAGATTTCCTCTCCATATAGACCCTCATATCAATGTAAATTTTTGCCTTTTCTGGAAAAATATGCTTTAATATCTCAAAAAATAAGTAAATCAGATAAGAGATTTGGGCAAATTCAACAGGGGCTAATATTTGAAGCTAGTCAAACTTGAGTTCCTCAATAGGTAGGATTTCCTATCTAAAAATAGCCCAAAAAAGAGCTGAGAAAGAAATTATCTCTAGTAAACAAAAGTCTATTCATGGGGTACTTAGAGGAAGACAACCCCTTGGTTTAGGTAATCCATGATAATAATATCTTTGAGTATTAGAGGATTGGGGGATCCTCATAAAATATAGCCCTAAAAGGACTTATTAAACTTCAAAAACTTGCTTTTATCTTGATACGGGAAACCATGTTAGAGATAGGAAAGGCAACTTCTATTCTTAATTCACTCCTACCAAGCTCAAAATTTATTGCAATGTACTTAAATGGAAAATCCAGAGGAATTGTATTTGGGGTGGAAATATTCTTTCCAATTGATTGACAACTTCTTTATAGAAGTAGGAGTATTATCCAAATTCCACCCCAAGGAGTTAGGGAAAAGTATAACTCTTGTAAATATGTATAGTCCATATAAAGTTAGGAAGTTTTTCTATGAGAAATTGTTTGACCAAGATCTTATAAAAAGAAGAATTTAATGGTGGGAGGGAATTTAAACTTTGTTACAAAAGGAAGTGAAATATGGGGAGAATAGGACAAAATGGATCCACTAGATGATTTTTTCCTCCCAAAAATTTGGAGTGCTAGAATTTGTGATATAGAATCAACAAAGCTTTCTCCTACATGGAGGAAGATTTTGAAGTCATGGGATATTTAAAATATTGAACAAATTTCTAGTTTCAATAAATCTATTAGCATTCTATGATAAGATAAGAACTTGAATAGATCAAGGGGGGAGGATCAAGTCATTATCCAATCCTTCTATAGCTAGAAAAGGAAGAAGATAAACCATAAGGACCTTTTAAATTAAATCTCATTTTGATAAGGGATGAAGAATTTCAAACCATAGTAAGAATAGGATGGAGGCATTATGAACCAACCTCAAAAGAGACAACCATGTTTCAATTTACTAGTAATGTTAGGAGAATAAAATCAATTACTTTAGGTTGGACCAAAGAAAAATACTAATAGGAAGCAGAGCTAAGACTAAGACTTACTGAAAATGAATTTGCTCTAAATTAGGTTTATAATACCATAGGTAACGTGGTTCTTTCAGAAATTGAAATTGTCAAAGAAATAAAAAAAATAAGAATATAGAATTGTTAGAATGGAAGGAGGCAAAATTGAGAATGAAAAGTAGGGCTTTATGGTTAGCTAGAATAGGGAGATGATAATATAATTTTTTTCAAAATTATGCAAAACAAAGGAAATATACAAATGCAATTTGGGAAATGAAAGAGGATAATGGAAACATTTTGAGAGGATTTCAAAGATTGACACCATTCGTGGTAAATTACTTTAAATACTTGTATAAAGATACAAACAGAGAAAATATAGCAAAGAGAATCAAAGTAGTTCTAAATTTACCCATGATGGTCAATGAGGAACAAAAATAAGCTTTGTTCTCATAAATCACCAAGGAGTTATAGTTAGTAGTCAAATCATTCCAAAAAAGAAAAATTTTAGGCCTAGATGGATGAACAATTGATTTTTATTTGGATTTTTATGAAATTTTGGAGGAGGATATTTTAAAAGTGGTAGAAGAATCAAGGATTAAGGGACAATTGCTAGGATCCATAAACTCCATCTTCTTGGATTTGATACCAAAAAAAAATAATCCAAAATATTTTGGGGATTATAGACCTATCTACTTATGTAATACCCTTTACAAAATCATCTCAAATATTATGATATTATAGAATTTTATCTTTATGTAATATCCTCTAAAAGATCATCTCAAATATTATAGATAATAGAATCAAAGAGATCTTCTCAAAAAATTATTCAAAAGAACAATTTATTATTTTAAGTAAAACATAGATTCATGATGCAATAGAGGTAGCCCAAGAAGGACAACATTTAATAGAGACATCGAAGCAACAGACAATGGTAATAAACTTAGATATAGAAAAATATTTTTATAAATTAAATTGGTTGTATATCAAGGCTAAGCTTAATTAAAATTGGATGTAGCATTCCATTTGTGAATTGGGTGATGGGATGTATCAATTAAAACTATTTTTTTGTTCTTATCAATGGTTCAACTTATAGTTTTTTTAAGGCTTCTAGAGGTCTATGACAAGGGAGCCCTCTTTCTCCTCTCCTTTTTATTTTAGTAGAAAAGGTTTGAGTAGACTAATTAGGGAACACAAAATTTAGAAAATGATAAATGGTATCAAAATTTACAACTCTTTGAAGGTAACCAATTTGCTCTTTGTAGATGATGTTTTACTTTTTTGAAATGAGGCATTAAAGGAAGACTTCAAGTATAATTAAGTGTCCAACATATTTTGTATGGCTGCAGGAATGGAAATAAATCTTCAAATAATAAAAATATCCTTTAATAACCTATTTTGTATGGCTACAAGAATGGAAATAAATCTTCAAAAAATAAAAATATCCTTTAATAGGTTTCAACTAGGGCAAATAGAAGTAGTAATGAGAATTTATGAGCATTGTAAAATGTAAGCATAGTCCTAATTTTTATGAGCATTGGAAAATGTGGGCATATTCCTAATTTTGTCTTTCGTCCATTACCATGGGGACATTAAGCATTAAATTCTTCAAAAATGTTAGGCAAAAGTATGAGAGAAACAAAAAAAAGATACCCCTCCTATAATTAATACAAGTAAGAAACTTTTTTCTTTGAAATATGTGTAGAACATTAAAAAATAATAGTAGGTAAAATCTCTGGTTATAAATGGTTTCGAGTTGAACATCTCAAGTGAGGTGTTGACATCTTAACACCACACATCCAATGTATTTTTAGTGGAATCATTAAAGAAGGATTTCCACTTCAATGGAAAATTAGGGTGGTCATACCATTGCATAAATATGAAGACACCAACAATCCTTCAAATTACCTCACCATCATGATTAATCCTCTTTTTACGAAATCGTATGACAACTTAGTAGAAAAAAATATAGTAAGTGGGAAGAAAATAAAGGAAAGAGGGCAATAGGGCAAGAATGTTTTAGACCAAAGTACTCAACAATATATTAATACATTTCTTTAAACCCCTAATAGAGAGAGTATGGAATAGAAAAGGAGAAGTATATTATTGTTTTAATAACTTTAAAAAGCCTTTTAACATAATACCTAGAGGTAATTAAATAAAAGAATGAAAAAACATATCAACCAACTACAAAACAATTATACACAAAGTTTATAGACAAGTGATGGAAAAATCAAAACTCTAAAAGGACTATATGAGTGCTTTGGGAGTAATATTAGGGTGAAACAAGGAATGGCTAGAAAATATGGGAGAAGATTGTAAATATTTTAATTGTTCTTTTAATAATTAGCCAATTGTAATGAGGTGAGTAATTTACCTTTGTATGGTAATGGTTCCTTAGTGTGGCAAGCTCTAAGTTTAGGATCTCATGTTTATAGGCAAGTTATGGAAATCAAAACTCTGAAAGGACTATAAGAGTGTTTTGGGAGTAATATTAGGGCAAAACAAAGAATGGGTAGAAAAAATGGGAGAAGATTGTAAAGTTTTTAATTGTTTTTTAATAATTATCCAATTGTAATGAGGTGAGTCATTTTCCTTTGGATGGTAATGGATACTTAGTGAGGCAAGCTCTAAGTTTAGGATCTCATGTAGTGAAAGATGAATTATTTTAGAAAATTGTAAGAAGGGAGAAGGTACTATTTTAGATAGATTCATGGGATTAATGCCCACTTATCATTACTAAATTCCAATAACTACAACCATGGATTATTTTAAAAAATGGGAATAGGGAAGAAGGTGTGGTTTTAGACAAACTCATGGGATCAATACCCACCTATCATTGTTGATATCTCAAAACTACAAACAATAAAAACAATCATAGAAAGCAAGGGTTGGATCCAAATTGAAAATTATTTCAACATGAGTTAGTTGAGGGATTATAGTTTTAAGTAGTTTAATAAGTTGGATGAGTGGCTAAATTCAATCCCTCCGGAATCGATACCCATCATGACTAAAATTTTGGTAGAAATATTTCTCACAAGTAGATATGAGGAGGATTAATTAGATTGGGTTTATTGGAGCCTTAGATTCTACATAGTTAAGGATGGATACGATAAAATCATTCTAAAATATCCTCTTCATGTATATCAGGTTGAGGATTGGAGAAATATTTGACAATCAAAGAGTTGGTCGAATGTAAACTTATTTTCCTAGAGGTTCATGCACAATGATATCCTTACTTTTGATAATCTAATATGTAGAGGAATCATTGGTCCAATTTTATATGTTTTATGTTACAAAAGTGAGGAAACATCTTACAACTTGATGTTTGGGTTCCTATTCACATGACAGGTATGGGAGCGATGGTTTTTAGCTTATAAAATACGAGCCAATGATGATTTGAATCATATTAATATTTGGGAAATATGGAAGAGGGGTAGATTCAAATTTGAAGCTCTTCATATCCAATGAAATCTTAGATTAAAATTTATTTGGTGGCAACTGTGGTTGGAAAGAAATGGTAAATTTTTTAGAGAATCCTTTTCATCCTTGGATGGCATCTGACAAGTCATTTGGAGCCAAGTCACGAAAAATATGGTAATTTATGCTAACTATGAAACCCAAACTAATATGGGTATGTTGGAGAAGGAAGTCAAATTGCAAGAGGAGGAGGATAAATCTAGTTGGAAACCACCCTCAAAAGGTTGAATCAAAATTAATATTGATGGAGCTACAAAAGGTAATCTAGGTAGAGCTGGAATTGGAGTGGTTTGAAAGAATTATGTTGGGACAATGATCTATTGGAAAATATAGGGCCTAGGTAGGAGCCATGAACAGTAAATCCAAAGCTTTAGCTATCATATTTGCTTCTATCTTGGTGGTAAGACAAGGTTATAGGAGGATAATCATAGAATCCAATTCTAGAATCTTGGTAGGAGTTGTCAATTATATGAGAAATTTTTCTTTGGAGACATGGAGGTTGAGGATTCTTGTCACCCAAATTAAGAAAATATGGAGGGAATTATATGATGTGATTTATATTTATGTGGGTAGAATTGTGAATAAAGTGGTATACTTCTTGGTTAATATGGGTACCAAGGAGGTAGGGGTTCATTGGCATAGTGGCATGGCTATTAAAAATGAGAGGATTAACCAAGTTGGTGAGAAAATATAGTGTTTAGCTAATTTGCATAGTGATTGCGTATATATAGTTTAAGGTATTTGGATCCAATGCATATCTCAATTTACTATTGTAAACAAGTGTTCTTGTCAACTAAGGTTGGGAGGATTCTTTTCCTAACTTGTAATTAATCTTGTTTTAATATAATTTTCCAAAAATAAAATTAGCCAATTGCATTTGGGATGTAGGTAAATAATATCAAGACTAAAATTATAGTCTTCTCTACTCGAAGAGAAGAGAAAGCAACCATATTCTTAATTTGAAGGAAATATTTTAGAGGCAGTAACAAAATCTAAATACCTTGGGTTAGGTTTTCAAAGCAAACTCAATTGAGGAATATGCAAAACGAAATGAATCTAAGCAATATGGAGGGCACTCTAATCATTTCTCAATAGGGAAAAAAAGCACAACTATGGGATTGGAAAACCATTAGGTTATTTATAGATTATTAATTATTGCAGTGGTACTATATCGGTGTGAGGTGTAAGCAAGTAATAAATAAAATTTTAAATGGAGATAAAAAGAAGAAAATAAAAAATTGATTGATTACAAATAATTGAATAATTAAAGCATTGGCTCCATATCAGATTTTACTTACTAAAATAAGGGATTTTCTGCTGAATGTAGAACCTATGATAAGACTATTTTGGTACCTAAAGAAAACAAGAATAGAAGACAACAATGTTGCCAAAACATGTAATAAAAAAATAGAAAAGAGACAAATAAAAAAAAAAAACATACATATATAAAAATGGAGCATTCAATTTCATGAAATCACAAACTCCAACAAAAAAATTAATAGTATGTGAAAATAAATTGCCTAGCTATTGAGAATGAGAGGATTTTGTAGGTTTAAAAACAAATTCAACATTTGGTTAATTTATATTATTATATGCATGGTCTAGAATATTTGGCTCCAATATAAATCTCCTTTTAGTTTTGTAACCATAAGTGGTTAGTTCTTAGTATGTTGGGCTTTAGATTTATAGATTTTTATTGAAAATTTAAAAGGAGGAAACAGATGCTCTTACTAGCTAAGGCTACAAAGTCACAAACTCCATCAAAAAAACTAAATAGTATATGAAAAAATAAATTAGGCTTATCAAGTGGACTGAAAATTTAGGATGAATATAGTTTACATCAACAAGTTTAATCCAAACTATGAATGTTAGAATTCCCAAGAGTAGAACTACAAATCATTACAAGAGTTTGAAGAAACAAAATAGAACTGATTGATTATTCCATGGATCAAATTTGTATAAATAACAAAGTTGATCATTGAAATCTGTTGGATTACAACAACTCATCAAATCTGATCTAGACTATAAATGAGAGTTTACCTGACTCATGGAGTGGAAACTCAAGTAAGTCTATCCTAGTAGAAATTAAGAGAATAATTACTTATTCTAACACCCCCCTTAAGTGATACTAGGGGTGTATTGTACAAATGAGTCCTAACAACATGGCCTAATGAGGTACTCATGTACAATGTTTTTCTTTTCTGGAGAGATGGTAAAAACCCCATGGGAAAAACCATCAATCAAAAAATAAATAGGGAAGAGGCTTGTATTTGTATGGTGAATATTGTCCTCTTAATACGAAAAAAAGGATGAGTCCCGACAATATGGCTTGATGAGGTACTCATGTACAATGTTTTATTTTCTAGAGAGATGGTAAAAACCCCATGGGAAAAACCATCAATCAAAAAATAAATAGGGAAGAGTCTTGTCTTCATATGGTGAATATTGTCCTCTTAATACAAAAAATGATGAGTCCCAACAACATGGCCTGATGAGGTACTCATTTAAAATATATATATGGTGAAAAAATCCCCTCAGGGAAAAACCATTTGTCACAATAAAATATCCAATATAGAGGCATGTCTTCGGATGGCGAATATTGTCCTTATACAAATAATAAGTCTCGACAACTTGTCCTGATTAGGTACTCATAAATAATATATATGATATTGGAGTGATGATAAAAAAAACCACAAGGGAAAAAACCATCCTCCAACCTTTGTTTTAATGCAGCTGTATCACTCCAAGTTTTTTTTGCAACTGTATGTAACTGCTTGTTATTTTTTGCATAACCAAGAAATTGGCAAAGAACCAAGACAAAAGACATAGCCAAAAGTTGAACATCTATATTCTACTGAACCTACCCAATTTAAATCTATGTAGCCAATGATATCCATGAATTTTCCCTCATATAATAGCCCAAAGTGAGAATTTCCTTGCAAGTAGCAGAGTATCCTTTTTGTTGCTTTCCAGTGACTGAAATGAGGTTTATGTGAAAATATGGATATTAAGCCAACAACATATGAGATATCTGGACAAGTATGAGTAAGGTATATCAGACTCCCTAGAATATAACGGTATAGAGTTGCATCACAAATATGGGATGTGCAAGAAGTACTAAGATTGACTCCAGACTAAAAAGGTGTAGGATATGGTTTGCAATCTATCATTTTAAACCTTTGAAGAAGATCTAGAGTGTATTTTTGTTGACACAGTAAAATTCTTGAATTTTTTTCTTTTATTTGGATCCCAAGGAAGTAATGTGCTAGACTCAGATCAACCATATCAAATTTTTCAGAGAGAGAATATTTTATAGTCTGAATGTTAGCGAAGTCACTACCAGTGAGTAGCATATCATCAACATATAGAACGAGTATGGTGATTTTTCCTTCATCTCTCCAAATGTAGACTGTGTTATCAAACTCACAATGGGAAAATCTTGAGGAAAGAAGGAAGGAGTCCATTTTTTCATACCAATCTCTAGGAGCTTTTTTGAGGCCATAGAGAGACTTCTTTAGCCTACAAACAAGAGATGAGTCTTAAGTGAAACCAACAGGTCATTCCATGTATATTTATTTATTTAAATACCCATGTAAGAAAGCACTTTTTACATCCATTTGAAAGACAAGACACTTTTGAGAAGCATCTAGAGCAAGAACTAGTCTTACATAATCCATTTTTGCAACTGGAGCAAAGGTTTCAGTATAATCAATTCCTTAAATTTGAGAGAAAGCTTTGGCTACTAGGTGAGCTTTGTGTTTGTCAATTTCTCCATTAGGACCATATTTTGTTCTATAAATCCATTTACAACAGACTAATTTCCTTCCTTTAGGTAGGGGAACTAAATCCCAAGTATTATTTTTTATTAAAGAAGAGAATTCGTCTTCCATGGCATCATCCCATTCTTTAATACAAGTTGCTTCTTTGAAGGACTGAGGATCAGAGGAAATAGACTAACAAACAAGACCAGTGCATATGGGGTTGGTAGATCTGGATTAAGGAAGATTTTGAATGTAAGGAGTAGCTTATTTAACAATGGTGCGGGCCCATTTTGGCATAGTGGAAGGAATAGAAGGAGTGGAAAGACTTTGATTTGGAGTTACAGGTTCCTCATCTTGATTATCAATCTCTAATTTAATCTCTAGATTTGGTTCTTCATAATATTGAGGTTCTATTATAGGAGAAGGCTCAATAGAGGAAGAGAAAGGTTGAGGATATTTCTAAGGGAATGTTTCATCAAATTGGACATTCCTATGAAAAAAACCTCATGAGTTGAGGGATCAAGGAGCATGTATGCTTTCATTTCCTCAAAATAACCAAAAAATATTAGCTTTTCCTTTTCTTATCTAGAGCCTTCCTTTTCTTCTTTGGAATGTGTTCCCAAGAAGTACACCCAAAGATCTTGAAGAAAGAAACATCCATTTTTGAGCCAGTCCATACTTCTTTAGGAATTGAATGGTCAAGAGCTTTATGAGGTGTGCGGTTTTGAATGTAATTGGAATAGTTAATAGCCTCTACCCAAAAAAATTTTGGAAGGTCTCTTGAATGGAGCATACAATTTGCCATTTCCTTCAATGTTTGGTTTTTCCTTTTTGTAATACCATTTTATTATGGATTATGGGAGACAGAATGTTGATGAATGATGCCATGACTTGATAGAAAGATGGAGAACTCATTACTGCAGTATTCCCCCCATTATATGTGTGAATTTTCTTGATGTTACAGGAGGCCTTATTTT
This sequence comes from Wollemia nobilis, assembly GCA_028583015.1. NCBI lineage: Eukaryota > Viridiplantae > Streptophyta > Pinopsida > Araucariales > Araucariaceae > Wollemia > Wollemia nobilis. The sequence continues at coordinate 8,401,482 of JAQPPZ010003246.1, read as the reverse complement.
CTACTAAGGCTTTGAAAACTTTGAAGTTGGATAGAACATCACTTTTATATTTTAGGAAGTAGACCCAAGTTCTTATAGAAAAGTCATCAATAAAGGTTAGAGCATATTTTACTCCTTGGAAAGAAGATTTTGTAAAGGACATCAAGTCACTATGGATTAATTCTATACAGGATGAGGCTTTTAGAGAACTAATTGGGTGGAAAGGATATTGATGTTACTTTCCAATAGCACATCTAGGACAAAATCCATCAATAGAAGAGACTTTAGGTAAACCTGTTACCATTTCATGTGTGTTCAATTCCTTTGGGTAGTTGTAACTAATATGACCAAACCTTTCATGCCAAAATTTTACTTTCAAGATCTACATGAGTCACAAAGCAGGAGGCCCCTTCTAGATTTTTGAATCCTTTGAAGTGAAATATGTGAGTTTTATGATCAATATCTCCTTTGGCTATGAGAGAATGAGGATCTTGAAAGTCTCTTATCTCAACTCCTATTGAAGAGAACTATTTTCCCCTTTCCATAAGTACAAATATGATAGATGGAGAGGATATTTGTGGCAATGTCTGGAACATAGAGAACATTATTGATAGAGCCACCATAAATTGGTATGTCACCCTTTCCTTTGAATGGGATAAAGGAGGATTCACCAACTTCTATGCTACATGTTGAACTTGAGGAGATAGAAGAGAATGACTCATTTGAAGTAGTCATGTGATGAGTTGCTCCAAAATCTAGGACCCAGTAATTAGATGAAGTATTGGTAGTCTTCCCTTGGAAATTTAGGGCTTTTCCTATTTTCTTTTTATTGTCTATATTTTGATCCTTTATAGCTACCTCTAGTTGTTGTAATATTTTCTAGCATTTATTTGCAGAATGACCATTCGTTTTGCAGTGAGTATAAGTTATGGGACTTATTTCTTTCTTTTTAAAATTTTCTTTAGTGGAGGTGGATGCTACTAAGGCTTTAGAGGAATAGGAAGAGATATCATACTTTAAAAGTTTTTTTTCTTCTCTAGTTAGTCTCTCACAGAATTCTTCTAAGGAGGGAATTTTGAAACTTGCACCAAGAGCAACTTTGGTAGATAGAAAAGTGGTTGTGAATATCTTAAATACACTATTTAATTTAGAAATAATTAGATAGATGCATTCTTCATATTTTTTATCCTTGCCACTACCTTTAAATTGAGTAAGGACTTGTTTGAATTTTGTGATAAAGTCAACAATATTGTTGAAGTTGTCGAGAGATAAAGTTGTTAATTTTTCCTCAAAATGCATTGATCTCATTTGATCTACTTTCCCAAATAAGTTCTTTAGTTTCTCCCAACTTTAATGATGATTTTTACAATCTATAATGTGAAACCACAAGCTTTCATTTACATTAGATCTTATAATACCCATTTGTTCATACATATTTCCTTTATGAACAAATATTTCATATCCTTTTTCAAACTTAGGTTGCTTTTCTTCTAATAGGTGTGTGAGCCCTTTTTGAAAAGTGAGATTTAAAATTTTGGGTTTCCATGTATGGTAGTTATGAGGAGTAAGAAGATCAATTGTATTCATTGAATTCATTTTGAATTTAATCCAAATTTCCCCCCTTTAAATTTAATTTAGAGAATGCAATGGATATTATTTGAGGAATGCCAGAAGATACACCAAATATCTCAAAATACCCACCCTAATGAGAGGGAAACTATAAGTAATTTGAGGAGATTTGATATTAAATTGAGGCCTAAAGAGAACAAATATGCCAGGCCTATATATATTTTCTCTTCAAATACCCACCATGACGAGAGGGAAACTATAAGTATTGATTTGATTAGATACTTGGAACATAGGCTTTATATCATCCAGGCCTATAATGGATATCGTAATAACTCACCCTTACTTGAGGGAAACTATAAGTTATATAGGATTTCCAATATGGGTGAGAGGTGATAAAATATTTGTGCTTTTTAGAAAGAAAAAGAAACGACAAATGCTTTACTTAGAGTAGATTAATAAGTTTAAGAAAGAGATATCATTACTATTTTTTAAAATATTAAGTAATAAGATATTATTTGCCAAAATAGTAAATAAATTTAACATATGTTTATAAAAAGTTTTCTTAATGAGATGATAAAGAAGAATAAAATAGATATATTTTATTAGTTTTAAATTTTTAATTAAGCAAGATATATAAACAAAAATATAATAAGTTCTTTTAATGTAGAGTTTTTTTGAAGAAAGTTTAAAAGAAATGCTTACTTTATCCAATAAAACTTTAAATTTATATATTAAAGAACTTATGAGAAAAAATTAAATTTAGAAATTTGGATGTATAATATAAAGCATTGCTTAATGAAAATATTAAAGAAAAAATATTGATATTTTAATTTTCTTTAATGTTTTAAGCAAAAATTACTTATACCAAATATAAAGGTAATATAAAGGAGGCAAAAAATGACGCATTGACAAACCCCAATATTTTTTGAGATAGGTTCATAAAAGGCACCTCAAAAACCCCCCAAAAAAAATAATTATATTAAAATTTTACAACTCCTCTTTGATCTTCGAGCCAAGGAGAGGTCGAAAGAAAAAGGTAACGAAACACTCCTTTTTCGGATGGCTACAATATTGAATAGATTGACTAAAAGGAATAGAGAACAAATATTTTAGCCTAATAAATGTAGAGAAAAGGAGAGACGATAGAAGAAATAGAGGAGACTACGAACAAAAGGGTGACATCGATTAACGAATAGATGTTGGCAAAGGCAACGATGGTGGGGCAATGAAGACGAAAAACATTTTGAAAAAATTGATGCTCACTTTAACACTCCACGTGCATGGGAAATAAATAAGTTATCGTAAAAAGTAAATACTACTGCATTATTACTAGCGAATTTGATGAAGAGGAGGTGTTTAGATGAATGTGCCAGAAGATATGCTCTTCAAAGTCAATGGCATCACACACCAGCAAATAGATGATGCTGCGAAGGTGCTAAGAGGAAGGTGCAAAGGACCTTCATGACGTAGTGAAGGCAGTGGCAGCACATACCTAAAGAAAAGAGATATTGCTTGCAGAAATATAGAACAAAATGTAAGGGGCCCAAAACAAATTACTTCGTGCCCTTCAAAGAGACTCATATAAAAAAAAAGAATCATAATTTTAGGCTTATGTAAGATGTTTATATAACAAAAAAAATTGATGATCTTTTGGAGTGCAAAATTATGTCAAAAAGGGAAGAAGATCGAGTTTAGAAAATCGTAAGATCTTCAAAAAATATAAAGTAAGGGAATTACCCGTTATGAGGCATAGTATCTAGTGCACCAATTAAAATGGTGGTCAAAATGCCACATTTTTAAAAGTAATAGAACTCTGGTCTATTTTAGTTAGACCAAGAGTTTCTATATGTTGGCGCGAAGAGCGATCCTTCCATTAATAAATAAATGAAGAAGATTAAACGATTTTCGAATAAAAAATATTTTTACATATATTTTGCCCACAAAAAATTAAAAGCTACGAATATTTATCTCCACGTTAGATGATTCACAATGAAGGCTAAGGAAGCCGAACAATCTGCGATTAGATGGAGAGAAAAAAATTAAAGTAAACGTAGGCGAATTTGGAGGGAAAAAAATTATGGCCTCTAAATAAATGTGATTAATTTATATTAGTCTCCATTTAGAGAACACACAAGGATGGCTATGGAGTTGGACGAGCTGCGTGTGAGAAGGAGAGAAAAAATATAAATATATGCATATGAGGAGGGCATAAAACTTATAAAAAATCACCTTGAATAGGACATAGTGTGGCTTTAATTATTTTAAAGCAAGTTGCATTCATTTAGAAGGGGATTTTTATAGAGGCAAGGATCGAAGAAATCAAAATTTTTAGAAAATATTCAAGTTGCATATAAAAAGCATCGAATACTATGAAAGAAAATTTTGAAATTTTGCATCAATGGTAAAAAAAAATTTAGATAAACTGAGAAGGTATTACCATAAGCAAATATCTCCAAAAAAATTGCATATAAGATCAATCTACAATATGTAAAAACCTCTTTCCTTTTAAAATAACAAAGAATAAGATATTAAGAACCAGTTCTTGAAACCTCCTTCAAGAGAGAATGCTAGTAGAATCTATCCTGCTCTGGTACCATGTTAGAATTCCCAAGAGTAGAACTACAAAGCATTACAAGAGTTTGAAGAAAAAAATAGAACTAATTTATTATTCCATAAATCAACTTTGTATAAATAACAAAGTTGATCATTGAGAGTCATTGGATTACAACAACTCATCAAATCTGATCTAGACTATAACTGAGAGTTTACCTAACTCATGAAGGAGTGGAAACTCAAATAAGTCTATCCTAGTAGAACTTAAGAGAATAATTACTTATTCTAACACTGAACACATGCAATAGAAGCACATAGATGCAAATATCAAATGAAAGGAAAAAATTCTTATAGTCCAACTAAGATCCAATTCACACCATCTTCGATGTGACATTAGGATAATGGATAATTTCTCAAGAGGTATTGTTAGAACAAATGTGTCTTTTGCATAGACAAAATAGTGGAGATAAAAAATATTTTTTCAAGGAATGTGTAGCCTACAAGGACATCAATATTACATACAAGGACTCTCTAAAAGTAAACTCACTAATGAAACTTTTTGAATAATAGAAAATTAAAAAAAAAATCTTCAAAATCAACAATAGAAGAAACAAACTACAAAATATGATAAAGAAAATGTCGAGCTTTTTGACTTTGTTCAACAATTTTTTTTCTAAGTTGTTGTTAATATTTAGAAATCTAAATAGAATGTCCAAATTTTGAATCCAAAAGGAAGTAAGGTTCTACACCATATCCCATATTTTATTAAAGTTCTTGGTGCCATAGACTATTCTGGTCTCATGACCGTAATTAAAATCATTTCATTTAAACCAACTTTAACATATAATTTAATCTTCTATACATATATTTTGTATATAACTTAAATTATAAAAATAATTAAAGTTACCCACAATTTAATTTTTGTGAAATTCATCATTAAAGCATTACATCCTGGTATTAACCACACAATACACATTAGAATAGTGCCTTAAAAATAAAAATAGATAATAACCACAAAATTAAAATATCAAATAGCCCTATATTTAAACATAAATAAATCATCATTGATATACAAGCACATACTATAACATCTACTTAGTAATATTACAAGTAATAGAATAAAAAAACATATAAAAAACTTAAACTTCAATGTTTTTTTAAGTGAAAAACCCTTTGCGGGGCCGCCTTGTTTTAAGAGACCACGAACAGGGGGTTCTACACCGTCAAAGTCACCTGGGATCGCACCCAGCCCTGCCCGCACCAACATTACCAATTGGATTTTGGATACCCAATTCAACTTTTTGGTAGGGTGGAAATTCGAACCTGGGACCTCCCATGGAGGATTGCCCTCTCCTCTCCAACTCACCTACAACACCTTGGAGGATTGCCCTCTCCTCTCCAACTCACCTACAACACCTGGGTAATTAAACTTCAATGTTGTCATTATAAAGCTATATATAATTGCACTAACAAAAACAACTCTATCCAGTCAAAATAATGTTGCTAACTCATTTAATGTAAACTACATAAAACGAAGTATGATATTCATTTCCAAACATTCAATACCTATATAAGCACCTTCTAGCACATATATTTAGGAGTTAGAGTAAATGAGCTTACCATTAGAAACTCCATTGACACTTTCCTAGAAAAAAAAAAACCTAACACATCTGTAAATTTCAACTTAAATTACACCGTATTTTCAATTTTTTTTTAATGTAACAAACCTCGTGGTCATGGAACTACTCATTACAATAAGGCATCCCCCCATTTTTATTAACTACACTATCTATTTGCTTCAATAATTCAGTTACTTGTTCCTTCGTTGCTTCAGTTTTAGCGTTATTGTGGAAACCAACAATTTTGTTATTACATCGTCCAAGAACGTCCTGCGTGAAACATAAATTTATAAGCATAGAATTTAAAACATAGGGAAAGAGGGCCATGCGCATTTTCAAAGAGAGGGCCTTTTGCTTTTAGCATTTTAAGAGCCCTTTTGAATGGTGGGGAGGGGTCCATTAAATAGCCATTAAATGAAATGAAAAGGCTACCTTAAAATAAGAAGTTACCTCTCTATTTTAAAAATCACTAAAAGGATGATTATGAAGAGTAAATCTCTCTCTCCCCCTCTTATTTTTAAGGCAAAGGAAAAGGTTCACACTCCTTCAAAAGTGAGGAGGTTCACATCGATGTATTTGAGGTTTAGCGCATAGAGAACTGCTGGTCTGGAACGAGAATAGCTGGCGCCTACTTAGAGGTTATGGTATCATCAAGGATGCCAACTCAATACTGATAGGATGATTCAGTAAAACATCGGAACCCTTTAGATCAAATCCAGAGCCTTAAGAAGACTTAACCTCCCTGGAATAAGGAAAAATATGGAGAAAAATAATAAGATTAAGATATGGGAAAGGAGTCATATTAGTAGCCTAGACATCATTTACAAAGAAATTTGTAAGTTTTCAAGATTACTAAGTTCTAAACATATGACTATCATTTAAGACTACTTAAATGATTTTATTTTATATCAAAGTGTTGTCTGGTTTGGAATGATCATAGAGAATAAAAGCATAGAATGAAAGTACATGAAACTGAAATCCATTTTACGACTACTCAAATATTTGTCATGTTTTTTTCTTTTGATGAAGAACCTTTTATATACAACATATCCGTAACATGTGAGGTGGGCCTATCGATAATTGGAGAGTTTTAACTACCCACTTGCTCTCCAACTCCTCTACATGAGCAGATATTTGTCATGTTTTATTTCAAGAATATTGTCTGGTTTGGATGATCATAGAAAATAAAAACATAGAATGAAAGTACAGGGTCACAAATTTGGTTTATATTTATATTTAAAATTTTGGTTTATATTTATATTTAAAAATTTGCATATGTTTAATGTAGACAAGAAAATTAATAGTAGTTATATTTTAATTGGTTGAGATCATCATAAAATAGTTATAAATTAAAAATTGTTTTTAACTTGAATAAATTTTAATTAATTAATATAATTAAAATTTATATATAGTTTGAAAAAGTTGTGCATGCTTCAATAATAAACCTACAAGTCTAGAGCAATCTTCAGCTTTTCTTGTTCTAGAAATAAAGTAAGTGTTATGAGTTTGAGAAGGATGAAAAGTACAAGCAAGGAGCTAGCACCACTTCTCATTTTTTAAATATTAAGAGAAATTAAAAAACTGAAGGATTTTTATAAATAAAATATAGGTAGTATGGTAAGAAAGTCATTTTTTGAAAATCTTCATTAGCAATATGGATGCCCTACTTACAAATATATGGAAAACCCTATATAGGTAGTATATTACACAAAAAGTAAAGTGATTATGTGGATGAGATGTTCAAACATGAAATAATGGTTTTTAGAAGATAAGAGCTAATATGTAAATCTCACGGATACTAGTTAGTTTTGTAGAGATTAAAAATGGATCAAGTGGATATAGGGATTGAATCCAAATTATTCCATCACTTTTCTTCAAAAATGGTTTTCCCTTATTCTATTTCGAGTTAGAAATTAGGGATAAAGTAATGGATGGTGGCCCTTGGTTTAGGGGAAAATATGCAATATATTTAATACCACAAAGCAATAATTGTTTAAAAAATATAGACTATTAAAAGGTATCTGGTGTGGATTATGTTTTGGACTTTCTTATCATCTTATCAATAAGGAGGTTTTGAAGAATATACTCTAAGGGTGTTCATCTAAAAGAGAACCAACTACTAAGGAGATAAGGCATGCTATATATGGTATAGTACATTAGGATTAAATTTAAATCAAGAGAACAAGATCAACAAGTGAATTATAAAGGCATTGCATTATGATTCCATAAATTGTTATGAGATTGGACACATGACAAGAAATTGTAAAGTGAAAATGATGGAGAGTGATGGAAAATATTGGGTGTGAGACAACTTTCAATATGAAGAAAAGAGATCATATCATAGAACTTGGATCAAATAAAAAAAGTTACATTCCCTAGAAAGTGCCAATGAAAAATTGTTATACATCATCAAATAGTAAAGGCCATCAAGATTTACTCCAATCAACAATAAAAAAACAATTGACAGAAGGGAGAAGGGAGAACAATATGCAAGTTAAAATTTAGGAGTTAAAGGAGCAACTCAGGTCAAGGAATTAAATTTTAAGACAAATGAGATGATATAGGTAAAGTTTAATCCATAGAAATCATCTCATTTTTCTCAAGTAGTATAAAATATTTTTCTTGAAATAAAAATAAAAGTATTACAAAGTGCATCCATTGCACTTTAGGGTTTCAAGAGTAGCATAATAAATAAATGCATATGGAGTATGTATATGGAAATATAGGATTTCTAGGGTAGTATATGAAACTAATTTCCTATGTAGGATCATCCTTGTACTTTAAGTGTTTTAGGGTAACATACAAAAAAAATTGTTTTCAAGTCTATTCCTTGCCTTTTACATTCTTTACGATAAGATAAATATTTATAAGATAATTCTCATTATGAATAATGTGGAAAAATAAAAGAGATTTATGAAGATGAAATCGGTCGTGGGAAGAACCAATATTTTGGGTCTGCATCCTTAGAGGAGAGCAATATGGTGAGCAGCTTGGTGGGGTGTGGTGTTGGTTTCGAGTCCTGACAAAACCCTAGCATGAAGGATGTTGATCATGGGTCAGGAGAACAGGGGTGTGGTGTTGGTTTCGAGTCCTGACAAAACCCTAGCATGAAGGATGTTGATCATGGGTCAGGAGAACAGTTGTAGACGGGCAATGAGAATGAAAAAAATAATATCTCTAATCCAGGGGTATTATCTTAAGTAAATATTTTAAATGGAAAGCAGAAGGTGAATAATTTTTTTTAATATACAACCACTTGAAGGAAGACTCTTGGTTTTGGACTCTTTGGCATGACATGGCTACTCCACTAGGAGAGCTTGCACTGGCTAGAAAAATTTTGATTGTCCAGCCTAAGTTAGACACTATTATAAAGTAGGCAAGTCCCAAATGAAAACATTTAGGGTTCGTGGAGATTGTGGCCATGCCTAAAAGCTTTATTTTTGTGAATTTGAACTATGAGGAGGATTGGCATAGGGTTATTCAATGGGGACCTTGATTTTATGGTCACAAAGGGATTTTCTTGGGAAAATGCGCACCAAAGATCTAAACACTCAAATTATTGCTTTTGGGTCTTTCGAGGTAAGGGTTTTGGAACTCCCCCTCTATTTATAGCATGAAGATATTTTTTTTGGTATTGCTCAAGAAATTGTGCATTTGATTGTGATAGATTTGGTAACCTTAGCTTGGTCTAAGTTGATTTTTTCCAAAATGTGTGTGAATGCAAATATGAAAATATAGTTTTTGAAGTCGATTTAGATTGAATTTAAGTATGGCATATGGACACAACATTTAGAATACAAGAATATTACATTCAAATGCTCTCTATGTAAGATTAGACACTCTAGCTTCAATTATGTCATGAAAAGGAAAGGAAACTAGGGGAAACAAATGTAGAAACATAAAAAAAACTTAAATCCTCATTCTTCTAAGAAGGAGGGACAAAAAAATATAGGTACCAATTTTACAGATAATGAAGATGCTCTAAAAAATCTCAATCTAAGGCTCTAGAGAAAGGAGTGGTTGCTCTTGAAGAAGGCAAGTTGGAAGAAGAAAATATTAAGGTAAGCCTCTTGATATATGAACCTTTTGTGAAGAATAATATGATTGTTGGAATAAATTTCTCTAGTTGTCTACAAGATTTAGAAATTGAAATAACCCTAGTGGATGGTTTTTGTAAATATAGTGAGGTAAATCCCAAATCTCCAATTGAGGAACCAATTCAAATGGAAGTAAATAAAGAAGATCTGAATATCACCCTTGACCTCTTGAGAAATAAATAGAAATTATAGTAAAATCGGGAGGGAAGAGTAGTAATCCAAATAAAATTACAAGAAGCCAAAAGAAAGGGAAAGTAGATATTGGATCAAATTCTCAGATGGGAAGACCATTGAAGGCAGAAGTTAAAAAGAAGGAAAATGTTATTGAGGTGGCGAATGGCACTTAGGCAATCCTTAACTTTAGGGGGAAGAAACACCCTTCAAAATCAAGTAATGAAAATAATATCTTGGAACAATAGGGGGTTGGACGACCCCTCAAAACATCTGGCAATTTTTGCTTTAAGATAGGATCGTCAACTAGATATAATTTTACTACAAAAGACTAAAATGAATATTCAAAATTCAAAAAGGATAAAATATGTTATTTGGAAGTAGTCAAAATGTTTGGTGAGTCTGAAAAATGGGCTCGCTGGGGTATATATGCTTTTGGAATAAAAATAAAATTGAAGGAAGACATATAGTTAGCAATAATAATTTTATTTCCTTGTTCTATCATAATTTGGAGACAAAAAAAAGTTGGCTACCAACGAATTTTTATGCGCTGAACTTGGTGATGGAAAAAATATGACTATGGTTGGAGTTATATCAACTCATATTAACCTTAACCTTCAATAGAGTAGATGTTATAGTCCTCTAAAAAAAATTATTTTGATCAATGGATCCACTCTTGGGTACTTTAATTCATCACATGGACTCTCCAAAGGTGATTCACTATCTTCTTATCTATTAGTTATTCTTGTGGAGGCATTTGGGAGAGCTTTCTCAAAGGCAAAAATAGAAGGAAAAATCAAAAGTGTTTAGGTTACAAGAAATTATCCCTTTGAATATCATCCCTAAATTCTTGATGATACTTTTCTTTTGGATCATTCATCATTGGGTGAGACCATGAAGTTAAAATCATTAATCATGCTATGAGAAGGCTACTAGATGCTTGGTTAATACCATAATATCCATAATTATTCATTAACACTGCCCCAAATTTACAAAGGATTATCGTGGACATTTAAAGGTTTTAAATTGAAAAAATCATCAACCTACTTGGGTATTCTTTTGCCTCATAAAGAGAAGAAAAAAGATCTTTTAGACTCATGTTTGGATAGAATGAAATCTTGTTGAGTAAGTTAAAAAGGTAAGTTCATAACTATGGCTGAAAGACTACATCTCATAAAGACTAAATTGCAATCCATCCCCATTTATATGACGTAACTTTAATGATTGCCAAAAAGTATAACATTCAAATTTGACAAAGTTCAAACAAATTTAATTTGGGAAGGATGTGAGGAAAAATTTAGATTTTCTCTTTTTAAGTAGAACAAACTTACAAACTTATGAGATTTGCATTAGGAAAAAACTTGATTGAATATTATTCAAATATCAAGGAAAGAGTGGGTGAAAATTTTACTTCAAAAATATATAGGTTCTCTTGAAGCAATTAAATTATTTAGAAAACAAACCTTAGCCAAAGGATCACCAATGTGAAACTTTATACCAAATAATTATTGGTTGATCAAGGAATCTATTGGATGGTCAGTTAATGATAAGGATTATGCAAAATTGATGCTTGGTTAATGCCTTATATTCTTGTATTTGATTCAAAATAGCAACCATTGGATTGGAAATGCCTAAATTGTAAAGGTCCAAATGTCAAAGATTATATTAATTTGAGCAATAACTTAAGATCATGGATTTCTATTTGTAGTTTTGTTAAAGAATATAAACTCTAACAAATATTAAATAAACTTCAATTCATAATAAAAATGACCCCGATATACTCCAACTTTTCAACCTATTCAAAAAATATATATTCTCTTTCAACCTATTCAAAAAATATATATTTTATTTAATTCATTGATTACAAAATTTATTTTAATACTTTAAATTTTGAGTAAAATTTTATTTTCCTCCAATTTCTAAGAATAGCTATAATGAATATACTTACCTAGACTACTTGAAGTCAACTAAATTCGTTTACCTAGTCAACTATAGTTGACTTATTAGTATAGACGACTCCATGTTATCTTTTATTACGCTCCTATAAAATAACTTTCTTTTAATTAAGTTAACAAGAGTGCATAGGTCTCTAATGTTAGTTTAGTAATTATGAAAAAAAAAAAAAATTATGTATGTGAGTATTTTCTCAACTAGTGGATAATTAAAAGCCTTTAATAATGAAAATACCCTACCCTTATTCATATAAGGTCCCTTCTATAACGATTTCTAAAACGTAAAATACTTATGTGTACCATGATCATGCCATAGACCATAAGGATGGATTTAAGTTACTATTATTTTTATTTGTTCTGTAAAAGTGATTCTCGTGAATCCAAAGATAAAATGAAAAAGTACTAAAGTTCTATTTATGAATAAAGTGGGAGAAAAATGGTTTTTAAAGTCTTCAGAGAGTGCTCGACCAATTAAAAAGTGCTTTAAAGTCTAGAAATAGCTCCTTCACTTGACCATAAAAATATAGGTCGATCATTAGGAAGATAGAATGCGCTGAAGATTCATTCAGTATTGGAACAGCTGAGGAAAAAATTAGGAGGTGCTCTGAGGAGAAGGGATTTCTGAGATTTTTGGAACAGCATGAATGGCTTTGCCTGGAGGTACCCAATGTCGGAATAATGTCTCGTTTAAGGAAGCCCTTCGTGGCTCAGGCTTTTCTTCTGTTTGGCATAATGCAGAGGGTAATTCTTCAGGCCCAAGTAATTCTTCTTTGGAAGGAGGGTTTCGTGCAAAGCGAGTTAATGGATGCTTGGAAAGGGCTGGGGAGCGGCCTGTTCTTGTGATTCAGCCTGAGTCAATTGCAGATGATGTTGAATATATGCAAAATCATGCTTTAATATGCAAATTCTTGGGTATTCGCATCCCTTTCTTGGCATTTGAAAAGTGGGCCAGGAGTACTTGGAACCCGGTCGGTGATATGGAGATCATGATGGGAGCTAATAATTTCTTTCTGGTGGTGTTTTCCTGCTTGGCAGACCGAAATAGGGCTTTTGAGGGGGGCCCATACTTTTATAACCAGATTGGCCGATTTATTAAACCCTGGCATATGGGTTTTAATCCGACTGAAGAGATTCCTTCTAGGGTTCCAGTGTGGGTTCGACTTCCATGGCTACCTTTGGAGTTTTGGCGGACGGATATTCTACACATGATTGCATTGGTGTTAGGCAAACCAGTGGGACCATCTCAGCAAACTTCATACAAAAATGTAGTCTCACGTGCCCGTATTTGTGTGGAATTGGATTTATCTAAGCCTCTACTTGATTCTATGCAAATATGTGTTGGCTCTTTTTCTTGGGTTCAACATTTAGACTATGAAACTATTCCTTTCCGTTGTCGGTTGTGTCATGAGTACGGGCATCTTCAGCGTAAATGCCCTAAAATGCTCGAAAATAAATCATTTGGTTCTAAAAATCCAAATCTACAATCTCAGGGTGGGAAGTCAGTTACACAAGAGGCTGGACCTGGACAGGGGAGGGCTCCCATGGATGTTAGTGGGGTAGACAAAGAATGCTTTGTTCCAGTTAAGAATCGTAATAAGGGAAAAGGGTTGAAGCGGACCTTTACTGCTAGACAAATGGATGGCCTGTATAATAAGTTTGATGCCTTAGATGAGTTGGTATCTCCTGATGAAGGAATGAATGGTAATTTGAATATGGATACTCAAAATGTAACTGAGGTGTTGAATCCTAATGGGCAACAGGAAGTGACAGATTCTTCTTTGAACACAGCCCTGGCAATTGTTCCTGTTTCGGAGGGGCAACAGGATGGTGTGAAAGGGGATGACCCTCTTTTGGCTGATTTGCTAACTTGTAGTAGAGGAAAGGGTTCTTGGCCTAGTCCTTCTCTAGGGTTACTCCAACAGAACTTTAAAAAAGAGGCCCCTACGAAGCTGATTAAGGTAGGTAGAAAGAAAGATGCACATAAACTGCATATGGAGGGAGAAACATTGGTTGAGAGTGGGGTGGTTAAACCCCTGGAGTCTCACTTTTCTTCTCTCTCTAAATGATTGTTCTTTCTTGGAATGTGAGAGGTTTGAATAGATTACCTTGTCAAAAAGCTATTCGGGATTTGTTTCAGGCACATAAGCCGGATGTTGTTTTTCTTCAAGAATCTAAATTATCGGTGGAGGGTCTATTTAGTATTGCTTCTAAACTCTGGCCTCGAGGTCTTTGTCAGTGTGTTGGGGCTATGGGTAGTGCTGGGGGGCTTGTTAGCCTTTGGAATCCGTAAGCTTACTCCTCTTTGGTGGGTATCGAATAAGTCATCTCTTTCTATGATAGCTTCTTGCCATGAGTCTGGAGAAGTGGTTTTGTTCACTAACATTTACGCCCCCTCGGATCTTGCTGGGAAGGTGTTGTTGTGGAATCATATTCAAAGTGTTCGAGCCTTGGTTCCATTCTATCCTTGGATTATGGCTGGATATTTTAATGTTGTATCTAGTATTGATGAGAAGAGGGGTGGTGTGGGTACTTTGGGGCCTGCCTCTAGACTCCTTAATGATAATATTTAGCTTCTTAATCTGGTGGATATTAAGCCAAAGAATGGTGTGTTCACTTGGACGAATAAGCGGTGTGGTTCTAACTCGATCTCTGAGAGGTTGGACAGGTTTCTTACTTCTTCATTTTGGATTAGCAATTCTTGGGTTACTAACTCAACGATTCTTGATTGGAGGGGATCAGACCACTGGCCTATTAAACTTGTTATCTCTCGGAAAGAAATGGATCATCATCCAAGTTTTAAATTCCAGTTAATGTGGCTTACGGATCCCTCTTTGTACGAGTTGATGAAAGTCTGGTGGAGTCAGGGTTGTCCTTCCCACAGTACTGCTATGTACTCTTTTGTTAAAAGACTCCAATTTGTGAAATATCAACTCAAAAATTTGAATAGGCAGTGTTTCGGGAATCTATTTCAGGCTAAAACTTTGGCCCAAAGAAGGCTTGATGTTATCACCAGACATATTAGAGATCATGGGTTAACAGAGCAGAATTTGCAGGAGGAGTCTGAAGCTTTGCATGAACTTCAATAATGGGAGCTTTGGGAAGAGATTTTCTGGAAGCAAAAGTCCAGGGTGGAATGGTTACAAGGAGATCGAAATACAGCTTTTTTCTTTAACACTGTTAAGGCTCGAAGACACGGTAATGGTATTTATTCGATTATTTCTTCTCAAGGTATTCAGTTGTCTGCTTCTCAGGATATCTCTCGGGAAGTCTGTTCGATTTTTTCTTCCTTATATTCTGAGGATTTTTGTGGGGATCATGTTGATGATCATACTATTTTGCGTTGTATTCCTTCTGTTATTTCAGAAGATATCAATGCATGCCTTCTTCAACCTATTTCCATTGATGAACTAGAAAGGGTAGTTTTCCTTATGAAGACTGGGAAAGCTCCGGGGCCTGACGGCTTCCCGGTTGAGTTCTTTCAACACTTTTGGGAAATTATTAAATCTGATCTTTTGAGGGTTGTTCTTGAGTCCTTTCATAACCATCAGTTGTTGAAAGCTTTGAATTCCACTTTTTTGATGCTAATTCCTAAAAAGGAGGGTGCTAGCTCTTTTGATCAGTTTCGGCCTATTGCTCTCTGCAATGTGGTGTATAAAATTATTACTAAGCTGATTGCGAAGCGTCTCAAGCCTTGGCTGGATAGAGTTGTTTCTGATGAGCAGGGTGGCTATGTGGCTAGCCGACAGATTTTGGATGGAGTGGCTATTGCTGCCGAGGCGATTCAGTCTATGAGCACTTCTAAGAATAAGTTTATGTTTATGAAGTTGGATATGGCGAAGGCTTATGACATGGTGAAATGGTCTTTTCTTCACAAAATCCTCTTGGCCTTTGTATTTGATCCTTCTTGGATTGAGTGGATTATGAGTTGTATTACAACTCCCTCATATTCTGTCCTAATTAATGGAAAGCCCTCTCCTTTGTTTCATGCTTCCCGGGGTCTTCGGCAGGGGGATCCTTTATCTCCGTACTTGTTTATAATTATGGTTGAAGGTCTGGGTCGCTGGCTTAAATATCAGGTTCACCAGGGTCTTATTCATGGATGGAAATGGGAGAATAGTAGGCCAGCCATTTCCCATCTTCAGTTTGTTGATGACACTGCTCTCTTGGGTGTAGCTTCTATTTGTGAAGCAACCAACTTTAGACATGCTTTGGACTTGTATTTGGCTATCTCTGGTCAGGAGATTAATGAGCACAAGTCTATTATTTTATTTTTCAATACAGATCCCAGGGTTCAAGCTAGAATTGTTCAGATTCTCAGGTTTCAGGTTGGAACTCTTCCTCTTACATACTTGGGGATTCCCATTTCTGTTGGTCCTCTACCTAGGGCGGTTTGGACTAACATACTTGACAAATTTCGTAGTCGAGTTATTCATTGGACTCATAGATGGTTAACTTTTGTTGGTCGGGTTTTACTTTTGAAGTCAGTTGTTCAAGATTTACTGGTGTATAGATGCCTTATTCGATTGCTCCAACAAGTTTTCTTCATGACCTGGATTCTCTTTCTAGGCAATTCCTATGGGTTGGCAATATTGGTTCCTCAAAATGGAGTCTTGTTAAATGGGAGACTATTTGTCGACCAAGGCAAGCTGGGGGGTTGGGTCTTCGTCTAAGCTCTCTTTCTGGGACTGCTTTGGCTGCTAAGCTGTATTGGCGTTGGTGTAGTAATCAGGAGCAAACTTGGGCCAATATTATCTCCCACAAGTATCTTAGGGGAGTGGAAGGTTCAGAGATTCCTCGATACAGCTTGACTGGTCGAGGATCATTTGTTTGGAATACTTTGAAAAAGGGAGCAAAGCTGGTTAAGCAGGGGTTATTCTGGATTTGTTATACTGGGTCTCGGGCTCTTTTTTGGTAGGATTCTTTGGATGGCTTTGCTCCTCTTCTTAGCGAGTTTCCACATCTTCAAGATCTTGCTCAATGCTTTTGGGATGCTGGATGGTTGAAGGTGGCAAATTTCAAAACTGTTAAGTCCTTTGGTCAGATGGTTAGTCTCCAGTGGAAGGATCCTCGATAATGGCCTGCTGGTGGCACTATGGATGCGAGGGCAGAGCTGGCCCGTATTCTCGCTAGTCGTCCCTGCTCTTCTCTACCTGGGGATGATGTGCTAGCATGGGGAAGAGATAATAGAGGGATATTTTCGGTTGCTGCTGGTTATTGTGTTTTGGATCGGCAACGGTTTGGTGAGGAGGAGGTTCCGTGGTGGAAGCAAGTTTGGAATAAGTTTATTTGGCCGAAGTGTAGTTTTTATGTGTGGCAGGCTACTCATAATCGTTGTCTCACTTGAGATAATTTTCAAAAGCGTGGGTTTGTTGGCCCCTCTTTATGCTATAACTGTGGGAAGGCTGAAGAATCTGTTGGGCATTTACTTCTCCAATGTGAATTTGCTCGACAAGTCTGGCATTATTGGTGGGGAGTATGGAATCACCCTTGTTCGCATGCTTCATCAATAGTTGATTTTTGGAGGAGTATGGGGCGGCCTCCTGCAGTGGCTTTCTTTTTACAAGTTGGATGGAGTATTGGTCCTTCATGCATTTTTTGGCAGATTTGGCTTGAACGGAACCGTCGGATTTTCCAATGTAAGGTGTTAACTACTTCCCAGGTCTGGTAGAGGATTTTGCGAATGATCCAAGAAACTGTGTCTGCAAAATGTCAGATTATTTCTCCTGTGGACCATGCAGAACATCAGATCATGGAAATATTAGGCTTGATGGTTAATGGTCCTGGTCCTAATGTCTCTTGCAGACGTATGGGTCAGAATAATCGGGTGCGGAGGGTTGGCAAATGGAATCCGCCTCCTTCGGGAGTGCTGAAAATTAATACGGATGGATCTTCCCGGGGTAATCCGGGTAATGCTGGTATTGGTGGTGTGGGGCGGGATAGTAGTGGTACTATCCAATTTTTTTTCTCTTGCTTTAAGGGACATCATTCTAATAACTTCATGGAAGCACTCGCAATTTTATATGCTTTGGAGCAAGGGTATGCTTTGGGTTGGCGTCGGATTGTTTGTGAATCTGATTCTCAGATTGTTATAAATTTGTTAAATTCTGGAGATAGTCTTCATGGTTGTTGGCGGTTGAGTTGGGTTGCTCGGAAAATTCTTAATATCTCTGCTCACTTGGACTTCATTTCTTTTGTGCATATTCCTCGGGAGTGGAATAGGGTAGCGGATTTGTTAGCTAAATGGGCTTCTAAGTTTCAAGATGGTTGGGATGTTCAAAATTGGTCTCAACTTTCTTCTGATTGCTCTCAATCTCTCTCTTCTTTATTGAGAGCTGATATGTCTGAATATCTTCTGCTTTTTCTTTGTATCATGAATGTTTTGTTGAGTTAATAAATTTTTACCCTCTTTTACAAAAAAAAAAAAGAATGCGCTCCACCTTAATTCTATAAAAAAAAAATGCATTTAACTAAAGTTTAAATGTTTCAACACATCGTATTAGTTTAGCTTTATCCTTTTTTTAAAAAGATTCAAATTTAAACTATAATAAATTTATTATCTAAAATAAAATAAATAAAAAAATTTAAATTTAAATTTAATTATTGATATAATATAACTTATTTATTGTAGGTGAGATGAAGAGGATAAGACAATCTTCTAAGGAAGGTCTTTGCTTTGAATATCTACCTTGTCAAACGCACATTAGGCACCCAAAATTCAGTTGATAATGTTGGTGCAGGGTTGGGTGTGACTCCCCCGGATGATTTTGACGGTGTAGAACTCCTTGGTCTTGGTTTGCAATATAATATAAAATTATTCAACAATATAAAAAAAAAAAATTATTGATACAATATAAAATTATTCAATAATTTTTTGGCAGATTTCTTTTGAAAGCTACTACAATTTAAAAAAAAAAAAAAAAAAACTTTATTGTTTTAACTATTTAAATATCATAGGTGTAATCTACTTTCATTTTGAAATGTGTTTATTTTTTTAACTTTTTATTTTATTCTCATTTTGATTTTGAGATACTTTACTTAAAGTAGCATTTCAAAATTATTATTATTATTAGAAAATTATCCATAATTATTTAACTCTATAAATTTTTTTTATCTCATTTTCATGGTTTGACTATTTTACTCATTTCTTCTACATAGTAATTTATTCATAGTTCTTTTTTATCAGTGTTTTTTTCAACAATAGTATAGACATACACAAATTCTCTAAATAAAAGTTGTTTGTCTACATGAACAACATTAAAACAAAAATATATGATAGGTTATTCTCCAATCCTATAAAATATATCTAAACTAGACCATAATAGTAATGAGAAAAAAAAAATAAATGATAGGTTACTCTCCAATCCTATCAAATATATTTAAACTAGACCATAATAGTGATGAGGGAACTAACCTTCTTATTTATTCAATGAATGTTTTTTATCTCAGGATGTATGATAGATATAATTACTATTTCACACATTATGTTATACTTGCAAAGATTTATTTGTCATTTTCTACTTTATTTGTTAGATAAATGAAATTATATTATGTTAACAAATAATCTGAAAATTATCTTATAATTCCATACAAAATGCACATTAGGCATCCAAAAATTAGTTGATAATGCTGGTGCAGTCAGGGTTCGGTGTGACTCCCCCAAATGATCTTTACGGTGTAGAACTTCCTGAACCTGGTTTCTCAAACGAAGGCGGCCCCACAAGGAATTATTGATACAAAAAAATATTATTGATACAATATAAAAATATTCAACGTTTTTTTTTTGTTTGGGAGATTTATTTTCAAAGCTACAACAATTTATTTAATATATATATATATATATATATATATATATATATATATATATATATATTTGTTTTAACTATTTAAATATCATAGGTGTAATCTATTTTCATTTTGAAATATTTTTATTGTTTTAACTTTTTATTTGATTCTCATTTTGGTTTTGAGATACTTCATGTAAAGTAGCATTTCAACATAATTATTATTATTAGAAAATTATCCATAATTATTTAACTCTATAAAAAAATTTATCTTATTTTCGTGATTTAATTACTTTACTCATTTCTTCTACATAGTAATTTATTCATAGTATTTATTTATTAGTGCTTTTTCCAACAATAGTATAGACATACACAAATGCTCTAAATGAAAGTTATTTGTCTACATGAACAACATTAAAACAAAAATATATGATAGGTTACTCTCCAATCCTATAAAATATATCTAAACTAGACCATAATAGTGATGAGGGAACTAACCTTTTTATTTATTTAATGATTGTTTTTTATCTCACAATGTATGATAGATATAATTACTATTTTCACACATTATGTTATACTTGCAAATATTTATTTGTCATTTTCTACTTTCTTTATTAGATCAATGAAATTCTATTATCTTAAAAAATAATCTGAAAATTATCTTATAATTATAATTCCATACATTTTAGTTGCACACAAGAAAATAAATAAACTTTAACAACAATTAAAAATCCGTAGGTCCCATTACAAAATATACTATAAATCACTTATAAATACAATAAAATTATGTAGCATAAGATGAATGCAATGAAGCATAGGAAGATAAAATCTAACCTTAAGTTCTTTTGGGCTATTTTCCAACTTCTCTTCGAGAATAATTTTGTTTTTGTCCAATGCATCCCCATGAGTAAAGACAATTACCATATAGTTTACTATTCTTGGTCCAAATAAGATTTGGAATGTATTTAAAACTTCTCGTTCCTATGGAGTAAATCAAATTTTAAGAGAAAGAACCATAAAAAATTTATACAAACTAGTTGAAAAAATTTAAGAATCTCTTTTGTAACGAAATTTTGATAGACACTTGAATCAAAAAGACCTAAAGTGAAACAACTTTTAAAACTTAAATTTTTTTACTACCTTTAAAATGGTATTCTATATATGTATGAGAGAGAGTCTTGTGATAGAACCCCCACATGTATTTTAGGCATCAATTTATTTCTTTCTAAAAATATCAAGAGGTTTTAGGAATACATGAACCATTTATCAACAAGGAATCCAAAAAAATAATAACCTTCCAAAAAAAATTAGTAGAGTAGAAATAATGGTATAATGCATATAAATACTTGATTGAAATGGACGTTGGCATTAAGGTGTTTTTAGATTACTTTTGACTATCAACTACTCTATTATACTTCCTTATATTTTACATAGTATATAGAGAATACATAAAATGCATTATTTAGAAATTTTGAATTATATGAATAATTTCAATTATAATTACAACTTATTTGAACTTCATTTCTAATACAATATAAAAAAACCTCTCATTTTTCATGATAGGGTATTTTCATTGGTATGGCAATAGACACTCTACAAAAATGTATGATTTCCTTTTGGAATTAAATTGTTTTACCTGCATTACACATTTATAATTTTAATAACCAAAACTATAAAAAATTCTTTGTACTCTAAAAAAAAGACTGTTATTGAACAAAATTATTAAAATAACTTGTCATAAAATAATTACTAATAGATCTTTATACTCTTAGAAAGTGACTGATAATTAATCAAAATTATTTTTATACCTTCTTATAAATAACTACTAACAGATATGTGTTGATGATGGAATGATAATTGTCCACATTTAAGTATTGACATGGAACCATTAAGAATCAAATGAGGGTATATTTTCCTTATATTGTTATTTTTAGACACTAAACAATTAAAATAAAAATTATAGTTTCACTTGGTTTTCATGGACCTATGAAAACTTGTACTAAAACTTCCACTCAGGTCTAATGCACACTCAAAATATTCAGATCAAACTCCTAACACAATCAGAAGATTCATATCAAACTACTACATTTGCAACAAAAATGCCCTAAGGTTTGAACCTAGGTCTAGGTTTGAGCCTAAGTCTCTTCTTGGTAAGTGTCTAGCTAGGCAATTACCAATGATCTAAGCGCTCACCTTCACTACTTGTTATTTTTTATTTAATTTTGTGTCCCAATTATAGTTTTTAACAAAGTTGAAAGGAAGGGATAAAGGCTTCATCCAACCTCCAATTAAGACATTCTTTTTGCTATTCTAGGTGAATACTTCTATGATACACTATAATAGTCTCTTTCAATATTTTAACAAAGTTGAAAGGAAGGGACAAAGGCTCCATCCAACCTCCAATTAAGACATTATTTTTGCTATTCTAGGTGAATACTTATATGCTACACTATGCTAGTCCCTTCAGTATTTTAAAAAATTTGAAAGGAAGGGATAAAGGCTCCGTACAACCTCCAATTAAGACATTTTTGCTATTCTAGGTGAATACTTCTATGCTACACTATACTAGTCTCTTTCAGTATTCGTGAATAAATAAAAATGCATAAAATATTAAAACATTTTTAAGGTTAATAATATTCTTTTTCATTGAATTACTTTTAATATCATATAATTAATTAAAAATAAATATAAAATAATAAAATACATTAAAAATTGTGATAAGTTTATCTTTTTCATGATTTAATTAAAATCTAAATCTACTTATAAAACTTAATAATATAGCCTCGCAGATTGAACACTTATCCCTTTCTTGGTACTTTTAGCCTTGGTGCTTTCAATTGAACACTTATCCCTTTCTTGGTACTTTTAGCCTTGGTGCTTTCAACCGCACAAAATGTTTAAAATGAGTAGTTATAGGAGTGAACTACGCGAAGATCTATGTGGTGGCTTTCGGGTTAGAAAATGGCGACCATAAATATCTGACTGCCTGTCCATGAAGATTCATGGTGACTACCGAGTGGTTATAGGGGCATACTACGCGAAGATCTATGTGGCATCTTCTGGGGTAGACAATGACGACCATAAAATTTAGATAGTCTACCCATGAAGATTCATGGTGACTACCAATTCCATCGTGTAAATTATAAAAAATTAATAATATATTAAAAAATAATTATTATATTAAAATGTATTATAAAAATATTAAAAACATATTTTTAAATATAAATAAATTACTTTAAAATATGTTTTTAATAATCCGAGGGGACAATGCAACGGTTCGAGCTTTGGCTCTCCTTTGGGAGGTCCAAGGTTCAAACCGCGGTGTGGATGAGTGTGTGTTAAATTCCCCATTGATAAGCATAGCTTTCGGCCTTAGTAGGGGTCATGGTTGGGGGAGCCTGGTCAGCCCATGTTTTTAATACATTTTAATATTATAATTATTCTTTAAATATATTATTAAGTTTTATAAGTAAATTTAGATTTTAATTTAATCATGAAATAACTAAAGGTAGGAGGTGTGAATCAATTGGTTCCCCAAACCTAATAAGGGGGGCGGAGGTCAGGTCCAAGGTTAAAATATCAAGCCTTCCCTAAACCCCATAATGGAGGCGAGGGTCCAAGGTTCAAATCTCAGGCCTCATAGGCCTCGTCAGACTCAACGCTTGTCCATTTCCTGGTGTTTTTAGGAGCATAAAAGGTTTAAAATGATCCTGCATGGTGGTTATAGAAGTAAAATGCATAAAAATTTGTGTGGCGGTTTTCAAGGCGGATAGCGCAAAATAATGTGGTGGCCAACCATATAAAACCTAATAACTTACATGCATAAAACCGAACAACTTACCCATAATTTGTGGTGATCGAACAACTTACCGAGAATCGTGGCGGAACAACTTACCCGTACCCAAATTCGTTTGCCCTCGAGACTAGAAAGTAAACATTTCCGAAATTACCAAATTCATGTAATTGGAAATAGAATATTATAATGATCTTCTTTAATTTTGAAAATAGAAACCTAGAATAGCAAAAACACCAAGGGGCAGCTTCTTATTATTATAGTATAATCCTATTGAAAATGGTATATTATTAATTCTTAGTAAAGTTATAAGTATTAAAATAGAAGTCGATGGAATGTTATCTTAGTAGAGTGGTAAGTATTATTAGTATATTATTAATTCTTAATAATTCTTAATAGAGTGGTAAGTATTCTTAGTAGAGTGGTAAGTGGCTATACTTGCACGTAAAGGCATCGCGTCCAAGGATGGTGTTTGCCATCGAGCTCTTCTCATTCCTTGTTCGACTCACCAACACCATAGTCGTACTCGGGTGT
Source organism: Wollemia nobilis (assembly GCA_028583015.1). NCBI lineage: Eukaryota > Viridiplantae > Streptophyta > Pinopsida > Araucariales > Araucariaceae > Wollemia > Wollemia nobilis. The sequence continues at coordinate 8,377,434 of JAQPPZ010003246.1, read as the reverse complement.
GCTTGCCCTCCTTCGATTTTGGATTTCTCTTATTTTCCATCCCCTGTGCCATTCGATAGCATAATTGTTGTAGTCGTCTCTACTTTATATTCATCCATTTTGGCTTCCTCTTCCCTCTTATCTCCTATTGGTCCTCTCCCAATTTTTTGCATCCGTAAACCTCAACCTCTTCCTCGTTAAATAATTGTTTCAGTTTTAGCGATGATGAATATGAATATACACTTGAAGGACCAGAAGAGAATATTCTAATGGCACTAGAAGAAGAAGGAGGTGATCCTATAGAATACAAGTCAGAAGAGAATGAATATGTTTTCAAAGGAAAAAAATAAAGGAAGAATCAGAGAAAGGAGAAGTTGATATTGAGGAAGAGCTTATTTATGCTCTTAACACATTAAAGAAGGTAAGAAAGCAAAACTCCCAACCTAAGCTTCAGTTTCAAGAATGTGATGAAGAGAGAGGACAACTTATAGAGAATCTAAATAAATCAATGGCTAAGACAAAGAAGTTCAAGGATAAGTTAGAAGAAAAGGTATTAGAATATGAAATATTAGAACAAGAAGTAGCTCTATTAAGGGAAGAAATAGAAAAGTCTAAGGATAAGCTACACAAGTTTAGAAGGAGCTCAAATATCGTAGATAAGATGATCAAGGTACAAAGACAGTCAACAAACAAAATAGGTCTTGGTTTTGAACAGGTATAAAAGAAACAAGAAGAAGATTCAATCTCAATCTCTGAAGAAGAAGAAACTTTAGAAGAAGACAATGTGAGAGGAAGTGAGACTTCTAAGGATGAGTTGGAAAATAGAAAGTTCAACAAGGAAAAGAAAAATGCACTAAAGAAGAACATATGGAACAAGAACCAGCATAGGGTAAAAGATACTAAGAGACCATGAAATTTCAATGGACTATGTTTCTCATGTCACAGATTTGGGCACAAGGCTTCATAGTGCAGGACACATGAAAGACAAGAATATGGGAACTTCAAAAGTAGGCAACTTTTTCATGGGTATTGTTATTCATGCAGTTTTTTGCTTAGCGACGAATATTCGCAAAATGAGCAAATATTAGCATTTTTCAAAAATGCCAATTTACAATTTTGAGGGACCCTGGACGTCGGCCATTTTGCCCAAAATTTCTAGGTCAAAAATATTTAGAAGTTTTGATTTGCCATGCGTTGATAATAGTATTAGGTATTTTTTTAAATTCGTTGACACTCTCGCCTAAGTTGTGGAGCATTTTCACCAATTTGTTTTTTTTTTTTTAATTATCCCACCAAATTCGCTAATTATACCACTATATATATAAGTAACAAGCCAAAGATAGTTTTCATTTATAACATTTGAAAAGTAAAACTCTAAAGCAAAAAGATGAACTGAAACATTTGATATGTTTTAGATTCCATCGAACTTCAGTGTTGTGCATTGTAGATGGATCGACACAACATAGTTCTCCACTCAGCATGACGATCGAACGTTATATCCACTTGGATCGGTAGTCGGTCTATTTGTTCCACCTGAAAAACTAGTTCCAATTGGGTTGTCTTTCGGATTGCATATTCCACCCATACCGTTAGCCAGTGAGCTTATTCCACCTGGACTAGTTAGGTTTTTAGACTTCCTATTAATCACAGTTCGATGGCTGGTACATAATTTCCACCCAGACCGCAAGTCAGATCGATCCTTCGCCAATACTGGCAACCCGTTTCCTACACGAACTTCCCGATGGGTCTATTTTCATATGGACCTTTTTCTACAAAAGGTACTATGTTTCTCTTTAGACATTTGAATCTATGATCTGTATTTTTTGGTTTTACATAGAATAATAGTTGTAGCACTTGTAATAATAAGATCTATTTTTTTATCATCTAATTTTTGGTTTTTCTTTAGATGTATTTTTATCATTTACTGAAAATAAATCAATGTTTTGTTCTCCATTTTTCCTCCTATTTTCTATCTATATTAAAACTCTTTTATTCTCTATTTCCATTAAGATCCCCTTTTCTATTACAATATTTTTAAATAGGTAAATATTGTGGTTCTCTATGGATAAAGTGATGTTCTGCTTCTTATCTAATTTGTACTAGAATTTTATATTTTTTAACATTTTGTATCTCTGACTATATCTATGAGTAAATTGTATTTCAAATTTATATTTATTGGTTTTTTTCTCTTATTAGTTACAGGTACTATCTTCAGAAAACAGAGTATTTCAATACCCAAAAAAAATCACAATAAAGAATTATTGGAAACAAGTATTTATTTTCTTCCAACCATCTATATGTTTATTCCAATTATAATATTATCTTAAGGCTTTATAGAAGTAAGATGTCTTCAAGATTTTATTACTTTTCTAAATTTAAAAATATTTTCTTTACAAGTAAAATGTCACCTATTGGCGATGCAAAGAAAGGGGTCAAATCTGAAAAGGGTATCCTGAATTATTTTAGCCATACATTGAAATCGAGCAAGCCATCGACACCTGTACAAATTCAAGGTATAAATGATTTTTGACTACTTAAAATTTAGGTGTATTTGCTATTTTAAATAATTATTTCTTCGTTAAATGGTTAAAGTGCCTCTAACCATATTGCATGATGATATAAACCATATTTATGTTTGTTAGTTTATTTTGATAAATTAAAAAATAATCAAGAATAGTATTGTATGCTACTATGCAGAATACCATGTGGACCCTGATATGCATCCGATTGAAGATATTCATCACCAAGAGATGAATCCTAATGAAAATTATCTTAAAAATGACATCCAACAAGCAATTAAAGACAATCCTCAAAATAACATAGTTGAAAATGAAAGTGATAAATCAAATACATTATAAACTTCTTTTGAATCTACAAGCAAGAAAAATAAAAAGTGAAAGGCATCTAACTAGGATATTGGAAGGGCATTTAAGAATAAATGGGCAGAAAAATTTCCATTGATAGAGCCTATCCTAACTAATGACAACCAAGTCGATGATAAATTATGTAGATGCAAAATTTGTAGTTGGAAACTAGGCAAGGAGCATAGGTTGCAAAATAAGATAGATACAATAAAAAAAAAAAATGCTGGCAAATTTTATGTAAAAGTTTAAGAAAGTTATGGTGAAATTATTAAAACATATAGGTGGAAGGATGCATCAGAATGTATGCATGTCAGATATGCAATAGAATATGACAATCAATTAAAGGAACAATAATCTCTTGTTGAGAAAGGTGCAACAATTGAAGTCCATTTTCAAAAAATAAAAAAGAACACCTTTGGGGTAAAATGTTTAAATTTTGTTGTTGTACTTAGTATTCTCAAGAAGGGTAGACCTATGTTTGATTTTTTTTATTATAAACACCTGTTTCTACTGGCTGGTTTGCAAAAAATTATGAGTTACCATTGTTCTGATCAAAGTGGTTGGGAAATGGTAAAATGCATATCATTAGTAGAGAAGGAAGACCTGATGGAGAAAGTAAAAATTTCCATATTCATTTCACTATATATTTATGATGTGATGGCTATGGACAACACATCCTGGATTTGTATGCATGTGTATAATTTTCAAAACAATGTCAGGCAACCTAGTTTGCTAGGATTACATAAGATGGTTGAAAATTCAAATGCAAAAAACATTTATAATGTGTTTGTAACTAGTTTAAAATATATTCCAGGAATGAATGACATAGGCATAGCCTCAAAGTTAATATGTGTTGGAGCTAATGGAGCTTCTATAATGCAAGGGCATAAGAGTGGTCTCTGTGTTCGATTGCAAACCACAATTGCACCATATATGATACCTATTCATTGTTGGACATTTTGAGCTCAGTTAGTTATCATTTATGTCAAGGTGAAAATTTGTCATTAATACCATGGAGCATGCCATAAACAGCACCAGGAACAATGCGAAGAGTTAAAGAAAAAGTTGGCAATATAATGTTTTATGAGGGTTTATGGTAAACCCATGGCGGAAGATTAACTAATTTTATTAAAATCATTATGATGATATAAAAGTCTCCTCACACATTGAGATGGCAGTTAAGGTTTTAAAAAGACCCATGGTGAAATAATAATTTACAAGTTAAAGTTTTAAGTTTAAACCCAAGGCTTTAATATTTTTAAAGCTAAAGTTTATAAATATAATTTATAAAATTTAAATTCCTTAGAATTTAAATAATTTATAAATTATGAGGGTGGGAGCGTCAACATCATAAAATAAGTGGAAGCGCCGACATATAAGAAACAAAGGAATTTCGTTTACATATTAAAACCAAGGAGGCATTCAAACCTTACCCCTTGAAATTTGTTTTTACATGTGATATAGTGAAATACTTTCGTGCAATTGTTATTCGTTGAGAAATAAGACAAGAATTTTGCTTGTCGTTAGCGCCATGTGAAAATAGGTGAGGGAAAGAGCATATTGGTTGAAATTCAAAGGACTCGATGGTCCATTGGTAGCACACGTTTTATGAATGCGTTTGGATTTGAGAAGCCTGCGATCGATTCACATGGAGTGGTGTGTGTCTTGAGCGCCAAGGAAAATCTTTTGTGTGTGCCTTGTTTTACACGCCAACCAAGAAAAAAGAGGAGGAAGATCGTCTAAGCTCTTAACCGTGCATCTAGCGTACATGACGGTCAAATCCACGGCTAGAGTGCTCGCGAAGGTAGAAATTAAGGGTTCAAAACCCACCATTGAAAAAGGTAACTTTTGATAATTAGCATCTTTATTTTCCTAAGGTTTTTTGTGGAGTTATAAGGGTTTGTGAAAAGTTGATTATTTTGATTTATATTATTTTGGAGTAATAATGTTTTGTTAAAGGTTGTTCATTTGACAATTAATTTATATTATTGTGGAGTAATAAGGGTAAATGAAAGGTTGTGTTATTGATGAGTGATTTACATCATTGGAATTTTAAAGAAAGTAGATTTGATTTTTATCAAATTTTCTCTTGCCATTAATTTAAATCAAAGAGGTTTGAGTTATTTTTGGTGGATGTTAAGTTTATTTTAGTTGGGAGTTTATAAGGTGTTATTGGATAAATATTTTATGTATATTGATGGTTGTTTTTTAAAGTTGGAGTAATAAGGTGTAATTGAGTATTTACATTATATTATAAAAAATATTTATTTTCTAACCTCTTTGAGCTTGACATAGAAGTGTTTGTGGTTGTGATAGATTTATGAGATACCTTCATATTCAATAAAAAGGTATGATCACATTCTTCCATAAGTTGAGTTGATTGATTGGTTTTTTGGAAAATAAGTTTTGACAAATATTGTTTGATAAGCATTGTTGTTGAAGCAATTGGTTGTGTGAAGAACTTGAGCTAGGATTTTGAAAAGAACATGAGTATCATTGTTATGTGAATATTGTTTTATAAGCATTTTTGTTGAAGTGAGTTGTTGTACAAAGAACTTGAACTAGGGTTTGAAGAGAACATGAGTATAATTTTTATGTGAGATTTGTTGTTGAGCATTATTGGAAACATTTTGAGTTGGTGGTTATATGCTTGGACTAGGGTTTGTGAGAAATAAGTGTTTCATTGAGTGATTGGTTGAGTAGAGTTGATTGAGCCTAGTCAAGTGGATGTGTGAAGTGATTGTTCAAGTTCCATAAAACAAACTATTCTATATTATGATTTGAGTTGAGAAAGTTATTGAGCATTAAGTATAGAACATATTGAGTCTAACAATTCTCTTTACGTTTATATGAGATTGGACAAGTTCTATGTGGACTTGTTAAGCAGATTTGAGGTAAGTCTTTGAGGAGACTTGTCGACTGATTTTGTGTGAGTGTTTTGTAGAAGCTTACAATACAGATTTGATTAAGTTCTATTTGGACTTATTGAGTAGATTTGGTTAATTTTTGAGTGAACTTGTTGAGCATATTTGAGCAAGTTATGAGTGAACTTGTTGAGCAGATTTGAGCAAGTTCTGAGTGGACTTGTTGAGTAGATTTGAGCAAGTTTTGTGTAAACTTCTGAGAAGAGTTGAGTAGGTTCTGAGTGGACTTGTTGAGAAGATTTGAGATAGAGGTTTGGATTTGATAGAATAGAGAGTACAGTAGTCTCCAATGGATATAGATCCATTAGCATGGTAGTGAGGATAGGTCTTCTGAGTGGCGACAAGAGTCTTAAATGGAGAGATATCCACAAGCCAGTGCAGTGGAGGTAGTAGTATTCTAGAGAGTCACCAGCCATAGCAAAGGATAAGGATTTCTACTATGGATAGAGGTCCACAAACTTGATTTAGGGGATCAGCATCTCCTTTGGATAGAGGTCCATAAACATTGTAGGGAAAGGATTCCCAAGAGAATTTATTTGAGAAAATTTATAAGAATATTTTCTCCGTGGAGGTAGCCATATTTAGGTGAACCACGTTAAATTGGTGTCTCTATTGTGTGTGGTGATTTACGAATTTCTTTGATTACTGTTGTTGATATTGCTATATATACATTGCATAATATTAATTTGGAAAAAAAAATAAAAAGTGGTCTTATATTGTTCACACCCCTCTCATTATGAGATTGTGTTCTTCATTCATTACATGGTTCATAGAGTGAATCTTGCATATAAAATCATGAGCACTTTTGAAAATTTTGTGAGAGTGGAAGACCTCATTCATGAAATACGTTATTATTTTTCTTGCGGTCCAAAAAGGTTTTCAGAGTTTCAATAGTTTGCACTAGGAGTTACAGAAGGAAAAAAAATGTTAAAAGATGTAGATACAAGGTGGATTTCATTGTATCAAAATGCACATAGAGTTTTATAGAATATCAATTATTAATAGGTTTTATGTACGCAAGCAGTCGAGGAGTTGATAAGGCAAAATATTTGTTGTTTTGTTTGATTAACTTTGAAACCCTAACAATGTTATGTGGTATTCTTCCTATATTACAAGAAATGAGTCGATTGATAAAATTTGCACAAGAGATATCCATCTATATCATTGATTTCATAAGGATGAGAAAACAAATATGTGTTATTAAAAATTTATATTTGTTTAAAGCAGATTTTAAAGATATTTTTTTTCATAGTTGGAATACATTGACAAACGTGAACGATCCAACAAGCTATTTGAAGTTTGACATTAATGATAATATTTGTATTAAAAATCATGGAAAGTTGATATCTCTTTATTTTTTTGAAAGGTAATCAAGTATATGTGTGTACGGTGTTGAACAAGTTCATGTAACACAGTAGATTTCATGTTGTATTATAGAAAACTAGAACAAATTTGTCCAATATAGAAAAATATTTGACAAGTGAGATAAGAGATCAATTTCAGAAAGATGAGTTGCTTGAGGCCATGGGTGTTATTAACCCCATATTTTGGGGCTCTAATAGTGACTTCAATTTGACAAATGAGTTGTTTGTTAAATATATGATGAAACTTATTGAGTATTTAATTAAAATTTTGGAAATGAATGGTGTTACAATCAATGGTATACTCAACATAAATATTTTGAAAGAACAATCAACACATTTTGGAATAACAATGCTTGGGCAAACATCAATTTTGAGTAACATCCATGAGACTGGTTCCATTGCACGTTTGTGTCAAAAATTGTATCCAAGTACTATCCTACAATATACTATAAGTGAATACTTATGTTTATATGAATTAAGTCAAACAATGATTTTGGGATCATTGGAATACGAGAGGATTTTCAGTGCACTATCTTTTGTGAAATCTAAGCTTCGTAATAGGCTGGACAAAAATTTAGAAAATTGTTTGAGAATTTATGTATCATCCTATCAGTTGGAAAATTTTCCCTATGATAGAGAAATTGCATTGTGGAATTCCCTTGCACTCCGAAGGAGTGTGTTGAATATGACCGATATGGAAGATGATGGTAATTTCAGTGATCAGAATGTGGAGACACAGATATCCACTATGCTTCATAGTGATGCAAAACAAGAAGAAAACTATTTGTTCAATCTACCTGATTTGTGATTTTTTTAGTATTACATTTTTTCAAGTATTTCACAATTTGAATTCATTTGACAACATATTTGACAAGTTGAGCATTGTATGTTTCATCTACCTAATTTGGTATTTAACCGGTTTTGTGATTTTCCTAGTATTTCACAATAAATTGGAATTGATTTGATATCAAATTTTACAATATTTTATCAGATTTGTTAGATTTCAAAAAAAATATATTATTAAGAAGTCTTCATGTTCTGCCCTTTTTTGTTTTTGAAATAGTTTTAATTGCCTTTATATCATATTATTTGTATGTTTTGATTATATGAATTGTAAATTTTTCAAGTATTTACAACATTGATCAATATGGATTTGTTAGTTATCATTTTTATATGTAAATTTTTTATAAGTATTTATAACATTGATCAATATTCATATAAATTTACAACATTGATTTTTTAACTTCATTCATATTATTATTGATATTATAAATAGTTAAAATCATTTCAAAAAAAGAAGTGCATTCATATTGACACAAGAAGAGCATTCATATTGATTTTATCTAACACAAGAAGAGCATTCATTTTGACACAAGAACATCATTCATATTTATCATTTTGGACAAGAAGAGCACTCATATTGAGTTTAATTGCATTCATATTGATTTTAACTGCATTCATATTCATATTGAGATTACAAATAGTTAAAATCATTTCAAAAACAAGAAGTGCATCCATATTGACACAAGAAGAGCATTCATATTGATTTTATCTCACACAAGAATAAAATTCATATTGACACAAAAACAACATTCATATTTATTATTTTGGACAAGAAGAGCATTCATACTAATTTTAATTGCATTCATATTTATTTTAACTGCATTCATATTCATATTGAGATTGTAAATAAACAAAATAATTTCAAAAATAAGAAGAGCATTCATATTGACACAATAAGAGCATTCATATTGACACAAGAACAACATTTATATTTATCATTTTGGATAAGAAGAACATTCATACTTATTTTAAATGCATTCATATTGATTTTAACTACATTCATATTCATATTGAGATTATAAAAAGTTAAAATCATTTAAAAAACAATAATACTCATATTCATATTCATATTGCCATAGACGAAAAATATTATAAATAGGAAAAACAATAAAATTAAAGAGGATGATAAATTTGTAAATTGTTTTATTCATATATAGATTTAAAATATATAAGATGTATTTAAAGTTTAACTGTGTTGAAAAACAACACAAACTTCCACTCAACACTGAAATTTCTCTAACTATGTTTGATATTCCAGATGTTCTGTCGATGGTTGTTTTGCTGAGGTTTCTCCTGGAGCTACTTGTTCTATTACTTTTTCTACTTCTTCTACACCAGGCGTTGGCAGTGATCCAGATCTGATTAAACTTCCCTGTCCTTTCTTAAAATTTTCCAACAGCCTAACATCTCCTTTGGCAGGATCTTGAAGCTCTTTCAAACCATGATTTTTCTCTAGTACTTCCCTTATCAAGAGATCTGAATCCACTTTTAGTTTTTTCCGCAAATATTGTTTTAGAATGTTGTTATCTCTTAATTTATTTTGGGATGTTCTCTTCATAATAATGGATGTTTCTAGAAATTTATTTGCAGCCTCTATGTTGACTTGCATGCTCTAAACCTGTAATTTCAAATTTTCAAAGTTTGACTGCAAAAGAAAAAAACATAAGTTAGTAGAGAGTTATATGACATAATTTAAGCAACTTCAACAGTTTTAAAACATAAATTAGTAGAGTTAGCAAAATAAAAACATGCATCTAAATTCTCACCTTGGCCACATCTCTTGTGGTTAAAGCAACATCAACAATTTTCTTGTTGAAAACCCATTGGTTATAGTACACTTAGGCTTCAACATTGATGTTCTCAATTCTATTCAACATAATATTTAAAAATTCATCATCGAATAAAGTCCTGCATGTAACTAATCCTGATATGGCCTATTGTAGCAGACCACTAAGATTCTCTAGTTCATTCTCATATTGATAAAAAAGATCTCCCTTTTATTAAAATTTTTGTAACGGGTATTTATTTGCTTGATAAGCACTTTAGCCTAAATTTCCTATTATTTCATAACTTGTAAATATTTAAGCACCCTCTCTTGGAGGGTTGCTTCAATACCATCACACATAGAAGACTGAATATCAAATTTAACTTTGTCATCGTCAGATTGAGGATGATAGTGGGCTTCCATTGCAAGAGCGAATACTATTTTTTTTATGTTGGGGGTGGTGTTTCTTCTGCCTCTACATGTGCATCATCAAGCACCTCTATGGCCTGAAAGCCCTCAATGTTTCCTTGTAGAAAAAATTTATCATCAAGATGAATATTATCTAATCCATCATTCGCGGTTGACACCTCTGGTACTTGACTTGTGTTAAAATAAAAAGTGGGAAAAACAGCCTATGATCTTGGCTGCAAAAGTATTGTTCCCCTTCCATGGGACATATTGATTAGACCTATCATTTGTTGCACCTGTGGTTGTTGTCGTTCTAGCGGTAGCCTCATCACTTGCTTTTCTAGGCTTCTCACGATTTGATCTTGAGAGCCACCTGACATTAAAATAATAAATTGATAAAATTATTTCAAAAAAAAACTTTAATTTCAAGTAAATAGAATGATTTACCTAACGATGATTGAATCTCATGTACAAAGTTGTAGATGGGGGTTGTGCGCATTTCTGAAAACATGAAAATGAAAGAAAAAAAAACTTAATATAATTTTATGTAACGCACTAATAAGTATAATGATAAAATATTGAAAGTGAAACTTACGTGCAGGATGGTTGGTCTGACTAGATTCAATTTTAGGATGATGAGGAGTAGAAACTGTAACTTACCATGTACATTTTGCTAGCCTCGACAATGGTGATGATTCTGATTCATTTTCTTTAGAATCACCACATGCCTCATGCATGTGACCTCTTACACCAACATCCTGTTTTTTAGTTTTGATCACTGAATTTCTCTGCAAACATGTGTAAAATAAAATAAAAACTGAAAACAAAGCTAAAATATATTAAAAATTAGATTTGAAATATGGACTTACCCTCAATTCCTCTAAACTCATACCCAAGTTCAACAGTGTGGGATGAAATGTTGTTGGTACTTCAACTTTTTTAAATCATAAAAACTTTCATAAAAAAAACTAAAATAAAGTTAATGGTCGCCATTATTTTGACTTCTATTTCAATGTCGTGCAACTTGATTCTGATGCGTTCTAAAATATATGTGCATCAGTCAAACTGCGCACCTTGAACAATGTGAACGATATAGGTCAATGCCCATAATGGAAATTTTGTTCTTCCAATAAAAAATAGTCTTGCTTAGAAGAAATGAATAATGGCCTTAAGATTTTTATTTTCAATGCAGTTGTAAGTTAAGCCTCTCTTAGACTTATCCACGAAAGCTACATAAAAAAAAATAGATGAAAAAACATGTTAAATTTCAAACAATAATAGAAATAATTGACGAGAATTATACCTTCAACCACTTTCTAGGAAATATCGAATTCATCCTCCAAGTATTTTGTCACAATTAGCCATAGTGAACCTCAGTGTCATGATAGGGAAACTCTTGTGTGAAAGTTCTATTAACCTATGGATGTCAGAATGTGTGATGGTGAATGACACTTGTTTATTTCAAAATGTGATATTCATTATTGCATGGTCATGGTCATAACCATCAATGATACTCTACAAAAGGTTCTTGTTGGTATTGAGCTATGGCATTGTTAGCAAGTGCTGCAAACCTAATTCAGAGAGCCGCGTATTGTCATAACTAGGGGTGGTTGACAAATCTATCATGGCAGTGCAAGTAGCATTTTTTAACATAAAATTTCCAATGAAATTTGAGTAGATGTAGTAGGATTAGTCATTGTTCGATAAAGTAAAAGGAGAAATTAGGTTGCAAAGAGTTTAGGGTGATAGTGTATCAGAAGGAGTTCGAGAGTAATCATAGAGAAATAACCAAAAAATGACTTCCCAATGTCTAATTATAGATACAAATGATAGGATTTGGACACATGGCATAATATTATTCAGTATGCACTGATGCTGACATATCGACTGACATGTGGCATAGTAAATGTTGGTCCAGTGATGGATATTTTCCACCCGATCGGTATGTCAAACTTTGTTTTCACTTGGTCCATTTTTCAGACCTCATAAATCACTTGGTCCATAAGCTAGACTATGGTTTCCATTTCGATCGTCATCGGTCTATGATTTACATTTGATCCGCTATCTGAATCTCTATTTTCACTAGGATCATTAACAAGTTCTCAAATTACACCCGGGCCGTTGGTCGATCAAGGATTTCCGTCTGGGCCATTACCCCATCCTCGATTTCCACTCGGGTCGTTTATCGTACTTTGATTTTCACCTGGCCCATATCACTATTTCTTGCTTTCCACCCGATTAGTCATCGTTATATGTTTTTCACCCAATTTGTTTCCCATATTTTTATATTACTCGGTACATAATCGAGATGTGTTTTCACCCAGTCTGTGTTTTTCCCTCAGTTTGCCAATTTTTTCTAATTTTTTCCAATTTTTTTCAAAAATTAAGATAATTTGCCATGTCCTCCGATATGAGGTTGACCTGGATTTGCTAGGGATTCACAATGGATTCATAAATTTTTTACAAAGAAATTTCCAGTCTGACACCTTATGTATAACCCCGTACTCATGTAATCAGTTTGGTCATAAGGCAATGAATTACAAGGTTCATGAGAAGAATAGATATGGCTTCACTAGGAGAAATCCCAAGACATTTACACCTCCAAGGAATAAAAATATCAAGTGTTATAAGTGCAATAACGATGGACATAAAAAAAAGTGGTGTAGAGCAAAAATTCCAAATACAAGCAGGAATAGGAATAGTCAGAGGAATCAAAAGGATCAGATGAGAAGGAAAGTGGACAAAGGTAAATATCAATGCATGCTAGGAGTAGAAATACTCCCACCCTAGAATTAACCACCTCAAGAGGAGGTGAGGGAGGGGCTAAGCTAATTCTCTCATTCTTAGCCCCGAGCCCCAAAGGTGACCCTTTTTCCATTGATGTCAAAGGGGAAGAGATTTTATTTAAGGAGAGCACTGAGTTAGGGGAGCATTTTCCCAAGGGGAGTAGAACATAAAAGGTTAAGGAAATGGTAAAAGGTAATAGGGTTGCCATCAATGACAAAGGGGGAGATTGTTGGAAATTTTGATTAATTGAGTTGTCATTGATGTCAAGAGTCAGTTTCAGTGAGCAATGCAATAAGAAGTGGTTCCTAAATTAGTGCAAAGGAAATTCCATGTCCAATTGGTCAGATCCGGTTCAAGGTGGTCATATGAGGTTCAAAGAGCAATGAAGAGGCCCAAGCAAAATAATATTATAATATTTTATTATAATATTAAAATGGGAGATTTAAATTAATTATAAATTTATTTAAATAATTTCATTATAAATTAATTGATTAATTAATTTAATAAACTTCTAAAGATATTAAGTTAATTATAAAATTAATATACGTTAATTAAAATAATCCTAAAGTTAGGATTATAAAGTTTATTTTATAATTCAAATTCAAATTATCTGTCGACATTTTCAAAGCTTGGTCTATGCATATAAAAAAGGGGCAAGACTTTGTCTAAACTCCATCCATGTAATTCGCATGTGCTATGCTCTTGACTATCATGCACAAAGGGAAGAAGATAATTTGTGTTTCAGATTTTTTAGTGGCATACTATAATACAAAGAGGAGCGGAGCTCCTTCTTCATCACACAATGTTATATAGCATAGCTAGAAATCGAGGGAGGCACTAAGTGTGGCAGGCTCGTGGTGCAAGGTTCAAATAACATTGGCTTTTATTTTTGTAAAGCAAAAGTGATTGGTTTTTTTGTGTGTTGCACTGTCATGGAAGGCACAAAGGGAAGCGTTAGCTTTCCTCTTTGTGGGAAGGCACATAGCCCATGTGGTGGGCTAGCACCTTGTTAAGGCACTCGACTGGGAGAGGTTCCATGTTCAAAATCCACCGAGGCTCTTTTGCATAAGAGAGAGGTATGCACTCATGATTTGCCAAGGTTAATTGCTATTTTTTGATTTTCTAAAGGTTGAATAAAAGTAAATATTTTTTAGGGTTATAAAGTTTATTTTTTAAAGTCTGATTATTGATAATTTGAGGGAGATAAAAGGATAGGAATCGTTATTTTTGAGGGTTTGATTTTGGAGGTTGTTAATTAAAGATTGGATATTATAAGGAGTAATTGAGTAATTAATTTTTGTATGCTTTGATGATTGCCAATTTCAAAGGATTAATAAGGTGTATTTGAGTTTGATTATTTTTTTGATTAAAAAATATTTTTGAAGAGAGTTAGTTTGATATTTTTGTCATCTAACGATTGAAATTGGTAAAGAAAAAAATTGTGTTTAATACAGGTTTTGAGGTCATTTTCTTCATCAAACAAAAATGTATGGGCACATCTTTATAGTCAGTGATTTTTGAATGTTGTGAATACTAAGTTGGAGTTAAAATGGTTGTTTGATGAGCATTGTTGAGTTTTGTTTTTCTAGAATGAAAGTTGATTCTATAATTTTTTTTTTATAAGCATTGTTGAAAATGTTGAGTAAATATTTCATATGCTTGAGCTAGGGTTTGTGCAGAGAACATGAGTATCATTGTTATGTGAAGAGAAAAACTTGAACTAGGGTTTGAAAATATCATGAGTATCATTGTTATGTGAGGATTGTTTGATTAACATTTTTATTGAAGTGCTTGGTTGAGTGAAGAACTTGAACTAGAGTTTGCAGAGATTATTAGTATAATTGTTATGAGAGGGTTACTTGATAAGCATTTTTGTTGAAGTTATTGGTCGAGTGGAAGTGATTGAGCTTAGTTGAGTGGATTTTTTGAAGTGATAGTTCAAGTTCTGTGAAACAAATTGTTCCATATTCTAAATTTATTTGAGAAAAAGGTTGAGTGTTTGTAAGTGTAAAACATATTGAGTCTCTAACAATTCTCTATATATTTCTATAATAAAAAGAGAGACTGAAAGTAACTGAGCATTATTGTGAATGTGAAGCATATTGAGTCTCTAACAATTCTCTATATGTTTCTATGAGATTGAAGAAGTTCTAGTGAGGACTTGTTAAGAATATTTGAGGTAAGTCTTAGAGAAGACTTGTGGACATTTTGGTGTGATATTTTGTGGAAGCTTACAATACAGATTTGAGGATAGAGATTATTGAGCATATTGGACAAGTTCTTGAGAGGACTTATGGACATATTAGTGTGAAATTTTGTGGAAGCTTACAATACAGATTTAAGAACAAATATTTTTGAGCAGATTGGAAAATTTCTAGAGAGGACTTGTGGATAGATTAGTGTGAGATTTTATGGAAGCTTATAAGGTAGATTTGAGATAAGTCTTTGAGAAGACTTATGATCAAAGTTGATTGATTGATTTTTTCAAACCTTGAGTTAAGGTTTGGTATATATCTAAAAGAGTTTAATTGTGATTAATTCAAACTTTTTGTTAAGGCTTGAGGATAGATATTGAGCAGATTTATGCTAGACTAAAGGACAATTTTTAGTGCAAATCAGAGGACAAATATTGAGGATAGATTTGTGCTAGACTGAAGGACTATGTATAGTATAAATTTCTGGTGAGAACTTGAGGATAACTTTTTTCCAGACCAGAGACAAATATTGAGAAAATTTGTGCTAGACCGAAGGATTGTGTTTAGTACAAATTTTAGATAGAGCTGAGAGTAAAATTTGGAGGTGACAAAGTACAGAGGATGATAATCTCTAGTGGATAGAGATCCATTAGCCAAGGCAATGAGGATAGGTCTTCTGAGTGGGGATAAGAGTCTTTAGTGGATAGAGATCCATTAGCCAGTGTAATGGAGGCATCAGTTCTTCTAGAATATCATCAGCTAGATTTGAGGAGAAATAAGTTCTCCTGTGGATAGAGATCCATGAACTTGATCAGGGGATTGGTGTATCCTTTAGATAGAGGTCCATAAACATTATAATATGGAAAGTATTCCCAATATATTTATTCAGAAAATATTAGTAAAATATTTTCTTCATGGACTAGCCCACACTGGGTGAACCACGTTAAATTGGTGTCTCTATTGTGTATGGTGATTTGTTCATTGCTTTGATTACTATTGTTGATATTGCTATTGATACATTGCATAATATTTATTGGGAAATAAAAGTAAAAATGTTCTTATATTTTTTACCCCCCTCTCAGTATAACCTTGTGTTCTTCAATTGGTATCAGAGTGGGTTTCTTCAGAGTTTTAACAGCTTGAAGAAAAAGTTTACGAGAAAACAATGTATTCTAAAAATGGATCCTTAGATAATTCAACACCAGTATTTTATGGAAGTGATTATATATTGAAGATTCATCTGATTGCACTTGGCAATGAAATATGTGAAGCAGTTGAAAATGGATACACACCACTAGCTACTCCACCTACATATAAATATGGTAAGCTTCTATATCATTACAATTGAAAAGCAATGAATGCAATATTGATAGGTTTGCATAGAAAAAAGTTCATAAAATTTATGCATTGTAAATCAGCAAAAGAAATTTGGGATAAGTTGTAAAGCATATATGAAGGAGATAAAAGTGTCAAAAAGGTAAAGATACAAAATCTCAAAGGACAATTTGAAGAATTAAGAATGAAGGATGAGGAAAACATTAGTTCTTATCTACTTCATGTAGACGAGGTTGTTAATGCCATGCAAGGACTTGGACTTGAGATTGAAGAATCTAATGTTTGTGATAAGATCTTAATATCTCTCCCAAAAAGGTTTAGTGAAAAGATATCTACTATAGAGGAATTAAAATATGGTGATCTTTTAACAAGAGATATATTACTTGGTATTCTTACAGCTTTTGAGATGAGAACAAAAGAGGAACCTAATCTCTAAAAGCAAGCAACCTTAAAAGATACTAAGAAGACAAAGGGCAAGAAGTCAGATTCAAGCAATGAATCATACAGTGATGAAAAAGCAAATTATGGCAGAAGGAATAAGGATCCAAGAAGATTTAAAGATGTAAAATATATTATATGTTTCAAATGTGGAAAGTATGGTCACTATGCAATTGATTTTCAAGAATCTAGAAATAGCAATGATGAAGAAAAACAAGATCATAAGAATAGCGAATCAAAAAAATGCATGTACCAAAATAAAGACAAGGATGGACAAGGCAAACAAGGAACTAAGTTCTTTCAAAGACAGAAGAGGAGTTACTATGCAAACAAGGCAAGTAAATACTCAAGTGATAGTGATAATAGTTTCTCAGATAATAATAAATATGAAGTTCTATTTTTGATAGAAGAAAAAAAAGAAGTGAAGAAAAGGTCACCAATAATTCTCAAGTGTTTTATATGTGGTAATTTTGTACATCTTGACGATAGTTGTACAAAGAATGGTTTCAGTTTTAGTGATGATGATTATGAATATGCACTTGAAGGACCAGAATAAAATATTCTAATGACACTAGAAGAAGAAGGAGATGATCCTATAGAAGAAAATTCAGAAGAGAATGAAGATGTTTTCAAATGCAAAAAAATAGAGGAATAATCAAAGAAAGGAGAAGTTGATCTTGAGGGAGAGCTTATTTATGTTCTTAACACATTAAATATGGTAAGAAATAAAAACTCCCAACTTAAGCTTTAGTTTAAAGAATGTGATGAAGAGAGAGGAAAGCTTATAGAAGATCTAAATAAGTTAATGGCTAAGACAAAGAATTTTAAGGATAAGTTAGAAGCAAAGGTCTTAGAATGTGAAATATTAGAACACGAAGTAGCTCTACTAAGGGAAGAAATGGAAAATTCTAAGGATAAGCTACACAAGTTTAGAAAGAGATCAAAGATCGTAGATAAGATGATCAAGGAACAAAGACGATCAACAAACAAAATAGGTCCTATTTTTTAACAAGTACAAAAGAAACAAGAAGAAGAGTCAATATCAAGCTCTGAAGAAGAAGAAAATTTATAAAAAGATAATGTGAGAGAAAGTGAGACTTCGAAGGATGAGTTGGACAATAGAAATTTCAAAAAGGAAAATAACAATGCACAAAGAAGAATAGATGGAACAAGAACCAACACAGGGTAAAAGAGACTAAGAGGCCAATGAGGTCAAGGCAAGGAAATTTCAATAGACAATGTTTCTCATGTCACAGATTTGGGCACAAGGCTTCAGAGTGTAGGACACATAAAAGATAGGAATATGGGAACTTTAGAAATAGGTAAATGTTTCATGGGTATTGCTACTCATGTAATAAGTTTGGTGATAAGCCAATAAATTACAGGGTTAATGACAAGAATAGATATGGCTTCACCAGGAGAAATCCCAAGATATTTGCACCTCCAAGGAATAACAATATCAAGTGTTATAAGTGTAATAATGATGGACATACAACAAAGTGGTGTAGAGCAAAAATTCTAGAGACAAGCAAGAATACGAATAGTCAGAGGATCAAAAGTATCATATGAGAAGGAAAGTGGAAAAAGGTAAATATTAATGCATGTTGGGAGTAGAAATACTCCCACCCCAGAATTAACCACCTCAAGAGGAGGTGGGAGAGGGGCTAATATAATAGTCTCATTATTAGCCCCGAGCCCTGAAGGTGACCCTTTTCCATTGATGTCAAAGGGGGAGAGATTTGATTTAAGAATAATATTGAGTTAGGGGGAGCAGTTTCCCAGGGGGAGTAGAATAGAAAAGGTTAAGGAAATGGTAAAATATAATTGGGTTGCCATAAATGACAAAGGGGGATATTATTGGATATTTTGAGTAATTGAGTTTTCATTGATGTCAAGAGTCAGTTTTAGTGAGCAATGCAAGAAGAAGCGATTCCAAAATCAGTGCAAAGGAAAGTCCATGTCCAGTTGGTCAGATCCAGTTCAAGGTGGTCAGATCAGGTTCAAAGAGCAATGAAGAGGCCCAAGCAAAATAATATTATAATATATTATTATAATATTAAAAGGGGAGATTTAAATTAATTATAAATTAATTTAAATAATTTCATTATAAATTAATTTATTAATTAATTTAATTAAATTCTAAATTTATTAAGTTAATTATAGATTAATTATAATTTAATTATAAAATTAATTTATGTTAATTAAAATAATCCTAAATTTAGGATTATAAAGATTATTTTATAAATTGAATTCAAAAATTTGAATTATCAGTTGATGTTTTCAAATCTTGGTCTATGCATATAAAAATGGGCAATACTTTGTCTAAACTCTATACATGTAATTCACATGTGCTATGCTCTTGACTATCGTGTGCAAAGGGAAGAAGATAATTCGCGTTTTAAAGTTTTCAATGGTAAAATATAATACAAAGAGGAGCGAAGCTCCTTCTTCATTGCACAACATTATGTAGCATAACTAGAAATAGAGGGAGGCACTAAGTGTGGCAGGCTCATGGTGCAAGGTTTGAATCCTGCAATCTTCTGTTTTTGCAAAGTGAAAGTGATTAGTTTTTTTGTGCATTGCACCATTGTGGAACGTACAAAGGGAAAGCGTTAGCTTTCCTCTTTGTGGGAAGGCATGTATCCTACGTGGTGGGCTAGTGCCTTACTAAGGCACTCAGTTGGAATAGGTTTCATGTTCAAAACCTATCGAGGCCCTTTTGCATAAGAGAGAGGTATGCGCTCATGATTTGCCAAGGTTAATTGTGATTTTCGGATTTTCTAAAGGTTGAATAAAAATAAATATTTTTGAGGGTTATAAAGTTTATTTTTTAAATTTTGATTATTGAGAATTTGAGGGAGATAAAAGGACAGGAAGCATTATTTTTGAGGTTTGATTTTGGAGGTTGTTAATTAAATATTGGATATTATAAGGAGTAATTGAGTAATTAATTTTTGTATGCTTTGATGATTGCTAATTTCAAAGGAGTAATAAGGTGTATTTGAGTTTGATTATTTTTGTGATTAAGAAATATTTTTGAAGAGAGTTAGTGTGATATTTTTTTCATCTAACCATTAAAATTGGAAAAGAAAAAAATTGTGTTTAAGACAGGTTTTGAGGTCATTTTCTTCATTAAACAAAAAGGTATTGGCACATGTTCCTAGTTAGTGATTTTTGAATGTTGTGAATGCTACATTGGAGTGAAAAGGGTTGTTTTATAAGCATTGTTGGAAATATTGAGTAAAGATTTCATATGCTTGAGCTAGGGATTGTGTAAGGAACATGAATATCATTGTTATGTGAAGTGAAGAACTTGAACTAGGGTTTGCAAAGATCATGAGTATCATTGTTATGTGAGGATTTTTTTATTAGCATTGTTTTTTAAGTGATTGGTTGAGTGAAGAACTTGAAATAGAGTTTACAAAGATCAAGTATTATTGTTATGAGAGGATTACTTGATAAGCATTGTTTTTGAAGTGATTGATTGAGTGGAGCTGATTGAGCTTAGTTGAGTGGATGTGTTGAAGTGATAGTTCAAGTTGTGTGAAACAAATTGTTCCATATTCTAAATTGATTTGAGAAAAAATTTGAGTGTTCGTAAGTGTGAAACATATTAAGTCTCTAAAAATTCTCTATATTTTTTGTGATAAAAAGAGAGATTGAAAGTAATTGAGAATTTTTGTGAATGTGAAACATATTGAGTCTCTAAAAATTCTCTATATGTTTCTATGATATTGAAAAATTTCTAGTGAGGACTTGTTAAGCATATTTGAGGCAAATCTTATAGAAGACTTGTGGATATATTGGTGTGAGATTTTATGGAATCTTACAATACAAATTTGAGGATAGAGATTATTAAGAATATTGGACAAGTTCTAGAGAGGACTTATGGACAGATTAGTGTGAGATTTTGTGGAAGCTTACAATACATATTTAAGGATAGATATTATTGAGAATATTGGAAAAGTTCTAGAGAGGACTTGTGGATAGATTAGTGTGAGCTTTTGTGGAAGCTTACAAGGCATATTTGAGATAAGTCTTTGAGAAGACTTATGAGAATAATTTATTGATTGATTTGTTCAAACCTTGAGTTAAGGTTTGGGATAGATCTATAATATTTGATTTGTTATGTATTCAAGATTTGTGTTAAGGCTTGAGGATAGAGATTGAGCATATTTGTGCTAGACCAAAGGATAGTGTTTAATGTAGATCAAAGGACGAAAATTGAGGATAGATTTGTGCTAGACCAAAGGACTGTATTTAGTACATATTTGAGGATAAAGTTTGGTGTAGATTTGAGGACAGGTTTGATCAATACTAGAGACATATATTGAGAAAAATTATGCTAGACCGAAGGATTGTGTTTAGTACATATTTGAGACAGAGTTGAGAGCAATATTTAGAGGTGACAGAGTATAGAGGATGATGATCTTCAGTGGATAGAGATCCATTATTCAATATAGTGAGGATAGGTCTTCTAAGTGGGTACAGGAGCCTTTAGTGGATAGATATCCATTAGCCAGTGTAGTGGAGGTAGCATTTCTTCTAGAATATCACCAGCTAGAGCTGAGGAGAAAGGAGTTATATAGATAGAGATCCACAAAATTGATCATGGGATTGGTGTCTCCTTTGGATAGAGGTCCATAAAAATTGTAATAGGGAAAGGATTCCCAAGATATTTATTGAGAAAATATTAGTGAAATATTTTCTCCATGGAGTAGCTCACATTGGGTGAACCATGTTAAATTGGTGTCTCTATTGTGTGTGGTGACTTGTGCATTGCTTTGATTACTTTTATTGATATTGATATTGATACATTGCATAATATTTATTAGAAAAGAAAATTAAAAAGTGATCTTACACTATTCACCTCCACTCTCAGTATAAGCTTGTGTTCTTTAGGCCATATCACTACAAATCAACCATATCAATTGAAAATCAACTAATAAAATCTAGTTATATTTACTCTTAAACTATCACATTTAATTTAGAATATTTGATGTGGTAGAGTTTGAATCATTATAATAGTTGAAGTAATGGAGATTTGATTACTAATCATATGGAACAGAAACCGATTAGCTATACTTGCTAGTAAAGAGAATGTTTTGCACTTGTTTTATAGTCAAATATGTAACATTAGAGTTGGTTTTACAACTTTATCATCTTGGATAATTGGAAACCTGTGATGTTTTCCTTCTATTTGAGAACCCAATTGTCGATATAGAATTTAATTAGAGTAAGTTATGAATGCTATCACATGAATGACTAGCTTTATTGCACTATGAGACTTAATTCCTAACAATAAGAATGTTAGTATTATGGAAACTTAGGAATGATGCTTTATAGTAACCAGAGAGTTAAATAATTTGTTTAAATCATCATACCTAGTGTTTAAGATGTAATTTATTTTAAAACAATCCTTAGTTTTGTTGCATATAAGAAGCTGCACTGGTAGAGGTAAATTCTTAGAATAGATAATATTAACTGAATAGGCAACTGTATTTGCATTTCTATAGAAGTCCTTGTCAACTAAGCAAGTATGCCTCTCAACAACCAAAATGAGATAACTGATCTATAGAATGAAACTATTTTAAAATTTTCTCTTCTCTTGACAAAATAGATTTCTAGGAATCTAATGATAGTTGAGAGTTGAGAGTCTCCCTGAAACTCTGGTTGGGTGGGAGTTAAATGCATTGTATTAGACTGTCCAAGCCGAATTGAGGTTTGTGTGTTTTCCTCTATGATGGGAGGATTTTCTTTGTAGATGTATGTTATTTACATCTTTTAGAGAAAAGCTATTTTATATGTGATTGGTTGGCTATAATATTTGGTTGTAAAAGTATTATATGCTTAAGTGGGAGGGAATTCTACTTTAACGATGAATTTTATGGTAAGGAATATTATTATGTGGAATTGGGTTGATGCTAGAATAGACTCTCCTTGTTTAAGTTTTGAATCCATTATCCTATTGAGCTCTGGTATGATATCATGATGTAGTTGATTCAGTGTGGGTTCTAAATAATTATAGGTCTTTTGGTGTGTGTAAGAAACATAAGGCCTCCAATTTAGGCACTGAGATCATTGTATATTAAGTAGTATGATTGCATTTAAGTGTATTTCAGTTATTATCAACATGTGTGGAAGTGAGTACTCTAGCTGAGATAGATTGTAAGAGACTCTTCCAGATCGCGTTAACAGGTGATTACCTAATGTTTCACAACAAAATGTGAATACTATTTTGATATTTGAAGTGAGGTCATGAGAGTTGACCCCATGACTCATAATGGAGAATTATTATGGATTGGGTAGTAATTCATACATAGAATCTGGTGGACATGTTATGTCCCTAGATGAAATTAAGATATTATGGAATATCATTATCCAATGTAAAGGATAAATTGATTAATGAAATATTATAGAGAATTTTGAGGCTGGTTTTTTCCTACGAGGTTTTTTCCATGGTAAATATATTGTTGTGGGTTTTCTTATGGATATTGTCATTACAACAATGCTTTATTTTATGTATTAATGAAATATTTGTATCTTCCATGCTTGGTCATTTTATAATAGAAAATCTGATTTGAATCTTAGATTTTGGGATTCTACGTGAACCTATGGAATTATTACACCTTTTTATATATAGCATGTACGATCATTTGTAACTTCAATGTTTAAGTACATTATTTTAGTAATTCTAGTTTATATCATTAAGTTGGAAATTTGAATAAACTTATGTAATGATTATACTTTTGTAAGTTGCAATGTGCTTGTTCATAAGAAAATATTATGGCAAGGAAATTAACACAATAAGAAAGAACAATTTGGATACTTTCTATGTCTTTATGAGTAGGGGATTATTTGATAGAATATTTTTAGGTACTAAAAGCCACCAATGGATTGAATGTGACTCATAAAACAAAAATTATTGAGTAAATACTTATTAATGCTATTCAAAATGTGTATCGTGTGTTATTGTGATAATACTATAAATTAAGAAAAGAACCTTATATTCTCCTTAGTAATAGAATTGGAATAATGTCTTGCTTTATGGGGTAATTATTTAAGTTGTAAAGCTTAAAAAAATTAAGGACTCCTTGAGTATAATTGAATAGAGGCCTAGTAATATGGGCTAGCTCATCATAGTGATGAGAAATATAGTTGAGTATTATTACACCAGGCACTTGCATATATGGACATATATAATGTGCATGGATGGTGTACTTCTTTCGCTAGAATGGAAGAAGACTAGCTAGCTTGTGGAATCCAATGAGATGGATAATTGGTGTACTAAATACTAGCACCTAGTACGTTCATTTAGAAGGATTTATGTGGAATGTAGAGATGGTTGTGCTTTAGGAGAGTTCAAATGAAATTATTAAGTGAAGTGTTGATATCCTTAGGTTTTTAAAATTATATATAGAGATAAGGAATTATGGGTTGTGAAATTTGGTATTAAAGTGCTAGGTTTTATGGGATACAACTTTCCTTGTGCAATAATAGATGGAAGCATAGTAGGATATACACCATGTAAAGGTTATACCTCTAAGAGTAGTGTATATGTTAGTAGACCTCATTTTCCTAGTTAGGATACTTAGGAATATATTTGCTTGTAGGTGGACCTATTCAAATAAATAAATAGGAAGTTACTCCTACTATCTCTCTTATGTATGGCCAAGGATAATGTCATCCAAGATAAGGATACGGAGTGTTGTCCCATTGACCAGGAAGAAACAAAAAAATAATATAGAGGTCAGGACTACAGATATAGGAATGGATGCTGCTAATAATGTTAGGGAGGATCTTACGACAATATTTGCATTTATGAGAGAACAAATGGAAGCACACAAATCATTCTTAGAAGATATAGTGAATTTAGATTCACAAGTTGGAAGCTCTAGGATGGAACAAGTCATGAGAGAATTAACCCCTTATAGAGGCACAACTAGCCAAGGTTCGATTTGAGGCTGAGTTGGGTAAATATATGAAACATCTAATATATTCCAAGTTAATTGGAGAGGAATATGATGACAAATCTAAAGCTTGGATGAAAGATATAGAAACATACTATAATATGAATAACTATTCCACTGGCACCCGAGCATCCTATTCTAGTTTGAATTTGCAAGGGGTTGGTTTGGATTTGTGGGAAACATATAGTGGAGAACTAGGGATTGAGTTTGCATTTGATTTAAAATGGGAAAACTTTGTGACAACATTCAAAGAAATATTCCTTATAAAAAATTTCTACACCAAAAAATTTTAAGAGTTCACCAAACTTAGACAAGGGACTAGGACTGTGGAGGTGTACTATTATAAATTCATTAAGCTACTGAAGTGTGTACCCTTGTATAATGAGAAAATAAAGATACATATGTTTATCCTAGGGGAAAATGCCATAATAGAGCATGAAGTAAACATGTGGAAACCTAGTACTCTTCAAAAGGCTTATGATATGGCCAAGAAAGCTAAAATTTATCTCAAGTCTTACTTCAATTATGAAGGGGTATCAGAGCAAGACAAAGAGGCACTGAGAAAAATAAATAATGTAGGATTCATGAAATGGAAAAGTGAGTAGGCAAACAGGAATTCCCAAAAATAGGACTGAAGGAATGACCAAAAAAAATGGAAGTTTACAAAAAGGTTCAAGAGGAAGTACTATGATTCTAAAAATCACAACAATGGGGATAATAGATCACTAGCACAATTTCAAGCCAATACCTCACAGGTAGTAAATAAAAATATGGATAGAAGTAGAAAACACATCCACGACCCAAAGTATGATATGAATGTGGTAGTATACATTATTCTGACAAATATCCACTTAAAGTAGGATCAAGTTTAAAGGTAAAGGAACCATTATATAAGGAACCCACACATAAGATCTATGCAACAATAGGAAGTAAAAATTTTGAAGGACAAGCCACACAACTACTGATAAAAGGTAAGATATTTGGTATAAATGTTAAAATTTTGATTGATAGTGATGCCACAGATAGCTTTGTTTCCACTAGCTTAGTTAAAGATACACCATAAAAGGGTGGAAAGTCAAGTATGGTTTAGGATAGACCTACTTTGTAGATCAGTGTTATCCTATAGATAAAATTATCATACCTAGTAACACGACTATAGGTTACCTTTATGTAGCACCACTACATGCTTTTGATGTAGTGCTAGGATTGGATTGGTTGCAAGCACATACGGTTGTAATCAATTTCTAGGACAGTTGGATTGAGTATTTGAAATATGGCAGCAAATTACAATGGGTGTACAACCTACAGGGGACTTTTGACCCTATATCCTCTCTGCAATGCAACTTAAGAGTAAAATGCAAAAATGAGGAACAATTTATGTGGTGTAGTTAAATGAGATAGAAACTGAAAATAAGGAAGAAGTATTTGAGAAAACAATCAGTACTTCAAAATTTTAGAGATGTTTTTTTGGAGGATTTATCTGGATTACCCCTACAATGTGAATTTATTTTCAAAATTGAACTTCAACCTAGAATAGAACCTATTCATAGAGCTCATTAAAGAATGAAATTGATTGAGATGAACAAATTTTGCAAGGATTGCTATAAAATAGTTTGATTAGACCAAGTGTGTCATCATGGGGTGCACCAATACTATTTTTCAAGAAAAATGATGGTTCCTTACGACTATGTATAGACTATAGGATGTTGAATAAGGCAACCATTAAAAATATATATCTTCTACCTAGAATTGAATACCTTTTTGATCAGCTTAAGAATGTCACTATCCATTGGTCGAAGAATTTGTCTAATGGAAAGGTTTTTATGCCCACAAATATTGATCAACATTGAATGATCGAAGAGCTATGAAAACTACAATGGTCAATCTCCATAGGATACCAATTCCTTGAAGTTCCAACTAAATATACCTAAATATGGGGGAAAATTGTATTAAAATAAATAAAAGAAACTAAATCTAAAACTTAAAATGGTACAAATTAAGCAACTTCAAGACATATACAATAACAAGGATCATGCAACTAAACCACCAACTACCTAACAGACCAGCTAGTTTTACAATCAATTATAGAATATTGAACTTTAATGTATTGTATCTAATGAGACCACCAATCCCAAAAAAAGTGAATCAAGACAACACAAATCCAGGATTCATAATAAAACACCATAAACATTCAACATGCTTAAATTATAAAGAAGCGATCATCCATACATACATGCTCTGCAAATAAATTGAACTAGAGGCCATACATCAATAAATTTGTATTAAGATGTAAGTAATTCGTATTTACATATGAATTATAAACACCTAAGAGCTGATTTTTTTTCATTATACATCATAGTATTTTTAGACTTGTCTGCAATATCATCATTATCAAAAATATCATTATTTAGAAAATTATTGTTGTTAAATTAGAGGGAGTGCCAGCTGATTAGACTATTCAAAAGTATGGATGCTCTAACTTCCTCATCATGACCTATTGATTTGGCCAAAATATGTGCTATACTGAGTAGTGTTGAGCCTACTACTTGCATTTGGTTAATTGCTTTTCACTAACTATTTTTGGTTGAGTTGCCTTGTCAATCGTATGATGCCACAAGCATAACCATATTATTCAGGTTATTTTGAATGATAATATTATCTTCCAGGTGTTCTATGATAGTGATAATCCCCATGTAGGTGGTCTACTGCTACATTTGATTAATTTGACTACCAAGCTTATGCGGTATGAAGTGATGATATAATATACTTGGGATCTTTAAGAAATCCATATGGGTAGAGGGGCTTGAGCAACATCAACATTTGTTTTCCTTGTCATTAGATAATCTCTAGTATTAGGTTGAGGATTGGGTACTTACTTGGGAATTGGCCAAGAAAAAATATTTCGGTCTTCCAATATTGGACTTCAATAATAGGAAAGGTATTTGGCATCCTATCAGGATCTGATCAAGTATAAATCATCTGAAACTCTCCAGATTCCACTTTTGTTGGCTTTTAGTCTCTATGTAGAATGTTAGCAACATTTCGGGTCTCTATCAGGTGCAAATATTTTGATGGAATTGGTACTTAGTTGATTCTTACAATGTGATATCCTTCCATCATGGTTCAAGCATTTGGTACCTTATCGTGCTTTAGACGGGTGTGATTCCTCTAATACTTCTTAATATTGGCTATTTTTTTTTGCATTCATGTATCAAATTTTTTGGATTACCCCAAGGTGCAATCGTGTGCAAATATTTCGTTCACTATCACCTCCTCAATTAGGTTAGATATCTAGAACCTAGTTGATCCTCGATCAAGGGCAACATTTTTGGTCTCCCTTACACTTGGAGGATTTACTCTCCTTGATTAGGCTAAATATCCAATATCTCTTTAGGCCTTGGTTAGGCACAAAAATTCCAACCTCATCCAAACATAGTCTATTTTACAATGAATTCTATCGTGTTGCATAATTTATTTATCTTTAGCATTTTATTATCAAACTGCATGTGGGTGGTGGTAAAAAACACCCAAATTCTTGGTGGCTCCCAGGGTTTTTTTACCTTGTATAAAGTGGAGAACCCAGATCAATGTTGCTTACAACTGAGGGCTCCTCGATTTGGTATTTTGGGCAATTGTCATCTTTTCACTTGTTGTATTCCTTATCCTTCACTCTTTCCTTATCCAGGGAAAGATAAGGATCTTATATCAGTATTACTTTCAGTCCTCATTTTATTTTTTGTACTATTGATTTGATTAAAGTCATCCTTACTACTCCCTTGATGATTGAGCCATGCATGTTTTTGTTACATTGGGATTTAAAGTCGAACACAAAACAATGAGAGGGAAAAAAAGAGGGAATAGGGGAAGAGGGGGTGAAAGTGTTAATACAAAGATAAATGATGAACAACTAAATTTATTGTTCCATAATTTATCATCCTTTATAGCATGATCTCTTTTTATATGGTGAAAAAAAACCATAACTATATATGTGGTCACCATATTAGCTTATTTAATTTTTGCCTATGTACACAAAAGTGTGGCATGTGTGTCACACCTAATTGAACAAATATTATGCAGAATATCCCATGAATCTATAGTATCCTAACCATACAACATTGAACTTGAGCCTTTATTTGTGTTTAGTCTATCCCAAGTTATCATTATCATCATACCTGGTCATGTTCCATTTTGAAGATGATACATTTTTTGAAGAACCTGAGTTCTGGTTTGAAGCACCCTGCAAAGCTACTATATTTTTTCCATGGTGCATTGATGCATATGATTGCATCCATGAATACTTCCCTTTTAAAATATTTATCTATTTCATCTCCTCTTTTATTCTAGGTTTAAAAACCTTATTTAGGGTAGTGACCCAATGATTATAAGAATCATGTTGTTCCATATCCCATTGATATTTAAGAGCAAAGCAGGGAAACTTGTGGAGAGTTGTGTTAGTGTATTTATAGCCCTATTTTTCCCTTGTTTCTAATAGACCTTATGTTTCCAAGTTTATATCAGATACCTCTTGCCATGTGATATCTATCTTTGGCCCTTTGAAATATTCAATACAAAAGGTCACACCCCCAGGCTTAATATATTAATGAATTTCCTAGACCATGGAATGATTATCGAATCTAATCCTTGAGTTATGTATATTTTAATTTTTTTAGGGTATCCTGGACTAGACACATACTGAATAGTGGAGGTGTATCAACTATAACTATATTTTGAATCATCTCCAAATTTGGATGACCACATATCATGATGAGCCTATCATGTAAAATTCTCACTTTCCTTAATTTGGTTCCCTTAAAAGATATGAATTCAGACTCTTGTTTGTCCCTTTTTGGCATCAACCCTAAACTATTATAGATATCTAATGGTATAATAAATACTTGAGACTTGGCATCCACCACACAGTTGTGCAACATATGATTTTATTTGAGGATAGGGAGATAAACTTCTATGATATTTAGATACAAGCCCTTTTTGGGTACTTCTCTGATATCTGATACCTTTTGAATGGGCATATCCATTAGATTCACCTTTTCAAATACCAATATATATTTACCAGGTATAGCAAGAGCCTTTTTGAAGAGGTCATAAAATTGTTCAACCCTTTTTGTTATTTTCTTAGTGTCAATGCTTGGGAAGTATAATTTTTATTAAGTTGTTCTTTATTTTGATTTAGGATATCTTGATTTACTATTTGGCCTGCTACAAACTGTGTATGATTCCCCATGAGGCATTCAATTTAGCTTATCTTCATAATGTATGTACTAGTCCAATGATTTTGTTTCTCCTTGAAATATAGGGTTTTGAAGTCTATATAAGAGGTATTGTATGACAATGATTGGTTTTCTAGTGGTGTTGAGTATATGTCTTATTAAGTGATGGAGGCATAACAGGTTACCTTGTTTCTACTTCATTTTTCTCTCTTCCTTTTTTACATCCATTCCCTAAACCTTTTGGCTGAGTATGAACGGGTTGTTGTAGCATTTGTACAATTAGTGGGGGGCTATTATAATCATAGATTCATATTATTTGTATTTCATAAACTACCTCTTTATTCCTTCAATCTCTTGAGTGAGCCATTGAATACCAATTTTCAACTCTTGCTCTATCTGAAAGCTAGTTAGGGTATTATCCTCTACAATCAGATATGAAGCATGTTCGATCATTTTAGTGAATAAATGTTAAGGCATACCAGTCGAGGGCCCTACTGGATATGCATTTATGAAGGGTTGAAGTGGGAGGATATTTTTCTTTTGTGGCAATTTTCTTGCTTGAATCAACACATTTTCAGCTCGAACAACCTCCTGTAAAATTTGAGGAAACCCTTTATTAATAGAATATTGAATTAGAATGCATATATGATGATGGAATGCTTAGACATAACATAAGAAAACATGAGCCTAGGATGGATGATACTCTGGGGAAATCCCTATCTGGGTTCTTTTGAACTAGATATTGAATTCTAACATATCTTCATGGGGGACCACTTGATAAATAAGAACAAGGTTAGTAACATGAAGGGATCACCAGAATGATCAAATAAGTTGATCAGAGCCTCTGCTAGATTGGCCCATATACAAAAAAACTTAAATTATCTAAGAATTTATACCATAATAGAGCCCTTTCTTTGAGATACAGAATTAGGATTCTGAGCATTACATCCTCATGCATGATATTATGAATCATTTTTAGGAAAGCAACATCCTAACAATGTTCAAATACAATTTTATTTGTCCCATTGAAATTTTGCAAAGACTTAAAGGTAGCTTTGGGAATTTAATGAATATTTTAAATATTCAAATGGCCTTCAAAATTCTAACATGGACATTCATATTGATCCATTTATGTAGCTATCGAGTAGTTTCTTAAGAGGATTTTAAGTCATATAATTAGCATAACTTCTCTACTAACGAGGTCAAGTCTACTCATCAAATCTTGAGTTCTATAGAAGATAAATCTTTGAGAATTGTGCAAAAGAGTGGTCAACCATGAATCTTGGTTCAATACTTAGCATATCTACTAGATGATCCATATATAGGGTATAGCCAAACTCTTTATAGCTACTAAAACCAATAAATCATGAAACATACATCTCTAGATCTAAGCAAAGTCACTAGGTGATGAGATTATAGACTAAATAGAGTATCACCAAGTTCTTTTAAGGTTTTATAGGCAACTGGTTATATGATAAATATTTCTTGATTTGAGCAAAGTCACCAGGTGATTTTAATGATATCTAGCAATAGAGGACAACACCAATCCTATACTATCCAAATATGGGAGCCTAGAGTTTCATTGGGCATGCCAAAAACTATTGGTCAAATAATATGTCTAATGAAAATGTTTATACACCCACAAATATTTATCAAAATTGAATTATTGGGGAGCTATGAAAACTACAGTGATCAATATCTAGAGGAGGTTGGTTCCTTGAAGTTCCAGCTAACTATACCTAAATGTGGGGGAAACGGGTACTAAAAGAAATAAAAGAAACTAAATCCAAAACTTAAAATGGTACAGATTAAGAAACATCAAGTCATGCAATAACAAGAATAATACAACTACACCACCAACTACCTAAAATACTAGCTAGTTTTGCAATCAATTATAGAATATTGAATTTTAATGTATTGTATCTTATGATACCACCATTTCCATACAAGTGAATGAAGATAACACAAATCCAGTATTCATAATAAAATACCATAAACATTCAACATGCTTAAATTAGAAAGAAATGACCATCCATATATACATGCTCTACAAATGATTTGAACTATAGGCAAGACATCAGTCAATTTGTATTAAGATGTAAGTAATCTATATTTACATATGAATTGTAAACACCTACGAGATGATGATATTTTCATTATATATCATAGTATTTCTAGACCTGTCTACAATCTCATCATTATAAAAAACATTATTACTTAGAAATGAATTGTTGTTATATCAGAGGGAGTTCTAGATGATTGGACTATTTAGAAGAATGACCGCTTTGCCTCATCATATCATATTGAATTGGCTAAAATATGTGAGTAGTGTTGATCCTGCTGCTTATGTCTAGTTAATTGCTTTTCACTACCTATTTATAGTTGAGTTTCCTTGTTGCCCATATGATACCATGAGCATAACCACCTTACTAATATTATTCTAACAGATGATCTTATATTCCAGTTGTTCTAATATGACAACAATCCCTATGCAGGTGGTCTAGTGCTAGATTTGATTGAATTTACTGCTAAGCTTATGCCTATGAAGTTATGATATCATATACTTGGGATATTAGAGAACTCTGGATGGGTATAGGGTCTTCACTGACATCAGTACTTGTTTTCCTCATCATATGGTAATATCTAATATTAGGCTAGGGATTGGGTACTTATCCAAGCTTTTGTCAAGAAAAAATATTTTGGGCTTCCAACATTGGACTTCAGTAACAGGTTAAGGATTCAACATCCTCCCAAGTATAAATCATCTAGAACCATCTAGACTCCACTTTTGTTGACTTTTGGTCTCTAGATAGATAGCTAGAAACCTTCCAGGTCTCTATCGAGTGCAAATATTCTGACAGTATTAATACTTAGTTGATTCTTGCAA
Source organism: Wollemia nobilis (assembly GCA_028583015.1). Classification (NCBI taxonomy): domain Eukaryota; kingdom Viridiplantae; phylum Streptophyta; class Pinopsida; order Araucariales; family Araucariaceae; genus Wollemia; species Wollemia nobilis. The sequence continues at coordinate 8,344,447 of JAQPPZ010003246.1, read as the reverse complement.
TACAACATCCTTCCACCATGGGTCAGACATCTTGTACCTTGATATGCTCCAAACAGGAACGATTCCTTTGACACTTCTTTGTCTTGGTCATTTTTCTACATTCATGTACCAAAAAATTTGGATCACCATAGGATGTGATCATGTGCAAATATTTTTGTTGTTGCCACCTCCTGAATTAGGTCATATATCCAGGACCAGGCTAGGTCCCAATCAAGGACAAAATTTATGTTCTCCCTTACACTTGGTAGATTTACTTTTCTTTATTAGGTCAGACATTTGGGATCTCTTCAGGCCTTGGTAAGAAATATTGTTATATGGAATTGGGTTGATGCTAGAATAGACTCTCTTTGTTTAAGTTTTGAATCTATTATCCTATTGATATTTGGTATGATATCACATTGTAGTCAATATGGGTTCTAAATAAGTAGAGGTTTTTTCATGTATGTAAAAAACATAAGACCTCAAATTTGGGGAATTGATCTCATTGTATATTAAGAAGTATGGTTATCTTTAAGTGTATTTTGGTTATTATCACCATTGAGTGTAAGTACGTAATCTAGCTGAGATAGATTGTAAGAGACTCTTCTAGATCACTTTGATGGGTGATTACCTAATGTTTCACAATAGAACATGAATACTATTTTGATAGTGGGAATAAGGTCATGGGAGTTGACCCCATGACTCAAAATGGATAATTTTTATGGATTGGGTAGTAATTCATACATAGAATCTGGTGGATGTGTTATGTCCCTAGATGAAATTAAGACATTATGTAATATCATTTCCCAATGTAAAGGATAGATTGATTAATGAAATATTATAGAGAATTTTGAGGTTGGGTTTTCCCTATGGGTTTTTTCCCATGGTAAATATCTTATTGTGGATTTTCTTATGGATATTGTTATTACAACTATGCTTTGTTTTATGTATTAATGAAATATTTCTATCTTCCATGCTTGGTCATTTTATAATAGAAAATATGGTTTGAATCATAGAGTTTGGATTCTAAATGAACCTATGGAATGATTACACCTTTTTATATGTAGCATGTGCGATCAGTTGTAACTTCAATGTTTAAGTACATTATTTTAATAATTCTAGTTTATATCATTAAGTTGGAAATATGAATAAAATTATGTAATGATTATACTTTTGTAAGTTGCAATGTGCTTGTTCATAAGGAAATATTATGGAAAGGAAATTAACACAATAAAAAAGAACAATCTAGATACTTTCTATGTATTTATGAGTAGGGGATTCTTTGATAGAATCTTTTTAAGTACATATATCCACTAATGTATGGGAAGTGACTCATAAAACAAAACTCATTGAGTAAATACTTTTGAATGCTATTCGAAATGTGTATCGCATGTTATTGTGATAATGCTATGAATTAAAGAAAGAACCTTATATTCTCCTTAGTAATAGAATTGGAATAATGTCTTGCTTTATGGGGTAATTGTTTAAGTTGTAAATCTTAAAAAAATTAAGGACTCCTTGAGTATAATTGAATAGAGGCCTAGTAATATGGGCTAGCTCATCATAGTGATGAGAAAGATAGCTAACTCTTCTTACACTAGGTACTTGCATAGATGGACATATGTAATGTGCATGGATGGTGTACTTATTTCACTAGAGTGGAAGAAGACTAGCTAGATTATAGGATCCAACGAGATGGATAACTGGTGTACTAAATATTGGCTCCTAGTACATTCATTTAGAAGAATTTATATGGAATGTAGAGATGGTTGTACCTTAGGAGAGTTCAAATAAAAATTATTAGGTGAAGTGTTGATGAGATCCTTAGGGTTTTAAAAAACTACATATAGAGATAGGGAATTATGGGTTGTGACACATGAGAAAAGTAGAGCTCTCATTTTTATTTCAAAGCTTGAGCTAGGGCTTGACAGAAAACCATCAGTACTTATTTAGAGTAGCTCATAGATGGAGGGACCATGGGAAAATTAGAGCTCTCATTTTTATTTCAAATCTCAAGCTAGGGCTTGATAGTGAACCATTATCACTTATTTATAGAAACATACAGATAGAGGGACCACGAGAAAAGTAAAGATATCATTTTTATTATTTCAAAGCTTGAGCTAGGGATTTAAATTAAAATGCTAAAGTTTATTCACTAGGTGGAGCAACACACAACACAACATATGGAGGGAGGGAAAATATTATTAACTAGGTTTAGGTACATAGCATTCATAGATATAATTCTTAAGAGGTTGAGAACATAGAATACACATGTGCATGTAACACTACATTAGCCCAAATGTGTCCATAGGACTAACGTTATATAATTTATGGCTAAATTATCAGACCAAGAGGTTGTGTGGAATTTAGTGTTGTTAATTTGGGGAAGAGGTTAGAGCTATGGATAGGGTAATGTAGATTATTCTTTTGGGGAAAATTTTTATAGATTGTATACTGGACTTTTTTGTTGTACAAGGGTTATAATATCACTTCCAAAATATTTCAAGGTTTTTTATTTTGGGGTTTGTCTAGCCATGTTAGTTGGACAAGAGTTTTTATTTTAGGGGTTGAATGACCATTATTTCTTCTTCCCCCTCCACCTTCTGCTCTAAAAATTCTCATGAGCTCTTTCTATTGCAGCCTTGAGGCCAATGCTACATCCAGTTCCTCTTAATTGTCATTTTTTCTTCATCCTCTTGTCTCATTATTTCTCACAATTATTAATTTGATTCATTTTATTTTAATCCTAGTACTAACAACTCCCTTCCTTGAATAGACATGGCTGCATATTGGAAGGTTATCCTAAAGTTGTATGAAACATTTCAGTTGGCCACCTAGTATTGAATTAAAACCTAATTCAAGAAATTTACTATGGAATAAATTTATATATGGAAGAGGAATTCAAATAAATTTTATTATGGAGGAGAAATTGTAATGTGGTTGTACAAGGGTTTTTTTTAATTGTAATTCAAATTAATTTTATTTGGGGTTTGACTGGTCATGTCGGTTGGACAAGGATTTTTTATTTTGGGGGTTGATTGCTCATTATTTCTTCTTTTTCCTCCACTTCCTACTCTAAAACTTCTCATGAGATCTTCCTATTGCAGTCTTGAGGCTAGTGTTGTATCCAGTTCTCCTTGATTGTCATTTCTTCTTCCTCTTCTTGTCTCATTGCTTCTCATACTTCAGGATCATTTTCTTCCAAGACTTAGCCTTGCCATGGGATTTTATTATTTTTCATCATATTAATACAACTTTAATTTGGGATAATATTTTCTTGATATACATATGTTATTTTTATATTTTCTCCATATTTTGTATCCCCATCCTTATTATCACTTGTGAACTCCATGAATAGATATTTAACTCATAAAAGTGCAATACAACTTGTCTCCTCCATAATTATGTTAGGTTATGGTCAATACATAAAAATACTTGATCACAAGGTTTTAAAATAAGCCAGTATGTACCTTGAATAGCTTATATGTCATGATTTTTATCCAATATCTCTAGTTTTATAGTTTTGATGATGCCATATACTCTTTATAAAAAGGATTTAAGATCATAAAAACTCATTATACTAATAGAAATTATCGTTCATATACTTAAAATGATTCGACTATATTTCATCCTTATTGTATTTATAATATAATCATGTTAAGTTACCTTTAAAAGTTTATATTTATTTAAATAGACCATATTAATATTTGTGTTGGGCACCAAATTGACATCAAGTTTTACTTGAAACTGTGATTACCTATCTTCCAATTTTCTATCCAGGCATGCACCTGATAGTCACAGCTCAACACTCAACATTGGATGGACCAAATGTTATTTCAGCCCAATGTCCAATGTAGGTTGGTTACTTGTCAAATTAAGAGGGTTTTTACACAATTAAAGCTCACTTAGGGTTTGAATAAAAGGGTTATAAAAGTTTTAGGGTTAGAGAGATTATAAAAAATAGTGTTCAGATAGGCTAACAACATAGGAAACTACAACAAAAGGTTCCCACAAACTATTTCCAGTGTCCCACAACTCAAAATTAGTAGCACCCAAAACCATGAAATCTTCATACATTTTAGCACAAAATAGAGATATGTTGCAAAAAGCAATTCCAATATTAAATATACTAATAATCCAATTAAACAAAATTGACAAATAATCAAATTTAGCATAAATAAAATACCTATCAATACAGATCTAACTATGAATAAATTTAAATTACTTTCACAACTAGTAATCCAATAAACTGGAATGAACTAACCGCTAGAGTATCAACAAAAATGCACGAAAGATAGTGAATTTAACACGTTCTTGATTCAAAAATAAGATTAATGCTCCTTCCATTAGTTTGCAAAGAATATTTACAATAGGGCAAGCAAACACACTAGATCCAACCCTTAAAACTAAGGGTTTGACCTCTATTTATAGTTTGACAAATGAAAGATATTAAGGAGACATTACAAAAATTACATTTTTACAGCTCAACAAAGAGCTTTGTTGGCATTATCTCATTGGATGACGAAGTCCCAAAAATCCTCTATGAGTAATCTACCATGGTAGCTCAACTCTGCAACTTGTTCATTTTTTCATGAGAGTTGAGTCTTAAATTGCTATGAAATAGATTTGGACCACTCATCATTCTTGGAAAATTTGATCCATTGTAGATCTACAACCACTCTAGTTCTTGTTCTTGAAAACCATTCGATGCTTCGCCTTCCCACATTCAAACTGACTGTTCTTGAATTTGGAAATATTTTACCTTTATACACATCAACAAAGTTAGAAAAAATTGTCATTGATATTTTTCATGTATGGCTATGATTAAACCTTCATAAATGCTCTACAAATGGTGGGGAAAGAACAAGATGCCATTCTACACTTTTTAAACATTGACTTCATTTTTAGTAGCTTTGGTTAGGTGAAATCAGATTCCGATTTGAAATCCACTGAGGTGCGAGTGGAATGAAGTTCACTGTCAATATGCTACTTAGCCTTCTTTCTCTCTTCTATGACATAAAAATATTGTAATCTGAACAAAAATAATTGACATCATATTTTGACTTAGTTGGACTACAAAATTACCAATCCACATTGGAAATAGTGTAAATAGCCTTTGTCTCCATTTTGTAGCCTTTACAATATTTTTAGCCTTCACATCACTATTCTGCACCAGAATACTCTTGGAACTCAGAAAAATCAAGATTTTTGACACTTAGTCATTGGAGCATGCAAAAATAAACAATGATCACCATTCTACACTTTTTATCATGTTGATGTCATATTTACTCAAAAGTTTTGTGAAATCAAGCCTCGATTGGAATTCGCTACCAAATACACTATGCACCAACCAAAATGAAACTTTGCTTCAAAAATACTAATTTTTGAGTGGATTATTGAATTATTACTATAGATACACTCCAAAATACTCTATGTCCTCAGTGGAATAGAGATTTCATGCCTTAGAATAAAAATTTTAATGTTTTCTAAGGATATGGCCATTTTGGGCCTACATTCTGGCACCTTCTGGGTGGATTTTCTCACAAATTCATCAAACTCAGAGTCTTATCCATTGGGTATCAGGAGTAAAAAATGCTTATCTTAAAAAGAATGCTTCAAAGAATAATTTCCATATGAACACTACCCTCTAAAAACTTTATGGACATAGTAGATGATAAACCTTCATATTGACACCATACTGGAAACACAACTACCTCTGCCACTGTCTCAAAAATGATCCAATGATTTAGAAAAACAATATAGCTATGTTCTCCTTATAAATCCTTTTCACAACAAATGATATAAATTCCTTCACATAAAACTATTATTCTCTGTATCTTTCTAACCTCATGTTTTTATTCTTTCCTTATAACAACATCAGAGTAAAAATGAATCAAAATAAATACAAAACTTCTATATGACTATAAATATAAAAAACAAAAATGCTAAGATTGTGTCTCTTATGGGTTTGCAACATATCTATATGGTTCTTCACCCTCTTTTTGATATTCTTCTTCAACATTACCTTCTTGCTCTTGCTCAACTTCTTCTTCAAGTGAAGATTGCTCTTTATTTTCCTCCTATGCATCTTTTCCAAATAGCTATGCCATCAACTTCAGATTGTGTAGGGCTTGTTTCTAAACCATGTCAAAAGGTTTGGAAGTTTCCTTTAGCTACTTATGAATGTACTCTAGCTCACCAATGTCCTCATAGTTTGCAGCACTTCCTTTTTTTACCAAGTCTTCCATTAGATGTCTAAGCCTGGTAAAATCAATAATTATTTGTGAAGCTTTTTCCTAGTCAAGTGACTCTTCTAAAGCATTAATCTCATACTCATATTGCAATATCTCATTAGTACTCTTATTAATTTCTTCTATTAATAACAGAGAGTTATCTTCCATACATAGACCTCTAAAACCATTCTGAATCATTTCCTTATTTATATCTACTACATCCTTGATCATATTTTCAACCTTATCAAATAATAACCAAGCCTTTTAGAGGGCTCTATACTTATTCACCATAACTATAGTAGCAATTATAGCAATATTTCACTCCTTTTAAGGAATAGGCTTAGCAGAGTCACTGAGACTACTATCTGCCAATTTGTAAATTTTATCAGCTAGAATCACCATGGGTTGCAGCTCTCTAGTGAAACTCTCCAGATTCTCATGAACATTTTGGAGCAAGTGACTAGCATCATCCATATAATCAATAATAGGTTGTAGCTCTAAGAATTTTTCTAGAACTTTAGATAGCAGTTCTTTTCTCACTTTCTTCAATCCTTCTTTTGAGAAACCTAAGGACTTAGCCTTTTCAATCTAGAGTTGTTGCTTCAAGGTCTATATTTTCTTGGCTTGCTCCTCATTATTCTTATTTTGTTCTTCTACCTACTCTTTGAGCTTATTGGCTATCTGAAATTTGTCTTGCTAGCTCTTTACCTCCTTTTTAAGGGCTTTCTCCACTTGTTTATGATTTTCAATGGTCTTTTGGATTTTCTCTATTTTGTTTTCCAACTTGTCCACTTTTTCTTTGTATATATCAGTTTTAACATAAAAAGTGTCCAAGTGAGATTTTCCTATAACCAATTCATCATCTACAGGCAACTGCTCAATACATTCTGTATATTCCTCTAGATGATAGTCTTGAGCAGTCATATCAGTTTTAGGCTTACTCACAAGAGGGATCATGGATTTCAATGTTCTTTACCTGGAAACATGATAAAAAAACATGATGCTCCTCTTCGTGGCCATCCTCTTGGAAGGTTTGGATAACTTTTCTACCCAAAAATCTTGAATTTTATATGTAGATTCCTTATCCTTTTGCAAAATTGCTTGTGTAGGATAACTAACAAGAGGAGAGGAAGAGGCTACAAGGTATGAGAGAGCTGAATCAAAAATCGATAATGGCCTGGTAGAAGTGACTACAATGGAATATGTGACCACTACTACTGTTGCAATTGGTAAACTCATATAAAATGAAGTAAAAATCATAGAGGAGGAAGTGAGTGTGCTTGAAATAGTTTGTTTCTCAGATGATTGAGGTGGTTGCAATGGTAAATAACGAATTAAGGGATATGATGGAGGGGGAATTTCAGATGATGAAGAAGGAATTTGAGGTGACCTTTATGGGGATGGGTTTGTTTTACCTTCATTGCTCACTAATTAAACATGTGGTAAACTATAAGGGGGAGAAGGCACCTTTGTTACAATATCTTGCTCAAAAATGGAGGGAGATTTCTTTGGGGAATATAAATGAGGAGGAGGAGAAGAGGGAATAGAGACCATACCTTTTCCTACCGATGTAGGGTGTTCTTGAGTTATCTCTTCACTTTACTACTATGTTTGTTGTATCAATTCTTTAGCAACTGAAACAGGGTTCTCTTTAACAATTTCCTCCTTATCCAACCTTTATTTCTTAGAAATATCCTTCTAAGCTCTCTCTAGTTCCCTTTTGGCCTTTCTCTTAAAGACTTACAAGGTTTTTTCTTTCCCATTTTTTATGTCTTATTGAGACGATCCTTCATGTATTGGCTCCTCTTGTAATGTTTCTTCACCAATAGGGTTTAGCTCCATTGTTGCTATAGTGGTAAAACATATTGGTGTGAACATGAAGTCCTTATCATTTTGATTACAGTCTATATTTGTATCCAAGGGCTATCCACCTAAGGCTAGGTACTTTGGCCTACTTGTTATCCCAATTATTGGTGTGCTAATAGCCCTCTCATTCATCTTACTCATTAACTATGCCCCTTTTGGAAATTTCTCTATTTGTTTAGTTGAAGGCTAGAATATCTTCAGCACTTCAGCAATAGTCAATGGAGTATCAACTTCCTCCTATTGAGCTTCTTATTTCAAGGGTGAGGATGAGGAATATAACCCTGTTTGTGACTTCTTATAGATTAGCACTATATTCCTTGGGTATTTTTCTTTCCAATTTATGATATTCTTGTGATATCTATAAAAAAATCATCATCAATTTTCAATCCAAACTTGGATTTCTCTTTACCAATTTCAACTCTCATTCTCCACCAGTCCACTATCTTAGCTTCATTCCATTTATTTTTACTTTCAATGCCTCCCATGGCAAACTCTTGCAACTGAATTTTATTTTTCTTATTATTTATATCCTCAATCTCTTTGATAGTAGACACCTGCAACCAATGTTTTTCATTATTAACTGGATCAAAAGCAACAATCTACTAATAGAAGTCTAACCGTGGAGGAATTTGTCCCATTTTGGCAACATTCCACTCCAAAAGAGCATTCTCCTTATTATTTTTGCCTCATTCAAAATGAGTCCTAGATTTTTCTCAAATTTATATGCCTTTTATCCATTAAAGGCAATATTCCTCTTGTAGAATATATCATTCGGGTCATAACTCCATCTCTAAGGAATGTAAAACAGACCCAACCTATCAAGATATTGGTCGATCTATTCACCTTGCCACTTCTTGGTAATGGTTATATCATCAACACTACAGTAGGTCAACAAACATTTCCTCTTCCTATTAGAACCATAGTTTAAATTTAAAAATTATGCTTGCCTCAGATGTTCTAAGGTGAATAACCTATCTGTAACAAAATGGGGCAGCAGAGAAGGCTTACTAGTCAATCCATACAGTCTAATGAATATACCTTATGTTAGGAGGTACCAATATCCTTCCTAGACACCTTCTATTCTTAACAATTTTTTGGCTAGAGGTGGTAGCCTAGGGCATTCCCCATACATTATCTTCAATGCTAGTGCTAAAATTCCAATTTAAATTTATACATAGAATCAGTGCTCCTCAAATGAAAAGTCCAATAGTAAACAAGAATAGGATCCCCTTGGTCATTATTTTATTTGACCAAAATCCATGGCATCATATACCTCATGATAGCGAAGAACATCTAGACTAAACTTGAGCAGTGCCAAAATTAGGGTGCGTCAGAACTCCTTTTCATTCTCACTAATTACTCATGTATTATTTGAGCAAGGAAATATGGCCAATAAAATAAGATAACCCTAATGCCCTTCTTTTATACATTTTTTCCATACATTCTCTCGTTGGAAAAATAGTATGTAGCGGCTATTTGCCAATCTGACACCATTCTGTTAGAATCCAAACCCTCCATACAGGCTAACATTGAATAGAGATCTGGGTAGACAAAAAACTCAATGGAAATTGAGATTTTGGGTAACCCTATCTTGGGATTAATGTTTTTGAACTAGTTACAGACCCATTTTCTAAAAGGCTCACCATCATGAGCTTTCTTCTGCAAAGAGTAATACCCTATCTAGGTGGTCATTTTGAACTCTTGGCCTTATGGGTTGTTCCACTCCTAGGTCAAAATGCTTATGATAGACATCGATAGTGATACTAAATAGGGTTGTACCACTAGGGATATTTACTACTTTTTCCATTAGGCCATAAATTTTACTATAGCTACTATCAACTTCGGATAAGGATGAATTGAATTGCAAATATAAAAATACAAGAAATAGAGAACAACACATATACCTTGGTGTGACAAAGCTACTCCTTTCTTGTATCTGTTGTTGATATTCCTTCTAAGTTTTGTTATTTCTATGAGGACTAGCTCAGTTTTGGCCATGGATTTTTCTTTGTTAACGTAATTCCCGATTTCCTCTTTTGCTGAGGTCTCAAATTCTAGAGTGTCTTTGGAGGCCATTTTTGCAAGTAATTTTTAAAATTATTTCTCTGGAATTTGCAGATAATGCTCGGCTATCATTCTATTTTCTTTCCACTTGGTAAACGTAGCTCCTTTTCAAATGAATAGATTTTGCATTTTAGCACTTTTAATTCTCCATACATGCACACCCTCTACCATTAATGTGGTGACTGCATGAACTACCCATTGGCATGCTTTTTAAATTAAAAATTCGTTCCTTTGGCAACTTGAAAATGTTGTGCTACTTTATTATTGGCTAGAACTTAAATAATTTTCATGTATTCATGATGTTACTTTTGTTTTCATTTGAAATGGTAAGGGAAATAGTTTTTAGCTCAAAAATAATCTTGCACCTTGGTGGATTTTAACATTCTTTATTCCACTCAAAAGTACTCTATGGCACCGACGGATTTAGAACATTCTTTATTCCATTCAAAAGTAGTTGTGACTTTGATGGATAAGAGACTGTTGTTATTCTGCTACTTCCTTAGTCCTTTTAAGTTTGAAATAGGTACATGTGTCATTCTATTGACATTTTAGTTCATTTGAGTGCAAAATTGAATTCATTCATTATTTCGATGCTTTCCTAGTGCCTTTGAGTGTGGAATAGAAACTTGCTACTTCTTTGGGTGACACTTAGCTTATTTGTAACTTTTATTTTTCAATTTTATTTTTTATACAACATTTTATCAAAACAAAATTTGATATAAAAATGCAAAAAAGAATATGATACAAAGTATGTACATGTTACAATGAGCTATATTTTAATCAAAATAGAGTTTAAGATAAAAACCATTGATCAAAATTGGTTGTATGTTTCCATAGATATCTTCAACATGGAAAACATTGGTCTCTTTAACCTCTACTATCTTGAAAGGGCCATCCCAAAAGGAGTCAAAATTTTGATGATGTCCTGGTTTAGCTCTTTCAAAATTCCACTTGAGTACAGAATATCCAACATAGAATTTCCTAAACCTTCCTTTCTTGTCAAATCATGCCTTGATGTCAGCTGAATTATTTTGGAAATCCTCATATACTTGGGTTCTCTTCTCTTCTAAATGTGTTAGGTGTGTTAGCCTTGTTTCCATTGGATTTTATTTAGATTACTCTTTTGTGTTTATTATCTTAAGTGCTGGAATCTCCAAATGTATAGGTAACACTGCCTCCTTGCCATACACTAAGGTATATGGAAAAGTCTTGATGAATTTATTAATAGTAATCATGTCTACCCAAAGAGCATACTCCAGCAATAGGTGCCAACTTATTTTGTTACCCTCCAATGACCTTCTTAAAATTGTCAATAGATTCTTGTTAGTTTATTTTGGAAGTCAATTTCCTTGGGGGTAGTAGTTTAAAGTATTATTTATGGTGATTCCATATTTGATGGAAAATTAAATATATTTGGCTCCTATGAAAGCTGGGCCATTATCACTTACCAAGGCTTCTGGAACATCGAATCTTGAAATCAAGCTTTCCATAGAATTAATCACCACTTCTTGGTCTGATTTCTTTGTAGGAATAGCTTCTACCCATCTAGGGAGGTAGTCTGTAGCATTCAAAATTAATTTGTGGATAGTTGAGGAACGTGGATTGATAACTCCTATGAAGTCAAAAACCCATTGCTAAAAATGTTCTTCTACTTGAATTGTCTTAAGGGGAAATGATGCATTCCTTGTTCTCCCTACATGCCACTAAAATTTATCATAGGCTCTAGTGAATTTGAAGGTGTCGAAAAATATGGTAGGCCAGTAATAGCCTACCCTAATAATTTTGAAATTTATAACTCTGCCCGAGAAATGTCCTCTGGATAGTCCTTCATGGAACTCCTCTATGATATTTTATTGCTAATCATTTTTTAAGCACCTAATAAGAACTCCATCAAGGTTCCTTTTATACAGACCTTCTAGCAATAAGATATACTTAAAATCATGAAGTCTATATTTCTTCTCTATGATGCATTAATATTAGGAGGGAGTAACCCAGTTTGAAAGTAATTAGTCATATAATCCATCCAATCTGATTTATTTTTATTTAACTCTTCAAATTCCTCTTCATATGTTGCTTCCTGATAAGTGGTCACTTCTGTTGAAATTGTTGCTTCTATCAGACCTTATCATAGGGCTATACCTATTAAAAACTTGGTAGGTTGAATTTCCACATCATATTATTGGATCTTAGTTATCAAACCAACTCTCTTATCTCCTAGTTCTCATTGTAGAATAAATATTCTTACATCCAGATGATCAACATAAATCAGGGTCTTGCTCTGAAATAAGTATTGCCTAATTTTTTTCAAGTATTTCATTAAAACAAATACTTGTTTCTCAATGATATTATACTTAAATTGATACTCATGAACATTCTGGATCCAAAAGAATATGGGGTGTTATTCTCCTTCATCATTCTTCTATGTGAGCACTAATGCATAGATTTCCTTAGCTCCATAAGCATAAAGTATAAAATATTTACTGAAATCTAGATTCACTAGCACTGGAGCTGTAGTAATGGACTGCTTTATTATTTCAAAGGATTGCTTTCTCACTTCATTCCATTTGAAATCTACATCTTTCTCTAGCAATTTATATATAGGCTTCACCTTCCAAGTAAAGTTAGAGATGAATTTACTGACAAAGTTTATTTGACCAAAGATGGAATGCAAGGCTTTCTTGTTCATAGCTAGTGGAAGAGCAAGAATGGATTTGATTATATCTGGATCAATGGCCATACCTTCTTTTGATACCACATGACCTAGAAATTTTCCCTCATGGACTGCAAAGAATGACTTCTTAGGATTGAGGGAGATGCCAAATTCTCTACACTTTTGGAAAAATTGTTCTAGGTGTGCCAAGTGGTCTTGCTTGTTGTGGTAAAACATAGTCATGTCATCTAAATAAATCAGAATGACATTGTTAATTAGTTCCCCAAAAGTATAGTCCATTGTTCTCTAGAATGTATCCCTTCCATTAGATAGCTCAAAAGGTATTTTTTTGATATGCAAAGGTTCCCCATTTTGTGGTGAATGTTTTCTTGAAGTGATCTTCATTTTTTACCCAAATTTGGTTGTATCCAAAGAAATTGTCTAGCAAGAAGAACATTTTTTCCCCTAGAATAATATGTAATATTTGATAAATCTATGGGATGGGGTAGTGGTCCTTAATTGATGCTTGATTGAGATTTTTGAAATATACAAACAAGCAAATGTCACCATTCTTCTTCCTTACAGGTACCAAGTTGGCTACACAGGTTGAATGTTTTATTAGATAAATGATCTTAGCCTTTAACAACTTCAAAATTTCTTGTCTCATTATGGATTCTATCTTAGGATTTATAGGCCTCTATTTTTGCCTTAATGGTTTTGCATTAGGCTCTAGCTCAATGGTGTGTTGTATAACCTTCTTATCATATAATTTGAGTGAATAACACAAGCTTATACTGAGAGGGGGGGGTGAACAATATAAGACTCATTTTTACTTTTTATTTTAATTCAATATTATGTAGTGTATAGATAGCATTATCAATAGCAGTAATCAAAGCAATACACAAAACACCATACACAATAGAGACACCACAATTTATGTGGTTCACCCAATGTGGGCTACTCCATAGAGAAAATATTTTACTAAAATTTTCTCAATCAATATCTTTGGGAATCCTTCCTAATTACAATGTTTATGGACCTCTGTCCAAAGGAGATGTTGATACCCTAATCTCAATTTCATGGAACTCTTCCATAGGAGAACTATTTACCCTTTTGCTCTAGCTAGCAATCTTATAGAAGACTATGTATCTTTGTTGCACTAGCTAGTGTATCTCTCTCCACTTGAAGACTCCTCACTCAGATCTATCTTCAATTATCCTAGATGCTAAATATATATCCATTGAGACTCTATCCTCTATACTTTATCACCTCCAATGCTCTATCTCAATAGGTTCACTTATAACCTTCTCAAATATGCTCAACAAGCTCACTCAGAACTTGTCCAAATTTGCTCAACAAGCTCACTCAAAACTTTTCCAAATATTCTCAATAGGTCTGCACAGAACCCACTCAAATCTGGTCAACATGTCCACATAGAACCTATCCAAATCTACTCAATAGGTCCACACAGAACCTGTCCAAATATTCTCAACAGGTCCACATAGAACCTACTCAAATATTCTCAATAAGTCCTCTCTATTACTTGCTCAAATTTGCATAGCAAGCTTCCACAAAAGCTTACTCAAAATCAGTCCACAAGCCTTCTCAAAGACTTGTCTCAAATATGCTTAACAAGCTCACACAACACTTGTATAATCTCATAGAATCAGAAAGAGAATTGTTAGAGACTCAATATGTCAACTCAATCTCATAGAAGCATAAAGAGAATTGTTAGAGACTTGATGTGTTCTATACTCAAATACCAATCTCAACTCAAATAAATCTCATAGATGCATAAAGAGAATTTATAGATACTCGATATGTTCTATACTCAAATCCCAATCTCAACTCAAATCAATTTCATAGAAGCATAAAGAGAATTGTTAGAGACTATATTTTCTATTCTCAAATCTCAATCTCAACTCAAATCAAGAATATAGAATAGTTTGTTTTATGGAACTTGAAAAAACACATGCATCCACTTGACTAGGCTCAATCAACTCAACTCAACCAATCACCTCAATGAACAACCCTTTATCACAAACCCTAGTCCAAACATGTATTAATCAACTCAAAATATTTACAACAATGCTGAACAAAAAATCTCACATAACAATGATACTCATGTTCTCTTCTAACTCAAGTTCATATTCTTTGCACAACCAATGGGCTCCAAAAACAATGCTTATAAAACAAGGTTTAATCACAACTCTCAATATAGAAAACCTTGAAGCATTAAACCAAACACTTTCTAAAAGGAAACCAAAATCAATCCTTTTCACTCCAAAGATATTTTCAAAAATCAACCACCATAATCAATCAACTGGAGAATGTGCCCATACCTTTAGTTAAGATGAAGAAGCCTCTTTGGAAATCTACCACAATCACAATATTATTTTGCCAATATTCACAAGGGTTAGAAGATCACAAAATAATCAACATTACTCCACTTCACAATAATATTTACCAAGGCTTTTAATTAGAAAACCTTCTTAAGAATTAATGCACAACTTCCTTATCACTCCTAAAACCACTTGTACTATGAAATAAAATAAATCAAAACATTGCATAACCTTGTCACTCCAAAAACCACTTATACCATAAAATAAATCAAATATTTTGCATCCTTCCTTTCAAAACTTTTGCACTCAAAAATTATCACAAAGATTTCTTAGGAAATATCTCACATTAATCAAATATCAAACCTTATTAAAATATTAAAGCTTTCTCAACATTATATCTCCCAAAAAAATTATAATAAAACCTTAGCAAAATATTAAAGCTTGCTCAACCTTATATCTCCCAAAAAAATCATAATCAAACCTTATCAAGTAAATATTTGAATTAAAATATTTCCCTTGCAAATATCGAAATCGGAGTGCATACCTCAAAGGAGCCCTTGAATGGCCTTGGTATTTCAAACCTCTACCCATCATGCTGCCAAGCAATAACTAATCCACGTGATCTAACACTGCCCACATGAGTTCCTTGGGCACTCTCTTCCTTAATCCACATGTGCTTTCCTCACAAGGCACCAAAACTTTGACCATCCATGACTTGAATGCCCATGTCACACTCCACGAAATTTGCTGCATAATATTCGAATGCAAAAATACTTTGGGTTTTCGAAAATCATGTGACACAACTTAGGTTTATTAAATGGAAAAACTTTGGCTTATTTATATAAGCCATCCTTCAATGTGAATACGTCAGCCCTTTTAACATTTCCCTCATGACGTCGGCGGCACCAATAAGAAAGGAGGGAAAAACCTTTTATTTAATTTTAAAATTTTAATTTTAATTTTAAATAAATTAAAATTTAAACTAAACCTTTAAAATTAAATTTCTCCATCACCGAGGTACCTTTTTCGATGAAACAAAAAGCCAACTTGGATTTTAAGTAAAACCCATTTCAAATATGCCATCCATTGGTTTTAAATAAAACCTTTTCTTGCCTTCCTTGGTTTTCATAAAAACCTTTTGCTAAGATTCCCTTGAACCTCCTTTTGGAACCAAATGACATGCATCCCTTCTAGAACCTTTGATCAAAACCTTGGCTTCTCATGAAGCTCTTTGTGGAGCAAAATCATAATGCTTACTTACATAGGTCCTTTTGAAATCAATGACAACTTTTAGCTTAGGGACTCAAAATGTCCAACAATCTCCCCCTTTGTCATTGATGGCAACCCATATTCATTTTATTGAAACTTGACCTTATTTTCTGCTCCCACTGGGACTTTGATCCCCTTGGCTCAATGCTCTCTCAAGAATAAAATCTCATATCAAATCTCTTACCAATACACAAATATCTCCCCATTTGACATCAATGGCAAAAGGTCACCATTGGGCCTCGAGGCTAAGAATGAGCCTCTTAGATTAGCCCCTACCGCACCTCCACATAAGGTGGTTAATTCTTTGGTGGGAGTATTTCTACTCCCTGAAAGCATAAATCTATGCATTTATCTTATCTCTTATTTTGTGACTCTTCTAAATTCACTTATTGTTTCTTTTCAAGTCATCATCCCTGTTCCTATCGTCACTTCTATTCCTGTTCCTATTCTCATCCATGTTCTTGTTTTGGTTCTCATCCTTGTTCCTGTTCTCATTATTTTCTAGGTCTTTATACTTTTACGAGTCTCTATTCCTATTCATCTTCTTGTTTCTATTCATATTCCTATTTCTATTCATATTCTTGTTTCTATTCATATTCATGTTCCTATTCCTATTCATGCCTATTTTTGGAATATTTTCTCTACACCATCTTGCTATGTGACCATCATTATTGCACTTATAACACTTAATGTTCTTATTCTTTGGATGTGCAATCACCTTAGGATTTCTCCTATTGAATCCATATCCTCTTCTATCATTAATTCTACAATTCATTGCCTTGTGACCAAAACCATTGCATGAGTAGCAATAACCTTGGAAAAGTTGTTATTTTCTATATACTTGTCTTTCATGAGTCCTGCATTGTGAAGCCATGTGTCCAAACCTATGACATGAAAATCATCTTCCATTAAAGCCTCCTTGTCTTGACCTCATTGGTATCTTGTTCTGATTGTTATTCCATATTTATCTTATTTGTGCATTGTTCATCTCTTTGTTGAACTCTTTGTTGTCCAACTCATCCTCTGATGTCCCACTTTCACTTAAACTATATTCTTCTGATGTATCTTCTTCTGAAGTTTCTTCTTCATAAAGACTTGAAGTAGATTCTTTTTCCTATTTATTTTGAACCTTTCCAAAGCCAAGACCTGTTGAACATGATATTCGTTGATGTCCACAGATGAACTTATCCAAGTTCTTAGAGCTATTTGTGAAACTCTTCATCTTGATCTTGGAGTCCTTTAAGCATTTGTTTAGAGTAGCCACTTCTTGTGCTAACTTCTCACATTCCAAAATCTTTGCTTATAACTTATCCTTGAACTTTCTTACCTTAGCCTTTGATTTCTCTAAATCCTCTATGAGCAATAACCTTTCTTCATCACATTCTTGAAACTGACTTTAAATCTTGGAGTGTTGCTTTCTAACCTTATTTACTTTTTCAAGGGCATAGATAAGTTCTCCCTTGAGATCATAATAATTCTCTACCAAATAATCTTATATTTGTTTGCCTTTGTCCTTATCATTACTTCCTTTTGACTTGTCTTCTATAGGATCACTTTCTTTATCTTCCAAAGCCATTAGAATATTCTCATCTTGTCTTTCAAGTGCATCTTAAAAATCATCATCACTGAAACTATAATCATCCCTAGTGTAATCATATTAAAGATGTCCAAATTTACCACATCTAAAACACTTGAGAATAACTAGAGTCCTTTTCTTAACTAGATCTATATCTTTAACCATAAATAGAACTTCATCTCTATCATTGTCTAAAAAACTAGCATCACTGTCAAATGAGTACTTGCATTTTTCGCATAGTAGCTTCTCTTTTATCTCTAGAGGAACTTATTTCCTTGTCTGCTTTATTCATCCTTGCTTTTCTTCTGGTACCTGTGTCTTTCTAATTTTCTATATCTGTGATCCTATTTTTCTTCATCATTGTTGTTCTTTGGTTGTTTGCATTCTATTGCATAGTGTTCATACCATCCACAATTGAAACATTTGATAGATCTTAGATCTATGGGTCTTCTAGAACCTCTATCTCTTCTGCCATAATTTGCTTCTTCATCACTGGATGACTCATTGCTTGATTCTATCTTCTTTCCATTTTTCTTTTTGTCTACTTTGAAAGCAACTTCTTTTGGAGGAATATGATATTTCGTTCTTATCTCAAAAGTAGTAAGCATGCAAAGAAAATAATTCATTTTCAAAGAATCACTATAAATTGATGTTTCTATAACAAAAACCTTTCCACTATACCTTTTTTGAAGAGTCAAGATCTTATCACAAGCATCATATTCATCAACATTCATTCCAAGACCTTTGATCTCATGTACAAGTTCATCAACCTTGTTGATATAGTCAAGAATGTTTTCATCATCCCTCATTATTAGGTTCTCAAATTCCCCTTTGATATTTCTGATATTAGCCATTCTGACTCCTTTATCTCCTTCATATATTTCATGTAGAATTTCCCACATTTATTTTGATGTTTTACATTCCATAACCTTCATATATTCTGATCTATGCAACCATTTTATAATTGCATTCATAGCTCTTGAATTTGCATGCATTAGAAGCTTACATTCCTTATCTATAGGAGGATTGGCTGTTGAATCATATCCAAGATCCACTGTATCCCAAACTTCATTTCCAAGTGCCATCAAGTAAAATCTCATCAAAATAAACCAATATAAGAAGTCACTTCCATCAAAAACTAGTACTGCATTATTGAAGGGTCCGTCTCTTTGATCATTTTGATCCATTGTGTTCTTAGACCGCTTTTCCTTCAAGCTGTTAAACTCTTCTGAAGGAACCCACTCTGATACTAATTGAATAACACAAGCTTATACTGTGATGGGAGGTGAACAATATCAGACCCCTTTTTACTTTTTATTTCAATTCAATATTATGTAGTGTATAGATAGCAGTATCAATAGCAGTAATCAAAGCAATGCATAAAAAACCATACACAATAGAGACACCACAATTTACATGGTTCATCCAATGTGGGCTACTCCATGGAGAAAATATTTTACTAAAATTTTCTCAATCAATCTCTTTGGGAATCCTTCCCAATTACAATATTTATGGACCTCTATCCAAAGGAGATGCTAATACCCTAATCTCAATTATGTGGATCTTTTCCATAGGATAACTCTTTCCCCTTCTGCTCTAGCTAGTGATCTTCTAGAAGACTATATATCTCTACTACACTGACTAGTGAATCTCTCTCCACTTGAATACTCCTCACTCAGATCTATCTTTAATTATCCTAGCTACTGGATCTCTATCCACTGAGACTCTGTCCTCTATACTTTTTCACCTCCAAATATCTATCTAAATAGGTTCACTCAAAACCTTCTTTAAAATTTTCTCAACAAGCTCACTCAGAACTTGTCCAAATATGCTTAACAAGCTCACTCAAAAATTATCCAAATTTGATCAACATGTCCACATAGAGCTTGTTTGAATCTGCTCAACAGGTCCACACAGAACCTGTCCAAATATGCTCAACATGTCTACACAAAACCTATCCAAATATGCTCAATAGTTCCACACATAACCTAGTCAAATCTGCTCAATAATTCCTCTAGGACTTGCTCAAATATGCATAGAAACCTTCCACAAAATCTTACTCAAAATCAGTCAACAAGCCTTCTCACAGACTTGTCTTAAATCTACTTAACAAGCTCACAAAAAACTTGTCTAATATCATAGAATCATAAAGATAATTGTTAGAGACTCAATATGTTCTATACTTAATGTTCAATCAATATGTCAACTCAATCTCATAGAAGCATAAACAGAATTTTTAGAGACTCAATATGTTCTATACTCAAATCCGAATCTCAACTCAAATCAATATCATAGAAGTATAAAAAGAATTGTTGGAGACTCAATATGTTCTATACTCAAATACCAATCTCAACTCAAGTCAATTTCATGGAAGCATAAAGAGAATTATTAGAGACTCTATATGTTCTATTCTCAAATCTCAATATCAACTCAAATAAAGAATATAGAAGAGTTTATTTTATGGAAATTGAACAGCCACATGCATCCACTTGACTAGGCTCAATCAACTCAACTCAACCAATCACTTCAATTAACAACCCTTTCTCACAAACCCTAGTCCAAGCATGTATCAATCAACTCAAAATGTTTCCAACAATGCTCAACAACAAATCTCACATAAAAATGATACTCATGTTCTCTTCTAACTCAAGTTCAAGTTCTTTGCACAACCAATGTGCTCCAACAACAATGCTTATAAAATAAGGTTTAATCACAACTCTCAATCAAGAAAACCTTGAAGCATTAAACCAATCACTTTCAAAAAGGAAACCAAAATCAATCCTTTTCACTCCAAAGATATTTCATAAATCAACCACCATAATCAATCAATAGGAGAATGTGCCCATACCTTTAATGAAGATGAAGAAGCCTCTTTGGAAATCTGCCACAATCACAATATTATTTTTCCAATCTTCACAAGGGTTAGAAGATCACAAAATAATCAACATTACTCCACTTCACAATAATATTTACCAAGGCTTTTAATTATAAAACTTTCTTAAGAATTAATGCACAACTTCCTTATCACTCCTAAAACCACTTGTACCATAAAATAAAATAAATCAAAACATTGCATAACCTTGTCACTCCAAAAACCACTTTTACCATAAAATAAATCAAATATTATACATCCTTCCTTTCAAAACTTTTGCACTAAAAAATAATCACAAATCTTTCTTAGGCAATATCTCACATTAGTCAAATATCAAACCTTATTAAAATATTAAATCTTGCTCAACATTATATCTCCCACAAAAATTATAATAAAACCTTAGCAAAATATTAAAGCTTGTTCAACCTTATATCTCCCACAAAAATCATAATCAAACCTTAGCAAGTAAATATTTTAATTAAAATATTTACCCCCGTAAATATCGGAGTCGAAGTGCATACCTCAAAGGAGCCCTCGAAGTGCCTTTGCGTTTCGAACCTCTGCCCACTGTGCTGCGAAGTGGCAGCTAAGCTGCATGAGCTACTTCCCACATGAGTGCCTTGGGCACTCTCTTACTTAAGCTATGTGCGCTTTCCTCACAAGGCTCCAAAAATTTGACCGTCCACGACTTGACTGCCCACATCACACTCCATGAAATTCACTGTGCAATATTTGGATGCATAAATACTTTGGGTTTTCAAAAATCATGTGACACAACTTAGGTTTATTAAATGGAAAACCTTTGAATTATTTATATAAGCCATCCTTCAATGTGAATATGTTAGCCCTTTTAACATTTCCCTCATGATGTCGACGACGCCAATAAGAAAGGAGGGAAAAACATTTTATTTAATTTTAAAATTTAAATTTAAATTTTAAATAAATTAAAATTTAAACTAAACCTTTAAAATTAAATTTCTCCATCACCGAGGCACATTTTTCGATGAAACGAAAAGCCAACTTGGATTTTAAGAAAAATCCATTTCAAATCTGCCATCCATTGGTTTTAAATAAAACCTTTCCTTGCCTTCCTTGGTTTTCATAAAAACCTTTTTCTAAGCTTCCCTTGAATCTCCTTTTGGAGGAAAATGCCATGCATCCCTTCTAGAACCTTTGATGAAAACCTTGGCTTCTCATGAAGCTCTTTGTGGAGCAAAATCATAGTGCTTACTTACATAGGTCCTTTTGACATCAATGACAACTTTTATCTTACGGACTCAAAATGTCCAACATTGAGGTCCTCATATGAACAAGCTACAATATCTTGGTACTTTAGGCATAAAGCTTTAATATCCTCTTTTTCCTATAGAGAACACCATATTTCAACCTTGAGCTTATTTTATTTTTCTATTTCAACTTATTTATAGATTTTCTCATTGATTTCCATGGATCTGATCATTTTCTTATCTTCATTATCAAACAGGCTCTCTAGAGTGACCAAACCTCTAGGTATGTGATTGTTCTTAAGTTGAATAACATCTTGTTGATAAATTTATTTTGGATTTTCCTCTTGAACAGTAGATATATAGTCTTCTCTCCCCAAAAAATCAATGATTTATTCATCACTTTCACCGTAGGCCTCGAAATAATTTTGATCCCTTTGTCCTTATTAATTCCTATGTCTACAGAAGGGTTGAAGTTAGCTCTCCTTACTACTAAGGAATCTGCTAATGTATTCTTTCCTTTGGGAGTAAAATTTATGTTTAGGATATGAAAATATTCCATCATATCCCATACCCTATTTCTATATTCTTTTAGGTAACGGTGCTTTCTACTGCACCTTTCTCTTACCTGATTTACTATTAATTCAAAGTCACCATATATGTTTAAGATATTAATCTCCATATTTTTAGCTTGC
This sequence comes from Wollemia nobilis, assembly GCA_028583015.1. Classification (NCBI taxonomy): domain Eukaryota; kingdom Viridiplantae; phylum Streptophyta; class Pinopsida; order Araucariales; family Araucariaceae; genus Wollemia; species Wollemia nobilis. The sequence continues at coordinate 8,321,678 of JAQPPZ010003246.1, read as the reverse complement.
ATCAGTCCAAGGCATAGAGCCTCATATTCTACAACATTGTTAGTGCATGACCATGTTATCCTGTAGGCAAAACTCTTTGTCCCTTCTGATTGGGAATATAATACCACACCAACATGAGCATCATTTCTACATCTAGCATCATCAAAGTGTATGGTCCATGTTTTTGTTTCTCTTAGAGACTGATTAGATATAGCAGGAACCTTCTTCTCTATCTCTACAAAAATAATGTATGTGCCCATACCTATCCCAAAATAGCTATAATCCTCTCTAAAAGGTATTTCATATTTGATTTCCAACTCCTCGAAGTTATACACTAATTCAAATTCCTCTAAAGAAGTGAGATTGCACATGTCTCTTTCAATTTTTTCAATGTGGTAACACATTGGCTTCTCATGTGTTATTGTTATCCTCTTTCCTTTGAAAGGAATAACCATATTGGAATAATCCATATACATGCATCCACCCAACTTTTCAGTGAAATCTCTTGAAATACATAAACTAGAATAAGGCTCTAGATCCACCACTACTATTTCTTGTACTATAGTTACCTCAGGTGCTATATGCAGCCTCATTATGACATATTTTATTGCTCCCATTATCTTCACAGGTTTCCCATCTAGTTGTAGAAATCCAGGCCAGGATCGAGTATACTCCATACCCATATCCTCATAGTCTGCTTTAGGCATAACTGTATTATATGCCCCTAAGTCAATCATGCAATTGTGGAATACCCAACCTTCCATTATTAGAGAGATATAAAAATGAGGGGTTTATTCTTTAAAATAGCAAGGGATATTTCTTTCTTTTTAGAGGGTATGCTAAGGATTGTGGTGACCTGCTTTTCTTATGGATATTTTTTCAAGGAGGATTTTAGCATGTCAATCTGGCCATGAATGAAGAGGGTGTCATATAGACTAGCTTTGTAAGGTATCCTCTTCATTTCCTCCACAATGTTGCATTCATATTTGGAAGAAGTAGGTCTCTCAGGCATTATTTATGGCTCACCATATTTTCTTTTGTACTGTTGAGTGGCTTCTATTATCTGTATTTTAGTAATGGAAGAAAATTGAAGCCTCTCTTGAGATTCATCCTTAGACTTCATTATGTATCCCTTAGTTTATTTCTCAAATATATTAGGAATACCATTTTCATTGTATTTAACCTAGGGAATAGGGAAAGTGTTATTGCTTTGGAGAGGTGGATTGCTCTTCTTCTGATAGGGGACCTTAAATTGACCCATATTATATGGATCTACATGCAATATTTTCTTTCCTGACCTTGTCATGATAGCAAGAGACCCATATTCATCAAAATATTTTCCAACCATGATCTGGTTAGGCTACCAGAGCATATTCACTCTTTATTTTTGATTTCGTTCTACTTATTCCATAGCCTATTGTACATGGTGTTGGTATATAACACAAGATTGTGAATCATGTGGATCATTACACACCAAACACCAAATATTCACCAAACTTGTTTTTTAAGAACACTCAGGATCTTCATATGTTGCATTCACTATAAATCCAGTACTATTGCTAGGACTAGGTCTTTGATATTTATTCACATATGGAAATATTCTTTGTTGAGACCTTTCCATTACTCTCTTCTCCATAGAATTCATCTTGTTGCTCAAAGTTTTCAAAGTATATCAAGGATGATAGAAAATTCCTAAAGAGTCTGAGAAGGAAGTGGAGGAAAAGGAGCTACAGCAAATGGTACTTTTGGCTAAGGAATGGGGGTCATCTATGGGAATGGGGATGAAAATGGAGGGGGGTCCACATAAGATGATGTAGTAGCTTGGATTTGGATATTAGTGGTTTACAAATTGTAAGGTAGCACAAATTTTGGAGGTAATCTCCCAATATTATTGAGAATATTTTCTACATGAACAATTGTATTATACACTTGTGGAAAAGTTTCCACCTCCAATTATTGAGTTTGTAGGCCTATATCTGATCCAATATCTATAATATAATACATGTAAGCATGGCTTGCATCTAGTCTAGTTGTAGGTGGAATTCTCTTCCAGGTTCTACTAAACCTCAAGTTAAAATTTGAAACAATTTCTTGTTGATTTTTTTGCATAGACGTGAATGGATTGAGGAGGGAAAAATGATCTACAGATTTGTTAAATTCCTCCACAAAGGGCTCAACATATGCTTCCCATGAGGTTATGGTATTATCCCCAAGAGTCCTTAACTAATCCAAAATATTCCCTCTAAAGTACAAGGCTAGGATTATCACAATAACATATTCATTCTATATACTGTGAATTGCTTCCATATTTAAAATATCTTGGAAGTGTTCATATGCATTTTTTATAGATCCATCATAAGTGGGAATAGCCTTAGACATAGCCTGAGGAATATCATGAGTATGGGCTAGTCTAAGGGGGCAAGTTATGTTCTAGTTGGGGTACTTCTACAAGGGCTGGTTTGGGACTACATTTTGTGCAATGTTTCTAGGTATAACTCCTATTATAGGTGTTGTTGGGTTAACTGTAGGATTAACTGCAACATTTTTCTTAGGAGGTTTTTCTTCTGAATGGAAATATTGGTTTTAATTCCTTATAATGGTAGAACCTTTGTAAGGCAACTCACAATAGAAAAAAAGAGTCAGTATTATTCCTCTTGAATGACCTAGTATACATGAAAAAATATGGTCTACAGGGATAACACTTTTTTCTGGGTTATCAAACTAGGGAGTCTCTAGGTGAATTTGCTATTATCTACTTAGCAATGTCAACAAAATTCACCAAATATTTATTCCTCTAGGTAAGGATAAAAAAATAAATCATGTGATGGGTTTTCGTGTTTCTTATAAATTGGTCCCACTGGGTGTGCCAAAATTTTTTGGGCACCGAATTGACATCAAGTTTTACTTAACACAGTGACTGTATATCGTCCAATTTTCTATCTAGGTATTCACCCGATAGTCACAGCTCAAAACTCAATATTGGATGAACCAAATTTTAATTCAGTCCAACCTCTAGTGTAAGCTGGTTCCTTGTCAACTTAGCAAGGTGTTGACACAATTAAATCTCACTTAGGGTTTAAATAAAAGGGTTATAAAAGGTTTAGGGTTAGAGAGCTTATAAAAAATAGTGGTTGAATAGGCTAAAAACATAGTCAACTACAACAAAAGGCTCCCACAAACTATTTTTAGTGTCCCATCACTCAAAATTAGCAACACCCAAGACCATGAAATATTCATACATTTTAGCATAAAATAGAGATATGTTGCAAAAAGCAATTCCAATATCCAATATACTGATAATCCAATTTATAAAAATTGACCAATAATTAGATCTAGAAAAAATAAACTCCCTATCAACATAGATCTAACTATGAAAAAATTTCAATTACTTTCACAACTAGTAATCCAATAAACTGGAATGAACTAATCGCTAGAGTATCGACGAAAATGCAATTCACAACTTCAAACCTCTTGCATGAAAGATAGCAAAGATAACACATTCTTGAGTCAAAAATCATAGTAATACTTCTTCTATTAGTTTGCAAAGAATATTTACAATAGGGCAAGAAAATGTACTAAACCAAACCTTGAAACTGAGGATTGAGCCTCTATTTATAGTTTGAAAAATGAAATATATTAAGGATACATTACAAAAATTACATTTTTATAGCTCAGTAGAGAGCTTTGTTGATATTATCTCATTGGCTGACAAAGTCTTGAAAATTCACTGTGAGTAATCCACCATGGTAACTCAGCTCTACAACTTGCTAGTTCATTGATGGCAATTGAGTCTTAAGTCACTATGAAATAGATCTAGACTGCTCATCATTCTAGAAACTTTGATCCACTGTAGATCTACAACTGCTCTGGTTCTTGTTCTTGAAAACCCTTTGATGCTTCACCTTCCCACATTCAAACTGACGGTTCTTGAATTCAATAATATTTTACCTTTATACACAACAACAATATTAAAAAAATCTATGTTGTTAATCTTCTTCGTAGATGGATGCGATTAAACCTTTAGAAATGCAATGTAAATTATGGAGAAAGAACAAGATACCATTTTAAACTTTTTAAATACTGATGTCATATTTAGTAGCTTTGGTTATGAGGAATCAAATTTCGACATGAAATGCACTGAGGTGTGAGCGAAATGAAATTCACTATCAATCCACTACTTAACCTTCTTTCTCTCTTCTACGACACAAAACAAATCGCAATACACACAAAAATATGTTGACATCATCTTTTGACATAGTTGGACTATGAAATCACCAATACACACTAGAAGTAGTGTAAATAGCCTTTGTATCCATTCCACAACCTTTACAATGTTTTTGGCCTTCATGTAACCATTTTGCACCAGAATATTTTTAGAACTTAGTGGAATCAAGCTTGTCAACACTTAGTTGTTGGAGCATGCAAAAAAACACAATGATTGCCATTCTGCACTTTTTATTGTGCTGACATCATATTTTCTCAAAAGTTTTGCGAAATCGAGCCTCGGAATTTGCTGCTAAATACACTATGCACCAGCAGAATGAAACTTTGCTTCAAAAAGACTAATTGTTGATCGGATTGGAGAATTCTTACTATGGATCCACTCTAAAATACTCTATATACTTAGAATAATAGAGATTTCACACCTTAGAATAAAAATTTCAATGTTTTCTAAGGATGTGATCATTTTGGACCTACAATTTGGATATAAAATTCTTTGTATAATTCTTGAATCATAAATATTATTTTGATATTAATTATGTGGATGGATATCCCAAGAACACTAGATATTATGACCTTATCATATACAATGAATATGATAAAATAAATATGTCAGGTTTATTTAATTCACATATTTACATATGCCTTTTTCAATTTTTATGAATTCATTTCTACACAATCTTTGAAAACCATCAAAATTCCTTGCTAATAGTTCATGTATTGGCTTAGGTGACTTAACTATTTTTACATTTTAGGAATACATTTGAGTTTATTTTCATCATCTATTTCTTCTTTTGGTAGAAATGGAATAGTATTTTCTTTTTCATATTCTTCCTTATTTATACATATTTATTCTCACACATTGTTAGGCCATATCTATGGTAATGGTATAAGATTGATTTTTGTTCATGAAGGATTCTTTTTAGTAGTTGATCTTGTTCCTAATCTTGGTAATGACAAATCAACTAACTCTATGAATATTATGTCATGTTCTTCTAATTATTGTTTTTTGGTTTCTTCTAAGATGACTCCTTTTAGATCTACAATGAACCTTTCTGGTAAAGGTCTAAGTTTTACATTTAACATTTTATTGTTTGCTTTTGCATGATCTATCAGTTTGGCCTTACTTTCATTGAAGTTGTTTACCATGTTTCTTTTGTAGATAATCTTATCTAGGGCTTCTATAGTTGTTGACCAAGGTTCTACTGACCTGTTTTGTTCTTCTACTAAAGCTTCTTCATGTTCATTTATGATTTCTTTTGGCAGTTCTAATGTCTAGTCATCAAATACCAAAATGTCATCTCTTTTTTTATACATAGGTTCAAAAATTTCTGATTTTTCTTTACTAGACTTTACTGATGCTTTTTTATTTTTTAGGTCTTCTAATTCTTTGACAACTATTGGAATTGTAGTATTTTTCAACTGGTAATAAAACTCAAACTCTAAAATCATATGAGTTTCTCCTGGTTCTAGCATCGACCCTTTTGTATTGATTAGTATATTCCACATAGTAGCCTACCTATCATTTTTATTTCCATCAGAGACAGACATTGTAAAATTTAGAAAATGTATTCCAAACTAAGGACCTTTGTCTAACCTTATCTGAACTTGTGCAAATATAGCATATTTTACTGTGGTATGTTTGACATTTATAAGTGACAGTAATGCATGTACATTAGTTCCTTCTTTGAAAGTAGGAATTATAATTTTCTTGATTCCACCAAAATGAATATAGTGGTATCCTAAACGTTTTGCTAAGTTCAATACATTTTGTATTTTTGACTCACCAAATATAGGTAAATTACCTATCCCATTAATTGTGGTCACCTTTATTATTGTTCCTGAATTGTTGTATATCTATTTAATTTTTGTAACATAAATATTTAATGGCATTGCAACTAACCATTTTTAGATTTATGTTCTTCTTTCTTAATCATCTTTTTCACTATAATGTTATGATAGATCTCTTCAGGCCTATGAGTTTTTTTCCAAATATTGACACATATAACCCTAAAGGTGTGTCATCTATGTCTATACCCATGTGTACATGTTGGAATGTGTATGTGTTGTTTTATGCAGAAGTAGTATTTATTTGTGGTGCTCTAAAAATTTTTGTAGTTGAAAGCATTGATGTAACAACTAATGCTAATGGAGATAGATTTAACTATGGCTCTTTCTTTTGTTTTGAAACCAAATCTTTTCTTTCAACTGAATCTTCTAGTTTTTGTTTAGCTAAGGGTTCTTCATTTTTTTTTGTATAATTTTATTCTAATTTTTTTCATATAATTTGTTGTTCAAATTATCTCTTTTTTCTTGCTACCTCCTCTAGGTATAGTTCTATTTTCGTTTTATCTAGTATTTTGAGTATTTGAATCTTGTCTCATCTTAAAAAAATTCAACAGATTCCTCATTTTATTATTCTAATTGAAATGTGTTAACCTAATAGCTTTGAATTATTTTCATGGCCTCTAATGTTTCATATTTGTTCCATCCAATTTTCTTCAAACATTTTTATTGTTTAGACCATTCATCCAATGTTTATTTGACAAATACCTAGCTTTTCTTCGAACTACTATTTCTTGTCTAATTCTATTTTTTAGGTTTCTACTAACTCAATTTTTAGATTTTTCTTGACTCTTTTTAACACACACTGATCATGAATTCAAAAGGTATGTTTAGTATTGTATTATATGCATAGGGGGTTTACATTGTTTATTTTGTATGAATTTAAATTGTTATTAGTTCTAAATTGTTTTTTTTGAAAAATTTGAAAAAACTTGTATTAAAACAAAGATCAATTACAAATTAGGAAGGGAATTTTCCCATCCGACATCAAAGAGAACACCAGCTTACAAAAGGAAGGAAGATTTGCAATGGGACCAAATCTCCTAAACCATTAACTAGCAACCAGGGGGGTCAGATTGGTCTGTAGATGCCACTTGTTGCGAAATCGCAACACACTTGCCCTCTTCTCCTTTCACCGTGAAAATGCAACATGTCACGATATCACGACACTTTTTCCTTTGGGCACGACAATGCAACATGTCACGAAATCGTGACACTTTTTCCTCTTCTGTCCATGACATTGCAACATGTCACAATATCGCGACACTTTTTCGTCCTTTGGCCATGGCAAAGCGACATATCACGATATTGCGACACTTTTTCTCCTTGGGCAGCAGCGTTGCAACATGTCATGAAATTGTGACACCTTTTCCTCATTTTGCCATGAAAAAGCAACATGTCGCGATATTGCGACACTTTTTCTTTCTCGGCTGCAACGAAGCAACCTGTCGCGATATCGTGACACTTTTTCTTTCTCTATCGTGACAAAGCAACATGTTGCGATATCGCGACACTTTTTCTCTTTCGGCCGCAACAAAGCAACATGTCGCGATATCACGACACTTTTTCTTTCTCTGCCATGACAAAGCAACATGTCACGATATCGCGACACTTTTTCTCTTTCGACCGCAATGAAGTAACATGTCGCGATATCGTGACACTTTTTCTCTTTCGGCCGTAACGAAGCAACATGTCATGATATCGTGACACTTTTTCCTTTGGGCGCGACAATGCAACATGTCGCGAAATCACGACACTTTTTCCTCTTCTGTCCATGACATTGCAACATGTCACGATATCGCGACACTTTTTCGTCCTTTGGCCATGGCAAAGTGACATGTCGTGATATCGCGACACTTTTTCTCCTTGGGCAGCAGTGTTGCAACATGTGAAATCGCAACACCTTTTCCTCATTTTGCCATGACGAAGCAACATGTCACGATATCGTGACACTTTTTCTTTCTCGGCCGCAACGAAGCAACCTATCATGATATCGTGACACTTTTTCTTTCTCTGCCATGACAAAGCAACATGTCATGATATCGCAACACTTTTTCTCTTTCGGCCGCAATGAAGCAACATGTCGCGATATCGTGACACTTTTTCTTTCTTTGCCGCGACAAAGCAACATGTCGCGATATCGCAACACTTTTTCTCTTTCGGCCGCAACGAAGCAACATGTCGTGATATCGCAACACTTTTTCTCTTTTGGCTGCAACGAAGCAACATGTCACAATATCATGAAAATTTTTCTCTTTCGGCTACAACGAAGCAACATGTCGTGATATCGTGACACTTTTTACATGTCGTGATATTGCAACACTTTTTCTTTCTTGACTACGACGAAGCAACATGTCATGATATCGTGACACTTTTTCTTTCTCTGTCGCAACAAAGCAACATGTCACGATATTGCGACCCTTTTTCTCTTTTGGCTATGACAAAGCAACATGTCGCGATATCGTGACACTTTTTCTTTCTCAGCCGCAACGAAGCAAACATGTCACGATATCGTGACACTTTCTCTCTTTCGACCGTGACCAAGCAACATGTCATGAAATCGTGACATCTTTCCTCCATTGACCGCGACCAAGCAACAAGTCACAAAATCATGACATCTTTCCTCCCTTGGCCGCGACCAAGCAACATGTCGCGATATCGCGACGCCTTTCCTTCCTTGGCCGTGACCAAGCAACATGTCACGATATTTTGAGACCCTTCCTCCCTTGGCTGCGACCAAGCACCAAGTCACAAAATTGCAACAACTATCCTTTCCTCCCATGGTCATGACCAAGCAACATGTCACGAAATCATGACAACTATCCTCCCTTGACTGCGATGAAACAAAAAGTCATGAAATCACGACACCTTTCCTCCAGTGACTGCAACCAAACAACATGTCATGATATCATGACAACTAACCTCTCTTAGCCGTGACGAAACAAAATGTCATGATATCGTGAAAAATTTCCTCCCTTGGCCGCGATGTAGCAACATGTTGCAAAATCATGACACCATTCCACCCTTTGATTTTTCCTTGATCATTAGCTCAGGGACCTTTCAAGACCTTGCCTAATCACCTCATCCTTAGTAGCCATGTCACTATGCAACTGAATCCCAACCTCATTCTCAGCACCAATCTTAGCCAGGAAGTTAGTTGCTTTGTTTAAATCTCTACTCACGTAGACTGGAACCACATCATCTAATTGTCTCCATAGTTCCTTAATTTTATTGACAAGAATTCTCAACATTCAAGCATTCAAGGAAAATTTCCTCATGCAATCTAGAGCTCTGACCATTATTTGAGAATCTGATTCGAGTATTATCCTCCTATGGCCCTATTTAACTGCCCAAATCGAAGCAAATTTGATAGCTATGGCTTTTGCTTCATTGTTTGTAGCTCTTCCCAAGCCTTGCAGTTCCCAATAAAGCACTACTCCAACATGATTACGACAAACCACTCCAATTCTAGCTCTACCCGGGTTGCCTTTTGCAGCACCATTAGTATTAATTTTAATCCAACCTGCTGGGGGTGGTTTCCAACTAGCTCTGATTTGTTCCTCTTGCACTTCAAGTCCTTCTTCCATTGCCCCGATAGCCACCTGAGTTTCCTCTTTAGCATAGATGGCCACAGTTTCAGTGACTTTGCTCCAAATGACCTACCAAACTCCATCTAACGAAGAAAAATTTTCTCTAAATATTTTAGCATTTCTCTCCAACCACACTTGCCACCAAATGAAGTTTAATCCAAGCTCCCAACCAAGACGAAGAGCTTTAGATTTAAATCTACCCCTCTTCCATATTTCCCAGATATTAATTCGGTTCAAGTCACTATTTACTTGAGTTTTAAAACATGAAAATAATCTCTTCCAGATCTAGCGCGTGAAAAAGCACTCAAACATCAGTGGTCAGCTGTTTCCTCGCTCTTGTAGCATAAAACACATTGGGAAGGGCCGATGATTCCTTTAAATCTGAGATTATCAAAAGTGATAATTCCATTGTGCATGAACTTCCAGGCAAAAAAGTTAACTTTCAGCCACCCTTTGGAATGCCAAATCTTTCTCCAATCCTCAACCAAAAAAGTATGCGGGGGAGGCTCTGGAAGGATCTTGTCATATCCATCCTTCACCGTGTAGACACCAAGGCTCCCATAGCCCCAAGCTAATTCATCCTCCTCGTCTCTACCTATGAGGAATATTTTTGTCAAGATTTTAGTCATGATGGATGCCAAATCCGGAGGGATTGAGATTGGCCACTCATCCAACTTCTTAAACTGCTTAAACTTGTAATCCCCCAGATGACTAGTGGTGAAATAACTTTCAATTTGAACCCATCCCTTGGTTTCAATGGCTGCTTTTAAAGGTTGCAATTCAGGAAATTTGACAATGATAGGTGGGTATTGATCCCAAGAATCTGACCAAAAACGTGCCTTCTCCCCTCTCCCCACTTTCCAAAATAATCAATATTTTACAACCTGAGATCCTAACTTGAGAGCTTGCCACACTAAGGATCCAGTACCCTCCAAAGGGAAACGACCCACATCATTTGGGTTAACATGTCCCAAATATTTACTGGTAAGGATTCTGCTGAATAAGAAAGTTGGCTAGGAAATCCACCTCTAGTAGAGCTTTCCAGCCAAAGCTTTATTATTTATCTTAGATCTTCTCAGACCCAAACCTTATTTTACCTTGGGTTGGATCACTTTGTCCCAACCAACTAAGGCCCATTTCCTCTCGCATTTTGCTCCTTCTCATAGAAATTTTCTGGCCATCTTGTCCAACTCTTTCCATATAGAATGCGGGGCAACCAGGATAGAGAATTTATAAATTGGCATGGCCTAAATGACTGACTGTAGAAAATTTAATCTACTCCCATAGCTTAACCACTTGTGAGCCCAATGATTGATTCTATCCTTGATACAATCTAAAAGATTCCTCCAGATCTCTATTTTTAGTTTTTTGAAGTGCAAAGGGACCCCCAAGTAAACTACTAGGAGAGAATTCCTTGTGAATCCCAAGATCTCTAAAATTCTGCCCTGAAGCCTCTGATCAAGATTGAAAAAGACCACTTTGGATTTTTTATCATTGATGACTTGGTTTGTAGCCCTAAGGTAGAAACTAAGAGAATCTCTGATCATTCTAGCTTCCTTGAAGCTGGCAACTCCCACCAATCTAGTATCATCCACAAACTGTAGGTGAGTCAAAACTTCCTCACCCACCTTGATACCTGTTAGCAAACCTTGCTGTCTTCTTCTCAAGAAAAGTCTACCTAGTCCTTTAGCCAAAATGAGAAACAAATAGGTAGAGAAGGGATCCCCTTGACGAAGGCCATGGGTGGCTCCAAATGGTTGCGAGGGGAGGCCCTTGATTAACATAGAGTATGTCGGAGTAGAGACACGGCTCATGACCCCCATTCTATCCAATCCTGAGAGAAACCAAAGGCTATCATCATCTTTGCCAAGAAGCTCCACTCCACCCTATCATAGGCCTTTGACATATCTAGTTTTATGAACATTCCTTTATTACCAAAAGTTTGTATTGAATGGATTGCCTCCTGAGCTAGAACCACCCCATCCAGGATCTGTCTACCCTCAAAAAAACCCCCTTTCTCTGAGGAGATAATGTTATGTAAAATAGGTTTTAGACGTTCAGCCATTACATTTGTGATTATTTTATATATCACATTGCATAAGGCAATAGGTCTATAATATAAAATATGAACCCCCTTCTCCCATTTTGGAATTAAGGTGATTAAAGTATGATTTAATGCTTTAAGCATTCTTTTATTACCTCTAGACTCCTCTATAATAGCCAGTACATCCTCCTCAAAGTTATCCCAAAATGCATGAAAAAACTCAATTGGAAAGCCATCTGAACCTGGAGTTTTTTCGATGCTCATTCCAAAGACCACATCCTTAAATTCCTCTCTTTCAATGGGTTTGATAAGGGACTGATTTTCTTCTTCAGAGATAACAGAAGGTATGGCATCAAGAACATCGTTTTGATCCTCTTCATCTTGCACCATACTTTCCTTAAATTTTTTAGAAAAATAATCCATTGCATGGGACTGCATACCTAGAAGAGTATCAAAGGAGTGTCCATTCACATCTTGAAGGGCTTCCATGTTATTCATCTGTCTCCTAGCACATGCTGTCCGATGGAAAAAATTGGTATTTCTATCACCTTCTAATAACCAAGTGGTTCTTACTCTCTGTTTCTATAAGGTCTCCTCTTGGTTGTCAATGTCCTCAACCGCTTTACGCAAGGCATCATCCTCGACTTTGAGCTGCTCAGTAATTGTTCCTTCCCTAAATTGTCTTTGAACCTCATCCCATCTGGCCACCAAAGGAGCTTTTTGGACCTGGAAGTCTATTTTGTTAGCTCGCCTCCACAGTTTCAGTTGAGATTTGACATGATGAAGTTGTTTGTGGAATCTAAACATTTTTGTCCCATATGCTGGGCGGCCCTCTTCCCACCACTGAGGTATTTTCTTTCGAAGTTCCTCTTTTTGTAACCAAAAATTCTCAAATTTAAATGGTTTGTGATGCTACCCTGTCTTAGTCCCTCCTTCCAAAAAAATGGGAAAATGATCTGAAACAAGACCCTCCAAAATCTGAAAATTTTTATTTCATTTTATGAATGCCTCCTCTGAAACCAAAAAATAGTCTAACTTTACCTTCCTGCTATGTGGCTCCCTCCTCTTATTAGTCCAACTATAGTTGATACCAGGGCCTTTGATATCCACTAAGTGTAAAGCTTGGACTTGAGCAATCATATGTCGATCCCCTGGGTCCAAAATTGGGGTTCCCCCTTCCTGATTTCTAGAGGATAATTTAGCATTAAAGTCCCCAACAATAATCTAGTCTAAATCTTCCCTTGAGATTCTCATGTTATGCACAACTTTCTATTGAAGCCGCTGACCATCAAGGTTTAGAGCCCCATAAAATATTGTGATTAAAACATGTTTAGCTGTGACATTATTCCTAAAATGTGATGTGCTAACACCCTTCTAGGCTAGATGTTCTATTGCAGTCCAATCAAGAGATTTCTAGAGAGTAACAATCCCCCTTGAGGCCCCTTGGGCAACCACATCCATATGACCAGCACCCCTCCAAATTCTATTAATTGTTTTACACATAAGATCTAAGGACATTTTTGTCTCTTGAATAAGAAAAAAGTTTGTTCTACAGTTTTCTAAGAGTCTTCAAACAACAGATTGATGGGTTCTATTGTTTAAACCCCTAACATTCCATGATTGAATAATCATTAGTTACCTTGAGAGCAATAAGAATCTATTGGCCTCATCGATCCTCCAGTTATCAGTTTGTCTCCTTGAGCTACTAGCAATTCCTTATTTGATTTTCTACCCACTCCTTGAGAGTTACCATTCTTTGACCTTTTTTCCACCTAAGTTATCCCTAAAGTTGGCCTTTCTCTGTTCTTTTCTGCTATTCCCATGCTGAAATCCTTGATCATTGGATGCTCTTGGTTATGAACTATCAATACCCCAACACTCTCAGACTACGGTAACCCACTGTGGTCAATTACCTGCTCTATGACGGGGGGAGAAGAAAGAGGATCATGAATGTGAATATTATTATTTTCACTATTACCATCCACGCATTTCATGAAATGTTCCTCTTGGTCCACTAGTGTCTTACATATTTCATACCTATTGCCGGGTTTGAGGTGAGTTTGCTCCTTGCCATCTTTTTTATTTTGCATTTTCCTTCTTTTAGGCTATTCAAAACCATATCTCTGAGCTTCATTGACCTGGGAGGTATTGGATTGTTCTTTGTTTATTGTTTCCTTACCCTCCTTAGGAAGATTTGGCATTCCTAGAGGAGCCTCCATTTTTATGGTACTATTATTTGGGAAAAATTGGGACAAATGCCTGTGTTTATGGAAAAATCTGCATCTAAAGGGCAGAGCCTCATAATCCAACTGTTGAATCCATGATAGTCCTACAAGTTCAAGTTCCACCTCTGCTGGGAGAGGCTGGCTAAGATCTAGTTCCACACATATTCTTGCGTAAACATCTGTGTTCCCTTCTATTGTGTCTTTGGAGACACCCAAATGTCTTCCAAGGGAATTACCGATCATCTCCAAAACCTACTCACTCCAAAACTCCATTGGAAGTGCATACAGACGGATCCAGATCGGGACAGAAGTGGGTTCAATTCGGGGATCGAATCCCACTCTCCAGGGTTGAACAATTAAACCTGTCGAACCATAACTCCTCTTCTCTGATTTGAAAGCCCTATTTCTATCAGCCAGAGAGGAAAAACTAACAATAAAATACCCATTGCTAATAAACCACAAAGAGTACTCACCATGAGGCTCCCAGTTTTTCCTGACCCAAGAGTGCAAAAAATTCAGGGTAGGGCGAATACCCATGAATTTGCAGATCAGATCGTGATTGGCTCTGTATAAGACTATTTCTTCAACCATCCTTGGCTCAATGACAATATTGGGCCGTGAATCAGACTGTGGCAGGCATCCATTGACTCGATGCGCTGTTGATCTATTTCCCACGGCCGTAAAGAGCATTTTAAAGGTAGATCTTTGAGCTTCGTCCGTCTTGGATGGAGATTTATCTTTTAGCATATCTGCATAAGAGCTATTCCTCTCTAGGAGAGGATCTGGGGAAGTCCCCATTGGAACTTCCTAGAGCAGCAATCTTGCCTTTAGATCCACAGTAACCAGAGATCTCTTCGAAAACCCAACCGATGCCCTAGATTTTCCTTAGCTTCAGAAACCCTAGTTCATCGCTTCCCACCTCAAAGCTCAATTTCACTTCTATTACTTCTAAATTGTTACTTTATTTATTTTTTCTTATTTTTCTGCATTGTTATTGAAATGATTGTGTAGTGGAAGCTATAGGAAAATGATGCATTTATTTATCAAAATTCTTATGGAATGTAAGTGTGTTAAATTCCTTCTCTAAAGCAAGGTTTGGATCTAGTTGCTACCATGCAATTTTGCATTCGTACTGATGTACCCTTTGTAACAATATTTGATGAATCTAATTTGTGTATTTCAAAATTTATTGAATTTTAACACCAATGTTTAAAATTTTATTAGAAATGCTAGTTTATTGGTCATATTTAGTAAACGTGGAAAGCTTTGGGAATGAGTATTAGGTAACTGAGTTGGACATAAACTAAATATTTTTTCAACTACATTGCAACTTATTTTTTTTAATTTTAAAATTAGTTAAATTGGATTGAAATGGGCCTTACCTTTATTACATCATCACCACATAGTGGTATTACAACAACTTGGTTGCTATTATTCATGTATTGCTTGGCAATATTGGAACCTAGGTCTCCTTGAAAGTCGAGGAATTAAACTAGTTGAGCTAATTCCATTTGATACATACATTTTAAGTTTTTGTCATTGATTT
The DNA here is from genome assembly GCA_028583015.1 of Wollemia nobilis. Classification (NCBI taxonomy): domain Eukaryota; kingdom Viridiplantae; phylum Streptophyta; class Pinopsida; order Araucariales; family Araucariaceae; genus Wollemia; species Wollemia nobilis. The sequence continues at coordinate 8,306,228 of JAQPPZ010003246.1, read as the reverse complement.
TATAGAGGTTTTGATGAGGGGTCTCAGTCTCCTCATACTGAGTGGGATTTGAACCTCAGATCTCTTAAAGAGAGGTGAAGGCCCTTACCATTGTAGTAAGCTTGCAGCTTATATGTACATTTCAAGTTACATTATAGCAAGTTTTAGTTTTTTATGTGTTTATATATATTTTTTTTAAATTAATTATGATTAGTTATAAAAATATTTACATAATTATAACATCTTGAACTTCATTCTCATATTTATCAAAAAATTGTGTCAAATTTATTTCTAGCTTTAATCTTGTTGAACTTGAACCTTGTGACTAAGCTTGTACTTAGTGTTGGTGTAGGTCAAAAATGGTTGGATATGCACACCCAGACAACACAATTATTAACATTAATAATGGTTCTACTTTAAACCCACTATGATGATAATGCTTTCCCAAGAAATTTACAATGTGTCAACCTCATGGGTACTTGTTTAGCTCTCAAGTAACTACTACTTCTTTCAAATAATTTCTCTATATTCAACTAAAAAACAATGGTGACAATCATAGTATAGAAACTAGGACTCAACATGGACTTAGTAAGGCAAATTTTTTACTTGGACTTCGACTTTACAAAAAAATAACCTGAATAAAATTCAAATTTTCATTGGAAATAAGTTATTTTTTCATGCATATCAAAATTAATTAATATTAGACAAATCCAAAATTAATATTGCAAGTGATACAAACTTAAACTACACATGAAAGTGATAAAATTCACACATTGATGTAATTGTTGGATGGCTATTAGATTCAGTCTTGGAGCAAGTGCTTTTGTTATCATTTAACATGTTTATTTGTAATTATTTCCTCCTAATGAATATGTAGTGTTTGCTAATATTTCATATTGAGTCAGAGTCTAGAGAGAGTACATAAGGTTGGTACATATCTCTTTTAATTTCCATGGTTCTTAAATTGTGGTGGTACTAGGGGATGCTCACCATAGACAAATGGTTATATATGGGCTTGTGACTACTATTAGAAAATCCTTTAATTCATATGGTTTTATGGTCATACACAAGTGTAATGCTTAAACCAACACTAAATATGGATGATGCTAGTCTCTTATAGAGTATATTATATGATTATTCAACAGGTATAACTACATATCACATTCATTAGTCAACTTGTCTCCCTTAGAAAGAAACCTTAAGGATATTTTGTGCTTCTTCAAATGGCCTCTTATTATTTTATGTGCATCTTGTAAATAACACTAGGGTTGTTATATCATCATGGCTATTATATCCCATTCATGAATGACATAGATAATTTTGGAGGTTTGACAATCCCCAAATAGTGGTCCATATAGTTGACTAACCTGGTAGCAGCTTGGATCTCCCCATGGTAAGAATGTTGGAAAAAGGTGAAATATTGATAATAAGGCAATATCAGAATACATTATTTCAAAGAGGATATTTAATTTATTTTGCTTCTCTATCCTCCTTTAACCAAACTTAATCCTCTTCAACATACACTTGTGTATCTTCTTCCACCTTCCCTCTTGAGGATTTTTAAGAAAAAATTATCTATTTAAAAATAATTATTTCTTTTGGAAAAATTTTATTGTACCTTGTGGTTAGATTTATTATTTATTTTTATTTGGAGTGTATTGTGTAGTAATAATTTGCATAAGAAACTCCACTTAACTTGTTGTACTTGGGCAATAGGATTATTATCTTTACTTTCAAAAGTTGTATCATCCTCAAGACTATAGATTTTAATGATCAGTTTTGTCAACTCTATAGATTTTGTAAATTTGTACATTTAAAAAATATTTTTACCCTTGTTTATACTTTTTCTATTCATATTTTTATATTGCATTAAGTGTGTATCTGATATGTGTGCAATTTTTTGCTACAAGCCCATTGTTTGCATGATTCAATTAGAATTGTTGGGTTGATAAATCATTACTTGTGTTTGTTTAAAGATCAGATTTAAGCATTATTTTTTTATAAGACTATCATAAATGTTTGATTTAAATTTTAGTTATATTTTTCTTCCTTTCTCAAGTGATTCTTTCAACCTTCCCCTCAACGTTCTTTCTCAAGTGTTGTTTGTTTGCATTTTGAGTTGCTTGTTGGTTGTTCACGTTTTGAGTTGACTATTGGTTATTTGTATTTAAAGTTAATTGTTGGTTTTTTGTACCATGTATTAAGCGGTTGTTCACATTCTAAGTTGACTATTGGTTGTTTGCATTTTGATTTGACTGTTGGTTTTTTACACTATGTCTTGAGTGTTGTCAGTTGAGTGTTTGCTTTACATATTGAGTGACATTTTGAGTGCCATTGTTAGCTTATAGTATGACTCACTGTAAGCACTATTTGCTTGGTAGTTTGGTCATTGCATAATAAACTCTACTTTATGACTTGGCTAACTAAATAATACACTTCACTTGATGGCTTTGTTCATTGAATAATGCACTCCTTTAGATGGCTTGGCTTAGGTGCTCCTCTAGTTGGGTACTATGCTGGTTTGGATATAGATAATCCTTTAATTGAGGGCTATACTATTTCAGATGAGGTAAACCACTACAAAAAATGAGCACATTTTAAAAGTAACTTCAATTGTTTCTAATATGATATAAAATTAAGGTGTGATTTATGAACAAAATTATTATTATTATGCATGTCGTTTCCAAAGCTGCTAAAGGTTAGCTTTGCTTTTTCCACATCCTTTATATAGACCTAGGAGGGTAGTTTTAAACCAAACTCTTAGCTCTAATATGTCTTAACCATAATAGGGTGGTCTATAACCACCCAGGTAGCCCTAAGAGGGCAGTTTTAAACCACCCTCTTAGACCCTAAGAGGGTAGTTTTTAGCCATCATCGTATGATGTGAAATTTTTACAATGTCCTCATAGACAATGACTAAATAACCACCCTTAAATATCTTTAAGGATGGTTAAAAACCATTGTTAAATATTTTTTTTAGGGTAGTGATGGTTTGATTGGTATTTTGGATGTTTTGATGGTTTAATTTTTGTTTTTGTGTTGCTTATATATATTGGGTTTTGTGTGTTTTAATGTACCATTGTCCTAGAGACTACTAAAGGGTTAAATGGGATAATGAATATAAGGATGTGTTTATGCCCATGCCTCTATGATAAGTGGTACACAAATAGCTAAAAAATATTCCTAAGGTAGGGTTGGCTCCAGGTATCCTAAGGAGAAAAAGGAACCTCTAGAAAGAGGTAGTGTTGTCTAGAACCTACGATGGTATAATCAACTTTAACTTTATCCTCAGTTAGGCTTGGTCAAAAATTATAGTTGTGCATCTACTTATTATTAATCCTTGTGAGTAAGGGTGTTTAACTTTTATATTACTCCAAGATAGTCCCAAGGGTAACTAGTTTCTTGATGATGAAATCCAGGAAACTATGTGATCTAAATCGGGGTGTCTAAGAGCTCCACCAATGGTTGGGGATGAAGTCCAACATCACCAATGGGTTTTCCTCACAAAATTATTGTGGTAAAATTGTGTAAGTATGTGTGATTTAGATGTTTTTGTTGTTTGTGTGTGTAAAAGGAGCCTACTTGCTATGCACAATAAAATTTACTCCTCAAGATGTAAGATGCAAAAGCATACCTGCACTAAAATACAAATACTAATCTAAGATACTTGTCGACTATCTAGAATGCAACACAAAACCTTAAAAGCTAAAGACTTTTAGAAAGTAAATCTAGTCTAATGAAAACAAATGGAAAAAAAAGAAAGGTAAATCTACTCTATTAAAGTAAAGTGCATGACATGAAAGGAAATCTATGTCTAAGAAATCAAATATAATTGCTTGAAATGAAAGCTATTCTAAGAAAACAAAAATTCTAGTGATTTATGGGGGAATAGATGATAGACTTGTGGTCCTCCAAGGTGAGTGACTAGGTGGTGAGGATTCACACACACCTGAATGATAGTGATTGATGGGGAGAGAGGTGATATACCCATGGTCCCCAAGGTGATTGAGTAGGTGGTGAAGATTCACACACACCTAAATGATAGTTATTTATGGGGGGAGAGGTGATATACCCATGGTACCCAAGGTGATTGACTAGGTGGTGAGGATTCACACACACCTAAATGATAATGATACATAAACACAAGTAAAAGGACAATGAATGGAATTAAACTATCCTAGTAAGGGAAGATAAAAGCATGAAATAAAATCTAACCTATGACATGAAAGCTACCATAGAAAAACAAGGAACATGGCATGAAATAAAACTAACCTAGGTAATCAAAGAAAATGACATGGAAAGGAAAACAAACCTATGGAAACAAAGAGCATGATATGAAATAAAAACTAACCTAGGAAAAAATAAAGAACATGACATGAAAATGAAAAGCAACCTATGATAACAAATACCATGACATGAAATAAAAACTAATATAGGAATGCTCTTTTACAATATAATATATAAGGGTCAAGAATGTATTCAAAGAGAAACCATATACGAGATAAACCTATTCAAAGAAAGAATACATAACAAAGAATGGATATAGAACCTATTGACCAGAAGAAATATGTTTGGGAGAGAATTAGAACATAAATCTCACTCTGGGTGTGACTTTTTGGGGCCATATTGAATAACTATAAACCATTCAGGATTAGACAGTTTAAACTATGATTTATCTATGACTCCAAAAATAGAACAAAAGGTTACATGAGATGAATTAGAGAAGATAAAGTCTAAAAAGCAGTTTATTAGGGAGGGATAATATGATTGGAGTAAGAAAATAAGACCAAATATGCTATGACAAGAAACTAATCTATAAAAATACCAAGCCACTAATCTAAAAAAAAGAAAAGCAACTAATCTATGGAAATAAAAATGACTAATGCCAGGAATATGACAATAAATTATGCTAAGTGGTTTGAAGAAACAAATATACTATAAAATTTAAAGCACCTATGCTAGAAATATGAAAGAAAATAAGTTAAGAACATGAAAGTAACTAACCTATGAAAACAAAAAGAGACTACTCTATGGAAATGCAAAGCAACTATTCTAGAAAAAATGAAATCAAGGCTAAGGAAAGAAAGCAACTATTCTATGGAAAATAACTAGTCTAAGGAAATAAAGAACAACTATACTAAAGAAATAAATACAATTATGATAAATAAATGACAAGAGTTATGCTATGATAATGAAAGAAACTATTCTAAGAGACTATTCTAACGAAATTAGAAGGCAACTTTGTTAAGAAATAAAAACAACTATGCTAAAGAAATGAAAGCAAATATGCTATTGAAAATTAAAAGGCAACTACACTAAAAATATGAAACAAATACGATGATGGTAATGGGAAGAAAATAAGTTAGAGAAATGAGGAAAAGTATGATAAAGAATATGTAAAGAAACTACTTTAAGAAAAATAAAAATAAACTATGGTAAGGAACTTCAAAGCACCTATTCTAAGGAAATGAAAGGGACTATGCTACGAAAAGTAAAGCAACTATACTAGGAAGGAGAAAAGCATATATGCTAAGCAAAGAAAAAGTAAGCAAACTAGGACAATGGAAAATAACTATATTAAACTATACCAAGCTAAGGGATTGGAAGGTAACTAAACTATGAAACAAAAATCAACTATGATAAGGAAAGCAAAGGAATGATGTTGATTTAGACAAAAGTTGGGAGAAAAATATTTGACCTATGGTCCTATGTTGTCTTAAAGGTCGAAAAGAACTATGGGTCTAGCTATGTCATACACCATTTCTAGGATTTTGATAGTCTAGCCTCGGATCAAGATCATATAGCCTTGGATGGTTACACTTGGGGGTGATCTTTATCATTTGTGTTTGATGGTTATGGTCTCTGGCTATTTTGAGGTCACTGTAATCAACTTCTATCTATAAAAAAACATATAATAGATATAGTAAATAAGATTTTGTGATGTCAAGGAGATGGGAAAATAATATTTTTCTAAAATAAAACCACAGTAAACAAGGAAACAACATAATAAATAAAATGATAAATTGATAAAGAATCTAAGTTGCGAAGAAACTTTAATTTTTAAATAAAATTAAAGCATGATCAAAGAAATGATGATGTTTGAAAAATGAGGAAGGTGACTAACCTTAGACACTCCAAATTTGATGATTGAGAAGGTGGTAAGGACTCATACACACGTATTTTTTCTTTTATGGGATATGTAATACCAATACCTAACTGTTGGGTATGGTTCTAAGTGATAATAAGTTGATTTGACGATTGTCTCAATCTTGATGGTTAATACTGATGATTGTTCGAGGTTGGACGATGAGGCTTTAGTGTATATAACAAAAGATTTTTTTGATTGGTATTAATATGATATGTATTAGGATGACTTTGATGATGAGTAAGGCCTGTGCAATAAATAGAGTGTAGTAAAATGATCAATGAAGCATGAAAATATAAAAGAAACACACACATAATATATGCCAAAATAAAAGACAACAATGACATGATTAATACTACTACCTAAAAGAGAATGAAAAATGTCAAGGTGTGGTCAAGGTAAGTTCCCACCATGATTGCCATTTGTATGACATAGAAAATGCACCATTTAATTTGACTAAATAAGAGATGATATTATAAATTACAATCTTTCTCTTTTACAAAATAAACCACTTGGGGTTTTTACAATGGGACCTCCAAAAGAGGAGAGTGACCTTTTTACAAAGTGACTACAATGGTGATAGGAAATATCCTATGCCACCATAATATTTGGATACATTTTCACTCTTTGTTTGTTGGACCACTCTAGGCAGAATGTTGTCCCAACACACTTACACACAATCCATAATAAATAAGTTAGTAGCATCAAGAGGCCTATCTTGTTTAGGCCCCAATTTTTATAAAGGATGCAAGCAATAAATTTTGACAAATATTGTTTGAATTAAAAGCATGCTGTTAAAATGTGATAAAATATTAAAATATACATTTGCTTACCCTACTACTCTATTTGTTGTCGAGGTCTTGATTAGTTTTGTCTCTCGTTCTTGACCAATTTGAGGATCAATGATACTCTCTCTATAAAACATTTTAGGATTGATAGTGGCAACCATAGACCATCAAAGGTTATACGATGAAGGTCTTTGTTATTCTAATACTGATGAGATTTATTGTAAACCTCCATGTGGGTATGATTGACCTTTGGTAGCGACCAGGTGCTAGGACGATGCTCTGTTTGTATGTATATTCAAAAATAAATAAAATGCATGATGAGGGATGCATTCATATTCATTGTGGAATGGTGATGACCAAAGGAGGAGTTGGTTGTGAATGGTGGGTAAGCACACAAGGGAATATTTAATGGAAATATTGGAAAATTTTTGGTATGGGAAATAATGCCTTGTTGCTAATGAGAGAAAGAAGGGGGGTATTTATAAATTTTTGGAAATGGTGATAGGATGTTGATTGGGCAATGACATGGCATGAAGTGGTAGCTATATGGAGGCCAAGAAAATATGGAGAATTCCACTTAGAGGAGTGTGCACCCTTCAATATTAATGACCTTGGGTGGAGAGATTTATCACCCACCCAAGTGTCATAAATGTGAATGGGGATGTGGTAAAGGGTGATGGGGATGTGGAGACTTTGGGTGGTGTGGAGGAATTTTAAATTCCTAAAAAGTTCTAGGTGGAGTTGGGGAGGACTTTTGAAATTATTAGGAGTATTCATTAAGGGCACTGACTTGGGATTTGGGAAATTTTCTAAATTCGTAGAAAAGTGCAAGGTGGATATAGGAGGATTTGAATATTTGATGTGGGTATTTTCTATAGGATTTGCTAGGGATATTGAGGGTTGATTGGTATTTTTGGGGATTTGAATTAGGATTTGGAAATTTATTATGCATTTTCCTTCGGATTTGTCTAGGGATTAAGAAATTATTAGGGCTTAATTAGAGATATGATTAGGGAATTAGGGATTAAATGGAATTTTTGGAATTTTGAAGATGATCTATGGAATTAAAGAATAATTAGACATATCAAAGGATAATTAAAGGGGTTTATAAGGGTTTGGATAAATTAAGAAAGAATTATGGGATACTAAAAGAGGATTAGAAATATTAAAGAGAGATTAAGGGAATTTATAAAGATTAAAATTGGATTAGAGGAATTTAGGAAGATTTTGGATAATTTAGGAGGATTTAAGAAAGTTAAAGAGGAATTAGGAGAATTTAGAAGCTTCAGGAGGATTTAGAGTAAATTAGGGGGATTGGAGAGAGATATTAGTAATTTAGGAAATTTAATGAGGATTTTAAGAAGGATTTTGAGAATTTATACGAAATTCGAAGAATTGGAGAAGGAATAGAGGAATTTGGATGGAATTAGGGGGATTTGGAGTGATTTACAAAATTTTAGAATAATTTAGAAGAATTAAGGAGAGATTGGAGGAATTTAAGGGGGTTTAGGCAAAATTAGAGGAATTTAAGAAATTTAAGAGGGAATTGGATGAAATTTGAATAATTTAGAAATTTTATGGAAATATCAAGAATTTTGGAGGAATTTAAATAATTGAAGAAGGGATTGGGTATTTTTATATGAATTAGAGGAATTAGAGAGAAGATGGATGAATTAGAGGAGGAGAAATTAGATGATTTTGAAGAATTGAAGAGGAGATAGAGGATTTAGAGGGATATATAGAAGAATTTAGAGAGAATAGAGGAATTAAGAAGAATTTGGGAGAATAGATTAGGATGGACTTAAGGGATTAAAAATAACATATTTTAGGTGTCTACATTTACCCATTTTTGTATAATTTTGTGTGTAAAAACAATGTGATGCAAACATAGATGAAATTCATTTGGATGAAAGATTTTTATTTTGCCCCAACAAAAGAGGGTAGATGATGATTGAATGATTCTACTTTTACCCTAGCCAAAAAGGGTAGAATAATGATTGGATGATTATGCTTTTTCCCTAGCAGAAAAGCGTAGAATGGTGATTGGGTGATTATACTTTTAACCTAGTATAAAAGGGTATAATGATTATTGGATGAGACTTTTAAAATTTAGAATTTGGATATTAGATCAATGTGGGATAGAAATTTTAAGGGTGGTGTTTACCCCCTCAAGTGACGAGTTGTTGGATGATGAAAAAAAGGACAAGAATGTGGCACTTGAAAAAGAGGTAGTGGAATATTGGAGAATGAAAATGATGAAGGTAAGGATGGAAGAATGAATTTATTTTTGTAGGGGGTTCTTATATTGTTTGTTTTTTAATTTTTGGTAAAGACTAGACCATTCGAGATGATCATGGGATATGACCATCCATGATGGTCAATCTAAGGGACCATCTAGGATGGTCATGCACCTAGAAAATATAAATGAGGTGTTGGGACATGCAACTGGTTATTTTCACCATTAGTGATGAGAGAAACATGGAGAGAGAGAGAGAGTTTCCATGGAGTACTTGCAAATTGACTAGTCGAAGGGATAAGATGGTGATGGGAGGATCAACAATGGGAGTTAGAGGAAGTGCAGAGCTGGTAAGTCACTTTTGGATCCCTCTTGTTGTGTAATGGGTAAAATGAACCTTAGGATACCTTTTGATTTTATTGATTGGGTTCTTGTTTTTTTTAAATAAATCATAGAGTTAAGTAGGCTAGAAGAAGAAATGGGTTTTGGGATGGTATGGGCATGTGGGTTTGTGATGGATGGGATTTTTTATTTGTACTTTATTTATTTATTTATTTTGGGGTGTGAAAGGGTGTTTTTTTCTAATATGTGTGTCACATGATCATCCAAGGTCAAACAATCATATTGTATGATTGCCTTGCATCGAACGATATGATCGTTAGGGGTCACATGATCAAGATTTTTGTTTTGTTGATGTGATATTGACTATATGTTGGATGTTTTCAGAGGAAGTTATTGAGGCTAAGACATCAATTTAAGAAAGTATTATTTAAGGCAAGGGGGCAATTGATAGAGGTAGACTAGTAGTGGCTGTGAGATATTGGTTTAGAGAGGATAGCACAATTAGATATGGTGCATGCAAATTATGCATATATCACAAACATGATAGATAAGTGGAATCCAAACACAAGGACATTCCATTTACCATATGGTGACATGAAAATTATGTTGGAAGATGTGTATCATATTATTTTGGCTACTGGTGCAGGGGAGAGAGTTTGGACTATAACCACAACAGAGAGGGATACGGTGATGACCCAAGTATATGGTTGATATTAGGAAGTTGTGAGCTTGAACAATGGTGCAATATTTTTGGAGGTGCATTATGAGGTAAAGTTTTATATGGTAAGGCATGTGATTCTGATGATAATGATATCTAATTTTATTTTACAATACTCATTAGCTGCATGGTTCCCTTGGAACTTGTTGGGATTGGTCATGGATTTAATGGAGATACCAAATATCTACACAAGGGCTCTAGTGTTATTGGCCTATACATATAGATATTTTTACAAGGTTTAAATACAATAGTTATTGGGGTTAGGATTTTACCTCCTATTATAGGTGTGGCTATGGGAGCACATCTGAATAGATTGACCTCAAGGGTTTCCATTTGAGGCTTATGCAAAGATGGATCTAAGGGTGCCCTATGCATTGAGATAATGCAAGGACAAGGAGCCGAGAATGAGATGACCATATTTAGGTGTGTTGGATTATTACACCGTGATTACCATTTGTATGACATAGAAAATACACCATTTAATTTTACTAAATAAGAGATGATAAAATAGATTACAATATTTCTCTTTTAAAAAATGATCCACTTGGGGTTTTTCAATGGGACCTCCAAAATAGGAGAGTGAAATTTTTACAAAGTGACTACAATGGTTCTAGGAAATATCCTATGCCACCACAAGAGTTGGACAGGTTTTGACTCTTTTTTTATTAGACCACTCTAGGCTGAATTTTGCCCCAACACACCTACAAAAAATCCATAATAAAGAAGTTAGTACCATCAAGAGGCCCATCTTGGTTAGGCCCCAATTTTTATAGAGGATGCAAGCAATACATTTTAACAAATATTATTTAAACTGAAAGCATGATGTTAAAATGTGTCAAAACATTAAAATATACCTTTGCTTACTTTATTGCTCCATATATTGTTGATTTATTGATTGGTTTTATATATGGTTATTGACTATCCGAGGATCGATGATACTCTCTATAGATCATTTGAGGACTGACAGTTGCGATCGCAGACCATCAGGGATCATATGATTAGGGTCTTCACTATTATGATATTTTATGAGATTTATTGTAGACCTTCATGTGGGTATGATTGACCTTTGGTAGCGATCAAGTTCTAGGATGATGCCCTATTTGTATGCAGCTTCAAAAATAAATCAAATGCACGATAATATTTGCATTTATATTCATCATTTATTGGTGATGAGCAAAGAGAAAGTTGGTTGTGAATGGTGGGTAAGCACACAAGGGAAGACTGAATGGGAATATTGGCAAATTTTTGGTATGGGAAATCATTCCTTATTGCTAATAAGGGAAAGAACGAGGGTATTTATAAATTTTTTGCAACTATGGTATGAAGTGGTAGCTATATGGAGGCCAAGAAAATATGGAGAATTCCATTTAGAGGAGTGTGCACCCTTCAATATTAATGACCTTGGGTGGAGAGATTTATCACCCACCCAAATGTCATAAATGTGCATGGGGATGTGGTGAAGGGGGATGGGGATGTGGAGACTTTGGGTGGTGTGGAGGAATTTTAAATTCCTAAAAAGTGCAAGGTGGAGTTGGGGAGGACTTATGAATTTATTAGGAGTATTCATTAGGGGCTTTGACTTAGGATTTGGGGAATTTTTAAATTCTTAGAAAAGTGCAAGATGGATGTAGGAGGATTTGAATATTTGATGTGGGCATTTTATAGAAGATTTGGTGGGGATATTGAGGGTTTTTTGGGATTTTTAGGTATTTGACTTAGGATTTGGAAATTTAATGTGCATTTTCCTTGGGATTTGTCTAGGAATTACAATATTATTAGGGTTTAATTAGGGATATGATTAGAAAATTAGAGATTAATTAGGATTTTAGGAATTTTGAGGGTGATTTATGGAATTAAAGAATAATTAGAGGTATCAAAGGATAATTAGAGGGGTTTAGAAGGGTTTGGAGGAATTAAGTAAGAATTACGAGAGGCTAAAGAAGAATTAGAAGAATTAAAGAGGGATTCGGGGAATTTAGAAAGATTAAAGAGGGATTAGAGGAATTTAGGAATATTTTGGGGAATTTATGAGGATTTAAGAGAGTTAAAGAAGGATTAGGAGAATTTAGAAGGTTTAGGAGGATATAGAGTAAATTAGAGGGATTATAGACAGAAATTAAATTTTTGGGAGAATTAAGGAGGATTTTAAGAAGAATTTAGAGGAATTAGAGATAGGTTTAGGTATTTTAGAGGAAATTAGGAGATTTTTTGAAGGTATAGAGGAATTTGGAGGGAATTATATGGATTTGGAGGAATTTGAAGAATTAAAAAAAAAAAATAGAAGAATTAAGGAGAGTAGAGAAAATTGAGAAAGTTTTTGGAAAAGCGAGGAGGGTCTCGAAGGTGTTTATGTGAGGGTTTCATTTTTGGATCGAGTGTAGGTTATAATAGAGGTTATTTTTCAGGGCCTACTAGCCCTAGCAGCTAGTATATTATTTTGTTGTTTTTACCCAAGATAAACATAGGATATGTTGTAGGAGACCCACAATGGGTTAGGAATTTTTCATTCAACAAATCTTCATGCTATGGACTTGATTGAAAATTGCTTCCAAATCTTTTACCCAATGAAAAAGCAAAAATCACACCTTTCCTTGACATCTAAGGCATGGATTAAAGAGACCAAAAAATAAGTTTCAAGATATAGATAAAATAAGAAAAGACTCTTGAGGAAAAGAAAAATTGGTTTAGAACTCAAGAAATCCCACTAGTAAGGAACACCCCTAAAATAAATCAACTACGGAAACCCCTTTCAAGGGTAAGAATTTTGGGGATTTGACCCCAAAAATAAATTATAGGGATGCCCTCCATGGTGGAAAGTCCCAAACTAATACTAATATTAATATTAAGGCACATCATAGACCTCTATGAATGCCTAAAATTGACCCCAAAAAAACTGAGTTGAGATGTCTAAGAATAGTTGATGGAACCCTAATTATTAAGGTAAAAATGAGTGACATTTAGGATGGCATAGAATATTTGAAAAGAAGAGGACTGATTTATGTTTTCTTGGGTTTTCATCCAATACTATCTAATTTTAAAGTATGGACTGCAAAATACTAGAAAATACATTTTGGGTTACAAATATCTATTTATTCCAATGGTTATTTTCTTGTTATTTTTGCTAATGATGAAGATAGAGAGAAAAAATTTCAAGGGGTCCCTAGTTCTTTGGAAGGGTAGGGACTTTCATGAAGCCTTGGAACACTAAATTAAAAGGTAAATAAGAGATTCCTTCTACAATATTTGTGTGGGTAGACTCTTTGGCCTCCCAATTGAATTTTAGAATTCAACTATATTTTCTACAATTGGAAACTCCCTTGAAACTTTATCATGACTGTTGACTGTACATATAAATTTAAAAATATTATTTATGCTCAAATTTATGTCGTAATGAATATAAAAAACCCCTTCTAGAAAATATATAATTACAATTTGGGGAGGACACTTGGGAGTAATTGGTGGACTATGAGAATATTTATTTTCGTTGTAGAAAATGCCACGGATATGGTCATTTCGCTAGTGTCTATCCAAGTAATATTATTTTGTTGTTTTTAACCAAGATAAACATAGGATATGTTGTAGGAGACCCACAATGGGTTAGGAATTCTTCATTCAACAAATCTTCATGCTATGGATTTGATTGAAAACTGCTTCCAATTTGTTACCCAATGAAAAAGTAAAAATCACACGTTTCCTTGACATCTAAGGCATGGATTAAAGAGACCAAGAAATAAGTTTTAAGCTATAGATAAAATAATAAAAGCCTCTTGAGGAAAATAAATATTGGTTTAGACCTCAAGAAATCCCACTACTAAAGAACACCCCTAAAATAAATCCACTAGGGAAACCCCTTTCAAGGGTAAGAATTTTGGGGATTTGACCCCAAAAATAAATTTTAGGGATGCCCTCCATGGTGGAAAGTCCCAAAGTAATGCTAATGTTAATATTAAGGCACCTTATAGACCTCCATGAATGCCTAAAATTTATCCCAAAAAAATTGATTCAAGATGTCTAAGAAGAGTTGATGGAACCCTAATTATTATGGTAAAAATGGGTGACATTTAGGATGGCATAGAAGATTTGAAAATAAGAGGACTAATTTATGTTTTCTTGTGTTTTCATCCAATACTATATACTTTTAAATTATGGACTGTAAAATACTAGAAAATACAAGTTAGGTTACAAATATCTATTTATTCCAATGGCTATTTTCTTGTTATTTTTGCTAATGATGAAAATAGAGAGAAAAAATTTCAAGGGGTCCCTAGTTCTTTGGAAGGGTAGGGACTTTCATGAAGCCTTGGAAAACTAAATTTTAAGGTAAACAAGAGATGCCTTCTACATGATTTGTGTGGGTTAGACTCTTTGGCCTCCCAATTGAATTTTAAAATTCGACTTTATTTTCTACAATTGGAAACTCCCTTGGAACTTTATTATGACTGTTGACTATACACATAAATTTGAAAATATTATTTATGCTCGAATTTATGTCTTAATGAATATAAAAAAATCTCTTCTAGAAAATATCTAATTACAATTTGGGGAGGACACTTGGGAGCAATTGGTGGACTATGAAAACATGTATTTCCGTTGTAGAAAATGCCATGGATATGGTCATTTGGCTAGTGTCTATCCAAGTAATATTATTTTGTTGTTTTTACCCAAGATAAACATAGGATATGTTGTAGGATACCCACAATGGGTTAGGAATTCTTCATTCAACAAATCTTAATGCTATGGACTTGATTGAAAACTGCTTCCAAGTTTTTACCCAATCAAAAAGCAAAAATCACACCTTTACTTGACATCTAAGGCATGGATTAAAGATACCAAGGAATAATTTTAAAGCTATAGATAAAATAAGAAAATCCTCTTGAGTAAAAGAAAAGTTGGTTTAGAACTCAAGAAATCCTGCTATTTAAGAACACCGCTAAAATAAATCCACTAGGGAAACCCCTTTCAAGGGTAAGAATTTTGGGAATTTGACCCCAAAAATAAATTTTAGGGATGCCCTCCATGGTGGAAAGTCCTAAAATAATGTTAATATTAATATTAAGGCACCTCATAGACCTCTATGAATGCCTAAAACTGATCCCAAAAAAATTGAGTCGAGATGTCTAAGAACAGTTGATGGAACCCTAATTATTAAGGTAAAAATGGGTGACAATTAGGATGGCATAGAAGATCTGAAAAGAAGAGGACTGATTTATGTTATCTTGGGTTTTCATCCAATACTATCTACTTTTAAAGTATGGATTGTAAAATACTATAAAATACAAGGTGGGTTATAAATATCTATTTATTCCAATGGTTATTTTCTTGTTATTTTTGCTAATGATGAAGATAGAGAGAAAACATTTCAAGGGGTCCCTAGTTCTTTGTAAGGGTAAGGACTTTCATGAAGCCTTGGAACACTAAATTTAAAGGTAAACAAGAGATGCCTTCTACAATATTTGTGTGGGTTAGACTCTTTGGCCTCCCAATTGAATTTTGGAATTCGACTATATTTTCTACAATTGGAAACTCCCTTGGAACTTTATTATGACTTTTGACTGTACACATAAATTTAAAAATATTATTTATGCTCGAATTTACGTCTTAATGAATACAAAAAACCCCTTCTAGAAAATATCTAATTACAATTTGGGGAGGACACTTGGGAGCAATTGGTGGACTATGAGAATATTTATTTTCGTTGTAGAAAATGCCATGGATATGGTCATTTCACTAGTGTCTATCCAAGTAATATTGTTTTGTTGTTTTTAACCAATATAAACATAGGATATGTTGTAGGAGACCCACAATGGGTTAGGAATTCTTCATTCAACAAATATTCATGCTATGGATTTGATTGAAAACTGCTTCCAATTTGTTACCCAATGAAAAAGCAAAAATCACACGTTTCCTTGACATCTAAGGCATGGATTAAAGAGACAAAGAAATAAGTTTTAAGATATAGATAAAATAAGAAAATCCTCTTGAGGAAAATAAAAATTGGTTTAAAGTCAAGAAATCCCGCTACTAAGGAACACCCCTAAAATAAATCCACTAGGGAAACCCCTTTTAAGGGTAAGAATTTTGGGGATTTGACCCCAAAAATAAATTTTAGGGATGCCCTCAAATGTGGACAGTCCCAAACTAATGCTAATATTAATATTAAGGCACATCATAGACCTCTATGAATGCCTAAAATTGATCCCAAAAAAATTGAGTCGATATGTCTAAGAACAGTTGATGGAACCCTAATTATGAAGGTAAAAATGGGTGACATTTAGGATGGCATAGAAGATCTGAAAAGAAGAGGACTGATTTATGTTATCTTGGGTTTTCATCCAATACTATCTACTTTTAAAGTATGGACTACAAAATACTAGAAAATACAAGTTGGGTTATAAATATCTATTTATTCCAATGGTTATTTTCTAGTTTTTTTTGCTAATGATGAAGATAGAGAGAAAATATTTCAAGGGGTTCCTAGTTCTTTGGAAGGGTAGGGACTTTCATGAAGCCTTGGAACACTAAATTTAAAGGTAAATAAGAGATGCCTTCTACAAGATTTGTGTGGGTTAGACTCTTTGTCCTCCCAATTGAATTTTAGAATTCAACTATATTTTCTACAATTGGAAACTCCCTTGGAACTTTATTATGACTGTTGATTGTACACATAAATTTGAAAACATTATTTATGCTCGAATTTATGTATTAATGAATATAACAAACCCATTCTACAAAATATCTAATTACAATTTGGGGAGGACACTTGGGAACAATTGGTGGACTATGAGAACATTTATTTTCATTGTAGAAAATGCCATGGATATGGTCGTTTGGCTAGTGTTTGTCCAAGTAATATTATTTTGTTTTTTTTAAGATAAACATAGGATATGTTGTAGGAGACCCACAATGGGTTAGGAATTCTTCATTCAACAAATATTCATGCTATGGATTTGATTTAAAACTGCTTCCAATTTATTACCCAATGAAAATGTAAAAATAACACCTTTCCTTGACATCTAAGGCATGGATTAAAGATACCAAGAAATAAGTTTTAAGCTATAGATAAAACAATAAAAGCCTCTTGAGGAAAAGAAAAATTGGTTTAGCCCTCAAGAAATCCCACTACTAAAGAACACCCCTAAAATAAATCCACTAGGAAAACCCCTTTCAAGGGTAAGAATTTTGGGGATTTGACCCCAAAAATAAATTTTAGGGATGCCCTCCATGGTGGAAAGTCCCAAAGTAATGATAATATTAATATTAAGGCACCTTATAGACCTCTATGAATGCCTAAAATTTATCCCAAAAAAACTGATTCGAGATGTCTAAGAAGAGTTGATGGAACCCTAATTATTAGGGTAAAAATGGGTGACATTTAGGATGGCATAGAAGATTTGAAAATAAGAGGACTGATTTATGTTTTCTTGGGTTTTCATCCAATACTATCTACTTTTAAATTATGGATTGTAAAATACTAGAAAATACAAGTTGGGTTACAAATATCTATTTATTCCAATGGTTATTTTCTTGTTATTTTTGCTAATGATGAAGATAGAGAGAAAACATTTCAAGGGGTCCCTAATTATTTGGAAGGGTAGGGACTTTCATGAAGCCTTGGAACACTAAATTTAAAGGTAAAAAATAGATGCCTTCTACAAAATTTGTGTGGGTTAGACTCTTTGGCCTCCCAATTGAATTTTAGAATTCGACTATATTTTCTACAATTGGAAACTCCCTTGGAACTTTATTATGACTTTTGACTGTACACATAAATTTAAAAATATTATTTATGCTCGAATTTACGTCTTAATGAATACAAAAAACCCCTTCTAGAAAATATCTAATTACAATTTGGGGAGGACACTTGGAAGCAATTGGTGGACTATGAGAATATTTATTTTTGTTGTCGAAAATGCCATGGATATGGTCATTTCGCTAGTGTCTATCCAAGTAATATTATTTTGTTGTTTTTAACCAAGATAAACATAGGATATGTTGTAGGAGGCCCACAATGGGCTAGGAATTCTTCATTCAACAAATCTTCATGCTATGGATTTGATTGAAAACAGCTTCCAATTTGTTACCCAATGAAAAAGTAAAAATCACACCTTTCCTTGACATCTAAGGCATGGATTAAAGAGACCAAGAAATAAGTTTTAAGCTATAGATAAAATAATAAAAGCCTCTTGAGAAAAATAAAAATTGGTTTAGACCTCAAGAAATCCCACTACTAAAGAACACCCCTAAAATAAATCCACTAGGGAAACCCATTTCAAGGGTAAAAATTTTGGGGATTTGACCCCAAAAATAAATTTTAGGGATGCCCTCCATGGTGGAAAGTCCCAAAGTAATGCTAATGTTAATATTAAGGCACCTTATAGACCTCCATGAATGCCTAAAATTTATCCCAAAAAAATTGATTCGAGTTGTCTAAGGAGAGTTGATGGAACCCTAATTATTATGGTAAAAATGGGTGACATTTAGGATGGCATAGAAGATTTGAAAATAAGAGGACTGATTTATGTTTTCTTGTGTTTTCATCCAATACTATCTACTTTTAAATTATGGACTGTAAAATACTAGAAAATACAAGTTAGGTTACAAATATCTATTTATTCCAATGGTTATTTTCTTGTTATTTTTGCTAATGATGAAAATAGAGAGAAAAAATTTCAAGGGGTCCCTAGTTCTTTGGAAGGGTAGGGACTTTCATGAAGCCTTGGAAAACTAAATTTTAAGGTAAACAAGAGATGCCTTCTACATGATTTGTGTGGGTTAGACTCTTTGGCCTCCCAATTGAATTTTAAAATTCGACTTTATTTTCTACAATTGGAAACTCCCTTGGAACTTTATTATGACTGTTGACTATACACATAAATTTGAAAATATTATTTATGCTCGAATTTATGTCTTAATGAATATAAAAAAACCTCTTCTAGAAAATATCTAATTACAATTTGGGGAGGACACTTGGGAGCAATTGGTGGACTATGAAAACATTTATTTATGTTGTAGAAAATGCAAAGCATATGGTCATTTGGCTAGTGTCTATCCAAGTAATATTATTTTGTTGTTTTTACCCAAGATAAACATAGGATATGTTGTAGGAGACCCACAATGGGTTAGGAATTCTTCATTCAAAAAATCTTAATGCTATGGACTTGATTGAAAACTGCTTCCAATTTTTTACCCAATGAAAAAGCAAAAATCACACCTTTCCTTGACATCTAAGGCATGGATTAAAGAGACCAAGGAATAAGTTTCAAGCTATAGATAAAATAAGAAAAGCCTCTTGAGTAAAATAAAATTTGGTTTAGAACTCAAGAAATCCCGCTAGTAAAGAACACCGCTAAAATAAATCCACTAGGGAAACCCCTTTCAAGGGTAACAATTTTGGGAATTTGACCCCAAAAATAAATTTTAGGGATGCCCTCCATGGTGGAAATTACTAAACTAATGCTAATATTAATATTAAGGCACCTCATAGACCTCTATGAATGCCTAAAACTGATCCCAAAAAAATTGAGTCGAGATGTCTAAGAACAATTGATGGAACCCTAATTATTAAGGTAAAAATGGGTGACAATTAGGATGGCATAGAAGATCTAAAAAGAAGAGGACTGATTTATGTTTTCTTGGGATTTCATCCAATACTATCTACTTTTAAATTATGGACTGTAAAATACTAGAAAATACAAGGTGGGTTATAAATATCTATTTATTCCAATGGTTAATTTCTTGTTATTTTTGCTAATGATAAAGATAGAGAGAAAACATTTCAAAGGGTCCCTAGTTCTTTGGAAGGGTAAGGACTTTCATGACGCCTTGGAACACTAAATTTAAAAGTAAACAAGATATGCCTTCTACAAAATTTGTGAGGGTTAGACTCTTTGGCCTCCCAATTGAATTTTGGATTTCGACTATATTTTCTACAATTGGAAACTCCCTTGGAAATTTATTATGACTTTTGACTGTACACATAAATTTTAAAATATTATTTATGCTCGAATTTACGTCTTAATGAATAAAAAAAACCCCTTCTAGAAAATATCTAATTACAATTTGGGGAGGACACTTGGGAGCAATTGGTGGACTATGAGAATATTTATTTTCGTTGTAGAAAATGCCATGGATATGGTCATTTCGCTAGTGTCTATCCAAGTAATATTATTTTGTTGTTTTTAACCAAGATAAACATAGGATATGTTGTAGGAGACCCACAATGGGTTAGGAATTCTTCATTCAACAAATCTTAATGCTATGGATTTGATTGAAAACAACTTCCAATTTGTTACCCAATTTAAAAGCAAAAATGACACCTTTCCTTGAAATCTAAGGCATGGATTAAAGAGACCAAGAAATAAGTTTTAAGATATAGATAAAATAAGAAAATCCTCTTGAGGAAAATAAAAATTGGTTTAAAGTCAAGAAATCCCGCTACTAAGGAACACCCCTAAAATAAATCCACTAGGGAAACCCCTTTTAAGGGTAAGAATTTTGGGGATTTGACCCCAAAAATAAATTTTAGTGATGCCCTCAATGGTGGACAGTCCCAAACTAATGCTAAGATTAATATTAAGGCACCTCTTTGAATGCCTAAAATTGATCCCAAAAAAATTGAGTCAATATGTCTAAGAACAGTTAATGGAACCCTAATTATGAAGGTAAAAATGGGTGACATTTAGGATGGCATAGAAGATCTGAAAAGAAGAGGACTGATTTATGTTTTCTTGGGTTTTCATCCAATACTATCTACTTTTAAAGTATGGACTGCAAAATACTAGAAAATACAAGTTGGGTTATAAATATCTATTTATTCCAATGGTTATTTTCTTGTTATTTTTGCTAATGATGAAGATAGAGAGAAAATATTTCAAGGGGTTCCTAGTTCTTTGGAAGGGTAGGGACTTTCATAAAGCCTTGGAACACTAAATTTAAAGGTAAATAAGAGATGCCATGGATATGGTCGTTTGGCTAGTGTTTGTCCAAGTAATATTATTTTGTTGTTTTTAAGATAAAAATAGGATATGTTGTTGGAGACCCACAATGGGTTAGGAATTCTTCATTCAACAAATCTTCATGCTATGGATTTGATTGAAAAATGCTTCCAATTTGTTACCCAATGAAAAAGCAAAAATCACACCTTTCCTTGACATCTAAGGCATGGATTATAGATACCAAGAAATAAGTTTTAATCTATAGATAAAACAAGAAAAGCCTCTTGAGGAAAAGAAAAATTGGTTTAGCCCTCAAGAAATCCCACTACTAAAGAACACCCCTAAAATAAATCCACTACGGAAACCCCTTTCAAGGCTAAGAATTTTGGGGATTTGACCCCAAAAATAAATTTTAGGGATGCCCTCCATGGTGGAAAGTCCCAAAGTAATGCTAATATTAATATTAAGGCACCTTATAAACCTCCATGAATGCCTAAAATTTATCCCAAAAAAATTGATTCAAGATGTCTAAGAAGAGTTGATGGAACCCTAATTATTGGGGTAAAAATGGGTGACATTTAGGATGGCATAGAAGATTTGAAAATAAGAGGACTTATTTATGTTTTCTTGGGTTTTCATCCAATACTATCTACTTTTAAATTATGGACTATATAATACTAGAAAATACAAGTTGGGTTACAAATATCTATTTATTCCAATGGTTATTTTCTTGTTATTTTTGCTAATGATGAAGATAGAGAGAAAACATTTCAAGGGGTCCCTACTTATTTGTAAGGGTAGGGACTTTCATGAAGCCTTGGAACACTAAATTTAAAGGTAAACAAGAGATGCCTTCTACAAAATTTGTGTGGGTTAGACTCTTTGGCCTTCCAATTGAATTTTAGAATTTGACTATATTTTCTACAATTGGAAACTCCCTTGGAACTTTATTATGACTTTTGACTGTACACATAAATTTAAAAATATTATTTATGCTCGAATTTACGTCTTAATGAATACAAAAAACCCCTTCTAGAAAATATCTAATTACAATTTGGGGAGGACACTTGGGAGCAATTGGTGGACTATGTGAATATTTATTTTCATTGTAGAAAATGCCATGGATATGGTCATTTCGCTAGTGTCTATCCAAGTAATATTATTTTGTTTTTTTTTAACCAAGATAAACATAGGATATGTTGTAGGAGACCCACAATGGGTTAGGAATTGTTCATTCAACAAATCTTCATGCTATGGATTTGATTGAAAACTGCTTCCAATTTTTTACCCAATGAAAAAGCAAAAATCACACCTTTCCTTGACATCTAAGGCATGGATTAAAGATACCAAGAAATAAGTTTTAAGCTATAGATAAAATAAGAAAAGCCTCTTGAGGAAAATAAAAATTGGTTTAGACCTCAAGAAATCCAACTACTAAAGAACACCCCTAAAATAAATCCACTAGGGAAACCCCTTTCAAGGGTAAGAATTTTGGGAATTTGACCCCAAAAATAAATTTTAGGGATGCCCTCCATGGTGGAAAGTCCCAAAGTAATGCTAATATTAATATTAAGGCACCTTATAGACCTCCATGAATGCCTAAAATTTATCCCAAAAAAACTGATTCGAGATTTCTAAGAAGATGGAACCCTAATTATTAGCGTAAAAATGGGTGACTTTTAGGATGGCATAGAAGATCTGAAAATAAGAGGACTGATTTATGTTTTCTTGTGTTTTCATCCAATACTATCTACTTTTAAATTATGGACTGTAAAATACTAGAAAATACAAGTTAGGTTACAAATATCTATTTATTCCAATGGCTATTTTCTTGTTATTTTTGCTAATGATGAAAATAGAGTGAAAAAATTTCAAGGGGTCCCTAGTTCTTTGGAAGGGTAGGGACTTTCATGAAGCCTTGGAAAACTAAATTTTAAGGTAAACAAGAGATGCCTTCTACATGATTTGTGTGGGTTAGACTCTTTGGCCTCCCAATTGAATTTTAAAATTTGACTTTATTTTCTACAATTGGAAACTCCCTTGGAACTTTATTATGACCGTTGACTGTACACATAAATTTGAAAATATTACTTATGCTCGAATTTATGTCTTAATGAATATAAAAATACCTCTTCTAGAAAAGATCTAATTACAATTTGGGGAGGACACTTGGGAGCAATTTGTGGACTATGAAAACATTTATTTTCGTTGTAGAAAATGCCATGGATATGGTCATTTGGCTAGTGTCTATCCAAGTAATATTATTTTGTTGTTTTTACCCAAGATAAACATAGGATATGTTGTAGGAGACACACAATGGGTTAGGAATTCTTCATTCAACAAATCTTAATGCTATGGACTTGATTGAAAACTGCTTCCAATTTTTTACCCAATGAAAAAGCAAAAATCACACCTTTCCTTGACATCTAAGGCATGGATTAAAGAGACCAAGGAATAAGTTTCAAGCTATAGATAAAATAATAAAAGACTCTTGAGTAAAAGAAAAGTTGGTTTAGAACTCAAGAAATCCCGCTAGTAAAGAACACCGCTAAAATAAATCCACTAGGGAAACCCCCTTCAAGGGTAAGAATTTTTGGAATTTGACCCCAAAAATAAATTTTAGGGATGCCCTCCATGGTGGAAAGTCCTAAACTAATGCTAATATTAATATTAAGGCACCTCATAGACCTCTATGAATACCTAAAACTGATCCCAAAAAAATTGAGTCGAGATGTCTGAGAACAGTTGATGGAACCCTAATTATGAAGGTAAAAATGGGTGACAATTAGGATGGCATAGAAGATCTGAAAATAAGAGGACTGATTTATGTTTTCTTGGGATTTCATCCAATACTATCTACTTTTAAAGTATGGACTGTAAAATACTAGAAAATACAAGGTGGGTTATAAATATCTATTTATTCCAATGGTTATTTTCTTGTTATTTTTTCTAATGATGAAGATAGAGAGAAAACATTTCACGGGGTCCCTAGTTCTTTGGAAGGGTAAGGACTTTCATGAAGCCTTGGAACACTAAATTTAAAGGTAAACAAGAGATGCCTTCTACAAAATTTGTGTGGGTTAGACTCTTTGGCCTCCCAATTGAAGTTTGGAATTCGACTATATTTTCTACAATTGGAAACTCCCTTGGAACTTTATTATGACTTTTGACTGTACACATAAATTTTAAAATATTATTTATGCTCGAATTTACGTCTTAATGAATACAAAAAACCCCTTCTAGAAAATATCTAATTACAATTTGGGGAGGACACTTGGGAGCAATTGGTGGACTATGAGAATATTTATTTTCGTTGTAGAAAATGCCATGGATATGGTCATTTCGCTAGTGTCTATCCAAGTAATATTATTTTGTTGTTTTTAACCAAGATAAACATAGGATATTTTGTAGGAGACCCACAATGGGTTAGGAATTCTTCATTCAACAAATATTCATGCTATGGATTTGATTGAAAACTACTTCCAATTTGTTACCCAATGAAAAAGCAAAAATCACACGTTTCCTTGACATCTAAGGCATGGATTAAAGAGACCAAGAAATAAGTTTTAAGATATAGATAAAATAAGAAAATCCTCTTGAGGAAAATAAAAATTGGTTTAAAGTCAAGAAATCCCGCTACTAAGGAACACCCCTAAAATAAATCCACTAGGGAAACCCCTTTTAAGGGTAAGAATTTTGGGGATTTTACCCCAAAAATAAATTTTAGGGATGCCCTCAATGGTGGACAGTCCCAAACTAATGCTAATATTAATATTAAGGCACCTATTTGAATGCCTAAAATTGATCCCAAAAAAACTGAGTCAATATGTCTAAGAACAGTTGATGGAACCCTAATTATGAAGGTAAAAATGGGTGAAATTTAGGATGGCATAGAAGATCTGAAAAGAAGAGGACTGATTTATGTTTTCTTGGGTTTTCATCCAATACTATTTAATTTTAAAGTATGTACTGCAAAATACTAGAAAATACAAGTTGGGTTATAAATATCTATTTATTCCAATGTATATTTACTTGTTATTTTTGCTAATGATGAAGATAGAGAGAAAATATTTCAAGGGGTTCCTAGTTCTTTGGAAGGGTAGGGACTTTCATGAATCCTTGGAACACTAAATTTAAACGTAAAGAAGAGATGCCTTCTACAATATTTGTGTGGGTTAGATTCTTTGGCCTTCCAATTGAATTTTAGAATTTGACTATATTTTCTACAATTGGAAACTCCCTTGGAACATTATTATGACTTTTGACTGTACACATAAATTTAAAAATATTATTTATGCTCGAATTTATGTCTTAATGAATACAAAAAACCCCTTCTAGAAAAGATCTAATTACAATTTGAGGAGGACACTTGGGAGCAATTGGTGGACTATGAGAATATTTATTTTTGTCGTAGAAAATGCCATGGATATGGTCATTTCGCTAGTGTCTATCCAAGTAATATTATTTTGTTGTTTTTAACCAAGATAAACATAGGATATGTTGTAGGAGACCCACAATGGGTTAGGAATTATTCATTCAACAAATCTTCATGCTATGGATTTGATTGAAAACTGCTTCCAATTTGTTACCCAATGAAAAAGCAAAAATCACACCTTTCCTTGACATCTAAGGCATGGATTAAAGATACCAAGAAATAAGTTTCAAGCTATAGATAAAATAAGAAAATCCTCTTGAGAAAAATAAAAATTGGTTTAGAACTTAAGAAATCCCGCTAGTAAAGAACACCGCTAAAATAAATTCACTAGGGAAACCCCTTTCAAGGGTAAGAATTTTGGGAATTTGACCCCAAAAATAAATTTTAGGGATGCCCTCCATGGTGGAAAGTCCTAAAGTAATGCTAATATTAATATTAAGGCACCTCATAGACCTCTATGAATGCCTAAAATTGATACCAAAACAATTGATTCGAGATGTCTAAGAAGAGTTGTTGGAACCCTAATTATTAGGGTAAAAATGGGTGACATTTAGGATGGTATAGAAGATTTGAAAATAAGAGGACTGATTTATGTTTTCATGGGATTTCATCCAATACTATCTACTTTTAAAGTATGGACTGTAAAATACTAGAAAATACAAGGTGGGTTATAAATATCTATTTATTCCAATGGTTATTTTCTTGTTATTTTTGGTAATGGTGAAGATAGAGAGAAAACATTTCAAGGGGTCCCTAGTTCTTTGGAAGGGTAAGGACTTTCATGAAGCCTTGGAACACTAAATTTAAATGTAAAAAAGAGATTCCTTCTACAAAATTTGTGTGGGTTAGACTCTTTGGCCTCCCAATTGAATTTTAGAATTCGACTATATTTTCTACAATTGCAAATTCCCTTGGAACTTTATTATGACTTTTGACTGTACACATAAATTTAAAAATATTATTTATGCTCGAATTTACGTCTTAATGAATACAAAAAACCCCTTCTATAAAATATCTAATTACAATTTGGGGAGGACACTTGGGAGCAATTGGTGGACTATGAGAATATTTATTTTCGTTGTAGAAAATGCCACGGATATGGTCATTTCGCTAGTGTCTATCCAAGTAATATTATTTTGTTGTTTTTAAACAAGATAAACATAGGATATGTTGTAGGAGACCCACAATGGGTTAGGAATTCTTCATTCAACAAATCTTCATGCTATGGATTTGATTGAAAACTGCTTCCAATTTGTTACCCAATGAAAAAGTAAAAATCACACCTTTCCTTGACATCTAAGGCATTGATTAAAGAGACCAAGAAATAATTTTTAAGCTATAGATAAAATAATAAAAGCATATTGAGGAAAATAAAAATTGGTTTAGACCTCAAGAAATCCCACTACTAAAGAACACCCCTAAAATAAATCCACTAGGGAAACCCCTTTCAAGGGTAAGAATTTTGGGGATTTGACCCCAAAAATAAATTTTAGGGATGCCCTCCATGGTGGAAAGTCCCAAAGTAATGCTAATGTTAATATTAAGGCACCTTATAGACCTCCATGAATGCCTAAAATTTATCCCAAAAAAATTGATTCGAGATGTCTAAGAAGAGTTGATGGAACCCTAATTATTATGGTAAAAATGGGTGACATTTAGGATGGCATAGAAGATTTGAAAATAAGAGGACTGATTTATGTTTTCTTGTGTTTTCATCCAATACTATATACTTTTAAATTATGGACTGTAAAATACTATAAAATACAAGTTAGGTTACAAATATCTATTTATTCCAATGGCTATTTTCTTGTTATTTTTACTAATGATGAAAATAGAGAGAAAAAATTTCAAGGGGTCACTAGTTCTTTGGAAGGGTAGGGACTTTCATGAAGCCTTGGAAAACTAAATTTTAAGGTAAACAAGAGATGCCTTCTACATGATTTGTGTGGGTTAGACTCTTTGGCCTCCCAATTGAATTTTAAAATTTGACTTTATTTTCTACAATTGGAAACTCCCTTGGAACTTTATTATGACCGCTGACTGTACACATAAATTTGAAAATATTACTTATGCTCAAATTTATGTCTCAATGAATATAAAAATACCTCTTCTAGAAAAGATCTAATTACAATTTGGGGAGGACACTTGGGAGCAATTTGTGGACTATGAAAACATTTATTTTCGTTGTAGAAAATGCCATGGATATGGTCATTTGGCTAGTGTCTATCCAAGTAATATTATTTTGTTGTTTTTACCCAAGATAAACATAGGATATGTTGTAGGAGACACACAATGGGTTAGGAATCCGTCATTCAACAAATCTTAATGCTATGGACTTGATTGAAAACCGCTTCCAATTTTCTACCCAAGAAAAAAGCAAAAATCACACCTTTCCTTGACATCTAAGGCATGGATTAAAGAGACCAAGGAATAAGTTTCAAGCTATAGATAAAATAATAAAAGACTCTTGAGTAAAAGAAAAGTTGGTTTAGAACTCAAGAAATCCCGCTAGTAAAGAACACCGCTAAAATAAATCCACTAGGGAAACCCCCTTCAAGGGTAAGAATTTTTGGAATTTGACCCCAAAAATAAATTTTAGGGATGCCCTCCATGGTGGAAAGTCCTAAACTAATGCTAATATTAATATTAAGGCACCTCATAGACCTCTATGAATACCTAAAACTGATCCCAAAAAAATTGAGTCGAGATGTCTGAGAACAGTTGATGGAACCCTAATTATGAAGGTAAAAATGGGTGACAATTAGGATGGCATAGAAGATCTGAAAATAAGAGGACTGATTTATGTTTTCTTGGGATTTCATCCAATACTATCTACTTTTAAAGTATGGATTGTAAAATACTAGAAAATACAAGGTGGGTTATAAATATCTATTTATTCCAATGGTTATTTTCTTGTTATTTTTTCTAATGATGAAGATAGAGAGAAAACATTTCACGGGGTCCCTAGTTCTTTGGAAGGGTAAGGACTTTCATGAAGCCTTGGAACACTAAATTTAAAGGTAAACAAGAGATGCCTTCTACAAAATTTGTGTGGGTTAGACTCTTTGGCCTCCCAATTGAAGTTTGGAATTCGACTATATTTTCTACAATTGGAAACTCCCTTGGAACTTTATTATGACTTTTGACTGTACACATAAATTTTAAAATATTATTTATGCTCGAATTTACGTCTTAATGAATACAAAAAACCCCTTCTAGAAAATATCTAATTACAATTTGGGGAGGACACTTGGGAGCAATTGGTGGACTATGAGAATATTTATTTTCGTTGTAGAAAATGCCATGGATATGGTCATTTCGCTAGTGTCTATCCAAGTAATATTATTTTGTTGTTTTTAACCAAGATAAACATAGGATATTTTGTAGGAGACCCACAATGGGTTAGGAATTCTTCATTCAACAAATATTCATGCTATGGATTTGATTGAAAACTACTTCCAATTTGTTACCCAATGAAAAAGCAAAAATCACACGTTTCCTTGACATCTAAGGCATGGATTAAAGAGACCAAGAAATAAGTTTTAAGATATAGATAAAATAAGAAAATCCTCTTGAGGAAAATAAAAATTGGTTTAAAGTCAAGAAATCCCGCTACTAAGGAACACCCCTAAAATAAATCCACTAGGGAAACCCCTTTTAAGGGTAAGAATTTTGGGGATTTTACCCCAAAAATAAATTTTAGGGATGCCCTCAATGGTGGACAGTCCCAAACTAATGCTAATATTAATATTAAGGCACCTATTTGAATGCCTAAAATTGATCCCAAAAAAACTGAGTCAATATGTCTAAGAACAGTTGATGGAACCCTAATTATGAAGGTAAAAATGGGTGAAATTTAGGATGGCATAGAAGATCTGAAAAGAAGAGGACTGATTTATGTTTTCTTGGGTTTTCATCCAATACTATTTAATTTTAAAGTATGTACTGCAAAATACTAGAAAATACAAGTTGGGTTATAAATATCTATTTATTCCAATGGTTATTTACTTGTTATTTTTGCTAATGATGAAGATAGAGAGAAAATATTTCAAGGGGTTCCTAGTTCTTTGGAAGGGTAGGGAGTTTCATGAATCCTTGGAACACTAAATTTAAACGTAAAGAAGAGATGCCTTCTACAATATTTGTGTGGGTTAGATTCTTTGGCCTTCCAATTGAATTTTAGAATTTGACTATATTTTCTACAATTGGAAACTCCCTTGGAACATTATTATGACTTTTGACTGTACACATAAATTTAAAAATATTATTTATGCTCGAATTTATGTCTTAATGAATACAAAAAACCCCTTCTAGAAAATATCTAATTACAATTTGAGGAGGACACTTGGGAGCAATTGGTGGACTATGAGAATATTTATTTTTGTCATAGAAAATGCCATGGATATGGTCATTTCGCTAGTGTCTATCCAAGTAATATTATTTTGTTGTTTTTAAACAAGATAAACATAGGATATGTTGTAGGAGACCCACAATGGGTTAGGAATTCTTCATTCAACAAATCTTCATGCTATGGATTTGATTGAAAACTGCTTCCAATTTGTTACCCAATGAAAAAGTAAAAATCACACCTTTCCTTGACATCTAAGGCATTGATTAAAGAGACCAAGAAATAATTTTTAAGCTATAGATAAAATAATAAAAGCATATTGAGGAAAATAAAAATTGGTTTAGACCTCAAGAAATCCCACTACTAAAGAACACCCCTAAAATAAATCCACTAGGGAAACCCCTTTCAAGGGTAAGAATTTTGGGGATTTGACCCCAAAAATAAATTTTAGGGATGCCCTCCATGGTGGAAAGTCCCAAAGTAATGCTAATGTTAATATTAAGGCACCTTATAGACCTCCATGAATGCCTAAAATTTATCCCAAAAAAATTGATTCGAGATGTCTAAGAAGAGTTGATGGAACCCTAATTATTATGGTAAAAATGGGTGACATTTAGGATGGCATAGAAGATTTGAAAATAAGAGGACTGATTTATGTTTTCTTGTGTTTTCATCCAATACTATATACTTTTAAATTATGGACTGTAAAATACTATAAAATACAAGTTAGGTTACAAATATCTATTTATTCCAATGGCTATTTTCTTGTTATTTTTACTAATGATGAAAATAGAGAGAAAAAATTTCAAGGGGTCACTAGTTCTTTGGAAGGGTAGGGACTTTCATGAAGCCTTGGAAAACTAAATTTTAAGGTAAACAAGAGATGCCTTCTACATGATTTGTGTGGGTTAGACTCTTTGGCCTCCCAATTGAATTTTAAAATTCGACTTTATTTTCTACAATTGGAAACTCCCTTGGAACTTTATTATGACTGTTGACTATACACATAAATTTGAAAATATTATTTATGCTCGAATTTATGTCTTAATGAATATAAAAAAATCTCTTCTAGAAAATTTCCAATTACAATTTTGGGAGGACACTCTGGAGCAATTGGTGGACTATGAAAACATTTATTTCCGTTGTAGAAAATGGCATGGATATGGTCATTTGGCTAGTGTCTATCCAAGTAATATTATTTTGTTGTTTTTACCCAAGATAAACATAGGATATGTTGTAGGAGACCCACAATGGGTTAGGAATTCTTCATCCAACAAATATTAATGCTATGGACTTGATTGAAAACTGCTTCCAAGTTTTTACCCAATGAAAAAGCAAAAATCACACCTTTCCTTGACATCTAAGGCATGGATTAAAGAGACCAAGGAATAAGTTTCAAGCTATAGATAAAATAAGAAAAGCCTCTTGAGTAAAAGAAAAGTTGGTTTAGAACTCAAGAAATCCCGCTATTTAAGAACACCGCTAAAATAAATCCACTAGGGAAACCCCTTTCAAGGGTAAGAATTTTGGGAATTTGACCCCAAAAATAAATTTTAGGGATGCCCTCCATGGTGGAAAGTCCTAAAATAATGTTAATATTAATATTAAGGCACCTCATAGACCTCTATGAATGCCTAAAACTGATCCCAAAAAAATTGAGTCGAGATGTCTAAGAACAGTTGATGGAACCCTAATTATTAAGGTAAAAATGGGTGACAATTAGGATGGCATAGAAGATCTGAAAAGAAGAGGACTGATTTATGTTTTCTTGGGATTTCATCCAATACTATCTACTTTTAAAGTATGGATTGTAAAATACTAGAAAATACAAGGTGGGTTATAAATATCTATTTATTCCAATGGTTCTTTTCTTGTTATTTTTGGTAATGATGAAGATAGAGAGAAAACATTTCAAGGGGTCCCTAGTTCTTTGGAAGGGTAAGAACTTTCATGAAGCCTTGGAACACTAAATTTAAAGTTAAAAAAGAGATGCCTTCTACAAAATTTGTGTGGGTTAGACTCTTTGGCCTCCCAATTGAATTTTGGAATTCGACTATATTTTCTACAATTGGAAACTCCCTTGGAACTTTATTATGACTTTTGACTGTACACATAAATTTAAAAATATTATTTATGCTCGAATTTACGTCTTAATGAATACAAAAAACCCCTTCTAGAAAATATCTAATTACAATTTGGGGAGGACACTTGGGAGCAATTGGTGGACTATGAGAATATTTATTTTCGTTGTAGAAAATGCCATGGATATGGTCATTTCACTAGTGTCTATCCAAGTAATATTATTTTGTTGTTTTTAACCAATATAAACATAGGATATGTTGTAGGAGACCCACAATGGGTTAGGAATTCTTCATTCAACAAATATTCATGCTATGGATTTGATTGAAAACTGCTTCCAATTTGTTACCCAATGAAAAAGCAAAAATCACACGTTTCCTTGACATCTAAGGCATGGATTAAAGAGAAAAAGAAATAAGTTTTAAGATATAGATAAAATAAGAAAATCCTCTTGAGGAAAATAAAAATTGGTTTAAATTCAAGAAATCCCGCTACTAAGGAACACCCCTAAAATAAATCCACTAGGGAAACCCCTTTTAAGGGTAAGAATTTTGGGGATTTGACCCCAAAAATAAATTTTAGGGATGCCCTCAAATGTGGACAGTCCCAAACTAATGCTAATATTAATATTAAAGCACATCATAGACCTCTATGAATGCCTAAAATTGATCCCAAAAAAATTGAGTCGATATGTCTAAGAACAGTTGATGGAACCCTAATTATGAAGGTAAAAATGGGTGACATTTAGGATGGCATAGAAGATCTGAAAAGAAGAGGACTGATTTATGTTATCTTGGGTTTTCATCCAATACTATCTACTTTTAAAGTATGGACTACAAAATACTAGAAAATACAAGTTGGGTTATAAATATCTATTTATTCCAATGGTTATTTTCTAGTTTTTTTTGCTAATGATGAAGATAGAGAGAAAATATTTCAAGGGGTTCCTAGTTCTTTTGAAGGGTAGGGACTTTCATGAAGCCTTGGAACACTAAATTTAAAGGTAAAGAAGAGATGCCTTCTACAAGATTTGTGTGGGTTAGACTCTTTGTCCTCCCAATTGAATTTTAGAATTCAACTATATTTTCTACAATTGGAAACTCCCTTGGAACTTTATTATGACTGTTGATTGTACACATAAATTTGAAAACATTATTTATGCTCGAATTTATGTATTAATGAATATAACAAACCCATTCTACAAAATATCTAATTACAATTTGGGGAGGACACTTGGGAACAATTGGTGGACTATGAGAACATTTATTTCCGTTGTAGAAAATGCCATGGATATGGTCGTTTGGCTAGTGTTTGTCCAAGTAATATTATTTTGTTTTTTTAAGATAAACATAGGATATGTTGTAGGATACCCACAATGGGTTAGGAATTATTCATTCAACAAATATTCATGCTATGGATTTGATTTAAAACTGCTTCCAATTTATTACCCAATGAAAATGTAAAAATCACACCTTTCCTTGACATCTAAGGCATGGATTAAAGATACCAAGAAATAAGTTTTAAGCTATAGATAAAAAAATAAAAGCCTCTTGAGGAAAAGAAAAATTGGTTTAGCCCTCAAGAAATCCCACTACTAAAGAACACCCCTAAAATAAATCCACTAGGAAAACCCCATTCAAGGGTAAGAATTTTGGGGATTTGACCCCAAAAATAAATTTTAGGGATGCCCTCCATGGTGGAAAGTCCCAAAGTAATGCTAATATTAATATTAAGGCACCTTATAGACCTCTATGAATGCCTAAAATTTATCCCAAAAAAACTGATTCGAGATGTCTAAGAAGAGTTGATGGAACCCTAATTATTAGGGTAAAAATGGGTGACATTTAGGATGGCATAGAAGATTTGAAAATAAGAGGACTGATTTATGTTTTCTTGGGTTTTCATCCAATACTATCTACTTTTAAATTATGGATTGTAAAATACTAGAAAATACAAGTTGGGTTACAAATATCTATTTATTCCAATGGTTATTTTCTTGTTATTTTTGCTAATGATGAAGATAGAGAGAAAACATTTCAAGGGGTCCCTACTTATTTGGAAGGGTAGGGACTTTCATGAAGCCTTGGAACACTAAATTTAAAGGTAAAAAATAGATGCCTTCTACAAAATTTGTGTGGGTTAGACTCTTTGGCCTCCCAATTGAATTTTAGAATTCGACTATATTTTCTACAATTGGAAACTCCCTTGGAACTTTATTATGACTTTTGACTGTACACATAAATTTAAAAATATTATTTATGCTCAAATTTACGTCTTAATGAATACAAAAAACCCCTTCTAGAAAATATCTAATTACAATTTGGGGAGGACACTTGGAAGCAATTGGTGGACTATGAGAATATTTATTTTTGTTGTCGAAAATGCCATGGATATGGTCATTTCGCTAGTGTCTATCCAAGTAATATTATTTTGTTCTTTTTAACCAAGATAAACATAGGATATGTTGTAGGAGGCCCACAATGGGCTAGGAATTCTTCATTCAACAAATCTTTATGCTATGGATTTGATTGAAAACAGCTTCCAATTTGTTACCCAATGGAAAAGTAAAAATCACACCTTTCCTTGACATCTAAGGCATGGATTAAAGAGACCAAGAAATAAGTTTTAAGCTATAGATAAAATAATAAAAGCCTCTTGAGAAAAATAAAAATTGGTTTAGACCTCAAGAAATCCCACTACTAAAGAACACCCCTAAAATAAATCCACTAGGGAAACCCATTTCAAGGGTAAAAATTTTGGGGATTTGACCCCAAAAATAAATTTTAGGGATGCCCTCCATGGTGGAAAGTCCCAAAGTAATGCTAATGTTAATATTAAGGCACCTTATAGACCTCCATGAATGCCTAAAATTTATCCCAAAAAAATTGATTCGAGTTGTCTAAGGAGAGTTGATGGAACCCTAATTATTATGGTAAAAATGGGTGACATTTAGGATGGCATAGAAGATTTGAAAATAAGAGGACTGATTTATGTTTTCTTGTGTTTTCATCTAATACTATCTACTTTTAAATTATGGACTGTAAAATACTAGAAAATACAAGTTAGGTTACAAATATCTATTTATTCCAATGGTTATTTTCTTGTTATTTTTGCTAATGATGAAAATAGAGAGAAAAATTTTCAAGGGGTCCCTAGTTCTTTGGAAGGGTAGGGACTTTCATGAAGCCTTGGAAAACTAAATTTTAAGGTAAACAAGAGATGCCTTCTACATGATTTGTGTGGGTTAGACTCTTTGGCCTCCCAATTGAATTTTAAAATTCGACTTTATTTTCTACAATTGGAAACTCCCTTGGAACTTTATTATGACTGTTGACTATACACATAAATTTGAAAATATTATTTATGCTCGAATTTATGTCTTAATGAATATAAAAAAACCTCTTCTAGAAAATATCTAATTACAATTTGGGGAGGACACTTGGGAGCAATTGGTGGACTATGAAAACATTTATTTCTGTTGTAGAAAATGCAATTCATATGGTCATTTGGCTAGTGTCTATCCAAGTAATATTATTTTGTTGTTTTTACCCAAGATAAACATAGGATATGTTTTAGGAGACCCACAATGGGTTAGGAATTCTTCATTCAAAAAATCTTAATGCTATGGACTTGATTGAAAACTGCTTCCAATTTTTTACCCAATGAAAAAGCAAAAATCACACCTTTCCTTGACATCTAAGGCATGGATTAAAGAGACCAAGGAATAAGTTTCAAGCTATAGATAAAATAAGAAAATCCTCTTGAGTAAAATAAAAGTTGGTTTAGAACTCAAGAAATCCCGCTAGTAAAGAACACCGCTAAAATAAATCCACTAGGGAAACCCCTTTCAAGGGTAACAATTTTGGGAATTTGACCCCAAAAATAAAATTTAGGGATGCCCTCCATGGTGGAAATTCCTAAACTAATGCTAATATTAATATTAAGGCACCTCATAGACATCTATGAATGCCTAAAAATGATCCCAAAAAAATTGAGTCGAGATGTCTAAGAACAATTGATGGAACCCTAATTATTAAGGTAAAAATGGGTGACAATTAGGATGGCATAGAAGATCTAAAAAGAAGAGGACTGATTTATGTTTTCTTGGGATTTCATCCAATACTATCTACTTTTAAAGTATGGACTGTAAAATACTAGAAAATACAAGGTGGGTTATAAATATCTATTTATTCCAATGGTTAATTTCTTGTTATTTTTGCTAATGATAAAGATAGAGATAAAACATTTCAAAGGGTCCCTAGTTCTTTGGAAGGGTAAGGACTTTCATGAAGCCTTGGAACACTAAATTTAAAGGTAAACAAGATATGCCTTCTACAAAATTTTTGTGGGTTAGACTCCTTGGCCTCCCAATTGAATTTTGGAATTCGACTATATTTTCTACAATTAGAAACTCCCTTGGAAATTTATTATGACTTTTGACTGTACACATAAATTTTAAAATATTATTTATGCTCGAATTTACGTCTTAATGAATACAAAAAACCCCTTCTAGAAAATATCTAATTACAATTTGGGGAGGACACTTGGGAGCAATTGGTGGACTATGAGAATATTTATTTTCGTTGTAGAAAATGCCATGGATATGGTCATTTCGCTAGTGTCTATCCAAGTAATATTATTTTGTTGTTTTTAACCAAGATAAACATAGGATATGTTGTAGGAGACCCACAATGGGTTAGGAATTCTTCATTCAACAAATCTTCATGCTATGGATTTGATTGAAAACAGCTTCCAATTTGTTACCCAATTTAAAAGCAAAAATGACACCTTTCCTTGAAATCTAAGGCATGGATTAAAGAGACCAAGAAATAAGTTTTAAGATTTAGATAAAATAAGAAAATCCTCTTGAGGAAAATAAAAATTGGTTTAAAGTCAAGAAATCCCGCTACTAAGGAACACCCCTAAAATAAATCCACTAGGGAAACCCCTTTTAAGGGTAAGAATTTTGGGGATTTGACCCCAAAAATAAATTTTAGTGATGCCCTCAATGGTGGACAGTCCCAAACTAATGATAATATTAATATTAAGGCACCTCTTTGAATGCCTAAAATTGATCCCAAAAAAATTGAGTCAATATGTCTAAGAACAGTTAATGGAACCCTAATTATGAAGGTAAAAATGGGTGACATTTAGGATGGCATAGAAGATCTGAAAAGAAGAGGACTGATTTATGTTTTCTTGGGTTTTCATCCAATACTATCTACTTTTAAAGTATGGACTGCAAAATACTAGAAAATACAAGTTGGGTTATAAATATCTATTTATTCCAATGGTTATTTTCTTGTTATTTTTGCTAATGATGAAGATAGAGAGAAAATATTTCAAGGGGTTCCTAGTTCTTTGGAAGGGTAGGGACTTTCATAAAGCCTTGGAACACTAAATTTAAAGGTAAATAAGAGATGCCTTCTACAATATTTGTGCGGGTTAGACTCTTTGTCCTCCCAATTGAATTTTAGAATTCAACTATATTTTCTACAATTGGAAACTCCCTTGGAACTTTATTATGACTGTTGATTGTACACATAAATTTGAAAACATTATTTATGCTTGAATTTATGTATTAATGAATAGAACAAACCCCTTCTACAAAAGATCTAATTACAATTTGGGGAGGACTCTTGGGAACAATTGGTGGACTATGAAAACATTTATTTCCGTTGTAGAAAATGCCATGGATATGGTCGTTTGGCTAGTGTTTGTCCAAGTAATATTATTTTGTTGTTTTTAAGATAAAAATAGGATATGTTGTTGGAGACCCACAATGGGTTAGGAATTCTTCATTCAACAAATCTTCATGCTATGGATTTGATTGAAAACTGCTTCCAATTTGTTACCCAATGAAAAAGCAAAAATCACACCTTTCCTTGACATCTAAGGCATGGATTATAGATACCAAGAAATAAGTTTTAATCTATAGATAAAACAAGAAAAGCCTCTTGAGGAAAAGAAAAATTGGTTTAGCCCTCAAGAAATCCCACTACTAAAGAACACCCCTAAAATAAATCCACTACGGAAACCCCTTTCAAGGCTAAGAATTTTGGGGATTTGACCCCAAAAATAAATTTTAGGGATGCCCTCCATGGTGGAAAGTCCCAAAGTAATGCTAATATTAATATTAAGGCACCTTATAAACCTCCATGAATGCCTAAAATTTATCCCAAAAAAATTGATTCAAGATGTCTAAGAAGAGTTGATGGAACCCTAATTATTGGGGTAAAAATGGGTGACATTTAGGATGGCATAGAAGATTTGAAAATAAGAGGACTTATTTTTTTTTTCTTGGGTTTTCATCCAATACTATCTACTTTTAAATTATGGACTATATAATACTAGAAAATACAAGTTGGGTTACAAATATCTATTTATTCCAATGGTTATTTTCTTGTTATTTTTGCTAATGATGAAGATAGAGAGAAAACATTTCAAGGGGTCCCTACTTATTTGGAAGGGTAGGGACTTTCATGAAGCCTTGGAACACTAAATTTAAAGGTAAACAAGAGATGCCTTCTGCAAAATTTGTGTGGGTTAGACTCTTTGGCCTTCCAATTGAATTTTAGAATTTGACTATATTTTCTACAATTGGAAACTCCCTTGGAACTTTATTATGACTTTTGACTGTACACATAAATTTAAAAATATTATTTATGCTCGAATTTACGTCTTAATGAATACAAAAAACCCCTTCTAGAAAATATCTAATTACAATTTGGGGAGGACACTTGGGAGCAATTGGTGGACTATGTGAATATTTATTTTCATTGTAGAAAATGCCATGGATATGGTCATTTCGCTAGTGTCTATCCAAGTAATATTATTTTGTTTTTTTTTAACCAAGATAAACATAGGATATGTTGTAGGAGACCCACAATGGGTTAGGAATTTACCATTCAAAAAATCTTCATGCTACGAAATTGATTGAAAACCGCTTCCAATTTGTTGCCAAATAAAAAAGTGAAAAACACACCTTTCCTTGACATCTAAGGCATGGATTAAAGATACCAAGAAATAAGTTTTAAGCTATAGATAAAATAAGAAAAGCCTCTTGAGGAAAATAAAAATTGGTTTAGACCTCAAGAAATCCAACTACTAAAGAACACCCCTAAAATAAATCCACTAGGGAAACCCCTTTCAAGGGTAAGAATTTTGGGAATTTGACCCCAAAAATAAATTTTAGGGATGCCCTCCATGGTGGAAAGTCCCAAAGTAATGCTAATATTAATATTAAGGCACCTTATAGACCTCCATGAATGCCTAAAATTTATCCCAAAAAAACTGATTCGAGATGTCTAAGAAGATGGAACCCTAATTATTAGGGTAAAAATGGGTGACTTTTAGGATGGCATAGAAGATCTGAAAATAAGAGGACTGATTTATGTTTTCTTGTGTTTTCATCCAATACTATCTACTTTTAAATTATGGACTGTAAAATACTAGAAAATACAAGTTAGGTTACAAATATCTATTTATTCCAATGGCTATTTTCTTGTTATTTTTGCTAATGATGAAAATAGAGTGAAAAAATTTCAAGGGGTCCCTAGTTCTTTGGAAGGGTAGGGACTTTCATGAAGCCTTGGAAAACTAAATTTTAAGGTAAACAAGAGATGCCTTCTACATGATTTGTGTGGGTTAGACTCTTTGGCCTCCCAATTGAATTTTAAAATTTGACTTTATTTTCTACAATTGGAAACTCCCTTGGAACTTTATTATGACCGTTGACTGTACACATAAATTTGAAAATATTACTTATGCTCGAATTTATGTCTTAATGAATATAAAAATACCTCTTCTAGAAAAGATCTAATTACAATTTGGGGAGGACACTTGGGAGCAATTTGTGGACTATGAAAACATTTATTTTCGTTGTAGAAAATGCCATGGATATGGTCATTTGGCTAGTGTCTATCCAAGTAATATTATTTTGTTGTTTTTACCCAAGATAAACATAGGATATGTTGTAGGAGACACACAATGGGTTAGGAATTCTTCATTCAACAAATCTTAATGCTATGGACTTGATTGAAAACTGCTTCCAATTTTTTACCCAATGAAAAAGCAAAAATCACACCTTTCCTTGACATCTAAGGCATGGATTAAAGAGACCAAGGAATAAGTTTCAAGCTATAGATAAAATAAGAAAAGACTCTTGAGTAAAATAAAAGTTGGTTTAGAACTCAAGAAATCCCGCTAGTAAAGAACACCGCTAAAATAAATCCACTAGGGAAACCCCCTTCAAGGGTAAGAATTTTTGGAATTTGACCCCAAAAATAAATTTTAGGGATGCCCTCCATGGTGGAAAGTCCTAAACTAATGCTAATATTAATATTAAGGCACCTCATAGACCTCTATGAATACCTAAAACTGATCCCAAAAAAATTGAGTCGAGATGTCTGAGAACAGTTGATGGAACCCTAATTATGAAGGTAAAAATGGGTGACAATTAGGATGGCATAGAAGATCTGAAAATAAGAGGACTGATTTATGTTTTCTTGGGATTTCATCCAATACTATCTACTTTTAAAGTATGGACTGTAAAATACTAGAAAATACAAGGTGGGTTATAAATATCTATTTATTCCAATGGTTATTTTCTTGTTATTTTTTCTAATGATGAAGATAGAGAGAAAACATTTCACGGGGTCCCTAGTTCTTTGGAAGGGTAAGGACTTTCATGAAGCCTTGGAACACTAAATTTAAAGGTAAACAAGAGATGCCTTCTACAAAATTTGTGTGGGTTAGACTCTTTGGCCTCCCAATTGAAGTTTGGAATTCGACTATATTTTCTACAATTGGAAACTCCCTTGGAACTTTATTATGACTTTTGACTGTACACATAAATTTAAAAATATTATTTATGCTCGAATTTACGTCTTAATGAATACAAAAAACCCCTTCTAGAAAATATCTAATTACAATTTGGGGAGGACACTTGGGAGCAATTGGTGGACTATGAGAATATTTATTTTCGTTGTAGAAAATGCCATGGATATGGTCATTTCGCTAGTGTCTATCCAAGTAATATTATTTTGTTGTTTTTAACCAAGATAAACATAGGATATTTTGTAGGAGACCCACAATGGGTTAGGAATTCTTCATTCAACAAATATTCATGCTATGGATTTGATTGAAAACTACTTCCAATTTGTTACCCAATGAAAAAGCAAAAATCACACGTTTCCTTGACATCTAAGGCATGGATTAAAGAGACCAAGAAATAAGTTTTAAGATATAGATAAAATAAGAAAATCCTCTTGAGGAAAATAAAAATTGGTTTAAAGTCAAGAAATCCCGCTACTAAGGAACACCCCTAAAATAAATCCACTAGGGAAACCCCTTTTAAGGGTAAGAATTTTGGGGATTTGACCCCAAAAATAAATTTTAGGGATGCCCTCAATGGTGGACAGTCCCAAACTAATGCTAATATTAATATTAAGGCACCTATTTGAATGCCTAAAATTGATCCCAAAAAAACTGAGTCAATATGTCTAAGAACAGTTGATGGAACCCTAATTATGAAGGTAAAAATGGGTGAAATTTAGGATGGCATAGAAGATCTGAAAAGAAGAGGACTGATTTATGTTTTCTTGGGTTTTCATCCAATACTATTTAATTTTAAAGTATGTACTGCAAAATACTAGAAAATACAAGTTGGGTTATAAATATCTATTTATTCCAATGGTTATTTACTTGTTATTTTTGCTAATGATGAAGATAGAGAGAAAATATTTCAAGGGGTTCCTAGTTCTTTGGAAGGGTAGGGAGTTTCATGAATCCTTGGAACACTAAATTTAAACGTAAAGAAGAGATGCCTTCTACAATATTTGTGTGGGTTAGATTCTTTGTCCTCCCAATTGAATTTTAGAATTCATCTATATTTTCTACAATTGGAAACTCCCTTGGAACTTTATTATGACTGTTGATTGTACATATAAATTTGAAAACATTATTTATGCTCGAATTTATGTATTAATGAATAGAACAAACCCCCTCTAGAAAATATCTAATTACAATTTGGGGAGGACACTTGGGAACAATTGGTGGACTATGAGAACATTTATTTCCGTTGTAGAAAATGCCATGGATATGGTCGTTTGGCTAGTGTTTGTCCAAGTTATATTATTTTGTTATTTTTAAGATAAACATAGGATATGTTGTAGGAGACCCACAATGGGTTAGGAATTATTCATTCAACAAATCTTCATGCTATGGATTTGATTGAAAACTGCTTCCAATTTGTTACCCAATGAAAAAGCAAAAATCACACCTTTCCTTGACATCTAAGGCATGGATTAAAGATACCAAGAAATAAGTTTTAATCTATAGATAAAACAAGAAAAGCCTCTTGAGGAAAAGAAAAATTGGTTTTGGCCTCAAGAAATCCCACTACTAAAGAACACCCCTAAAATAAATCCACTAGGAAAACCCATTTCAAGGGTAAGAATTTTGGGGATTTGACCCCAAAAATCAATTTTAGGGATGCCCTCCATGGTGGAAAGTCCCAAAGTAATGCTAATATTAATATTAAGGCACCTTATAGACCTCCATGAATGCCTAAAATTTATCCCAAAAAAACTGATTCGAGATGTCTAAGAAGAGTTGTTGGAACCCTAATTATTAGGGTAAAAATGGGTGACATTTAGGATGGCATAGAAGATTTGAAAATAAGAGGACTGATTTATGTTTTCTTGGGTTTTCATCCAATACTATCTACTTTTAAATTATGGACTGTAAAATACTAGAAAATACAAGTTGGGTTACAAATATCTATTTATTCCAATGGTTATTTTCTTGTTATTTTTGCTAATGATGAAGATAGAGAGAAAACATTTCAAGGGTTCCCTACTTATTTGGAAGGGTAGGGACTTTCATGAAGCCTTGGAACACTAAATTTAAATGTAAAAAAGAGATTCCTTCTACAAAATTTGTGTGGGTTAGACTCTTTGGCCTCCCAATTGAATTTTAGAATTCAACTATATTTTCTACAAT
Organism: Wollemia nobilis; assembly: GCA_028583015.1. NCBI lineage: Eukaryota > Viridiplantae > Streptophyta > Pinopsida > Araucariales > Araucariaceae > Wollemia > Wollemia nobilis. Next base: position 8,263,220 of record JAQPPZ010003246.1, on the reverse strand, counting down.
TGCAAATTCCCTTGGAACTTTATTATGACTTTTGACTGTACACATAAATTTAAAAATATTATTTATGCTCGAATTTATGTCTTAATGAATACAAAAAACCCCTTCTATAAAATATCTAATTACAATTTGGGGAGGACACTTGGGAGCAATTGGTGGACTATGAGAATATTTATTTTCGTTGTAGAAAATGCCACGGATATGGTCATTTCGCTAGTGTCTATCCAAGTAATATTATTTTGTTGTTTTTAAACAAGATAAACATAGGATATGTTGTAGGAGACCCACAATGGGTTAGGAATTCTTCATTCAACAAATCTTCATGCTATGGATTTGATTGAAAACTGCTTCCAATTTGTTACCCAATGAAAAAGTAAAAATCACACCTTTCCTTGACATCTAAGGCATGGATTAAAGAGACCAAGAAATAATTTTTAAGCTATAGATAAAATAATAAAAGCCTCTTGAGGAAAATAAAAATTGGTTTAGACCTCAAGAAATCCAACTACTAAAGAACACCCCTAAAATAAATCCACTAGGGAAACCCCTTTCAAGGGTAAGAATTTTGGGGATTTGACCCCAAAAATAAATTTTAGGGATGCCCTCCATGGTGGAAAGTCCCAAAGTAATGCTAATGTTAATATTAAGGCACCTTATAGACCTCCATGAATGCCTAAAATTTATCCCAAAAAAATTGATTCGAGATGTCTAAGAAGAGTTTATGGAACCCTAATTATTATGGTAAAAATGGGTGACATTTAGGATGGCATAGAAGATTTGAAAATAAGAGGACTGATTTATGTTTTCTTGTGTTTTCATCCAATACTATATACTTTTAAATTATGGACAATAAAATACTAGAAAATACAAGTTAGGTTACAAATATCTATTTATTCCAATGGCTATTTTCTTGTTTTTTTTACTAATGATGAAAATAGAGAGAAAAAAATTCAAGGGGTCACTAGTTCTTTGGAAGGGTAGGGACTTTCATGAAGCCTTGGAAAACTAAATTTTAAGGTAAACAAGAGATGCATTCTACATGATTTGTGTGGGTTAGACTCTTTGGCCTCCCAATTGAATTTTAAAATTCGACTTTATTTTCTACAATTGGAAACTCCCTTGGAACTTTATTATGACTGTTGACTATACACATAAATTTGAAAATATTATTTATGCTCGAATTTATGTCTTAATGAATATAAAAAAATCTCTTCTAGAAAATATCCAATTACAATTTGGGGAGGACACTCTGGAGCAATTGGTGGACTATGAAAACATTTATTTCCGTTGTAGAAAATGGCATGGATATGGTCATTTGGCTAGTGTCTATCCAAGTAATATTATTTTGTTGTTTTTACCCAAGATAAACATAGGATATGTTGTAGGAGACCCACAATGGGTTAGGAATTCTTCATCCAACAAATATTAATGCTATGGACTTGATTGAAAACTGCTTCCAAGTTTTTACCCAATGAAAAAGCAAAAATCACACCTTTCCTTGACATCTAAGGCATGGATTAAAGAGACCAAGGAATAAGTTTCAAGCTATAGATAAAATAAGAAAAGCCTCTTGAGAAAAATAAAAATTGGTTTAGAACTTAAGAAATCCCGCTAGTAAAGAACACCGCTAAAATAAATTCACTAGGGAAACCCCTTTCAAGGGTACGAATTTTGGGAATTTGACCCCAAAAATAAATTTTAGGGATGCCCTCCATGGTGGAAAGTCCTAAAATAATGCTAATATTAATATTAAGGCACCTCATAGACCTCTATGAATGCCTAAAATTGATACCAAAACAATTGAGTCGAGATGTCTAAGAACAGTTGATGGAACCCTAATTATTAAGGTAAAAATGGGTGACATTTAGGATGGTATAGAAGATCTTAAAAGAAGAGGACTGATTTATGTTTTCATGGGATTTCATCCAATACTATCTACTTTTAAAGTATGGACTGTAAAATACTAGAAAATACGAGGTGGGTTATAAATATCTATTTATTCCAATGGTTATTTTCTTGTTATTTTTGGTAATGGTGAAGATAGAGAGAAAACATTTCAAGGGGTCCCTAGTTCTTTGGAAGGGTAAGGACTTTCATGAAGCCTTGGAACACTAAATTTAAAGGTAAACAAGAGATGCCTTCTACAAGACTTGTGTGGGTTAGACTCTTTGGCCTCCCAATTGAATTTTGGAATTCGACTATATTTTCTACAATTGCAAATTCCCTTGGAACTTTATTATGACTTTTGACTGTACACATAAATTTAAAAATATTATTTATGCTCGAATTTATGTCTTAATGAATACAAAAAAACCCTTCTATAAAATATCTAATTACAATTTGGGGAGGACACTTGGGAGCAATTGGTGGACTATGAGAATATTTATTTTCGTTGTAGAAAATACCACGGATATGGTCATTTCGCTAGTGTCTATCCAAGTAATATTATTTTGTTGTTTTTAAACAAGATAAACATAGGATATGTTGTAGGAGACCCACAATGGGTTAGGAATTCTTCATTCAACAAATCTTCATGCTATGGATTTGATTGAAAACTGCTTCCAATTTGTTACCCAATGAAAAAGTAAAAATCACACCTTTCCTTGACATCTAAGGCATTGATTAAAGAGACCAAGAAATAATTTTTAAGCTATAGATAAAATAATAAAAGCATCTTGAGGAAAATAAAAATTGGTTTAGACCTCAAGAAATCCCACTACTAAAGAACACCCCTAAAATAAATCCACTAGGGAAACCCCTTTCAAGGGTAAGAATTTTGGGGATTTGACCCCAAAAATAAATTTTAGGGATGCCCTCCATGGTGGAAAGTCCCAAAGTAATGCTAATGTTAATATTAAGGCACCTTATAGACCTCCATGAATGCCTAAAATTTATCCCAAAAAAATTGATTCGAGATGTCTAAGAAGAGTTGATGGAACCCTAATTATTATGGTAAAAATGGGTGACATTTAGGATGGCATAGAAGATTTGAAAATAAGAGGACTGATTTATGTTTTCTTGTGTTTTCATCCAATACTATATACTTTTAAATTATGGACTGTAAAATACTATAAAATACAAGTTAGGTTACAAATATCTATTTATTCCAATGGCTATTTTCTTGTTATTTTTACTAATGATGAAAATAGAGAGAAAAAATTTCAAGGGGTCACTAGTTCTTTGGAAGGGTAGGGACTTTCATGAAGCCTTGGAAAACTAAATTTTAAGGTAAACAAGAGATGCCTTCTACATGATTTGTGTGGGTTAGACTCTTTGGCCTCCCAATTGAATTTTAAAATTCGACTTTATTTTCTACAATTGGAAACTCCCTTGGAACTTTATTATGACTGTTGACTATACACATAAATTTGAAAATATTATTTATACTCGAATTTATGTCTTAATGAATATAAAAAAATCTCTTCTAGAAAATATCCAATTACAATTTGGGGAGGACACTCTGGAGCAATTGGTGGACTATGAAAACATTTATTTCCGTTGTAGAAAATGGCATGGATATGGTCATTTGGCTAGTGTCTATCCAAGTAATATTATTTTGTTGTTTTTACCCAAGATAAACATAGGATATGTTGTAGGAGACCCACAATGGGTTAGGAATTCTTCATCCAACAAATATTAATGCTATGGACTTGATTGAAAACTGCTTCCAAGTTTTTACCCAATGAAAAAGCAAAAATCACACCTTTCCTTGACATCTAAGGCATGGATTAAAGAGACCAAGGAATAAGTTTCAAGCTATAGATAAAATAAGAAAAGCCTCTTGAGTAAAATCAAAGTTGGTTTAGAACTCAAGAAATCCCGCTATTTAAGAACACCGCTAAAATAAATCCACTAGGGAAACCCCTTTCAAGGGTAAGAATTTTGGGAATTTGACCCCAAAAATAAATTTTAGGGATGCCCTCCATGGTGGAAAGTCCTAAAATAATGTTAATATTAATATTAAGGCACCTCATAGACCTCTATGAATGCCTAAAACCGATCCCAAAAAAATTGAGTCGAGATGTCTAAGAACAGGTTGATGGAACCTCAATTATTAAGCTAAAAATGGATGACATTTAGTATGGCATAGAAGATCCGAAAAGAAGAGGACTGATTTATGTTTTCTTGGGATTTCATCCAATACTATCTACTTTTAAAGTATGGATTGTAAAATACTAGAAAATACAAGGTGGGTTATAAATATCTATTTATTCCAATGGTTCTTTTCTTGTTATTTTTGGTAATGATGAATATAGAGAGAAAACATTTCAAGGCGTCCCTAGTTCTTTGGAAGGGTAAGAACTTTCATGAAGCCTTGGAACACTAAATTTAAAGTTAAACAAGAGATGCCTTCTACAAAATTTGTGTGGGTTAGACTCTTTGGCCTCCCAATTGAATTTTGGAATTCGACTATATTTTCTACAATTGGAAACTCCATTGGAACTTTATTATGACTTTTGACTGTACACATAAATTTAAAAATATTATTTATGCTCGAATTTACGTCTTAATGAATACAAAAAACCCCTTCTATAAAATATCTAATTACAATTTGGGGAGGACACTTGGGAGCAATTGGTGGACTATGAGAATATTTATTTTCGTTGTAGAAAATGCCATGGATATGGTCATTTCGCTAGTGTCTATCCAAGTAATATTATTTTGTTGTTTTTAACCAAGATAAACATAGGATATGTTGTAGGAGACCCACAATGGGTTAGGAATTCTTCATTCAACAAATATTCATGCTATGGATTTGATTGAAAACTGCTTCCAATTTGTTACCCAATGAAAAAGCAAAAATCACACGTTTCCTTGACATCTAAGGCATGGATTAAAGAGACCAAGAAATAAGTTTTAAGATATAGATAAAATAAGAAAAACCTCTTGAGGAAAATAAAAATTGGTTTAAAGTCAAGAAATCCCGCTACTAAGGAACACCCCTAAAATAAATCCACTAGGGAAACCCCTTTTAAGGGTAAGAATTTTGGGGATTTGACCCCAAAAATAAATTTTAGGGATGCCCTCAATGGTGTACAGTCCCAAACTAATGCTAATATTAATATTAAGGCACCTCTTTGAATGCTTAAAATTGATCCCCAAAAAATTGAGTCAATATGTCTAAGAACAGTTGATGGAACCCTAATTATTAAGGTAAAAATGGGTGACATTTAGGATGGCATAGAAGATCTGAAAAGAAGAGGACTGATTTATGTTATCTTGGGTTTTCAACCAATACTATCTACTTTTAAATTATGGACTGCAAAATACTAGAAAATACAAGTTGGGTTATAAATATCTATTTATTCCAAAGGTTATTTTCTTATTATTTTTGCTAATGATGAAGATAGAGAGAAAATATTTCAAGGGGTTCCTAGTTCTTTGGAATGGTAGGGACTTTCATGAAGCCTTGGAACACTATATTTAAAGGTAAACAAGAGATGCCTTCTAGAATATTTGTGTGGGTTAGACTCTTTGGCCTCCCAATTGAATTTTAGAATTCAACTATATTTTCTACAATTGGAAACTCCCTTGGAACTTTATTATGACTGTTGATTGTACACATAAATTTGAAAACATTATTTATGCTCGAATTTATGTATTAATGAATAGAACAAACCCCTTCTACAAAAGATCTAATTACAATTTGGGGAGGACACTTGGGAACAATTGGTGGACTATGAGAACATTTATTTCCGTTGTAGAAAATGCCATGGATATGGTCGTTTGGCTAGTGTTTGTCCAAGTAATATTATTTTGTTGTTTTTAACCAAGATAAACATAGGATATGTTGTAGGAGACCCACAATGGGTTAGGAATTCTTCATTCAACAAATATTCACACTATGGATTTGATTGAAAATTGCTTCCAATTTGTTACCTAATGAAAAAGCAAAAATCACACCTTTCCTTGACATCTAAGGCATGGATTAAAGATACCAAGAAATAAGTTTTAAGCTATAGATAAAACAAGAAAAGCCTCTTGAGGAAAAGAAAAATTGGTTTAGGCCTCAAGAAATCCCACTACTAAAGAACACCCCTAAAATAAATCCACTAGGGAAACCCCTTTCAAGGGTAAGAATTTTGGGGATTTGACCCCAAAAATAAATTTTAGGGATGCCCTCCATGGTGGAAAGTCCCAAAGTAATGCTAATATTAATATTAAGGCACCTTATAGACCTCCATGAATGCCTAAAATTTATCCCAAAAAAATTGATTCGAGATGTCTAAGAAGAGTTGATGGAACCCTAATTATTAGGGTAAAAATGGGTGACATTTACGATGGCATAGAAGATTTGAAAATAAGAGGACTGATTTATTTTTTCTTGGGTTTTCATCAAATACTATCTACTTTTAAATTATGGACTGTAAAATACTAGAAAATACATGTTGGGTTACAAATATCTATTTATTCCAATGGTTAATTTCTTGTTATTTTTGCTAATGATGAAGATAGAGAGAAAACGTTTCAAGGGGTCCCTAGTTCTTTGGAAGGGTATGGACTTTCATGAAGCCTTGGAACACCAAATTTAAAGGTAAACAAGAGATGCCTTCTACAAAATTTGTGTGTGTTAGACTATTTGGTCTCCCAATTGAATTTTAGAATTCGACTATATTTTCTACAATTGGAAACTCCCTTGGAACTTTATTATGACTTTTGACTGTACACATAAATTTAAAAATATTATTTATGCTCGTATTTACGTCTTCATGAATACAAAAAACCCCTTCTAGAAAAGATCTAATTGCAATTTGGGAAGGACACTTGGGAGCAATTGGTGGACTATGTGAATATTTATTTTCATTGTAGAAAATGCCATGGATATGGTCATTTCGCTAGTGTCTATCCAAGCAATATTATTTTGTTGTTTTTAACCAAGATAAACATTGGATATGTTGTAGGAGACCCACAATGGGTTAGGAATTCGTCATTCAACAAATCTTCATGCTATGGATTTGATTGAAAATTGCTTCCAATTTGTTACCCAATGAAAAAGTAAAAGTCACACCTTTCCTTGACATCTAAGGCATGGATTAAAGAAACCAAGAAATAAGTTTTAAGCTATAGATAAAATAAAAATATCCTCTTGAGGAAAAGAAAAATTGGTTTAGACCTCAAGAAATCCCACTACTAAAGAACACCCCTAAAATAAATCCACTAGGGAAACCCCTTTCAAGGGTAAGAATTTTGGGGATGACCCCAAAAATAAATTTTAGGGATGCCCTCCATGGTGGAAAGTCCTAAAGTAATGCTAATATTAATATTAAGGCACATGATAGACCTCCATGAATGCCTAAAATTTATCCCAAAAAAAATGATTCGAGATGTCTAAGAAGAGTTGATGGAACCCTAATTATTATGGTAAAAATGGGTGACATTTAGGATGGCATAGAAGATTTGAAAATAAGAGGACTGATTTATGTTTTCTTGTGTTTTCATCCAATACTATCTACCTTTAAATTATGGACTGTAAAATACTATAAAATACGAGTTGTGTTAAAAATATCTATTTATTCCAATGGTTATTTTCTTGTTATTTTTGCTAATGATGAAGATAGAGAGAAAACATTTCAAGGGGTCCCTAGTTCTTTGGAAGGGTAGGGACTTTCATGAAGCCTTGGAACACTAAATTTTAAGGTAAACAAGAGATGCCTTCTACAGGATTTGTGTGGGTTAGACTCTTTGGCCTCCCAATTGAATTTTAAAATTTGACTTTATTTTCTACAATTGGAAACTCCCTTGGAACTTTATTATGACTGTTGACTATACACATAAATTTGAAAATATTATTTATGCTCGAATTCATGTCTTAATGAATATAAAAAAACCCCTTCTAGAAAATATCTAATTACAATTTGGGGAGGACACTTGGGAGCAATTGGTGGACTATAAAAACATTTTTTTCCGTTGTAGAAAACGCCATGGATATGGTCATTTTGCTAGTGTCTATCCAAGTAATATTATTTTGTTGTTTTTACTCAATATAAACATATGATATGTTGTAGGAGACCCACAATGGGTTAGGAATTCTTCATTCAACAAATCTTCATGTTATGGACTTGATTTAAAACTGCTTCCAATTTTTTACCCAATGAAAATGTAAAAATCACACCTTTCCTTGGCATCTAAGGCATGGACTAAAGAGACCAAGAAATAAGTTTTAAGCTATAGATAAAATAAGAAAAGCCTCTTGAGGAAAATAAAAATTGGTTTAAAGTCAAGAAATCCCGCTACTAAGGAACACCCCTAAAATAAATCCACTAGGGAAACCCCTTTTAAGGGTAAGAATTTTGGGGATTTGACCCAAAAATAAATTTTAGGGATGCCCTCAATGGTGGAAAGTCCCAAACTAATGCTAATATTAATATTAAGGCACCTCTTTGAATGCCTAAAATTGATCCCATAAAAACTGAGTCAATATGTCTAAGAACAGTTGATGGAACCCTAATTATTAAGGTAAAAATGGGTGACATTTAGGATGGCATAGAAGATCTTAAAATAAGAGGACTGATTTATGTTATCTTGGGTTTTCATCCAATACTATCTACTTTTAAAGTATGGACTGCAAAATATTAGAAAATACAAGTTGGGTTATAAATATCTATTTATTCCAATGGTTATTTTCTTGTTATTTTGCTAATGATGAAGATAGAGAGAAAACATTTCAAGGGGTTCCTAGTTCTTTGGAAGGGTAGGAAATTTCATGAAGCCTTGGAACACTAAATTTAAAGGTAAAAAAGAGATGCCTTCTACAATATTTGTGTGGGTTAGACTCTTTGGCCTCCCAATTGAATTTTAGAATTCAACTATATTTTCTACAATTGGAAACTCCCTTGGAACTTTATTATGACTGTTGATTGTACACATAAATTTGAAAACATTATTTATGCTCGAATTTATGTATTAATGAATAGAACAAACCCCTTCTACAAAATATCTAATTACAATTTGGGGAGGACACTTGGGAACAATTGGTGGACTATGAGAACATTTATTTTCATTGTAGAAAATGCGATGGATATGGTCATTCGGCTAGTGTTTGTCCAAGTAATATTATGTTGTTGTTTTTAACCAAGATAAACATAGGATATATTGTAGGAGACCCACAATGGGTTAGGAATTCGTCATTCAACAAATCTTCATGCTATGCATTTGATTGAAAACTGCTTCCAATTTGTTACCCAATGAAAAAGCAAAAATCACACCTTTCCTTGACATCTAAGGCATGGATTAAAGATACCAAGAAATAAGTTTTAATCTATAGATAAAACAAGAAAAGCCTCTTGAGAAAAAGAAAAATTGGTTTAGGCCTCAAGAAATCCCACTACTAAAGAACACCCCTAAAATAAATCCACTACGGAAACCCCTTTCAAGGGTAAGAATTTTGGGGATTTGACCCCAAAAATAAATTTTAGCGATGCCATCCATGGTGGAAAGTCCCAAAATAATCCTAATATTAATATTAAGGCACCTTATAGACCTCCATGAATGCCTAAAATTTATCCCAAAAAAACTGATTCGAGATGTCTAAGACGTGTTGATGGAACCCTAATTATTAGGGTAAAAATAGGTGACATTTAGGATGCAATAGAAGATTTGAAAATAAGAGGACTGATTTATGTTTTCTTGGGTTTTCATCCAATACTATCTACTTTTAAATTATGGACTATAAAATACTAGAAAATATAAGTTGGGTTACAAATATCTATTTATTCCAATGGTTATTTTCTTGTTATTTTTGCTAATGATGAAGATAGAGAGAAAACATTTCAAGGGGTCCCTAGTTCTTTGGAAGGGTAGGGACTTTCATGAAGCCTTGGAACACTAAATTTAAAGGTAAACAAGAGATGCCTTCTACAAAATTTGTGTGGGTTAGAATCTTTGGCCTTCCAATTGAATTTTAGAATTTGACTATATTTTCTACAATTGGAAACTCCCTTGGAACTTTATTATGACTTTTGACTGTACACATAAATTTAAAAATATTATTTATGCTCGAATTTACTTCTTAATGAATACATAAAACCCCTTCTAGAAAATATCTAATTACAATTTGGGGAGGACACTTGGGAGCAATTGGTGGACTATGTGAATATTTATTTTCGTTGTAGAAAATGCCATGGATATGGTCATTTCGCTAGTGTCTATCCAAGTAATATTATTTTGTTGTTTTTAACCAAGATAAACATAGGATATGTTGTAGGAGACCCACAATGGGTTAGGAATTCTTCATTCAACAAATCTTCATGCTATGGATTTGATTGAAAACTGCTTCCAATTTGTTACCCAATGAAAAAGCAAAAATCACACCTTTCCTTGACATCTAAGGCATGGATTAAAGAGACCAAGAAATAAGTTTTAAGCTATAGATAAAATAAGAAAAGCCTCTTGAGGAAAATAAAAATTGGTTTAGACCTAAAGAAATCCCACTACTAAAGAACACCCCTAAAACAAATACACTAGGGAAACCCATTTCAAGGGTAAGAATTTTGGGGATTTGACCCCAAAAATAAATTTTAGGGATGCCCTCCATGGTGGAAAGACCCAAAATAATGCTAATATTAATATTAAGGCACCTTATAGACCTCCATGAATGCCAAAAATTTATCCCATAAAAAGTGATTCGAGATGTCTAAGAAGAGTTGATGGAACCCTAATTATTATGGTAAAAATGGGTGACATTTAGGATGGCATAGAAGATTTGAAAATAAGAGGACTTATTTATGTTTTCTTGGGTTGTCATCCAATACTATCTACTTTTAAATTATGGACTGTAAAATACTAGAAAATACAAGTTGGGTTGCAAATATCTATTTATTCCAATGGTTATTTTCTTGTTATTTTTGCTAATGATGAAGATAGAGAGAAAACATTTCAAGGGGTCCCTAGTTCTTTGGAAGGGTAAGGACTTTCATGAAGCCTTGGAACACTAAATTTTAAGGTAAAAAAAGAGATGCCTTCTACAGGATGTGTGTGGGTTAGACTCTTTGGCCTTCCAATTGAATTTTAAAATTTGACTATATTTTCTACAATTGGAAACTCCCTTGGAACTTTATTATGACTGTTGACTGTACACATAAATTTGAAAATATTATTTATGCTCGAATTTATGTCTTAATGAATATAAAAAAACCTCTTCTAGAAAATATCTAATTACAATTTGGGGAGGACACTTGGGAACAATTGGTGGACTATGAGAACATTTATTTCCGTTGTAGAAAATGCCATGGATATGGTCATTTGGCTAGTGTCTATCCAAGTAATATTATTTTGTTGTTTTTACCCAATATAAACATATGATATGTTGTAGGAGACCCACAATGGGTTAGGAATTCTTCATTCAACAAATCTTCATGTTATGGACTTGATTTAAAACTGCTTCCAATTTGTTACCCAATGAAAAAGCAAAAATCACACCTTTCCTTGACATCTAAGGCATGGATTAAAGAGACCAAGGAATAAGTTTCAAGCTATAGATAAAATAAGAAAATCCTCTTGAGGAAAATAAAAATTAGTTTAAAGTCAAGAAATACCGCTACTAAGGAACACCCCTAAAATAAATCCACTAGGGAAACTCCTTTTAAGGGTAAGAATTTTGGGGATTTGACCCAAAAATAAATTTTAGGGATGCCCTCAATGGTGGGCAGTCCCAAACTAATGCTAATATTAATATTAAGGCACCTCTTTGAATGCCTAAAATTGATCCCAAAAAAATTGAGTCAATATGTCTAAGAACAGTTGATGGAACCCTAATTATTAAGGTAAAAATGGGTGACATTTAGGATGGCATAGAAGATCTGAAAAGAAGAGGACTGATTTATGTTATCTTGGGTTTTCATCCAATACTATCTACTTTTAAAGTATGGACTGCAAAATACTAGAAAATACAAGTTGGGTTATAAATATCTATTTATTCCAATGGTTATTTTCTTGTTATTTTTTCTAATGATGAAGATAGAGAGAAAACATTTCACGGGGTTCCTAGTTCTTTGGAAGGGTAGGGACTTTCATGAAGCCTTGGAACACTAAATTTAAAGGTAAACAAGAGATGCCTTCTACAAGATTTGTGTGGGTTAGACTATTTGGCCACCCAATTGAATTTTAGAATTCAACTATATTTTTTACAATTAGAAACTCCCTTGGAACTTTATTATGACTGTTGATTGTACACATAAGTTTGAAAACATTATTTATGCTCGAATTTATGTATTAATGAATAGAACAAACCCCTTCTACAAAAGATCTAATTACAATTTGGGGAGGACACTTGGGAACAATTGGTGGACTATGAGAACATTTATTTTCGTTGTAGAAAATGCCATGGATATGGTCCTTTGGCTAGTGTTTGTCCATGTAATATTATTTTGTTGTTTTTAACCAAGATAAACATAGGATATGTTGTAGGAGACCCACAATGGGTTAGGAATTCTTCATTCAACAAATATTCATGCTATGGATTTGATTGAAAACTACTTCCAATTTGTTACCTAATGAAAAAGCAAAAATCGTACCTTTCCTTGACATCTAAGGAATGGATTAAAGATACCAAGAAATAAGTTTTAAGCTATAGATAAAATAAGAAAAGCCTCTTCAGGAAAAGAAAAATTTGTTTAGGTCTCAAGAAATCCCACTACTAAAGAACACCCCTAAAATAAATCCACTAGGGAAACCCCTTTCAAGGGTAAGAATTTTGTGGATTTGACCCCAAAAGTAAATTTTAGGGATGCCCTCCATGGTGGAAAGTCCTAAAGTAATGCTAATATTAATATTAAGGCACCTTATAGACATCCATGAATGCCTAAAATTTATCCCAAAAAAACTGATTCGAGATGTCTAAGAAGAGTTGATGGAACCCTAATTATTAGGGTAAAAATGGGTGACATTTAGGATGGCATAGAATATTTGAAAATAAGAGGACTGATTTATGTTTTCTTGGGTTTTCATCCAATACTATCTACTTTTAAATTATGGACTGTAAAATACTAGAAAATACAAGTTGGGTTACAAATATCTATTTATTCCAATGGTTATTTTCTTGTTTTTTTTGCTAATGATGAAGATAGAGAGAAAACATTTCAAGGGTTCCCTAGTTATTTGGAAGGGTAGGGACTTTCATGAAGCATTGTAACACTAAAGTTAAAGGTAAACAAGAGATACCTTCTACAAAATTTGTGTGGGTTAGACTCTTTGGCCTCCCAATTGAATTTTAGAATTCGACTATATTTTCTACAATTGGAAACTCCCTTGGAACTTTATTATGACTGTTGACTGTACACATAAATTTGAAAATATTATTTATGCTCGAATTTATGTCTTAATGAATATAAAAAAACCCCTTCTAGAAAATATCTAATTACAATTTGGGGAGGACACTTGGGAGCAATTGGTGGACTATGAGAACATTTATTTCCGTTGTAGAAAATGCCATGGATATGGTCATTTGGCTAGTGTCTATCCAAGTAATATTATTTTGTTGTTTTTACCCAAGATAAACATATGATATGTTGTAGGAGACCCACAATGGGTTAGGAATTCTTCATTCAACAAATCTTCATGCTATGGATTTGATTGAAAACTGCTTCCAATTTGTTACCCAACGAAAAAGCAAAAATCACACCTTTCCTTGACATCTAAGGAGACCAAGAAATAAGTTTTAAGCTATAGATAAAATAAGAAAATCCTCTTGAGGAAAATAAAATTGGTTTAGACCTCAAGAAATCCCACTACTAAAGAACACCTCCAAAATAAATCCTCTAGGGAAACCCCTTTCGAGGGTAAGAATTTTTGGGATTTGACCCCAAAAATAAATTTGAGGGATGCCATTAATGGTGGACAGTCCCAAACTAATGCTAATATTAATATTAAGGCACCTCTTTGAATGCCTAAAATTGATCCCAAAAAAAATGAGTCAATATGTCTAAGAACAATTGATGGAACCCTAATTATTAAGGTAAAAATGGGTGAAATTTAGGATGGCATAGAAGATCTGAAAAGAAGAGGACTGATTTATGTTATCTTGGGTTTTCATCCAATACTATCTACTTTTAAAGTATGGACTGCAAAATACTTGAAAATACAAGTTGGGTTACAAATATATATTTATTCCAATGGTTATTTTCTTGTTATTTTTGCTAATGATGAAGATAGAGAGAAAACATTTCAAGGGGTCCCTACTTCTTTGGAAGGGTAGGGACTTTAATGAAGCCTTGAAACACTAAATTTAAAGGTAAACAAGAGATGCCTTATACATAATTTGTGTGGGTTAGACTCTTTAGCCTCCCAATTGAATTTTAGAATTCAACTATATTTTCTACAATTGGAAACTCCCTTGGAACTTTACTATGATTGTTGATTGTACACATAAATTTGAAAACATTATTTATGCTTGAATTTATGTCTTAATGTATTTCAACAAACCCCTTCTAGAAAAGATGTAATTACAATTTGGGGAGGAAACTTGGGAGCAATTGGTGGACTATGAGAACATTTCTTTCTGTTGTAGAAAATGCCATGGATATGGTCATTTGGCTAGTGTTTGTCGATGTAATATTGTAGATCAAAAGAAAGAGAACACACACTTAGATGGTTTTCCAATTGTTGTGGCTATCGAACAACACACCCCAAATTTTGAAACCCACTTGAATTTTTGATGCTAATGTGACTTCGAGTTTGCATTTTTTTGTTTTAGTTTATGATGTCATAAAAGGTTAATGAAGTCTAAGGGTTTACCATTATCATATTTTTAGCACTTGGTGATTGATTTCATTGATCTCTTGTTTTGCTCTCATGTTTTTGATTTTATGTTTTACTAGTACAATTACTCCATTTCAAATTCCACTTTGAGCCCAATCCACCATTTACTTATATATCAATAAAAGCAAAATAAAAATAAAAATAAAAATATATATAAAAAAGAAAATAATAAAAATATATTTGCATGCGTGTGGTCTACCGACAAAGATGCCACTTGTATTATTGATAATGTCATCACTTGGATTCACATGGTGGATGTGTATAAGAAGTATTTATATAAAAAAAATTACTTTCCACAACATAAAAGGTTTTAAATGATTGTGGCATGATGGTTATAGGGACAAATTGCATAAATTAAAAAAAAATATATATATATATATATATAATTTTTTATCCATTTGGTAGGATATTTTCATTGGACTTATAAAGGATTAATTTTGAATGTGGATTTATGTTTTATGTTTTATTTTGTCCACATTTGGTATTTTAATAAAAATTATAAAGGATTAATTTATGTTTTCTTCTGGATTAATAAAAATTATAAAGGATTAATTATAATGTCATCACTTGGATTCACATGGTGGATGTGTATAAGAAGTATTTATATAAAAAAAATTACTTTCCACAACATAAAAGGTTTTAAATGATTGTGGCATGATGATTATAGGGACAAATTGCATAAATTAAAAAATATATATATATAAAAATATATATATATATATATATATATATATATATATATATATATATATATATATATATATATAATTTTTTATCCATTTGGTAGGATATTTTCATTGGACTTATAAAGGATTAATTTTGAATGTGGATTTATGTTTTATGTTTTATTTTGTCCACATTTGGTATTTTAATAAAAATTATAAAGGATTAATTTATGTTTTCTTCTCTTGCAGGATACTAAAAAAAACATGGGCGGTGAACCTGAGCTCGGTCAACCAGCGGACGATTATGAGGGTCCTATGCCTGAGCGCGGTCATCACGGGACACAAATTCAATTATGAAGGTCCACATAAGGCACAATTTTCAATAGGTATGACCTGCTGGTATTGTGAAAAACTCATCACATTGAATCTGATCCATTCGCATTGATAACTCTTCCACCACTTCTTACTTCAACACATGTGGGATTAGGCCTGTTGTGTAACGATACCAAAGTATACGTGGCTCATCAATGATTGTGTCTATTCATTTATTCATTCATATATTTATATGTAGAATGGTTTATTTATATAATCATCAAATAAAAAATTATTCAATTGTGTATACCCCTTGGGACTCTTCGCTCCACTTTTTCCGTTGCTTGGTTTATTTAAATTATTTGATTTATAGTAAGCGTTACGCTTCAAGTGGTATCAAAGTCGTTCTTCCTTGTAGCTGTGGAATTTTTATTTTACTCGTTCAACGCTGGACGTTCTTCTTTGTAAGCTGCGCAAGATTTGGAATTTTTATTTTAGTCGTACAACGCTGGAGATAATACTGTAAAGAACCTGAGTGTACCTTTTTTTCTTTTTTTAGGATCTGATAGACACTTAATTGGCATTCAGGCGCACGCGGATCCATTCGCTGCTCGTTCAGTTCACATGCAGCATTGCCCATGAATTTCAACAACGTTGCTGGCAAAAGATTCCACTTTTCCTCAGAGCGTAGCAGTACAAAAGAAATATTTATTGCCATATCTAAGTGTTTGCGGGGAACTCACTTTTTCCTCCATCAACCAAACTTGGATATCGATCAATTGTTCGCAAGGCTAAAATAAAAGCAATGCAGACTAGCACAGTCACCAGGTGGTATTACACCAAATAACATCCATTATTCAACGTAAGGCCAGCACAGTACCCGATAACTTGACAACAAGAAATTTAAATATTTACAATTACGTTCCTGGTTATCATCTCTGCGGCAATATTAATCTCTGTTACCAGGCAACGGACGAAAAACGGACATTCCCAGGCAAGTAGGGAATAAAAAAAAAAGATTCCAACGATTTTAGGTTTTTGATCATCCTCTTCGGTGGTTTACCACAACGTTCCACAGTTTCCTTTCTAGTTTTAGGGTTCCGATCGTCCTCCAAACAGAAAAGATTTGAAATCATCGATTACAGTTTTCAGGCAAAAATCAAGTTCATTTTTTAAGGTTATCCCCTCGAAACGTACGCAAACTCAACCCTAAAACAAAATTTTCTATCCTATCGCCGAGTGGTGTTTTTGGTACAAATTTTGAAGCTCCTATGAAGTTCTACGATAAATAGTGCTATGTGTTCTAATTCTGACGACTATCACAATAACCACACAAATATAGCGTGTAATCCTCCATCCCAGTTTTATGGGGATCTCAGTAGAATCTAACGCATCAGGCAAATCACAGCGGTCTCTCTATCGACTTTTCAGCTAATACCATAATTTTTTATCCGAAGTCCTATCCAGTACAGGTGAATCATTCGATGGTAGAAAGTACAGACCAAAGATTATGCATTTTATAGCAATCGTTAATATTTAAACCTTAGAATATTCGTGAAATCCAATATTAATTGACTCGGAACCTTCCCTAGACCAATTGGTTCGGCGGAGGTTCAAACCTTGGATCTGACGTAAAAGGTTTAAAATGATTGTGGCATGGTGGATATAGGGGTGGACGGACTGCGCGAAGATCTGTGTGGCGGTTTTTAGGACGGACAACGCAGAATACTGTGGCAGCCATAACATTCCACCGTGTGAATTTAAAAAAACAAAAAAATTGTTACTCCGCCCGCTTTTACGTGGGTTCTCTTATAGGGTTCTCTTATAGTTTTATCCCACATTCGTCTCTTACATCTATTCTTATTCGGAGTGACGATTTGGCAGGAAATTCCCAGCAGTTTAAAATCTTCTATGAAATAAAATTATTGAATACCCGAGTGCTTCATTTACGCAAATAGAGCGAGGCTATAAATGCGTAACATGGGGCAATTAGCGTCTTCGGAGAGAAACAATTAAGTTCAAAATCTCCGACGAAAATAATTCTAGCCAGAAGTTATTTAGTTGACGCACAACGAAATTCGGCGGATAATTTGATTAATAGATTTTATCATCTGTTGTGAATTAGTCTGAAATAGACATAATTTGGGAATATTAGAGTCCAACTAAAGAAGTGGAAGGTTAATTTTATTTTTTTTAAGGAATCCAGAGGAAAATAAGTATCATTCCTCCTATTAATTTACGCGTCAATATTCTTAGGCTTGGTGAATTAAAGTAAATGAAGAAAAACTTCTAACCACGTACGGTACAAACCCTAAATGAGTTTAAGTTGGAAGTTTTTTCGACGGGAATTTTGGTAATATCAAAATATTGGATACGCGTCATCTCGGTGAACGGGTTTAGAAGGTTATTTTTTCACTTTTTTTATAATCAGACGTCTTCTTTCCGGCCCATTCGGCGTAGACTATATTACATTTAAATCAGAATCTCAGAATAAAAATATTCAACATAGAAAACGTTGTTATTAAATTTAAAAAGTTCCCAGAATCACAGACTCCAACTTAATGCACAGATTTCGTAGATTTCTAACGTTTCAATATTTTAGGCATAATTTTGAATACAGTTGAAGAGACAGCCACGTGGACACACAAATATTTCGGGTTTCTCTTGGTGGATACTGAGACACAAATAAGTCTCTAAGGCGGTTTCGAGAAAATTCTCCAGAATCAATCTAATTGTTTTCAAACCCTAAGCAACATTTAAATTTCTTTCTCCAGCAGCAAATTGGCATAGGAGTTCATATTTTTCTCGGGAGGCGTTCGCTTCTCTGTTTAGCAATCGAGTACATTTGATTTAAATTCCTAAGTTTGTATTCAAAACCTAAAGCAGGTGCCCCAACAGCTCAAAGACACTTGGCAGAAGACGGTCTCAATTTTGGGCAGGTTATATTTTATTTCATTCGTTAATTCATATTTGACTCAGGTGACAAAGGGAGTATAATTAAATAATTCATATTTGACTGAGGTGACAAAGGGAGTATAATTAAATAATTCATATTTGAGGTGACAAAGGAAGTATAATTAAATAATTCATACGGGATTCAGGTGAGAAAGGAGTATACTTAAATAATTCATACGTGACAAGGAGTAAATTTTGAATTTAAAGCATCCCGTTGATCGGAAAAAAATATATATAAACCAAATATTTGTCAAAAATTGCACAAAATAAACCAAGTTTTCATCAAAAATTGAAATTTCGCGCGGTTTGAATCAGACTGTTGGGGTTGAAACCAATTTTGACGCTGAAGTTGAAACAACTGAATTTTCAAATAAATTGATCGTGTGGAGCCAGAATTTCAAATAAAACTTGGCGTTGTTGAAGACATTGTTTTACCATTGAAAGAGTTTACATTCAAAATTCAAAATTGTATGAAAAGCAATGCTTGAGAAATTGTCAAAATCAATAGTTTCTAATGGGCTTCGAGAAGAAGTCTAGCAAAGCTTTTGAGGGAAGGAGCCATGTAAGATACAAAAGGATACGTCAATTCATTAATGGTTGTGTCTATTCATTTATTCATTCGTATATTTATATGTAGAATGACTTATTTATATCATCAAATAAAATATTATCCAATTGCGTATACCACAAGAGACTTCGTCCTGTCTAAGTAACTATAGAACTTTACCCTCATTAAGTTTATTTAAATTATTTAATTTATTGTAAACGTTACGCTTCACGTTGTGTATTCATTAAGATGGGCAGGGATGGTTTTGGAGACTAGGATGTGGTTTTACCCTATTTTTTAGAAATTGAATGCTGGTATTATGTGATTTTACTCTTGCAAGGGCTACGAAATTATCATCATGGAAAATCATTGCATGGACACCCCTTGGAGCTTCACTAGAGAGGATATTTTGGTTGTTGGATTTGTACTGCAAAAGAAAAAGACCTGATCATAGTGATACATATCTGTAGCTGCTCTAAAATATATAAATTTTACAGACTCACCAATGTGTATTTTTCCATTGTGCAGTTTGGGCCATCTTCATCGGAGGATCGTTATCGTTTTAGCCAAAGGAGTTTTGCTTTGGCCATGCCATGTTTCCGCTTTCATGTAATTGATGATAAAGGAACATAGTTATTTTAAGGATACATATCTGTAGCTGCTCTAAAATATATGAATTTTACACACTCACCACTGTGTATTTTTCCATTGTGTAGTTTGGGCCATCTTCATCGGAGGATCGTTATCGTTTTAACCAAAGGAGTTTTGCTTTGGACATGCCATGTTTTCACTTTCGTGTAATTGATGATAAAGGAACATAGTTATTTTAAGGTAACTCCTCTAAAGGTGCGTGGTATATGGTGCCTAGACACGTTTCAAAAATTTATCATTTTGATTTACCATAGTTTTATTTCTATGCGCTACTTAGAACTCATGCATATTATTCTGCACAAAGGGCTAACTAGTGAGCACAAGGATGCAGAATGTTGTGGATAGACAGGGAAGACAACCTATGTGGTAAATATGTGTACATAAATATGGTTTGCTAAGCTATATTAACCATCATAAATCTCATATTATCCTGGAAATTAGTATATTGCCCTCGCTTCGTGTTTGTATTATAGATGGTTTTTTCCAACATTTCTAAAGCTCGGGTCCTAGGTATCACAGAAATGGAGCACACATAGGAATTGAGAATATTACAACTCTAGCCTTGAATTGTACAGTAGAAGTGCACACTATTAGTTTACAAATAATTTGAAACCATGATGAATATTTCAGAACTTAATATATTTTTATCCTAAAATGTATTTTGCTTTGCTAGTAGATTTTGATCTATTTATATTAATATCCATCTAATGAATAACGCACTAACTGATATTTCAGACATGTGGAAATTATCCTGGGCATCATTGGTAAGTTTGTATTGATATTATTCATAGGCGTATGAAGAAAAAGGAAGACCACAATATTGGGTACGCAGTGTATCAAGTGGATGACACTTGTACTACACGAAGCACAAGGAGGTAGTGTAACTAGAATACCTTTGATTGTCTAGTGTGCAGAAAGGTTGATATCAAGGGGCTCATCCTAGAGAGTTCCATTCGTTTGCGATAACATATCCCGAAGTTACTACACTAAATACCTCATATCCCATATCTATTTTTTCTAAGCAACCATGCGAAGGAAAGATGAAATAAATGTTTTATCATTAAATTTGGTGAAATAACTCTCATATTTGATAGGTTTTGGAATCAATTAGTGTATTTTAGGATGCCCTTGAAAGCACCTTTGAATGAAAAGATTTTCAAGAAAAATACTTGGGCAAATATTGAGGACAATGAGCAATGCTTGTTATTGTCTCCTTTTAAAATTGGGTGGGAGCACCTCAATTTATAGCCAAAATAGATCAAATGTGCAAAGGGACAAGTTCTGGCATGTAGGGTAAGTGTTGCCACTTGTCTGTTCCCTTGCCATGCATAGGAGGGAAGACACCTTCCATTTTGGGCCTCCAATTT
Source organism: Wollemia nobilis (assembly GCA_028583015.1). NCBI lineage: Eukaryota > Viridiplantae > Streptophyta > Pinopsida > Araucariales > Araucariaceae > Wollemia > Wollemia nobilis. The sequence goes on along the minus strand of JAQPPZ010003246.1, from coordinate 8,241,972 downwards.
GTAGGCCTTGATGTTTATGATATCCTGCCAATCAATTTTGGGTGATTATATGGGATAAATGGTAGTAATTGATTGTCATTTGTCCCACCCTTTAACTTTTTGGGGGTTTGGTTCATGGTCGTCCTACACAAGGACAACTGTGTGGTCGTACCACCCAGGGACATCTACATGTGGCCATCCCAGGATGGGACGACCATGCACTGTGGTCATCCCAAGGTGGGAAGACCATGGCTACATGGTCCAAAACCTCCCAAAAGTGGGGTAAACCCTTCAAAAATGGGTTGGGAGCCCTAATTAACCCCTGAGGGTTGCCCAATGGGGCCATATGATGTTGATAAGAGTGATGCATAACAATATTATCTGATTTACACGATTTTAGTGTCTACAGATTTCCCTTTTTGAGACGCACTATGTGCAACAGAGCGCTAATAAAAAATAGATGACTAAATCATTAAATGATTGAGATTATTCATTAACCTAACCAAATTTATATGCCTATATTGTGGAAAGAGCATGAATTCTTGGAATCCTTATTTTTGACATAGTTAAAGGATTTATTGTGGTATACCTTTTAGCTAACCTGTAGTGATAGTTGTATGGGCTTAGGGTATACTTGGTCTTGGTTGCTTACTTTCTTGTAAGCCTTTTCAAGGGTGAATTATCAAGGATTCAAGGAGACCAAGCATTTATTTTGGTGCATTTTCTGATTTTTTCCCCAACATGGGCTTGCAAATTTGTCTTTGGCAATGATTTTTTTGAATGTATGAAAATTGCACTTTTGAGTGTTGATTTGATTATGAAATATTTGTTATGAATACCTCCTCAAGTGACGATTCGATGAGGGCTTGAATAGTAATGAAAGCAATGAGTCTCTTGATATATATGACTGAATTGGGATAACCATCAGTTTTACCCATTGCAAACCTTATCAATCCTCCTAGGATTTTGATCATTTTAATTAAGATTTATGGAAGCGAGATCCTAAATAATTCATTCTCGTGGACTGGTCTAGACATAATAGCCTTCTTAGAGAGTGAAATAAAGAATTTTTAGAGCATGCATAAATAATTTGGATTTAATATTGATCCTTTGTTAATTTGAACCATTTTGGACCTATTTTTGGTGGGTTTTTGGCCCTATTTTTGAAATTTTTAAGCTATTTTTTAAGGATTTTTTTGTGACCATCCCTGGGTGGGATAGCTGCATATTTTATGGCCATCTTAATGTGGTATAGATGTCCAATTAGACAACTATACCACCAATAGTCAGCCATACTTTTTGAAGGCTATATAAGCCCAAAATGAGGCAAATGAGCTCATTTTGCATTCTCAACTTGGAAAACTTGAGAGGTGAAGAGGAGAGAGATATTTTTATAAAGTGAAGCACTACTAAAACATCCAATAAGCACTATGATATAGCAACATGACTTGTCACATGGTGGAGCCGATGTGAGATAGTTATGGATTGCATTTTCCTCTCTTGATTTAATGTGAAATGCTAATTTTTGTGTTTTTTTCATAACATACACTAAATTCTAGTTAAGGAACCATAATAACAGGTAAATTTAGAAATAAATGCTTTTTGTTTTAGATGCATTATTTTAGCATTCTTTTGCTAATTTTTCATTTTGAGTGCCAATTTAGGGGTTAAAATAACTTTATTTTAGCCTATTTTGGGGGTCATCCTTGGGTGGGATGGCTACCAAATTGGGGGTACTCCCTGGGTGGGACTGTCACAAAATTAGACCAAAAAGGGCCATTTTTTGGATATTTTGGGACTTTTTTATATTTTTTTTAGTGCATTTTGACACTTAGTTAGCTCTACCAGGTGGTGAAGAGTCTGTATCATGTTTTGAATCTCTTTTAGGTCACTAGGGATATTTTGATAGAGGAGGACTGGCAATGGCTCAATGCCATTGGTTTTAAGCATGTGACGCAGTTAGAGCTCATGGTGGGCAACCACGCCTACTTTTCTGCCTTGATAGAACTCTGGGATCCATGCACCAACACTTTATATTTACCTACAAAGGATATGACAGTGACTTTAGAGTACGTCTATCAGATATTACACATTCTAATAGAGGGGTGCCCTATCAGATCCACTCATTAAGACCAGATAGATGTAGTGATGCAGAGGTACATTAGGAGACATTGGGAGGAGGTAGTGGGTGACCTACTCAATGGAGGAATATTGGTAGAGTCATTGTTTAGGACTGATGTATTGGGTATTATAAATACTTTATTGATGACTTTGATCTCCAACATGTTGCTTACAAACTCATAAGGATCCAAGGTTCCCATAGAGCCTTATAGAGTTGGCTTTTAAACTCTTGAAGTGCATTGAGGAGGATCCTATAGTGATGGATTTGGGTCCTGTTGGTCATCAAATCCACACAGGAAAGGACTTTCGGTGGGTTTGCGTGCCTTGGACCTACGACCAACATTGAAATTCCGATGGGAAGAGATGCCCCTCGTGCCAATATTTGGAGAAAGGCCGGATCCTATACTAATATACTTTTGGGGTTTGAGACAAGAGTGCAGGAAAGAAATAGACTGAGGAAGGGTTAGGAAAAGAAATAAAAAGGGGTAAGGGTTAGAGAAAGAAATAAAAAGAGTAAGGGTTAGAAGATGATGATTTAAGGTTGGAGAGAACAGGAAGCATGATCACTCACTAATAACTCGAATAGCAACAAAGAACACCAAGAATAGATGAAAGAAACATGATACTCGCTTTCCTATGTATGCTTTGGACGAGTTCATAGGGTTCTCATTTCTCTCTCACTGGAATTCAGGGTTCAGAGTAACAACGATTAATACAAGGGAATAACAGAAACCACGACCCACCAGGCAACATAAAAGAAAGCTTATACGATGTTTTTCCTCTCCTATGTATCCTTTAGGGCGAATTTTAGGGTACAGTCCCCAATCGCACACTGGATTCATGATTCAGAGTCTCAGTATACGAGTGCAGACAAACAAAAGAATTAAGTACAAAAGGCAGCATAAAAGAGAGAAATGGAGTACATAAATCTTTAGTATTAGACATAGGACATCAAGTTATAGTAGCTTTCTAGCAGAAATTTCCCCCCACTTTTTACATTGCAAAGCTTGGGTTTTTATAGAGGACCCAGCCCTCTGAATCATTATTACAAAAATTGTAGAGTACACCCTCGAGCCCTAAGAAATTGGCTCCTCGCTGCTGCTACAGATGATCTCTCAAATCGTCTACCAAAATTGGTAATGGTGACCAAGTCAGCCAGAGAAAGTCGCATTAAATGAGCCACTTGGGTGTCCTTGGATTGTAGGTACGGTGCTCGAGTGGCAGCCATGCTTATCGGGTTCTTCTTCATGGACTGATACTTTGTATCCAATTGCCAAAAATGAGCAACGGGCTTACGAGGCAAGAAAATATGCATTTATGAGGCTCTCTGATCACCTTGAGAAAATGCCCAACTTGGGAAGCGTTCCTGGGAAGCGCCTCACTGATTTTTGCTTCACAAAACTACTTCAAGGGCATGGAGTGTCGAAGTTGATCTCCCTCTATCCTTCGCTGCTTCGCTGGCAAAACTACTTCGCTAATGGGTCAATAAAAATGCTTCGGGATGATCTTCTTTTGAAATGGCGGCTTGAGGGAGTTTTGGCCAAAGCACTTTCTCGACCTCTACTGCTTCGGGTGAAAACTAGCCGAAGTGGATTTTAGAAATACTTCGGACCCGAAGTAATTTCTTTGCCTTAGATGATTTGGGCTATCTTTTCTTCTTTGACGAAGTTGTTTGGATTTCGCTTCGCAAAACTCTTCACCCGAAGTAGCCGTTGGGAATGCTTCAGGTGCGAAGCGTTTCCTTCGCTTTCTCAACAAAGTTCTCGCCCGAAGTTATGATTTGAAGCGCTTCAGGCCCAAAGCTCTTTTATTTTTATTTTTTCCACCAGGGGGCGATAGGGAAAACCAAAATTGCTATAACTTATAAACAAAAGAAAACTTTCAACAAAACAAATATCATACAAAGTTTTAATTTTTTTGCCCCTTGGTGGAATGTGACAATATTGTCAACATTCTTGGCGGCTCGCGGGGCAACGAGCTCGTCTCGGTGGTAGAACCCTTAGCTTTTATCCATTGGGCCAGAGTTACCTTCAGACCTTTCTCTTTGTTCCTTTTTTGGGGGCGGTTCCACAGCTTGTCCTTCCACTTCCTCTTCTCTCTCCCCTATTGCTTCTTATCCTCCTGTCACCATTGCTTCTGCTACGTCTTCAACCATTGGCAATGGGGCCAAGTAGGCGTGAATGTCTCTTAAGGTTTGGCGAACTTGAGACCAGATGCTTTTTGTGAATAGATCCTGATCTTCCAAGGATTTGACCAAAGCACAGAACCTATCAATCTTCCTAATTTTTGCATGCTGGGACCTGGTATACAGATCATTTATAGAGGTAGCAATTCTATAGTATTTCAATATGTAATTAGCAACCTACTTCTCTGTTATTAGTTCAGCCCACTCGTGTATCTTCGAGATGTTGCCTTCAAACTGCTGCCACTTCGGCATGATTTATTCCTTGGCTAAGGGTTTCCCATAATTATCTACGAAGCTCAGGAATCCTAACGAGGAAAGGTCCTTGAAGTAGCCCATTGACGCGTGCCTCTCACTCTCGAATGCGTCCAGTAGGATTTTCACCTTTTGCACTTTCTTGGCTATGGAGAAAAAGACACGAACTGTGGCCTGGGTGGTTGACCAATCCCTTGCTGTCTGACTCATTGCTGTGAGTTTCAAATCTTGATACCTTGCATTTTGGACCTTAAGGGCCAGCTTGAGTCAGGCTCTGACATTCTGAATGACCACTTCGATGATTGGCCCTCCTTCGGTGACGACAACCTGGGCTTCTATGGTGTAAGCTAAAACTGAAAGGGCACCGATAGCCTGAGACCTAAAATTCTTGATCAGATGTGAGCGAATCTCCTTGATTTTGCTCCTATCAAGTAGCCCTAGGCCTTCCTTCTTGTGCAACTGGATCTGAGCTTGCAAGATGTTACTTTCAAGCTCCTTGGCCCTTAAATCATTTTTGGCCTGCCTTTGTGCTTGATTCTTAGCTGTGCACTCCAGCTGTGCTATCTGTAGCTTTAGGGCATGTGCTTCTTTCTACATCATCTTGCACTACTCTTCGGCCTCTGCTAATTTGGAGTGAGCCCTTGCTAGCTCCTCCTCTAGCTTGATGTTAGCACTCTTGACTTCAAACCTGCGCTTGTTGGCAATGTTGGCATGCACCTTGAAGGTCTCGATTCCAGTGTGCATAGAGGCAGACTCCTTGTCCACGTTCAGATGTTCCAAGTCTTTTCATTTATCTTGATATTCATAGTCCGTTGGAGTCATTTCATCTAGGGGCTTTTGGACTTTGGGTATCTTCTTTACTTTATGCAATTTTTCTGCCTCCAAATCGAAGATGGCGCACCTCTCAACCTAAGCGAGCGAGCGCCATTTCTTCTTTATTGCCTCTTTTAACATTCTTTCTATGTTCTGTCGGTCTTGGAGGAGCTTTTTGGCCAAGGGGTATTCCCATATTGAGGATAGCTCGGAGTCAAATGCGGCTAGATCTCCAGTCGAGGAATTGAAAAAATACAAAGAGTTGAAGGGGATAGCCTCACCCAAAGGTTTGGCAACAGGGATGATGGGGGCTTCGGTGAGTGGGAGCACATTGTGTACAATGAAGGAATGAGCCTCAGGGTTCGGCATTGGACTATTAGCTTCGCCCTGGTTGATGACTAGAGGATTGGCGGTGTGGCTGGGCAAAGTAACTTCGACAGGTTTGTCCTGGCTGGAAGACTCAGGGAGAGTAGTTATGGACATGACGTGAGAAGGCGACTAACCTTGAGGAGGTAGGGTGGACAGGTGAGATCTTTTGGCCATGGTCGGGATAGACTTACGAGCAACCAGAGCATAAGGTGAAGAAAATGTACCTGCGTGCCCTCCTGGCAGAGTGGCCATGGTGATCTCCTGGGTGATTGGCCCTTGTTCCTCCTGGACCTCGGTACTTTTGGCTTCCATGAATTCCATGAGTTCCTTCGCATTAATGACATCTACATTTGGGATCATTTCGACACTTGGTGGATTTCCTTCGTTGTTTGCTTCTACTGAGCCTAATACTGATCTTTCAACAGGGGCGCTCGAAGTGCCTATATGCGGTCATTTTGGGAAGTTCGGGGGTGCCTCTGTAGGTTCCCACTCCTTTCTTTTCCTCCTCTCGAGGGGTTTCTTTGATTCCTCTATTGCTATCTCGAGCTCTTTAGATGGCATCTGTAGTAAAGCTTTTGGTGTGGCCCTGGCTACTTTTTCCTTAGGGACATTATCGGTCCTTCTAGGGCTTTCACCCAAACTTGGGGTGGCCGGTGGAACGAAGTCGATGAAGGACAAGGGTTCCTAAGACCCAATATTGGTCTGATATACAATTGTGAATTCCCTGTCCATTGTTAGAAACCCGTAAGAATTCATCTTTCGATGATGGACTCTCATAATCCACCATTCTCTTAACTGCTCCTTGTCCTAGTCTTTCAACTCCTCTTTTAAATTGTCCTTTTCTTTTCTCCAGAAAGTGGAGTTGGGAATTGGGAATGGGTACTGGTCTAGGTCAAATTTGACCTCCATAGGATAGAAGTCATGCCAAGGAGGCAACGTCCTCATCTCCTCTAAGTTCCACTCCAGGTCCATACCATTGGGGTTATTCTTCTGCTCCAGGATTTTTGGGCAAGGACAGACATGGAATTTTTTGCTTTTTAAGTGATCTCTCATCACCCCCAACAGGTCGTAGAGCCACCTCTGTGGTATTTGAAATAGACCAAAATCGGTGAGCCTCTCCTCTAGGTATATGTTTTGCTTCAAGGCAAAGACTTCGATCACTCCCATCTTGAAGGGGAAGTCATAGGTGTGTGCCCACTTTCGTCCGTGGTCGTAGGATTCATCGGTCGCATCGCTTTTTTGAGCAACTTCTAGGGCAAATTGGTACTTCAAAAGGAAAAAATGCAGAAGGAAGGGCTTCCCCGTGAAGCCAAAAAGGTAGATCACAAGCCCTTGTGTCAATTGAAACACATCCCCCATTTTCTCTAGTACCACTTTATCTCTAAGGCGTAGAGGCACCCGAGGGCTAGACTTTGTCAGGACATGCATCGTAGGTCCCAAAAACTGTTGATTGAAAGAGTAATAAGACTCTGACCTCAGCAAGAGATGGGTCCACTGATATACAGGCAAAGGGATCCCATCCTTGCCGACTGGTGAAACATCACAATGGTGAAGGGCTTTATGTACATGAAAGAAGAAGAGCCAAACCAAGAAGGAACAGTCTGGAAGTGCGGCTCCTTGCTAGCATCCTTCATGGATGCTAACCGTATATGCAAATTTTGGGCCACCCATTCTACCCAATTGAAGAAAACTGGGTTGGTGTTCGGCCACGAAGCATCGGGGGCGTAGAACTCTCCTCTAGAAATGCATTCGGCTAGAGACACCTGCCATGGATATACCAAAGTATCGCCTAACAAGCCTGCCACCCATGCAATGATAGAGAATATATCCATGTTCTTGAACGCCTCCAAGGGCAGGGGCATTTGGGGTTGCTTGCCGAAAGTAAGTCCGCTCTTGAGGTTTTCATGCAAAAAGCTCAAGATGAAGGGATTAGAGGTGAACTTCTCCATTTGTTCACTTAGGCTGACATTGCGAATGGTATAGCCTTTTGGTGGCCTTTGCTGTGGTGTGAACGCTACCTACACATCCTCCTTCAGAATGGAAAATAACTTTTGACCCGAGGCATCCAACACCTGTCTGGTTTGTAGTTGGTAGTTTTGAGTGATGGCGCATATGAACTTGGGGAAGTGATGTGTAGGAGGGACTAAATACTAGTAGATGTGGGAATAATACGTTGCGGCCCTCTTGTTCTTCATCGAGAGCCTACTTTCCATGAAGTCGATGGTACCCCAAAGCTTGGCCACGGTTCTTGAGAGCTTTGGGTCTCTGATTTTCACCCACTTATCGACAAGCGGTTCTATGCTGGGCTTGTCATCGGATTCCTCCCTTCATTCCATTACTTGTTTTCTTGGGCATGGGGGAGGATTGACCCTCCTAGGTCTCTATTTCTTTTCTTCCATGACTCTCGCCTTCTCTAGAACCGTCGTCTCTGGTTCTTTTCCCTTCTGAGTGGGGTTCTTCTTTCCCATTGTGAACGATCGCAGCAGAATAGCTTGTGATGTAGAAGGGTTTAGCACCTCAAAACAAGGGATGGGATAATCATAGCTAATAGCAAAATCTTAGATGCAGAAGTTCTTTCAAAGAGACAGAATGCAGACTCTACTCTCATGCTTGCAAATGGTTTTTCCTAATGGGCATCTGCATTTTATAGATTTAGAGGGAAACTTCCTACATTTATGGTAATTGCCGTAATTACTTCGTGGGCCTGTCCTAAAAGTATCGTTGTGGAATCTGATTGGCCATATGGTGACGTCGTATGTGGGGCCACGTAATTCATCAATTGGATTTTGCGTTGGGAATGTGAATCACTATCATTTGGTACTTTAGCACGGCTTTTTGGTTAACGAACTACCTTAGGATGAGTGTCATTTCTTTCGTATTGAGTTCATCTACTTCGGCCCCCTTTTGAGGCTACTGTCGACACATTTCTTGAGGCACATCCTAAATGTGTCTGCCTCGTATGTGGGGTTCGGCAATATGGAGTTGGCGTAGAAAATACTTCGTCGTGAAATTATTCTTTGGGCTAATTTCCTTCATTTTGGGCCCCAAGTTCCCCTTTGCCATGTTGTTGCTTTGGTTCACGAATGCCACCGACCGAAACCCATTTCATTGAGGAGGACCTCGCCAAGAATTACTTAGGACAACGCCTTCGACACATTTCTTTAGCGAAGCATTTTCCACGTCCTTGGTTCTACGAGGATGAACTACTTCGTGGCGAACTTCCCTTCATCAGCTACTTCGAACCGAAACCCCCTCGAAGGCGATTTCGACAAAGCACTAAAAACCTATCTACAAAAATATATGCAAGATTTTTTTTATTTATTATTATTATTATTATTATTATTATTTGGGTAATACATACCTCAACGATCGAAGGTCTTTAGGCAGAGACCATTGACGGAGATTGGTAGTACTTGGCCATTAGCATCTTTGAGGATGACGAAATTGGCCGAATTCACTTTTACTATTTCAAACGGTCCGTCCCAGAACGCATCCATTTTGTCATGATTCCTGGGCTTGGTCTTCCATGAATCCCACCTCCATACCAAGTCTCCTGCTTTGAATGTGCGATCGGATGATTTGCTTTTGAACCATTCTTGGGTGACCTCAGCATGTCGTACGAAGTTTTGTTAGGCCTTTTCATGTTCCTCTTCTAGTTTTAGTAGCTGAACCAGGCGTCTCTCCATCAGGTTAGCTTCATCTTCTTCTAGCAACTGTAATGTAGGGATCTCGATGTGAGTGGGCATGATGGCCTCCTTGCCGTACACCAGAGCATAAGGTGAAGTCTTGATTGAGAAACCCGATCAGCCCACAGGGCCCGATCAAGAAGGAGGTGCCAAGTTCTTTTGTTTTGATTGATCAGCTTTCTCAGTATCCTCAATAGGGTTTTGTTGGTGGATTCTGCCAGTCCATTGCCCTGGGGGTAATAGTTGGAAGACACTTTGTGATATATCCCATACTTGTATAGGAACTCGTTGATCTTTGTGCCCATGAAACCATGACCGGTATCTGTAATAATTGCTTCGGGGATGCCGAAGCAGGTAATCAAACCTTCCAGGAAGGTGACGATAGTATCTTGATCGACGTGTTTTATGGGGACTGCCTCGGCCCACTTGGTGAAGTAATCAGTCGCAGTCAAAATGAATTTGTGCCCAACGGAGGAGTTTGGCGATATGGCCCCTACGAAATCCAGTCCCCATTGTTGAAAAGGTGTTTCCACCTATATCGGTCGAAGGGGCATCGGAGCATTTTTGTTTTAGTCGACGAATTTTTGGCATTGCTCACATTTGCGGCAAACGGAGAAGGCATCGACAAAGAGTGTGGGCCAATAGTAACATGCCTTGATTATCTTTAGCGCTGTCGCTCTTCCAGCAAAGTGTCCTCCAGATAGTCCTAAATGAAATTCGCCTAGGATTCTCCTCTTATCATCATCTTTTATGCATTTGAGGAGGACGCCGTTGATGTTCCTGAAAAATAGGCCTTCTGGGCACATAGTGTATCGGGCGGACCGCATCTTGAAATGTCTTCGCTACGAAGCATTCAGATGTGAGGGGCATCTACCGATGTTGAAATATTCCACTATTTTGTCGACCCAATATTTCTTGGCCCTTTCTTGATTAGCGAGGCATTCTCCTGTTGGCGAGTCATCCGATCGATAGTCCATTATTTTGGTCGTTGCGCTCTTCACCAGCTCTTGACATAATGCGCAACCACAAACTAGTTTGGTGGGCTTGATCTCAATATCGAACTCTTGGATTTTGCTTACCCAACTAGCTCTCTTGCCTCCCAGTTCCCCCTGAATAATGAAACTATGCACATCGAGGTGAATAACGAATATTGTGGTTCGACTCTAAGAAATGAACTATTTCAATTTCTTGAGAGATTTCATTACTGCATGCACTTGAGGCTGGATTAAATTGTACTTTTATTCATGGGGATTGATTATTTGACTGAGGAACACGATGGGACGTTCCTCTCCATCTTCCCCCTTTTGCGTTAATACTGCAGTGTAGCGTTCAGGTTCTATTCCATATAGGATAAAATATCGACTATAGTTGGGGTTGATCAAGACTGGTGCCTGAACAATTTGGGCCTTGATTTCTTTGAATGCTTTTCTCCTCTCTTCTATCCAGATGAATTCTATGCCCTTTTTTAAAAGCTCAGACATCGGCTTAACGACCTGGGCAAAGTCTAGGACAAACTTCCTTACGAAGTTAATCTGTTCGAAGAAAGATTGAAGGCCCTTTTTATTCGCTAGTATTGGGAGCTTCATCAGAGCTTCGGCTCTATCAAGATCCATGGCAAGACCCCTTTTTAAAATTGTGTGTCCCAGGAGCTTTCCTTCGTTGACTACGAAGATAGAATTTTTTGGATTGATTGAGATGCCAAATTCTTGACATTTTTCGAAGATTTGTTGAATATGTTCTGGGTGGTTTTCTCTCCTTCGGGAGAAGACGGTCATGTCATCCAAATAGATAATGATAACCTTGTTCAGAAGCTCGCCAAAAGCTAGGTCCATCACTCTCTGGAAAGTAGCTCCCGTGTTCGAGAGGCCAAAAGGCATTCGCTAGTAGGCGAATGTGCCCCACTTGGTTTTGAATGTGGTCTTATGCTGGTCTTTGTCCCTAACCTAGATTTCTCTGTTATTTTTCTTGACAGGGACCAAGTTCGCTACCCAAGAAGAATGCTTGATGGGATAAATGATCTTTGCTTCGAGCATTTTTACCAGTTCGGCCTTCATCAGGACCTCGATCTTTGGATTAACCGGCCTTTGCTTCTATCGAAAAGGCTTGGCCCCTTCTTGTAATTCGATCGTATGTTGGATCAACTACCGATCATATCCCTTGAGGTCATGATAAGACAAAGCCACGATATATGGGTACTTCTTACACAGACATCAGATTCGCTCCATTTATTTCAAAGTACAATTGGTCTCGACATTTATTACTTTCCCAAGTTCCAATTCTAAATCTTGATATTGCTACGCACTGATCTGGATCCTGTGGGAGAGTGATCGATCATTTTTGTTGAAAATGCTCTCAAGCATGATCAATCCCTTGGGAACATGATTGTTATTCAACTGGATCAATCCTTTGTATTCTTCCCCATCAGGGCTTCGATCTTTGACTGTAGCGGCTTCTTGGATAATGAAATTAACAATCTGCTCATCGTTGTTAAAAAATTGCCAGTGTAAATCTTTGTCCGGGACAGAGAGTCTATAGATCATCCTTACAACCTTCGGATTATGCACCATATCATCCACTGGAGAATATCAGGCTGCGATGGATGCTAAGACATCTGCATGTTGATTATTTTCTCATGGAATAGACTGTAGATTGAGGGATTCAAACTGGTCGAACAGGTCCCATACCCTATTGCGGTATGATTTAAGATAGTGCTTCTTTGAAGAGCATATTTTGGTGACCTGGTTGCAAACTAGTTTGGAATATCCAAAGATTTTAAGATGCCTTATGCCTAACTTTTCAGATTTCTTGAGTCCTAAGCACAAGGCTTCATATTCTGCTGCATTGTTGGTGCAGCTCCATGTCAATCGATAGCAATATTCCTTTTTCTCATCGGACGGTGAAATCAGAAGGATTCCTGCCCCGAAGCCATTTTTGCATCGGGCGCCATTGAAGAACAATTTCCATAGTCCTTCTTGAGCAAAAACCTTCCCCTCCATTTTGACTGGTTTCTCAGACTTGGTGATGGTGTAGCATCCCACCTCGGTCTCTATCATGGCATTGAAATCTTCCAACAAAAATTCATCTTCACAACACAACTGTGCGAGGGATTCCTGGACCAGATCCACTTGCTCTAGCTCCTCCATGATCGTATGCACAGGGTCAGTTCTTTCTTTCTCGGACATCTTCTGAACCAAGAATGTAGAAGGCTTTTCATTATAGATCTTCACCTTCTTCCCTTTGAAGGGGATCTCCAGATGAGTGTAGTCCATGGACAGGTATCCACCTAGCTTTGCTATGAATTCCCTCGACATGCACATGCTGAAGTAGGGATCAAGGTCCACGACTACCACCTCTTGTATGACTATGATTTGAGGTGTATTATGTAGTCGAATAGGAATGTCTTTGATGATACCTATAGTCTTCACTAGGGTACCATCCAACTAGAGGACTCCGTGACTACTTCGTGTGTATTCCATGCCTATTTCCTCGCATACTGCCTATGGCATGACTGTCATCACGGCTCCAAAATCTATCATACAATTATGCATAATATACCCTTCCATTTGTAAGGATAGGTAGAACTATGGTGGTCTATTTTTTCCCATGATGGATGCAGATAGAGTTTTCACTAGGGCGAGCGGCTCTGCCTTCTTTGTATTAATCCTATTCAATGATTCTTGTAGCAGGTCCACTTGTCCAAGAAGTTACAGAGCATCATACAAACTAATTTTGGCTAGAATCCTCTTTAACTCCTCTATGATGTTGTAGGCTAGGGAGCTATGCACCTCAGGTTCCTTTCTTGGTTTGTACTTGGTGCGATATTGCTCTGTCACTTCGACCCTTTGTCGCTTGGTGAGCGAGGGAAACTTGAGCTTCTCCTTAGCCTGTTCTTTGGTCTCCACCTGAGGTGGTTCAGTAGTGGCATTTTGGGCCTTTTCTTTGACTAGAGCTGGCAAAGGAGCTTCACTTAGGGCCAAAGAGGAGGATTGTCCTTTCTCAAATCAGGCATGTACCTTAAAAGGAGCAATCTGAGTAGCATCCAAATCTATCGACCTTTTACCTCCCCTGGTAAGGATCGCGACTGGCTCTTCCTTGCTGATTGACAAGTTTTGATCCAATTTTTTGATGACGTTGACTTGACTACCTTGACCACTGCTAGCTAGTGTCTGCACGTAGTGTTGATGTAACATGCATGTATTCTCCTCATGAGGATCATTACATGTAGAGCACCAACATACATGATCGAAAGTGCTTGGGGCTTCATCTATCATAGCATTTATTGTCGAAGTTTTTCCTTGATGGACTGCTTGATCTCTGGTAAGCGCAGGTGTGGGATAAGACCTTCTTGGTAGAAACTCTTGTTGCACTTGCTTCTTCTTGACAACAATCATATCGTTGGACAAGATCTATACTGTGGCATTTAACGATTGCATTTCTTGCAGTATCTTGGTCTGCATACCATTGACCTTGGGAACTGATGGTAAAGAAGCCATAGTCAGTATCAGAGGCAGGGCAGGATGTTGGAGGGGTGCTGGCAACATTGGAAATGTTGGAGTGATGGTGGGGGGTGTAGTTGAAAGTGTTGGGAAATGTATCTATGGAGTGGTGATCTGTGAAACAATGGGATTCGGGTTCCAGGATGAGATCGGGTATGCATGGATTACAAAAATCTGTGGAGCGACTGTGCTCATATACTGGGCTTGAAGGAACTCAGGGAGTATGGGCATTGGCATTCTTTGAGGGAGTTTTCCCATGGATATGAGGTCCATTTTTGCTTTCTTGGATAACCCATACAACTCTGGAAAAGTATTGACATTTGAGTACCTTATCATAAGACCGATATCTAGGTTGAAAGCCCGAAGGAAGTAGTACGTCATGGCTTCATCGATTGGGCAAAGTCCAATTGGGACTCTTTGCTAGGTTCGATCGAACCTAACATTGAAGTCTGTAATCTCTTCTTGTGGATGTCTTTGGATTGAAGTGAATTACTACAGAAGAGAAGTTGGATCGGCGAACTCGTTGAAGCCTTGGATCAACTGCCTGGCTAACTGGTCCCATCCCATAATAGTGTCGGATGGCAGAGATCTGTACCAATAGAGGATTTTTCCTCTAAGGGAGAGAACTAGGAGCTTCACCATCACTCATTCTTCTATGATATCATGGATTGCCACCAGGGAAATGATGTCCTGGATATGCTCTAGAGCAGTCTTTCCAGTTCTATCGAACGTTGGAAGTTTTTTAATTACAGTGGGTGGAACTTGCCCTTGGCCCATGAGATTCAATGATGAAGAAGAATTCCATGCTAGAAATAATCTATGCGACGATTGCTGATGTTGTTGTTGTTGTTGTTGGGCCATATTTGTGCCTAGGTTCTATGGAACAGAGGTCCTCGAAGTCCCTCTTGGGTTGCTCGTCGGAAGTTCAATGGGAACAAAGGCACTAGGATGCTTCGGTGAGTTGGGAGGATTCAGAGGAAAACTAGTTGTTGTGCTATCGGAAGTTATGCCTTGCTCGTCAACAGCAGCCTCTTGCGAGGACATCCCATGTAAGAGATATTCAGGGGTAACTAACCTAGATCGTTCCCTAAAGGCATCAATATCAAGCTCAAAGAACTCGATTTCCTCTCCTCTATTCCTAACTCTCCATATTGTTTGCATGAAGGCATAGGCTTTAGTACTGGTCTTTACGACTTGAAGATTCTCGGGTAAAACAGAGTTTCCAGATGCTAAGAGTCTCTTAGTAATGAGGGCGTTGATTCTCACTACTAATCAGGAGATGAGACTGACCAGATCTCACCGGGAACTTGTTGGAACTACTGTCTCTGGTGAAAATGGGCTAGAAATTTTCTCAAATATGGGACCTTGTGTCCCATCGGGTGTGCCAAAAACTATTGGTCATCAAATCCGCATAGGAAAGGACTTTCGATGGGTTTGCACACCCTGGACCTATGACCAACATTGAAAGGCCAAGGGGAAGAGATGCCCCTCATGCCAATATTTGGAGAAAGGCTAGCTCCTATACTAATCTACTTTTGGGGTTTGAGACAAGAGTGCAGGAAAGAAATAGACAGAGTAAGGGTTAGGAAAAGAAATAAAAAGGGGTAAGGGTTAGAGAAAGAAATAAAAAGAGTAAGGGTTAGAAGATGATGATTTAAGGTGGG
Source organism: Wollemia nobilis (assembly GCA_028583015.1). Classification (NCBI taxonomy): domain Eukaryota; kingdom Viridiplantae; phylum Streptophyta; class Pinopsida; order Araucariales; family Araucariaceae; genus Wollemia; species Wollemia nobilis. The sequence goes on along the minus strand of JAQPPZ010003246.1, from coordinate 8,226,407 downwards.
AGAGAACAGGAAGCACAATCACTCACTAATAAATTGAATAGCAGCAAAGAACACCAAGAATAGACGAAAGAAACATGATACTCGCTTTCCTATGTATCCTCTAGACGAGTTCACAGGGTTCTCCTTTCTCTCTCGCTAGAATTCAGGGTTCAGAGTAACAACGATTAAGACAAGGGAATAACAGAAACCATGACCCACCAGGCAGCATAAAAGAAAGCTTATACGACATTTTTTCCTCTCCTATGTATCCTTCAGGGCAAATTTTAGGGTACAGTCCCAATCGCACATCGGATTCAGGATTCAGGGTCTCAGTATACAAGTGTAGATAGACAAAAGAATTAAGCACAGATGGCAGCATAAAAGAGAGAAATGAAGTACAAAAATATTTAGTATTAGACGCAGGACATCAAGTTACAGCAGCTTTCTAGCATAAAGTTCCCCCCAATTTTTACATTGCAAAGCCTAGGTTTTTATACAGGACCTAGCCCTCTGAATCATTATTACAAAAATGGTAGAGTACACCCTCGAGCCCTGAGAAATCGGCTCCTCGCTGCCACTGCGGATGATCTCTCAAATAAGCTACCAAAACTAGTAATGGTGATCGAGTCAGCCGGAGAAAGCACATTAAATGAGCCACTTGGGTGTCCTTGGATTGTAGGTGCAGTGCTCGAGTGGCAGCCATGCTTGTCGGGTTCTTCTTCATAGACTAATACTTCACATCCAATTGCCAAAAATGAGCAGCGGGCTTGTTGGGCAAGAAAATATGCATTTATGAGGCTCTCTGATTGCCTCGGGAAAATGCCCAACTTGGGAAGCGTTCCTAGGAAGCGCCTCACTGATTTTTGCTTCACAAAACTACTTCGGGGTGTGGAGTGCCGAAGCCGATCTCCCTCTATCCTTCGCTGCTTTGCTGGCAAAACTGCTTCACTGATGGGTCAGGAAAAATGCTTCGGGCCGATCTTCTTTTGAAACGGTGGCTCGGGGGAGTTTTGGTTGAAGCACTTTCTCGACCTCTACTGCTTCGAGTGAAAACTGGTAAAAGTGGATTTTAGAAATACTTCGGGCCCGAAGTAATTTCTTTGCCTTAGCTAATTCAGGCTATCTTTTCTTCTTCGACGAAGTTGCTTGGATGCCGCTTCGCAAAACTCTTCACCCGAAGTAGCCACTAGGAACGCTTCGGGTGCGAAGCATTTCCTTCGCTTTCTCGACAAAGTTCTCGCCCGAAGTGATGATTTGAAGCACTTCAGGCCCGAAGCTCTTTTCTTTTCATTTTTTCCACCAGGGGGAGATAGGGAAAACCAAAATTGCTATAACTTATAAACAAAAGAAAACTTTCAACAAAACAAATATCATACAAAGTTTTAATTGTTTTGCCCCTTGGTGGAATGTGACAATATTGTCAACAAATCCTACATTATTGGTACATCTATATGAAAAGTTATATGATATTCACTCTTGTGGGTGGAATGGCTTAGGATGCATCTTCCTATTGCAATTTTAGGAATGGTAGCACATTACCATGGATCAATCGCAGGGACTATGGCCTGAGCACAACTTACTAATAGGGATATAGGCTACGGGATACTATGATAGTTGGTCGAGAAGATAGGTCAAAGCCATTACTTTGCAAGTGAGGTTGAGCACTATGTAGAGTCCTTTGCATGACTCAGGGTAGAGGATATTACCTAGAGACCTCATAGATATTGTCATCACATAGTAGATGAGTGGCCAAAGCTCCTTGAGTTTGGGGATCTACAAGGTGATTTTGGTGATGCTAACTTTGATGATCAAGAGATGCAGGTACAACTAATAGCTTGAGATGCTACAATTATTGATCTATGGGGTAATCTTATTAGATGTCAATAGGAGAGAGAATTTATTTAGGAACAAGTACAGAGCACTTAGGATAAGATGGATAGGTAGGCAACATTGATAGCTATGCTTCAGGAATAGGTTGGAGCATAGAGACCTATTTGTGAGGGGTCTAGTAGTGTTAAGATGGAAAAGCTATGGGAGGAGGTGACACAAATTCAATACTTATTGGTAACCTACCATACTCACTGCTGATAGGAGTGAACTTATACCGATGAGTTTGAGGATGAGATAGTGCACCTTAGGGGGCACTTACTAGACCGTCCGTCTACTAGTGGATCACACCAGAGTCGAAGGAGTGGTACAGGATAATCTTCTACATGGATGGGGCTTTTGACATCTACACGAAGACCAAAAAGGGTAGGTGGTATTAGATCTAGGAGTTCACGGTGGACTCTGACTGAGGGTAGGGGTGAGAGTCACAGCACCGATCTTGTGTGACCATGGTTTTTATATTTTATGTCTCTTTTTGATATTTTAGGATTTATGAGGTCTGAGGACCCACTTTATTGTAGCCTACGAGTAGTTTATGGATGATATTGTAGCCTACGAGCAGTTTTTGAGTTTTATGTTATCATCATGTGATGCTTTACTACTTTTATGAGATGTATGTGATGCTTATATTTTCTTTATGTTATTATGGTGGATGCTTAACATGGATGCATGTATTTGTCCTATGATGTGATTTGATGATATTGATATTGGTAAATGCACAATGAAACAAAAAATAGATGATTTGTTTACTTTATATGATGTATTATTATTACTAGTTAACACACTATTTTAGGTGATCTCATTATTTTTATGTTATTATGACATTATGTAATGGCTTGTATAAATGTAAACTGACAAACATGTTATGGCATTATATGAAATGTAATGACTGTATACAATGTTATATGATGTTTTTAGGATTTTTAGGAGACTCAAACACTCTAGTTCCATAGTAAAAAATTGTATAGTAACCTTGCAAGACATTTTAATAAAGTATGAATTTTCTAAGATAACAAAGATATTCAATATGCCTATGTATGCATGTGAGTATTTTTATGATAATGCATAATTTACCCTAGTGCCAAAAATTATTGATTTAGCCCATCTGTACAAAAAATCTGAGAAGAAAACTAGATATGGTTGATTGACCAAAAAACCTAACTATGTCTTATGAACAATGGCTAAGTGATGGCAAACAGACACATAATATGGAATGTATATATAAATTTTAAATATGATCTAAATAGGTGCTAAAACTGACTTGTGACAACCTTAATATTGATAGATTCTTGGTGTATAGATTTCATGCTATACATGTATGATCAACTTCTAATGATGCACAATGCAATTATGATGATGCCTAATGCAATTGATGTTATAATGCAATGCAATATAATAGAAGATTTTTGTGTTTTTGATATTTTAATAATGTTTTTGGATTTTTGATATATATATATATATATGCAAGTTGACCAATGGACTTAATGAATGCCATTGGGGCTTTTGGGTTGAACAAAGGGTTTATAGACATCTTTGGGGTATTTTAGGATGATCTAGATTATCATAGACCACCTATGAGTGTTTTAGGGTGACCAAAGGGCTTATAGATGCCTTTGGGGTATTTTGGGGTGACCTAGATGGTCATAGACCACATAGGAGAATTTTAGGGTGACCAAAGGGCTTATAGATGCCTTTGGGGCATTTTGGAGTGACCTAGATGGTCATAGACTACCTAGGGGTATTTTAGGGTGACCAAAGGGTTTATAGACACCTTTGGGGAATTTTGGGGTGACCTAGATGTTCATAGACTACCTAGGAGCATTTTTGGTTGACCTAGATGATCGTAGACTACCTAGGGACATTTTAGGTTGACCTAGCCGATTGTAGAGCACCTAGGGGTGTTTTAGATTGACCTAGACAATCATAGACCACTTAGGGATATTTTAGGTCTACCTAGATGATCGTAGACAACCTAGGGACTTTTTGGGTTGACCTAGATGATCGTAGACCATCTAGGTGTATTTTAGATTGACCTAGATGGTCGTAGACAACCTAGGGGCAATTTAGGTTGATCTTAATGGTCATAGACCGCCTAGGGGTATTTTAGGTTGACCTATATGGTCATAGAACATCTAGGGGTGTTTTAGGTAGGTCATGGACCCTTTGTCTATAGACCTCCTATCTATAGACCCTCTTTCTATGTGTTATTACTAGACTCGCTAGGGTGGTTGCGGTGGTCTATGGGGTAGGCAACGAGCTTGCTTCTCTTCAAGTAGAAATTATCACTAAATAGGGTGATGTAATGGGAACCTACATAGATAGAATCCTTATTTGGTATCCAATGGGACAACCTACACATGTTTCTCATCTAAAATAGGGTAATTTATGGGAGCTATGCCATAGTATGACTCATCGTATATTATCCATTCATGAGAAGGACCTTGATCCTCTTCCTTGCTATCAGATTGAAGTGTGTACGAACTCTCTTCCACTTCATGGGATTGAGCGACATTGCTAGATAACCCTTGATATACCATTTTTATGGGAAAATAATCTTCCAATGAGTGGACATGATGTGGATTTGCATAGGGATCGCACGTAAGCTTATCCCTGTAGTTTAGAATGAGGCATTCTAGGCTTTCTATGAGGACATATAGAGGTACTAACTAATTGTATCCCAACCTAGATTTATCATATGGTAGCTAATATTGTGGTTGATATGGAATATGAGTACCTTGCTCATAAAACCTTAGACCAAAACCATGCCAATTACAGTGATGTAGATATCGTATGGCATAGTTAGGATTTGACATGTAGTTTATATCCTCAAAGAAGGGTTCATCATCATATTCTTGCTGAGGAACTGGTAATGTTCCATACTCGATAGCCCCATATATAAAGTTCATTTTATTGGATGGTATACCAAGAGGCACAATGATACCTATGGGTAGATGAGGTCATCCCATATATTGCACTATCTCGATGGATGGAACTATTGTGATATTTTTGACTATGTATTATTTTATCCCTGTACTAGACATCTGGATTGTAACCTGGGATGATGAAGGTGAAGGATATGGAAGTGAGGCTTGAGATGAATCATTGTGTACCTCATGAGATTGTTCCTTGTCTACGAGATTAGGAATCTCTTTAGTAGAGATGATGGAAATGATGGGGGGAATTTAATCGATTGGCCTCTTTGACATGTTCCTTTGCGAATGATCTGATGATGATGAAGGCTCTTTTGAAGTTGTCAATGGTGAATATGGTATGGTTGAAGATGGTAATGGTGTAATGGAGGGAAATGGAGATGGGAGTGGACTCTTAATGTAAATTTTAGTTGGAAGTCCACATCAGTTGATGGTAATACTAACTCAGGTATTTGTTGCACTATATTATAGTACTTAAAGGGCTCAAGGTTTGTAGAGACTACATGTACCTACCCTTCATAAGTATATTTGAGACATTGATGAGAAATGGATAGGATACACTTCATATCTTAGATCTAAGGTCTACCTAGAAATATGTTATAGGCCATCGCACCCTCAAAAACATGACATAGTGTCGATATAGTTTTATATACCACCTGAATTGTTAGCACTATAGTACCGACTATGGAGCATATTGTATCATTAAATTCTTGTAGGGTGTAAGTGGATGCTACAAATTGAGATATTGGAAGTCCTAGGTATTTAAGAGCATTATTTTTTATTATGTTTCTTGATGAACCAGTATCTATTAGAACTATTTTGTATGGTATATCATTCACACATACAATGATATGCAAAGGAGGGTCAACCGCATCACTTGCTATGGTTTTGAGTTTGTACTCATGGAACATGATCACTGGTTCCTTACATTGTTGTACATGACCCACAAAATTGATTAAGGAGTTAGAATTTTGGATTTGCAACTCTATCAAATTAAGAATATCCATTAGAGCTTCTCAGTGAGGTGGAGATTTCTAAATTAGATCATATATGGATAATCTGGCTGATGTTGTTCTTAATATTTGTGCAAGCTTGATTTTTATTATTACTCTTAGCCTAGGTGGAAGGCTCTGCACTGGATGTGGGGGTGGTTGCGATATTGATGGAACATCGCTTGAAGTTACAAGTGGTGCAACTTGACTTGGATAACGTCTATTCCTAGTCACAACACTTATCATCCTGATGTACCCTTGCAAAGGGGTGCCATATTGACCTCATTCATTTTTTAGTAGGAGCTAATTGCACATCATGAGTAGGTAAGGGGTATTTGAAAATCTCCATATATTGATTATTTGGGGTGAGAGGATTATCCACTTGGAGCTTGTTCCTCTCTATCATATCTTGCACTATGTTTTTGAAACCATAGCATGTAGGCAAGTCATGGCCATTCTACCAATGATATCAACAAAATTTGTCTTCCTAATGTCCCATAGGCTTTGGTTTACCTGTATTTGGATCTATAGGCTTGATTTATAGTAAATTAACCAGTTTGGTAGCCCACAAATGATTGAATAGGAAGTCCGTTGAATTAGCGAAGGGTGTAAACTAACTCCTAGGATGACGTTGCTAATTTTGACCTTGATTTGCCTGAGTATTATTATTATAACTCGTAGTAGGAGGTTGAGCCTAATAATTTATCTTTTGAGGAGGCATCATTTGTGTAGGCCTGGGGACATTAATGACCACCTAATTGATCATTGTTGGCTTTGATGGTGCTAGATTGCTCTTTGAATTCTTTGTCCACTCCTTATTGTGAGGTTTAGCTATCTCTCCCTCTTGGATACTGATCTCTTCTATGGTTTAATATTGTGCTAGGGCATTCTCAAGAGTGGGATATTGCTGGAGTTGCAACAATAAAGATATTGGTTTTAAGTAACTCTTTGAAAACATCCGAGTTAACTCGAATAATGGTAATAGATAGGGTAGATTAGCTAGAAGCATTCGCCACCTATTTCCATAGTCAGTGATAGACTCATTGTCATATTGTTTTAACCCTGTAAGGTCAGTTAAGGTCACCTTCCTCTTGGTATTGAAGGTGAAACATTCCAATAATGTGTTTGCAAACTATTTGAAGGTATAGATGCTATGCCTTAGAAATTAGTTAAACCACTCAATGGCAAGGCCAGAGAGGGTAATTAATAATGTTATCAGGAGTAATGCATCATTATCCTATATGTTGAAGCATTGATTCATAAATTTTGTAATGTGCTCTTGAGCATCTTCTTCCCCTTTAAAATTGTCCAACTTGGGTATTTTAAAATGCTTAGGATATGTTGGGGAAGGTATGGATGGATGCAATAGTTGATTGTACAACTAGCACAAGGTGGGTTTTTGAAGCCCATTCCTAGTTGTCTTACCCTCTATAATTTCTAAGAGTTCAAGCAATGCCTGATACACATCAAAGGATTTAATCTCTTATTATTAATTTTGGACCCTCAAAGGGGGATGAGGAACATTAAGTATAGGTTGAGTTGGTTGATTATCATCAACCATATATTCAAAAGGTGCTTCTAAGTAATCATTTTTTTGTTCCAAATAATCATAAGCCTTGTAAGGTGTTTCAAAAAAGGGTTGACAAGGAGGAATGGAATCCTACTATAGGTGATCTATATTAGTCCTAGAGTGTAAGTTCTGATCATGTATAGGAGTTCTAGGAGGTAACATTTGATTAGGTAGGAGACCTATTCTAATGGAAATTATATTACCTTTACCTAGCCTCCTATATATGCATGCTTAGAGTAGGAACTCCATTACACAATGTTTATTGAATCTGTTGTTCAAGTATTTATATTTCTAATTATTGTTGATTCTCTAGGATATCCAAGCATTGTTTATCATACCAAATTTTATTAAACTTAGCTTTATTATAAACATACATATTGACTAATTGATTAATTTGATCATTTGTATTGGTCCTATGTGCCTTAGCATTATTACCTAGATACCTATATTTTTCAAGAGTGTTTTTGAGGTCTACTACGACTTTTACTCGATTGAGGGAAGTCATACTAACTTTAGGATCACCCCTAAACATATATTCTTGATAATCTACAGGTGTAGAGGCACATCGTGCTTGCATGGAATAATGTGACCGAGGATAATTAGGATCTTCCTTAGGTCTTCCCTCATAAATGAGGAATGTTAGGGTAGAATTGGGCTGCCCACTACAATGAGTATCATACTCATATAGGTTTTGGTACCTTGGGAAAGGGTGATTTGAAAGCATAAGATGATCATTCAACCCTACCCTAGATGTATGGTCTTGTTGCCACACACCAATGTATGGAGTAGACCGATCGGGTACGTGAATGCATGGTATTGCTCTATGTGTAGGTACCTCATTATGCAATTGCATTTATTAAAATAAGTTATTGTAATAATCTATACTTGAGGAATGGTTTCCTATATTGGTACTGTGACCTATGGGGGTATCCCATGTAGGAGTCACTTGTAAGGTAGATATATTTTTTGACATTCTGGGACTAACCATCCATTCATCTACCACTCGATAATTTGAGAGAGTAGGTGGCCACCAAGGAGGTATAACCATGTCCTTGGGGTCAAAATGAAGACATTTTATGCCCTCTTGCATACTCCCCGTAATGTCCACCCTTAAGTGGGCTTGTCTACGGGTATATACCATAGCTACTTACTCTAAACCTTTATATGATTATCTCTTTTATAGGTTTTATAGATTCAAACACAATCAATAGAAATAAGCAAGAATACAAATGATTATCTCTTTTAAATATTATGTGTTCCTAAACTATTTGATGTGTTTCAAATTTGTTGCTTTTGTAAAGAATCTCTTTCACGTGTTTTGAATGTTGATGTAATTCTCAATTATTTAAATTTTTTCACCTATATACTCATAGCTCGACAACCAACAATGACAGTTTGGTCACGTGAACCAACAAAAGTATGGATATGAAATCCATACACGATTAGGGAGCATATGTCCTACCAGGCCTCACCTAGTACTCACTTGATCAGTGTTATACCCTTCAAAGAGGAGTACATGCAAAATTTTCAAGCTACATCGGATCTTGGAGCTGACTTTGGCCAAAAATAGGGTATGTGGGATTTGTGCCAACAAATGGAGATGAAACCCACTGTCATTGAACTCTATCAGTGGTTGGGGATGAATTCCAACTCACTAACATTAAAAATAAGCATGACGTGTTTGATTCCTTTTAAAATGATTGAAAGGAAACAAAATAGAATTCAATGACTGTTCACTAAATGCACAAAAATGTGTTTCACTTTCATAATAATAAGAATATATATAAAATAAAACCATAAAATTTTTAAACTATATGAGAAACTAACCCTTGGGTAGGTCATATGCAGGTAAACCAAACAAATGCATTTTAAAATTATTTTTCCTATTTTTCTTCAATTTTTTTGATGCAAAATTTGGAAATATGAAATCTAAATTTCAATTGCACACAAAAAATAATAAAAATTTAAATGTAATATTTTTGAAATAACCTAGATGCAAATTTAAGGTTTTGAAGATTATCTTTTTTTGTTATGAAACTTTTTGTTTCTAGAAATTTTTACAGATTCCCCCTGTTTTGTTGCCCGTCCCTAGGTGGGACGATTGCAAATTTAGAGGTCGTACCTTATAGGGATATTAATAGTGGCCATACATAGTAGTTCCAACTAGGAATTTTGTAGTTTTCTTGCTCAGAATGACCAGAACCTACAAAATTGTTAATAGCATATGTGTTTTATATTGAAAACCTTGAAAAGTATGTAATAGAGAAAGTAAAACTTATTTGCGACAAATAAAAACAAATCCAAATGAATTGAAAATATAATATGATATTATTGAGATGATTTTTGAATGATATGACCATAAATTAAAGTACAATTATTATAAGAACCTATGGTCTTCCCTGGCAGGGACAACGAAGACTACAATCACAAAAACATAAATTGACCCATCAAATATACTTAAAAATTAACCATAATTGAATAGAAGGCTAATTTAATGCTTTATGGTTGATTTGTGGTGAAATTGCATCAAAAATTTTAGCTATTTGGTGGACATCCTTGAAAAGTGTAACTAGGACTGTTATCCATCCCTAGTAGGGACAATCACACAACTAGGTGGTTTTTACCACCAATTCCAAGGGGATCTGGTCTATAAATCTCCTAAATGTGTTGTCATAGAATTTGGTCAAATAACTCTTTGATTTGATAGGTTTTGTAATCGTTTAGCATATTTTGGGATGCCCTTGAAAGCACCTTTGAATTAAGAGGTTTTAAAAAATAATACTTGGGCAAATGTTTAGGACAAATGTGAGCAACACTTTGTGAGCAATGCTTGTTATTATCTCCTTTTGAAATTGTGTGGAAGTAACTCAATTTACAAAAAAAAAATAGGGCAAATGTGCAAAGGGGCAAGCTATGGCATGCAAGGCATGTGTTTTCACTCGTCCATTCCCTTGCCATGCATAGGAGGGAATATGCCTTCCATTTGGGGCCTCCAATTTATAGGCCTTGATGTTTATGACAACCTCCCAATCAATTTTGGGTGATTGGATGGAATAAATGGTAGTACTTGATCTCCATTTGTCCTTCACTTTAAATTTTGGGGAGTTTGATTCATGGTCATCCCACCCAAGGATGGATGCATGTGGCCATCCCTAGGTGGGATGATAATGCACTATGGCCATCCCAGGGTGGGAAAACCATAGCTACGTGGCCTAAAACCTCCCAAAAGTGGGGTAAAACCTCCCAAAAGGGGTTCAAATCCCTAATTAACCCCTGATGGTTACCTAATGGGACCATATGATGTTGATAAGAGTAGCACATAGCAGTCTTATCTGATTTACATGATTTTAGTTTCTATAGGGTATATTTTTATGATTGGACAAAATTATCACTCAATGAAAGTAGCACTAGAAGGAGGGCCTAAATTGAAGGTATTGGCTTTGATTTGTGATTTTTTTTTTGAAGGTCATTCACATTTATTGATTGGAAAATTCTCTAATCAACGGTGCATTGATGCTACCCTTTTACAAATTTAAGGATGTTCCTTATTGTTATGGTTTAAATAATGCATTATAACAAACATTATGATTTATCAGTTAAAAATTTAAAAATTGAAAATCATTTCATTTCAAGAGTACTAAGAACTTGTTTTTTTCATTGTTAAGTTTGGAATTGAAATTCATAATAACAAGATCCAAAGCTTCTGAGGATACTATTTTCCATAACATTTCTTCTACAAGGAGGATCAGAAGGTCCAAGAGTAAGTCGATTGTCATTCCACCTAGTAGTGATTCATTGCTACCCATCATCCCATTTGTTCCCCACTTGTAACTCTAATAACAATAGTTTCAGGAGTTGTAGCTTGGTTAGGTGCTCATAGTAGTTCTTTAAACATTTTTGGAGTAGCTCATGAAATTCCCAAAAATGTAGAAAGGTATTTATCTAAATATAAACATGATAGAATTAGAATTATTGAAGAGCATATTCAAGCTTACAAGGATACCTTGATTAGACTACAATTCAAACATGAGGATGTTCCTTGCATAATGTTTCCTCTCACCATATTTTTTTTTGAATATGATTGATACATCAGTTTACCTACCAATTCCATTATGTCTTGGGCCCAATTGGAAATAACTTTTGTAAATAAATTTAGGCTACCCATAGATTCAGCTTTAATCTATCATCAATTTATGTCATCCAAAGGAGAGCCTAATAAACCTTTTATATTATTCAATACTTAATTCCATAAGTTCTATAGCAAGTTAGTTTCTCCTTATAATCTTTAGGTAGATGTTGTCGTATAGATGTACTTTAGGTTATTTGATAGTTTAACATCTATGTTTGTAATGAGAACTCAAATCATTATGCTTACCATGGAATGCAATGAGGGTTTGACTATAGAACAATAGTTTATGCCACAAGGTTTTGGGATAGGATAGTTGCCTTCCATAGGATAGCTAGGCATCTATAATCAAGTGCCTATGATCAATCAAGCTTTATCACAACAAATACCTATGTTGAATTCCATGCCATTCAATAATTTCAATTTGCCATACAATCCACCTTCCATACCCACTTATCCTACCACTCCATTATATTTAGAAAATCAATTCACCACATATAAAATGGTTGAAACAAAAGCTTAAATCATGCCTCCATTCTTCAATACAACACCCACTCCAAATGCTTCAATGTTTCATCAAAACAACACAACATCTCCGTAGGTTGTCCAAAATAACAATTTGCAAAGATTTATGAATTCCACGGTCACTATGAGTAACAAAACCAATCAAGATACTATATGACAAAGCAATGAACGTAATTATTAAGTAAAAAACCTATAGAGGATTCTCCAAAAAATTAGTAATAACATGGTTCAATGCATAAACAATTGCCTCAAAATTCTCATCAAATTAAAATTTTCAATTTTCAGAGAAAACAATGGAATACTTGACCGAACAATGGAGCAATACGTAGTCCTATGGTTAATCAAAAAAATGCTACCACTAGTTCTAATCAAACCAACTTAATTGTTAATATTTCATATTTAGCTTTAAATAAATGATATAAAGTGCATTCTACGACACAACATAGTGAGAATGAATGCCCTGAATTCAAAAAAACTTTAGAAATTCTACAAAAATATATGGATAACATAGAAATTATTTCAGATGAATATCCTTCCCAACAGGCTAGTACTAGCAAAGGGAAAGAATCAATGCTAGTACTTGAAACATTTGATTCAATTGAAGAAGATGAATATGGGTATGATGGATCTATAGAAGAGGAAGTTTAGGCTTTCCAAATATTTAAAAAGGGAAATTATAATTACAAGCTTGGGAGTAAAACTAAATCTTCTTTTACTTCTTCTACTCCCCCAATTAACACCATAATTCCTCCTAACACGCAGGCTAGTAACAACCCCATGCCTCCATATAAAATTGATCTACTCAACCACCACATGACAAAATTGCATATAATATTGTGGAGGATTTAAAGAAAATAAAATCGAATATATATTTATTTGATGTTTCTAAGTTGACTAATTAGCAATAAGTTTTGATATAGGCTTTTGGTAATCAAAACAAAAATGAATTCCAAAAATCTATGGTTGCTCAATTTTCCTTGTGAAGGGACAAAGGAGAATCTCCTACATTTATTTTGACCATAATAATTGTAGGGAGAAATCTGCACAATTATCTTGTTGATTCTATAGCATCCGGTAATGTCATGCCTCACATTATTTGTCAAAATTTGGATTTGAAACCCATTCCTTCTAACAGGATAGTTTTGCAACTAGATAAATCTAAATTTAATGTGTTTGGAATGCTTAAAAATGTTCACATACAACTAGCCTCAGAACCTAGGATACAACAGTATATTGATATACATGTTGTAGATATACCTGATAGGTATGGAATGTTGTTGAGCAAGGATTAGTCTAGGAACTTAAATGGATACATGGCCATAGATTGTTCACATATGTGGCTACCATGGAAGGGTGTTGCTAACCAAATAAAAGTTGAAATAGAACCTAGACTCAAGGATTTGATTATTGAATGTAACAAGACCAATGAAATTTTTCACAATGATTCTGAGTTAGGTGTTTACACTTTGGAAACAAAACTGGATGTAGGTGAATCTAAAAAATTAAATACCATCTACTAATCTAATTAAGGATGAAAATTTTGTTTTGATGTTTAAATTTTATGGATCTAAATCCACACAAGGTAGTGGATCTGGTGTGGAATTTATTAGTCCTAAAGGTAAGTCATCACTAGTAGCTTATAGATTACAGTTTTCTTACACTTGTAATACTACAAAATATGAGGTTTTGATATTCGGTTTACAGTTAGCCTTAAAGAAAAAAATTAAATGTTTGAAAGTGCTAGGAGATTCATAATTGGTTGTTAGATATATGAAAGGCCAATACACATGTCATGATAAAAGGCTATCTCATTACAGAAATAGAGTTAGGGATTTTACTGATGAATTCCATGCTTTCAATATTTGATTGATATCTAGGAAGAACAATTGAATTATTGATTCTTTAGCTATTGCAGTAGGTAATCTTAATATTATTGATAATAGGAGGCTAAAGAAGTTTTCAATTGAGTTGATACCCTATACTTCTATACCTGACAATGTGAGAAATTTACAGGTATTTGAAAGTGACAGACACATTTTTTATTTTGTAACTAATTTAGGTGTTTTTGAAAATCAGGTGATCTATGAGGATGAGATATTGCAAGAAGATGAAAATAAGGATCATGAAGTAACAAAGAAAATAAATGTGATGCCTAAAGGTATATTTTATCTCCAAAATATTTTTGATATTGATTACAAAATTAAAAGTTGTAATAAAACCCCATTCCTATAAGATGCTTATAATGTTATTTATCTTGGGGTTAGTAAAGACCCACATAAGGTTATCATAAGAAAATCTTGCACTCATTAGGAATTATAAGGAATAATTCAAGATTTGAAAGATTACGCTCATGTAATAGCATGGAGTTATGATATTTTGAAGACTTATAATGAAAACATCATAATACATACTATTACTTTAAAGCCAGATTCAAAACCATTTAGACAAAAACAAAGACCAGTTAAACCATTGTTAGAGCCTTAAATACAAAATGTGGTTAATAAATTATTGGATTCTAAGATTATCTTTCGAATCAGACACTCTACATAGGTAGCAAACGTTGTTCCAGTTAGGAAGAAAACACGTGAAATCCATTTATGTATTTATTTTAGAAATCCTAAGAAGGCATCACAAAATGACAAGTACCCTTTGCCTTCCATTGATCATATTTTACAAATGGTTGATGGTTCTAAGATGATGTCCTTTCTTGATGGTTATTCTAGATATAACCAAATTATTATTGATCCAAAAGATAAAATAAAAATTGCTTTTACCACAAAGTGGAATACCTTCAATGGATATATGGAAACCTTCCTCAAGTTTATGGGGCATAGGAATCATATGAATGTCATCTAATATGTCATCAAACTTTAGACTTATCCTCATCTATGTCTACTTGGAAAACCTTAGGATTCAAAGGTGAAGGTGAAGGTGAAGGATGAGGAGATGGAGGAATGTAGTTGGCTAAAGCCCTTAACAATGCCTAAGATAAGACAAACTTGAAAAAGGATGGAGGTGAGGAAATTTTGGTCCATATCAATGAGATTCATGTCAATTGGAATTGGTTTAGCCAGATTATATGGACTATGGAGTGGGGTGAATAAATCAAAAGGATTCATGTTGATTTATGGACAAAGAGGATAAGGTCTAACGGAATGGATGGAACATAAGAATCAGTGCTAGGAGCTTGGTAAAACTGGGCAACAACAAGAAACTTAAATGAATACATTTTAAGTAAACCTGAACGTGGTCGAGACGTAAAAATTGCCTTCACTCTCCTGAAAACTATCTATGATGTCGATGTGTACGTTGCACCGCATAATTACGATACCCATTCATGATATTGCAACTATTTTCCTTGGTTTTCTCATCTCTTGTGCATTCAAATGGTCCCTTATCACTTTCCCCGCGTAGGTTCCTTTTGTCCAATTTGCGGTGGCCAACATACCCTCACCAAACACATTTCATTAATAAAAATATAGTTATCATAATAAATATTAATATTAATATTATTTTTTAATTTTAAATTTATAATAATAAAATCAATAACTACCACAAATTTAAATAATTAATAATTAAAATCATTCAAATTGATGCAACAATGTTTACTTAATACATGTTATACTTAATTTTTAAAATCTTAGAGGTTTTTGAAATATATTTGATTTTATATATATATATATATATATATATAACTTTTAAATTTTAATATGAAAACCAAAAAATAAAAAATTTTAACCATAGTTTCTAGAATTAGAGAGACAAGGATTTCTACTCCATAGGAATTAAATTAAAAACCAGCTCAAAATTTAGGCACACAAATTATTTAAGTGCAGGCACATCGACGTGCTTTCATGCAAGAAAAGAGAGGTTGAAATTTGAAACAAACATACATGGATTTTCCAACACAGGAAGAATCCATGAGATACTTTGAATACATTCTTCCTGATGAGGGTGATGCCCAAATCCCATCTGAGGGATACTCTCAATACACTTTTCCTATCAAGGGCGATGCCAAACTCCCATCCGGTCCAAATTTCGATACCCATGCAGATCATGGTGATTATCATTCACCATCAATTCTACCTCCTCCAACCTCTAATGAGTAACTTTACAACCTAAACCAAGGTTACCTCCGACCAACAAGGACAACTTACCCTACATCCACTCCTAACCAACCTCCGCAATCGTGTCCTCCTCCTTCTAATGCACAAGAATACCCTGTAACACCTCCAAAGTATCCAATATCCACTCCTACGCCATTACGTCCCCTGTCTTCTTATCCACAAAAATATCCTATAACACCTAATTATCGTGTATCCACTCTTAACCAAGCTACTCCACCATCCTTGTGGTCATTACCATCACCTCATACCCCTTCTTATCCACAAGAATATCTGATCCATCCATCTTCAACACCTCCTCCGCCAGTCCATCCATATCAGTCTCCCCATCAACCTCCCCTCTATGACACTCAATACTAATAACCTACTCCTATTTTTCCTCCCTCTACTTTAAATCCTCATCCTCCTTTTGCCTCTGGTTACATCCCTGAGCCTCACCATACTCATCCATCTACTTATAACTCTTAGCCACCACCTCTGTCTCCCTCTAATTACAATCCTTCATTTTCAACCATTGCCAATACCCTTCTATTGCCACCCCTAGTAATTATGGTTACCTCCATTCTGCAAGGCCCTTTAAAAATCTTGATTTTGCACCAGTTTATCCATTCTAGCAACCACAACAACCATAGCCTCCCCAATGGTTGAAGATGCTAGAAAATTAAACTAGATTTGATGACTAACAGATTGAATCACTGTAAATCTAATCATCATAATTTTCAAGCATGCATAGTTAATGATGGTAGTTGCAGTTTGATGATTGGTCAAAAAATCTAATGCAACACATGTCATAGGATAAGCCTTATCCTCCCTCGATGGTTAGAAACCCTAATGCGGTGCATGTCAGAGGATAAGCCTTATCCTCCCTTCCACCCGACTATAAAAGGTGGAGTGGTCTTTCAAAAGTAATATAAAGGAAAATAGTAGAGCAAGAGGTAGCAGATCATAGTTGAGTAGAGGAGTCAGAGTAGTAGTCTCCTAGAAAATCCTTCGATGTTAATATTGTAACTGTGTTGTAGATGCCTATGTAAAGTTTGATCTTGCATTGTAAAACTGCATTGGCAATCTATTTATTTTGAGTGAATAAAATCTTTGTTTTGTGTAAGTCTTGTCTCATATATTCATTTTTCATTTAGTTGTTACACCAAGACTTGGGTACATTTTGCTTGTGCACTTTGCCCAAGTGCACCCTCCAAGTTGCACCTCATCAAGTGAGGCACACCTTTCTCATGCACCCCAATTGAGGCGCATCTCACTTGTGTGTCCAAGACTGGACACATCCTCCCTTCATGGTGTAGATCACGTTACACAAGCAACACCAAAAAAATGATACACAGGTATTTTTCCTCTTTTACAAGTCAGAGAATGAAACCTTTCATTACTTTCATGCCAAAAATAAGGATACAAGAGAAAATAACCCTTTACAATTTCAAAAATTCCCTCAAATACCCTGTTTTCCCTTTTTTCGACCTAAAACCATTAAAATTCAAATTTGAATTTTGTGGGCAACTTGTCGAGGTCATAAATTCGCACTCGTTGACCCGATTGACTATTACAACATGTTTTCAAAAATGACATGAAACGAGCTAAGTGGGGCAAACCTTGGCTCTTCATGCCAAGGCTCGCGTCTAGCCAAAAATCCTCAAATTTGACCTCTAAGACCTTCAAAAATCTCCTGCAAGTTAAAATTGTTTTACTAATTTTACTAGTTTTACAAAATTAAACAATTACAATTTTTTTTTGGGTGATGCAAGATCACTCTTGCACCACTAGATTCTCCTGCATTAGACACCCAGGGTAATTTAGAGAAGTGACCTTCACTTCTCTATTATTAGAAGAAAATCAAGGCGTTCAACCTCAGCCTTCGACAACCAAGATGAATATTCAACAGGTCTGCCTTTCCACTTAACTAGATATTCTGCATATTGCCTATTTTTGGTACTTTTGTTGATGTGTGTATCCAGGATATCTTCTATCTCTTCTGTATCTGGAGTAGATGTTGGAATATTCCACAATTTTGCTACTAGTCCCTCACCATTGTCTCCTTCATGGTATTCTACCAAATCTGAAATGTTAAAAATAGGTGATATGTTAAGCCCACTTGGCAATTCCACTTCATATGCATTGCTTGAATCCTATTTTTCTATGATTTTGCATGGTCCAAACTTCTTCATCTTCAGCTTGTTATAGGTTTTAGCAGGAAATATTTCTTCTCATATGGACCATAACTTCATCTCCCAATTCAAATTCCTTAAACTGTCACTTCTGGTCTGCCTTTGTCTTATATTGAGTAGTCATATTAGTAATATGCTTCTTCACATCTTCATGCAAGCTCTTCAGATGCTCTACAAAGTCCTCAACCTCAGCACTGCACTTTTTCCCTGTATCCATCTTCCTCAACTTAGAAGCATTTCTTGGACTGCTCCTATATATTATCTAGAATGGAGATTTGTTAGTACTCCTATTGATAGAATTGTTGTATGCAAATTCCACCTGTGGAAAAACCAAATCCCATCGCTTGGGCATATCTCCTATCAAGCATCTCAATAGATTACCCAAACTTCTATTCACCACCTCTATTTGTCCACCAGTCTGTGGGTGGTATGTAGAACTGAATTTCAAATATGTCTTCATTTTCTTCCACAAGGTTCTCCAAAAATACCCAACAAACTTGGTATCTCTGTTAGAAACTATAATATTTGGTAGACCATGAAGTCATACCATCTCTTTGAAAAATAAACTTGCAACATGATCTGCATCATTAGTTTTCTGGTAGGGAATAAAATGTGTCATCTTTGAAAACCTGTCAACCACCATAAATATGGAGTCATTTCCCCTCTGTGTCCTTGGTAGGCCAAGAATAAAATCCATGTTGATATCCTCCCATGGTATCTCTGGTACAAGTAATGGTTGATATAATCTAGTGTTCTATCTCACACCCTTTGCCATCTGGCATACTTTGCAACTTTGCACAAATCTCTTCACATCTTGCTACAAATGTGCCCAATCGTAGTTCTCACTAATAAGTGCAATGGTCTTATCCCGACCAAAGTGTCCAACCAACCCTCCACTGTGTTTCTCCTTGAATAGATTCTCCCTCATTGAACTCCTTGGAATGCATAATTGATTTCCTCTAAAAAACATTCCATCTTGGATCATAAAATCTAACCACTTAGTCCTATCCAAAGTAACAGGTGCCAAGCAATCCCTCCAAGCCTCTGCAAAATTAGGATCTTCAGGGTACAAACCCTTAAGTTCATCAAACTCTACAAATTCCACCTTCATTTCTATCAATAAACATTACCTTCTACTTAAGGCATTTGCAACTCTGTTTGACTTTCCTCTCTTGTGCTTCAAAATAAAGGTATAACTCTGTAGAATCTCTACCCAATTCAAGTGCCTCTGATTTAGCTTCCCTTGGCTATTAATATACTGCAAAACTTGATGATTAGTATATAGAACAAACTCTTTTGGCAAAAAATAATACCTCCACTTCTTTAGATCCTGAACTATAGCATAAAACTCTTGATCATAAACTGAATACTTCTTCCTAGCATCATTGAGTTTCTCACTAAAATAAGCAACAAGTTTACCTTATTGACTCGATAAAGCTCCTATGGCACTACCACTAGCATCACAATCTACCTAAAATACCTTATTAAAATCTAGAAGTGCCAAAATAGGTTGCTTTGTGACCTTCTTCTTCAACATATCAAAGCTCTTATCTACTCCTAAGGTCCACTTAAATTCTTTCTTATCCCCTCTCATTGTTTCTGTAAGGGGTGCACAAATACTGCTAAAATTTTTAATGAATTTTTTGTAAAAACTTGCTAGACCATGAAATGATCTTACCTCAATTATGCTTCTTGGAGTAGGCCATTCAATGATAGCCCTCACCTTTTTTGGGTCCATTTTTAGACCTTATGATGAGATGACAAATCCCAGATACACTAACTCCTTTTTCACAAAACTACACTTCTTCAAATTAATCAAAAAATTGCCCCTCCCTCAGCTTCTCAAAAACCCTTTTGATATGCATCAGGTGCTCTTCCAAGGTCTTGCTAAATATTAAAATTTCATACAAATAGACAATGACAAATTTTCCTAAAAACTCCTTCAATACCTCATTCATCAACCGCATGAATGTGCTTGGTGCATTGGTTAGCCCAAATGACATGACCAACCACTCATACAAACCCTCTCTGGTCTTGAAGGTTGTCTTCCACTCATCTCCTTCTCTGAAATGAATCTGATGGTACCCTCTTTAGGTCAATCTTTACGAAGTACTTGGCTCCACTCAAACAGTCCATAATGTCATCCATCCTTGGTAATGGAAATCTGTATTTTATGGTGATCTTGTTAATAGCTCGATAGTTTGTACACATTCTCCACTCTCCATATTTCTTTGGTGCTAGTATTGTAGGTACTACACATGGACTCAAGCTCTCCCGAATCAGTCCCTTTTTTAGCAACTCTTGGACTTGCTTGTTTAGATCCTCACTTTCTATAGGAGTCATTCTATGGGATGCCTTATTGGGTAAACTAGATCCTGGTACCAAATCTATATGGTGACTGATCTTCCTCATCGATGGTAAAACCTCAAGCACATTATCTGATATAATATTTGGAAATTCTTCTAACAGACCTAAGACTTCTACTAGGGTATCTTTGCATTATTCTTCCCTAACTCTAGGAATTAATGCATAGCACATATGCTCATGCTTCAAACCATCCAAAACCTTCTCCCTTCAACTAAAAAAATTTTGGCACTGCTACATACCTTTTTGTCCACCTCCTTCAGGGGATTCAGCTTATGGCACACTCTATTCTTTGTCAAGGAGTAAGTGTTGGCACGACCATCATGCACTGCACACCAATCAAACTACCATGGCCTTTCCAACAACAAATGACAAGCATCCATAGGCAGGATGTCACACATAACCTCATAACGGTAATTCCCAATATTAAATTTTACCAAGCATTGCTCACTGACCAAAGCCTTATGGTCCTTTTGTAACCATGCAATATGATATGGATGCGTGTATCTCTTCCTTTCTAATTGCAATTTGGTAACCATTCCTTCTAAAACTAGGTTATCTGTGCTACCATTGTCTATGATAATATTACAAATATTACCTGCACATTTATGCCTAGTGCAAAATAAGCTCTTCCTCTGATCTAGGTCTCTCTCATCATTTAGCAAGGCTCTCCTTGTGATTAGCACTTCTCCTCTTTCTGCTTATTTAGAGTGCTCATATTCAACACCTTCATCAATGATCGTAGCTCGAGCATTACCTTCAGTCCTCCTATTTATCCTCTCTTGGTGTTGTGGACACTCGTATGCTCGATGTCCTTCTTTGCCATAGTGGAAATAGGTTCCACAAAATCCTCCTCTTCTAAACCCTCGTCCAGACCTTCCTCTTCCTCTCTGGTAACCATTGTTCTGATCATGGGGGCGATAAGCATTATCTCCCTTTTGGTCCTGACTACTGCTAGCTTCTCCATTCTTCTTATAATATTTATTTCGTCCTCCATTTGTTCTTCCACCAGTTCTTCCACCATGACCTCTTCCTCTTTGCTTGCTTTCAAACCTTCTGTTCAGATTCTCTTCAACCCTTAGGGTAAATTGGTAAGCATCCTCTATTGTGGTCATCCTGACCAGACTTAACTCCTCTTGAATACTTGCTCGTAACCCATTAATATAATGGGCTACCTTCTCCTTGTTGGCCTCTAAATGGCATGTTCTGATTATAATTTTATAAAAATCCTCTGGGTATTCTTTGAAAGACTTACTTTATTGCCTCAAACCTTGAATTTTATTTAGCATATCCAACTCATAGTCACCTAGAATGAACTACCTCTTCAAATTCTCCAACATCTGCTCCCATTTTGTTATCCTTTCTTTTCCTCTTTTATTTTTGTCTAGCTACACTCCCTTCCACCATATGCTGGCATGACCCTTCAGCTTGGTCTTAGCAAAATTTACCCTATCAAGATCTTCAACCTCCTCATACTCATATTATTCTTCCAAATAATTGATCTAGTCAATCAAATCCTCTGGATCAAGATTTCAAGGATACGTAGAAACCTACATCTTCGGTCTCTTTCCAATCTATGATATGGCTCTGTATAACCTGGCTTGTGCAGGATCTACTGCCTCTTATTCTTCCTCAAACTAGTCCTCTTCTTCTTCAAGTTCATCTTCACTACCTTTTTCTCTCCTTGGCTCAAACCCTCTATGTAGATCCTCTTGTAGAGCCTGAACTTGCCTCTACAAATCTCTGAAATCTTCCTCTAGCACCATATTTCTCCCACCACCATAGTTTCTTTGTGGAGGCATTCTGCTCACTTCTCTCACAAACCTTAACCATATATTCTGGTGTAAACTGCCTCACGTCCGATGATCTGTTTACACACTCAGGAACTCTCGCTCTGATACCACTTGGTGTAGATCATGTTACATAAGCAACACCAAACAAATGATACATAGGTATTTTTCCTCTTTTACAAGTTAGAGAATGAAACCTTTCATTACTTTCATGCCTAAAATAAGGATACAAGAGAAAATACCCCTTTACAATTTCAAAAATTCTCTCAAATACCATGTTTTCCCTTTTTCCCACCTAAAACCATTAAAATTCAAATTTGAATTTTGGGGGCACCTTGTCGAGGTCATAACTTCACACTCATTGACCTGATTGACTATTACAGCAGGTTTTCAAAAATGGCATTAAACAAGCTAAGCAAAATAATCCTTGGCTCTTCGCACCAAGGCTCATGTCTAGCCAAAAATCCTCAAATTCAACCTCTAAGACCTTCAAAAATCTCCTGCAAGTTAAACTAGTTTTACTAATTTTACTAGTTTTACAAAATTAAAAAATTACAATTTTTTTTCGGGTGATGCAAGATCATTCTTACACCACTGGATGCTCCTGCATCACTTCAACCCTTGGTGCATGCTCCCTTTGCACCTGATCCTTGGTGCAACTTCCAAGTTCACCCGACCTTTGGTGTGAGCTAAACTTGCACCCAGCGCAAACACCTTTTTCTCCCAACCATTGGCGCATCTCCATTTGTGCCTAAAATTCAGCATTAACACCATTTGCACCCAGCATTTGGTGCAACATAAACTTGCGTCCAACCTTTGGTGCAAACATCTTTTATGCCCAACCTTTGATATAATCTCTAAGTGCGCCCAAAATTTGGCATGATTAAAACTTGTGATCAACTCTTTCAAATTGATATTAGAGCTAGAGCCTACCTGTGGATGATAAGTAGCAATGGCTTCCAGTGGCAACTCGTTGTAGTTTCATATCCCACGATTTAATGGCAAACATTACAATTACTGGAGCATACAGATGAGGATATTGTTTGGATCGTAGGAGCTATGGGACCTAGTCCATAATGGTTATGTAGATCCAGGAGATGCAACAACATTGAACACCCTCTTTGAGGCAGATTCAGATTTTTAGAAGGAGAACCAGAAGAAAGACTAGAAGATATTATTTTACATAATGTAGGTGGTTGAGGAGACAATATTCTCATGAATCGCAACAACAACCAAATCGAAGGAGTCTTAGGAAATCTTGGCTAGCTCCTTCTAGGATATCGACAAGGTGAAGTTGGTGCATTTGTAGATTCTAAGAAGGTACTTTGAGAAATTGCATATGAGCGAGTCAGGGTCCATAAGCAACTTCCTCACCAAGACAATGGATGTCATCAACCAGATGCGGTTGAATGGGGAGAACATGGCAAATCAGAGGATTATGTAGAATATACTGAAGAGCCTACCAATAAGGTTCAACTCAGTTGTGATAGCAATTGAAGAATCGAGGGATTTGATAACCCTCTCTATGGATGAGATCATGATTTCTCTGCAAACACATGAGCAAAGGCTGAGCCACTTAGCTCAGTCCTCACTGGAACAAGTGTTCAAAGCACAGGTCTCATTTTGAGATAGTAGCAAATAAGACTCCCACCAAGGAGCCTCAGGTTCTCAAGGACGAAGGGGCATAGGCAAGAATGGGAAAGGCCAAAATGAAGGAGGAAGGTCAATTTCTAATGATGGAGAGACTAGTTGCAACTTCCATCAGCAAGGAGAAAGAGGCAGTGGCAAAAATCAGCAAGGAGGTTCTAATTAGAGGAGGGATAAATAAAAGATCCAATATTATTACTGCAAAAATTTTGGTCACTATATCTCTGAGTGCAAAAAGAATATGACCAAGGATAACAAACAACAAGCACACTACACAAATGAGCATGATAATGGAGAGTGTAGAGATGTTGGTGGAAATGTTTTGTTGACTTGCAGTATTGAGGAGAAGAGCTAGAAGAATGTTTGGTATCTTGACAGTGGTTGTAGCAACCACATGACGGGGAACAAAGAGATGTTCTCACAATTGTATGAAACAATCCAATCTAAAGTGAATATGGGGAACAACAACAAGGTTCCTATAACAGGTAAAGAAAAATTTCTTATCTGCACTAGGTAAGGTAAAAAGAATAAGATAATCAATATCTATTATGTGTCTAGTTTGAAGCACAATTTGCTACAACTTGTGCAGATGAGGTGCGTTTTTTAATTCAAGGATGAAGTTTGTACCATCAAAGAAAAGGAGAATGGGAAGATTACAATTGTGTCCATGACAAAGAATAATATGTTTTCGCTATATATTCAGAATGAATTGTTGATGTCATTTAGTGTAGTTGAGAAGGATACTACCTAGTTGTGGCATCTCAGATTCAATCACCTGAGTTTCAATGGCCTAAACTTATTACAAAATAAGAATATGGTGAAGGGTTTACCCCTTATTGAGTAACCAAATCAAGTTTGTGAAGGTTTCTTAGTTGGTAAGCAGCACAAGGATGCATTCCCTATAGGATAGTCTTGGAGAGCTTCACATCCATTGGAGTTGATGCATTCCGACATGTGTAGTCTAATGTAGACTAGCACATTTGTCAGTAACAAATACTTTTTGACTTTGACAACTTCAGTCGAAGGACGTGGGTATATCCCATCAAACAAAATTCAGAGGCATTCGGTAAATTCAAGGAGTTCAAGACTCTAATTGATAAACAGAGCAGCTACCAAGTGAAGAATCTTAGGATAGATAGAGGAGGTGAGTATATCTCAAATGAATTCCAAAATTTTTGCAAGAAAAATAGAATTTGCAGGCAGCTTACTACCAGATATATACCACAGCAGAATGGTATAGCTAAGAGGAAAAATAAAACAATCATGGAGATGGAATAGATCACGCTAAAGGCAAAGAATTTCCCATATTATTTATGTGCAAAAGTTGACAGTTGTATAGTATATCTGCTGAATCGATGTCCCACGAAGAGTGTGAAGGAAAAAATTTCTTAGGAGGCATGGAGCAAGAAGAAGCCAAATGTTTCTCACTTAAGATTTTTTGGGTGCATAGCATATGCACATGTTCCAGATGAGAAGAGGAAGAAGTTGGACGACAAAGCTAAGAAATGCATCTTCACTGGGTATAGTGAAGAATCAGAGGCATATATGTTGTATAATACTATGACGAATAAGTTGATTATCAATCAAGATGTGAAATTCCTGGAGGATGAATCTTGGAACTAGAAATCAAAGACTGATCAGCCAGAACCAACAGTCATTGAGTTCGAGGACGTGTAAGAGGAACATGTGCATCATCCTACAACTTCAAGCAACAAATCTGGAGCTAATAGTAGCACCACCTCATCATCATAATAATCTTATCTTGCAAGCAGAATCTCCAATCTGAGGACACCCACAAATATGAGGAGCTTGCAAGACATTTATGAGGTAACCTAACATCCAAAAGAAGAACATTCTAATTTTGCTTTATTTTATGGGTGTGATCCAATTTTATTTGAAGAAGCAATTTAGAATAAAAAATGAGTAAAGGTGATGGATGAGGAAATTGAAGCCATAGAGAAGAACAAGACATGGTAGTTGACTTATCTTCCAATAAGGAAAAATACCATTGGGGTCAAATGGGTATACAAAACTAAGTTTAATGCCCAGGATGAAGTTGATTGGCATAAGGTCATATTGGTGGTAAAAGGCCACAAACAGAAGTTAGGCATTGACTATCATGAGGTGTGTGCACCTATAGCTCGACTTGACATAGCCAGGATGATCCTAGCATTGACAACCCATAAGGGTTGGAATGTGTACCATATGAATGTCAAGTACGCCTTCCTCAATGGAGTTTTGGAAGAAGAGGTCTACATAGACTAGCCACCAGGCTATGAGTTGGAAGGACAAGAAGGTAAAGTCCTAAAGCTGAAGAAGGCCTTGTATGGGTTGAAGCAAGCATCTAGGGCTTGGTACAGTTGGATTGATGCTTACTTTCAAGAGAATGGGTTCATCAAATACCCATATGAGCACACCTTATACTTGAAGCAAAATATAGAAGGGAAGATGATAATTTTTTCCTTGTACATAGATGATTTGATTTATACTAGAAATAAAAATGTGATGTTTGACAAGTTTAGAACAACCATGATAAATGATTTCGAGATGATGGACTTAGCGCTGATGAAATACTTTCTAGGTATTGAAGTTGTCCAATCTACAAATGACATCTTCATATCTTAGGGTAAGTATGCAAAAGATGTCCTGAAGAGGT
Source organism: Wollemia nobilis (assembly GCA_028583015.1). Taxonomy (NCBI): domain Eukaryota; kingdom Viridiplantae; phylum Streptophyta; class Pinopsida; order Araucariales; family Araucariaceae; genus Wollemia; species Wollemia nobilis. The sequence goes on along the minus strand of JAQPPZ010003246.1, from coordinate 8,199,643 downwards.
TTAAGATGGAGGACAACAAACCTGCCATCACACATGCTACCATAGGTCTAAATCTGGGCAAGATGGATTCCTGCAAAATATTGATCCAACCTTATTTAAGAGGTTAGTTGGCAGTCTCATATACTTGACTACAACTAGACTCAATCTGATGTTTTGAGTGAACCTGATTAGCAGGTTCATGGAGACTCCAAAGGACATGCACTAGCAAGCAGGCAAAAGGATTTTGCACTATGTCAATGTGATGCAGAACCATGGAATTTTCTATACCAAAAAAGCCCAGCTAAAACTGGTTGGCTACACAAATAGCGATTGGGTTGGCAGCACTGATGATTGAAAGAGAACTTTTGGCTATGCTTTCCATCTTGGATCGAGAGCAGTTTCATGGTTGTCCAAGAAGCAACCGATAGTTACATTTTCCACTACAAAGGCAGAGTATGTTACCGCTACATCAGTTGCATGCCAAGCAATAGAGCTACGAATAATATTAGGTGAGCTGGATCATCCATTAGAATCCATAGCACTATTAAAGGATCTATTTTTTCATGGTATGACAAAGCATATTGATATCCGCTACCACTTCATCAGAGAGCTTGTGAAAGCTGATGAAATTGTGTTATTATTTTACAGGTCAAAAGAATAGATAGCTGATATTTTTACAAAAACTTTTAAGGAGGAAGACTTTAAAAGGCTTCAAGAAATGTTGGGTGTCAAACTCTTTGTGAAATCTGGTTTAAAGAAGGGTGATAGAAAATTAAATCAGATTTGATTCCTAACAGATCAGATCACCATAAATTTGATCATCACAATTTTTAAGCATGTACAGTTAAGTTGGTAGTTGCAATTCGGCGATTGGTCAAAAACCCTAATGTGGTGCATGTCAGATGATAAGTCTTATCCTCCCTCGATGTTCAGAAACCCTAATGCAACGCATGTTAGAGGATAAGCCTTATCCTCCCTTCCACCCGGCTATAAAAAGTGGAGTGGTCTTTCAGAAGTAATATCAGGGAAAATTGTAGAGCAAGGGGTAGCAGATCAGAGTTGAGTAGAGGAGTCGGAGCAAAAGTCTCCCCAAAACTCCTCTGGTATTAATCTTGCAACTATGTTACAGATGTCTAGGTAAAGTTCGATATTGCATTGTAAAACTGCATTGGTAGTCTTTTTATTTTGAGTGAATAAAATATGTATTTTGTGGACGTCTTGTCTCATTATTCATTTTTCATTCACTTGTTGCACCAAGACTTGGGTGCATTTTGCTCGTGCGCTTTGCCCAAGCGCACCCTCCAAGTTACGCCTCATCAAGTGAGGCTCACCTTTCCTGTGCACCCCAAGTGAGGCGCATCTCACTTGTGCGCCCAAGACTAAGCGCATCCTCGCTTTGCCCCCAATCCTTGGTGTATATCCAACTTGCACCCAACCCCTGGCGCATGCTCCCTTTGCGCCTGATCCTTGGTGCAACTTCCAAGTACGTCCGAACTTTGGGGCGAGCTAAACTTGTATCCAACCTTTGGTGCAAACACCTTTTGCACCTGAACCTTAGCACATCTCCATTTGCACCCGAACATCGACACAAACTCCACTTGCACCCAACCTTTGACACAATATAAACTTGAACCCAACTTTTGGCGTAAACATATTCTGCACCTGACCTTCGACGCAATCTCCAAGTGCGCCCGAACTTTGGTGCAGTTCAAACTTTCTCCTGACTCTTTCAGAAGCCATCGTCAACGTTTACATAAAAAACTAGCGTCAGCAACGGTAGACCACAGGAATGTTGGACGACAGGGATCTTCGACTTCCTGGAAGACCCCGTTAACTGTACTATAATTCTTTCACTCTACTTTTTGTTCTTTATTAGCTGGCCACACAAATATTTTTGCTACTATATTATAGGATGCGTTTGATTTACCGGAATGGCTTCTGTTGGACAAAGATAGTAAAAATAGCTGCTATATTCTACATAATGTTTGAAAATAAATATAGTTTTATTCGATGTAGAATGAAATCGAATGAATTTCAAAATGAAAGATAGAAGAAAAAATATATTATCATTAAAAAAAAGCTTTATTTAATGATTTTGTTAAAATAATAAACAGATAAACCACCTTATTGTGTAAAATATGTAGCGAAAAAGAAAGAATATCAATATCTAATTTATTTATACCAACTTTATTGAAAATCAAACTTTTTAAAATATTATATACAAAAATTTAACAAATTTCACCATATATTTTATTAATATCTAATTTCATAATCATACCTTTTGTATTTTATTACCTAGACATTGAAATGAAATAGACTAACCAAACATAGTTTGAATGGTAGAGGGTTCATATAATTTAGAGGATATTATTTTGTTTTGTTGTTTTTTTTTATAAAATATTTAATAGTGAATTATTTGATGCAGTCTAAATTTAAACCTTTTTAATAATGATCAAGTTATTAAAAAATATTCATTTTTTAAATTCTTATTTTTAATGTCAAATATTATTACAAATATAATAATGTCATTACAATTACAATTACAATTACAATTCCCCTTTTTTCTAAAGCGCATTTGACATGTCAGAGAAAGTCTGTCATGGAATGATGACCTCCACTTCCACTTCCACTTCCACTATCGTCAAGTACTAGTGAGCGTCCATATGAGCCTTGATTCTCTTTATTTAAGATTTGGCACAATGACTGGTATTGATGATATATTTTTTACGCTGCAGCTTGTGCCACGGCTGGGTTCATGTACTTGCTCATATTATATTGTTTTGGGTGTCCTTGCATATATTCTTGCGGGTATAGAACCAAGCTGAGAAATAAATTCAATTTAGAGGAAGCTCCAATACCAGATGCGATCGTTCATTGCTTTTGTGAGTATTGCTCATTGTGCCAGGAATACCGGGAGCTTAACAATCGAGGACTCGATCCAGCCCTTGGTACAATATGTTTTATCCTTGCCTGCAAATATGAATTACACAGATTGTAGTAGTTCCATGGTATTGTATATAACTTGAAATGATAATGGTCCAGGATGGACTGGAAATATTGCAAAACAGCGGCAACAGCAGCAGCAGGCTGCCATGGAACCTCCAGTGGGTCAAGCCATGTACAGGTGACAAAAGGGACATATATATCCGTTGGTGTTCGATGACTACAAGTAAAATTGCATCGTGAAGTAAATTGTTTGTTGTTTAGAGTAATTAGCCTCGTTAGTCGGTTGAAAAGCCTTTGAACATGTACATAAATTTAGTTATATAAATTTAAATTTAATTTTTTTAATTTATAATTTAACTTAAAAGATGGGTTTGAAAGGATTGTTTTTATTTTTATATTAATTAGTAATATTGAGTTATTTGAATTTTGGTGTGATTTATATCACCCATAAATTCAACCATTAAATCATGATTCATTGACAAATTAACAAACAAATTATTTAGATATAATTTGAATGGTCTTAACAATAAATATTTTGGAATAAAATGTTTAAGGTTTAATCATTAAGAAACATGACTGTATACAATTTTTAGGCAATGCATAAAGATTGTTTATGCAAACATTAAATTTATTTAAATTTTGAAATGATATTTTTATAAAGTATTTAAATTAAGTATTATAGTAGACACTTAATGATATTGTGTACAATTGTTCCTATTGAATGGTTTAAAGTTTAAATAATTATAATTTAATCTTAAAAACTGATTATTAATTGAATTTAAAAAATTATTAAAATTTATATTATAATTAGTTTAATAATAGATAAATCAGTCTATTTATAATTAGTGTTTTAATATATATTTATAATATTAGAACGATTTTTTTGAAGTAAAAAGTGAATAATACTTAAATTAGTGCATATTTATAAATTTAAAACAATAATGAAATAGGAAAATCTTCATCAATATTCTAGTTTTAAGAAATACTGCCACCCAAAATAGGATTAGGTTTCCAATAATTATAATAGTATCCTCTATTAAAGTTAAAGATATGTCATGTCCCAAACTTTTCATCCTATTTGTGAGTATTTTTTCTGCACCTAACTTATTAAGGAATTATCCTAAACTTCAACAATGGATTTTAGGATATTCAAGATAGGATGTATGCTCATCACTATATTGCTATTCCACTTTGATACATATTGAGGCACACCTATCCCTACCTCTTACACATGTCTGGTTGTTTAAGTATACTAGGTGTATTACTCAGTCTTCCAAGATATCTTTTTCATTATTCCCAATGAGCTAGCTTACCCCCCTTTCATCCTATAAAAATAAATGTGCTTTAATCCACATACTACATAAGTCCATTTGTGTAGGTGCTAAAACCATGTAAGAATTCAACTATCCTTCTCATCTTCATTGCGATGAGCTAACCATCCCAATAATAGGCCTCTCCCAAAAAATTATCTATGGAAATATTATGCTTGGTCCCTTCATCTTCTAAGTCCAATATTATTAAGGTACTTCATATCTGAAAATTACTTCAGCATATTGTATTTCAAGAGTTATATTTTATACACCCAGGTGTTGTGGGTGAGTTGGAGAGGAGAGGGCAATCCTCAAAGGGAGGTCCCAGGTTCGAATCTCCACCCTACCAAAAAGCTAAATTAGGTACCCAAAATCCAATTGATAATGTTGGTACGGGCAGGGCTGGGTGCGACCCCCGGGTGACTTTGACGGTGTAGAATCCCTGTTCGTGGTCTCTTAGACCAAGGCTGCCTCGCAAAGGGTTTTTCGCTTATTAAAAAAAAAGTTATATTTTATAGCAATTAAGCTTCATATTTAGCATGATTAAATCATAAGATTAATTCAACTTCCTTTCTATACCAAAGTACAAATTACTCCAATTGCATTGTCTAGGTTATCATACAAGGCTTATATCAAAATCAAGGAGTTCATATCAATTAATTGGTGCATATCCTTTGAAAATATGAATCCATAATAAATTTTCCATTGAATTAATGAACTTAGAAATTTTATTATCATAACATTGATAGTGCACCCATAGGAAAATATATCACACACATGATCTTAAAAAAACTTATTTATCCTGGGAACCCTCATGGGGAATAAACCCAACCATAATTTTTTTTTTATCTTATTTCATAAAAAATGGTTCTATACATTGAGTCAAAGGTATTCCATAATGCCTTTTCTCCCATTTTAAGTGTTCTATAACTCTTATAGAATTTCATTATGAATATATCCCTTGATTCATAATTACAATTTGATTTCATAATTTGGGTTAAAGATACCCCATAATACCTTTACCTCCATCATAAGATATCCATACCTCTTGTGATATTAAAAAAGGATTTTTTTTGTTACAATATGAATACATCCATTAATTCATAAATACAACTTGATTTCACAATTTGCGTCAAAGATATCCCATAATACCTTTACCCTCATCATAAGAAGTCCATGCTTATTGTGATATTACAAAAGAACCTTTTTGTCTTTTAATTCACAATAAAATATAATTCCAACTTTCAAAATTCACCATCCTTAATATTTAACACAATACAAGATCATTTTAGAACATTATTTTACTCACATCCAGTAAATCAAACATAAATAAGGCATTTAAAGATTAAGTTAATCAGATCATTTCACGAAAGCACTATGGAATCAACACTTTTTATGGAAATAAAGTATACCACATGAAGTTTTATAGCACTAAGTGTGAAAGTACACATGATAATGTTAAGGTCATTCACCTATTACAAAGGGGCTTATTTATACGATGGAATTTTTTTCACTCCAATCAGTATTTCCAACAAACGCAAATGCTTCTTGCACTAATTAATCAACAAAGTATAATCAAAAACCAAGTTTTCTTTCTCCTTGTTTCAGCCAAGGGAACTGCAATAGAAAGGTTCCTCTAAACTGATTTCTACAACACCTCAAGTCATTGTGAGTGTAATTAATGTTCTCTAAATTTAGGCAGTTACATAAATTTTTATCATACCTCAGGAACCTCAAAATATGTCACACAAACAATTAATTCCAAATAATGAGCCTCCTATATTTTTCTAAATAAAAAGTATTTCTAGACCTTCATACTTATATGAACCTTATTCAAGTAAAATACGTTGAATCAATATACCCAAGTTTAAATCAAAATGGACATAAACACTTATATTCACCGTGGTAGAAACAAGTAGTTTAAGGTCTCTTCATCATGTTTAATTTACTTTTTTATCCATACAATATAAAAATAGTTAGGTCTTTATTGAAAAATAATAATAAAATAGGACTTATCATCAATGTATTGGGTGCTCTACTTAATATATATAAGTTTATTAAGACCTACATCAGGATTCTTCACTCAACTAACTCCTAGAAATTTCAATCTCATAGATATTATTCGTATAACTCACTTCCTTAGAGATAAAATGAAATCTCCTATGCACTCTCCTAGATATTATACGAAATGATACATCACAGAATCAGAGTATACATCACCAGTGGTATAGTTGACACAACATGTAAACATATCCAACCAAAATAATTACATATATATATATATATATAATGATTCATCACAGAATCAGAGTATACATCACCAGTGGTATAGTTGACACAACATGTAAACATATCCAACCAAAATAATTACACACACATATATATATATATATATATATATATATATATATATATATATATATATATATATACATACATACGCATATATAGCTGCATGTATACATATATATACATGCACATATATATGCGTATATAACAAGCTAAGAGCCCTAAATTGAAACATCTTCCATTTTTTTTAAAGAGATATAGACTTCAAACAAACAAAATCACAAACTATATATATAACTTTAATTCAAGTTGAAATCATTCAATAAGAACATCATTCCAAATATCAAACCAAAAGGAAAAACAACTTATTCGAAGCCAAATTGGTTACCACCACAATATTATGGTAGGGTTCCACTATCTTCTTCTTGGTTGCTTACTCCAATAAAGCACGGTATGATGGTTAGGTTCCACTATCATCTTCTTTGTTTCCCATTAAAACTTTTCTTTTTCCTCTCATTTGCCTTTATTTCTCCCAAATGTCACACTACCTTTTCCATTATCCCCTCATTTCGGGTGTTTTCATTGGGTTGAACGTTATCCCTCAAGCATGGTGGGGGTGGGAAGCAAGTACAGCAACTGGTGGGAAGCAAGTACAGCAATTGCATGTCCCCCTCATTTTATGGAGTATGATGAAGTATTAAAATTGGCCAACATAATTATAGGTTCACTCAACTCTCTCTCTCACTATAGTATTGACTTGTAAATTTAAATATTTTCACTTACTTTATCCACTAGATTACCATCAAAATTACCATAAGGTGATATTGCAACTAATTTTACAACACCAAATTATTAAGTTTTGAAGTAATAAACTTATTCATTGGGAAGTACATTTCCTTCCAAGGTAGACAATAGAGAACAATAATCGTCAATAACGTTATTTATGAATTTCCTTAATCATTATGAAAATAAGGTAAGAAATAATGATGATATTTCCTTATTAATACCAAAGCCATTTTGTAGATCAAAAGATAATTTCTTTATAATCTTTCCATAACAAACAATGAGATCAAACATTCCTTCTTTCTTGTAATTAATCTCTATATACCAATGAAATATCATCTAGAAGAAGATGCTATCAAATAAACACACATCCATTCCCTTTATTATGGTATCCCATTCTCGATGGTTAGCTCTTTCTTCCACTCACAAGGAAGCATGTTCCTATAAACATGCAAATCCATTAGTAGGATCATATTTTTCATAAAATATATAATCATATATTGCCTAAACCAGTCTTGAAATAGTCAATCATTTTATCCACAAAATACCATAGCCATTCATGAGTCCATATTAGAAATTTTGCCAAGGAAGGGTCATGACATCCTACCCCCATTAGGCTTAACACAATCCTCTATGTTTCATCAAAGTTCAAACATAAAACAATAATTATATATCATTTTCAAATAGAAATGAAAAATGTTTCTACATGTCTGCCACTTTTTTCCAAGTGGTAATTCTCTCGAAATAGCGGTCCCATTGGACCTTATTTTGTACCAAATTACCTTTTATTATTTCCTTGGAGTAGAAATCAAAGATATTCACTAGATGTACCTCAATGGCCTTTGGATCCACCATATGCAATTTAGAAACATCCCACACATGATCAAGATTAGCAATGTATTTTCTAAGCAAAGATATGAAAGGTGTCATGAATATTCAATAAAGTAGGTGGTAATTCAAGTATATATGCCATAGTACTAATCATTAATGTGATGTCGAAGGGTCCAAAAAAATAAGGATTAAGTTTTGTTGACTTTATGGCACTCTTCTTTGGTCTCACCCTTAGAAACAGTTTGTCACCTACCGAAAACTCTCTTGGTGATCTCTTAAGATTAACATAACTTTTTTGATGATCCACAACTTCCTTTAGCCTCTCTTTGATCATCCTTAACTATTTATCCATTTTCCTAACCATGTTTGGTCCAAGCACAACTTGGTCCTCTAGATTTTCCCATGACAAGGGTGTCATACATCTTCTACCATACAAAGATTCAAAAGGAACCATGTCCAATGTTGAATGATGGCAATTATTGTATGTAGATTCTACCAAGTGTATATAGTCTTTCCAATGAGACTTTTGATCCATATAGTACATACAAAGCATGTCCTCCAATAACTGATTCACCTTTTTGTTTTCCCATCAATTTTTGAATGATATATTGAAATAATACTTAATGTGGTACCTATGGTAGGGTGTAAATCTTACCAAAATTTAGATTAAACCTTGAGTCCCTATCTAAACTAATCACTTCTAGGAAACCATGAAGTCTGAATACTTTCTTGGAAAATCTATTAACCATTGTTGGAACTAAAAAATAGATGAGATATATTACACATGAAAAGAGTACAATATATAGGCATAAGCCTATATGAAAAATATGACAAGTGTCAAGGAACATGATAAATGTCAAAAAGAAGGTATAGTGCACATTATAATATTCTAATATTCCCCCATAATGTGCACTATCGTAACTATAGAGAAAAAATAAGTCAACATTAGATAACATTCCCCCTTAATATTTTTTCTAAAATAACCTTAACATCCTCATTTATTACATAATTTAGACTAGGTCGCGTTCTTTGCACTTGGATCTCCAATGGTGAATAATGCTAGATCAATAGTATATACCTCTCGGTCTATTGCCTCAGGGTCAGCCACTTCCTTGGATCTATTGCCTCTAGGTGGGTCAGCCACTTCCTTGGATTTATTTCCTCTGGGATAGTCATCTAAGTGCCTCAAGGTCATCATGGTTGCCTTAGGGTTAGCCACTTTTGGGTTTGTTTCCTCTATAAAACACCAACTTCATAAAAATCTACACAACATGAACTATAAAAAATAACAACCATCAGCAAGATGGGTCTCCATAAAATAAAATGTAGATCATATTATGCTCTCCATGAGTAGTATGCATGCCATCCAACTAGCACTTACACGATCATAGTCACAATGTGTATTCTCAACCAAATTTAGCCACGCGATGCTCCACTTGATCTCTACTCACTCAGATCTGACGTAATTCTAGTAACATATCTTAAAAAGAACTTTTTATTTCTCCATCATAGCTCTAAAAATCAATGCTCTCCTAGACTACAGTAGTGGGAGATCACCGGTAAATGTTGCAATCATTGGTAAATGCTGCTATCATTGAAGATATTAAAAAATGGAAAAATATCCTTTTGATGCTCAATAGATAAGAGTGGGGTAGACTTACTAAAACCCTCAAGGTGAAGATCCAAATGCATTCCATAATGACCATGTGTTCCAGATTCGAGGAATATAGGGTCCACATAGGGCTGTCAACAATGCGTGCAAAAGGAACCAAACCTCCTAGACACAGTCGGTCCACCGCCATAGCTACACAGAAAAAGTCAAGAGGGCTACAAATGCATCAATAAAGGTTTTATTAATAGTCACTATTCATTTAACCTAACCAAATTGTACCACATGGCACTTTAGAGTCTGCTTTCTCCACCAATTTTTTAGTTTTTAAATCAACACGGGGTCCATGACATCACCGCTTGTGTCTCATTGGCAAGAAAAAATAGCAATAACATCAATATCAATTTTAATAGTAATAATAATCTAGGAGTAGCGATGACAATGGTGATGTAGGCGGTAAAAAACACACTCGTCAACTAATGGAAATACAAGTATGGATAAATGACGTCCCACACGCTACCCATTTCCATAGGAGACTATCAACATCTCTCGATACAAATTGAAGAAACATTGAAAAGAATATGTTATTTGTTGGATCGTGATACCTGCAAATTGCAATCTCCCACCTTGGAAATATTAATGAAAATTGATGCACTACATGTCATCTCCCATTCTGCAATTCCATTATCATGAAACATGAATATCAAAAACTACTAGATCACAAACTAGTAAAAAAATAGGCAGCACTGACGATTGACTTGGGTAAAAAAAATTGCTCCTCTCCTCGGGCGTTAAGTATTCGAAGTCAAGAATAGAATAAAAAAACCATGCTTTCATTCTCCACATTGCAATGTCAAAACTCAAGCATAAATCTCAAATGCAGCTTCTATTCAGCAAACATCATGGCAGAAGCTACCACAGAATGATGATGAGCATATCATTGTGGTGCTAAAATCTTATGCACTAGATTTCTTTAAGAGTGAGATGACATTATTTTTTACATCAAATCGTGTCAAGAAGTCATGAATATTACAGCAATCCTACACTGGGCTTGCCATGCCTCCATGCAATGTCTCTGGTTGTAGTACAATCAAGGATTTTTATGTCCAATGGACCTGGGGCTCTGGCTACATCATCATAAACTATTGCAACCACAATGTGAATTTTATTCTATAGAAATTCTTTAGGCGATAAATCTTCACAGCAATAAGATCATTCAAATATTGGTGTGTTTTATGATCACCATGGAGCTATAGATTATCATGACCAATAATAATGGATGACTTCATTAGGAAAGCGAAGGGCATCTAGGTCTAGCTAAAAACTAAAATCATGCTTTACCTTGGGCACGTACATGGGACACATCATTGATGACCATGTTTTCCATTGCAAAAACATCATGGAATATAATAAAATCATAAAAATACAAGAAACCACTCCATAACGCACTAGGTCATGAAATATTAGTATGTTTAGATTTCCCAAAAAATGGTTATTTTCTTGTTTACAAAAATGTTGCTCCTACAATCACCGGGCGTGACTCCACCAATGCTCTTGATCATGGGTTGTCTACTATGACTATATTATCAACAACATCCACCTCAGAATGTAGTTGTTATTTGCATCAGTACGAATAGGTCCCTTTACTCCACTATGGATCAATCTACCATAACCAACACCAACACCATCATGAACAGACTGGGAAAAATTACCTATAAGATCTATAAATATAAAAAAATAGAACACACTGAATAATTGATTATAAGGGGAGCATTAGTAGAGGTACTATCCATAGCAAGAAACTATTCTTTGGCTAGATACATGAATGGTATTTTTACACAAAATTGTACAGCTTTAGATTTCATCTGCTCATTATATTTTAGCATGCTTGAGTAAAAATATAACTATGGTCTATGCCATTATGGTGGTCATTGTGTGCTCCTATCATGTACTACGAGAAAGGCTTCTTCCAATAATGGTTCCTCTACATAATGGGGATAACTGGTATCAAAAAAGAACCTCCAAATAAATTGGCCTCCCTTGAGTAGAAAACTAAAACAAAGATAAAAATACGAAAATAAAATATGACAATCTACTTCTCAACATCTCATGACTCCAAGCAATGAAGCTTCAGGGTAGGCATGAGTTCTTCTCCACTACTTTTTGGTTTCTTATCCACAAGAGTGGAGATCATACTCCCTAAGCAATAGAGAAAAATTTGAGGGAGGACAAAAATGAGGGGGGAGATTTTCATGAGGGAAATCCCCCCTCAAGGGATTATATAGGGTGAGAGAGTTCCTGTGCTCTGATACCAAATGTTGGGACTAAAAAATATATGAGATGTATTAATACAAGAATAAGTACAATATATAGGCATGAGGTCTATATGATAACATGACAAGTGCCAAGGAAACATGTCATAAATGACAAAAAAAGTACACATTGACTCTAACAATGTTGGTACTGAAATATATGAGATGTATTGATACAAGAATAAGTATAATATATAGGCATGGCATATATATGATAACATGAAAAGTGTAAAGGAAACATGTCATAACTGACAGACAAAGTACACATTAACTCTAACATTCCCCCTTAATATGTACTTTTATAAAAAATAACCCTATCATCCTCATTTATTACATGATTTGGTCTAGGATCATGCTCTTTGCGCTTGGCTCTCTAACTATGAATAATGCTAGATAAATAGTGTATACATTTCAATATGTTGCCTCAGGTTCAGCCACTTCCATGGGTTTTTTGCCTCTGGGTCAACCGTATTAGTGGCTCAGGGTTAGCCACTTCTGGGTATGTTACCTCTACAAGTCATCCTCTAGGTATATTTCCACTCATAGATCATTGACTAGGTTCACCATGAATAGGATTCTTCCTCATGGTGAAACTCAATCTAGAAGGTGTCAGTATCTACTGAAAATGCACCTTAGTACAAAATAAAATACAAACCATATAAGAATTTTGATCTATGCTGAAAATGCACTCAAAAAATACAATAAAATGAGCCATAGAATCCAAATTTGAAGGATAAGAAGAAATAAGAGAATAGAATGTTCTGAAGTGTCTTCGTTTGAAGTTTTCATAAGATGATCCAAAAAAATCCTCGAATAGATTCTAGGGTGTCTATGTATGTAGTCCCTAGAGTAGGTGTCCTTATTGTGACCATCTCATCCCACTAGAATGCATGGGTAACTAGTCATTGCATACACTAGGTGCTATAGAGAAGTTGACTAGGTACTAAGATCACATACAAGTGTTTCGAGAGTGTCGAGTTCAACCAAGAGTGCACTTTATGATACAAAAAAAAATTAGGATAAAAAAGATAAATGAAATATCCTCAAAATTACAATTGGACACCACCAATGCATCCATCTCAAAAAAAAAATTCTGATGACTATAAATACCCCTATGTTCATATGTCAATGGGTCCTTCATCTTTGGGAAAAACAACATGCCTCTCTAGGAAAAAAATACACATCAGAAATATTCTCCTGGCATCGCTCTATGGCGGAATAAAAAACTATCTTCAAATTTTCCCTCACAAAAGAATTACATGGACCATGTGGGCCTTCATCTTTGAAATTTTAAAAATTACAATATTCCCCATATAATGAGAAATAAAGTGGTTTCCTCCACTTTTTTTTTAAATATGCTCCTTGATTTTAAATAAATTTTCCCTTTAATATGCATTTTAATATTGTACTCCACTAAAGCAAAATATTAAAAAAAAAATGAGCATGTGTTCAATAAGCATATTTTGCCATTTCAAGGAGCGTGCCCTCATTTACATGATTTAAATAAAGGTATTTAGTCTTCACATATTGGTATATGTTATATTGAAAAATTTTGAGAAATGGTTTCACAATCAAATCCCACCGCGTCTGCTCCATTTATTGGTAAAATTCAATGGGAGAGCCTATGTTTATCCCGTGCATTCAAAACTTCCACTCTGACATGTTGTTTGATGCCCATCCAATGGGTTTGATATACCTTCATCACACACTACAAAATTGGCACTACCATTACTCCCTGATAGTGGATTTCGCAAAATCTCGACTTACCCTTCAAAAAAAATTATCATAGGAAAACTAATTTTTAACAGCAAAAAATGGTGAAATAAATGATCATGGTAGATGTGAGTTGGAGCAGGGGTGGGTCTTGAGCATTGGTATCATCTCCTTGTGCCATAAATTCCCCATCATCTGATATTGAAAGAGACTCCTCCTTGTTTACCTCTTGTTTTGTGAGATGAATTCAAATTCAAAGAGCACGCAACGATTCTTCCAGCCCTAGCACAAAAATAGAAATATCAAAGATAACAAAGGGTCTTCAAAGTCTATGTGCATATTTTTTAGAGATGTAGATCATCTCAAAATACTCCTCCACTAGAACTGCAATGATTTATAAAAGATAAAGTGGTAATATTTAATTACCATCATTGCATGGAGCTTCCATGGCAAGCTTATAAAGCTCGTAGAACTGCAACTACACATAATTTGGAATCCTCTAAGAGGAATGGTCGACCATAGTTGCACATAAGAATCCACAGTGCCAAAAGCTTCATCTAATTTCATGTTATTCAAAAATACATAAAAAATAGCGCCCGATGAGGTTCTTTTAAAAAATAATTGGCAACATACTCAGCCCATGGATCTGGTCCTAATGGGACTCTAGTTTGAGCCATCAAGAAAAACACTTTCAAAACCTTACTTCTACCACCAAAATCACCTCGTACACAAAATTCGCATGGTATATTGTTCTGGATATTCTCTTACAGCTTCATCACTTCTTCTATGCACCATGGGGGCTGAAACATCATGTGTGTAGTGAGCTGATGTCCAACTTCTCCTATGGTGTAGGTGGTATTCATTAACTGATCTCATAGTTCATTCCCGTGCATGATTTCATTAGCAATGCACAATCAGTGATGAGTAATCAAAGAGGTCTATGAAATACTTCCACATGTTCACTATCTGTAGATATACCCTCAAATTGTACACCAAATACCTCCACCATGAAATTCACTTACAAGGCAAAAACTAGACCAAAAAATGGTATAAAATCTACTAGGGGCTGCATTCTATAAGTTGCATTGGAGTTGGCTCATCAAACTACTACAACTCTATAAATATCGCTAAAGTATTTGTATTGTACTGAAGTCTTGCAAAAGAATTCATATTCGTAGTCGTTAACCAAAGTTTTCGAGCATCATCATTGCACCATTTCCATATCCATTGAAGGAGATAACATCACAAAAAATCTAACTCTACTCAAGAAAATCCAATACATTGATCTTACTCCTCTGGTATGCTTTTCTCATTTGGGGATTCACCGGTAGAACAACAAGTAGAGTTTCATATTTCAAAATTGGGATGTCAAGTATGGAAAATTTTTAGTGCACTTTGTGTGTTTTGAATGGTATTTGCTACTATGCAAAACTTGTAATCTACTCCAGATTTCATAGATGCCACCTCCTGCCAAAATTATACTCATGACATCATCTAGGGAAAATTTGCTTTAGACACTACTCCCAGTATCATAGAAAAATATGAACCCAATTTCATAGGTGAGAAATTATGAGAATGACATCATCAATCGACATGGCGAAAGACATGAAGATGATCATCTATCCGTAGGTGCTATATTCTACATCGATGAATCGGTCATCTGAAATAGGAATGGAGCATAAAAATAAAGGATTTTGGGAATATCATCGTTTGAAATAAATAACTACAGATGGATCTATCATGCGATACCACCATAGCTCCATAGCTCTATGCCCACATGTTGCACCTTCCTAGAGATGATGTTTTCAGATGGATACCATCACTGCAATGTTCTAATCCACTTTTTTTTTTTTAAATAGCATAAAAAAATATGTGGAGAATATGGATGGACACCATATCTATCAAACACTATATGGTTTAGGATTCATTGATCTAGTTTGAACATCGATCTCTTCTCATGACTCGTAAATTTCTTGCATCAAATAGGAAGCTCATTTTTACCAATATAGATAGTGCTAAGGAACAGTTCCCCATTGGATTTCATCCTTCGACATCCACTTGCATGACTCTCTTAGTGACCTGATATAAAAACAAATTTCTCTATCATTTCTTCAGATAATAGCATGTAGTGCAAAAAATATGAAGTGTGATGCAGGAGCACGTGGTCTACCACCACAACAGACACCTCTCCAAACATAGTGCTCACTATTTATTCTTCTATCTGGTTGTAAATCTACATATCCTTGGGATATTTGCAATACCACATGGTAGCTATAATCATGACAATGATTGGAATGTCCATTTGTGAAGTAGTTTTCATATTCTCCATTACTAATCATAAATATAGTGATGGTTGTACCTGTAACCAAATGAAACACACCATCTCTACCATGTAATAAGAGATGATTGGTACTAGAGATTACTCTTTGAGAGTTGTGTCTTTTCCTTCTTCAAAACTATCTTTGCTAAACCTAGATGAGAAGCAGCTACATCTTCGATTATGGAGCTTCTTCATAAAAATAATGGACTAATTTAAAAATTATGGAAAATGGGTGATAAAAAAACAAGGGAGGGGAGGCAATACTTTGTATAAATTATGTGAAAATTTAGGAATAAAATTGCTTCATCTACATTGTTGGCAGGATGCTATAATCTGTGCCCACAAAACTTTCACCAAAAAATTTAATGAAATAGGAGTCGAACATGAGCTGTTTATCATCACTGGTTCTCTAAAAACTACAAGACTCCTTTTCATGGATACAAAAGCTCACTCTTCGATCCACGTCCACCATTCTCCACTAGGTTCATGGGCAGGGCTGAGAGCGCCTGTGCGCTGGTGATGTGTGGTGGCATGTTACTACCACCTACGAAAGTCAATCACAGAGTATTGCTACCACCATGACAAGAACTCCCCATCGATCTCAGGCCACATGCTCTAGAACACCAATAAAAATTCATCGAAAAAATTTCGTATTGAATAAGAAAAAAAATAGGCTTCAAAATAGTGATATGTATTCTACAACATTGTGAAATGTT
Source organism: Wollemia nobilis (assembly GCA_028583015.1). NCBI lineage: Eukaryota > Viridiplantae > Streptophyta > Pinopsida > Araucariales > Araucariaceae > Wollemia > Wollemia nobilis. The sequence continues at coordinate 8,182,835 of JAQPPZ010003246.1, read as the reverse complement.
GTATTTTTGGCAGCCTCACTAGTCTATGACTACTAGTGTAACTTTTGTATTTTATCATTACGATAAGTTGTTGAGGTTCTCCGTAGATTCTTCATTCCAAATGAAACATAGCAAATGAAACACCTTTTGTGGCTATTGAAACATAGAAAATGAAATACCTTCCATGGCTATTGAAACACAAAAAATGACTATAACTAGTCCACCCCATCATTCTTCAACTTGGGATCATAGATTTGAAAAAAATAGCACATGCGACTACGGTGTGGAGAGCATCCAATCAGAGGGGGGCATGGCACAAGAGAAACTGCACTCCATATTGCATCCTGCGCTCAGCAAGATAGATCGCCACTCCTTGTAGAATTATTGAAAGGAAATCTGGGTGGACTACTATGAGCACTTTAATTTTTTATGTATGTGGAGGTACACAGACCCTCGATATGTTTAAAACCAACACTCAAATTCGACTTCTTTTAGAGTTTCAAAATACCCATTATATCTCCTCCATGGGATCTTTAAAAAAAAATCTAAGAGTGCCCATTTTTTTGTTTTTCTAGTGAGAAACTACTTCTTCGGATAGATACCTCAAGAATTCACTCTAAAAAAATTTAGATCTGGCAGCCATTAATTTCTTTAGACATCTAGTTTATGATCTATCCAATAAATTATGGAGAGCATACTCCCTACGTTTTGATTTTTATGCATGTGGAGGCGCACAGACCCTCGATCTGTTCAAAACCAACGCTTAGATTCAATGGCTTCTTTCAGAGTTTCAAAACACCCATTATATCTCCTCCATGGCATCTTTAAAAAAAAATCTAATAGTACCTATTTTTTCATTTTTCTAGTGAGAAACTACTTCTGATAGATACCTCAAGAATTCACTCTAAAAAAATTTAGATGTAGCAGCCATTAATTTCTTCAGACGTCTAGTTTCTGATCCATCCAACAAAGTATGGGGAGCATACTCCCTAGTTTGAAATGAAAAAATGGGGGGAAAATAAGGGGGGAGATTTCCATGAGGGAAATATCCCCTTAAGGTCACAAGATCAGGAGAGTACCTGGGCTCTGATAACAAATTTTAGGACTGAAAAATAGATAAGATATATTACACATGAAAAGAGTACAATATATATACATAAGCCTATATGAAAAACATAACAAGTGTTAAGAAATATGATAAATGTTAAGGATTATGATATTGATAAAATTTAGATCACTTTTTATTTTTTACAAAAATTTTATTGCTTGGCATGCACTTAATGACATAATTCGCTTATTCAACTTTGTTAACATATAAATTTCATCTATTATCAAAATATAACCTCTAATCATACATTAATAAATCCTAAAGATAAATTTCTATCTCATTATAAATATCAAATATGATTTTAAATTTTCATTCGAACATTAAAATAATTTATTAATTATATTAACAAACTTTAATAAAAAATATATAAGATTCTATAGTACATAAAACATGCCTAAAAAATAATATAAACATATTATCTAGCATAAAAAATCCATGTAATATATAGGTTTTGTCTAATAAAAATGATGGGATGAATATGAAGACATACATATAAACTATCTTATAAAAATAACCTCATCAAACAAGTATCATACATGCATCTCCCAATCAAAACCACTTTATTCATACACAATTATATAAATTTTGAAAGTTAATAAAAATGATAATCATAAGAAAAAATATTATTACTATAAAAAAATATATGAACAAACTAGTACACCTACCCTAATGATGTAGCTAATGTAATAAAGTAAAATATAGTAGGTTTCCACATCCATGACATTGGTCATACTACAATATTATTAGTATAATAAGTAGTATCAACGCTTGCACTAACCAGCACACCTACCTTAATGATGTGGGTAATGTAAAGTTATATAAGATAATATGATTACGCAAGTGTTTATTAATCGATATTAAAGTATTTCAAAATTTAGACATCCTCTTAAATGTTACAAAGTATTACTATTCGAAATATAATTTTTAAATTATTGAGAAAGAAAATTACCAATCAATAACATTCTTTCGTGGAATAATATCATTTCATTTTATAAAAGTATTCTCATTGTACCATCTATTCACGCTCTACGAATATATATTTTGGAATGGGAACAGCCGCACTCGTTCACCCAAAATGTGGGCGGTGGAGGGAATGTGAACGATGACCGCAGTCGCACGCTTCTTTGGTTTTTGGTGTATTTCAGCCTAGGATTCGTTTTTATAAACTCGTGCTCACATTATCATGTCGATGTGATAGTGCAAAATATTTTCCTTATTTTCTCGTCTCACGCGCATTCAACGGGCCCTCATCACTTTCACGCCCTCATCACTTTCACGGCTTAGCTTCCTTTTATCGTATTGGTGGTGGCCAACCTATTGAAGAAAGCAAAACGACTTCCGAACCGCGTCGCGTTTAAAAAAAAAACATTTCGCAAAATTTCTTTTTCGGCTTCGGGAGGAACTTCGGCGGAAGATGAGCTTCGGGAAGAGGTTCGGGGGAAAATCTCCCGAAGTAAATCTACTTCGGGGATCCACTGCCGAAGTGAAACTACTTCGAGAAAAAATGGCTGCTGAAGTAAATACTTTGGAGGAGAAACTACCGAAGTAAAACTACTTCGAGGATTGCCGAAGTAAAACTACTTCGGGGATAAATCTGCCGAAGTAAATGCTTCGGGGGAGAAGCTGCCGAAGTGAAATCACTTCGGGGAAATATGTGCCGAAATGAGTTCTTCGGGCAGGAAAGCTGCGAAGCTCTGCAGCTCTTCGGCAACTTCGGGAAGTGGATGCTAGTTCCACTTCGGGGAGACTAAGTCTCGCACTGTGCTTCAGCACTGACAAACTGGATCCCTTCTGGATCGAATGATGTTTTACCGCTTTGGGGCAAACCCTAGCTGATGAATATCGGCAAACAGGATGATACACAGAGACCCGAACAGCAAAATAATATCTTATATATTCACTCTAAAATCAGATTACAGAGCTTCCTTCTGAAGCGAATACACTTTTCTACAAGATCGAAATCTGCAGGATAAACACTAACTACTTGGAGTCTGCTACTCCACACTCCGGCTGCAAGCGGCTGCTGGTTGCACCTTTTTGCTACTCTGCTGGTGCAAACTCTTGCTGCAGCGGCTCCTCTGTGCTCGCCGTTTCTCTATGCTGCTCTGCTCCAACCTCTAACCTCCTCTCTTCGACTTCTTCTCTCCTTACTAAATGACAAAATGACCCCGGTATTTATAGGCGGGGGATGAGGACAGAAGGCGGGATAAATTTCACCGGCCGACTGACAAGAATTAAATGCAAAAGTAAGGTTCCTGTCCAATCATCGAACGCCCCAGCTACTCGCACGCTTGAACAATAAATGCCCCGATCTGCGCGCCTGAAATATGCTTCGGCTGATTTTTGCTTCGGGGGGCAGTTGGATTTTGCTTCGCGGCAAAGTGTTTTCCGAAGCCCTTTCGAAAGTGCTTCGTGCCGAAGCATTTTTCGAAGGTACTTCGGAAGTGCTTCGCGCCGAAGCATTTTCCGAAGGCAATTCGGAGATGCTTCGCGCCGAAGCTCTTATGGGCGCGAAGTTGGATTTAACATTTCCAACATCCTCCTTTAAATCGAACTTCATGAGTTCTCTAACACCCAGCATGTCTCGCAATCTGGCGAAGTCCTCCTCCTTCAGGGGTTTTGTGAAGATGTCAGCTAGCTGCTCCTTCGACCTGCAAAACTGCAACTGCACTTCGTCGAATTTCACCAGCTCTTTGATGAAATGATACCGGATGTCTATGTGTTTCGTCTGGCCGTGGAATACTGGGTCCTTCGAGAGCACGATGGCAGAGTTATTATCGCAAAATATTGTTGTTGCTGCTTCGGGGGATGATGCAGTTCACACAGAACTCTTCTCAGCCAGACTACCTGACAGTGGCTGAGGTGGCAGCAACGTACTCTGCTTCTACTGTAGATAAAGCAACAATTGGCTGCTTCTTCGAGGACCAAGAGACAACTCCGGATCCAAAATGGAAGGCATATCCCGAAGTGCTCTTTCGGTCATCTACGCTACCGGCCCAATCACTGTCAGTGTAGCCAATCAACTCAAGCTGGTCTTGTCTGGCATAGTGAAGTCCGTGGTTCCTCGTGCCATTGACATATCGCAAGATTCTCTTGCCTACTTGCCAGTGAGTGTCTTTTGGAGTCTCCATAAAACGGCTAATCAGACTGACTCCGAACATCAGATCTTGTCGAGTTGTAGTCAAGTACATCAGGCTTCCAACTAACCTTTTATCAAAAGTTGGATCAACGCTTCTGCTATTGTCTGTCTTGCTCAACTTCAAACCAGTGGCTACCGAGGTGATGGCAGGCTTGTTGTCCTCCATCTTAAAACGCTTCAGGACATCCTTTGCATACTTGCCCTAAGAAATGAAGATGCCATCTGCTGATTGGTCAACTTCAATACCAAGAAAATATTTCATCAGCCCCATGTCCGTCATTTCGAACTCCTTCTTCATGGTTGTTCGAAACAGCGCAAATAGGCTGCTGCTATTGCCAGTATATATCAAATCGTCCACGTACAGGCAAACAATAATGAGCTCACTTGCTTCATTTGTCTTCATGTACAGGGAGTGCTCATATGGGCATTTTTGAAACCCATTCTCCTAAAAATAGCCATCAATACGGCTATACCATGCCCAAGGTGCTTGCTTCAAACCATACAGGGCCTTATTTAGTTTTAGGACTTTGCCCTCTTGGCCTTCTATCTCATATTCGGGTGGCTGGTCTATGTAGACCTCTTCTTCCAACACTCCGTTCAGGAAGGCAGACTTGACATCCATCTGATACACACTCCAGCCTTTCTGAGCTGCTAGTGCCAAAATCATTCTAACTATGTCAAGTCGGGCTACAAGTGCGTACACCTCATGATAGTCAACTCCTGACTTTTGCTTGTAGCCTTTCGCCACTAATCTGGCCTTGTGCCTGTCAACTTCTCCTTGGGTGTTAAACTTTGTTTTATACACCCACTTGACCCCAATGGTCTTCTTCCCTGCTGGAAGATCAGTCAGCTGCCATGTCTCATTCTTCTCAATGGTTGTTATCTCCTCATCCATCGCATTTACCCATGTGCGATTCTAACTTGCTTCTTCAAACTCCACTAGATCACATTCCGTAAACAAAGCAAAGAATATTCTTCATTTATCTGATTACGGGTTACCTCATAAATGTCTTGCAAGCTCAGAGTCTTCGCAGGTGTCCTCAAATTTTGAATTCTGCTTGCAATTGGAGGTGACCGGGATGATGAGGGTGTGCTGTTGCTGGCACCATTGTTGCTGCTTGAAGGTACAGGTGGTTGTACATTGTCTTCCTCCAAGTTCACAGGTTCAACAGTTGCTGGTTCAGGCTCACTAGTCTTTGAATTCCAGTTCCAGGCTTCGTTCTCCAAGAACTTCACATCTCGGCTGATGACAAGTTTCTTCGTCATCGGGTTGTACATCCTGTATGCCTTTGCTTGTTCATTGTACCCCATGAAGATGCATTTTTTAGATTTATCATCCAGCTTTTGTCTTTTCTCATCTGGAACATGTGCATATGCTATGCACCCGAAAAATCGCAAATGAGCCACACTTGGCTTCAGATTGCTCCAGGATTCCTTTGGAATTTTGTCCTTCACACTCTTGGTGGGACATCGGTTCAGCAGATAAACTGCACATGACACAGCTTCTACCTAGAACTCATGTGGCAGAGTTTTCACCTTCAGCATGCTCTGTGCCATCTCCATGATAGTTCTGTTCTTCTTAGCTACACCATTTTGCTGCAATGTGTATCTGGTAGTGAACTACCTTCGAATTCCGTGCTGCTTGCAGAAGTTGTGGAATTCGTTGGAGATGTATTCTCCACCTCCATTTGTCCTAAGAGTCTTCACGTAATATTCGCTTTGTTTCTCAACCAGAGCCTTGAACTCCTTAAACTTTGCAAACGCTTTTGACTTCAACTTGATGGGATAAATCCAGGTCTTTCGGTTGAAGTCGTCAATGAAGGTTAGGAAGTATTTGTTGTCGGCATATGAGGTGGTCTGCATCGGACCGCAAATGTCTGAGTGCACCAGCTCCAATGGCCGTGATGCTCTCCAAGACTTTCCAATAGGGAATGCATCCCTATGCTGCTTGCCGACCAGGCAACCTTCACAAACTTGGTTTGGTTGCTCAATAAGGGGTAAACTCTTCACCATCTGCTTCTTGTGCAACAAATTTAGGCCACTAAAACTCAGGTGACCGAATCTGAGATGCCACAGCCAGGTAGCATCCTTCACAACTACACTTAGAGACATTAAATATTCATTATGAATCTGCAACGAAAACATTTTGTTTTTTGTCATGGACATTGTTGCAATTTGTCCATGCACTTTGTCTCTGATTGAACAAACACCGTCTTTGAACTGCACAGTGTGTCCCTTCTGGACAAGTTGTCCAACACTTAGCAGATTGTGTTTCAGGCTAGGCACATAGTAAATTTCACAGATCTTCTTCCGTTCGCCGTGCCTGGTTCGGATGAGGATTTTTCCTTTCCCCATCATAGGAACTTTGTTGTTGTTCCCCATCTTGACTTCGGACTGGACTGACTCGTCCAATTGTGAGAACATCTCTCTGTTCCCAGTCATGTGGTTGCTGCACCCACTGTCAAGATACCAAATGTTTTTTCTGCTCTCTTCCTCAACACTGCAAGTCAGCAGCACATTTCCTCCTGCCGCATTTCTAGCTTCCTCTGTATAATGGGCTTGCTGCTGATTCTCGTTCGCCATCCTCATTCTGCACAGAGAGATGTAAGGGCCAAACTTCTTGCAGTAGTAGCATTGGACCTTTGACATGTCCTTCTTCTGCTGAGAGCTACCTTGTTGGTTTTTGCCAGTGCCTCTTCCTCCTTGCTGATGAAAGTTGCAACTGGTCTCACTGACATGAGGGTTTGATCTCCCTCCTTGCTTGTTACTTCTCCCACGCCTGCTTCTACCTCTTCCACCTTGAGAACTAGAGGCGCTATGGTGGGAATCTTGTCTGCTGCTATCTTGGACTGAGACTTGTGCTTTGAATGCTTGCTCCAGAGAGGACTGAGTTGAGCGGCTCAGCCTCTGCTCATGTGTCTACAGAGAACCCATCAGTTCATCCACAGAGAGGATTGTCAGATCCCTTGACTCCTCTATTGCAATTACCACAGAGTCAAACTTCACTGGCAGACTCCGCAGGATTTTCTCCACGATCCTTTGATTCTGCACAATCTCACCATTCAACCGCATCTGGTTGATGACATCTGTTGTCCGGGTGAAGAAGTCGCTCATCGACTCGGACTCACTCATCTACAGGTTTTTGAACTCCCTCCTGAGCATCTGTAGTTTCACCAACTTCACTTTGTTGGTGCATTGGTACGAACTTGCCAGAATATCCCAGGCCTGCTTGGCCTTGGTGGCTGATGTGATCCGCGGGAAGATGGTCTCTTCGACCACTTGCATGATATAGAATAGGGCCTTCTGGTCTTTCTTCTTGTTCTCCTTTAGAAGGTCTTTGTCATCTTGGGAGAGGGCGGCCAGCACTGCTGCATCTGCTGGTTCCGGGTACCCATTCTTGACCAAGTCCCACAAATCCTGAGACCCGAAGAGGATCTTCATCTGGATGCTCCAGTAATCGTAGTTCTTGCCGTTAAATCGTGGGATCTGCAACTGCAACGAATTTCTTTCGGAAGCCATGCTTCTATCTCCGCGTCACGACACCACAAGCTCTAATACCAATTTGAAGAAAGCAAAATGACTTCCGAACCGCGTCACGTTTAAAAAAAAAACACTTCGCAAAATTTCTTTTTCAGCTTCAGGAGGAACTTCGGCGGAAGAAGAGCTTCGGGGGAAAATCTCCCGAAGTAAATCTACTTCGGGGATCCACTGCCGAAGTGAAACTACTTCGAGAAAAATGGCTGCCGAAGTAAATACTTCGGAGGAGAAACTGCCGAAGTAAAACTACTTCGGGGATTGCCGAAGTAAAACTACTTCGGGGATAAATCTGCCGAAGTAAATGCTTCGGGGGAGAAGCTGCCGAAGTGAAATCACTTCGGGGAAAATATGTGCCGAAATGAGTTCTTCGGGCAGGAAAGCTGCGAAGCTCTACAACTCTTCGGCAACTTCGGGAAGTGGATGCTAGTTCCACTTCAGGGAGACTATGTCTCGCACTGTGCTTCGGCACTGACAAACTGAATCCCTTCTGGATCGAATGATGTTTTACCGCTTTGGGGCAAACCCTAGCTGATGAATATCGGCAAACAGGATGATACACAGAGACCCGAACAGCGAAATAATATCTTATATATTCACTCTAAAATCATATTTCAAAGCTTCCTTTTGAAGCGAATACACTCTTCTGCAAGATCGAAATCTGTAGGATAAACACTAACTACTTGGAGTCTGCTGCTCCACACTCCGGCTGCAAGCGGCTGCTGGTTGCACCTTTCTGCTACTCTGCTGGTGCGAACTCTTGCTGCAGCGGCTCCTCTGTGCTCGCCGTTTCTCTAAGCTGCTCTGCTCCAACCTCTAACCTCCTCTCTTCAGCTTCTTCCTCCTTTCTAAATGACAAAATGACCCCAGTATTTATAGGCGGGGAATGAGGACAGAAGGCGGGATAAATTTCACCGGCCGACTGACAAGAATTAAATGCAAAAGTAAGGTTCCTGTCCAATCGCCGAACGCCCCAGCTACTCGCACGCTTGAACAATAAATGCCCCGATCTTCGCGCCTGAAATATGCTTCTGCTGATTTTCGCTTCGAAGGGCAGTTGGATTTTGCTTCGCGGCGAAGTGTTTTCCGAAGCCCTTTCGAAAGTGCTTCGTGCCGAAGCATTTTCCGAAGGTACTTCGGAAGTGCTTCACGCCGAAGCATTCTCCGAAGGCAATTCGGAAGTGCTTCGCGCCGAAGCATTTTCCGAAGGTACTTCGGAAGTGCTTCGCGCCGAAGCTCTTACGGGCGCGAAGTTGGATTTAACATTTCCAACACCTATGAAGCACTCTCACAGACAAGTCAAAGACCACTTATGTGATTGAGAACATATGTCGATTGTAGGTTTGCCTGAACGTGGTCGAGACGTAAACATTGCCTTCAGTCTCCCTGAAACTGGCTGTGATGTCGATGTGTACGTTGCACCGCGTGATAACGATCATGATATTGCAACTATTTTCCTTGCTTTTCTCCGACCTTATCACTTTCACCCCGTAGTTTCCTTTTGTCCAATTCGCGGTGGCCAACATACCCTTGACCAAACACATTTCATTAAAAACATACTTATATAGCTTTTAATTTTACTAAGGTTATCCTAAAAAAAATAAGTCAAGACTATAAATCGATCATAAGATTTTTTTTACAATAACCAAAACACTTATTATAATAATAATTATTTTTTATTATTTTAAATTTACAACGATGAATTTAAATAATTAATAATTAAACATATTTCATACCTATAATTATTAAAATCAATCGAATTAATGCAACAATGCTACTTAATACATGTTATACTTGGTTTTAAAAGCTTACATGTTTTTGAAATATACTTGGTTTTATATATTTTTTTAAAAGACTTGAAAAGTATATGAAAAAAAATGGGAAAATTCAAACCCTAGTTTTTAGAAGACAAGGATCAGACTCCATAGGAATTAAATTAAAAACCAGCTCAAAATATCGGCACGCCAGTTATTTAAGGGCGGGTACATCGGCGTGCTTTCACGCAGAAAAATAGAGGTTGAAAGTTGAAACAGAGATACATGGATTCTCCACAAGAAGAATCCATGAGATACTCTGAATACACTCTTCCTGTCGAGGGCGATGCCCAACTCCCATCTGAGGGATACTCCAAATACACTTTCCCTATCCAGGGCGATGCCCAACTCCCATCCGGTCCCAATTTCGATACCCATGCCGATCATGGTGATTATGATTCACCATCATTTCCACCTCCTCCCACCTCTGATGAGTACCTTTACAACCCAAACCAAGGTTATCCGGACCAACAAGGACAGCCGCCGCCACCAACACCTCCTCCTGGTTACTCTACATCCACTCCTAATCAACCTCCTCCTCCTATTGCACAAGAATCCCCTGTACCACCTCCAAATTATTCTGTATCCACAACTACGCCATCACGTCCCCTCTCTTCTTATCCACAAGAATCTCCTATAACACCTCCTAATTACCCTGTATCCACTCTTAACCAAGCTCCTCCACCATCACCGTGGCCATTACCATCACCTCGTCCCCCTCAGCCTTCCCTCTATGGCGCTCAATACCAACAGCCTACTACTCCTGCTTCTACTCCCTCTACTTACAACCCTCAGCCTCCTACTCCTTCCTCTGGTTACCTCCATACTGCAAGGCCCTTTCAAAATCCTGATGTTGCACCGGTTTATCCATTCCAGCAACCACAACAACAACCGCCTCCCCAGAGGCCGCAGCCGCCGTCAACATTTACACAGAACCCTAGCGTCAGCAGCTCGCAGCCGCCGTCAACGTTTACACAGAACCCTAGCGTCAGCAGCGGTACACCACAGGAACGTTGGACGACAGGGATCTTCTGCTGCCTGGAAGACCCCGTTAACTGTACTACTATTCTTTCACTCTGCTTTGCTGTTCTTTATTAGCTGGCCACATTTTTTTTTTTTTCCTACTACATTATGTGATGTGTCTAAGTTACCGGAATGGTTTCTGTTGGAGAAAGATAGTAAAAATTATCTGCTGTGTTCTACATAATGTTTGAAAATAAATATAGTTTTATTCGATGTAGAATGAAATCGAATGAATGTCAAAATGAAAGAAAGAAATGCAAAAAAACCCAACGCATTTGTAAAAATAATAAAGAGATAGTGAACCACCTTATTAATGTTAGGAAAAAAAAAACTATGAACTTAAGTTTTTTAAAATATTATATACAAAAATTTAATAAATTTCATCATATATTTTATTCATATTTATGAAATAGACTAACCAAAAACAGTTTGAATGTTGGAGGGTTTACATGATTTTGAGGATAATTTTTTATTCTTATTTTTTTTTAAAATAAGATATTTAATATTGAATTATATGATGTGATTTTGATTTAAATTTTAGTGTAGATTATATTATTTACCTCAAAAACCTTAATTAAAAAATATTATTTTAATTTTTTTTTTTTATAATAATCATTTCATCACATTTTTATGATAATCTATTAAAATATATTTATTCTTTAAATGCTTGTTTTTATGTAAAATATTATTACAAATTTAATAATATCATCTGTGTTTGTGTAGCGTTGTGCTTTACAATTCCCTTTTTTTCTAAAGCGCAGATGACATGACAATGTCAGAGAAAGTCTGTCACTTCCACTTCCATTTTCCTCACGCCCATTTTTCTTTTAATCGGATTTCGTTTAACACTTCCCTTCTAACACGCAGTTTTGACCACGAGGATCCATTTTTTTTTCTCTTTTCTAACACGCAGACTTGACGATGTCTGATAAAGTCCTGGACGCGGACGTCCACGTGCACTTCCCGTCTAATTTTTCTCAGCTTTTTTCTACCACACGGATTGACGATGTCAGAGAAAGTGATGGACGGCTGAAGTTCCGTCCATTTTTTGTTTCGATTCTTTGGTTTTTTAGTATTTGAGTGTGGTTTATAAGATGATGCGACTTAAATTTAATTCTTAGAATTTACATATAAAAAATATTACTAAAAAAATTATGCTATTTATTATATGTTTCCATCAACGATGGATAAAATCAATGATAATTACAAATAGAAGTTTTTTAACAATGATCATTTTATCACATTCTTTTATCATAGTCTATTAAAAAATATCTATTCTTTAAATTCTTGTTGTTTATGTCAAATATTATTACAAGCGTAATAATATCATCTGTGTTTGTGTACAGCTTTGTGCCTTGCAATTCCCCTTATTTCTAAAGCGCAGATGACATGACAATGTCAGAGAAAGTCTGTCGTTGAAGGATGACCTCCACTTCCACTTTCGTCACGTACATTTTTCCAGATTGTCCGATAAAGTCTTGGACGCGGACGTTCACTTGCACTTCCCGTCTAATTATTTTCCATTTGTTTTTTCTACCACGCGAATTGACGATGGCAGAGAAAGTCATGTATGGCTCACGTTCACTTCCACTTACCGTCCATTTGTCGTTAATTGGATTCAAGATTTTTTTTATAAACTAAATCAAACATAATATTGTAAGTTTTGTTAGAAATATTAATCTGATTTCACGCCTCCGCCAAACTGCACTTTGAACTTGGGCAAAGCTGGACTGCGCTCCGAACTTGGGCAAAGTTCCGACAAAATTTTTGACTTGACGTCGCACGTACCTTCTGACATATGTGACATCAGACAGATCCGATCGCCATAGAAGTGAATGTCAGTTCGGCAATTGGTCAGAAATCCTAGTTCAGGGTCTGTCAGAACCTGTCAGAGGATAACCTCTATCTTCCTCTCCCCGCGGCTATATAAGGCAGTTCGGGTCTTCAGACAAAGGGTGGAGAGTGGGGGAAACTTGGAGAAACAGACAAGAGAAAAACAATCATTTGTAGAGTAGCAGACGAGATCGTTCCAGTGAGCAGAGTAGCTCATCTGTTTAATGTCCGAGCTGCAGACTCGACATTTGTTTTCTCTCTCAGTTTATCCTGCAGATGTTAGTTTTTCCTCAGTTGAGGACTTTTGTAACCCTCGTCTTATAAAAATAAAATTCGTTGTTGTTTAAGGCATCTGTAGGGTTTGTGGTTATCTTTGTCGGTACAAAATCTGTTGTTCTTTATACAATCGTCTCAGAGCGTTTTCTTTCGTGTTCTATAAGTTTGAGCTCAGATCTGAAACATTTCATTCATATTCGGTGTTTCTCTCCTCCCCATTTAGTTGTTGCCAAGCCAAGCAAACCATCACTATAGCTGCGCAAGCCTCCGGATAGCAAAAGTTTGCAAGGCAAAAATTTGCCTGAGTCTGGAGCTGTCCACCGACTGTGCAGCGAAATCGGACTTCGCTGCCTTTGACCAGCGCAGTCGGGCGTTGACCAGCCGCTCCCCAAAAATTTGCCTAAGTCTGGAGATGTCCACCCGACTGCGAAGTCAGACTTCGCTGCCTTTGACCAGCGCAGTCGGACGTTGACCAGCCGCTCCCTGATTTAGCAATTTGTTTCGTGCGCAGTCCGATTGCACACATAACCCTTTACGCAACCCGACTGCACACATAAACTCTTGTGCAGCCTGACTGCGCAAGTTTTACTTGCGTGGCCCGATTACGCAAAAAACGAGAGCGCAACCCAACATCGTGTGCGCAGCCTGACTTCGGCCCCCCCTTTCGGCCTGCGCTCCCGACGGCAAAACAAAAAAAAAAAATCGTTAAGTTTAAAGCATACTCTGATAATGATAACTATGTTTTACTACCATTATGACCAAACAAATTTCATTGATGCAGGAATACTTATATGATTATCATGCTCTGATACTAAAACAAATCAAATTCATTGATGCAAGAACGTTTATTTAATACATGTTAAAATTATTATACTCTAGAAACAAATCGAAACAAGAATGCTATTTAATATATGATTTATTGTTTCGATCAATGATGGATAAAATCAATGATAATTACAAACGATAAGATAAATACAGTCAAGGAAATCCATACAGAGACGCTAGCATGTTACGTCAATCTAGTTCGTACATCACATGAAAACCAACTCAAAATGTAGGCACGCCAGTTATTGTTTTTATTTTTTATTTTTATTTTTTATATGAAGGGAATCGATAACATTTAGAAAAATTACAAGTGGTATTTTATTTGCTTTTGCCTTTGCAAAGATTCACATATTTTTTATAAAGTTTACAGAAGCTTATGACAGAGCATGTGGCATAGTTGAATCCTCATATGTGGTTGACATGTTACAAATATGTAGAGAGCAATGCTTAAAAATTTAAATTTGATTGGCAGGCTTGATTACCACCTGTGCTCCGTGCATTACCTTCGGCCAGATTGCGGAAATTGTGGACGACGGCTACACTAGTGAGCGCCTACATGAGCCTTGATTCTTTTCCTTTAAGATTTGGCAAAATGACTGGTACTGATGTTAATATTGTTTTACGTTGCAGATTGTGCCACGGCTGGGTTCATGTACTTGCTCATATTATATTGTTTTGGGTGTCCTTGCATATACTCTTTCGGGTATAGAACCAAGCTGAGAAACAAATTCAATTTAGAGGAAGCTCCATTACCAGATGCGATCGTTCATTGCTTTTTTGAGTACTGCTCATTATGCCAGGAATACCGGGAGCTTAACAATCGAGGATTCGATCCAGCCCTTGGTACAATATGTTTTATCCTTGCCTGCAAATATGAATTACACATATTGTAGTAGTTCCATGGTATTATATATAACTTGAAATGATAATTGTGCAGGATGGGCTGGAAATATTGCAAAACATCAGCAACAGCAGCAGCAGGCTGCCATGGAACCTCCAGTGGGTCAAGCCATGTACAGATGAGAAAAGGAACATATATATAAATATCCGTTGGTGTTTGATGACTACAAATAATTTGCATCGTGAAGTAAATTGGTTGTTGCTTAGAATAATTAGCCTCACTTGAAAAGCCTTTGAACATCTAAATAAATTTAAATAGTAGGGTTTAAAAAGATTGTTTTTCTTTTTTACAATAACTAATAACATTGGGTTATTTGAATTTTGGTGTGAGCTATCTTATTCATAAATTTTAATCATTAAATTATTGATCCATTGAAAAATTAACAAACAAATTATTTAGATATAATTTGAATGGTTTTAACCGTAAATATTTTGGAATAAAATGTTTAAGGTTTAATCTTTAAGGAACATGATTGTATACAATTTTTAGGCAATGCATAAAGATTGTTTTATACAAAAATTAAAATTATTTTTATTTATTTAAATTTTAAAATGATATTGTTATAAAGTGTTTAAATTAAGTATTATAGTAGACACTTTTTGCACGGTAATATTTTATGATATTGTGTACAACTGTTCCTATTGAATGGTTTAAGGTTTAGATAATTATAATTTAATCTTAAAAATTGATTATTAATTGAATTTAAAAATATATTAAAATTTATATTATGATTAGTTTAATAATAGATAAATCAGTCCATTTATAATTAGTGTTTTAATATTATATTTATAATATTAAAACAATTTATTTTGAAGCAAAAAGTTAATTACATTTCAATTAGTGCATATCTATATATTTAAAACAATAATGGAAATAGGAAAATATTCATCATTATTTTAGTTCTATGCAATACTCCCATCCAAAATAGGATTAGGTTTCCAATAATTATAATAGTATCCCCTATTAAAGTTAAAGATATGTCATGTCCCAAAATTTTCATCCTATTTGTGAGTATTTTTTTTTGTACCTAACTTATTAAGGAATTATCCTAAACTTCAACAATGGGTTTTAGGATCTTCAAGCTAGGATGCATGCTCATCACTATATTGCTATTCCACTTTTATACATATTGAGGCACACCCATCCCTACCTCTTACACATGTCTGGTTGTGTAAGTGTACTAGGTGTATTACTCAGTCTTCCAAGCTATCTTTTTCGTTATCCCCAATGAGCTAGCTTACCTCCCTTTCATCCTATCAAAAGGAATGTGCTTTAATCCACACACTACATAAGTCCATCTATGTATGTGCTAAAATCGTGTAAGAATTCGACTATCCTTCTCATCTTCACGATGAGCTAACCATCCCAATAATAGGCCTCTCCCAAAAATTAATCTGTGGAAATATTATTCTAGGTCCCTTCATCCTCTAAGTCCAATATGATTAAGGTACTTCATATCCAAAAATTACTTTAGGATATTGTATTTTAAGAGTTATCTTGAATAGCAATTAAGCTTCATATTTAGCATAATTAAATCCTAAGATTAATACGAGTTCCTTTCTATACCGAAGTATAAATTATTCCAATTACATTGTCTAGGTTATCATACAAGGCTTATATCAAAAATAGGGAGTTCATATCAATTAATTGGTGCATATCCTTTGAGAATATGAATCCATAATAAATTTTCCATTGAATTAAAAAAACTTAGAAATTTTATTATCATAACATTGATAGTGCACCCATAGGAAAATATATTACACACATGATCTTAAAACAACTTATTTATCCTGGGAACCCTCATGGGGAATAAACCTAACTGTAAATCATTTTTTTATCTTATTTCATAAAAAATGGTTCTATACATTGAGTCAAAGGTATTCCATAAAGCCTTTGTTCCCATTTTAAGTGTTCCATAACTATTATAGAATTTCATTATGAATATATCCTTTGATTCATAATTACAATTTGGTTCCATAATTTGGGTTAAAGATACCCCTATAATACCTTTACCCACATCATAAGAGATCGATACCTCTTGTGATATTACAAAAGGAATTTTTTTGTTACATTATGAATACATCCATTAATTCATAAATACAACTTGATTTCACAATTTGGGTCAAATATATCCCATAATACATTTACCCCCATCATAAGAAGTCCATGCTTATTGTGATATTACAAAAGGATCTTTTTATCTTTAAATTCACAATACAATCTAATTCCAACTTCAAAATTCACCATACTTAATCTTTAACACAATACAAGATCATTTTAGAACATTATTTTACTCATGTCCAGTAAATCAAACATAAATAAGGTATTTAAAGATTAAGTTAATCAGATTATTTCACCAAAGCACTATGGAATCAACACTCTTTGTGAATATAAAGTATACCACATGAAGTTTTATAGCACTAAGTGTGAAAGTACACATGATAATTTTAAGGTTATTCACCTATTACAAAGGGGCTTATTTATACCACGAAGGTTTTTCACTCCAATCAGTATTCCCAACAAACGAAAAAGCTTCTTGCACTAATTAATCAATAAAGTATATTCAAAAACCAAATTTTCTTTCTCCTTGTTTCAGCCAAGGGAACTGTAATAGAAAGGTTCCTCTAAACTAATTTCTATAGCAACACCTCAAGTCATTATGAGCATAAATAATATTATCTCTAAATTCAGGCAGATACGTAAATATTTATTGTGCCTTAGAAAACTCAAAATATGTCACACAAACGGTTAATTCAAAATAATGAGCCTCCTATATTTTTCTTAATAAAAAGTATTTCTATACTTTCATACATCTATGAACCTTATTCAAGTAAAATAGGTTGAATCAACATACCCAATTTTATATCAAAATAGACATCAACACTTATATTCACCGTGGTCGAAACAAGTAGTCTAAGGTCTCTTCGCCATGTTTAATTTACTTTTTTATCCATACAATATAAACATAGATAGGTATTTATTGATAAATAATAATAGAACATGACTTATCATCAATGTATTGGGTGCTCTACTTAATATATATAAGTTTATTAATACCTACATCAGGAGTCTTGACTCAACTAACTCCTAGGAATTCCAATCTCATAGATATTATTTGTATAACTCACTTCCCTAGAGATAAAATGAAAGAGCCTATCACAAAATTAGAGTATACATTACCAGTGGTATAGTTCACACAACATGTAAACTTATCCAACCAAAATAATTACATAAGTATATATACGCATATATGGGTGCATGTATATATATACATGCACCTATATATGCGTATATAACAAGCTAAGAGCCCTGAATGGAAACATCTATTTTTTTTAAAGGGTTATAGACTTCAAACAAACAAAATTACAGATTATACATAACTTTAATTCAAGTTAAAATCATTCAACAAGAACGTCATTCCAACTCTCAAACCAAAAGGAAAAGCAACTTATTTGAATCCAACCTCGTTACCGCCAAAAAGCACAATATGATGGTAGGGTTACACTATCTTCTTCTTGGTTGCTTTCTATAATAAATCATGATATGATGGTCAGGTTCTACTATCTTTTTCTTTATTTCCCATTACAACTTTGTTTTTTGCTCATCCACCTTTATTTCTTCCAAATGTCACACTACCTTTTCCATTATCCTCTCCTTTAGGGTGTATTCATTTGGTTAAATGTTATCCCTCAAGCACTACCCATGTCCCCATCCTTTTATGGAGTATGATGAAGTATTAAAATTTTCCAGCATAATTATAGGTTCATCCAACTCTCTTTCTCACCACAGTTGTGAATTTTAAATTTAAATATTATCACTTACTTTATCCATTAGATTACCATAAAACTTACATTAAGGTGATATTGCAACTAATTTTACCACACCAAATCATTAAGTTTTGAATTAATAAAATTCTTCATTAGGAAGTACGTTTCCTTCCAAGGTAGACAATAGAGAACAAGAATCGTCAATAATGTTATTTATGAATTTCCTTAATCATTATAAAAATTAGGTAAGAAATAATGATGATATTTCCTTATTCGTGCCAAAGCCATTTTGTAGATCAAAATATAATTTCTTTATAATATTTCTATAACAAACAATGAGAAAAAACATTCCTTCTTTCTTGTAATGAATCTCTATATACCAATGAAATACCATATAGAAGAAGATCCTATTAAATAAACACACATCCATTCCCTTTCTTATGGTATCCCATTCTCGATGGTTAGATCTTTCTTCCACTCACAAGGAAGCATGTTCCTATAAACATTAAAATCCATTAGTAGCATCACATTTTTTCATAAAATGTACATTCATGTAGAAACTAAACATGAAATCATTAGTCAATACATCATATTCTTCATAAAATATATAAACATATATCTTGCCTAAACCAGTCTTGAAATAGTCAATAATTTTATCCACAAAATACCATAGTCATTCATGAGTCCATACTAAAAAAATTTACCAAGGGAGGGTCATGACATCCTATCCCCCTTAGGCTTAACACAATCCTCTATGTTTCATCAAAGTTCAAACATAAAACAATAATTACATATAATTTTGAAATAGGAATGAAAAATGTTTGTACATGTCTACCACTTTTTTCCAAGTGGTATTTCTATCAAAATAGCAGTCTCATTGGAACTTATATTGTTCCAAAGTGCCTTTTCTCATTTCCTTGGACCATAAATAAAGGATCTTCATTGGATGTACCTCAATGGTCTTTGGATCCACCATCTACAATTTAGAAACATCCCACACATGATCAAGATTAGCAATGCATATTCTAAGCAAAGATATATGAAAGGTGTCGTGAATATTCAAAAAACTAGGTGGTAAGGCAAGTCTATATGCCATAGGATTAATCTTTAATGTGATGTCGAAGGGTCCAAAAAAATTAGGATTAATTTTTGTTGACTTTATGGCACTCTTCTTTGTTCTCACCCTTATAAATAGTTTATCACCTATTGAAAACTCTCTTGGTGATCTCTTAAGATTGACATAAATTTTTTGATGATCCACAACTTCCTTTAGCCTCTCTTGATCATCCTTAACTATTTCTCCATTTTCCTAACCATGTTTGGTCCAAGAACAACTTGATCATCTAGATTGTCCCATGACAAGGGTGTCCTAAATATTCTACCATACAAAGCTTCAAAAGGAGCCATGTCCAAGGTTGAATGATGGCCATTATTGTATGCAGATTCTACCAAGTGTAGATAGTCTTCCCAGTGAGACTTTTGATCCATACAGTACATGCGAAGCATGTCCTCCAATAATTGGTTCACCTTTTTATTTTCCTATCAATTTTTGGATGATATGTTGAACTAATACTTACATTGGTACCTATGGCATGGTGTAAAGCTTATCAAAATTTAGATGTAAACCTTGAGTTTCTATCTGAACTAATCACTTCTAGGAAACCATAAAGTCTGAATACTTTCTTGGCAAATTTGTTAACCATTGTTGGGACTGAAAAAGAGATGATATCTATGACACATGAAAATAGTACAATATATAGGCATAAGCCTATATGAAAAATATGACAAATGTCAATGAATAGGACAAGTGTCAAAAAGAAGGTATAGTGCACATTATAATATTCTAATATTCCCCCTTAATGTGCACTATCTTAACTATAGATAAACAAATAAGTCAACATTAGATAACATTCCCCCTTAATGTTGACTTCTTTAAAAGAACCCTAACATCCTCCTTTATTACATAATTTGGACTAGGCTTGTGCTCTTTGCACTTGGCTCTCCAATGGTGAATAATCCTAGATCAATAGTGTATATATCTCGGTCTGTTGCCTCAGGGTCATATTAGGTGCCTAAGGATAAACCACTTCCTTAGATCTGTTACCTATGGTTTAGTCGTCTAAGTGCCTTAGGGTCATCATGGATGCCTCAGGGTCAACCGCTTTTGGATATGTTGCCTTTGTAGGTCATCCTCTAGGTATGTTACCTCTCGTAGGTCATTGACTTCCTTGGATCTGTTACCTCTAGGTTAGCCATCTAAGTACCTCAAGATCATCCTAGGTATATCAAGGTCAATCACTTTTGGGTCTGTTGTCTCTTCCAGTCATCCTCTAGGTATGTTGCCTCTCATAGATCACTGACTAGGTTCACCATGAATATCATCACCCCTCATGGTGAAACATAATCTAGAAGGTGTCGGTCTCTACCAAAAATGTACCTTAATACAAAATAAATATGAGCCATATAAGAGTGTCGGTATCTACCAAAAATGCACTAAAAAATACAATAAAATGAGCCATAGAATCCAAATGTGGAGGAGAAGAAGAAAGAAGAGAATAGAATCTTCTAAAGTGTCTATGTCTATAGTCTTTAGAAGTTGATCCAAAAAAGTCCTCGGATAGAGTCTAGGGTGTCTATGTATGTAGTCCCTAGAGTATATGTCCTTATGGTGACCATCTCATCCTACCATAATGCATGGGTAACCATCCACTACATCAGCTAGGTTCTATAGAGAAGGTGACTAGATACTAGGATCACTTACAATTTACCTTGGGAGTGTTGGGTTCAATCGAGAGTGCACTCCATGATACAACAATATTTGAGGCTAAAAAAATCATGCCAAACTACCTCAAAATTGAAAAAAGACACCACCATTGTGTTTGTCTTGAAAAAACCTTTCCTATGACTATAAATACCCCTATGATTGGGTGACAATGGAGCCTTCATCTTGTGGAAAATACAACTTGGCCCTCTAAGTAAAATAAAGAAGGCATAAAAAACAATAATCAGGAATATTCTTCTGGAATCGCTCTTTGGAGGAATTAAAACACCATATCAATGTTCCCTTATAGGAGAATTACATACATAGGCCATGTGGGCCTACCATTTTTCACTTCCCATGTGGAAACAACATTAAAAAAAATTTAGTGTCCTCCAAGCCTTGAAAATTATAAAGGCTTTATGGAGCCTTTACATGGTGAAGACATAATATTCCCTTTAAATATTTTATTATATAACTAGCAATATCCTCCATGTAAATTTAAAAGGGTAAGATATAATTAAAAATTAAAAACACCAACTTCATGAAAATCTGCACAATACGAATGATAAAAAACAACCATCAACAAGAGGGGTCTCCCTAAAATAAAATGTAGATCAAAATCTTCTCTCCATGAGTGGTATGCATGCCATCGAATTGGCACTTACAGGGTCATAGTCACAGTGTATATTCTCAGCCAAATTTAGCCACCTGATGCTCCGCTTAATCTCTACTCACTCATATCTAATGCAATTCTAGTAACATCTCTTAAAAAAAAAAAATTATTTCTCCATCACAACTCTAACGATAAATGCTCTCCTAGACTACAATAGTGGGAGATCATCGATAAATGCTGCAGTCATTGGTAAATAATGATATGATTGAAGATATTAAAAAAAATAGGAAAATATCCTTCTAATGCTCAGCAGCTAAGAGTGGGGTAGACTTCCTAAAATCCTCAAGGCAAATATTTGATGGTATTCCACAATGGCCATGTGTTCCAGATTCGAGGCATGCAGGTTCCACACGGGGCTATCAACAATACGTGCAAAATGAACTAAACCTCCTAGACACAGTCGATCCACCACCACATCTACACAATAAAAGTCACAAGGACTACAAATACATCAATAAATGTTTCATTAATAGTCACCATTCATTTAACCTCACCAACTTGTGCCACATGGCACTTCAAAGCCTGCTTACTCTACCAATGTTTCAGTTTTTAAATCGATGAGAGGTCCATGACATCGTCACCTATGCCTCATTGGAAAGAAAAAGTAGTAATAACATCAGTATAAATTTTAACAGCAATAATAATCTAGGAATAGCGATGAAAATTATGATGCAGGTGGTAATAAAAGCATTCGTTAACTAATGGAAATATAGACATGGATAAATGATGTCCCACACGCTACCCATTTCCATAGGAGACTATCAACATCTCTTGATCCAAATCAAAGAAAAATTGAGAAGAATATGTTATTTTTTGGATCGTGATGCCTACAAATTGCAATATCCCACCTTGGAAATATTAATGATAATCGATGCACTACACGTCACCTCCTATTCTACAGTTCCATTATCATGAAATATGAATATGAAAAATTACTAGGTCGTAAACCAGTAAAAAAATAGGCAGCACCGACGACTGCCTATTTGTTTCATTATATTCCATTATGTGTTTGCACCTCTCCTCGGGCGTTAAGTATTTGAAGCCAAGCATAGAATAAAGAAACCATGCTTTCATTCTCCACATCGTGATGTCAAAAATCAACCATAAATATCAAATGCAGCTTCTACTCAGCAAATGTCATGGCAACAACTACCACATAATGATAACGAGCATATCATTATGGTGGTAAAAGCTTATGCATTGGATTTTTGTAAGAGTGATCAAATTATTTTTTGCATAAAATCATGTTAAGAAGTCATGAATATTGCAATCCTACACTGGGCTCGCCATGCCTCCCTATGACATCTCTATATGTAGTACAATCAATGAGTTTTATGTCCAATGGATCTGGGGCTCTGGCTACGTCATCACAAACTACTACAACCATAACATAAATTTGATTCTATAGAAATTATTTAGGTGGTAAATCTTCATGGTAATAGGACCATTCGAATCTTGGTGTGTTTGATGATCACCATGGAGCTACAGATTATCGTGACCAATAATAATGGACGGCTTCATCAGGAAAGCGGAGGGCATCTAGGTCTAGCAGAAAACTAAAATCATGCTTTGCCTTGGGCACATACATGAGACACATCATCGATGACCATATTTTCCACTGCAAACACATAATGGAATATAATGAAACAAAAAACTACGAGAAACCACTCCATAATGCACCAGGCCATGAAATCTCAGTGTGTTTAGATTACCCTTGTTTACAAAAAATGTTGCTCCTACAATCATCGGGTGTGTCTCCCACAAATGCACCAATGCTCTTGATCATGGGTTTTATACTATGACCATATCATCAACAACTTCTACCTCAACATGCAGTTATTATTTGCATCAGTATGAATAGGACCCTTCAGTCCACTGCAGATCAATATGCCATAACCAACACCAACACCATCACAAAAAAACTAGGAATAATTACTTGTAAGATCTATAAAAATTAAAAAAATAGAACACACTAAACAATTTATTAGAAGGGCAACATTTGTAAAGGCACTATCCATAGCAAGAAACTATTCTTTGGCTGGATACAAAATTGGCATTTTTATACAAAACTACATAGCTTTAAATTTCATCTGCTCATCATATTTTAGCATGCTTGACTAAAATATAATTGTGGTCTATGCCATTATGGTGGCCACTATGTATTCCTCTCGTGTACTGCGAGAAAGTCTTCTTCCAACAATGGATCCTCGATAGAAGGGAGAGAACTGGATGCAAAAAAGAACCTCCAAATAAACTGGCCTCCCATGAGTAGAAAACTAAAATAGAGATAAAAATATAAAAATAAAATATGACAATCTACTTCTCAACATCTCATGACTCCAAGAAATGAAGCTTTGGGGGCAAGGATGAGTTCTTCTCCACTGATTTTTGGTTTATGATCCACAATATTGGAGAGCATACTCCCTAAGCAATAGAGAAAAAAATTGATTAAGGAAAAAAATGAGGGGGGGGATTTCCATGAGGGAAATCCCTCTCAAGGGTTACACATGGTGAAAGAGCGCTTGGGATCTGATACCAAATGTTGGGACTAAAAAATATATGAGATGTATTAATACAATAATAAGTATAATATATAGGCATGAGGCCTATATGATAACATGACAAGTTCCAAGGACACATGTCATAACTGATAGACAAAGTACACATTAACTCTAACAATATTGGGACAGAAATATATGATATGTATTTATATAAGAATAAGTACAATATATAAGCATGGGTTCTATATGATAACATGACAAGTTTCAAGGACACATGTCATAACTGACAAAAAAAGTACACATTAACTTTAACATTCCCCCTTAATGTGTACTTTTATAAAAAATAACCCTATCATCATCCTTTATTACATGATTTGGTCTAGGCTCGTGCTCTTTGAACTTGGCTCTCTAATTGTGAATAATGCTTGATCAATAGTGTATACATCTCAATCTGTTGCCTCAGGGTCAACCACTTCCATGGGTCTGTTGCCTCTGGGTCAATCGTCTTAGTGTCTCAGGGTCATCCTGGGTGCCTCAAGGTCAACCACTTCTGGATATGTTGCCTCTCGTAGGTTATTGACTAGGTTCACCATGAATATCATCCCCTCTCATGGTGAAACTCAATCTAGAAGGTGTCGATCTCTACTGAAAATGCACCTTAATACAAAAGAAAATACAAGCCATAAAAGAGTTTCGATTTGTACTAAAAATGCACTCAAAAAATGCAATAAAATGAACCATAGAATCCAAATTTGAAGGAGAAGAAGAAATAAGAGAATAGAATCTTCTGAAGTATCTTCGTCTTTAGTCTTCAAAAGTTGATCAAAAAAAAATCCCCGAATATAGTCTAGGGTGTCTATGTCTATAGTCCCTAGAGTAGGTGTCCTTATGGTGACCATCTCATCCCACCGGAATGCATGGGTAACCAGTCGTTGCATCTTCTAGGTTCTATAGAGAAGGTGACTAGGTACTAAGATCATATACAAGTGCTTCGAGAGTGTCGGGTTCAACCGAGAGTACACTTCATGATACAAATTTTTTTTTAGGCTAAAAAGACAAATGAAATATTCTCAAAATTACAATTGGACACCACTAATGTGTCCATATTAGAAAAACATTTTTGATGACTATATATACCCCTATGTTCATATGTCAATGGGGCCTTCATATTTGGGAAAAACAACATGCCTCTCTAGGTAACAAATACACATCAGGAATATTCTCCTGGCATCGCTCTCACATGACATTGCTCTATAGCGGAATAAAAAAAAGTTGTCTTCAAATTTTCCTTCATAGAAGAATTACACGGACCATGTGGGCCTTCATATCTGAAATTTGAAAAATTACAATACTCCCCATACAATGAGAAAAAAAGTGGTTCCCTCCACTTTTTTTAAAAAATATGCCCCTTGCTTTTAAATAAATTTTCCCTTTAATATGCATTTTAATATTGTACTCCACTAAAGCGAAATATTAAAAAAAATAAGCATGCATGAAATAAGCACATTTTATCGTTTCAATGGATGTGCCCTCCTTTACATGATTTAAATAAAGGTATTTAGCCTTCACATATTGGTATAAGTCATATTGAAAAAAATTTGAGAAATGGTGTCACGATCAAATCCCACCATGTCTGCTCCATTTGTCAGTAAAATTAGATGGGAGCATCTTTGTTTCTATCGTGCATTCAAAACTTCCACTCTGACATGTTGTTTGCTGCCCCTCCAATGGGTTCAATATACCTTCATCGAGCACTACAACATTGGGACTGCCATTACTCCCTAGTAGTGGATTCTACAAACTCTCGGCTTACCCTTCAAAAAAATTGATCATAGGAAAACCAATTTTTAATAGCAAAAAATGGTGAAATAAATGATCATGGTAGACGTGAGTTAGAGCAATGGTGGGTCCTGAGCATTGCTATCATCTCCTTGCGCCATAAATTCCCCATCATCTTATATTGATAGGGACTCCTCCTTGTATACCTCTTGTTTTGTGTGATGGCTTTAGATTCAAAGTGCACGCAACGATTCTTCTTGCCCTAGTGTAGAAATAGAAAGTTCAAATATAACAAGGGGTCTTCAAAGTCTATGTGCATATTTCTTAGAGATGTATATCATATCAAAATAACCCTCCACTAGAACTGAAATTATTTATAAAAGATAAAGTGAAAATATTTAATTACCGCCATTGCATGGACCTTCCATGGCAAGCTTATAAATCCCATAGAATTGCAACTGCACATCATTCAAAATTCTCTCATAGAACTAGCCGACCATAGTTACACATAAGAATCCATGGTGCCAAGAGCTTCATCTAATTTCATGCTCTTTAAAAATACATAAAAAATCTTGCCCGATGAGGTTATTTTAAAAAATGATTGGCAACAAAATCATCCCATGGATCTGGCCCGGATGGGACTCCAGTTTAATCCATCAAGAACAACACTTTTGAAATCTTACTTCTTCCACCAAAATCACCTCGTACGCAAAATCTGCATGGCATATTGTTCTAGCTATTCTCCTATAGCTTCATCACTTCTTCTACATACCGTGGGGGCTGAAACATCATGCATGCAGTGAGCTGGCATCCAACTTATCCTATGGTGTAGTTGGCATTCATTAACTGATCTCATAGTTCATTCCCATGCACGACTTCATAAGCAATGCACAGTCAATTATGAGTAATCAAAGAGGTATATGAAATACTTCCACAAATTCACTATCTATAGATATATCCTCAAATTATCCACCAAATAACTCCACCATAAAATTCACTTACAGGGTAAAAACTAGACCAAAACAATGATACAAACTCCACTGGGGGTCGCATTCTATAGGTTACATCAGAGTTGGCTCATCAAACTACTACAACTCTACAAATCTAACCAAAGTATTCATATCGTCTTGAAATATCACCAAATAATTTGCATCCGTAGTTGTTCGCCAAAGTTTTTGGGCATCGTCATCGCACCATTTTCATATCTATAGAAGGAGATAACATCACAAAAAATCCAACTCTACTCAAGAAATCCAACACATTGATATAACTGGTCTGGTATGCTTTTCTCGTTTGGTGATTCACCGCTAGAACAACAAGCAGAGTTTAATATTTCAAAATTGGGATGTCAAGTGTGGAAAATTTCCAGCACACTTCATGGGTTTTTGAATGGTATTTGTTGTTGCACACAAACTGTAATCTACTCCATAATTCATAGATATCACCTCATGTTAACACTATACTCATGACATCATCTAGGGTAAATCTGCTTTAGACACTACTCCTAGTATCTTAGAAAACTATGAACCTAGTTTTACAGGTGAGAAATTATGATCATGTCATCATCAATCGATGTCGCAAAAGACATGAAGATGATAATCTATCTGTAGGTGCTACTTTCTATAGCAACAGACTGGTCATCTAAAATAGGAACATAACATCAAAAAATAAAGGTTGTCAAGAATCTCATCACTTGAAATGAACAACTACATATGGATCTACCATGCGATACCACCATATCTCCATAGCTCCATGCCCATAGGCCGCATCTTCAAGGAGATGATTTTTTCAGATGGATACCATCACTACACTATTTTGATGCACAATTATTATTATTTTTTAAATAGCATCAAAAAATATATGGACAACATGGATGAACACCGTATCTATCAAGAACTATGCAGTTTAGGATTCGTTGATCTGGTTTGAATATTGATCTCAACTCACAACTCATAAATTTCCTGCATCAAACAGGGAGCTCATTTTTACTGATACAAATAGTGCTAAGGAATAGTTCCCCATTGGATTCTGTCCTCTAGCATCCACTTGCATGACTTTGTTAGTGACCCAATATAAAAACAAATTTCTCTATCACTTCTTCATAGAATAGCGTGCAATGCAAAAAATGTGAAGTGTGCTACAGGAGCACACGGTCTACCTGTAGACACCAAAACAGCACCAATCCGATTATGTGACTGCAAACACTGATCACTTTGACAAACACAGCCCCCAGGGCAGCCCTCAGAGGTTAAACAGTGGTCTTAACCACTTTCATAGCAATTTTGTAAGGTCAAGAAGCAATTTGGCACACTTGGACACTTTTCCCAGTATTCGTCTCACCCAGGGACGAATTCAAAATAGAATCCGTCCCACCCCAGGACGAATTCTGAATCCGTCCCTGGGTGGGACGAATTCTAAGCTTAACGGGCAAAAAGACAAATGGTGCCAAATGGAAGCCTAGAACAGTCAGTTGATGACTCCTACCTCGCATGCGTGTGTAGGTGGACAGAGGGGCCGTTAGAAGACTATCACAAAAGGCATTTATCAAAGCCCAAGTCAATGGAGGACTCCCCTCCCTCATGGGAAGACAAGACTGCCACATGGCGCCTATGACCAACACATGGCATTTGTGCTTCCCTCCCAAAAGAGACCCCTTGGGTCTATAAAAGGTGAGACTTTTCTCACCCAAGATATATAGGTTGAAGGAGTTTTCAAGCAACGAAGTGCTGCTGAGTTGAAGACCCACTTGCATCCCTTTTGGTTCACCTTCCCACATCCACCAATCTCTTTTGCAAGGGAGGTTATTGGGTGGCTTTTGGAAGCTTGAATCGGACCTAAATCCAACACATGGACACCTGAACCAACCAATTCGCCGACCCCCCAATCCTAAGAGGTTTTGGGCCCATCCCTAGTGGATTGGCACCGAAATCAAGTGCCAATGGTGGGAGGCCCACTTGGGCACCCCCGCACTTTCTAGGTTTTAGAGCATTCTAGATTACTTTTTTTTAGGTTGCATTTTGTGTTATTATGTTTGGTTAACTCATAGCTGCAATTTCATAACTTTTGGTCAGATTCTAGTATGTTTTGTGTTGCTTTGTTGTTTCACTGACTTGCAGGTGGTGAGATCAAATTCCTGAGGGTAGAGGCCAAATTGGGAGAATCCGACCATCTGGGTCGTCCCAAATTGGCCCCAATCACATAACCCCCTTGTTTGCAGGCGTTTTCCAGGTCTCGAGAATCGACATTGGAGCAGCAGCAGGTCGGCTTCTTCAACATAGAAGAATTCGTCCCACCCAGGGACGAATTGCAGTCAGAAATCGTCCCACACAGGGACAAATTCCAGTTGAAGGCATATTGGCCAGCTGTCTCAGTGGCAATGGCCTTCTGGTAACATTTTCTGTCTTCTGTCAAGTTTTTAGGCTGTTTAGAATCATTTTGTTTACTATTTTAGATAAATGTTTGCATGCATCTTTTGATGATTTTAGAAGAACGAACACTTTTCACTTGCAGCAGGTGCTACTGACATCTTGGTTGTTTCTTTGTTCGCAGGAGAAGCAGCGGAGGTGAAGAACTCATCGACATTAGCGACGGCATCATCTTGGCTCGCCCATTGCAATCGTGGGCACGCGGAAAGAGGAACATTGAGTGATTGTAATCGAATTCTTTTAACGCTCCTAGCCCCCGAAAAGGGAGGAGACGTCATTGTAACAAAGATCAAGGGATATTAATGAAAGGGCTGTGTTTTCTCCATTTGCTTGTGTCTCTTCCAATGCGTTTCTTTTCCATTTCATGCACTTTACGTTTCTATGACTTAAGCGCATTTGGTTTTGGTTATATTGCAATTAGTGTTTCCTTTGCCCGGAATCTCGTGCTTTCAGTGGCGATCACGGTGGGACAAAAATAACTGGGATATGAAATAACTGGGTCAAAAACAAGTCTGATTCATACCTTGGTCAAAAAGTCTTGTAAGATAAAGTACAGTCATGCATGGTGAGTTAAAATTGACTGAATCTCAGAAAACCTTACATTCATTCCAAAACCATCTGCGCTACTTATCATCCTTATGATACCATCAAAAAATACAAAAAAAAAAGAAAAACCATGTAAATAAAGAGCTTCTTAAACAGCCTATAGTGCAATCATCACAAATGTCATTCATCCATTTCACCTCGCATATCACATAGACATCAAAAACATTTACATTCATCATAACATCTGCATTCATCAAAATAAATAAACATGCATAACAAAAATCACATCATCACATGTACAAAACCACAATAAAATCGGTATATATATATATATATATATCATCAAAAAGATGCCCGTAGGCTACAAAACCGGTCCTCAGACCTCGCAATCATATCCAAAAACCCAACCTAAGGCGTCGACCACCATGATCACGCAGGATCGGTGCGACGGGAACTACCCCCCGTGGTGTGGGTCCTACGGGACCCTGCAGGGTGGCTACTACTAGCCCCCGCATCATGCCTGCTACCACCCCCCTCATCTAACCGCCTGTGACGAGATGATGCTGACTGCTCAGTCAGACTATCCCTTGTTCGCCATGAAGATCCATCGACCGAAGGCTCAGGTAGCCGCCCACCAAGGTGGATGACCTCCCTCTCCAAGTCTATCCGATACAGACACCACTCTGCCTCTCACCGATGATAGATAGACAATGCATCATCGCGCTATGCCAAAAATCTATCCCGCTCTGCCAACTGAGCCCGTAGAAGATCCCTCTCCTGTCACGCATCCCCCAGCTCCTGCCTCGCATCCCCCAACTCCAGATCCCACATCCATAGCAGCTCTGTCAGATGAGCAATCTCAACGCCTACATCTGACCCCACCTCCTCTGTATTTGTCGGATGCATAGGACTCGCGGGGACAGTAGCCTGCTCAGGCTCCCACTGCTCCTCCACATCCTGCATGTCTGGCTGCTCCGAAACACCCAAGCCCCATCCTCATCTCCCACATCCACCATGTCCGCATCATCCATACCCCCCCAATCACCCCCTGCTGCCTCAGCATTCTCCACTGCTACCTCCGCACCTCCCAGTGGCCCCTCTCCTCTCCAGCGCTGCAGTACCCACCACGAGTCATACTCAATGGTAGTCCCGATCTCATCCACATTCGAGACCTCAATCACTGTGTCAGACTCCTCGCCCAATGGAGCAATGACTAGTGGCTCTAATCCTCTCTCATCTCCCCGCCATCGATAGACCACAGGCTCACCAGGCAACCCCTGGCGCACCCCAAACTGTCGTGTAACCCGGAAGTACGAAAAGAACTCATGCTCTGTCCCGTGCTGCCTAGTCAACCACCGCTCCCTGCGTACCCATCGAAGCCACTCTCCAGCCTCGAGCCGAGCCGGGACGGTCCCGATAGGGACGCCAAAACACCTCCCCCGGAGTGAGCCAAGAAAAGGCATAAGTGTAGTGCTCAACGGCACCTGCCCATCGCTGACTCTGCCCCTGCTCCGCAGACCGTCGCCACAAAACCGCATAACCAATATCCTCATCCTCCATCGCCGCTCGAGTCATCCACGGTAACCCGGAAGACCTCTCAACAGCTATGTGCTGCCAACCACAGCACTGCAACAAAAAATTGCAACTGACACCCTTTCGCTGTCGACAGCGAACCCCGTACAGCTCCCCGTAGAGCTGTGCCAACAAAGTTTGTCCCCATCTCAGAATCAATGGTGCCTCTATCGGGCACTCTGCCAACTGCCACACCAAATCTAGCAGGTTCCACGGGAACCTCGCACCTGACGAATTAGGGAGAAGAATGTTAGAAATGAGGCCCATCAAGAATGTGTGCCTCACTCCTAACACCCCCATATCCTGCCACCAGCTAACCAAAATACCGCTATCCTGGCAATCCACCTCGGCTATCTCCACTGGGTTTGCTACACCCAGCTACCCACCATGCCCAAAACATCTCGTAAGTAAAGCAGTCCGTTGATTAAACGACGATGTCCTAATAGGCAGACCATCTATCAGAATTCGAAGCAAACGATAGACGTCCTCAAGATTCACAGTCATCTCCCCTATTGGGAGATGGAAAGTATTGGTCCGCGGATCGCAAAGCTTGATCAGGGCTGTCAGATAGGCCTGATCCGAAACCACATGCTCCAGTCGAGCCACCTGCTTGAGCCCAAGGGCATCAAGCCATTCCCAGTCATCATTGGTCAATGCCAACCGTGCCTCAGTAAATGCAGCAGGTACACGGTACCAGCTCCTAACAACCTGCAAAGCAAAAAAAAATAGCACAAACACAAAAAAAAAAAAAAAAACAGATCAAATTTTCAGTTCTATGGTTTCTAACCTTAACCGTTAAACAAAAACATCACAAAAAATCTTAAAGTTTTGAAAAGCGTCAACACAAAAACAATGCATTAAATAAAAACAAAATAAACTCTATGAACACTTACAGGTTTCTCTTCGGCTCCGCCACTCGAACCAGTGTGTGCACTCATGATAGAAGAGAGAATTCCAGCAGCGCTTCGCTTCGCAGAATTACCTCCTCCTCATAGAGCTCCAAAATTGCAAGAAAAAAATGACACAAATGAGCCCAAAATCAAGTTTTGGCCATTAAATAGGCCTTTTGCACTGGAATTCATCCTTGACTGGGACGAGCGCTCTGATTAGCGCTCGTCCCACCCAGGGACGAATTCAGGCCAGCACTTAAAAAAAAATCAAAAAATGACTAAAAATGCACTAAAAACAGACAATAAAATTGCCCGACAGGATTTCTACTGCACCTAACAACAAGGGCATACAAAATAGACATTGGAGTCACAAATTTTCACTATCATACTCCCTAAGAAGGCTACCATAGCCGGACCGCTCCACGGGAAGATGGATTTTAGACAATTTCATCCCCAAACGACATCACAAAAAGGTCAAAGCCCACTCAAAAACAGTACAAAATTCAACAAAAACAAACAACAAAAAACATTGCCGGACATAAGTTCTCTTGCACTTAACCTCTGGGCAAATAAAATCAATGGCGAGGTTCAAATTATCTCTCTCCTACTTCCCCAAGAAGGCTAACATAGCCGGACCGCTCCACGGGAAGTTAGGTTTTCGATGATTTCACCTAATTACGGCATCACCAAAAGGGTTAACACCCACCAAAAATAGGTCCAAATGTTGGAAAAATTGCACACACTTAACGTTAAACCCTTTAAAGGCACACCTGCACAAGTCATCTTGGGTCAAGCGACTCGTAGCTTCTCTCACGAAGGTCATTCCCTCATCGATTCGTCGCTTGAGGGGGTAGTCACACTTAGTCACCAACCAACAATCACACACCCAATTAAGGAAAATGACATGCATTCAAAGAATCATTGACAAAGATAATCACGCTCCTGCTTGGGGTAGTAAACAAGCAACAATCAAATCAATCAAACACTTGGCATTTCGTGAATCATGAACACAAGGTTCCCCCTGAGGATAAAAACACCCTTTGCCTTTTCATGACTGATCAATGTCTAAGTTCAAGTCACACCTCAACAAAACAGATTAATACTTGAAATAAAATTCCTTAGCTCATTAGAAGCAAGGATTCAAGAATGCATGCCCTTTCCATACTTGGGGCATCAAAAGTTGGTTAGGTTACCAAGAAACCCTAATCATTAGTGCTTTGGTTATCTATTTTTGCTCAAGACTGCATCACCCACAGCGCTTCCCAAAAAGGGGCATCTGTAGACACCAAAACAGCACCAATCTGATTATGTGACTGCAAACACTGATCGCTTTGAAAAACACAGCCCCTAGGGCAGCCCTCAGAGGTTAAACAAGTGGTCTTAACCACTTTCATAGCAATTTTGTAAGGTCAAGAAGCAATTTGGCACACTTGGACACTTTGCCCAGTATTCGTCTCACCTAGGGACGAATTCAAAATAGAATCCGTCCCACCCCAGGATGAATTCTGAATCCGTCCCTGGGTGGGACGAATTCTAAGCTTAACGGGCAAAAAGACAAATGGCGCCAAATGGTAGCCCAAAATAGTCAGTTGATGACTCCTGCCTCGCACGCGTGTGTAGGTGGACATAGGGGCCATTAGAAGACTGTCACAAAAGGCATTTATCAAAGCCCAAGTCAACGGAGGACTCCCCTCCCTCATGGGAAGACAAGACTGCCACATGGCGCCTATGACCAACACATGGCATTTGTGCTTCCCTCCCAAAAGAGACCCCTTGGGTCTATAAAAGGTGAGACTTTTCTCACCCAATATATACAAAGTTGAAGGAGTTTTCAAGCAACGAAGTGCTGCCGAGTTGAAGACCCACTTGCATCCCTTTTGGTTCACCTTCCCACATCCACCAATCTCTTTTGCAAGGGAGGTTGTTGGGTGGCTTTTGGAAGCTTGAATCGGACCTAAATCCAACACATGGACACCCGAACCAACCAATTCGCCGACCCCCCCAATCCTAAGAGGTTTTGGGCCCATCCCTAGTGGATTGGCACAGGAATCAAGTGCCAATGATGGGAGGCCCATTTGGGCACCCCCGCACTTTCTACGTTTTAGAGCATTCTAGATTACTTTTTTTTAGGTTGCATTTTGTGTTATTATGTTTGGTTAACTCATAGCTGCAATTTCGTAACTTCTAGTCAGATTCTAGTATGTTTTGCGTTGCTTTGTTGTTTCATTGACTTGCAGGTGGTGAGATCAAATTCCCAAGGGTAGAGGCCAAATTGGGAGAATCCGACCATCTGGGTCGTCCCAAAATGGCCCCAATCACATAACCCCCTTGTTTGCAGGCATTTTGCAGGTCTCAAGAATTGACATTGGAGTAGCAACAGGTCGGCTTCTTCAACACAGAAGAATTCATCCCACCCAGGGACAAATTGCAGTCAGAAATCGTCCCACCCAGGGACGAATTCCAGTTGAAGGCAGATTGGCCAGTTGTCTCAGTGGCAATGGCCTTCTGGTAACATTTTCTATCTTCTGTCAAGTTTTTAGGCTGTTTAGAATCATTTTGTTTACTGTTTTAGATAAATGTTTGCATGCATCTTTTGATGATTTTAGAAGAATGAACACTTTTCACTTGCAGCAGGTGCTACTGACATCTTGGTTGTTTCTTTGTTTGCAGGAGAAGCAGCGGAGGTGAAGAACTCATTGAAATCAGTGGCGGCATCATCTTGGCCCGCCCATTGCAATCGTGGGCACGCGGAAAGAGGAACATTAAGTGATTGTAATAGAATACTTTTAACGCTCCTAGCCCCCGAAAAGGGAGGAGACGTCATTGTAACAGAGATCAAGGGATATTAATGAAAGGGTTGTGTTTTCTCCATTTGCTTGTGTCTCTTCCAATGCGTTTCTTTTCCATTTCATGCACTTTACGTTTCTAGGACTTAAGCGCATTTGGTTTTGGTTATATTGCAATTAGTGTTTCCTTTTCCCGAAATCTCGTGCTTTCAGTGGCGATCACGATAATCACCACTAAAACATTCGAACCTCCTGAGAAAAATAGGGTAGACCAAATTGACCCAGCTGTCGCCAGATATACCACCCGTCAAGCCCAAACCATGCGGCTTAAATCAAGTTATCAGGAAATAGAGTACCGACACCGCTTGGATAGAGAACACATGCAACGTGAAGCTGATGAGTTACGCTATGAAATACCTGATATGGGGCCAACCCCTCACATCCAAAGAGCTGCACAGTATGAGAGGTGTAATCCGTTGGTGCAGGACAGGTCTCCACAACCTCGTCAAGCTCTGCCTCCAAGACCTCATAGATTCGAGAGGGAGGCAACTCCCCGAAACAATGATGGGTACCTTCAGCAAGAGCTTGATCAGGGTCATAGGTTTCGCCCGGAGACTCCTCAAGAATTTTACGAGGAGTATGAACCAGAAGAGGAATATGTTGAAACTCCCCATCAAGGCAGGAAGGATGCCATTCGGCCACCCCTCCATAGGCCTCCAGTTTACCATAACTTGCAACAAGAGCAAACAAGAGAGGAAGAAATAGAATATTTCGATGCATACCAAGTGCTATTGGAGCATTTGGAGTCTGTGGAGACAAAATCTGTTGGGCATAAAAGACCCACATTACGTCTACTCCGCAGTAATCCGGTGCATCCCTCAGTGCCTACACCTCTTTACCCCGAACACTTCAAGTTGCCTCAATTGGCAGTTTTTAAAGGTGAAGAGGACGCACAGGAACACGTTACATGATTTCTAAGCCAATGCTTCGGCATCCAAGATAATGATGCATTCTTGCTTAGAACATTCATAACCACATTCGTAGGCCCTGCCTCGGATTGGTTCACACAACCGCCCAAACACAGCATAAGCAATTTAGATCAATTAGTAGATGCGTTTCTTGAACGCTTTGCCTTCAACACAAGGAAGAAGGAATCACTAAGTGATTTAGCGAGCCTCAAGCAATTTGAAGAGGAAACAATGGCAGCGTACGGGAATCAATGGAGAGCTTTGCTTTCTAGGTTACCCTACCGTCCTCCTATGTCTGATCTCACGCAGATGTTCGTAAAAAGTTGCTTAAAATCAATCTCTGGTCTATTGTTACTGCGACAATACGACAGCTTAGAAGAAGCTTTGGCGCAAGCCAAAGTCATAGAAGAGATTAAGATAGGCGAAGGCACAATTGCCAAGCCTAAGAAGAAAGAGTGGAATAAAACCACTAAAACTGGGACAACACAACCACAACACGCTGCAATCAACCAAGTTGCGATAAATGTTCCCGTGCCTGTGCAAGAAACGCAGCCTCAAAAGGCTAACTACCAGGCAGTGCCTCCTGCTTATGAAGGAGATAATAGAAGACAAGAGCAAAATTACCCGCATCGCCCTAGGTGAAATTTCACCCCATATGCGGAGTCTAGGGACTCCTTATTTGACCGTTTGTCAGTGGAAAATTTAGTCACTCTACTGGAAATCCAAATTATAGACCCTAACATTCCCAAGCCTAGGGGGTACAAAGAGGAATTGTATTGTAGATTCCATAGGCGCAGAGGACATGACTTGAATGGGTGCTAGAAATTCAAAGACCTAGTCCAGGATTTGATCGACAACAGAACATTGGTTGTGGACAACCCCATCGCACCAAACAACCAACAAATGGGGGTATTCAAGGACCCCTTGCCAGCCCACGAGGCACAAACAAAACCACTCCAGATTAACGAGGTGCGACAAGATATTCCCACACAGGGATTTGTGGGAATGATTAGCATAGTAACAAGGAACAGAAGGTACCCGACAGCTGCCCCTGAGGTAGCTACGAGGGAAGTTCCGGCAACATCGCATTGTCAAAAATGCCCAACGCAGTTACCTTCGCCTAGACCTGAGGTCACGATATGAACCAAACTCACGCAGAGTTTGCGAACCACGTCGGCTAGGCTGTCCATCTACGAGCTTATTCAACAATCAGCTCCCCATAGAGAAGCTCTTATGGACATTTTAAAAGCCATTGAATTACAACCCCACGAGGCAAATTCTTTCAACGCCTTCATGGGACATGTGAAACAATGTACGGAGCCGGTCATCACATTCAGAGAAGATGAGGTCAAAACAATATCAAATGACATGGCAGATCCACCCCTGCACGTTATCGCACGGGTCAACGGGATTCCATACAAGAGAGTTCTGATAGATACTGGCTCGTCCAGTAACATCATAACCACTACAGCCTTGAAGCATTTGAAGCTGCCAGCCTCTCACATCACAGCTTCTACGTACACACTGCAAGCTTTTAATGATGCAATATGCTCGACGATCGGCACGATCGTTTCGCGATCCTGGTAGGACAAAATTCAATACCTACACTGTGCCATGTGCTGGAAGGTGAAATGGCTTATAATATACTGCTAGGGCGGCCTTAGATCAGGGATATGAAATGTGTCCCTTCGATCGCCCACTAGTGCTTGAAGTATGCTTATGAAGGAGAAATACATGTAGTCCCAATAAACTTAGAGCCCTTCAAGTATTGCAATGCGGTACAATTCATACCTCAATCGACCCTCCCTTCAACGCATTTGGATTTCCAATTAAATCCATCTAAACAAGGTCCAATACCGCAGGCACCACTGGTGGCCAACAAGGCAAAATCCCAGCCAGGTGAGACTTCATCATCGGCTCCTTCATCATCAATGCCACCTATCATGGCCCAACAGAAGGACAAGGGAAAACAAATCATGGAAGAGGTTAAGCCCTTAGAAGAAATGTTGCCCACAATTTCAACAATAACAACAGAGGAAGCGCCCAACGCAACGGAAACCAAGATTCCTGAACCACCAAACATGGAATGGACTCAGGAAGGACTACCGTTTCCTCCCACCCAATCATCAACAATCACTATTGAAATGGCCAGTACAGGCCTGGGGGAATACTTAGTGCAAAATGTTGTGGCAACCCCCACACTGGAGTCAGTACAAGACATGGGAAGACCTCGCCTTCCCATTGGAACAATCGTCCCTCTAGGCTACCCACCGAACTAGACAAATTTTGTGTATGGGGGCTTTGATCATGGTCTTGAACCATGCCAACAAAAGGAAACAGACGAAGAGCCTTTTGTTGAAAACATCAATTATCTGTCAAACCCAAAATTTGCCCTAAAATATCTCGGCCAATGCAATTGGCATGGATACGGGCTCGACAGATATGAGCAAGGGATGCGGATCCTTTGCCAACCAAGATATCAGATGCCATATGACAAGTCAGGGGTAGGGTTCAACCATCCCCTACCATTAGACATCTTGGTTGAAAATATGCAAGGCCTAGAAATAGGCAACAAGGGGGGATTGGCATTGGGTCCTTATGCCAATCCGAATACGAGAATACACATTGGGAGACTACCTCCCATGGTCAACAAACACCCCCGGAAGCAACAGTAATCCCTCTTCTTTGCTAGAGAGAGGCGAAAGTTCGGAGATTAATCCTCAAAGAGAACATCAACGGCTGCCGGACATCTTTCTCGAAACTGTTCCCCTTAGAGGTTCCAGATGAAATAACACAGTCTCAAGAGAATCAGGTCCCTCCACTAAGAGTGGAACAACCGCAATGGGACCAGATTAATTCACTGGAACAGGAAGAGTCCTCAACGTCGCAAGCAACAGATGCTGAAGAGAATGAACAATTTTGGATCTATGAAAGTGATTCAGAAGATGAGACTGAGATGATCTATCTCAGACATGCGCGACAAAATCACCGTGCTCTAACTCATGAAGATCTAATGGGACAGATGGGTATATTGTTAGGACATGAATGGCATGTAGACCTAGCGAGGTGGGACCAAGTGTTAGACCTATGGCTCCAAATTCAAGATGAGCATCGTCCACCTCGAGATCCCATCATGACAACAGTGCCGAGGGAAGACCCCGCCTTCCTTTTCACACATAGAGATGAATTTGCACCTAGAGAGGATCCATTCGTGCCTGTTCTCGTAGAGCCAGATCCAGAGTATAGGGAACATCTAAAAGAATCAAGTCATCACACCCGCGGTTCTGGAGACCAAATTCATTCCATCCACATGATCTCCATTGATTTGACCACACCCATCCGCAATCCGACCGATCCATCACGGTCATTGCATCTAGACATGGATGCCATCGACTGGGATCGCGTCAATTCACCATTGTCACCATCAGAGTACTGGCCTTTCGGTGAAATGCTTCATTTTACCCCAAGGACAACTCAGGATATTTTTCAAGCTGAAGAGGAACCCGAGGTTCCAAACGTAGATCTTAACTCAGCTGATGATATCCATTTAATCCCAACTCCACATCAGTTGGAGGACGGATCTCACATGTCAGTCGAGGAGACGACTGACGTAGACATCGGCACAGATTCAAAGAATCCACAGATTATCAGGTTGGGGGTAAGTCTTTCCCCCGAAGAGCAAGCCGAATATATTGCCCTTCTCAAAGAGAAGAAGGAAGTTTTTGCATGGTCGTACAAGGATATGCCAGGACTAGACCCGCAGCTAGTCATGCACAATTTAACGCTTGATCCAAAAATCAAGCCTGTAAAGCAAAAACTAAGAAAGATGCACCCAACAAGTGGCCTTGATGGTCAAAGATGAATTGCAAAAGTTGTTGGATGCACAATTTGTCATCTGCGTGGATTATCCGCCATGGTTGTCCAACATGGTTCCCGTCAAGAAGCCCGACGGGAGGATTCGCATATGCACCGACTTTCGAGACCTAAACAAAGTGAGTCCTAAGGATGATTTTCCCTTGCCAAGCATCGACGCATTGGTAGACGCTACAGCAGGTCACGAAATGCTCTCCCTAATGGACGGTTTCTCAGGATACAATCAAATTCGTATCAATCCTGAAGACCAACTCAAAACGGCATTCACAACGCCTTGGGGGACATTTTGCTATAAGGTCATGCCTTTTGGCCTTAAAAACGTTGGTGCTACATACCAACGTGCTATGACGTATATCTTCCATGATTACATGCACAAAAATTTGGAAGATTACATGGATGATTTGTTAGCCAAGTCTCTCTTGTGCTCAGATCATCTCGGTGACTTAAGCAAGATTCTCGATCGCCTCATAGAGCATAAGGTCAGACTGAATCCCAAGAAGTGCGTGTTCGGCGTCACATCTGGAAAACTCTTGGGTTTTATAGTCTCAAAGAGAGGCATCGAAGTGGACCCAAACAAAGTCAAGGCAATCCTTGAAATGGCTCCCCCAACCACTATCAAGCAGCTCAGAAGTCTGCAAGGAAAGGTCGCGTCGATTAAACGCTTCATAGCGCAATTATCTGACAAATGCCGACCAATGAACAAATTATTGCACAAGGGGGTCACATTTCATTGGGATGACGAGTGCCAGTCGACCTTTGACGAAATCAAACAATACTTGGCTTCGCCACCAGTATTGGCACCACCTAGACCAGGTGTGCCGTTCTACTTATACATCTCAGCTACTAAGGTGGCACTGGGCGCAATGCTAGCCCAGAAGAATGAACTTCACAAAGAACAGGCTACGTACTATCTTAGCCGCACCTCGGTCAGTTACTGAACTTAACTATGCATACGTTGAGAAACTCTGCTTGGCAGTGGTGTTTGCTACCAAAAGGCTACGCCACTACATGTTGAGCAACACTACGTATGTTGTGTCTAAGGAGAATCCATTGCGATACATGATGAGTCGTACTTATCATAGTAGTCGCACGGCGAAATGGATCATGTTGTTGACGGAATTTGACATTGAGTTTATTGGACAAAAATCTATAAAAGGACAAGTCATAGCCGATCAACTAGCAGAGGCTCCTCTTGAAGACGATCAGCCTCTGGTCATAGAACTACCCGATGATGGGGTCTTCCATGTCTCAGAATCGCCAGATTCTGATGAGCCTGAGTCTCGAGCCGACATAACCTTATTTTTTGATGGTTCCAAATGTGAGCAAGGTGGTGGCACGAGAATTGTATTCTTCACACCACGAGGCGCTCCAATGCCCCTGTCATTTAAATTAAACTTCTAGTGCACCAACAATAATGCGGAATATGAAGCCTTGCTCCTAGGTCTTCAGACAAGCAATCGCCATGAACATCAAAAGATTGAACATCTTTGGTGATTCGCTGTTAATCGTCAATCAAGTCAAAGGGGTATATCAATGCAAATGCCTAGTTCTAAAGGCCTATAAAGCCCTCGTGGACAAATTCTTGGCAAAACTTGAGTGGTATGACATCGAGGCACTCCCTCGATCATCGAATCGTTTTGCGGACACAATGGCCTCCTTGGGGTCACTAATCCCGCAAGACCTTTTCGGTGATATAACAACCATTCAGGTCAAAACCTTATCGCAACCCGCGATGGAGCATGCAAGCTCAGACTTGACGCCAGGAGTCCACATGATCCAGATCGAACCATCTTCGGATAAGTTCTTTCGAATCCGAGACTGTTTGAAACGTGCCAACTGGGGGTCTTTGTTTTCCCCCACTCCCATTAATAGCAACACAACGCTATTCTTACAAGTTCTATCCCAATCAGCATTTGTTAGGGAAGAACTTCAAAAGGGATTGGCTATTCATACTATCGAGGTTTTTGATCAACAGGACTGGTATTTACCCATAAGAGACTACCTCAAGTTAGGTAATCTTCCCTTTGGATTGACGCACGCCGCAAAACGAACATTCAAGCAAAAAGCGGCAAAATATGTCTTGATAGGAGACATTTTGTATCGTCGCAGCTATGACGGAATTCTTCTTCGTTGCTTGGACCAGCAAGAGTCCACTTGGGCAGTCGCCCAAGCGCACGACGGTACATGTGGCGGCCACTTTAGTGGTATGGCCATTGCAAAGCGCATTCTTCGCATGGGCTATTATTGGCCATCTTTAGAGCGAGATTGCTGCGCGTATGTCAAGAGGTGCGTGAAATGTCAACATCATGCCAATTTAATGCACGCACCTTCCCAGGCCCTACAGACAGTCCAGTCTACTTGGCCATTTTCGTAGTGGGGCCTCGATCTAATCGAAAAGATCTCCCCTGCATCGTCAGGCCGTCACACGTTTATCATAACGGCCACAGAATATTTTACCAAATGGGTGGAAGCAATTCCGTTAACCTCTACGACAGGACCCCGCATTGCGGAGTTCATTTTGCATTACATCATATGTCATTTTGGTATTCCATCCAAAATAATCTCGGATA
This sequence comes from Wollemia nobilis, assembly GCA_028583015.1. Classification (NCBI taxonomy): domain Eukaryota; kingdom Viridiplantae; phylum Streptophyta; class Pinopsida; order Araucariales; family Araucariaceae; genus Wollemia; species Wollemia nobilis. The sequence continues at coordinate 8,140,292 of JAQPPZ010003246.1, read as the reverse complement.
ATGGGCCATCATTCAAGAACAAAGACGTGCGTGCTTTAACCACAAAGTACAAAATTTAGCACAGCTTTTCAACACCCTATTATCCGCAAGCAAATGGGCAAGCAGAGGCATCAAACAAAACGCTAGTCGCCATCCTTAAAAATACCGTCACAGACAGTCATAAGGATTGGCACATACAAATCCCACTTGCCCTTTGGGCTTATCGCACTAGCATTCGGACGCCCACTGGGGCAACTCCGTTTTCACTGGTGTATGGCTCAGAGGTAGTAATGCCTCTCGAGTTGGAAATTCCTTCCCTACGCATATCAATGCAGGAGTTCATCGATGATAACACTGCACGGCAGGCCCGATTAGACCAACTTACGTTGCTTGACGAACGACGCGTTAATGCTCTCGAGCACTTACGTATCTATCAAGAGCGGCTTAAGAAAGCTTACAACATGAAAGTTCACCTAAGAGACTTTCGGGTTGGTGATTTGGTTCTGAAGGAAAACCAACAAAACTCTAATTTGCCGTCCCATATGAGGGACAAATTCATGGCAAATTGGTTAGGTCCTTATGTCATTGATAGTAAAATAGGACCCGGGACGTACCGGCTAGCTTCTCTTGACGGTATCAAGGAAACAGAACCCTTGAATATCAGTCATTTGCGACCATTTCATATCTAAGAAAGCCATATCCAAAAAAAAAAAAAAAAAACTCCAAGGATTATCGCAATTTCTTGGTCAACCCAAAAAGCTCCAAGGATTATCGCAATCTCTTGGTCACCCAAAAAGCTCCAAGGATTATCGCAATCTCTTGGTCACCCAAAAAGCTCCAAGGATTATCGCAATCTCTTGGTCACCCAAAAAGCTCCAAGGATTATCGCAATCTCTTGGTCACCCAAAAATCTCCAAGGATTATCGCAATCTCTTGGTCAATCCAAAAATCTCCAAGGATTATCGCAATCTCTTGGTCAACCCAAAAAGCTCCAAGGATTATCGCAATCTCTTGGTCACCCAAAAATCTCCAAGGATTATCGCAATCTCTTGGTCAATCCAAAAAGCTCCAAGGATTATCGCAATCTCTTGGTCACCCAAAAATCTCCAAGGATTATCGCAATCTCTTGGTCACCCAAAAAGCTCCAAGGATTATCGCAATCTCTTGGTCAATACAAAAAGCTCCAAGGATTATCGCAATCTCTTGGTCAACCCAAAAATCTCCAAGGATTATCGCAATCTCTTGGTCACCCAAAAAGCTCCAAGGATTATCGCAATCTCTTGGTCACCAAAAAGCTCCAAGGATTATCGCAATCTCTTGGTCAATCCAAAAAGCTCCAAGGATTATCGCAATCTCTTGGTCACCCCAAAAGCTCCAAGGATTATCGCAATCACTTGGTCAAACCCAAAAAGCTCCAACGATTATCGCAATCGCTTGGTCAAAAAAAAAATCAAGAAATTCAAAAAAAAAAACAAAACAACAAAAATCATCAAAAACAACAAAGATTTGCATCTCAATTCTAGGCATACTCAAATTCATCAAAAAATTCATATTCTCGCACCTCATCTTCACCTTCACCAAAAACAATCCATCAAAATTACAAAAATACATAGCTGCATTAAGCATTGCATCCATACATTGCATATTTGTAGTCATACGGGTCAAAGGCACCATAAGCTGCAATAGCTCTGATATTCCATCTTGTTCCGCATTGTCTCATGTTACAAAAACAACAAAAACACCAAGCATAACTTTTACCACACTACAGTCAGTGGTCTGGGAATGTACCAAGAGTTTCGATGATTCAGTCATCATTTTCCTCTTTAGCCATGTAGTGTATCAAGTCGAACAGATTTTACGAAGGTAGAGTCATACTTGAAATACACCTTGTTACGTAACATCCCAACACAAATCAAAACACTAAAAATTCCCAAATTGTGTGAACGAAAGACGAAACCTGCAAAATAATCTAGGTCACCACAAGCGAAACGGTTATCTTGCTCATCCCCCTGTGCGAATGACCCCTAGAATGCTGAGAGTTGGCAAAAGGACAAGCATCCTCCCTACCCAATTCCCTAAGAATCCCTAAAGTTCTCAATAGTTGCAAAACACAAAAAATTTGCAAAATGTCAAAACTCCAAAATTTGACAAACTACAGTGCACACATCAAAAGGCACAAACAACAGTGATTTTGGTCACTCCATAACCCCAATCCCTTGCTCGAAAGAAAAACAAATCAAAATAAATAGTGATCTCATCACTACAATGAGCAAGTATCCCAATACAATTGAAGAAAAGAAGGGAGTTGACCTTGAATCCCCGGAACTCTCAAGCATTCTATAGGTCATAAGGCAAGCTTCAGTACCAATTTGGTTGATAGCCTATCGGTAACAGAAGTAAACCTCCCGCATGACGATATATCTCGTCACATTAACTTGCGTACGGATCAATGTTTGCATGTGGATGAGCTAGCTTATGGCATCCTGGATTACACCGCAGATTAATCTTAGTACATACAACAAAGGAATTCGTGGAGCTAATTAGGTGATCCTCGATACGAGTTCGGTTGAAAGCCCATCTGGCACTGGCGGTATCCTAACAAATACCACTAAATGAACTCAATTGCACACACAGGGATGTGAAAAATAACTGGGTCAAAAACAAGTCCGATTCATACCTTGGTCAAAAAGTCTTGTAAGATAAAGTACAGTCATGGCTAGTGAGTTAAAACCGTCTGAGTCTCAGAAAACCTTAGCTACATTTCTAAACCAACTGCGCTACTTTTCATCCTTACAATACCATCAAAAAAATACAAAAAAGAAAAACCACATGTATACATACAAAGTCATGCATCACAACAATCGCCTAAAAACAAAATAACAGAGTTCTAAACAGTCCTTGGTGCCATAGCCAAACATCACAAACCCCATTCATCCATTTCATATCTGCATATCACATATAAATCAAAACCATTTGCATTCATCATAGCATATGCATCCATCAAAATAAATCAACATGCATACATCCATATTCATCAACCATCATGCACAAGATCAAAGAAAATCAAAACAACAAAAACAACAAATAAATGCAACACAAAAACAAAAAGCAATAAACATTGCCAGACACAAGTGCTCTTGCACTTAACCTCTTGGCATAGAAAAACTGATGTCAGGGTCTACATTGTCGCTATCCTACTCCCTAAGAAGGCTACCATAGCCGGACCGCTCCACGGGAAGATGGATTTTCGACAATTTCACCCCCAAACATCATCACAAAAGGGTCAAAACCCACTCAAAAACAACAAAAACAACAAATAAATGCAACACAAAACAAAAAGCAATAAACATTGCCAGACACAAGTGCTCTTGCACTTAACCTCTTGGCATAGAAAAATTGATGTCGGGGTCTACATTGTCACTATCCTACTCCCTAAGAAGGCTACCATAGCCGGACCGCTCCATGGGAAGACGGATTTTTGACAATTTCATCCCCAAACGACGTCACAAAAGGGTCAAAGCCCACTCAAAAACAACAAGAAAATCAAAACAACAAAACAAAAAGCAATAAACATTGCTAGACACAAGTGCTCTTGCACTTAAACTCTTGGCATGGCAAATCGACATCAGGGTCACAAATTATCACTATCCTACTCCCTAAGAAGGCTACCATAGCCGGACCGCTCCACGGGAGATGGATTTTCGAAAATTTAATCCCCAAATGGTGTCACAAAAAAAAAAAAAAACAACAAAAACAACAAATAAATGCAACACAAAAACAAAAAGCAATAAACATTGCCAGACACAAGTGCTCTTGCACTTAACCTCTTGGCATAGAAAAACTGATGTCGGGGTCTACATTGTCACTATCCTACTCCCTAAGAAGGCTACCATAGCCGGACCGCTCCACGGGAAGACGGATTTTTGACAATTTCATCCCCAAACGACGTCACAAAAGGGTCAAAGCCCACTCAAAAACAACAAATAAATGCAACACAACACAAAAAGCAATAAACATTGCCGGACACAAGTGCTCTTGCACTTAACCTCGTGGCATGGCAAAATCGATGTCGGGGTCTACAAATTATCACTATCCTACTCCCTAAGAAGGCTACCATAGCCGGACCGCTCCACGGGAGACGGATTTTCGACAATTTCATCCCCAAACGACGTCACAAAAAAAAAAACAACAAAAACAACAAAACATGCAACATAAAAACAAAGCAATAAACATTTCCGGACACAAGTGCTCTTGCACTTAACCTCTTGGCAAAGAAAATCGATGTCGAGGTCCAAATTATCGCTCTCCTACTTCCCCAAGAAGGCTACAATAGCCGGACCGCTCCACGGGAAGTTAGATTTTCGATGATTTCACCTCATTACGGCATCACCAAAAGGGTTAACACCCACCAAAAATAGGTCCAAATGTTGGAAAAATTGCACACGCTTAACGGTAAACCCTCTAAAGGCACCCTTGCACAAGTCATCTTGGGTCAAGCGACTCGTCGCTTCTCTCACGAAGGTCATTCCCTCATCGATTCGTCGCTTGAGGGGGTAGTCACACTTAGTCACCAACCAACAATCACACACCCAATTAAGGAAAACGACATGCATTCAAAGAATCATTGACAAAGACAATCACGCTCCTGCTTGGGGCAGTAAACAAGCAACAATCAAATCAATCAAACACTTGGCATTTCGTGAATCATGAACACAAGGTTCCCCCTGAGGATAAAAATGCCCTTTGCCTGTTCATGACTGATCAATGTCTAAGTTCAAGTCACACCTCACCAAAATAGGTTAATACTTGAAATCAAATTCCTTAGCTCGTCAGAAGCAAGGATTCAAGAATGCATGCCCTTTCCATACTTGGGGCATCAAAAGTTGGTTAGGTTACCAAGAAACCCTAATCATTAGTGCTTTGGTTATCTATTTTTGCTCAGCACTGCGTCACCCGCAGCGCTTCCCAAAAAGGGGCATCTGTAGACACCAAAACAACACCAATCCGATTATGTGACTGCAAACACTGATCGCTTTGACAAACACAGCCCCCAGGGCAGCCCTCAGAGGTCAAACAGTGGTCTTAACCACTTTCATAGCAATTTTGTGAGGTCAAGAAGCAATTTGGCACACTTGGACACTTTGCCTAGTATTCGTCTCACCCAGGGACGAATTCAAAATAGAATCCATCCCACCCCAGGACGAATTCTGAATCCGTCCCTGGGTGGGACGATTTCCAAGTTTAACGGGCAAAAAGACAAATGGGGCCAAGTGGCAGCCCAGAACAGTCAGTTGATGACTCCTGCCTCGCACGCGTGTGTAGGTGGACAGAGGGGCCGTTAGAAGACTGTCACAAAAGGCATTTATCAAAGCCCAAGTCAATGGAGGACTCCCCTCCCTCATGGGAAGACAAGACTGCCACATGGCGCCTATGACCAACACATGGCATTTGTGCTTCCCTCCCAAAAGAGACCCCATGGGTCTATAAAAGGTGGGACTTTTCTCACCCAAGATAGATAGGTTGAAGGAGTTTTCAAGCAACGAAGTGCTACCGAGTTGAAGACCCACTTGCATCCCTTTTGGTTCACCTTCCCACATCCACCAATCTCTTTTGCAAGGGAGGTTGTTGGGTGGCTTTTGGAAGCTTGAACTTGACCCAAATCCAACACATGGACACCTGAACCAACCAATTCGCCGACCCCCCAATCCTAAGAGGTTTTGGGCCCATCCCTAGTGGATTGGCGCCGGAATCAAGTGCCAACGGTGGGAGGCCCACTTGGGCACCCCCGCACTTTTCTTAAGTTTTAGAGCATTCTAGTTTATTTTCTCATGTTGCATATTGTGTTTCCTGTTTGGTGAATTCATAGCTGCAATTTCGTAACCTTTGGTCAGATTCTAGTATGTTTTGTGTCACTTTGTTGTTTCACTGATTTGCAGGTCTCAGGAATCGACATTGGAGCATCAGCAGGTCGGCTTCTTCAACACAGTAGAAATTGTCCCACCCAGGGACGAAATTCCAGTTGAAGGCAGATTGGCCGATTGTCTCAGTGGCAATGGCCTTCTGGTAACATTTTCTGTCTTCTGGCAAGTTTTCAGGTTGTTTAGAATCATTTTGTTTACTATTTTAGATAAATGTTTGCATGCATCTTTTGATGATTTTAGAAGAACGAACACTTTTCACTTGCAGCAGGTGCTACTGACATCTTGGTTGTTTCTTTGTTCGCAGGAGAAGCAGCGGAGGTGAAGAACTCATCGACATCAGCGACGACATCATCTTGGCCCGCCCATTGCAATCGTGGGCACGCGGAAAGAGGAACATTGAGTGATTGTAATCGAATTCTTTTAACGCTCCTAGCCCCCGAAAAGGGAGGAGACGTCATTGTAACAGAGATCAAGGGATATTAATGAAAGGGTTGTGTTTTCTCCATTTGCTTGTGTCTCTTCCAATGCGTTTCTTTTCCATTTCATGCACTTTACGTTTCTAGGACTTAAGCGCATTTGATTTTGGTTGCATCGCAATTAGTGTTTCCTTTGCCCGGAATCTCCAAAAACAAAAAAAACAACAAATAAATGCAACACAAAAACAAAAAGCAATAAACATTGCCAGACACAAGTGCTCTTGCACTTAACCTCTTGGCATACAAAAATCGATGTCAGGGTCTACATTGTCGCTATCCTACTCCCTAAGAAGGCTACCATAGCCGGACCGCTCCACGGGAAGACGGATTTTTGACAATTTCATCCCCAAACGACGTCACAAAAGGGTCAAAGCCCACTCAAAAACAAGAAAATCAAAACAACACAAAAAGAAATAAACATTGCCAGACACAAGTGCTCTTGCACTTAAACTCTTGGCATGGCAAATCGACATCAGGGTCACAAATTATCACTATCCTACTCCCTAAGAAGGCTACCATAGCAGGACCGCTCCACGGGAGATGGATTTTCGAAAATTTAATCCCCAAATGGTGTCACAAAAAAAAAAACAACAAAAACAACAAATAAATGCAACACAAAAACAAAAAGCAATAAACATTGCCAGACACAAGTGCTCTTGCACTTAACCTCTTGGCATAGAAAAAATGATGTCAGGGTCTACATTGTCGCTATCCTACTCCCTAAGAAGGCTACCATAGCCGGACCGCTCCACGGGAAGACGGATTTTTGACAATTTCATCCCCAAACGACGTCACAAAAGGGTCAAAGCCCACTCAAAAACAACAAGAAAATAAAAACAACACAAAAAGCAATAAACATTGCCAGACACAAGTGCTCTTGCACTTAAACTCTTGGCATGGCAAATCGACATCAGGGTCACAAATTATCACTATCCTACTCCCTAATAAGGCTACCATAGCCGGACCGCTCCATGGGAGACGGATTTTCGAAAAATTAATCCCCAAATGGTGTCACAAAAAAAAAAAACAAAAACAACAAAACATGCAACATAAAAACAAAGCAATAAGCATTGCCGGACACAAGTGCTCTCGCACTTAACCTCTTGGCATAGAAAATCGATGTCGGGGTTCAAATTATCGCTCTCCTACTTCCCCAAGAAGGCTATAATAGCCGGACCGCTCCACGGGAAGTTAGATTTTTGATGATTTCACCTCATTACGGCATCACCAAAAGGGTTAACACCCACCAAAAATAGGTCCAAATGTTGGAAAAATTGCATATGCTTAACGGTAAACCCTCTAAACGCACCCTTGCACAAGTCATCTTGGGTCAAGCGACTCGTCGCTTCTCTCACGAAGGTCATTCCCTCATCGATTCGTCACTTGAGGGGGTAGTCACACTTAGTAACCAATCAACAATCACACACCCAATCAAGGAAAACGACATGCATTCAAAGAATCATTGACAAAGACAATCACGCTCTCGCTTGGGGCAATAAACAAGCAACAATCAAATCAATCAAACACTTGGCATTTCGTGAATCATGAACACAAGGTTCCCCCTGAGGATAAAAATGCCCTTTGCCTGTTCATGACTGATCAATGTCTAAGTTCAAGTCACACCTCAAAAAAACAGGTTAATACTTGAAATCAAATTCCTTAGCTCGTCAGAAACAAGGATTCAAGAATGCATGCCCTTTCCATACTTGGGGCATCAAAAATTGGGTAGGTTACCAAGAAACCCTAATCATTAGTGCTTTGGTTATCTATTTTTGCTCAGCACTGCGTCACCCGCAACGCTTCCTAAAAAGGGGCATCTGTAGACACCAAAACAGCACCAATCCGATTATGTGACTACAAACACTGATTGCTTTGACAAACACAGCCCCCAGGGCAGCCCTCAGAGGTTAAACAGTGGTCTTAACCACTTTCATAGCAATTTTGTAAGGTCAAGAAGCAATTTGGCACACTTGGACACTTTGCCCAGTATTCGTCTCACCCAGGGACGAATTCAAAATAGAATCCGTCCCACCCCAAGACGAATTCTGAATCCGTCCTTGGGTGGGACGAATTCTAAGCTTAATGGGCAAAAAGACAAATGGTGCCAAGTGGCAGCCCAGAACAGTCAGTTGATGACTCCTGCCTCGCACGCATGTGTAGGTGGACAGAGGGGCCATTAGAAGACTATCACAAAAGGCATTTATCAAAGCCCAAGTCAACGGAGGACTCCCCTCCCTCATGGGAAGACAAGACTGTCACATGGCGCCTATGACCAATACATGGCATTTGTGCTTCCCTCCCAAAAGAGACCCCTTGGGTCTATAAAAGGTGAGACTTTTCTCACCCAAGATATACAGGTTGAAGGAGTTTTCAAGCAATGAAGTGTTGTCGAGTTGAAGACCCACTTGCATCCCTTTTGGTTCACCTTCCCACATCCACCAATCTCTTTTGCAAGGGAGGTTGTTGGGTGGCTTTTGGAAGCTTGAATCGGACCTAAATCCAACACATGGACACCTGAACCAACCAATTCGCCGACCCCCCCAATCCTAAGAGGTTTTGGGCCCATCCCTAGTGGATTGGCACCGGAATCAAGTGCCAACGGTGGGAGGCCCACTTGGGCACCCCCACACTTTCTAGGTTTTAGAGCATTCTAGATTACTTTTTTTTAGGTTGCATTTTGTGTTATTATGTTTGGTTAACTCATAGCTGCAATTTCGTAACTTTTGGTCAGATTCTAGTATGTTTTGTGTTGCTTTGTTGTTTCACTGACTTGCAGGTGGCGAGATCAAATTCCAAGGGTAGAGGCAAAATTGGGAGAATCCGACCATCTGGGTCGTCCCAAAATGGCCCCAATCACATAACCCCCTTGTTTGCAGGCATTTTGCAGGTCTCGAGAATCGACATTGGAGCAGCAGCAGGTCGGCTTCTTCAACACGAAGAATTCGTCCCACCCGGGGACGAATTGCGATCGAAATCGTCCCACCCGGGGACGAATTCCAGCTTGAAGGTAGATTGGCCAGTTGTCTCGGTGGCAATGGCCTTCCGGTAACATTTTCTCGTCTTCCGTCAAGTTTTCAGTGCTATTTAGAATCATTTTGTTTACCGTTTTAGATAAATGTTTGCATGCATCTTTTGATGATTTTAGAAGAACGAACACTTTTCACTTGCAGCGAGTGCTACTGACATCTTGGTTGTTTCTTTGTTCGCAGGAGAAGCAGCGGAGGTGAAGAACTCATCGACATCAGCGGCGGCATCATCTTGGCCTGCCCATTGCAATCGTGGGCACGCGGAAAGAGGAACATTGAGTGATTGTAATCGAATTCTTTTAACGCTCCTAGCCCCCGAAAAGGGAGGAGACGTCATTGTAACAAAGATCAAGGGATTCTTAGGGAATTGGGTAGGGAGTATGCTTGTCCTTTTGCCAACTCTCAGCATTCTTGGGGTCATCCGCACAGTGGGATGAGCAAGATAACCGTTTCGCTTTTGGTGACCTAGATTACTGTGCAGGTTTCATCTTTCATTCACACAACTCAGGAATTGTTTTATGTGTTTTTATGTGTGTTGGGATGTTACGTAACAAGGTGTATTTCAAGTATGACTCTACCTTCATAAAATTTGTCTGACTTGATACATTACATGGCTAAAGAGCAAAATGATGACTGAATCACGAAAGCTTTTGATACATTAAAAGACCACTGACTCTAGTGTGGTAAAAGCAATGCTGGTGTTTTTGTTGTTTTTGTAAAATGGAACAGTGTGGAATAAGATGGTCTATCAGAGCAATTACAACCTATGGTGCCTTTGACCTATACAACCACAAATATGCAGCGTGTGGATGCAATGCTTAATGCAGCTACATGTTTTTGTATTTTTGATGGATTGGTTTTTATGAATATGAATATGAGGTGCGAGAAGAGCTCTCGATTGATGAATTTTAGTATGCCTAAATATGAGATGTAAATTTTTGGTTGTTTTTGATTATTTTTTTTTTATTTTGACCAAGTGATTGTGGACATCCTTGGAGCATTTTGGTGACCAAGTGATTGCGATAATCCTTGGAGCTTTTTGGGTGACCAAGTGATTGCGAAAATCCTTGGAGCTTTTTGGGTGACCAAGAATTTGTGATAATCCTTGGAGCTTTTTGGGTGACCAAGAGATTGCGATAATCCTTGGAGCTTTTTAGGTTTTGACCAAGAGATTGCGATAATCCTTGGAGCTTTTTGGGTGACCAAGTGATTGCGATAATCCTTGGAGCTTTTTGGGTGACCAAGAGATTACGATAATCCTTGGAGATTTTTGTGTGACCAAGAGATTGCGATAATTCTTGGAGCTTTTTGGGTGACCAAGAGATTGCGATAATCCTTGGAGCTTTTTGGGTGACCAAGAGATTGCGATAATCCTTGGAGCTTTTTGGGTGACCAAGAGATTACGATAATCCTTGGAGCTTTTGGGATGACCAAGTGATTGCGATAATCCTTGGAGCTTTTTGGGTGACCAAGAGATTGTGATAATCCTTGGAGCTTTTTGTGTGACCAAGAGATTGCGATAATTCTTGGAGCTTTTTGGGTGACCAAGAGATTGCGATAATCCTTGGAGCTTTTTGGGGTGACCAAGTGATTGCGATAATCCTTGGAGCTTTTTGGGGTGACCAAGTGATTGCGATAATCCTTGGAGCTTTTTGGTTTGACCAAGTGATTGCGATAATCCTTGGAGATTTTTTTTTTGGTTTGGCCTATGGCTCTTCAGGGGATAGAGGTACCCCCAGCTTGATGGTCTTTGCACTTCGGATCCGGCTCTAGAGGTATGGGCATGAATGGATCGGCCCTATGCACGGAGATGAGGATAGGGTCTGCCCACGGCACTGATGTTGCTATGATGTCTCTTGGTGGAAGTTGCTCTTTGTGTGCCCAACATGGTGGATGTAATGCTTGGTCCCACTGCGGTGAGTTAACGTGCCACTCATGCCCTAGTATTATGTTTATCTGTTGACATGCTTCCTCAAATTTTATGGGATGCCGATGTTGTCTTATGTGATTGCTATGGGCTATGTCTGTTTCATCCTCACCTTCGGACAATGTGTATAGCTCATCAAAATTTGGAGATTCTGAGACATGGAGGACTGCATCATCAGGTAGCCCTATGGTTAAAGGTTGATCCTCTTCGAAAGGAGCCTTATGTAAGTTGGGCCTTGGGAGCTCCAAAATCTTGGTCTCTATCGACTCTAAGTGCTCTAGAATTTTGCATGTATCGGGGCATTTGAGCCCCTCCTCTTTGGTTGGTTCTTGTTGAGGAACTTGGGGCTTATGGAGGGGTGGCTAGATGGCACCCCCCATGCCTTGGTGAGGCTTTTCATCTCACTCTTCTTCTTGCTCTGATTTCTTAGAGGCTTCTTGATGAATTTCTAAGGGTGGCTCATAGACCTGAGTGGGTTCTTGAAGAAGGCACCCATCATTGGTTATAGGAGCGGTCTCCTGCTCATGTCTAGGAGGCGTCGGGGGTGGTGCTTCAGGAATCGGGGGAGTAGCCTCCCACTCCTATCTAGGAGGTGTTGGGGGTAGCGTTTGATGGGGTCACGATGACCTGTCTTGCCCCCATGGGTTGTGCCACTCAAAATATTTTGTCTTATGCGTGTGAGGGGTTGGAGTCTTCTCAGGTAGTTTATAGCGCAACTCATTCGCTTCGCGTTGCATGCGCTCTCTATCCAACCGATGTCGATACTCTATCTCCTGATGACTTTGTTTAAGCCGCATGATTTGGGCTTGATAGGCGGTATATCTGGCGACAGCCGGGTCAATTTGGTCTACCCTATTTTTCTCAGGAGGTTCGAATGTTTCTCCTATGTGTTTGCCTCGATTTTGATGACCTAAAATTTCAATGGGTCGCTTCCCTCTGTCGATGTAGGCGGCATGTACTTGAGGCCGCACTGTTTGTTGTCCTCGAGGAATGTGATGATTTTCCTTGTACTCCATTTCATGTTGGCTCTCCTGCATAGTGTGTTGGAACAACTCATCCTCCTGGCGCTGAAGGTGCTCTTTGTTAATATAGTAAGGTTCCTCTAAATGTAGTCGCTCTAGTCGCTCTAGCTCAAGTTGCGTGAATTGCATTTGGCGTGCGACGTGCTTGACAGATTATAATATGGTTGGTCCTGTTGCCTCATGTCTAGAAGGCCTAGATGCCTCTCCTAGATATTTTTGATCGTAGTGATCCAAGATCTCTATAGGTGACCTCCCTTTGTTGGGGGTAGCGGCATTCCCTCGGGGCTTTGGCCTCAGTGAGTGGTCATGATAGATAGCAGGTGCAGAGGCATATTTCTCTCGCACTGTATATTGCTCTCGAGGAAGGTAGGGATCTTCCTCTTGCTCTCTTTCATAAGTGAAAAAGGGACGGACGAAGTTAGTTCGCCCCGCCTGAGGAGCCTTGTGCTCTAGATTTTTCTTTGTAGTCCTGACAACTAGAGGGGGTGAAGGAGGGATAATGTAATCATGTGGTTCCTCCCGTCGAACCCTATGTTGACCTAGCGCTTCATCGCACGATGACCGCTCATAGCAAGCTTCTAAGGGAGATCTCCTATGACTGTACCCATCATGGAAGGGTGTGTGTTGAATGTTATGCTGAATAGGAGTGCTCCTCGAAGAGGTGTCCCTGTAGTCCCTTTCCTTTAAGGTGTGGAGGGGACTGCCTTGTGTGTTAGGTCGCCAAGGTGGTATGACCAAATCCTTGGGATTGTAATGGAGAGGACTCATGCCTCCTTGGACATTCCCCACAGCCTCCGCCCGTGATTGGGCTTGGCTACGGGTGAGCACCATGATGATGTCTCTCTAAAAATCCTAAAAATTGAAATGAGTCATATGGGGCCCAAAATTGGCGTGTGCATCCCTATTATAGTAGATAAGACAAAAATGAAGTTTCAAGTCCTAGCTCTGAATACATTAGGATATATTGACATCCGAACAGCTCAAAAAGTGCAAAAAAATGCGTGCCCAATTTTAAAACCTAATTTTGGGGCACTAGATGATGGAATTTGGCCCCGAAAACTGACTTTTCTGGGCAAATAGGATTCTAGGGAATCGTATTTGTTTAAAATTATCCCAACTAACTCCCTGTAAAATTTCGTGTTGAGAAGTTATGGCCTCGGCAAGATGCACTAAAATTTAGGGAAAAATATAAGATTTCCCATATTTTGTTGGATGCTCTTGCATCACTTATGGGCACATTTGGGGTGATTTTGGGTTGACCAAAGGGTTCATGGAAACCTTTGGGGCATTTTGGAGTGACCAAGCGATTGCGGGAATCCTTGGAGATTTTTGGAACAAGTGACAAAATGCGTAAATTTTTATCTTTTTGTTTATGATTTTTTTTTTTTGTTACACTAAGCAGAAATGAACACACACATGCGCAAATCGTGATTATCTCTTTTAAGGGTTTAAATAGTGTGTCCTAAACTGGTTTAGTGCATTTTTATGTTTTGTTTTGTTTTTGTAGGTTTTGAAGAACGTTTAAATGCATTATGACGGCTCATATAACTCCCAAAATGGTCGCCCCTTCAATATACCAACCAGGCCGATATACCAACCTCTCTATATACCCGCCCTTACGAGAGGGAGACTATAGGTACGTGAGAGTAGAAGGTACATGGTACGTAGGCGATACGGAAGGGGGATTGTCCTATTAATGGCACCTACCATAGAAAACTTATCCTCGTGCGCATGGGAATCACCCCAGCGACACTCGGTCTGCTTTCGTCAGGATTTATACCTAACAACAGTTGATAATTGGGAAATGGATGCAAAGCTAAGACAAGGTGGTGATGAACCCACCGTTGGTCTTGCTCAAGGTCTGGGGTCTTACAACCAGCTCCTTGGTTTAAAATTGTTGCGTGGAGTGTGTGAGATTCATTTTATTTAGCAAAAATTGAAACAAGCATAAATGACTTTTCCTAATGCAATGCAGGATTAAATGAAAACAATTAAAGAAACAGAAACAGAAACAGAAAATTTAACAGAGATCATGAAAATCCCTACCTCTTCTCTGCCTGGACCGGTTGCTTCTGAATTTTTGCTTTGAAAAGTTGCAGACAGAAATTCGTCCCTTGGTGATACAAATTACAGAACAGAAAGCACGAGATTCCGGGCAAAGGAAACACTAATTGCAATATAACCAAAACCAAATGCGCTTAAGTCCTAGAAATGTAAAGTGCATGAAATGGAAAAGAAACGCATTGGAAGAGACATAAGCAAATGGATAAAACACAGCCCTTTCATTAATATCCCTTGATCTCTGTTACAATGACGTCTCCTCCCTTTTCGGGGGCTAGGAGCGTTAAAAGAATTCGATTATAATCACTCAATGTTCCTCTTTTTGTGTGCCCATGATTGCAATGGACGGGCCAAGATGATGCCGTCGCTGATGTCAATGAGTTCTTCACCTTCGCTGCTTCTCCTACGAACAAAGAAACAACCAAGATGTCAGTAGCACCTACTGCAAGTGAAAAGTGTTTGTTCTTCTAAAATCATCAAAAGATGCATGCAAACATTTATCTAAAACAGTAAACAAAATGATTCTAAACAGCCTAAAAACTTGATAGAAGACAAAAAATGTTACCAGAAGGCCATTGCCACTGAGACAGCTGGCCAATCTACCTTCAACTGGAATTCGTCCCTGGGTGGGACGATTTCTGACTGCAATTCGTCCCTGGGTGGGACGAATTCTTCTATGTTGAAGAAGCCGACCTACTGCCTCTCCAAAGTCGATTCTTGAGACCTACAAAATGCCTGCAAACAAGGGGGTTATGTGATTGGGGCCATTTTGGGATGACCCAGATGGTCGGATTATCCCAATTTGGCCTCTACCCTCGGGAATTTGATCTCACCACCTGCAAGTCAGTGAAACAACAAAGCAACACAAAACATACTAGAATCTGACCAAAAGTTACGAAATTGCAGCTATGAGTTAACCAAACATAATAACACAAAATGCAACCTAAAAAAAAGTAATCTAGAATGCTCTAAAACCTAGAAAGTGCAAGGGTGCCCAAGTGGGCCTCCCACCGTTGGCACTTGATTCCGGTGCCAATCCACTAGGGATGGGCCCAAAACCTCTTAGGATTGGGGGGTCGACGAATTGGTTGGTTCAGGTGTCCATGTGTTGGATTTAGGTCCGATTCAAGCTTCCAAAATCCACCCAACAACCTCCCTTGCAAAAGAGATTGGTGGATGTGGGAAGGTGAACCAAAAGGGATGCAAGTGGGTCTTCAACTCGGCAGCACTTCGTTGCTTGAAAACTCCTTCAACCTATATATTTTGGGTGAGAAAAGTCCCACATTTTATAGACCCATGGGGTCTCTTTTGGGAGGGAAGCACAAATGCCATGTGTTGGTCATAGGCGCCATGTGGCAGTCTTGTCTTCCCATGAGGGAGGGGAGTCCTCCGTTGACTTGGGCTTTGATAAATGTCTTTTGTGACAGTCTTCTAACGGCCCCTCTGTCCACCTACACACGCGTGCGAGGCATGAGTCATCAATTGACTGTTCTGGGCTACCACTTGGTGCCATTTGTCTTTTTTCCCATTAAGCTTAGAATTCGTCCCACCCAGGGACGGATTCAGAATTCGTCCTGGGGTGGGACGGATTCTATTTTGAATTCATCCCTGGGTGAGATGAATACTAGGCAAAGTGTCCAAGTGTGCCAAATTGCTTCTTGACCTTACAAAATTGCTATTAAAGTGGTTAAGACCACTGTTTAACCTCTGAGGGCTACCCTGGGGGTTGTGTTTGTCAAAGCGATCAGTGTTTGCAGTCACATAATCGGATTGGTGCTATTTTGGTGTCTACACTACCACCACAATAGACACCTCTTTAAAATAAATGCTCACTATTTCTTCTTATTTTTGGTTGTGAATCTACAAATACCTATGAGAGTTGCAAAAACACATGGTAGCCATAATCATGGCAATGATTGAAGGGTCCATATGTGTAGTAGTGTTCACATTTTCCCTTACTAATCATAAATACAGTGATGGCTACGCCTGCAACCGAATGAAACACATCATCTCTATCATGTTTCAAGAGATGACTAGTACTAACTCTTTGAGTTTTGTGTCTTTCCCTTATTGAAAACTATCTTTGCTAAACCTATATGAGGAGCAACTATGTCTCTGATTGTAGAGCTTCCTCAAAAAAACAATGGACTAATTTAAAAATGATAGAAAAAGGACGACACAAAAAAAATGGAGGAGAGGCAGTACTGTGTACAAATGATATGAAAATTTGAGAATAAAACTGCTTCATATGCATTGTTGACAAGATGCTATAATCTATGCCCATGAAACTTTCACCAAAAAATTTAATGAAATAGGATTCATACAGGAGCTGTTTGTCATCACTGGTTCTCTAACGACTACAAGACTCCTTGTCATGGATCCCAAATCTCACTCTTTGATCCATGTCCATCATTCTCCACTAGGTTCACGGGTGGGGTTGAGAGTGCCTATGCACTAGTGATGTAGGTGGCATGTTACTGCCACTTAG
The DNA here is from genome assembly GCA_028583015.1 of Wollemia nobilis. Classification (NCBI taxonomy): domain Eukaryota; kingdom Viridiplantae; phylum Streptophyta; class Pinopsida; order Araucariales; family Araucariaceae; genus Wollemia; species Wollemia nobilis. Next base: position 8,123,392 of record JAQPPZ010003246.1, on the reverse strand, counting down.
GAGAGTCGATCATGGAGTGTTGCTACCACCATGACAAGGATTCCCCATCGATCTCAGGCCACATGCTCTACAACACTGAGAAAAATTCATAGGGAGAATTATGCATTGAATTAGAAAAAAAATAGGCTTCAAAATAGCAATTTGCATTCTATAATATTGTGAAATGTTGTATCTTCGGCACCCTCACTAGTATGTGACTACTAGTATAACTTCCACATTCTATCATTATAGCAAGTTGTTGAGGTTCTCCGTAGATTCTTCACGCCAAATGAAACACCTTTCGTGGCTATTGAAACATAGAAAATGAAACCCAACAAATGGCTATAACTAGTCCACTCCATCCTTCTTCAACTAGGGATCATAGATCTAAAAAAATAGCACACACGATTATGGTGCAAAGAGCAGCTAGCCAAAGGGGGATGTGCCATAAGAGAAAATGCACTCCACATTGCATCTTGCGCTCAACAAGATAGATCGCCACTCCTTGTAGAAACATTAAAAGGAAATTTTGGTGGACTACTACAAGCACTTTGATTTTTTATACATGTGGAGGTGCACAGACCCTCGATATGTTAAAAACTAGCACTCGGGTTCAACGAATTCTTTGAAAGTTTCAAAACACCCACTATATATCCTCCATGTCATCTTTTAAAAAAAATAAAATTCTAAGAGTATCCCATTTTTTCATTTTTCTAGTGAGAAACTACTTCTTCGAATAGATACCTCAATAATTCACTCTAAAAAAATTCAGATCTAGCAGCCATTAATTTCTTTAGATGTCCAGTTTTTGATCCATCCAATAAACAAGGGATAGAATACTCCCTAGTCTGAAGAGAAAAAATGGGGGGAAAAATAAAGGGGGAATTTTCATGAGGGAAATCCCCTCTCAAACTCACAAGCTCAGGAGAGCAACTGGGATCTGATACCAAATGTTGGGACTGAAAAATAGATGAGATATATTACACATGAAAATAGTACAATATATAGGCATAAGCCTATATGAAAAATATGACAAGTGTTAAGGAATATGATAAGTGTTAAGGAATATGATATTGATAAAATTTAGATCACTTTTTATTTTTTACAAAACTTTTATTGCTTGGCTTGCACTTAATGACATGATTCACTTATCCAACTTTGTTAGCATATAAATTTTATCTATTATTAAAATATAACCTCTAATCATACATTAATAAATCTTAAAGATAAATTTCCATCTCATTATATGTATCAAATTTGATTTTAACTTTTCACTCAAACATTAAAATAATTCATTAATTTTATTAACAAACTTTAATAAAAAATATATAAGATTCTATAGTACATACAACATGCCTAAGAAATAAGATAAACATATTATCTAGCATAGAAAAACCATGTAATATCTAGAGTTTATCTAGTAAAAATGATAGGGTGAATATGAAGACATACATATAAACTATCTTATAAGAAGGAACCTCATCAAACAAGTATCATAAATGCATATCCCAATCAAAACCACTTTATTTATACAAAATTTATATAGGTTTTGAGAGTTAATAAAAATGATAATCATAATTGATTGTACTATATAAAAAAATATTATTACTATAAAAAGTAGTATCAATGCTTAAATAACTAGTACACCTACCCTAATGATGTAGCTAATGTAATAAAGTAAAGTATAATAGGTTTGACATCCATGACATTGGTCATACTATAATATTATTACTATAAAAAATAGTATCAACGCTTGCACTAACTAGCACACCTACCTTAGTATAATAGGTTTGACATCCATGACATTGGTCATACTATAATATTATTACTATAAAAAATAGTATCAACGCTTGCACTCACTAGCACACCTACCATGATTTAATGATGTGGGTAATTTAATAAGGTAAATTATCAAAGTTTTGATATCTATGATATTATAGGTTATATCAGATGATATGATTATCTAATCACTATCAAAGCACTGCAAAAACTAAACATCCTCTTCAATGTTACAAAGTATTACATATTCAAAATATAATTTTTAAATTATTGAGAAAGAAAATTACCAATCAATAACATTCTTTCTGGAATAATATCATTTCATTTTATTCAAGTATTCTCATTGTACAATCTATTCACACCCTACGAATATATATTTTGGAATGGGAATGGCCGCACTCATTCACCCATAATGTGGGTGGTGAAGGGAATGTGAACAAGGACCGCAATCGCATGAATTTGGTTTTTGGTGTATTTCAACCTAGGATTCACTTTTATAAACTCGTGCTCTCATTATTGAAGATTTTAATTTTTAATTTGTTATCGACGGGATGAGCGCAGGGTGAAGTGCGAATTGCAAAGTGTGAAGTGCGAAGGAGGGAAGTGTGAAGGAGGGACAGCCCTATGTCAGGTTGCACAATCGGGCTATGCAAGCATAGTCGGGTTGTGCTCCTAAATATTGCATAGTCAAGTTATGCACGAATCGAGATGTGTAGTCAGGTTGCACATGGATCGAGGTGAGCAGCCAGGTTACACATGGATCGAGATGTAAAGTCAGGTTGTGCACGGGAGAAAGTGCTAAGTCTGACAAGCACTCGATCAATGCCCAACTGCGTTGGTCAAAGGCAGCGAAGTTCGACTTCACTGCGCAGTCGGGTGGACAACTCCAAACTTAGCCAAATTTTTGCCTTGAGAGCTTTTGCTGTTCGAAGGCTTGCACGGCTATGGCATTGGCTTCCATGGCTTGGGAAGAACTGTATGGGAGGAGAAAAACATCGAATCTGAATGCAATATTTTAGATCTAAACTCAAACTTATAAAACCCGAAAGAAATCGCTCTGAGGCGATTTGTACAGAGAACAATAGTAGATTTTATCACACAGAGATAACTACAAACCCTACAGATGCCTTAAAACAATAGTGAATTTTATTCATATAAGATGAGGGTTACAAAAGTCCTCAACTGAGGAAAACTAACATCTGCAGACTAAAGCTTCAGGATAAACTAAGACAGAAAACAAATGTCGAGTCTATTGCTCGGACATTAAACAGATGAGCCACACTGCTCACTGAAATGATCTCGTCTCCTACTCTATTGTTTCTCACAAATTTTCTCCCGCTCTCCTCTCTTTCTCCACTTTCTCCACCCACCGTCTGAAGACCCAAACTACCTTATATAGCCACAGGGAGAGGAAGATAAGGGTTGTCCTCTGATAGGTTCTAACAGACCCTCAACTAGGGTTTCTGACCAATCGTCGAACTGGCATTAACTTCTATGGTGATAAAATTTGTCAAACGTCACATCTATCAGAGGGCACGTGCGATGTCAAGTCAAAGGTTTTTTTGGGATCCCCGATTGTGTGAGTGAAATCTGGGTTCACCCAAGTTTGGAGCGAGGCATGAAATTAGGGTTAATATTTCTAACACCCTCCTTTAAGCCTGATTTCATGAGTGCTTTGACTCCAAGCTACTCTCACAATCTACTGAAGTCTTCCTCCTTCAAAGGCTTCATGAAAATATTTGCCAACTGTTCCTTGGATCTGCAAAACTGAAGTTGAATTTCTTCGGACTTCACCAACTCTCTGATGAAGTGATAACGAATATTGATGTGCTTTGTCTAGCCATGGAACATGGGATCCTTTGACAGTGCAATGGCCAAATTGTTATCATAGAAAATTGTTTTTGTGCCTTCAAGAGGATAGTTTAGTTCATTCAGAACTCTTCACAGCCAAATTGCCTGGCATGCGGCTGACGTGGCGACGACATATTCTACTTTGGCTGTGGACAATGCAATGATGGGTTACTTCTTAGATGCCCATGAGACTATCCCTAATCCAAGATGGAAAGCATACCTGAAGATGCTCTTTTGATCGTTGTTGCTGCCAACCCAGTCACTGTCTATGAAGCCCACCAGTTCCAACTGGTCCTGTCTAGCGTAAAATAGGCCATTGTTCTATGTCGCTTTGACATAGCGTAAGATCCTCTTGCCTTCTTGCCAGTGTGTGTCTTTCGAGGTCTCCATAAAATAGCTAATCAGACTAAATCTGAACATCATATCTGGCCGAGTTGCAGTCAAATACATCAGACTGCCAACTAGCCTCTTGAATAATGTTGGATCTACATTCCTTCCTAAATCTAGCTTGCTCAGCTTCAAACCTGTGGCTACAGGTGTGATGGCATGTTTACTATCCTTCATCTTGAATCGCTTCAGGACATCCTTCGCATACTTGCCCTAAGAAATGAAGATGCCATCTGCCGATTGGTCAACTTAAATGCCAAGAAAAAACTTCATTAGCCCTAAGTCTGTCATCTCGAACTCCTTCTTCATGGCTATTCTGAACTGGGTAAATAGTGTTGTGTTGTTGCCAGTGTAAAATAACTGTCAATCTGGTTGTACCAAGTCCAGGGTGCCTGCTTCAAACCGTACATGGCCTTCTTCAGCTTTAGGACTTTTCCCTCTTAGCCTTCAATTTCATAACCTAGTGGCTAGTCTATGTATACCTCTTCCTCCAACACTCCGTTGAGTGAGGCTGACTTGACATCCATCTGGTACATCTTCCAACCCTATTGGGCTTCTAATGCTAGGATCATCTTGACTGTGTCAAGTTGAGCTACAGGTGCATAAACCTCATGGTAATCGATGCCTGGTTTTTGCCTGTAGCCCTTTGCCACCAGTCTAGACTTATGCTTTTCAATGTCTACTTAGGCATTGAACTTTATCTTACACACCCACTTGACCCCAATGGTCTTCTTCCCTACTGGAAGATCTGTCAGTTGCCATGTATCATTCTTTTCAATGGATTCAATCTCCTCGTCCATTTCCTGCACCCAATTTTGATTCTAACTTGCGTCTTCAAACTCTACTGGATCAACTTCAGTAAACAATGCAAATTCAGAGTATTCTTCATCTACGTGGGTTTGAGTTGCCTCATAGATTTCTTGCAAGCTCCTTGTCTTCATCGATGTCACTAGGTTCTGGATTCTACTTGCACATGGAGGCGACTGATATGGAGTGGTTGTGCTACTACTGGCACTGCTACTACTGTTGGAGGTTGCAGGTGGCTACACACTTCCTTCTTCCAAGTCAACAGACTCTACTACTACTGGCTCTGATCGACCAGTATCTGACTTCTAGTTCCAGGCTTCATATTCAAGAAACTTCACATCATAGCTGATGATGAGCTTCTTCATCACAAGGTTGTACAACCTATATGCCTTCACCTGCTCACTATATCCTATGAAAATGCACTTCTCAGCTCTATCATCCAACCCACTTCTCTTTTGGGACATGTGCATATGCAATGCACCCAAACACACGCAAGTGAGCCACACTTGGCTTCACACCACTCTAGGCCTCCTGAAGTATTTTGTTCTTCACACTTTTGGTGGGAAATTTGTTTAGTAGATAGACTACAAATTTTATAGCCTCTATCCAAAATTTGTGCGGTAATCCCTTCACCTTCATCATGCTTCGTGCCATCTCCATGATGGTTCGGTTCTTCCTCTCAGCTACACCATTCTGTTGTGGCATGTATCTGGTAGTGAATTGCCTTCGAATTTCATGCTTCTTATAGTAGTTATGGAATTCGTTGGAGATGTATTCACCTCTGCCATCTATCCTAAGAGTCTTGATCTAATATTTGCTCTATTTTTCCACTAGAGCCTTGAACTCTTTGAATTTGGCAAATGCTTCTGACTTCAGCTTGATGGCATAGATCCAAGTCTTTTGGCTGAAGTCATTGTAGACACCAAAATAGCACCAATCCGATTATGTGACTGCAAACACTGATCGCATTGACACACATAGCCCCAAGGGCAGCCCCCAGAGGTTAAACAGTGGTCCTAACCACTCTCACAGCAGTTTTGGGAAGTCAGAGATCAATTTGACACCTTCTAGGCACTTTGCTCAGAATCCGTCCCTCCCCGGGACGAATTCAAAATGGGATCCGTCCTCCCCTGGGACGAATACAGAATCCGCTCCGGGGTAGGACGAATTCCAGGTTCAACGGGCAAAAAGAGAAATTGTGCCAAATGGCAGCCAAGGACAGTCAATTAATGCTCCCTACCTTGCATGCGCGGGTAGGTGGGCAAATTGAACGTTAGAGGACTGTCACAAGGGCAATCATGGAAGCCCAAGTCAGGGAGGAATCTCCTCCCTCTTGGGAAGGCATGGCCGCCATGTGGCGCCCCTGCATGCCCATCCAAAGAGACCCCTTGGGTCTATAAATTGGTGAGCTTCATCACCCAAAAGAGGATAGGTTGGAAGCATTTTTAAGCAACGAAGTGCTGCCAAATTGATACCACGCTTTACCTTTTGATTCACCTCTTCCACATCCTTGATCTCTTTCGCAAGGGAGGTCATTGGGTGGTTATTGGAAGTGTGAATCCGGATCCAAAACCCGACACTTGACCACATTATCCCACCCATTCATCGACAACACATTACAAGAGATTTTGGACCCATCCCAAGTGGATTGGTGCCGAAATCAGGTTCCAACGGTGGGTGGCCCGCCCGGGCGCCCCACACTCTTGCGAGCCTAATCTTCTTTTTTAAGAACGATTGGGAATTCATGGCAGATTGTTCTTTTTGTCATTTGTTTATTTGGCATTCCATATTATGCTACTTAAATAGCTTGTAATTCTGATTTCACAATGCTTTGATCAAATTTTATCATGTTTTATCGCTTTTGTAGTCCTCACTAACTTGCAGGTAGCAGCATCAAATTCCCATTGATGGAGGCCAAATTGGGGAAATCTGACCATCTGGGTCTTCCCAAAATGCCTCCAATTAGCTAACCCCCAAGTTTGCAGGTCTTTTGGAGCTCCCTAGATGCGACATTTTGGCAGTATCACTTCGGCGCTTTGTTGCAGGTGAATTCGTCCTACCCCGGAGCGAATTACAGTCGGATCCATCCCTCCCCGAAATGAATTCAAATCGGTGAAGGAATTCCTTGACTGTTTCATTTGCAGTGATCTTCTGGTGATGTTCTCTGGTTTCTATCAAATTTGTAGGTTATTTGGAGTCATTTTATTTATCGATTTAGCTAATCTTATGCATGCATCCTCCATTGGTTTTTAGGATCAAACGCCTTATCTTTTGTCACAGGTGCTACTAACGATTTGTTGTTTCTTTGAATGCAGGAGGAGCAGCAAGGATCAAGGATTCATCAACACCAGCGGCGGCAACACTTTGGCCCGCCCATTTTACATGTGGGCACGCGGAAGGAGGAACACTAAGTCATGATTGTAACCAAAACTCATTTAACGCTCCTAGCCCCTGAAAAGGGAGGAGGCGTCTTTGTAACTGATATTAAGAGAGTTAAATAAAAAGGGTTGTGCTTTCTGTACTTTCTTTTATCTCAGTTCAATTCGTCTCTTTCATTTCATGCATTTCACTTTATAGGACCTTAAGCGTTAATTTTGATTTTGAATGCATCGCATTAGTATTTCTTTCTTCCGAAATCTCGTGCTTTCAGTGGCGATCACGGTGGGACTCTGTCCCCTACTTTTTGAGATCAAGAAACTGATCAAAATTTGTGTTTTTGTGCTTACAGGTACCATTTTTTGAGCACTAACTGTGGTTCGTTCCAGCCTGTGGCGAATACAGTACTGGAATTCGTCTGACCCTGAGACGAATTGGAATTCGTCTCAGCCCAGGACGAATCCTGTTCTGGAATTCATCTCACCCAGGGATGAATTTTTGTCTGTGCAGTTTCAGGGCCGAGGATCAAAAACAGCAGGTCTAGGCAGAGAAAAGGTAAGGGTCCTAAACTGTTCCTGTCATTTTCTGCTTTTCTGTTTCTATTTTCTGTCAATTTTGCCTTCTTAGGGAAAGTAGTTGCTTCTGCATGTTTCATTTTTCTAAATAAAAAGAATCACACACACTTCACGCAACATTTTTAAACCAAGGAGCTGGTCGTAAAACCCCAGCCCTTGATCAAGACCAACGGTGGATTTCATCACCACCTTGGCTTGATTTTTGCATCCATTTACCCCGATTGTCACTGTTGCTCGACGTAAATCCTGACGAAAGCTGACCGAGTGTCGTTGGGGTGATTCCCAGCATGCGAGGATAAGTCTTCTATGGTAGGTGTCATAAACAGGACAATCCCCCTTTCGTACCGCCTACGTTCCACGTACCATCTGCTCTCACGTACCTATAGTTTCCCTCTCGTAAGGGCGGGTATATAGAGAGGTTGGTATATCGGCCTGGCAATGGTATATCGAAGGGGCGACCAATTATGGGAGTCATATGAGCCTTCATTATGCATTTAAACGTTCTTCAAAACTTTCAAAAACAAAAACAAAAATCATCAAAATGCACTAAAACCAGTCTAGGACACACCATTAATCTTTAAAAGAGATAATCATTGTTGTGTGTGTGTATGTTCTTTTCTGCTTAGTGTAACAAAAAAAAAAAAAAATCATAAAAGAGATAAAATCTACATAGCTTGTAGGAAAGCACCACCATGGTGTACACACGTAGCCAAGCCCAATCAAGGGTGGAAGCTACAGAAAGTGTACAAGGGGGAGGCACAAGTCACCTCCGCTATAGTCCTAAGGACTTAGTTATACCGCCTTGGCGGTCTAACCCGCAAGAGAGTCCGCATCAGTCCAGGTCAAGATGGAATTATAGGGACACCCCATTGGGGGACACGCCCGTCCGTCATAGCCCCTTTCGGGAAGAGTCCTTACATGTGGCACTCAACATAGATCAAAGGGCTCCCTTAGAAGCTCGATACGAGTGGCCACCGTGCGATGAAGCGCTGGAATGATGGAGGGTCCATGAGGAGAGGCTTCAAGATTATATCATCCCTTCATTGCCTCCTCTCATTGTCAAAAACAACAGGACAAATCCGGAGCACAAGGCTCCTCTGACAGGGCGAGCCAACTCCGCCCGCCCCTTTCACACTTATGAAAGGGAGAATGAGGAAGACCCCTATCTTCCTCAAGAGCAATATACAGCATGGGAGCAATGCGCCTCCACACCTGCTATGTACCAAAACCATCCTTCGAGGCCAGAGCCTCGAATAAATGCCGCCAACCTCGATAGGGGGAAGCGACCTATAGAGATCTCGGATCATCGTGACCGAGATAAGTGCATGGGAGAGGCATCTAGGCCTCCGAGACTCAATATGGTAGAACAGATCGACCTGGCAGTCGCCAGACATGCCGCCCACCAAGCGTAGATTACGCAGCTTGAGCAAGATCAACAACAACTAGAACATTTATATCGCCTCAGTAAAGAGCGCATTAGGCGCCAAACAGATGAGCTATTGAATAACACTATGCCGGAGAGGGTTCCGACCCCTCGCACCCAAAGGGCAGAACCATATGAGAGGCGTAACCCCTTGGTACAAGACAGGTCCCCGTGACCTAACCAAGCGCTGCCTCCAAGACCTCTTAGACCTGAACGGGAGGCCACTCCCCAGAATAATGATGGGCTCCCTCCGCGGGGACCCACTCATGGTCATAGGTCTCACCTAGAGACTCCTCAAGAAGCATACGAGGAGTATGAACAAGAAGAAGAGCGGGCTGAAATGCCCTATCAAGGCGGAGGGGTTGCTATCCGGCCACCTCTCCACAGGCCTCAAGTCTCCCACAACCCACAACGGGAGAAAATTAGAGAGGAAGAGATTAAGTCTTCTGATGCATATAAAGCACTGCTAGAGCATTTGGAGTCTATGGAAACCAAAGCTACTGGGCCCCAAAAGCCCATGTTACGTCAACTCCGTAGTCATCCGGTGCATCCGTCCGTGCCTGCACCTCCTTATCCTGAGCACTTTAAGTTGCCTCAGTTGGCAATCTTTAAAGGTGAGGAGGATGCCCAAGAGCATGTGACGAGGTTCCTGAGCCAATGCTTTGGCATTCAGGACAATGATGCTCTGTTGTTGAGGACCTTTATAACCACATTCGTAGGCCCTACCTCGGATTGGTTCACCCAATTGCCGAAGCACAACATCAACAACTTGGATCAGTTAGTGGATGCGTTCCTCGAACGCTTCACCTTCAACACCAAGAAGAAGGCATCACTAAGTGATTTGGCCAGCCTCAGGCAGTATGAGGAAGAGACTATGGCGGCCTATGAGAATCGATGGAGGACTCTGCTTTCCAAGCTACCCTACCTTCCCCCTATGTCCGACCTTACACAAATGTTTTCAAGAAGTTGTTTGAGATCGATCTCTGTGCTATTGTAGTTGCAGCAATATGCCACCTTAGAAGAGGCTCTAGCGCAAGCCAGAATCATCGAAGAGATCAAGATACAGGATGGCGAGATCGCCAAACCTAAGAAAAAATAATGGAACAAAAACACCAAAATAGGGACTATGCAACAAAAACCCGCTGTGGTTAACCAAGTTGCTATAAATGTTCCTAAGCCTGCACAAGAAATACAACCTCAAAAGGCTAATTATCAGGTAGTGCCCCCTAACAATTATGAAAGAGAAAATCAGAAACAGGGGCAAAATCAGCAGCGTCGCCCTAGGCGACAGTTTACACCCTACACGGAGTCTAGGGACTCCCTATTTGACCACTTGTCAGTGGCAAATTTGATCAACCTCCCAAAAATTCAAACCATAGATCCCAATGCACCGAAGCCTAAGGGGTACCGGGAGGATTTGTACTGTAAATTCCATCGACGATAGGGACATGACCTTAATGCATGTTGGAAATTCAAAGGCTTGATACAAGACCTGATTGACAACAAGACATTGGTTGTAGACAACCCCGTAGCACCGAACAACCAGCAAATGGGAGTTTTCAGAGACCCCTTGCCTGCCCATGAGGCATAGGCAAAACCCCTTCAAATCAATGAGGTGCAATAGAACTTCCCCATGCAGGGGTATGTAGGGATGATAAGTATAGTGACTAGGAACAAGAAATACCCAGGAGCTGCTCCCATGGCAGCCACAAAAGAAGTTCCATCAACGTCACAGTCTCAACAGAACCCTACGCAGCTGCCTCCACCTAGACCCGTGGCCACGATTCGGACTAGACTTACCCAAAGTCTATGGACCACGTCGGCTAGGCTCTCCATATATGAGCTAATTCAACAATCAACGCCCCATCGGGAGGCTCTTATGGAGATATTGAAGGCTATCGAGTTGCAGCCCCAAGAACCGAATTCTTTCAACAACTTTGTGGGGCATGTCAAAAGATGCACCGAGCCAGTCATCACTTTTCGGGAAGATGAAGTGAAGTTAGTGGTTGATGACATAGCGGATCCACCCCTGCACGTTATCACGCGGGTCAACGGGATCCCCTATAAGAGGGTGTTGGTAGACACTGGCTCGTCTAGTAACATCATTACTACCGCGACATTGAAACATTTGAAGCTATCGACATCTCACATCATGGCCTCCACATATACACTACGAGCATTTAACGATGCAATATGCTCGACAGTCGGCACAATCATCCTACCCATTCAAGTAGGACAAAAGACGATACCAACATTGTGCCATATTTTGGAAGGTGAGATGGCTTACAACATCTTGTTAGGCCGGCCATGGATCAGGGACATGAAGTGTGTCCCATCAATAGCACATCAATGTCTGAAGTATACATTTGAAGGGGAGGTACATGTGGTCCCGGCAGACCTAGAACCCTTCAAGTACTGCAATGCAGTGCAGCTGATGCCACAATCGACCCTTCCATCAACGCATTTGGATTTCCAGTTGAATCCATCTCGACAGGGTCTGATTTTGCAAGCATCCCCAAAGGCAGATCCACCAAAACCCCAGTCAGGTCCATCTTCATCAGTTGGTCCTTCATCAACGATGCCACCTATCATGGCCAAATAGAAGGACAAAGGGAAGAAACCCCTGGAGGAGGCACGACCTCTGGAAGAGGCACCACAATCAGTCTCAAACATCTCTACCGAAGAGATGCCTAGTAAAATGGAAGTGGAAGCTCCTAGCCCACCCCACATGGAGTGGAGTCCAGAAGAGCTTTCGTTCCCTCCCTCTCAGTCACCAACAATCACTGTTGAAATGGCCAATACGGGCCTAGGGGAGTATCTGGTGTGGAATGTTGTAGCAACGCCCGCACTAGAGTCCATGCAAGACATGGGGAGACCTCGCCTCCCCATTGGTACAATTGTTCCTCTAGGCTACCCGCCAAACTAGACTAACTTTGTGTATGGGGGCCTTGATCATGGCACTGAGCCATGCATGCAAGAGGACGAGGATGAAGAGCCTTTCGCAGAGGATGTAAACTATCTGTCCAACCCGGACTTCACTCTGAGATATCTTGGCCAATGCAATTGGCATGGATACGGGTTAGGCCGGTATGAGCAAGGAGTGCGTGTCCTTTGTCAACCAAGATACCAAATGCCTTATGACAAGTCAGGTGTAGGGTTCAATCACCCCCTACCCTTAGACATCTTGGTCGAAAACATGCAAGGCCTAGGAATAGGCAACAAGGGTGGATTGGCATCAGATCCTTATGCCAACCCAAACACAACATACACATTGGGGGATTATCTCCCATGGTCAACAACCACCCTTGGTAACCTCAATCGCCCTACCCCTTTGCTAGAGAGAGGCAAAAGTTTGGGAACTCATTTTCAAGGAAGGTATAAGCAGTGTCAAGAAGGATCTTCGGAGGATGAGTCAGACTATGAGCCAGTATCATATGACCCCTTCGACTCAGATAACAATCACTCACAAGTGATTCCTATGGATAACTATCAAGAGATATTTTTGGCTCTGTTTCCTCTAGAGGCTCCAGTCGAGCCAATGATACGTCAAGAGAATCATGTCCCCCCATAGAGAGTGGAACAACCACAATGGGGCCAGATTAATTTGCTTGAACAAGATGAGCCTCATATGCCTCAAGCAGTTGTTGGAGCTAATGAAGGCTTTTGGATCTCCGATAGTGATTATGAAGATGAAACAGAGATGGCATATCTTAATCACATGCGACAGATGCAACATCGATGCCCCTTGGAGATTAATGACCTATTTGAATAGATGGGCATACTTCCAGGGCATGAGTGGTACGTAGACCCAGCAGGGTGGGACCAAGTGTTGGATCCGTGGCTCCAAGTTTACGACGAGCACCGTCCACCCCGAGACCCTATAATGACATCAGTGCCGAGGGTAGACCCTGTCTTCCTATCCACACATAGGGACGATCCATTCATGCCCATCCCTCTAGAGCCAGATCCAGAGCATAGAGAACATCTAAGATGTCTGAGTAACTACACCTATGGTAATGGAGACCAAAATCATTCCATCAACATGATCTCCATTGACTTGACCGCACCCATCCACAATCCGGCCGATCCAGCATGGTCCTTGCATCTAGACATAGATGCTATTGACTGGGATCATGTCAATTCACCTCCATCCCCATCTGAGTACTGGCCTTTCGATAAAATGCTTCATTTTACCCCTGGACCAACTCAGGATATCTTCCATGCTGAAGAGGAACCTGAGGTTCCCAACGATGATCTTAACTCAGCAAATGATATCCATTTGATCCCGACTCCACACCAGTTGGAGGACGGATCCCACATGTCGGTCGAGGAGACGACTGACGTAGACATCGGCTCAGATCCAATGAATCCACAGATTATCAAGCTGGGGGTAAGTTTATCCCCCGAAGAGCAAGCCGACTACATTGCCCTTCTCAAAGAGAAGAAGGAGGTTTTTGCATGGTCATACAGAGATATGTCGGGGCTAGATCCATAGCTAGTCACGCATAATTTAACGCTTGATCCGACAGTCAAGCCTGTTAAGCAAAAACTATGCAAGATGCACCCAACAGTGGCCTTGATGGTCAAAGATGAATTGCAAAAACTGTTGGATGCACAGTTTGTCATCTGCGTGGATTATCCGCCATGGTTGTCCAACATGGTGCCCGTCAAGAAGCCTGACGGGAGGATTCGCATATGCACTGATTTTTGTGATCTAAACAAAGCGAGTCCTAAGGATGATTTTCCCTTGCCTAGCATCGACGCATTGGTAGACGCTACAACGGGCCACGAAATGCTATCCCTCATGGATGGTTTCTCGGGATACAATCAGATTCGTATCAATCCCGAGGACCAACTAAAAATGGTGTTCACAATGCCCTGGGGGACATTTTGTTACAAGGTCATGCCTTTTGGCCTTAAAAATGCTGGCGCCACCTACCAACGTGCCATGACGTACATCTTCCATGATTACATGCATAAAACTTTGGAAGATTACATGGATGATTTGTTGGCCAAGTCTCTCTTACGCCCAAATCATCTCGGTGACTTAAGCAAGATCCTCGATCGCCTCATGGAGCATAAAGTCAGACTGAATCCCAAGAAGTGCATATTTGGCGTCACATCTGGAAAGCTCTTGGGTTTTATAGTCTCAAAATGAGGCATCGAGGTGGACCCAAACAAAGTCAAGGCAATCCTTGAAATGCTTCCCCCAACTACCATCAAGCAGCTCAGAAGTCTACAGGGTAAGGTCGCGTCGATCAAGCGCTTCATAGCGCAGTTATCGGACAAGTGCCGACCCATGAACAAATTATTGCATAAAGGGGTAGCATTTCACTGGGATGACGAGTGCCAGTCAGCCTTTGATGACATCAAGCAATACTTGGCTTCACCGCCAGTATTGGCACCACCTAGACCAGGAGTGTCATTCTACTTATACATCTCAGCTATTGAGGTGGCACTGGGCGCCATGCTCGCCCAGAAGAATGAACTTCACAAAGAACAGGCTACTTACTATCTTAGCCGCACCCTGGTCAGCTATGAACTTAACTATGCATACGTTGAGAAACTCTGCTTGGCAGTGGTGTTTGCTACCAAAAAGCTATGCCATTACATGCTGAGCAACAAGACGTATGTTGTGTCTAAGGAGAATCCATTGCGATACATGATGAGTCGTACTTATCATAGTAGCCGCACGGCGAAATGGATCATGTTGTTGACGAAATTTGACATAGAGTTTATTGGACAGAAATCCATCAAAGGACAGGTCATAGCCGATCAACTAGCAGAGGCTCCTATCGAAGACGATCAGCCTCTAGTCATAGAACTACCCGATGATGGGGTCTTCCATGTCTCGAAATCGCCTGATTCTGATGAGCCTGAGTCACAGGCCGACATAACCCTATTTTTTGATGGTTCTAAATGTGAGCAAGGGGGTGGCACAGGAATTGTATTCTTCACACCGCAAGGGGCTCCAATACCCTTGTCATTTAAATTAAATTTCCCGTGCACCAACAACAATGCAGAGTATGAAGCCTTGCTCATAGGTCTTCAGACAACAATCACCATGAACATTAAATGATTGAACATCTTTGGTGATTCGTTGTTAATCGTCAATCAAGTCAAAGGGGTATTCCAATGTAAATGCCCAGTTCTGCAGGCCTACAAAGCCCTTGTGGACAAATTCTTGGCAAAGCTTGAATGGTACGACATCGAGGCACTCCCTCGGTCATCGAATCATTTTGCGGACACTATGGCCTCTTTGGGGTCACTAATCCCGCAAGACCTTTCTGGTGATATGACAACCATTCAAGTCAAAACATTATCGCAATCCATGATGGAGCGTGCAAGCTCTGATTTAATGCCAGGAATCCACATGATCCAGATTGAACCATCCTCGGATAAGTTCTCTCGAATCCATGACTGTTTGAAGCACGCCAACTAGGGGGCCTTGTTCTCCCCTACTCCCCTTAATAGCAACACCACACTATTCTTACAAGTTCTTTCCCGCTCAGCTTTTGCTAGGGATGAACTTCAAGAGGGATTGGTTGTTCATACCGTCGAGGCTTCTGATCAGCAGGATTGGTATTCACCCCTCAGGGACTACCTCAAGCTAGGTAACCTCCCACTTGGATTGACGCATGCCGCAAAATGAGCATTCAAGCAGAAAGCGGCAAAGCATGTCTTGTTAGGAGACATTTTGTACCGTCGCAGCTATGAAGGGATCCTCCTTCGGTGCTTGGACCAACAAGAGTCCACTTGGGCGATCGCCCAAGCGCACGATGGTACGTGTGGTGGCCACTTCAGTGGTATGGCCATCGCCAAGCGCATTCTTCGCATGGGCTACTATTGGCCATCTTTAGAGCGAGATTGTTGCGCATATGTGAGGAAGTGCATGAAGTGTCAACATCATGCTAATTTGACACATGTACCTTCCCAGGCCTTACAGCCGATCCAGTCGGCTTGGCCATTTTTATAGTGGGGCTTAGATCTCATCGAAAAGATCTCCCCTGCGTCGTCAGGCCATCATACGTTTATCATAACGGCCACAGAGTACTTCACCAAGTGGGTGGAAGCGGTTCCGCTAACCTCTACGACTGGACCCCGCATTGTGGAGTTCATTTTGCATAACATCATATGTCATTTTGGTATTCCATCCAAGATAATCTCGGATAATGGGACGTCATTCAAGAACAAAGACGTGCGTGCTTTGACCACAAAGTACAAAATTCAGCATAGTTTTTCGACACCCTATTATCCGCAGGCAAATGGGCAAGCAGAGGCGTCAAACAAAATGCTAGTTGCTATCCTTAAAAAGACAGTCGCAGAAAGTCATAAGGATTGGCACATTCAGATCCCACTTGCCCTATGGGCTTATCGCACTAGCATTCGGACACCCACTAGGGCAACTCCATTTTCGCTTGTGTATGGCTCCGAGGCTATCATGCCTCTTGAGTTGGAAATTCCCTCCCTACGCATATCAATGCAAGAGTTCATCGATGATGACACTGCATGGTAGGCCCGATTAGACCAGCTTACGTTGCTCGATGAACGACATGTTAATGCTCTTGAGCATTTATGTATCTATCAAGAGCGGTTGAAGAAAGCATACAACATGAGAGTTCACTTGAGGGATTTTCAGGTTGGTGACTTGGTCTTGAAGGAAAACCAGCAGAACTCTAGTTTGCCATCCCATCTCAGGGACAAGTTCACGACAAATTGGTTAGGTCCATATGTAATTGATAGCAAGATAGGACCCGAGACGTACCGGCTAGCTTCCCTTGATGGAGTCAAAGAACTCGAACCCTTGAACATCAGTCATCTGCGACCATTCCATATCTAAAGCAGCCAATCCCAAAATGCTCCAAGGATTCCCGCAATCGCTTGGTCAATCCCAAAATGCTCCAAGGATTCCCGCAATCGCTTGGTCAATCCCAAAATGCTCCAAGGATTCCCGCAATCGCTTGGTCAATCCCAAAATGCTCCAAGGATTCTCGCAATTGCTTGGTCAATCCCAAAATGCTCCAAGGATTCCTAATCGCTTGGTCAATCCCAAAATGCTCCAAGGATTCTCGCAATCGCTTGGTCAATCCCAAAAAGCTCCAAGGGTTCCCACAATCGCTTGGTCAAAAGAAAAATAAGAAATATCAAAAACAATAAAATCATCAAAAACAACAAAAACTTGCATCTCATCTCCATGCATGCTCAAAATCATCACAAAATTAAAAATCTCTTTTTACATCTCATTTTCATACTCACCAAGATCAATCCATCAAAAACACAAAAATAATAGCTGCATTAAGCATCACATCCATACATTTGCATATTTGTGGTCATACAGGTCAAGGCACCATAGACTGTCATTACTTGGCAAAGTCCATCTTCATTCCATATCTCTCCGCTGTATAAACAATCCATCAAAATAAAATGCTATCCATATTTCCCATACTATAATCAGTTGTCTTCTAATGTATCGAGAGTTTTCATCATTCAGTCGTCATTAGCTGTCTAGCCACATACTGTACCAAGTCAGACAGATTTTACGAAGGTAGAATTTTACTTGGAACATACCTTGTTACGTAGCATCCCAGCACAAATTAAAACACATAAACATTCCCAAGTTGTGTGAACGAAAGATGAACCCTGCAAAGCAATCCAGGTCACCATAAGCGAAATGGTTATCTTGCTCATCCCCCTGTGCGAATGACCCCAAAGAATGTTGAGAGTTGGCAAAAGGACAAGCATCCTCCCTACCCAATTCCCCATGAATCCCAAGTTCTCAAAAGTTGCAAAACATCAAAAATTTGCAAATGTCAAAACTCCAAAAATTTGACATCACCCTCAAAGTGCATACATCAAAAGGCACAAACAATAGTGATTCTCGTCACTCCACATCCTAATCCCTTGCTCAAAAGAAAAATTATTAATACAAAAATAAACAGTGATTTTTATCACTACAAAAGAGCAAGTATCCCAATACAATTGAAGAAAAGAAGGGAGTTGAACTTGAATCCCTGGAACTCTCGACATTCATAAGGTCATGAGATAAACCTCAAGCATCGGTTTGGTTGATAGCCTATCGGTCACTCGTGGCAAACCTCCCGCATGACGATATATCTGCCGCATTAACTTGGGTGCAGATCAATGTTTGCATGTGGATGAGCTAGCTTATGGTATCCTAGATTGCACCGTAGATTAATCTGACTAAATACAACAAAGGAGTTAGTGGAGCTAATTAGGTGATCCTCAATACAGGTTTGGTTGACAGCCTATCCGGCATTGGCGGTATCCTGACAAATGCCACATCAAATGAACTCAATTGCACACACAGGGATGTGAAATAACTTGGTCAAAGACAAGTCCGATTCATACCTTGTTCAAAGTCTTGTCAGATAAAAGTACAGCCTTGGCTAGTTAGTTAAAACATCTGAATCTCAGAAAACCTAACTACATTCTAAACCAACTGTAATATCTTTTCAGCTTTACTTCACCATCAAAAAATACAAAAATAACATACAAAAAAAGACATGTATGCCTACAAAGCTATTCACCGCAGCAATCGCCTAGGACAAAAAGCCATACAGTTCTGAACAGTCTATGGTGCGACCTCCAAACATCACAAATTCAATTCATCCATTCCATTTTTGCATATCACATATAAATCAAAAACATTTGCATTCATCATAACATATGCATCCATCAAAATAAATTAACATGCATACATCCATATTCATCAAACCATCATGCATAAAATCAAATCATCACATGTGCATAAACAAAATAAATATATATATATATCGTCAAAAATGCCCGTAGGCTACAAAAAGTTGGTCCTCTAACCCCGCAACAAAATCCAAAATCCCAAGCCTAAGGCATCGGCCACCATGATCACGCAGGATCGGTGCGATGGGAACTACCCCCATGGTGTGGGTCCTATGGGACCCCTCAGGGTGGCTGCTGCTAGCCCCCGCATCATGCCTACTCACCCCCCCTCCTCTAGTCACCTACGCCGAGAGGATGTTGACTGCTCAGTCTCACTCCCTCTCGAGCGACGCGATGATCCGCCTATGCTGAATGTAGGGACCCACCCACCAAGGCGGCTAATCTCTGCCTCCAGCTCTAACCGCTGCCACATCGAGTCCATCTCCCACTGGCGATACGTCGCCAAGTTCTCCTCGCACCGTGCCAAAGCCCTATCCCTCTCTGCCAGCTACGTTCGTAGGAGATCCCTCTCTTGTACTGCATCAGTACCTCCATCCTACCGATGAGAAGCAGCTAATGCATTCTCTCGCTCCGCTACATCCATAGGAGATCCCTCTCCTACAGAGCCTCCCCCAACTCCTCATCCCACCTCCATAGCAACTCCGCCAACCATGCATTCTCAGCGTAACCCTGCATCCATGTCCACCGCATCTGCCCGAGGCATGGGCATCTCTAGAATAGCAGCCTGCTCTGGCTCCCACTACTCCGTGATGTCCTGCATCTCCGGCTGATCCGAAGCCCCAAGATCCGCATCCATACCATCCACCTCCACCATCTTCGCATCCTCCAACGGAGCTCCCCAGTCATCACCTGGTGCCTCGGCACCCTCCCCGCCCATGGCTGCTGCCCCTGTGCCTCCCAATGGCCCCTCGCCTCGCCATCACCGTAGGATCCACCACTGGTCATACTCTGTAGTAGTCCCAACGTCATCCACGTCCGGGACATCAATCACCGCATCTGAATCCTCGCCAAGTGGCACGATGACTGGCCGATCTAGAGTCCTCTCATCCCCCTACGTCGATAGACCACGGGTTCACCAGGAAACCCCTGGCGCACCCCAAACTATCATGTCACCCGACTGTATGGGAAGAACTCATGCTCGGTCCCATGCCGCCCAATCAGCCACCACCCCTTGTACCCATCGAGCCACTCTCCAGCCTCAGAGCCGATAGTCTCGATAAGGGCGCCGAACACCTCCCCCGCAGCAAGCTGAGCGAAGGCATCCGCATAGTGCCCTACATCACCTACCCACCATCGACTCTGTCCTCTCCTCAGATCACCGCCACAATATCGCGTAGCCTATATCCTTATCCTCCATCTCCCCTCGAGTCATCCATGGTAGCCCCGTCGGCCTCTCAACTGCTATGTGCTTCCAGGCCCAGCTCTGTAATAGATAACTATAGTTGATCCCCTTTCGCTTCTGGCAGCGGACCTCGTACAGCTCCCCATAGAGCTATGCCAGCAGCATCTGTCCCCACCTCATGATCAATGGTGCCTCCGTCGGGCACTCAACCAACCGCCAGACCACATCCAACAGGTTCCATGGGAACCTCGCACCTGACGAGTCAGGCAGCAACATGTTGGAAATGAGGCCCATGAGTACTGAGTGCCTCACTCCCAACACCCCCCTCTCCAACCACCATCGAACCAGAATCCCACCCATCTGACAGTCCATCTCGGCCATCTCCACTGGGCTCTCCATGCCCAGCTCCTCCCCATGCCCAAAGCACCGTATCAGTACAGTTTGCTGGTCACGCGGCGATGTCCTGATCGACAGTCCATCTATCGGAATCCGTAGAATTCGATAGACGTCGTCTAGTGTCACTGTCATCTCCCCTGTTGGGAGATGGAAGGTGTTGGTCCGGGGATCCCATAGATTGATCAAGGCCATCAGATAGGCCCGATCCCCGACCACAGGCTCCAGTCGAGTCACCTGCTTGAGCCCAAGAGCATCAAGCCACTCCCAGTCCACCACAGTTAGCGCCCCATGTGCTTCGGCAAAAGCAGTAGGCACCCGATATCGATTTTCACAATCTGCACAAGAACAACGCAAAACATTAAAAATTATGAAAAATTGTACAACAAAAACATGAATATACAACACTACATAAAAGTGTACAGCCAAAAACAAAACAAAAATTTACAAAACTTAATTTGTCAGTTCTAGGGTTTCTAATCTACGATAAATTTAAAAAAAAAAAAAATTTACAAAAATAATTTGGGTCTAGGGTTTCTAATCCTGACTGATAAATTTAAAAACAAAACAAAATTCAAAATTTAATTTGTGGGTCTTAATTAAAAACAAAACAAAATTCAAAAATTAATTTGTCATTAGGGTTTCTAATCCTAACGATAAATTTAAAAACAAAACAAAATTAAAAAATTAATTTGTCAGCCCTAGGGTTTTTAAACTCTACACTCATTAATTAACAAAAACACAAACATTTTGTTAGTCATAGGATTTTGGTATTCTAAGTTTAAAAAGTCTGTACAAACAAAACAACAGTAAAAATAATAGTTTTAACTTAGGGTTTTCACCTACGTTTAAAACTAACAAGCTCAGCCTAAAAAACTAGGGTTTTACGTTCTATTTATCCTAGGGTTTTAGTTAAAAGCAAAAATAAAGATTTTTCACCTAGGTTTTAGCTACGTCTTCCATTCAATCTTCAGCTAAAGTCTTGGTTTGTGTCTAGTTAAGTTTTTAGGGTTTTCATTTTTATTTCAAGAAAACAACATCACAAAAGAAAAATAAACAAATAACTTGCAATTTCGAAAACACATAACAAAAAGTAATAATGCTAAAGAGCACTTACTGGTCTCGCTTCGGCTCTGCCGCTCGATCCGGTTTGTGCACTCATGATGTCGGGAGAAATTCGGCAGCGCTTCGCTTCGCAGAATTAACCTCCTCCTCCCCAGAGCTCCAAATCGCAAGAAAATTCAGATGCAAATGAGCCCAAACCCTAGTTTTGGCCTTTAAATAAGCCTTTTGAGCCTATATTCATTCCTACCTAGGATGAGCACTCTGGTTAGCGCTCGTCCTACCCTGGGATGAATACTATGCTAGAATTCGTCCCACCCCGGAACGAATTCAGGGCAAAAATTTCAAAAAACAACAAAAATTGAACAAAAATGCACCAAAAGCAACAATAAACCTGTCCAATGAGAGTGCTTTTGCACTTGACATTCCGGGCATGCAAAATAGATGTCGGGGTCACAAATCCTCACTATCCTATTCCCTAAGAAGGCTACCATAGCCGGACCGCTCCACGGGAAGATGAATTTTCGAGAATTTCATCCCCAAATGACATCGCCAAAAGGGTCAAAAACCCACCCAAAAATAAGTAATAACATTGCCGAACGAAGGCGCCTTTGCTCCTGACATTCTTGGCATCCAAAATAGATATCGGGGTTATAAATCCTCACTATCCTACTCCCTAAGAAGGCCACCATGGCCGGACCGCTCCACGGGAAGACGAATTTTTGACAATTTCAGCTCCAAACGGCGTCGCCAAAAGGGTTAACACCCACCAAAAATAGGTCTAAATGTCGGAGAACCGCACACACATTCAATGCTAAACCCTCTGAAGGCACCCTTACCTAAGTCATCTTGGGTCAAGCGACTCGTCGCTTTTCTCATGAAGGTCATTCCCTCATCGATTCGTCGCTTGAGGGGGTAGTCACACTTAGTCACCAATCAACAATTACACACCCAATCATGGAAAATGGCATGCATTCAAAGGATCATTGACAAAGACAATTACGCTCCTGCTTGGGGCAGTAAACAAGCAATAATCACAAGCTGATCAAACACTTGGCATTCATGAATCATGAACTCTAGGTTACCACAGACAAAAGGTTGCGCCCTTTGCCTATTCATGACTGATCAATGTCCAAGCTCAAGTAACACCTCACCGAAAAAGGTTAACACTTGAATTAAGTTCCTTCGCTCGTCGAAGCAAGGATTCAAGAATGCATGCCCTTTCCATGCTTGGGGCATCAAGAGTTGGTTAGGTTACTAAGAAACCCTAATCATTAGTGCTTTGGTTATCTATTTTTGCTCAGCGCTGCGCCATGCACAACGCATCCCAAAAAGGGGCATCTGTAGACACCAAAACAACACCAATCCGATTATGTGACTGCAAACACTGATCGCATTGACACACACAGCCCCAAGGGCAGCCCCTAAAGGTTAAACAGTGGTCCTAACCACTCTCACAGTAGTTTTGGGAAGTCAGAGATCAATTTGACACCTTCTAGGCACTTTGCTCAGAATCCGTCCCTCCCCGGGACGAATTCAAAATGGGATCCGTCCTCCCCTGGGACGAATACAGAATCCGCTCCGGGGTAGGACGAATTCCAGGTTCAACGGGCAAAAAGAGAAATTGCGCCAAATGGCAGCCAAGGACAGTCAATTAATGCTCCCTGCCTTGCATGCGCGCGTAGGTGGGCAAATTGAACGTTAGAGGACTGTCACAAGGGCAGTCATGGAAGCCCAAGTCAGGGAGGAATCTCCTCCCTCTTGGGAAGGCATGGCCGCCATGTGGCGCCCCTGCATGCCCATCCAAAGAGACCCCTTGGGTCTATAAATTGGTGAGCTTCATCACCCAAAAGGGGACAGGTTGGAAGCATTTTCAAGCAACGAAGTGCTGCCAAATTGATACCACGCTTTACCTTTGATTCACCTCTTCCACATCCTTGATCTCTTTCGCAAGGGAGGTCATTGGGTGGTTATTGGAAGTGTGAATCCGGATCCAAAACCCGACACTTGACCACATTATCCCACCCATTCGCCGACAACACATTACAAGAGATTTTGGACCCATCCCAAGTGGATTGGTGCCGAAATCAAGTTCCAACGGTGGGCGGCCCGCCCGGGCGCCCCGCACTCTTGCGAGCCTAATCTTCTTTTTTAAGAACGATTGGGAATTCATGGCAGATTGTTCTTTTTGTCATTTGTTTATTTGGCATTCCATCTTATGCTGCTTAAATAGCTTGTAATTCTGATTTCACAATGCTTTGATCAAATTTTATCATGTTTTATCGCTTTTGTAGTCCTCACTAACTTGCAGGTAGCGGCATCAAATTCCCATTGATGGAGGCCAAATTGGGGAAATATGACCATCTGGGTCTTCCCAAAATGCCTCCAATTAGCTAACCCCAAGTTTGCAGGTCTTTTGGAGCTCCCTAGACGCGACATTTTGGCAGTATCACTTCGGCGCTTTGTTGCAGGTGAATTCGTCCTACCCCGGAGCGAATTACAGTCGGATCCATCCCGCCCCGGAGTGAATTCAAATCGGTGAAGGATTTCCTCGACTGTTTCATTTGCAGTGATCTTCTGGTAATGTTCTCTGGTTTCTGTCAAATTTGCAGGTTATTTGGAGTCATTTTATTTATCGATTTAGCTAATCTTATGCATGCATCCTCCATTGGTTTTTAGGATCAAACGCCTTATCTTTTGTCACAGGTGCTACTAACGATTTGTTGTTTCTTTGAATGCAGGAGGAGCAGCAAGGATCAAGGATTCATCAACACCAACGACGGCAACACTTTGGCCCGCCCATTTTACATGTGGGCACGCGGAAGGAGGAACACTAAGTCATGATTGTAACCAAAACTCATTTAACGCTCCTAGCCCCTGAAAAGGGAGGAGGCATCTTTGTAACCGATATTAAGAGAGTTAAATAAAAAGGGTTGTGCTTTCTGTACTTTCTTTTATCTCAGTTCAATTCGTCTCTTTCATTTCATGCATTTCACGTTATAGGACTTAAGCGTTTGTTTTGATTTTGAATGCGTCGCATTAGTATTTCCTTCTTTCGAAATCTCGTGTTTTCATTTATGAATGTTAAGAAGTATTTTTTTCCAGCAAACGTGCTATTTTGCATTGGACCGCAAATGTTTGAGTGCACCAGCTCCAGTGGCTATGATGCTCTCCAAGACTGATCGGAAGGGAACGAATCCCTATGTTGTTTACTGACTAGGTAGCCATAACACACTTGATTTTGCTACTCTATCAGGGATAAACCCTTCACCATCTGCTTCTTGTGTAGTTGATTTAGGCCACTGAAGTTCAGGTGACCAAATTTGAGATGCCATAGCCAGGTAGCATCTTTCACAACTGCACTTAGAGACATCAATGATTCATTCTGAATCTACAGTGAAAACATTTTATTCTTCGTCATGGACACTATAGCAATCTGCCCATGCGACTTGTCTCTGATGGTGCAAGGTTTGTCTTTGAACTGGATCGTATGTCCCTTCTGCACGAGCTGTCCAACGCTCAATAGGTTATACTTCAGGCTAGGCACATAGTAGACGTCACATATTTTCTTTCATTTGTTGTGCCTAGTGTGGATGAGGATCTTTCCTTTCCCCATTATGGGAACCTTATTGTTGTTCCCCATATTCACCTCAGACTGGACTGTTTCATCCAGTTGGGAGAACATCTCCTTGTTCCCCGTCATGTGGTTGCTGCAACTGTTGTCTAAATAACAGACATTCTTCTGGCACTCCTCCTCAATGTTGCAAGTCAACAACACATTTCCTCTTGCCGCATTTCTGATTTCATCTGTGTAATGGGCCTGCTGCTGGTTCTCCTTGGCCATCCATTTTTTACATTGTGAGATGTAATGGCCGAACTTCTTGTAGAACTAGCACTGGACCTTTGACATGTCCTTATTTTGACCAGATCCAGCTTGCTAATTTTTTGAACTGCCTCTTCCACCTTGCTGATGGAAATTACAGTTGGTCTCTCCTTTGCTATGATTTGACCATCCTCCTTACTTTTTGCCTTTCCCACGCCTGCATCTGCCTCTTTCTCCGTAATAACTTGAGGCACCATGGTGGGAATCTTGTATATCATTGTCTCAGAATGAGACCTGAGCCTTGAATGCTTGCTCCAGAGAGGTTTGAGATGAATGGCTCAGCCTCTATTCATGTGTCTGCAATGAACCCATGAGCTCATCTGTCGAGAGGGTTGTCAGATCCCTCAACTCTTCGATTGCTATCACAATCGAGTCAAACTTGGCAGGCAGACTTCTGAGAATTTTCTCCATGATTCTCTGGCTCTGCATATTTTCTTTGTTCAACAACATCTGGTTGATAATTTTTGTCGTTTGGGTGAAGAAATCACTCATGGACTCGGACTCACTCATCTGCAGATTTTCAAACTCCCTCATGAGCATCTGCAGCTTCACCAAATTTACGTTATTGGTGCCCTAGTACAAGCTGGCGAGAATCTCCCAGGCCTACTTTGCCTTGGTGGCTGATGCTATCCACGGGAATATGGACTCCTGGACTGCTTGCATGATGTAGAAGACGGCCTTCTGGTCCTTCTTCATGTTCTTTTTCAACAGGTCCTTGTCTACTTGAGAGAGGGCGACCAATGCTGTTGCATTTATCGGTTCCGGGTAGCCATTCTCGACTAACTCCCACAGCTCCTGAGATCCGAATAAGATCTTCATATGGATGCTCCAGTAATCGTAATTCTTCTCGTTGCAACTGGGGATTTGCAACTGCAAGTTGTTGCTATTGGAAGCCATTCTACTTCGGTCTTCGCGTCAAGGGATCAGTGGCTTTGATACCAATTTGAAGATTTTAATTTTTAATTTGTCATCGACGGGATGAGCGCAGGGCGAAGTGCGAAGTGCGAAGTGCATAGTGCGAAGTGCGAAGTGCGAAGGAGGGAAGTGTGAAGGAGGGACGACCCTAAGTCAAGTTGCACAATCGAGCTGCACAAGCGCAGTCGGGTTGCGTTCTCGAATATTGCATAGTCAGGTTACGCATGGATCAAGGTGTGCAATCAGGTTGCGCACGGGAGAAAGTGCTAAGTCCGACAAGCACTCAATCAATGCCCGACTACGCTGGTCAAAGGCAGCGAAGTCCAACTTCGCTGTGCACTCGGGTGGACAGCTCCAGACTTAGCCAAATTTGTGCCTTAAGAGCTTTTACTGTCCGGAGGCTTGCGCGGCTACGACGTTGGCTTCCCTGGCTTGGGAAGAACTGTACGAGAAGAGAAAAACACCGAATCTGAACGTAATATTTCAGATCTGAACTCAAATTTATAAAACCCGAAAGAAATTGCTCTAAGGCGATTTGTACAGAGAACAACAACAGATTTTAGCACACAGAGATAACTGCAAACCTTATAGATGCCTTAAAATAACTGTGAATTTTATTCATATAAGACGAAAGTTAGAAAAGTCCTCAATTGAGGAAAACTAACATCTGCAAACTAATGTTGTAGGATAAACTAAGACGAAAAACAAATGTTGTAGGATAAACGATCTCGTCTCCTACTTTGTTGTTTCTCATAAATTTCCTCCCGCTCTCCTCTCTTTTTCCACTTTTTCCACTCACCGTCTGAAGACCCGAACTACCTTATATAGCCACAGGGAGAGGAAGATAGGGGTTGTCCTCTGACAGGTTTTGACAGACCCTCAACTAGGGTTTTTGACCAATTGTCGAACTGGCATTAATTTCTGCAGCGATCGAACTGTCAGACATCACATCTGTCAGAGGGCACGTGCGACGTCAAGTCAAAAGTTTTACCGCGATCCCTGACCGGCTTCGCCCAAGTTCGAAGCGAGGCGTGAAATCAGGGTTAATATTTCTAAAAATTATCGTGTCGATGTCATAGTACAAATATTTTCCTTTCTTTTCTCGTCTCACGCGCATTCAACGAGCCCTCATCACTTTCACGGCTTAGCTTCCTTTTATCGTATTCGTGGTGGCCAACCTGTGAAGCACTGTCACACAAGTTAAGTACACTGACTGATTGAGAGCATTTGGCCATTATAGGTTTACCTGAACGTGGTCGAGACGTAAACATTGATTCCACTCTCCGGGACACTGTCAGTCATGTGGATGTGTATGTTGCACCGCGTGATAACGATACTCATTCATGATATTGCAACTATTTTACTTGGTTTTCTCCTCACATTCAATGGGCTCTCACCACTTTCACTGCGTAGGCTACTTTTGTCCAATTCGCGGTGGCCAACATACCCTGGTGTAATTAATGACCAAACACATCTTATTGATTAAAAACATACCTATGATTATCATGCTCAGTAAAATCAATCAAATTCATTGATGCAACGATATCTACTTAATACATGTTATACTTAGTTTTATTTTTATACAGGTTATACTTAGTTTTTTTTGGAAAAGATTTAAAAAATTTGAACTTTTTACTATTAAACAGAGTTTGAATTTTGAATTTTGACTGCCTGATTGAAAAGCTTTAATATGAAAAAAAAAATGGAAAATTCAAACCCTATAATCCTGCTGGTTGAAAAGTTTGAATATGAAAAAAAAAAATTGAAAAATTCAAACCCTAGTTTCTAGAACTAGGAGACAAAACTTAGAGAATTTTGTTTTTTGTTTCACTCTTTTATTTTTTTTGTTGCAATATTGTGCTGCTACCACTGGATGCTCCTGCATCAGACACCCAGGGTAGATTGAGAAGTGATCTTCACTTCTGGATGGTCAAAGGAAAATCCAGGCGATCAACCTCGGATTTGGACAACCAAGTTGCATCCTTGACAGGTCGGCCCTTCCACTTGACCAAATACTCCAAATATTGTTTGTTTTAGGTACTTCTGCCTTCATGAGTGCCGAGTATGTCTTTGATTTCTTCTTTTTCTGGAGTGGATTCTGGATTGTTCCACAGAGCCGGATTGGGTGGCTCACTACAACTTCCTTCATGATATTCTACCAAATCAGAAAGATTGAAAATAGGTGAAATATTCAGCTCACTTGGTAGATCTAATTCATAGGCATTGCCTGAATCTCGTTTACCTATGATTTGGCATGGTCCAAACCTCTTCATATTCAGCTTATTGTAGGTTTTTCTTGGAAAACGTTCTTGTGCAAGTGAACCATGACTTCATCTCCTATTTGGAATTCCTTGAAACATCACTTCTGATCTGCTCTGGCTTTGTAAGTAGCATTCATTTTACTGATATGTTGCTGGACCTCTTCATGTAAAGTCTGCATGTGTGCTGCAAAGTCTTCAGCTTTAGCACTACGCTTTTTACCTTTATCCATCAGCCTCAACTCAGAAGTGTTTCTTGGGCTGTTCCCATACACTATCTAGAATTGGGATTTACCAGTACTGCGATTGATAGAATTATTGTAAGCAAACTCTGTCTGTGGTAAAATCAGATCCCACCCCTTGGGTTTATCGCCTACCAGACATCATAGAAGATTACCCAAACTTTTTTTGATGACTTATGTCTGTCCATCAGTCTACGGGTGGTACGTAGAACTGAAATTCAATGCTATTTTTAGCTTCTTCCATAGAGTTCTCTAGAAATAACCCATAAATTTGGTATCTCTGTCCGAGACAATGCTTTGGGGTAGACCATGAAGGCATACTACCTCCTTGAAAAACAATCCTGTAATATGAACAACATCACTTGTCTTCTAGCATGGAATAAAATGGGCCATCTTTGAAAACCTGTCAACGATAACAAAAATGGTGTTATTTTTGCGTTGTGTCCTTGGCAGACCAAGAAAAAAATTCATACTGATGTCCTCCCATGGTCTCTCTGGTACAGGCAATGGCTGATACATTCCTATATTCTGGCTTACTCCTTTCACCATCTGGCACACTCTACAACCCTACACAAATTTTGTCACATCCGGCTACAACTGTGGCCAATGGTAATTCTCACTAATGAGAGCAATGGTCTTATCTCGACCAAAATTTCCTGCTAATCCTCCGCTATGTTTCTCTTTGATCAGATTTTCCCTCATGGAACTTCTACGAATGCACAACTGGTTCTTCCAAAATAGCATCCCATATTGGATCATAAAATCCAACCATTGAGTGTGATCCACAGTAGTAGGATACAAACATGTCATCCATGCCTCTGTGAAATTTGGATCCGCTGGGTATAAACTCTTGAGTTCATCAAACCCAACAACTTGCACTCTCATTTGTATCAACAAATTATGCCTTCTACTCAAGGCATCTGCAACTCTATTAGATTTGCCACTTCTATGCTTCAGGACAAAGGTATAACTTTGTAGGAATTCAACCCACTTCAAATGTCGTTGGTTAAGTTTACCTTGACTATTTATATACTGCAAAGCTTGATGGTCAGTATATAAAACAAATTCCTTGGCTAGAAAATAATGTCTCCATTTCTTAAGAGCCTAAATTATAGCATAGAATTCTTGATCATAAACAAAGTATTTCTTTCGAGCATCATTTAATTTTTCACTAAAGTATGCAACAGGTTTACCTTCTTGGCTCAATACAGCTCCAATGGCACTGCCACTGGCATCACAATCAACCTAAAACACTTTGTTAAAATTTGGAAGTGCCAGAATGGGTTGTTCTGTCACTTTCTTCTTCAATATGTCCATACTGGTACCTACCTTGGCAGTCCACTTAAATTATTTCTTATCCCCTCTCATAGTTTCTGTTAGGGGTGACAAATACTGCTAAAGTCTCTAATAAACTTTCTATAGAAACTTGCAAGACCATGAAATGATCTTACCTCTGTTACATTCCTTGGGGCAAGCCATTCAATGATAGCCTTCACCTTCTCAGGATCCATTTTCTGACCCTCCTATGAGATGACAAATCCCAGGTATATCAACTCTTTCTGTACAAAACTGCACTTCTGTAAATTTATCAATAACTGCTCCTCTCGTAGTTTTTCAAAAACTGTCCGAACATGCATCAAATGCTCATCCAATGTTTTACTAAAAATTAAAATATCATCCAAATAAACTATCATGAAATTTTCTAAGAAGTCACTCAATACCTCATTCATCAGCCTCATGAATGTACTGGGTGCATTAGTCAATCCAAATGGCATAACTAACCACTCATACAAACCCTCTTTGGTTTTAAATGCTGTCTTCCATTCATCACCCTCTCGGACGTGTATCTGGTGATATCCGCTCTTTAAATCAATCTTAGTGAAGTATTTAGCTCCACTCAAACAATCCATTATATCATCCATTCTAGGTAATGGAAAGCGATATTTAATGGTAATTTTATTAATGTCTTGGGAATCAATGCACATTCACCATTCGCCATTCTTCTTTGGTGTGAGTACTGTCGGTACTGCACAAGGGCTCAAACTTGCTTGAATCAAACCCTTCCTCAATAATTCATGAACCTGGCAGTTCAACTCTTCATTTTCTATAGGAGACATTCTATGGGCAGTCTTATTGGGTAAGCTAGATCCTAACATTAAGTCAATCTGATGACTAATCTTCTTCATTGGCAGCAAACCCTCAGGCACATTGTCTGATATAATATCAAGAAATTCTGCTAATAGATGTTCAACTTCTGCTGGAATGTCTGTAGTTTCTTCTCTCTTTACAGTAGGAATTAATGCATAACACATTGAATCCCTCTTTAGACCATCCAAATTTTTTTTGCCATCTACTAAACAAATTTTAGCATTATTGCATACCTTTTTCTCAACCTTCTTCAATGGCTTTAGTTTGTGGCGCACTCCATATTTTGTCATGGAATAGGTATTTGCATGCCCATCATGCACCGCACATCTGTCAAATTGCCATGGTCTTCCCAGCAACAAATGGCAAGCATCCATCAGCAAAATATCACACAAGACCTCATCTTGGTATCTTCCAATTTGAAACTTGACCAAACATTGTTCACTGAAAAATGCTCTATGGTCCTTCTGCAACCACGCAATCCGATATGGATGCGGGTGCTGCCTTCTTTCTAGATTTAACTTAGTTACCATTTGTTAAAAGACCAAATTATCTGTACTACCATTATCAATAATAATATTACAGATTTTACCTGAACATTTGCACCTCGTGCAAAATAGGCATTTTCGTTGGTCTGGTTCCCTCTCTTCATTCAACAAGGTTCTCCTTGTGATCATCACTTCTCCTCGCTCTGCTTCTTCAGAGTGCTCAAATTCAAAACCATCATCAACAACCGCAATTTGAGCATTTGCTTTAGGCCTTCTATTCGGTGCCTCTTGGTGTTGGGGACACTCATATGATCGATGCCCCTATTCCTCGTAATTGAAGCAGGTTCCACGAAATCTTCCTCTTCCATATCTGCGTCCACCTCTACCTCTTCCCCTTTGACAATCATTGTTCTGATTACGGGGCTGGTATGCATTCCCTTCCTTCTGTTCCTAGTGATTGCTTGTTTCACCAGTCTTCTTTAGGTCATCATATTTACCTCCACTGGTTCTTCCACCAGTTCTTCCACCACGACCTCTTCCTCTCTGTTTACTGTCAAATCTACGGTTCAGTTTCTCTTCCACCTTCAGAGCAAACTGGTAAGCATCTTCAATGGTGCTCATTCGAACCAAACTCAATTCTTCTTGTATGTTGGTTCTCAACCCATTAATGTAATGGGCTAATCTCTCTTTATTTGCCTCTGTATGGCCGGTTCTGATGGAAATTTTAAAAAATTCCTCTGTATATTCTTTAACAGACTTACTGGACTGTTGCAAACTCTGCATTTTTCTCAGCAGATCTAATTCGTAATCTATTGGAATAAACTACCATTTCAGCTTTTCAACCATTCGATCCCACCTGGTGATATTTTCTTTTCCTCTTCGATTTCGTTCCAGCTGCACTCCTTTCCACCATATGCCAGCATGGCCTTTTAACTTTGTTCTTGCAAATTTTATCCATTTTGAATCTTCAACCTCCTCATATTCAAAATACTCCTCCATATCGTTGATCCAATCAATCAACTCTTATGGATTTAAATTTCTAAAATATGTGGATACGTCTATCTTCGACCTTTTCCTAATTTGAGAAATGGCTTTAATAATTCGAGCTTCTGTAGAACTCATCACTTCTTCTTCTTCTTCTGATGGGTCATCAACTCCGCAAGCTTCATCATCGCTCTGGTCTTCTCCTCTTGGCTCTACTCCTCTTCACAATTCTTCCTACAAGGCCTACACTTGCCTTTGCAATGCTCGGAAGTCTCCTTCAGGAACCACGTTCCTTCTAGCACCACGATTTCTTCGCAGTGATATTCTTCTTCACTTCTTCTCAGAACCCTTAACCCAGATCCTGGTGCAAGCTACCTCACATTCGGTGCTTTGCTTACACACTCAGAATCTTCTCGCTCTGATACCACTTGATGGGGAGCCAAATTTAATAGCAAGAGAAAACTAGATTTTATTCAGAGAACATAGATATATTTTACAAAGTACAAAAAAAAAAAAAATTGCAGTCTCAATCTACGTCTTTCTAGCCTCCTCCATCCTTTGAATCACCTCTTTTTATAATCACAGGTTCTTGCTGCAATCGTCCTTCGTAACTGTCCCTATAACTACTGTAACGGTCCCCTGGAACTGCCATAATGACTTCTGGTAACTATCAAATGTCATTATGTAATGGTCTACAAAAAAGTAGCATGTCACGATATCGTGACATCTCTC
Organism: Wollemia nobilis; assembly: GCA_028583015.1. NCBI lineage: Eukaryota > Viridiplantae > Streptophyta > Pinopsida > Araucariales > Araucariaceae > Wollemia > Wollemia nobilis. The sequence goes on along the minus strand of JAQPPZ010003246.1, from coordinate 8,090,051 downwards.
CAACCCGCCCTTCTCTCTCCTAGTCGGGTCACGAAAATGCAACACTTTTTCTGTTTAGTCCATCTATCGTGATATCACGATATTTTTCTGGATTTGGTCATTCTTTGCCAACATGTCATGATATCACAACACTTTTTTTGCTTTTGTCCTTGTTTGCCAATATGTCGCAATATCGCGATAATTTCGTTTGCTTTCACCTCTACTCAAAGTTCATTGCGATATCGTGACAACTGTTATTTGCTTTAACCTCTGTTCAAAATTTGTCGCAATATGACGACAACTTTTATGTCGTGATATCGCGACACTTGCATTTTGCTCTCGGCTTTGTTCTGAGTTTTTCGTGATATCGCGACATCTTTTATGTCGTGATATCGTGACACTTGCATTTTGCTCTCGGCTTTGTTCTGATTTTGTCATGATATTACGACATATTTTATGTCACGATATCGCGACACTTGCGTTTGGCTCTCGACTTTGTTCTGAGTTTGTCGTGATATCGCAACAACTTTTATGTCGTGATATCACGACACTTGCGTTTGGCTCTCGACTTTGTTCTGAGTTTGTTGCGATATTGTGACAACTTTTATGTCGCGATATCACGACATTTGCGTTTTTCTCTCAGCTTTGTTCTAAGTTTGTCATGATATCATGACAACTTTTATGTCGCGATATTGCGACACTGGCATTTGCTTGTGCCTTGGTTCAAAATGCGTCGCGATATCACGACAACTTTTATGTCATGATATCGCGACACATTTCAACACTTAGAGTATTTTGTGTTTTGTTTCACTCTTTTATTTCCTTTGTTGCAAGATTGTGCTGCTACCACTGGATGCTCCTGCATCACTTCATGATACAAAATTTTTTTGAGGCTAAAAATACAAATGAAATATTCTCAAAATTACAATTGGACACCACTAATGTGTCCATATTAGAAAAACGTTTCTGATGACTATAAATACCCCTATGTTCATATGTCAATGGGGCCTTCATAATTGGGAAAAACAACATGCCTCTCTAGGTAACAAATACACATCAGGAATATTCTCTTGGCATCGCTCTCACACGACATCGCTCTGTAGCAGAATAAAAAAAATGTTGTCTTCAAATTTTCCCTCACAAAAGAATTACATGGACCATGTGGGCCTTCATATCTGAAATTTGAAAAATTACAATATTCCCCATACAATGAGAAAAAAAGTGGTTCCCTCCACTTTTTTTAAAAAACATGCCCCTTGCTTTTAAATAAATTTTCCCTTTAATATGCATTTTAATATTGTACTCCACTAAAGCAAAATATTAAAAAAAAAAAAAGCATGCATGAAATAAGCACATTTTACTGTTTCAAGGGGTGTGCCCTCTTTTACATGATTTAAATAAAGGTATTTAGCCTTCACATATTGGTATATGTTATATTGAAAAAAAATTGAGAAATGGTGTCACGATCAAATCCTGCCACGTCTGCTCCATTTGTCGATAAAATTAGATGGGAGCACCTATGTTTCTATCATGCATTCAAAACTCCCACTCTGACATGTTGTTTGTTGTCCCTCCAATGGGTTCGATATACCTTCATTGAGCACTACAACATTGGGACTGCCATTACTCCCCAGTAGTGGATTCTGCAAACTCCCGGCTTACACTTCAAAAAAATTGATCATAGGAAAACTAATTTTTAATAGCAAAAAATGGTGAAATAAATGATCATGGTAGACGTGAGTTAGAGTAATGGTGGGTCCTGAGCATTGTTATCATCTCCTTGCACCATAAATTACCCATCATATTATATTGATAGGGACTCCTCCTTGTTTACCTCTTGTTTTGTGTGATGGCTTCAGATTCAAAGTGCACGCAACGATTCTTCTAGCCCTCGTGTAGAAATAGAAATTTCAAAGATAACAAGAGGTCTTCAAAGTCTATGTGCATATTTCTTAGAGATGTAGATCATATCAAAATACTCCTCCACTAGAATTGCAATTATTTATAAAAGATAAAGTGACAATATTTAATTACCATCATTGCATGTACCTTCCATGGCAAGCTTATAAATTCCATAGAATTGCAACTGCACATCATTCAAAATTCTCTCATAGAACTGGTCGATCATAGTTACACATAAGAATCCATGGTGCCAAAAGCTTCATCTAATTTAATGCTCTTTAAAAATACATAAAAAATCCTTCCTGATGAGGTTATTTTAAAAAATGATTGGCAACAAACTCATCCCATGGATCTGGCCCGGATGGGACTCCAGTTTAAGCCATCAAGAACAACACTTTTGAAATCTTACTTCTGCCACCAAAATCACCTCGTACGCAACATCCGCATGGCATATTATTCTGGCTATTCTCCTATAGCTTCATCACTTCTTCTACATACCATGGGAGCTGAAACATCATGCATGCAGTGAGCTAGCATCCAACTTCTCCTATGGTGTAGGTGGCATTCATTAACCGATCTCATAGTTCGTTCTTGTGCGTGACTTCATCAGTAATGCACAGTCAATGATGAGTAATCAAAGAGGTATATGAAATACTTCCACACATTCACTATCTATAGATATATCCTCAAATTATCCACCAAATAACTCCACCATAAAATTCACTTATAGGGCAAAAACTGGATCAAAACAATGATACAAACTCCATTGGGGGCCGCATTCTATAGGTTACATTAGAGTTGGCTCATTAAACTACTACAACTCTACAAATCTCACCAAAGTATTCACACTGTCTTGAAATCTCACCAAATAATTTGTATCCGTAGTTGTTCGCAAAAGTTTTTGGGCATCGTCATCGCACCATTTTCATATCTATAGAAGGAGATAACATCACAAAAAATCCAACTCTACTCAAGAAAATCCAAAACATTGATCTAACTAGTCTAGTCTGCTTTTCTCATTTGGTGATTCATTGGTAGAACAATAAGCAGAGTTTAATATTTCAAAATTGGGATGTCAAGTGTAGAAAATTTCTAGCACATTTCATGGATTTTTGAATGGTATTTTCTGTTGCACACAACCTGTAATCTACTCCATAATTCATAGATATCACCTCATGTTAACACTATACTCATGACATCATCTAAGGTAAATCTGCTTTAGACACTACTCCTAGTATCGTAGAAAACTATGAACCTAGTTTCACAAGTAAGAAATTATGAGCTTTTTATCATCAATCGATGTGGTAAAATACATGAAGATGATCATCTATCTGTAGGTGTTACTTTCTACAGCAACAGACTGGTCATCTGAAACAGGAACATAACATCAAAAAATAAATGTTGTCAGGAATCTCATCACTTGAAATGAACAACTACATATGGATCTACCATGCAATACCACCATATCTCCATAGCTCCATGACCACAGGCCGCATCTTCAAGGAGATGATTTTTTCAGATGGATACCATCACTGCACTATTTTGATGCACAATTTTTTATTTTTTGAAAATAGCATCAAAAAATATATGGACAACATGGATGGACACCATATCTATCAAGAAATGTGTAGTTTAGGATTCATTGATCTGGTTTGAACATCGATCTCAGGTCACAACTCATAAATTTACTGCATTAAATAGGGGACTCATTTTTACCGATACAAATAGTGCTAAGGAACATTTCCCCATTAGATTCTATCCTCCAGCATCCACTTGCATGACTCTCTTAGTGACCCGATATAAAAACAAATTTCTCTATCACTTCTTCACAAAATAGCGTGCAGTGCAAAAAATGTGAAGTGTGCTACAGGAGCACACAGTCTATCACCACAATAGACACCTCTTTAAAAGCAATGCTCACTATTTCTTCTTCTTTCTGGTTGTGAATCTACAAATCCCTATGAGAGTTGCAACACCACATGGTAGCCATAATCATGGCAATGATTGGAGGGTCCATACATGTAGTAGTGTTCACATTCTCCCTTACTAACCATAAATACAGTGATGGCTACATCTGCAACTAAATGAAACACATCATCTCTACCATGTATCAAGAGATGACTAGTACTAACTCTTTGATATTTATGTCTTTCCATTCTTCAAAACTCTCTTTATTAAACCTAGATGAGGAGTAGCTATGTCTCTGATTATAGAGCTTCTTCAAAAAAATAATGGACTAATTTAAAAATGATAGAAAAATGATGACACAAAAAAAAGTGAGAGGCAGTACTGTGTATAAATGATATGAAAATTTGAGAATAAAACTGCTTCATCTGCATTGTTGACAAGATGCTATAATCTACGCCCGTGAAACTTTCACCAAAAAATTTAATGAAACAAGATTCATACAGGAGATGTTTGTCATCACTAGTTCTCTAACGACTACAAGACTCCTTGTCATGGATCCCAAATCTCACTCTTTGATCCATGTCCACCATTCTCCACTAGGTTCATGAGCGGGGCTGAGAGCGCCTATGCACTAGTGATGTATGGTGGCATGTTGCTGCCACTTAGGGGAGTCGATCATGGAGTGTTTCTACCAACATGACAAGGATTCCCCATCGATCTCAGGCCACATGCTCTAAAACACTGAGAAAACTTCATAGGGAGAATTCTTCATTGAATTAGAAAAAAAAAAGGCTTCAAAATAACAATTTGCATTCTATAATATTGTGAAATGTTGTATCTTCGGCACCCTCACTAGTATGTGACTACCAGTATAAATTCCACATTATATCATTACAGCAAGTTGTTGAGGTTCTCCATAGATTCTTCATGCCAAATGAAACACCTTTTGTGGCTATTGAAACATAGAAAATGAAACACCTTCTATGGCTATTGAAACACAACAAATGGCTACAACCAGTCCACTCCATCCTTCTTCAACTAGGGATCATAGATCTAAAAAAAATAGCGCACACGATTACGGTGCAAAGAGTAGCCAACCAAAGGGGGATGTGCCACAAGAGAAAATGCACACCACATTGCATCTTGCGCTCAACAAGATAGATCGCCACTCCTTGTAGAAACATTAAAAGAAAATTTGGGTGGACTACTACAAGCACTTTGATTTTTTATGCATGTGGAGGCGCACAGATCCTCGATATGTTCAAAACCAGCGCTCGGGTTCAACAAATTCTTTCAAATTTTTAAAACACCCGCTATATCTCCTCCATGACATCTTTTAAAAAAATAAAATTCTAAGAGTATCCCATTTTTTCATTTTTCTAGTGAGAAAATACTTCTTCGAATAGATACCTTAAGAATTCACTCTAAAAAAATTCAGATCTAGCAGCCATTAATTTCTTTAGACGTCCAATTTCTGATCCATCCAACAAACAAGAGATAGAATACTCTCTAGTCTGAAAAGAAAAAATGGGGGGGGAAATAAAGGGAGAATTTCCATGAGGGCAATCCCCTCTCAAACTCACAAGCTTAGGAGAGCACCTGGGCTCTGATACCAAATGTTGGGACTGAAAAATAGATGAGATATATTACACATGAAAAGAGTACAATATATAGGCATAAGCCTATATGAAAAACATGACAAGTGTCAAGGAATATGACAAGTGTTAAGGAATATGATATTGATAAAATTTAGATCACTTTTTATTTTTTACAAAACTTTTATTGCTTGACATGCACTTAATGACATGATTCACTTATCCAACTTTGTTAGCATATAAATTTTATCTATTATCAAAATATAACCTCTAGTCATACATTAATAAATCTTAAAGATAAATTTCCATCTCATTATATGTATCAAATATGATTTTAAATTTTCACTCAAACATTAAAATAATTCATTAATTTTATTAACAAACTTTAATAAAAAATATATAAGATTCTATAGTACATACAACATGCCTAAGAAATAAGATAAACATATTATCTAGCATAGAAAAACCATGTAATATCTAGATTTTGTCTAGTAAAAATGATGGGGTGAATATGAAGACATACATATAAACTATCTTATAAAAAGGAACCTCATCAAACAAGTATCATAAATGCATATCCCAATCAAAACCACTTTATTTATACAAAATTTATATAGGTTTGAGAGTTAATAAAAATGATAATCATAATTGATTGTACTATAAAAAAAAATATTATTACTATAAAAAGTAGTATCAACGCTTAACTAACTAGTACACCTACCCTAATGATGTAGCTAATGTAATAGTTAAGTATAATTGGTTTGACATCCATGACATTGGTCATACTATAAAAAATAGTATCAACGCTTGCACTCACTAGCACGCCTACCATGATTTAATGATGTGGGTAATGTAATAAAGTAAATTATAGAAGTTTTGATATCTATGATATTATAGGTTATATCAGATGATATGATTACCTATCGCTATCAAAGTACTGCAACATCCTCGTCAATGTTACAAAGTATTACATATTCGAAATATAATTTTTAAATTATTGAGAAAGAAAATTACCAATCAATAACATTCTTTCTGGAATAATATCATTTCATTTTATTCTCATCGTACAATCTATTCACACCCTACGAATATATATTTTGGAATGGGAACGGCCGCACTCGCTTACCGATAAAGTGGGGGGCGGAGGGGAAGTGAACGAGGACCGCACTCGCATGAATTTGGTTTTTGGTGTATTTCAGCCTAAGATTCGCTTTTATAAACTCGTGCTCTCATTATCATGTCGATGTGATGGTGCAAATATTTTCCTTTCTTTTCTCGTCTCACGCGCATTCAACAAGCCCTCATCACTTTCACGGCTTAGCTTCCTTTTATCGTATCATGGTGGCCAACCTGTGAAGCACTCTCACAGACAAGTAAAGTACACTGACGTGATTGAGAGCATTTGGCCATTATAGGTTTACCTGAACGTGGTCGAGACGTAAACATTGATTCCACTCTCCTGGACACTGTCAGTCATGTGGATGTGTATGTTGCACCGCGTGATAAAGATACTCATTCATGATATTGCAACTATTTAACTTGGTTTTCTCCTCACATTCAATGGGCCCTCACCACTTTCACTGCGTAGGCTACTTTTGTCCAATTCGCGGTGGCCAACATACCCTGGTGTAATTAATGACCAAACACATTTCATTGATTAAAAACATACCTATGATTATCATGCTCAGTAAAATCAATCAAATTCATTGATGCAACGATATCTACTTAATACATGTTATACTTAGTTTTATTTTTATACAGGTTATACTTAGTTTTTTTTGGAAAAGATTTAAAAAATTTGAACTTTTTACTATTAAACAGAGTTTGAATTTTGAATTTTGAATTTTGACTGCCTTGAAAAGTTTTAATATGAAAAAAAAAAATGGAAAATTCAAACCCTATAATCCTGCTGGTTGAAAAGTTTGAATATGAAAAAAAAAAATTGAAAAATTCAAACCCTAGTTTCTAGAACTAGGAGACAAGGACTTCTACTCCATAGGAATTAAATTAAAAACCACGTCAAAATGTCGGCACGCCAGTTATTTAAGGGCCGGCACATCGGCGTGCTTTCACGCAGAAAAAGAGAGGTTGAATGTTGAAACAGAGATACATGGATTCTCCAACACAGGAAGAATCCATGAGATACTCTGAATACACTCTTCCTGTCGAGGGCGATTCCCAACTCCCATCTGAGGGATACTCTGAATACACTTTCCCTATCCAGGGCGATGCCCAACTCCCATCTGGTCCCAATTGCGATACCCATGCCGATCATGGTGATTATGATTCACCATCATTTCCACCTCCTCCCACCTCTGATGAGTACCTTTACAACCCAAACCAAGGTTACCCGGACCAACAAGGACAGCCGCCTCCACCAACACCTCCTCCTGGTTACTCTACATCCACTCCTAACCAACCTCCTCCTCCTATTGCACAAGAATCCCCTGTACCACCTCCAGATTATTCTGTATCCACTCCTACGCCATCACGTCCCCTCTCTTCTTATCCACAAGAATCTCCTATAACACCTCCTAATTACCCTGTATCCACTCTTAACCAGGCTCCTCCACCATCACCGTGGCCATTACCATCACCTCGTCCCCCTCAGCCTTCCCTCTATGGCGCTCAATACCAACAGCCTACTACTCCTGCTTCTACTCCCTCTACTTACAACCCTCAGCCTCCTACTCCTTCCTCTGGTTACATACCTGAGCCTCACCCTCCTCGTCCGTCTACTTACAACTCTCAGGCACCACCTCCTCCTCCCTCTAATTACAATCCTTCGTTTTCAAACCACTGCCAATACCCTTCTACTGATATTGCCACCCCTAGTAATAACGGTTACCTCCATACTGCAAGGCCCTTTCAAAATCCTGATGTTGCACCGGTTTATCCATTCCAGCAACCACAACAACAACCGCCTCCCCAGTGGCCGCAGCCGCCGTCAACATTTACACAGAAACCAGCGTCAGCAGCTCGCAGCAGCCGTCAACGTTTACAGAGAAACCTAGCGTCAGCAGCGGTACACCACAGGAACGTTGGACGACAGGGATCTTCGGCTGCCTGGAAGACCCCGTTAACTGTACTACTATTCTTTCACTCTGCTTTGCTGTTCTTTATTAGCTGGCCACATTTTTTTTTTTTTTCCTACTACATTATGTGATGTGTCTAATTTACGGGAATGGTTTCTGTTGGAGAAAGATAGAAAAAATTATCTGGTGTATTCTACATAATGTTTGAAAGTAAATATAGTTTTATTCGATGTAGAATGAAATCGAATGAATGTCAAAATGAAAGATAGAAATTAAAAAAAAACAACGCTTTTGTAAAAATAATAAAGAGATAGTGAACCACCTTACTAATGTTAGGAAAAAAAAACTATCAATTGTAGTAACATCTAATTTATTTATTCCAACCTTATTCAAAATTAAGTTTTTTAAAATATTATATACAAAAATTTAATAAATTTCGTCATATATTTTATTCATATTTAATGAATAATCATACCTTTTGCATCTTATTACCTAATCATACCTTTTGCATCTTATTACCTAAGCATTGAAATGAAATAGACTAACCAAAAACAGTTTGAATGTTGGAGGGTTTACATGATTTAGAGGATAATTTTTTTTATTGTTGTTTTTTTTAAATAAGATATTTAATATTGTTGTTTTTTTTAAATAAGATATTTAATATTGAATTATTTGATGTGGTTTAGATTTAAATTTTAGTGTAGATTATATTATTTATTTTAAAAACCTTAATTAAAAATTATTATTTTAATTTTTTTTTATAATAATCATTTCATTACATTTTTATGAGAATCTATTAAAATATATTTATTCTTTAAATGCTTGTTTTTTATGTAAAATATTATTACAAATTTAATAATATCATCTGTGTTTATGTAGCGTTGTGCCTTACAATTCCCTTTTTTTCTAAAGCGCAGATGACATGACAATGTCAGAGAAAGTCTGTCGTGGAAGGATGACCTCCACCTCCACTTCCAATTCCACTTTCGTCACGTACATTTTTCCCGATTGTCTGATAAATTCTTGGACGCGGACGTTCACTTGCACTTCCTGTCTAATTTTTTCCCATTTATTTTTTCTACCACGCGAATTGACGATGTCAGAGAAAGTGATGCATGGCTGACGTTCACTTCCACTTACCGTCCATTTTTCGTTTTGATTTTTTTTTTAAATTGGATTCAAGATTTGTTTTATAAACTAAATCAACATAATATTGTAAGTTTAAAGCATACTCTGGTAATGATAACTATGTTTTACTACCATTATTGAACAAACAAATTTCATTGATGCACGAATACTTGTATGATTATCATGCTCTGATACTAAAACAAATCAAATTCATTGATGCAAGAACGTTTATTTAATACATGTTAAAATTATTATACTCTAGAAACAAATCGAAACAAGAATGCTATTTAATATATGCTTTATTGTTTCGATCAATGATGGATAAAATCAATGATAATTACAAACGATAAGATAAATACAGTCAAGGAAATCCATACAGACGCTCCCATGTTACGTCAATCAAGTTCGTACATCACATGAAAACCAGCTCAAAATGTAGGCACGCCAGTTATTGTTTTTATTTTTTATATGAAGGTAATCGATAACATTTAGAAAAATTACAAGTGGTATTTTATTTGCTTTTGCCTTTGCAAAGATTCACATATTTTTTATAAAATTTACAGAAGCTTATGACAGAGCATGCGGCATAGTTGAATCCTCATATGTGGTTGACATGTTACAAATATGTAGACAGCAATGCTTAGAAATTGAAATTTGATTGGCAGGCTTGATTACCACCTGTGCTCCGTGCATTACCTTCGGCCAGATTGCGGAGATTGTGGACGACGGCTACACTAGTGAGCGCCTATATGAGCCTTGATTCTTTTCCTTTAAGATTTGGCAAAATGACTGGTACTGATGTTAATATTGTTTTACCTTGCAGATTGTGCCACGGCTGGGTTCATGTACTTGCTCATATTATATTGTTTTGGGTGTCCTTGCATATATTCTTGCGGGTATAGAACCAAGCTGAGAAACAAATTCAATTTAGAGGAAGCTCCATTACCAGATGCGATCGTTCATTGCTTTTTTGAGTGCTGCTCATTATGCCAGGAATACCGGGAGCTTAACAATCGAGGATTCGATCCAGCCCTTGGTACAATATGTTTTATCCTTGCCTGCAAATATGAATTACACAGATTGTAGTAGTTCCATGGTATTATATATAACTTGATATGATAATTGTGCAGGATGGGCTGGAAATATTGCAAAACATCAGCAACAGCAGCAGGAGGCTGCCATGGAACCTCCAGTGGGTCAAGCCATGTACAGATGACAAAAGGAACATATATATCCGTTGGTGTTTGATGACTACAAGTAAATTTGCATCGTGAAGTAAATTGTTTGTTGCTTAGAATAATTAGCCTCATTAGTCGCTTGAAAAGGCTTTGAACATCTAAATAATTTTAAAAAGTAGGGTTTAAAAAGATTTTTTTTCTTTTACATCAATTAGTAACATTGGGTTATTTGAATTTTGATGGGTTAAAAAGATTGTTTTTCTTTTTTACATCAATTAGTAACATTGGGTTATTTGAATTTTGATGTGAGTTATATCACTCATAAATCTCAACTAATGAATCATAATCCATTGATAAATTAACAAACAAATTATTTAAATATAATTTCAATGATTTTAACAGTAAAGATTTTGAAATAAAATATTTAAAGTTTTAATCCTTAAGGAATATGATTGTATACAATTTTTAGGCAATACATAAGGATAGTCTTATACAAATAATTTATTTAAAATTTAAAATGATATTTTTATAAAGTATTCTTATAGTAGACACTTTTATATGATATAATTACTTTTGCATGGTAAATTTTTATGATCTTGTGTATAATTGTTCCTATTGAATGGTTTGAGGTTTAGATAATTATAAGTTAACCTTATAAATTGATTATTAATTGAATCTAAAAATATATATTAAATATTCACATGTAATTAGTTTAACAATAGATAAATTAGTCAATTTATAATTATTGTTTTAATATTATATTCATAATATTAGAACAATTTGTTTGGAGTAAAAAGTGAAAAACACTTTAATTAGTGCATATTTTTAAATTCAAAACACTAATGAAAATAGGAAAATCTTCATCAATATGCTAGTTCTATGCAATACTCCCACCTAAAATAGGGTTAAGTTTCCAATTTATATAATAGTATCCCCTATTAAAGTTGAAGACATGTCATGTCCCAAAATTTCATCCTATTTGTGAGTATTTTTTTTCTACCTAATTTATTAAGGAATTATCCTAAACTTCAACCAAGGATTTTAGGATCTTAAAGCTAGGATGTATGCTCATCACTATATTTCCATTCCACTTTGACGTATCTTGAGACACACCCATCCCTACCTCTTACACATGTCTGGTTGTGTAAGTGTACTAGGTGTATTACTCAGTCTTCCAATCTATCTTTTTTATTATCCTCAATGAGTTAGCTTACCCTTTCATCCTATCAAAAGGAGCGTGTTTTACTCCACGCACTACATAAGTGCATCTATGTAGGTGCTGAAATTGTGTAAGAATTCGACTATCCTTCTCATCTCTGCGATGAGCTAACCATCCCAATAATAGGCCTCTCCCAAAACTTTATTTGTGGGAACATTATGCTTGATCTCTTCATCCTATAATGAGGTCCAATATGATTAAGGTACTTCATATCCAAAAATTACTTAAGGATATTGTATTTCAAGAGTAATATTTTATAGCAATTAAGCTTCATATTTAGCATAATTAAATCATAAGATTAACTCAAGTTCCTTTCTATACCAAAGTAGAAATTATTCCAATTGCATTGTCTAGGTTATCGTACAAGGCTTATATCAAAATTAGGAATTTCATATCAATAAATTGGTGCATAACATTTTAAAATATGAAAACATAAGAAATTTTCCATTGAATTAAAGAATTTAGAAATTTTATTATCATAACATTGATAGTGCACCTATAGAAAAAGATATCACACACATGATCTTACAACAACGTATTTATCTTGAGAACTCTCATGAGGAATAAACCCAACCATAAATCGTTTCTTATCTCACTTCATAAAAAATGGTTGTATACATTGAGTCAAAGGTATTCCATAATGCCTTTGATCCCATCTTAAGTGTTCCATAACTCTTATAGAATTTCATTATGAATATGTCCTTTTATTTATAATTACAATTTGGTTTTATAATTTGGGTTAAAGATACCTTGTAATACCTTTACCCCCATCATAAGAGATCCATACCTCTTGTGATATTACAAAAGGAACTTTTTTGTTACATAATGAATATATCTATTAATTCATAAATACAACTTGATTTCACAATTTGGGTTAAAGATATCCCATAATACCTTTACCTCCATCATAAGAAATCCATGCTTCTTGTAATATTATAAAAAGAACCCTTTTGTCTTTTAATTCACAATAAAATCTAATTCCAACTTTAGAATTCACCATCCTTTATCTTTAATACAATACAAGATCATTTTAGAACATTATATTACTCACGTCCAATAAATCAAACATAAAGAAGGCATTTAAAGATCAAGTTAATCATATCATTTTACCAAAGTACTATGGAACCAACACTCTTAGTGGACATAAAGCATACCACATGAAGGTTTCTAGAATTAGGTATGAAAGTACACATGATAAGGTTAAGGTCATTCATCGATTGCAAAGGGGCTTATTTATACCATGGATGTCGTTCACTCCAATCAATATTCCTAACAAATTCAAATGCTTCTTGCACTAATTAATCAACAATGTATAATCAAAAACTATGTTTTCTTTCTCCTTGTTTCATCCAAGGGAACTATAATAGAAAGGTTCCTCTAAATTCATATCTACAACAATACCTCAATTCATTGTGAGCATAATTAATGTTCTCAAAATTCGGGTAGCTACATAAATATTTACCGTACCTCAAGAAACTTAAAATATGTCACACGGATGGTTAACTTCAAATAATGAGCCTCCTATATTTTTCTTAGTAAAAAGTATTTCTAGGCCTTCATACGTCTATAGACCTTATTCAAGTAATAGGTTGACTGACCATACCCAAGTTCAAATAAAAATGAACATCAAATCTTATATTCACCGTGGTAGAAATAAGCAGTCTAAGGTCTCTTCACCATGTTTAATTCATTTGTTTATCCACACAATATAAATATTGCTAGGTATTTGTTGACAAATAATAATCAAACATGACCTATCATAAATGTATTGGGTGCTCTACTTAATATATATAAGCTTATTAAGACCTACATAAGGAGTCTTCAGTCAACTAACTCCTAGGAATTCGAATATCACAGATATTATTCTTATAACTCACTTCCCTAGAGATAAAATGAAAGAGCCTATGCACTCTCCTAGAGATTATATGAAAGGATACATCACATATTAGGTGTATATATCACTAGAGGTATAGTTCACACAACATGTAAACATATCCAACCAAAATAATTACATATATATATATATATAGATGCACCTAAATATGTGTATATAACAAGCTAAGAGTCCTAAATCAAAATATCTTCCATTTTTTAAAAGGGAGATACGCTTCAAACAAAAAAAATCATAGACTATACATAACGTTAATTCAAGTTGAAATCATTCAACAAGAACGTCATTCTAACTCTCAAACCAAAAGGAAAAATAACGTATTTGAAGTCAACTTGGTTACAGCTAAAAAGCACAATATGACGGTAGGGTTCCACTATATTTTTCTTGGTTTCTTATTGCAATAAAGTATAATATGATGGTCAGGTTCTACTATCCTCCTCTTGGTTGCTCGTTGCAACTTTTTTTTTTCCTCTCATTTGCCTTTCTTTCTTCCAAATGTCACACTATCTTTTACATTATTCTCTTATTTCAAGAATCTTTGGTGGGTTGAGCGTTATCCCTTAAGCACTACCTATGTCACCCTCCTTTTATGGAGTATGATGAAGTATTACAATTGAACATCATAATTATAGGTTCACCCAAATCTCTCTCTCACCATAGTATTGACTTGTAAATTTAAATATTATCACTTACTTTATCCACTAGATTACCATCAAACTTACCGTAAGGGGATATTACAACTAAATTTACCACACCAATTCATTAAGTTTCAACTTAATAAACTTGTTCATCAGGAAGTACGTTTCCTTCCAAGGTAAACAATAGAGAAAAATAATCGTCAATAACATTATTTATGAATTTCCTTAATCATTATCAAAATCAAGCAAGCAATAATGATGATTTTTTCTTATTAATGCCAAATCCATTTTGCAGATCAAAAGATAATTTCTTTATAATATTTCTATAACAAACAATGAGATAAAATATTCCTTATTTCTTGCAATGAATCTCTATATACCAATGAAATCTCATCTAGAAGAAGATTCTATCAAATAAAATCACATCCATTCCCTTTCTTAGGGCATCCTATTCTTGGTGTTTATGATAGGGATAAATATTTCTATATTTATATTTATTATCCGTGGATGATAATGTTGCCATATTTATATGTATTATCCATGAACGATAAAGTTACCATAAATAATTGGATAAATTTGCTTATCCGATTATATTAAATAATTATTATCTTTCGGATAATGTAATATATGTGGCATGTTAATCTTATCTTGCCACCTATTTTCCACCTATGATGGCATTGTAATAGGCATTTCATGTCTATAAATATGTAAATACTTCTCAATATAAATCATTGATTCAGATTTCTCATAATAATATCCATATCAGTTTGGTATCAGAGTAGTCGTTCTCGCTTCTTTTTTATCTGTCTATTTGAGGCATAATGCTACCTAAAAAGAATCTCTCCCTCGAAGAGATCTATCAAAAAGCCAAAGCGCTCTTAACATATATTGAGTCCATTCATGTTTCCATGCTAGTAGAAGAAATAACATCTGCTAAAGATGAAGTTCTTCCTATCGAAAAGGAAGAAGATGTTGAAAAAGAAGTAAATTTACCACTCCTTGAAGGGAATGTTCCTAATGTTGTTTCTTTTAATGGTGATCTTGTTTTGTTTGATGCAGATCTAAAAATTATAGATTCATTTGAGGAGGACTCTTCTAATGAAGCCCATGAAGTTGAAGCTGGCAAGATGAAAATTCCTGATCTGTATTGCAACAACTCAGAAGAGGAGCTTGTGGTTTCCATGCTACCTCAATTTATTCTCTGTGGTCTGCTGGCATCACTTGCCTTCATCAATAATAGAAACTATTTCCCTCAATATTTATACCACTCTATCCTCCTCTCTATCTACTCTATGTTGTTCCTATTTCCTTGTGGCCCTCATTTGTGTGCTCCCCAAAAAATACATGCCCCACCATAGCCATCTCCCATAGTTTTTCTGTGCAGTTTTTTTGTGTAGTTTTTCTATGCAGTTTTCCCTCCTAGCCTTTTATAGTGGATATTTGTTCTTCTTTCCTCCACATCATGCGGGCACCACATGCACATGGTCCACATTACATTGATCACGTAGCGTACTTTATTAAATCATTAAATAATAATCCTACAAAATTAAACAAAAATTGTTTTTCCCTGTACGCATTGGGGACCAATGCTTTTATAGTGGGGAGGAATGATAGGGATAAATATTTCTATATTTATATTTATTATCTATGGATGATAATGTTGCCATATTTATATGTATTATCCATGAACGATAAAGTTACCATAAATAATTGGATAAAGTTGCTTATCCGATTGATGAGGACATTAATATTAAATAATTATTATCTTTCGGATAATGTAATATATGTGGCATGTTAATCTTATCTTGCCACCTATTTTCCACCTATGATGGCATTGTAATAGGCATTTCATGTCTATAAATATGTAAAGACTTCTCAATATAAATCATTGATTCAGATTTCTCATAATAATATCCATATTATTTTAGCTCTTTCTTCCACTCACAAGGAAGCATGCTCCTATAAACATGCAAATCCATTAGCAACATCACATTTTTTCATAAAATATACATTCCTATAGAAACTAAACATAAAATTATTAGTCAATACATCGTATTCTTCATAAAACATATAAACATATATCTTGCCTAAACCAATATTGAAATAGTCAATTATTTCATCCATAAAATACCATAGCCATTCATGATTCCACAGTATAAAGGTTTACCAAGGGAGGGTCATGACATCCTACCCCCCTTAGGCTTAATACAGTCCTCTATGTTTCATCAAAGTTCAATCATAAAACAATAATTACATATCACTTTCAAATAGGAATGGAAAATATTTCTCCTTGTCTACCACTTCTTTCCAAGTGGTATTTCTCTTGGAATAGCAGTCCCATTGGACCTTACATTGTTCCAGAGTGTTTTTTCTTATTTCCTAGGAGCATAACTCAATGGCCTTTGGGTCCACCATTTGCAATTTAGAAATATCCCACACATGATCAGGATTAGCAATGTATTTTCTAAGCAAAGATATATGAAAGGTATCATGAATATTCGACAAACTAGGTGGTAAGGTGAGTCTATATGACATAGGAATAATATTTTCTATGATATTGAAGGTTCCCATAAAATGAGGATAAATTTTTGTGGACTTTATGGCACTCTTCTTTGGTCTCACCCTTAGAAACACTTTATCACCTACTAAAAAATCTCTTGGCGATCTCTTAAGATCGACATAACTTTTCTGATGGTCCAAAACTTCTTTTAGCCTCTATTTAATCATCCTTAACTATTTATCCATTTTTCTAACCATGTTTACCCAAAGCACAACTTAGTCCTTCATATTGTCCCATAACAAGGGTGTCCAACACCTTCTACCATACAAAGCTTCGAAAGGAGCAATGTCCAAGGTTGAATGATGGCCATTATTGTATGAAAATTCTACCAAGTATAGATAGTCTTCCAAATGAGACTTTTGATCCATATAGTACATACGAAGAATGTCCTCCAATACCTAGTTCACCGTTTCTATTTGCTCATCAATTTTTGGGTGATATGTAGAACTAATACTTAATCTGGTACCTATGGCACAGTGTAAAGTATACCAAAATTTAGATGTAAACCTTGATTCCCTATCTAAAATAACCACTTATGGGAAACCATGAAGCCTAAATATTTTCTTAGAAAATCTATTAAACACAACCATGATGTCATCCTCGGTTTTCCTAGGTATAAATGTGCAACCTTGGTCAATCTATCAACCACAACAAATACTGCATCATGTTGAAATATGGGCTTAGGTAAACCTACTATAAAATCCATTGAAATAACCTACCATTTTTGTATAGGTATATCATGAGGATACAATAGTCCTATAGGGTGTTTATGTTTAACCTTAACCTTTTGGTATTCCAGAAATTAAGCAACAAATTTAGTGATGTCCTTTTTAATTCCTGGCTAGTAGAAATTTTTCTTCATATTTTTTGTCATCTTAGCTCCCCTTGGTTGAGAAAAATAAGGGGATTTATGTGCTTCATTCATGATCGTTTTCCTTAGATCACCTACCTAAATAATTATTACCTGATCCTTGAAACATAGGAAACCATCCTTGATACCAAAATTCATGAATTTGACTACAATACACACCTTGATATTGCATTTCTTTGACTTGATCCATAAATTCCACATGAATGCAGGTCAGGGAAACAATATACTGTCTCTTACTTAGAGCATCGTTAACCTTGTTTTCCTTCCCTTTGATGTATTCAATCAATAAATCATATTCGATGGGAAACTCCATCCACCTTCATTGCCTACCATTGAGCAAAGGTTGAGTAAATATCTATTTCAAACTTTTATGATCATTCCTCAATTCAAAGGATCTTCCCACTAGGTAATATCTTCAAATTTTAAGAGCTTATAGAACTGATACCAATTCAAGGTTATGAGTAGAATAGTTGACATCATGCCTCTTAAGTTTTCTATAACCATAAGCCAAAACTACCCCATCCTATGATAACACTCCACTCAAAACTTCCAAAGATGCATTCATGCACACTAAAAAAACTACCCTAAGGATTTGCAATCTTTAATATAGGAGTTGTAGTATGTTTTTGCTTGAATAGATTAAAAGTTACCTCACATTTATCTATCCACTTGAACTCCTTTCCCTTCCTCTGAAGGCTAGTTATTGTAGTTGCTATCTTGGAGCAATATTTCATATAATGCTTGTAATATCCATTAAAACCCATGAAGCTCCTTACTTCAATCACATTTATAGGTATCAAACAATTCAGTATAGTCTCAATCTTCTTAGGATCAACTACTATCCCTTTAGATGATATTATATGTCCCAAGTATTGTACTTATAACACATAGAAGTCACACTTAGATTTTTATATAGTTGGTTATTCCTTAGTAACTCTAGCATGATTATATTATGTCTATCATGCTCTATCTTATTATGAGAGTATAAAAAAATATAATTCAAGAATAAAAGGATGAATCAATCCAGTTGCTTCTTGAAAATACTATTCATTAAGTTTATAAATGTTGTTAGAGCATTCATTACTACAAAAGGTAGAATTGTAAACTTGTAGTGTCCATATTGAGTTTTAAATAGTGTCATATGGGTATCCTCTTTGCATATTATCAATTGATGATACCCATATTTGATATTTATATTTGAAAATATGGTATCATCTCTTATATGATCGAATAGATCTTCAATTATGGGTAGAGGATATCTATTTTTAATGGTTACCTTGTTGATCATCCTATAATATATGTGCAATCACAAGGAACCATCCTTTTTCTTATCAACACCGGTGCATCCTATGGTGACATACTCGATATAATTAATACCTTCTCTAGTATCCCTTACAAATGTACTTTCAACTCTTATATCTCAATGAAATTCATTCTATAAGGAGCCTTGTGAATATGGTCTATCTTGGGTTTAAGTTTAATTATGAAATCAAATTCATATTTTGGAGGCAGTCTCGATAATTCCTCTAGAAATACATCCCTAAACTCTTGAAGTATTGGATGTTTTCCAAACACCTCCTCTTTTTTTCTTTTTAATTTCATTTATCTTAACTATTAACATTGTTCATCCCATTTTAGTGGTTTTCTTAAGTTGCATTTCCGAGAGGATCTAAGGTTAAAAATACCCTTGCAAGCTATACACCCTTTGTACTTTTCTACCATCCTCAGAATACTCAATTTATCTATCTTGGAAATTTATTACAACCTTATATGCTTGTAACCAATCCATTCCTAAGACAACATCAAAAGCATGTAGTGGTGCTACATAAAGACATCCAATGGCCATACCACTAGGTAAGGTAATTTTAGTCATAAGATAACATTGATCTATACATTAGGTTTTTCTTGAACCATACTTAACCTTCTATCCATGTACCATGATTTTTGGTCTTTCTGGTATATCCTTAATCAAATTAGTAGAAACAAAGTTATATGTAGCTCCATTATCTATCAAAATTTTAATATTTCTACAAAATATCTTACCCTTTATAAGCAAAGGAGTGGCTTGCCCTTCCATATTTTGAATCTCTATCACTACATAGATCATGTGGGTAGGTCCCTTGTGCGTAAGTTCTTTGTAAGTGGGTTCTTTTCCTTTCAAACTTGATCCTACTCTAAGCGAACAATTATTGGTGTAATGTGGTCCTCCATAATCAAAGCACCCACTCTTGGGACCTAGATGTATTTTATATTTCTGTCCTTCTTCTTCCACTACTAATGGAGGGTTGGGCTATCCTTGTAGTGGTGGCTTGTTATTACCGTTGTTGTGATTGTTAGAATTATTATTATTTCACCAAAATTTCATCCTAAGCTTTCCCTATTTCCTATCATTTCTTTCGTCCTACTCTTAAGAGATTTTTTTGGTCTGTTATCTCTCCCATTTCATGAAACATGCACTATTTTTTTTCCTTAGTGCTTGTTTGACTTTCTCAGAAGCTCCTTCATAATTAATATAGGGCTTAATAAAAGTTTCAACTTTCTTGGCCAAGTCATAGGCCTTTTGAATAGTACTAGGCTCTCACCTGTTCACTTCATACCCTATTCTAGGATCATATCCTAATATAAATTTATGAATCTTCATATTTTCATTTTACGCAAACACATACTTCAATGAATTAACAAAT
The DNA here is from genome assembly GCA_028583015.1 of Wollemia nobilis. NCBI lineage: Eukaryota > Viridiplantae > Streptophyta > Pinopsida > Araucariales > Araucariaceae > Wollemia > Wollemia nobilis. Next base: position 8,069,463 of record JAQPPZ010003246.1, on the reverse strand, counting down.
TTTTGGTAATAAGACTCCACTATCTTATTTCCTTATTGAATATTGGTGAATTCTTCAATTTTCTTGGTATAGAAATACTTTTTGAGGAACCTCTCTTTAAAGGCTACCACAAAGTCCTTCCATTCTAGATCAACTATTGCCTCAATTCCCTATTCTACACTATAAATTTACCATCAATCCAAAGCAACACTGTGTAAGTGTAAGATGCCATAATTCATTTAGGTTCTAATGGATTAATTATTCATATTGCATAAGGTTTCCAACTCCTTCAACCAGGCTTCAATTGCATCACCACATTCCTCTCCATTAAACTTGGAGGATTTTACATGCTTTAAATCCTTACCCATTTTTACCTCTAACCAAATTCTATCCTATTGTGCCTCTATAGGGGGTTCATTAACTTGACCAACTCTAGAGTTCCCATCCTATGAATCCTGATTTACTATGGCTTCCAATAATTATTTCTATATTTCCATCTATTCATGAAGTAAAGCAATTGTTGTAGTGAGATCTTCCCTCTTGTTATTAGGATTATCTACACCTACATCTAAAGTCTTGGCCTCAACATTAGTTTTTAATATCTACCTCATTTATGAGATATCACTCCCTCTCCTCCTCTTCGGAGGTATTATACATAGCCACACTAGATAGATACTAGGGATTAGGTCACAATAATATTCTTGAATTGTTCCTCCTCTTACTAACTAAATACCTAGTTCTATTAATTTGAAAAATGGGGTTTAATTATTAGTAGATAGTCTATTCATATAGAGTATAGCCTTACATGGGCATGTATCCTAATACACACCACCATATGATCTTACACAAGGAAGCTTATGTTCCTATGACCAAGTGCTCGGATATCAAATGTCATGTCCCAAGTTTTCATCCTATTCATGATTATTTTATTTTATTTACCTAACTTATTAAGGAATTATCCTAAACTTAAATAATATATTTTAGGATCTTCAAGCTAGGATTTATGCTCATCACTATATTGCTATTCTACTTTGATCCATATCGAGGCACACCCATTCCTACCCCTTACACATGTCTAGTTGTGTAAGTGTGCAAGGTGTAATACTCGGTCTTTCAAGCTGTTTTTTTTATTAGCCCTAATGATCTAGCTTATCCCTCTTTCATCATATTGAAAGGAGTATGCTTTACTCTACACACTACATATTTCCATCTATGTAGGTGCTAAAATTGTATAAGGATTCGACTATCCTTCACATCTTCACGATGAGCTACCCATCCCAATAATAGGCCTCTTCCAAAACTTTATTTGTGGAAATATTATGCTATGTCCCTTCATCCTCTAATGAGGTCCAATATGATTAAGGTACTTCATATAAAAAATTACTTAAGGATATTGTATTTCAAGAGTTATATTTTATAGAAATTAAGTTTCATATTTAGCATAATTAAATCATAAGGTTAATCCAAGTTCTTTTCTATACCAAAGTATAAATTATTCCAATTGCATTATCTAGGTTATCATACAAGGCATTTATCAAAATCAAGGAGTTCATATCAATTAATTGGTGCATAACCTTTGAAAATATGAATCCATAATAAATTTCCCATTGATCTAAAGAAATTAGAAATTTTATTATGATAACATTAATACTGCACCCATAGAAAAAATATCACACACATAATATTACAACTTATTTATCCTGGGAACCCTCATGAGGAATAAACCCAGTCGTAAATCATTTTTAATCTTATTTCATAAAAAATGTCTCAATACATTGAGTTAAAGGCATTCCATAATGCATTTGCTCACATATCAAGAGTTCCATAACTCTTATAGAATTATATTATAAATATATCTTTTGATTCATAATTACAATTTGGTTCCATAATTTGTGTCAAAGATATCTCGTAATATGTTTATCCCCATAATAAGACATCCATACCTCTTGTGATATTACAAAAGGAAACTTTTTTTCACATTATGAATATATCTTTTAATTCATAAATACAACTTGATTTCATAATTTGGATCAAATATATTCCATAATACATTTACCCCCATCAGAAGAAATCCATGCTTCTTGTAATATTACAAAAAGAATCATTTTTATATTTTAATTCACAATACAATCTAATTCCAAATTCAAATTCACCATACTTTATCTTTAACATAATACAAGATCGTTTTAGAATATTGTTTAATATCATAATTCTCACGTCCAGTAAATCAAGCATAAAGAAGGCCTTTAAAGATCAAGTTAATGAGATCATTTCACCAAAGCACTACAAAGCCAACACTCTTAGTGTACATAAAGTATACCACATGAAGGTTTCTAGCACTACATGTGAAAGTACATGCACACAGGCACAATAATGTTAAATTCATTCACCTATTACAAAGGGATTTATTTATACCATGGTGGTTTTTCACTCTAATCAGTATTCTGAAGAAACTTCGACACTTCGTACACTAATTAATTAACAAAGTATAATAAAAAACCAATTTTTATTTTTTCCTTTTTGAGATAAGGGAACTAAAATAGAAAGGGTCCTTTAAAATGATTTCTATAGTAGTACCTCAAGTCATTGTGAACGTAATTAAGGTTATCTTCAAATTCAGGCGGTTATGCAAATATTTACCGCACCTTAGAAAATTTGAAAGATGTCACACAGACGGTTAACTCCAAACAATGAGCCTCCTATATTTTTCTTAATAAAAAGTATTTATAGGCCTTCATACGTCTATAAACCTTATTCAAGTAAAATAGGTTGACTCACCATACCCAAGTTCAAATCAAAATGGACATTAATGCTTATATCCACCATGGTAGAAATAAGTAATCTAAGGTCTCTTCACTAAGTTTAATTTACTTATTTATCCACTCAATATAAACACAACCAGATATCTGTTGAAAAATAATAACAAAACATGACCTATCATCAATGTCTTGGGTGCTCTACTTAATATATATAAGTTTATTAATACCTACATTAGGAGTCTTCACTCAACTAACTCCCAAGAATTCCAATCTTACAGATATTATTTGTATAAATCACTTCCCTATAGATAAAATGAAAGAGCCAATGCACTCTCCTAGAGATTATACAAAAGGATACATCATATAATAGGAGTATACATCACCAACAGTATAGTTCACACATCATGTAAATGTATCCATCCAAAATAACTATATAACTATAACTATAACTATAACTATAACTATATATATATATATATATATATATATATATATATATATATATATATATATATATATATATTTATGCGTATATATAAATTGAGAGCGCTAAATAAAAATATCTTCTATTTTTTAAAAAGTGACAATCTTCAAACAAATAAAATCATAGACTATACATAACTTTAATTCAAGCTAGAATTAATAACAAGAACGTCATTCCAACTCTAAAACTAGAAGGAAAAATAACTTATTTGAATCCAACATAGTTATCATTGAAAAGCACGATATGATGGTCGGGTTCCACTATATTCTTCTCAATTGATTTATGAAATAAAGCATGATATAACAGTTGGGTTCTATTATCCTCTTCTCGGTTGCTCGTGAAAATTTTTATTTTTCCTCTCATCCATCTTTCTTTCTTCGAGATGTCACACCATATTTTCCATTATCCCCTCCTTTCAGGCATCTTTGGTGGGCTAAGTGTTATCCCTCAAGTACTATGCATGTCCAACTCCTTTTATGGAGTATGATAAATTATTACAATCATCCAAAATAATGACAAGTTCAACCAACTCTCTCTCTCACCATAGTCTTGGCTTCTAAATTTAAATATTATCACTTACTTTATCTACCAAACTAGCATCAAACTTATTGTAAGGTGATACTACAACTAAATTTACAACACCAAATCATTAAGTTTCTACTTAATAAACTTCTTCATTAAGAATTACGTTTCCTTTGAAGATAGACAATAGAGAACAATAATAATGAATAACATTATTTATGAATTTCCTTAAACATTATTAAAATCAGACAAGCAATAATGATGATCTTTCCTTATTAATGCCAAAGCCATTTTGTAGATCAAAAGGTAATGTCTTTATAATATTTCTATAACAAACAACGATATCAAATATTTCTTATTTCTTGTAATGAATATCTATCTACCAATGAAATATCATCTAGAAGAATATTTTATCAAATAAAATCACATCCAATCCCTTTCTTACAGTATTTCGTTCTCGACAGTTAACTCTTCCATCCACCCACAAGGAAACTTGTTCCTATAATCATGCAAATTCATTAGCACCATCATATTTTTTTATAAAATATACATTCCTACAGAAACTAAACATAAAATCATTAGTCAATACATCATATTTTTTATAAAACATATAAACATATATCTTGCCTAAACCAATTATGAAATAGTCAATCATTTCATCCACAAAATACCATAGCCATTAATGAGTTCATACTATAAAAATTTTCCAAGGGAGGGTCATGACAATATTACACACTAAGACTAGCCATAAAATAATACAATCAGATATGGAATTTTGATTCATAACATTCCTGTTATTTGTAAACTCAAGGATACTATCATAGATTTCAATATTATAAAAACTATTTAAGAGGAAATAAAAATACACTAAGCAAATATTCAATGAGAGTTTTATCAAATGCTTATTCTTGATAATCTTTCATCTTTAAAATATGAGGATTATACTTTATATGACGACCTTCGGTTCATGGGAGGGTTATTTTACGTTTATAACTAAGTATTGAAAATTTTGTATGCATTTATAATATTATAGAGAGATTTATGTTGTGGAGTCATATTTTAGTGTTCCATATGAATCAATTAACTTGAATGCACTCAATAATATAAGAAATAATTTGGGATAATTCATTTAGGTAGTCAAAACATCATAAGAAATAAATATTACATTATATAAAAGAGGATATATGTGGTTATGCAAATCTCCAAATCTCGACTAATATCCATCTTCATATATTTTGCGTCAATAGGTAAAATATAAAGGTAAGGTAGTTTTTGATATCTACGTGGTATAGACCATATGAGACAACCCTTATGAAGGATGTTTCTTACCCAATATATATCTAACCAACCATAATTTGGTTTTTAAAGTATGGTGCATAGCCCTACCCCCCATAGGATTTGAATCTTAGACCTCTATTGGATGTTCCATAGTTTTCTCCCTAGGCATAGAAGGTTGTACACCATATGATATAAGCTTCACAAGATAATTACATAGCTTTTATATTTAGACATCAAATATGTGATAATATTGGTCATGTTACGAAGGAATATTATTTGATAAGGGTAAATTAGAAAGAATCAATATCGAGTAAATCTTAATGAAAAGAAAAGTGTTAGGACATGATCCTAACATTACTATGTAATGACCTCCTTTCTAAAGTGGGCACCTCATCCTAATAATATTATATCATTTTTTATTATGTGTATGTGGCACTTGAGGCAGCTATAAAAGTGGGGCCATTTAATATAATTGTTATAAAGAATATAATTAATTGTTTGGTAGAAGATTCCAGTCTGAATAACCACTTGCATGTGAAGTCGACCCTTGAGCATTCTGGTTAGGGTTATGAATAATATTAAAAAATGCAAGGGGTAATATATGGATGTATATATTTATGCATATTTGATCAAAGTCCTATTTAGGAGGTTGTCCCATTGAAGAATCCCATAATTTTATATTATGATTAGATTGTGATTAATATAGTTTTTGCATTTCCATTTTATATTGCTATATTTTGTTGTTTTATGATTTATTGTTTTTATTACAATATTTATGTGGATGTGCTTATTTCAATTAGAAGGTTTCTAACAAGTGGTATCAAAGCACATTCCAAGGACATGACTATAACAACCCCAAATTACCAACCCAACTCGAGATAGATTTTTTTTTAAACATATCTACCATGTCAATTTGCATTCAAGTATGTTTGAACCAACATCAATCAGGATAGCAAGTAACCAAGAGAATTACGGCATGTCCAGTATCAACTCTCATGATAGGAGTGACCAACTCCTATCTAACCTCACATTCCATCATGACATTTATTAGTTCCTTTGTTTAATTATTTCTATCTTTCAATTTAGTTACTTAACCAATTGAATGTAACTTCAATCTTACTTCCTAATTATTTGCAGTAGAATACCATGCATATATTATTAAACAATACATAAATATTGTTTTACTCCCTTCAAGATTATTACTTGAAACAAAGCATAAACCATTGCCTCATATTAAAAGAGCCATTCATTGGAAAAGCAAAGGCACCATTCATTATTAGATCTAATAACCTTAAGTGCAATTATAAACCATTCTCACTTATGGAACATTGCTTGTTAACAAAATCATACATCATATAACACTTTATTGATCATCTTATAAAAGTGTAAGTGCATCATCTCATTGGAAAGTAAATAATATTTGACTTCTATTTCATTCAATATCACAATATAACTAATTAACATCATTTTAGAGAGAAAGTATAACATCCATGCATAATAAAAATTATTAACCACAAAATAGAAATACACAACATATATCCTAGAAACCCTCACAGGGAATAAACCCAACCTCCAAATATGTTTCTCCTCTCATTTCATAAACTTAAGATATCATAAATATAAATATGTAAAGGCATCCCATGGATCCTTTTCTATATCGATTATACAATTAAAGGAACCAATTTATTCTTTTTTCAAATCATAATGTAAATAAGGAAATTCCGTATTTCCTTTCTCTAAGCCATCAATATAATACATAATAAACTCATCATTTTTCATATCTACATGTTTATGAAAAATCATCGGATTCATATTAAGGAGAAATTCATCAATTATCAAAGAGGGAACCCCATAATTCTCTTGAGAATGAATTCCACTTTTATTCTCCAATATTTTTCCACATTCAATCCTTCATAAATAGAGTTTATTAAGTAACCATACTAAGCATGTGAAGAGGATATATTATAATTTCCTCAAGAATGGATCTTCCATCCTTTCTTATAACATCATAATCATACCAATTTTATCAAGAAATCTAATTAGAAGTGGGTCATATAGGATCATTATTCGTATGATCGAAACACAATGAGAAAACCCCATAATTTCCTCAAAAATGAGTCCATACCAATTCTCTTATTATCTACAAAATAATGATTCAAAATACCATTATTTGTTAACTCAATCTACCCAATATTTGTAGTAGAATGATAAAATTTTTACATTGGAACTATCTACAATTTTGTAGACTAGAGTTTCATCGAATTTTCTCCCTAAAGAGTAATCCTATATACGTTCAATTCACCCCCCCTAAAGAGTTACATTCAAGTTTTCTACCTAAAGAGTGATCTTAGATAGAAAATAAAAGAATAACATGATTCTAAAAACAAAGGGAAGAGAAGAATTCTTCGAGCTCAAGAAACTTGTAATATTAAAGTCACATAGATTAAATTATACTAACAATTCATTTGATCAAATATATAGGAAGGTAGCAGATTGAAGTAAGTAGAAAAGATACATGACATTAAAAAATAAATTGAAGAATGAACCAAACAAAGAAAAAGAACCTGAAATCATCCAAATTTAGACAAAAAAGACTATGAAGGAATCAACAAAGAAAAGCTCAAATTCCAGGGCCAATATGAAGACCCATATTGAATACTGAAGTCTTCAATACCCAAATAATGTAATATAGGGAGGTGTTAGAGTATATTACATCATTTGGGTCATATAAATGTACCACCTTTGGTACATAGTTAGAGTAGGATATTAATTTAGGGGGAAGTTAGCTAGTTACTTCAAGTAATGTAATAAATGTACAAGTGTCAATGTGCAAGTTGTAAATGTGGAAGGTGTCCCCTTGTACAACTAGGTAGAGTGTTGGCCAAGAAATACATATTCCTATATAAAGTGCCTCATAGTAAGTGATCACTGGGGATGAATGTGCATTGCTTATACCATGCACTAGTAGAGTAGGATTTGTATCTATTGTATCAATTCCATATTTTTTTGAGTTATATTAATAGCATATTTTAGTGTTGTTCCTAAACTTGATTATATTTATGCATCTTGTGAATGCTTTCTCCCATAGAATAATTTATCAAAAGCTAACAATAATTGGATACTTGTAATAATAAAATATATTTTTTACTTTATCCCAAAGAAGCCCCTTTTAAAGGTTTGATCAACTTTATATATTATGAGAGAGGGATTCAAAACCTTCCTCTAATACCATAAGGACCTCATTTTTTTTTAAGTTCCAAAGCACATTTATTTAAACATAGATATTTGTAAATGGCCAGGTCAATGTGGGATGACTCCAAGTATAAATTACGATGGGAAGGAATGATAGGGATAAATATTTCTATATTTATATTTATTATCCATGGATGATAATTTTGCAATATTTATATGTATTATCCATGAATGATAAAGTTACCATAAATAATTGGATAAATTTGCTTATCCTATTGATGAGGACATTAATATTAAATAATTATAATCTTTCAGATAATGTAATATATGTGTAATGTTAATCTTATCTTGCCACTTATTTTCCACCTGTGATGGCATTGTAATAGGCATTTCATGTCTATAAATATTTAAAGACTTCTCAATATAAATCATTGATTCAGATTTATCATAATAATATCCATATCAGTTTAGCTCTTTCTTCCACTCACAAGGAAGCATGCTCCTATAAACATGCAAATCCATTAGCAACATCACATTTTTTCATAAAATATACATTCCTATAGAAACTAAACATGAAATTATTAGTCAATACATCGTATTCTTCATAAAAGATATAAACATATATCTTGCCTAAACCAGTATTGAAATAGTCAATCATTTCATACATAAAATACCATAGCCATTCATGAGTCCATAATATAAAAGTTTGCCAAGGGAGGGTCATGACATCCTACCCCCCTTAGCCTTAACATAGTCCTCTATGTTTCATCAAAGTTCAATCATAAAACAATAATTACATATCACTTTCAAATAGGAATGGAAAATGTTTATCCTTCTCTGCCACTTTTTTCCAAGTGGTATTTCTCTTGGAATAGCAGTCCCATTGGACCTTACATTGTTACAAAGTGTATTTTATTATTTCCTAGGAGCATAACTCAATGATACTCAATGGACTTACCTCAATGGCCTTTGGGTCCACCATATGCAATTTAGAAATATCCCACACATGATCAATATTAGCAATGTATTTTCTAAGCAAAGATATATGAATGGTATCGTGAATATTTGAAAAACTAGGTGGTAAGGTGAGTCTATATGACATAGGAATAATATTTTCTATGATATTGAAGGTTCCAACAAAATGAGGATAAATTTTTGTGGACTTTATGGCACTCTTCTTTGGTCTCACCCTTAGAAACACTTTATCACCTACTAAAAAATCTCTTGGCAATATCTTAAGATCGATATAAATTTTCTAACGGTCCACAACTTCCTTTAGCCTCTATCTGATCATCCTTAACTATTTATCCATTTTCCTAACCATGTTTAGCCCAAGCACAACTTAGTCCTCTGGATTGTCCCATGACAAGGGTGTCCTACACCTTCTACCATACAAAGCTTCGAAAGGAGCCATGCCCAAGGTTGAATGATGGCCATTATTGTATGCAAATTCTACCAGGTGTAGATAGTCTTCCCAGTGAGACTTTTGATCCATATAGTACATGCGAAGCATGTCCTCCAATACCTAGTTCACCCTTTCTATTTGCCCATCAATTTTTGGGTGATATGTAGAACTAATATTTAACCTGGTACCTATGGCACGGTGTAAAGCTTACCAAAATTTAGATGTAAACCTTGAGTCCCTATCTAAAATAATCACTTATGGGAAACCATGAAGCCTAAATATTTCCTTGGAAAATCTATTAGCCACAACCACGATGTCATCCTTGGTATTCCTAGGTATAAAATGTGCAACCTTGGTCAATCTATCAACCACAACAAAGATTACATCATGTTGGAATCTGGTTTTAGGTAAACCTACTATAAAATCCATCGAAATCACCTACCATTTTTGCATAGGTATATCATGAGGATACAATAGTCCTATAGGGTGTCTATGTTCAACCTTAACCTTTTGGCATTCCAAGCATTGAGAAATAAATTTAGTGATGTCCTTTTTCATTCTTGGCTAGTAGAAAGTTTTCTTCATATTTTCTCTCATCTTAGCTCCCCTTGGTTGAGAAAAATAAGGGGATATATGTGCTTCATTCATGATCATTTTCCTTAGATCACCTACCTCAAGAATTATTACCTAATCCTTGAAACATAGGAAACCATCCTTGATACCAAAATTCATGTTTTCCTTAGGTTTTCTTTCTATTTTTACTTGAATTTGACTACAATACACATCTTGATATTGCATTTATTTGAATTGATCCATAAATTCCACATGAATGGAGGTCAGTGCAACAATATACTATCTCTTACTTAGAGCATCGATAACATTGTTTTCCTTCCCTTTGATGTATTCAATCCCTAAATCATATTCGGTGGGAAACTCCATCCACCTTCATTGTTTGCCATTGAGCAAAGGTTGAGTAAATATCTATTTCAAACTTTTATGGTCAGTCCTCAATTCAAAGGATCTTCCCACTAGCTAATATCATCAAATTTTAAGATCTTATAGAACTAATACCGATTCAAGGTTATGAGTAGCATAGTTGGCCTCATGCCTCTTAAGTTTTCTATAACCATAAGCCAAAAATACCCCATCCTATGATAGCACTCCACTCAAACCTTCTAAATATGCATTCATGCACACTAAAAAAACTACCCTAAGGATTTGGAATCTTTAATACAAGAGTTGTAGTATGTTTTTGTTTGAATAGATTAAAATTTACCTCACATTTATCTATCCACTTGAACTCCTTTCCCTTCCTTGTTAGGTTAGTTGTTGTAGTTTCTATCTTGGAGCAATATTTCATATAACGCTTGTAATATCCATTAAAACCCATGAAGCTCCTTCCTTTAGTCACATTTATAGATACCAACCAATTCAGAATAGCCTCAATCTTCTTAGGATCAAATACTATCCCTTTAGATGATATTATATGTCCCAAGTATTGTACTTATAACACATAGAAGTCACACTTAGATTTTTATATAGTTGGTTATTCCTTAGTAACTCTAGCATGATTCTAATATGTCTATCATGCTCTATCTTATTATGAGAGTGTACAAAAATATAATTCAAGAATAAAAGAACAAATCAATCCAGTTGCTTCCTAAAAACACTATTCATCAAGTTCATAAATGTTGTTAGAGCATTCATTAGTACAAAAGGTAGAATTGTAAACTTGTAGTATCCATATTGAGTTTTAAAAAGTTTCATATGGGTATCCTCTTTGTATATTCTCAATTGATGAAACCCATATTTGAGATTGATCTTTGAAAAGATGGTATCATCCCTTATATGATTGAATAGATCTTCAATTATGGGTAGAGGATATCTATTTTTAATGGTTACCTTGTTGAGAATCCTATAATATATGCACAATCACAAGGAACCATCCTTTTTCTTAACAAACAACACTGGTGCACCCCATGGTGACACACTCGATCTGATTAATACCTTCTCTAGTATCCCTTATAACTGTACTTTCAACTCTTATATCTCAATGGAATTCATTCTATAAGGATCCTTGTGAATATGTTCTATATTGGGTTTAGGTTTAATTATGAAATAAAATTCATATTTTGGAGGCAATCTCAATAAATCCTCTAGAAATACATACCTAAACTCTTGAAGTATTGGATGTTTCCCAAACACCTCCTCTTTTTTTCCTTTTTAAATTTATTTATCCTAACCATTAACATTTTTCCTCCCATTTTAGTGGTTTTCTTAAGTTGCATTGTCAAGAGGATCTAAGGTTAAAAATGCCCTTGCAAGCTATACACCCTTTGTACTTTTCTACCATCCTAAGAATACTCAATCCATCTATCCTAGAAATTGATTATAACCTTATGTGCTTGTAACCAATCCATTCCTAAGACAACATCAAAAGCATGTAGTGGTGCTACATAAAGATATCCAATGGTCGTACCACTAGGTAAGGTAATTTAAGTCATAGGATAACACTGATCTATAGAGTAGGTTTGTCTCGAACCATACTCAACCTTCTATCCATGTTCCATGATTCCTAGTCTTTTTGGTATATCCTTAATCAAATTAGTAGAAACAAAGCTATATGTAGCTCCACTATCTATCAAAATTTTAATATTTCTACCAAAAATATTACCCTTTATAAGCAAAGGAGTGGCTTGCCCTTCCATATTTTGACTCCCTATCACTACATAGATCTTGTGGGTAGGTTCCTTGTGCGTAGGTTCTTTGTAAGTGGGTTATTTTCCTTTCAAACTTGATCCTACTCTAAGTGGACAATTATTGGTGTAATGTGGTCCTCCATAATCAAAGCACCCACTCTTGGGACCTGGATGTATTTTATATTTCTATCCTTCTTCTTCCACTACTAATGGAGGGTTGGGCTATCCTTGTAGTGGTGGCTTTTTATTACCATTGTTGCGATTGTTAGGATTATTGTTATTTCCCCAAAATTTCTTCCTAAACTTTCCCTATTTCCTATCATTTCTTTTGTCCTACCCTTGGGAGATTTTGTTGGTCTGTTCTCTCTCCCATTTCATGAAACATACACTATTTCTTTTCCTGAGTGCTTGTTTGTCTTGCTTAGAAGCTCCTTCATAATCAAAATAGGGCTTAAGATAAGTCTCAACTTTCTTGGCCAAGTCATAGGCCTTTTGAAGAGTACTAGGCTCTCACATATTCACTTCATACCCTATTCTAGGATCAACTCCTAATATGAATTTATGAATCTTCATATTTTCATTATACGCAGGCACATACTTCAACAACTTAATAAATTTTTGGTAATAAGCCTCCACTATCTTATTTCCTTACTGAATATTGGTGAATTCTTCAATTTTCTTGGTATAGAAATGCTTCATGAGGAACCTATATTTAAAGGCTACCACAAAGTCCTCCCATTCTAGATCAACTATTGTCTCAATTCCCTATTCTCCACTATAAATTTACCATCAATCCAAAGCAACACTTTATAAGTGTAAGATGACATAATTCATTTAGGTTCTAATGGAATGATTGTTCATATTGCAGAAGGTTTCCAACTCCTTCAACCAGGCTTCGACTGCATCACCACCTTCCTCTCCATTAAACTTGGAGGATTTTACATGCTTTAAATCCTTACCCATTTTTACCTCTAACCAAATTTTGGCCTGTTGTGCCTCTATAGGGGGTTCATTAACTTGACCAACTCTAAATTTCCCATCCTATGAATCCTAATTTACTATGGATTCCAATAATTATTTCTACATTTCCATCTATTCATGAAGTAAAGTAATTGTTGCAGTGAAATCTTCCAACTTGTTATTAGGATTATCTACACCTATAATTAGAGTCTTGGCCTCAACATTATTTTTTAATATTTACCTCATTTATGCGATAGCAATCCCTCTCCTCATATTTCGAGGTATTATCCCTAGCCACATAGGATAGATACTAGGGATTAGGTCACAATAATATTCTTGATTTGTTCCTCCTCTTACTAACTAAATACCTAGTTATATTAACTTGAAAATTGGGGTTTAATTATTAGTAGATAGTCTATTCATGTAGAGTATAGCCTTACAAGGGCATGTATCCTAATACACACCACTATATGATCTTACACAAGGAAGCTTATGTTCCTATGATCAAGTTCTCAAATATCAAATATCATGTCCCAAATTTTCATCCTATTCATGATCATTTTATTTTATTTACCTAACTTATTAAGGAATTATACTAAACTTCAATAATATATTTTAGGATATTTAAGCCAGGATGTATGCTCATCACTATATTGCTATTCTACTTTGATCCATATCAAGGCACACCCATCCCTACCCTTATGCATGCCTAGTTGTGTAAGTGTGCTAGGTGTATTACTCAGTCTTTCAAGCTATCTTTTTTATTATCTCTAATGATCTAGCTTATCCCTCTTTCATCCTATTGAAAGGAGTATGCTTTACTATACACACTACATATGTCGATCTATGTAGGTGCTAAAACTGTGTAAGGATTCGACTATCCTTCTCATCTTCACGATGAGCTACCCATCCCAATAACAGTCCTCTTCCAAAACTTTATTTGTTAAAATATTATGCTATGTCCCTTCATCCTCTAATGAGGTCCAATATGATTAAGGTACTTCATATCCAAAAATTACTTAAGGATATTGTATTTCAAGAGTTATATTTTATAGCAATTAAGTTTCATATTTAGCATAATTAAATCATAAAGTTAATACAAGTTCCTTTCTATACCAAAGTATAAATTATTCCAATTGCATTGTATAGGTTATCATACAAGGCTTTTGTCAAAATCAGGGAGTTCATATCAATTAATTGGTGCATATCCTTTGAAAATATGAATCCATAATAAATTTCCCATTGAACTAAAGAACATAGAAATTTCATTATGACAACATTGATAGTGCACCCATAGAAAAAATATCACACACATGATCTTACAAATTATTTATCCTGGGAACCCTCATGAGGAATAAACCCAGTCGTAAATCATTTTTAATATTATTTCATAGAAATTGGCTCTATACATTGAGTCAAATACATTCCATAATTCCTTTGCTCCCATATTAAGAGTTCCTTAACTCTTATAGAATTAAATTATAAATATATCTTTTGATTCATAATTACAATTTGGTTCCATAATTTGTGTCAAAGATATCTCGTAATATGTTTACTCCCATAATAAGAAATCCATACCTCTTGTGATATTACAAAAGAAAACATTTTTTTACATTATGAATATATATTTTAATTCATAAATACAACTTTATTTCATAATTTGGGTCAAATGTATTCCATAATACGTTTACCCCCATCAAAAGAAATCCATGCTTCTTGTAATATTACAAAAAGAACCATTTTTATCTTTAATTCACAATCCAATCTAATTCCAAATTCAAATTCACCATCCTTTATCTTTAACATAATACAAGATCATTTTAGAATATTATTTTGTTAGGAGTAAAACTGATGAGATATTATTATACATGAAATGAGTTACATATATAGGCAAAAGGCCTATATGATAAACTGACAAGTGTCAAGATAATATGACAAGTGTCATGAAGGCATAGTGCACATTACATTAATTCTAACATTCCCCCTTAATGTGCACTATCCTAACTAAAGAAAAAAACAAGTCAACATTAGGTAACATTCCCCCTTAATGTTGAATTCTCTAAAAGCAACCTATCATCCTCTTTTATTGCTGATTTGGTCTAGGCTCGTGCTCTTTGTGCTTGGCTCTCCAAATGTGAATAATGCTAGATCAACTGTGTATACATCTCGGTATGTTGCCTCAAGGTCAGCCACTTCCACGGGTTTGTTGCCACTGGGTCAGCCATCTAAGTTCCTCAGGGTCAGCCACTTTTAGGTCTTTTGCCTCTGCAAGTCATCCTCAGAGGATGTTGCCTCTCGTAGGTCACTGACTAGCTCCACCATAAATATCAAATTCCTCCTTATGGTGAACTCAATCTAGAAGGTGTCGATCTCTATGAAAATGCACCTTAATACAAAGGAAAAACGAGCCATATAAGAGTATCGATCTCTACCAAAAATGCACTCAATACAATAAATGAGCCATATATCCAAATATGGAGGAGAACAAGAAAATGAGAGAATCTTCTGAAGTGTCTTTTTCTGTAGTCTTCAGAAGTATATCCGAAAAAACTCGGATAGATTCTAGGGTGTCTATGTCTGTAGTCCCTAGGATAAGTGTCCTTATGGTAGTCACCTCATCTTGCCAAAATGCATGGGTAACCAGTCGTTGCATCCGCAAAGTAGAAAGAGGAGAATACTAGATACTAGGTTCACTTACAAGTGCCTTGGGAGTGTCGAGTTCAATCGAGAGTGCACTCCAAGGTAGAAAAATTTTAGGCTTAAAAAACTCAAAAGAAATAACTTTAGAATTACAAATGGACACCACCAATGTTTTCGTCATGAAAAAAGCTTTCCGATGACTATAAATACCCCTATACTTGTGTATGAATGGGGCCTTCAACATGTGGAAAAAAAATAGCATGCCTATCTAGGCAGTAAGTAGACAACATCGCTCAATGGTGGCATCACTCTCAGGCAGAAAAAATAGCATCAATACAATTTTCCCTCGTAGGGAATTACTGGGACCATCCATCTTTGAATACAATAAAATGGCTATGAGAGCCTTCCAATCCCACATTCCATGTGGAAACAAATGGCCAAAGAGGCCCATTGGTCCCCTCAAAAATTCCTATTTCAAAAAAATACAAGGCCATGTGGGGGAATAAAGTTTCATACATTGAAATAAATAAGTGGCCCCTCCACTTTTAAAATAAATACCAACAAGAAAGATCTGGCCTTTGTCTGTGCATGCAATACAAGTCATGGTAACTCCATCTGATGGTATTGTATATTTAGGCAATGGTTGCAAAGAAATTTCATCATATGGAATTGTCAACAAAAGCCCATGCCCTCCGAATCTCAAGAAATATTCCACACAGGGTTGTTCCTTCACCCCCAGTAGCATTGTAATGGTCTATCAGAATAGGTGGTAACTCTCTAGCATTAACGACTTCAATAGAATGAGGCCACTCTTTGGGGGGAGAAGAGTACAGTTGGCTGGAGTACCTAGAAGCTTTGAGGGCTTCCTCCAAGTCAGGAGAGGCTGTGTATCTGCTAATGCAGTTGATCACAAGCCACCCAGCAGTGGCCACATCAGGGTTTATTGTCTCATCTTGCTAGCTCATCTTATTTCACCAAACCCTCAAAAAAAAATTATTGCACACAATAAAACTCTTCCTTACTCCAAAATGCTCTACAACTATCTGTTCTGTGTACCTCGTCTATATAGACCAAAAATATGTCGTTATATGGCAGAGATTTGGCTACAATATTGAAATAATTAAAATGACATTCTTAGTTTTTTTTTGCCAGATTTCACAGTGGCGAGGCCAGAGGGAGCCTGGTTCGTAGTCTCGTAGTCCTCCTTGTGATGAAATTGTGTCAAGGCGGAGTCGACTAGATCGGTCGCAACGCGAGGGATTGTAGTGACGACGGTGGTGGCCATAATCGAAGGAGTGGTCATCAGATTATCGGTGCTTGTCAGAATAACGATGGAGAGTGTAAAATGTATCACCGCAATGGCACTTGAAGCTGGTCAATCCAATGTGCTTCTTGCAAGAACAACATCGATTCGCCAAAGTTTTCTTCTCTTCGCCACCGAAGGAGGAAGCCCCTACCTCTCCCTGCTTAGTCATAGCCAAAGTAGGCAACACCTGGCTTTCCTTCTCCATGGACTGCTCAATTTTTGGCAAAGCAACAGCAGCTACCAACGCTTTCGAAGCCTTGCTCTGCTTTAGCACAAGATCTCTGTAACATTTTGAGCATAAATTCATCATGGCCAAACTTCCAAAAAACCCACACTTATTTGCACAAAGAACAGGGCCTTTCGAATGCTGGCAGCCGATAGCCGGGCCATCCAAAAAATGTAGGAGCAGATCAAAAATGATGCCCGCTTGTCGACGGGCTCATCTGTACTGCCCAAAAACCTTGGCTTGATATCTCCATGTGTAGCTTCAAGCATAAACGTTCCCACAGGTATGAGGTGGATTTGTCGCATCTGATAAACATTGTGTGGGTAGACAAGGAGCGGAGGCTGATCAAGTGCGATCCCATGGTGTGTATGTCGGAGCTAAACGCATCATCGAAGCTCCCAAATGCTATCCCAAGTGCCATTTCTGTAGGTTATGGATATCGAAGAAAGCAAGGAGTGCCCTTTTGGAACTTGGAAAATTTTGAAAACTCTCGAGAGCAAACCTCAAATTCGCACCCGATTTGCGTCATTTTCCTCCGTCGCTCATCTTTCATAAAAACCCTCTTTTTAGAATTTCAAAAAAAAAAAGTCCTTCATGCAAGAATAGCCAGGGTGGCCATTAATTTTCAAAAATATGGTTTTTGATTCATCCATCAAGGATGAAGAGCATACTCCCTATTTTGAAAAAAAATGGGGCAAAAGAATGAGGAGGGGATTTCCATGAGGGAAATCCCTCCTCAAGCTCACAAGGCTAGAGAAATCCTGTAGCTCTGATACCAATTGTTAGGAGTAAAACTGATGAGATATTATTATACATGAAATGAGTTACATATATAGGCAGAAGGCCTATATGATAAACTGACAAGTGTCAAGAGAATATGACAAGTGTCATGAAGGCATAGTGCACATTACATTAATTCTAACATATTTAATATCACAATACTAATGTCCAGTAAATCAAGCATAAACAAGGCATTTAAAGATCAAGTTAATTAGATCATTTCATGAAAGCACTACAAAGCCAACACTCTTAGTGTACATAAAGTATACCACATGAAGGTTTATAGCACTACATATGAAAGTACGTGCACACAAGCACAATAATGTTAAAGTCATTCACCTATTACAAAGGGGTTCCTTTATACCATGGAGGTTTTTCACTCTAATTAGTATTTTGAAGAAACTTCGACACTTCGTACACTAATTAATTAACAAAGTATAATAAAAAACCAATTTTTATTTTTCCTTTTTTGAGATAAGGGAACTAAAATAGAAAGGATCATTTAAAACAATTTCTACAGTAGTACCTAAACAATTTCTATAGTAGTACCTCAAGTCATTGTGAGCGTAATTAAGGTTATCTTCAAATTCAGGTGGTTACGCAAATCTTTACCACACCTTAGAAAATTTGAAAGATGTCACACAAACGGTTAACTCCAAACAATGAGCCCCCTATATTTTTCTTAATAAAAAGTATTTCTAGGCCTTCATACATCTACAGACCTTATTCAAGTAAAATAGGTTGACTTATCATACCCAAGTTCAAATAAAAATGGGCATCAATACTTATATTTACCGTGGTAGAATAAGTAATCTAAGGTCTCTTCACTAAGTTTAATTTACTTATTTATCCACTCAATATAAACACAACCAGATATCTGTTGAAAAATAATAACAAAACATGACCTATCATCAATGTCTTGGGTGCTCTACTTAATATATATAAGTTTATTAATACCTACATCAGGAGTCTTCACTAAACTAACTACCAATAATTCCAATCTCCAGATATTATTTGTATAACTCACTTTCCTAGAGATAAAATGAAAGATCCAATGCACTCTCGTAGAGATTATACAAAATGATACATCATATAATAGGAGTATACATCACCAGTGGTATAGTTCACACATCATGTAAATGTATCCATCCAAAATAATTATATAACTATATATATATAGTTATAGTTATATATATATATATATACCTACACCTATATATGCATATATAAATTGAGAGCCCTAAATCGAATTATCTTCTATTTTTTAAAAAAGTGACATAGTCTTCAAACAAATAAAATCATAGACTATACATAACTTTAATTCAAGCTAGAATAAATAACAAGAATGTCATTCCAACTATCAAACTAGAAGGAAAAATAACTTATTTGAAGCCAACATAGTTATCATTGAAAAGCACGATATGATGGTCAGGTTCCACTATCTTCTTCTCAATTGCTTTATGAAACAAAGCATGATATAATAGTTGGGTTCTACTATCCTCTTCTCGGTTGCTCGTGAAATTTTTTATTTTTCCTGTCATCCACCTTTCTTTCTTCGAAATGTCACACCATATTTTCCATTATCCCTTCCTTTTAGGCATCTTTGGTGGGCTAAGCGTTATCCCTCAAGTACTATGCATGTCCCCCTCCTTTTATGGAGTATGATAAAGTAATACAATCATCCAAAATAATGATAATTTCAACCAACTCTCTATCTCACCATAGTCTTGGATTGTAAATTTAAATATTATCACTTACTTTATCTACCAAACTAGCATCAAAATTATTGTAAGGTGATACTACAACTAAATTTACAACACCAAATTATTAATTTTCTACTTAATGAACTTCTTCATCAAGAAGTATGTTTCCTTCCAAGATAGACAATAGAGAACAATAATCATCAATAACATTATTTATGAATTTCCTTAAGCATTATCAAAATCAGGAAAGCAATAATGATGATCTTTCCTTATTAATGCCAAAGCCATTTTGTAGATCAAAAGGTAATGTATTTATAATATTTCTATAACAAACAACGAGATCAAACATTTCTTATTTCTTGTAATGAATATCTATCTACCAATGAAATCTCATATAGAATAAAATTTTATCAAATAAAATCACATCCAATCCCTTTCTTATAGTATTTAATTCTCAGTGGTTAACTCTATAATCCACCCACAAGGAAGCTTGTTCCTATAATCATGCAAATTAATTAGCACCATCATATTTTTTCATAAAATATACATTCCTGTAGAAACTAAACATAAAATCATTAGCCAATACATCATATTTTTCATAAAACATATAAAAATATATCTTGCCTAAACCAATTATGAAATAGTCAATCATTTCATCCGCAAAATATCATAGCCATTAATGAGTTCATACTATAAAAATTTGCCAAGGGAGGGTCATGACAATATTACATACTAAGACTAGCCATAAAATAATACAATCGGATATGTAATTTTGATTCATAACATTCCTGTTATTTGTAAACTCAAGGATACTATCATAGATTTCAATATTATAAAAACTAATTAAGAGGAAATAAAAATACACTAAGCAAATATTCAATGAGAGTTTTATCAAATGCTTATTCTTGATAATATTTCATCTTTAAGAGATGAGTATTAAACTTTAGATGATGACCTTTGGTTCATGGGAGGGTTATTTTGCATTTATAACTAAGTATTGAAAATTTTGTATGCATTTATAATATTATAGAGAGATTTATGTTGTAGAGTCATATTTTAGTATTCCATATGAATCAATTAACTTGAATGCACTCAATAATATAAGAAATAATTTGGGACAATTCATTTAGGTATTCAGAACATAATTAGAAAGAAATATTACGTTATATAATAGAGGATCAATGTGGCTATGCAAATCTCCAAATCTCTACTAATATCCATCATCATATATTTTGCGTCAACAGGTAAAATATAAAGGTAAGGTAGTTTTTGATATCTACGTGGTATAGACCATATGAGGCAACCCTTATGAAGGATTTTTCCTACCCAATATATATTTAACCAACCATAATTTTGTTTTTGAAGTATGGTGCATAGCCCTACCCCCCATAGGATTTGAATCTTAGACCTCTATTCGATGTTCCACAGTTTTATCCATTAGGCCTAGAAGGTTGTACACCATATGATATAAGCTTCACAAGATAATTACATAGTTTTTATATTTAGATGCCAAATATGTGATAATATTGGTCATGTTACAAAGGAATATTATTTGATAAGGGTAAATTAAAAAGAATCAAGATCGAGTAAATCTTAATGAAAATAAAAGTGTTAGGACATGATCCTAACATTACTATGTAATGACCTCCTTTCTAAAGTGGGGACCTCATCCTAATAATATTATATCATTTTTTATTATGTGTATGTGGCACTTGAGGCAGCTATAAAAGTGGGGCCATTTAATATAATTGTTATAAAGAATATAATTAATTGTTTGGTAGAAGATTCTAGTCTGAATAACCACTTGCATGTGAAGTCGACCCTTGAGCATTATGGTTAGGGTTATGAATAATATTAAAAAATGCAAGGGGTAATATATGGATGTATATATTTATGCATATTTGATCAAAGTCCTATTTAGGAGGTTGTCCCATTGAAGAATCCCATAATTTTATATTATGATTATATTGTGATTAATATAGTTTTTGCATTTCCATTTTATATTGCTATATTTTGTTGTTTTATGATTTATTGTTTTTATTACAATATTTATGTGGATGTGCTTATTTCAATTAGAAGGTTTCTAACAAGTGGTATCAAAGCACATTCCAAGGACATGACTATAACAACCCCAAATTACCAACCCAACTCGAGATATATATATTTTTAAACATATCTACCATGTCAATTTGCATTCAAGTATGTTTGAACCAACATCAATCAGGATAGCAAGTAACCAAGAGAATTACGACATGGTCAGTGTCAACTCTCATGATAGGAGTGACCAACTCCTATCTAACCTCACATTCCATCATGACATTTATTAGTTCCTTTGTTTAATTATTTCTATCTCTCATTTTAATTACTTAACCAATTGAATGTAACTTCAATCTTACTTCCTAATTATTTCCAGCAGAATACCATGCATATATTATTAAATAATACATAAATATTGTTATACTCCCTTAAATATTATTACTTGAAACAAAGAATAAACCCTTGCCTTATATTGAAAGAGCCATTCATTGGAAAAGCAAAGGATCCATTCATTATTAGATCTAATAACCTTAAGTGCAATTATAAGCTATTCTCACTTAGGTAATATTACTTGTTAACAAAATCATGAATCATAAACCACTTTATTGATCATCTTACGAAAGTGTAAGTGCATCATCTCATTGGAAATAAAATAATACTTGACTTCTATTTCATTCAATACCACAATATAACTAATTAACATCATATTAGAGAGAAAGTATAACATCCATGCATAACAACAATTACAAACCACAAAATAGAAATACACAACATATATCCAAGAAACCCTCACGGGGAATAAACCCAACCTCCAAATATGTTTCTCCTCTCATTTCATAAACTTAAGATTTCATAAATATAAATATTGAAAGGTATCGCATGTATCCTTTTCTATATCGATTATACAATTAAAGGAACCAATTTATTCTTTTTTCAAATCATGATGTAAATAAGGAAATTCCACATTTCCTTTCTCTAAGCCATCAATACAATACATAAGAAACTCATCAGTTTTCATATCTACATGTTTATGAATAATCATCGGATTCATATTAAGGAGAAATTCATCAATTATCAAAGAGGGAACCCCATAATTCCCTTGAGAATGAATTCCACATTCATTCTCCAAGATTGATACACATTCAATCCTTCATAAGTAGAATTCACTAAGTAACCATACTAAGCATGTGAAGAGGAAATCTTATAATTTCCTCAAGAATGGATCTTCCATCCTTTCTTATAATATTAGAATCGTACCAATTTGACCAAGAAATCTAATTAGAATTGGGTCATATAGGATCATTATTCGTATGATCGAAACACAATGAAAAAACCCCATAATTTCCTCAAAAATGAGTCCATACCCATTCTCCCCTTATCTAAAAAATAATGTTTTAAAATACCATTATTTGTGAACTCAATCTACCCAATATATGTAGTAGAATGATAAAATATTTACATTGAAACTATCTACAATTTTGTAGACTAGAGTTTCATCAAATTTTCTCCCTAATGAGTGATCCTATATACATTCAATTCACCCCTCCTAAAGAGTTACATTCAAATTTTCTCCCTAAAGAGTGATCTTAGATAGAATATAAAAGAATAACATTATTCTAAAAACAAAGGGAAGAGAAGAATTCTTCGATCTTAAGAAACTTGTAATCTTAAAGTCACATAGATTAAATTATACTAACAATTCATTTGATCAAATATAAAGGAAGGTAACAAACTGAAGTAAGGGGAAAAGATATATGACATTCAAAAATAAATTGAAGACTGAACCAAACAAAGTGGAAGAACATGAACTCATCCAAATTCAGACAAAAAAGACTGAATAAATCAACAGAGAAGAGCTCAAATTCCAGGACCAAGATGAAGACCCATATTGAAGACCGAAGTCTTCAATACCCAAATAATGTAATATAAGGAGGTGTTAGAGTATATTACAGAATTTGGGTCATGTAAATGTACCTCCTTTGGTACATAGTTAGAGTAGGATATTAATTTAGGGTGAAGTTAGCTAGTTACTTCAAGTAATGTAATAAATGCACAAGTGTCAATGTGCAAGTTGTAAATGTGGAAGGTGTCCCCTTGTACAACTAGGTAGAGTGTTGGCCATGAAATCTATATTCCTATATAAAAGACCTCATAGTAAGTGATCACTGGGGGTGAATGTGCATTGCTTATACCATGCACTAGTAGAGTAGGATTTGTATCTATTGTATCAGTTCCATATTTTCGTGAGTTCTATTAATAGTATATTTCAGTGTTGTTCCTAAACTTGATTATATTTATGCATATTGTGAATGCTTTCTCCCATAGCATAATTTATCAAAAGCTAAAAATAATTGGATACTTGTAATAATAAAATATATTTTTTACTTTATCCCAAAGAATCGCCTTTTAAAGGTTTGATCAACTTTATATATTATGAGAGAGGGATTTAAAACCTTCCTCTAATACCATAAGGACCTCATTTTTTCTAAGTTCCAAAGCACATTTATTTAAACATAGATATTTGTAAATGGCCAGGTCAATGTGGGATGACTCCAAGTATAAATTACCCTCCTCACTATACTTAGAAGAATTAGATATTTTAGAAACATAATTTACAAAAAAATATGGAACCCTAGTCATTTTCCATTATCCTCATTCTAATTTTCCCATAGGCATGAAAAATAAAAATATAATTATAAATAAGGAAAATGAAATCCTAAATTTGCATTTGAAAATCCTAAGAATGTATTGTAAGCCAAATTAAGACGTTGAATATTCTAGAAGCATGATATTTTTGGAATTTAGTCAAATTCTAAAATACTATTCATGGGAAAAAGAGCATTGGAGACTTCTCTAAAGATAACAACAATTATTTGGTTAGGGCACATCCAAATTAAGGTGGAATATTTCACTAGTCTACAACATGAAGAGTAATGGTATGAAACCATTATAAGTGAGAGTCTTTATTTTAGATAAAACATTGACATAAAATAAAAAGTATTGTTTATAATTCTTTTTCTTATTTTGATGGGTATGTAGCATTGAGCTTTAAAAATTTCTACTAGTGTACTTGAAAGAGAAACTTTGGAAGGGTTTATATAATTTAAAAAAATTATTGTATGCTCAAGTGTTTTGAGATATGATCCAGTTGAATACATGTATGCTTGAGAGTTTAGGACATCCTCTAGGTGAATATATGTATTCTTGAGAGTTTTGGGATATGCCCTAGCTAAATAGATATATGATTAATATGTTTGAGATGTGTCTAGTTGAATGCATTTATTTTTTATGACCCTCCCAGATGGACTTTTGAAACATAGAAAAAAAATGTATTAACAAATATGACTAATAGTAGATTTTGAGCCATAAGTAATGAAGGATATGTTACTACTAATAAATTGCTAATGTGTAGGATTAGGTTCACTCATGAGTGGAGGAAATTGAATCATGATTCATACGTCAGAGGTGAGAGTACTTGGAAGGGGAAACAATGATAAGGCAACTTGAAGGTAACACGTATAGATACCTTCATATAGGTATGTATTTGGTTAAGGAATAATCGTCAATGTCTAATCACTTTGAGCCCCAGACTGATGGCCTAGTAGCTATCATAAGTTCTAGAGGTTGAGGTAGATGATTAGATTGATGGAAATACTTCCTCTTGGTTTTATGCACTTGCATGATTATCTTTTACTTTAGCATTATTAAACTTGATAACCGGTGATCATGGGGTAGATGGTTTGCCTTCACAAACTTCATATGTATGTTGTTTAAATAAATAGTTTATTTATTTAAAAAGAGCTTAAAATGTTGTTTAAGTAAATAGTTTATTTATTTAAAAGGGCAAAATATATTTTTTAGAATAAATAGTTTATTTATTTAAAAAGAGCAAAAGATATTGTTTAAATAAATAGTTTATTTATTTAAAAAGAGCAAAATATGTTTAAATAAATAGTTTATTTATTTAAAAAGAGCAAAATATATTTAAATAAATAGTTTATTTATTTAAAAAGCGGTAAAATATGTTAAATTAATAGTTTATTTATTTAAAAGGGCAACAGATATTATTTAAAATAAATAGTTGATTTATTTTAGAAAGGAAAAATATAATGCTAAATTAAAAGGTTCACTATTTGAAATAAAACAAAAAAACCCTAAAAAATGGTGTTTGCCTCAGCGTATCTAGGAACTTGTCGTCCACCCATTGATCGATCCCCTTGAGATGTTATGGTGACAAGACAAAATTTGATAGAATAGATTGGATAGTCATTTGGAGATCCAGATGGCTAGATGTGCGAAGCTCCTCTAACATGAGAGGAAAACTCTTTATGATGATCACCTTAGGAAGAGAAAGGAGAGGGGTGTTCACCCTACCTCCTATCGAAGGTGGTCGGGGAGTAATGGTGGGTAGGCGAGAGCATGGACCGAGGAGGAAAATAAGACATAAAAGGAAAATCCCAAAGAGGTAGAGAGGGAAGATAGGCAAGGGAGGATAGACAGGAAAAGAGCGAAGGAAGAGCAAAAAGTGATGAGTGACCACCGAGTAGTGTAGGTGACCCAAATTACCATGGGTGAACATGGTTGGTACTCATTTGAATCTTTTGTTGTGATATTATTTGTGTTAAAGAGTTTTGTTATATTTGTGTTAAAGAGCATTGAAGATCTGTGTTAAAGAGTGTGACATATTTGTGTTAAAGAGTGTGAAATATTTATGTTAAAGAGCATTGAAGATCTGTATTAGAGAGCAATGAAGCTCTATGTTAAAGAGTATATATAGCTCTATGTTAAAGAGCGTGAAAGCTCTGTGTTAAAGAGTGTTGAAGCTCTATGTTAAAGAGCATGAAATATCTATATTAAAGAGCATGAAAGTTCTATGTTAAAGAGCGTGAAATATCTGTGTTAGAGAGCGATGCAACTCTTTATTAAAGAGGATTGATGGCTCTGTGTTAAAGAGCATTGAAGATCTATGTTAAAGAGTGAAAGATCTGTGTTAAATAGTATGAAATCTCTATGTTAAAGAGTGTGAAATATTTATGTTATAGAATGATGAAGCTCTATGTTAAAGAGCATTGATAGCTCTGTGTTAAAGAGCATGAAGCTCTATATAAAGAGTATTGAAACTATATTTTAAATAGTGTGAAAGCTCTATGTTAAAGAGCGTGAAATATCTATATTAAAGAGCATGAAAGCTCTATGTTAGAGAGTGTTGAAACCCTATGTTTAAGAACATTGATTGCTCTATGTTAAAGAGCATGAAAGCTCTATGTTAAATAACGTGGAAGCCACGGGCTAAAGAGTGTTGTAGCTCTGTATCAAACCAAGCATCATATATATGTATTAGATCATCGTAATCCTATGTTATAGGATGCATAGCATCGTAGATGGTTGTGTTTTGTGCTAGCCAAGAATATGGATGCTTTGCCATCCGATAGCTCATTGCATTTGGTAGAAGCTTAGCTATTGTTCATTGTCTTCTTTATTGATTTTAAAATGAAATGAATGTTTATTTTGTAATGTATGGGTATGGGACCTTATGTTATGAAATAAAATGGAAATGAATGATTATTTTGTAATGTATGGGTATGGGACCTTATGTTATGAAATAAAATGGAAATGAATGATTAATTTGTAATGTAGGGATATGGGACCTTTTGTTATAAAATAAAATGGAAATGAATGATTACTTTGTAATGTAAGGGTATGGAACCTTATGTTATGAAATAAAATAGAAATGAATGGTTATTTTGTAATTTAAGGGTATGGGACCTTATGTTATAAAATAAATGAAATAGATGGTTATTTTATAATTTAAGTGTATGGGACCTTATGTTATGAAATAAATAAAATGAATGGTTATTTTGTAATTTAAGGGTACTGGACCTTATGTTATGTATTTTGTACCATACTAGTTCATGTACTTGAACAAAATTTGTAACTACCACATCTAGTACTTGTTTATTTAGTCTTCTACATTTAAACCTTTTAATGTATGCATAATTGGTTCTTGTTTCTTTATGCTTTGAATATGCTTGCTTGATGATAATTTATTTTTTTAGATTTAGTATCTCGATATTTTATGCTCTTGTGATTATTAAAAAGGAAATAATATTTATTAATTTCTAGGTGAACTTAGAGGTAACCTAAGGGCTTGAGACCCCCTTAGGGAGGTTGGAAACTAGGTTTGGAAGATTGTAACAGAGCCAAGATAGCTTATCAGTGGACAAGATCGATAGCTTAACTTATAGTACACATAGCATGCCCACACATAATAGCTTGTGTGGATATGGAGATGTGTGTACACCTTCTAACAATTGAAGGTGTTAAGTCTAGCTCATCAATACTGATGAGAGAGATAGACTTATGTCCACAACACAAGATAGGATTATATATATGGGACTTGTGTGAAGGGAATATTTTGTGGTATAGTTCTTAATAAACTTAGGCTATTTCAAATAGTAGGTTGATCTAATTTTGGTTGGGGATTTATGAATCCTCCTCCTTAGTCAAAAATATTTATATAATAATATATGTAATTTTTTTTTGTGTGTGTGTTTTCTTATTTCATGTTTTTTGGGTGTTACATTTGGTATCAGAGCTCTAGGTTCAAGGGTATAGATCAAGCCTTGTGTGTAGGCTTGGAACAGGTTTGAGTAGAGTTGAGAGTAGGTTTTGGAGTATATTTTAGCAAGCCTTATGTGTTGGCTTGGAGCATACTTGAGCAGAGTTAAGATTAGGTTTTGGAGTAGATTTGAGCAAGCCTTGTATGTAGGCTTGGAGTAAATTTGAGAATAGTTGAGAGTAGGTTTTGGAGTAGATTTGAGAAATCCTTGTGTTTAGGCTTGGATCATATTTGAGCAGATTTGAGAGTAGTTTTTGAAGTATATTTGAGCAAGCCTTGTGTGTAGGCTTGGAGCATATTTAAGCAGAGTTGAGAGCAGGTTTTGAAGCAGATTTGAGCAAGCCTTGTGTGTTGGCTTAGAGCAGATTTGAGAAGAGTTGAAAGTAGGTTTTTGAGTAGATTTATGTAGGCCTTGTGTAAAGTCTTGAATAAAACTAGAGCAGAGGGGATTGAGGTCTCCTGTGGATAGAGGGCCATGAACCAGAGAAAATGAGGTTGAGGTATCCTATGGATATAGGTCCATGAACTAGAGTAAAGGGGATTGGTGTATCCTATGGATAGAGGTCCATAAACCAGAGCAAAGGGGATTGGTATCTACAAAATATAAAGCAGATGGGATTAGTGTCTTCTATGAAGTGGTGTCCAAAAAACCTGAAGCATAAGATATTGGTGTCTCCTATGGAGTGGTGTCCATAAAACCTGATGTAGAGGGTATTGGTGTCTCTTTTGGAGTGGTGTCCACAAAATTAGAAGTAGAGGGGATTGGTGTCTCCTATGGAGTGTTGTTCATAAAAATAGAGTAGAGGGGATTAGTGTCTCCTGTGGAGTGGTATCCATGAAATTGAGAGGAAATCGATGTCTCCTATGGGTTGGTGTCCATGAAAATTGTAATAGGGGATTGGTGTCTCCTATGGGCTGGTGCGCATGAAATTTGTTGAGAAATTTATAAGCAATATTTCTCCATGGACGCAACCCACATTGGGTGAACCACGTTAAATATGTGTCTCTTATGTGTGATGATCTATGCATTGTTTCATTATTGTAATTGATAATATTGGATAATATTGCTTTGGAAAGAAAAGTAAAAAGTTTTATCTTATACTGTTCATCCCCCCTCTTAGTATAATCTTGTGTTCTTCATTTGGTATCAAAGTGGGTTCCTTCGTGAAAGTCTAACAACTTGAAGGAAGATCTTACAAGAACACACATGGACACTAAAGTGATAGAAGTTGCTCCTATGGTTGAAATATACAAAAGAAAACCCAAATGTGTTAAATGTGGTCATATTGATCACTATGCAGCTTATTGTCCACAAGCTAGAAGTAGTAGTGAAGAAGAAAATTAATACAAGGAAAAAGAAAGAAATAAAATTCCATCATAAAAATAAAAAATAGGCACGGTCAAGGCAAGCATGACAAGAGGATCTTTCAAAGACAGAATAAGAATTTTTATGTTGAAGAAGCAAGTAGTGCTTCTAGAAAAAGTGATGAAAGTCTCTCCAATAGTAAAAAAGAAGATAGTCCTATTGTTGAAGACCAAGAATAAAAGAAAGATTCATAAAATTAAGAAGAAACCATGGTTAATGTAGAGGAGGAAATTATTGCCTCTCTTGGAGAATTGAAAAGGGTTAGAAATAAGAATTCAGAATTGAAGGCTCAAGTTCAAGAGATGAGGAAACAAAGACAAAGCTCCTACAAGATCTCATAGACTTAAAAGTTAATGTTGAAGAGGTAAAGAAAGAAAAAGAAGGTATGTATGAACAATTAAAGGTAAGAGAACTAGAATGTGAAAGACTATAACATGAAGTTGACATTCTAAGGAAGGTACTTGAGAATTTTAATAATAAGATATATCAGTTTAGAAAGCTCAAAATATTTGGATGATATTTTAAAAACACAGATATCTCTATTTATGAAGACTAAACTTGGTTATGAGGAAGGTCAATAGGTACAAGAGGAGCAGTTGATGCAGGAGCATCCGGTGAGGGAAAAGCAATCTTGCATCTTCCAAATATTTTTAGTTTCCTTTCTAAGATCTTTGCACTTAGATCTATTATTTTCAAGTACTGTGAAAGGTTTGTGAAGCAAGTTTTGGTTTGGAAGGTTTTGAGAGGCAAGGAAGGGAGGGGTCGCGAAATCGTGACATGTCGCGATTTCGCGACATGTCGCAAATCGTGACATGTCGCGATTTCGCGACATGTCACGAAATCGCGACCCCAACGCAGCGTTGCATCTTTGGTGAAGTTTTGTCACGATATCGCGACGTCGCGATATCGCGACAGTAATGAGGAGGAGGCGAGAAGTCTTCAAACGTCGTGATATCGCGATGTCGCGATATCGCGACGGTAATGAAAAGAAAGAGAGGAAGGGCTTCAGACGTCGCGATATTGCGACGTCGCGATATCGCGACGGTAATGCAAAGAAAAGAGGAAGGGCTTCAGACGTTGCAATATCACGATGGGTCACGATATCGCGACCCATCGCGATATCGCGACGGTATTCCAATAGTGGTGAAAGTTAAAAAAAAAAGAGATAGAGAACGAGACCAGGGGTGATTAGCGAACGGTCGGGCTAGACCAAACCGAACACATGGTAGTTGTGAAGGACACGTGGGTCGAGTATGTTGTGACAAGGAGAAATATTGGATGGATGTACACGCAACCGACCACGTGTATGCAAATTAATTTGGGGGTCTCTTAAGCTGTTAAGGAAGGTGTCGACCACGCTCTTTCCGTCTTAGCTTTACTGGCATCGAAGCATTTACAGGTGATGGTTTAATGGAGGAGCTGACAGTGCAAGGATGGTCAGAACGACGCGGCCAGTGCAGGAAGACCATTAATGCCGGTACCTTGGTAGATAGGGCAGATGGTCATTTAAGACTGATTTTTTGAAAATCTCGGAGGGAAATTTGAATCTGAAATTATATTTGGTGGAGGCATTGATTGCCTGGAGGGAGGAGGCCTCGTTAAAAACTGGGAAATTTCTTGTAAAAAAAAAAAAAAGGAAAGAGGGGGAAAGGAGTTCGGGACCGGAGAACAGAGTGGAGAAAGTAGAACAGAGAGGAGAGAACAGAGCCGAAGCCGAGACCGGCCATTGTAAGCCTGCGGGCTATTTTATTTTAAATGCATGTAAATATCTGAAATTTGAATGAGAATGCAGAGTTCGTAAGGTCCCTATTTTCCCTACCCCGTCAGTGGTATCAGAGCCCGTAGCTCCTGAGCGTACAATAGACCGCCGAAAGAGAGAGGCAGTTGTACCAGGACGTGTGGGAGGGCTTGAGTTCAGAGAAGATGCCTCCGAGAAGAAACTCGATGGGAGGCAGAGGCATGGCAGCGGAAGATTTCTGAGCATTGCAGCGGCAAGTCCAGGCCCTGCAAGAAGAACTGCATAGAGGACGTGAGCCGAGAAGGGATGCAGACAGTGAGGATGAGGTGGAAGAGGAGAATGAGTTTGAAGAAGAGGAGGAAGATGTAGACCCGGCACAGGCCCGGCTATACAAGGCCATATCCCAGATCGGGAAGAGGCCGAAGTTAGAGGTTCCCACGTATTCCGAGAACTTGAACCCAGAGGAATTGATAGACTAGGTGAATGAATTAGAAGAATACTTCGAATACGAAGAAGTTGAAGACCTTAATCGGGTCAGATTTTCTAAGACCCGACTGAAGGGTCATGCTAGCATCTGGTGGAAGGGGGTACAGCTGGAACGAAACCAAAGAGGAAAATAATGGATTACCAGGTGGGACAGAATGGTGGAGAAGTTAAAAAGACAGTTTATCCCCGTTGACTATGAGCTGGATCTGTTACGTAAAATGCAAAGCTTGAGGCAGATGAACAGAACAGTTCAAGAATATACAAAGGATTTTTATAAAATTTCCATCAGAACCGGACACTTAGAAGCCAACAAAGAAAAGGTGGCCCGTTACATTAATGGGTTGAGACCGAGTGTGCAGGAGGAGTTGAGCTTGGTTCGGGTAAGCACCATCGAAGATGCTTACCAATTTGCTTTGAAAGTGGAAGAAAAGCTGAACCGAAAGTTTGACAGCAAGCAAAAAGTAAAAGGACCGAGAGGAAAGAACGGTGGAAAGAAAGAAGGAAAGGAAGAGAAGAAGGAAGAAGAGAGCAGCATCCGGGATCAGAGAGAAGATGAAGACCCAAAACCGCAAGTTCAGAATGATAACTACCCGAGAGGAAGGGGTAGATCTGGACGCGGGAATGAAAGGGGAGTATTTCGTGGAACATGTTTCCACTGTGGTGAAGAAGGGCATCGTGCATTTGAGTGCCCACAACACCGAGAAAAGACAAACAAGAGGCCAGTGGGTCCTGCCAGAGCAGTTGTGGCAGTTGAGGATGCTGACTCAGAACATTCTGAAGAAGCTAAAAAAGGGGAAGCCATGATTGTGAGAAGAACCATGCTGGTGGATGAAGACAAGTCAGAGCAAAGAAGAAGCCTGTTCCGCACCCGGTGTAAGAGTGCGAGCAAAGTTTGTAATGTCATTATTAACAATGGAAGTACAGACAACTTAGTTTCTGAGGAAATGGTTTCTAAGTTGCAGCTGGAGAGAAGGAGACACCCGCACCCGTATTGGATTGCGTGGTTATGAAAGGACCATCGAGCTTGGGTCTAGGAACAGTGTTTAGTCACATTCCAGATTAGGAGATACCGGGATGAAGTCCTGTGTGATGTATTCCCTATGGATGCATGCCATTTGCTGTTGGGCAGGCCATGGCAGTTTGATCGAAGTGCAGTGCATGATGGCATTGCAAATACTTATTCCTTGGAGAAAGATGGAATGCGACACAAGCTGAAGCCATTGCAGATCGAAGATGAGAAAATGTGCAGTAATGCCAGAATTTGTCTGGTAGAGGGTAGAAAATTCTGCCAGGAAATAATATTTGAGCAAGTTGTAAAGGTTGATGAATGTTCGGAGATATTGCAAGGGACGCAACCCGAACAGCGTAGAAGTGAAGGTCACTTCTCCTTCTTACCCGGGGTGTCTGATGCAGGAGCATCCAATGAGGGAAAAGCAATCTTGCAACTTCCAAATATTTTTAGTTTCCTTTCTAAGATCTTTGCACTTAGATCTATTATTTTCAAGTACTGTGAAAGGTTTGTGAAGCAAGTTTTGGTTTGGAAGGTTTTGAGAGGCAAGGAAGGGAGGGGTTGCGAAATCGTGACATGTCGTGATTTCGTGACATGTCGTGAAATCGTGACCCCAACGCAGCGTTGCATCTTTGGTGAAGTTTTGTCGTGATATCGCGACAGTAATGAGGAGGAGGCGAGAAGTCTTCAAACATCGTGATATCGCGACGTCGCGATATCGCGACGGTAATGAAAAGAAAGAGAGGAAGGGCTTCAGACATCGCGATATCGCGACATCGTGATATCGCAACGTCGTGATATCACAACGGTAATGCAAAGAAAAGAGGAAGGGCTTCAGACGTCACGATATCACGACGGGTCACGATATCACGACCTGTCATGATATCGCGGCCAGTTAAAGGCCGACACATGGCCAGTATTCCAATAGTGGTGAAAGTTAAAAAAAAAAGAGATAGAGAACAAGACCAGGGGTGATTAGCGAACGGTCGGGCTAGACCAAACTGAACACGTGGCAGTTGTGAAGGACAGGTGGTTCGAGTATGTTGCGACAAGGAGAAATATTGGATGGATGTACACGCAGCCGACCACGTGTATGCAAATTAATTTAGGGGTCTCTTAAGCTGTTAAGGAAGGAGTCGACCACACTCTTCCCGTCTTAGCTTTACTGGCATCGAAGCATTTATAGGTGAGGGTTTAATGGAGGAGCTGACAGTGCAAGGACGGTCAGAACGACACGGCCAGTGCAGGAAGACCATTAATGCCGGTACCTTGGTAGATCGGGCAGATGGCCGTTTAAGAATGATTTTTTGAAAATCTCGGAGGAGGGAAATTTGAATCTGAAATTATATTTGGTGGAGGCATTGATTGCCTGGAGGGAGGAGGCCTCATTAAAAACGGGGAAATTTCTTGTAAAAAAAAAAAAAAGGAAAGAGGGGGAAAGGAGTTCGGGACCGGAGAACAGAGTGGAGAAAGTAGAACAGAGAGGAGAGAATAGAGCCGAAGCGGAGACCGGCCATTGTAAGCCTATGGGCTATTTTTATTTTAAATGCATGTAAATATCTAAAATTTGAATGAGAATGCAGAGTTCGTAAGGTTCCTGTTTTCCCTGCCCCATCAGCAGTCGAGCTCAAAATAAATACAAGAATAAAAGAAGGTATTTGAAGAAGAGCCCAAGACCTATACTGATAAGTTGAGAAGTGGTAGTATCAAAGAGGAAGCAATTAAAGAATCATCAAGGAATAGGGACCATCACAAGAAAAGCAAAGAAATACCATTAGATCAAGGTAATATGAATATTTCTTTCAAGGTTATTGTTTCTCATGTAATCATTTTGGTCATAAAGCTATACATTGCAGGGTTCATGATAAAAGTAATTATGGCTTCAACAAGAGAAATTTCAAGTCACTTGCACTTTTGAAGGACTACAACATCATGTGTTTCAATTGCAATAATTTTGGTCATAACGGTATACATTATAGGGGTTATGGTAAAAATGATTATAGCTTCACCAAGAATTCATTTGCACCTTTCAAGGACTACAACATCAAGTTTTATAATTGTAATAATTTTAGGCATAGAGAAAAGTGGTGTAGAACATATTTTTGGAACTTCCAAATATAAGTAAGAAAAAGGATGCTCAAAATGTTCAAATAGGTATGACTTCAAAAGTTTAAAAAAAATTTGAAAAATAACAAGAGTATTGTAATTTGGAAGTAGCTTTACTCCCATCCCAAAATAAACTACCTCAAGAAAAGGAGGTGGTAAGCGGGCTATGCTAAGTGTCTTATTTTTAGTCCTAAAGAACCCTTTGCCATTGATGTCAAAGGGGGAGAGAATTCAGTGAGGGGGAGAAGCTTCTCAGGGGGAGTTGTTTGGGAATCCAATTGGAGTAAAATTTTAATTTAGGGTTGCCATATATGATAAAGGGGGAGATTTTTGGAAATATTGAGTTGTCATTGATGTCAAAAGGAGCATGATATTCAAGGTAGAAATATTCTTCAAGTTTGTTGAGTTGATGAGGTTGGATAAATTACCCAAGGTAAGGTTTATTACAAAGCAAACAAATATTTTGAAGGAAAATAGTATAATATTTAAATATTATAAAGAAAAAGGTTTAAGAGGCTTGGGATGAAAGGTTTAAAATTTAAATTAAAAAGGTTTAAAGGCTTGAGGACAAAGGTTTATATGGACAAAGGATGGGACTTAAGTATGCATTATTTAAATCAAAAGGATTTAAATATTTATGGGTTTAAAAGGTAATGTTATAATATTTAAATTAAATATTATAACCAAAGGTTTAAAATAAATCAAGGTGCCTACATTTTGGGAGATATTCAAATATGCACCAATGTCTTGGGTTGTAAGAGAAAAGCTATATAAGGTGTGCAAATTTTTCATTTATGTCCAATATTTTTGAATGCGCTAATCGAACATTTATTTTTGTAAAAGTTGAAGCATAGGAAAAGACAAGACAAAAATGAACTTTGAGGTAGAGAGGATAACGATAATACATTTGTTCCTAGATTGGAATTTCGTCTAGATGGCTAGTCCATCTAGTTTACCTAGCTCACGCTAAGGCGCTTCCAAGCCGAAGATCACAAGGTCAAAACATGTTGGTGTCGTTTTTGGTAGAAGGAAAAATATTTTTGTTTGGAAGCTTAGATGAGGGACGATTTAATTATTTTGTGTTGTAATATTAGCACTACCCACTGGGGTAGCCTAGCTGGTAGCCCATCCTATGGTAATATGTTGCATGGGCAGAATTTTGGTGTCTGATTTCCATCACGTTCGCTAGCTTGTTTGGTTGAGGTATGAGCCAAAAATTTTGTTGATTAAAGTTTATGTGAAAAGGTTAATACGCTGGACTTGTTGGTTGAAGTTTTAATTATTTTTAGAAGGTAGTTCATAAGGCTTATGTGATTATAATAGAAGAAATTTTTTCTTTATATTTTGATTTAGAAAGGGAGGCATAAGGTGCAACATTATTATTATTTTATATATTCTACATTAAGTTAGTAGGTGTTATAAGGTGCATGGGAGTGAATTAAAAATTATCATTTGCACATTGTGTTAATAGGTGTTATAAGGTATATTGGGTGAATTGAAAATTATCTTATGTGTATTATAAAAGTAGGAGTTATAAGGTGTGATTATGGTTTAATTTTTAAATGTAATTTTGTATGATAGAAGAAAGAATTTTGAGGGTTAAGTCACTACTAAAAGATTTATTTTGGGAGACTAAAAATGAGTTATAAAACATAATTTTCAAGCCTTATTATGCACATATTTTGATAAGGGTTTTAATGTGGATGATTTGAAAGAGAAATTTACTAACTAGTTTTTGAAGTGGCACAATAAAGGGAAATTGTTTTTGAGACAGGTTTTGAAGGTACATCATCATCAAGGTAGTTTATAGATGTATGGTAATTTAACTCCATCTCAAGGTGGTTATGTTTGAGGAAAATATTTTTGATGTCATATGGTGGAGGTATAAGGATTTATTTGATGTGCATTAGTGATTGATTGAAGTTGGGAGTAATTGTGAATTATTGTTGAATGAAATTGGAAATATATGTGTAAGGGTTTGAAAATATACTAGCAAGGGTTTGAGAGAAAATTGATGCATTAAATTTGAGTCATATTGGGAATGAACTTGCAAGGGCTATAGACCAATTTTGTGAAGCAAGTATGTGCATTGGTTTTGATTAATTTTGGAAGTACATAAGAAGGTCAACTATCAAGTGCTAGACTAGAGTATCCTTTTGAATGCAATGAATGTGAGACATGTGAAAGCAACAAAATTAATAAATGTGAGAAGAACATATTGAGTATTTGTAATGCATATCATTCTCTATATGTTCATGAAGAAAAATAATTCTAGGTAGAATATATTTGAATTAATTTAGTCAAAGAAAGCACTTTTGGAAAAGATATATGCAATTGTTTCTATGCAAAAATTAGGAATGTTTGAGCAGTTTTTGTGAGTAGTATTGAGGTATATTTGAGTAGGTTGTTGAGAAGAATTGAGCAAGCCTTGTGAGTAGGATTTGAGCAGAGTTGATAGCAGGTTTTAAAGCATATTTGAGCAGAGTTGATAGCAAGATTTAAAGCAGATTTGAGCAAGCATTGTGTGTAGTCTTGGAGAATATTTGAGTAAAGTTGAGAGCAGGTTTTGAAGTAGATTTGAGCAAGCCTTGTGTGTAGGCTTGGAGCATATTTGAGTATATTTGAGAGCAATTTTTAAAGTAGATTTGAGCAAGTCTTGTGTGTAGGTTTGGAGAAGATTTGAGTAAATTTGAGAGCAAGTTTTAGAGTAGATTTGAGTAAGCCTTGTGTGTAGTCTTAGTGCAAATTTGAGCAGAGTTTAGAGCAAGTTTTGGAGTAGATTTGAGAAATAACTGTGTGTAGGTTTAGATAAAATTTGAGCAGATTTGAGAGTAGGATTTGGAGTAAATATGATCAAGCCTTGTGTGTAGGTTTGGAATAGATTTTAGCAGAGTTGAGAGCAATATTTGAAGAAAATTTGAACAAGCCTTGTGTGTAGGCTTGGATAATATTTGAGTAGAGTTGAGAGAAAGTTTTAAAGTTAATTTGAGCAAGCCTTGTGTATAGTCTTGGAGCAGATTTAAGTAGAGTTGAGAGCGGGTTTTAGAGTAGATTTGAGTAAGCCTTGTGTAAAGGCTTGGAGTGAACCAGAGCAGAGGGGATTGAGGTCTCCTATGGATAGAGGTCCATAAATCAGAGCAAAGTATATTGAGGTCTCTTATGGATATATTTCCATGAAATAGAGCAAAGGGTATTGGTGTCTCTTGTGGATAGAGGTCCACGAACAAAGGGGATTGATGTCTTCTATGCATTGGTGTCCACAAAACTTGAAGTTGAGAGGATTGGTGTCTCTTGTGAAGTGGTGTCCAAAAAACATAAATTAGAGGGGATTGGTGTCTCCTATGGAGTGGTATTGACAAAAATTGAAGCATATGGGATTGGTGTCTCCTATGGAGTGGTGTCCACAAAACTAGAACTAGAGGGGATTGGTGTCTCTTATGGAGTGGTATCCATAAAACCATAGCAAAGGGGATTTGTGTCTCTTATGGAGTGGTGTACATGAACTTTAGAGGATATTGGTGTCTCCAGTGGATTTATGTCCATGAACAATGTAATAGGGGATTGGTGTATCTTGTAGGTTAGTGCCCACAAAATTTGTTAATAAATTTATAAGCAATATTTCTCAATGGACATAGCCCACATTGGGTGAACCATGTTAAATATATCTTTCTTATGTGTGTGATGATCTATGCATTGTTTAATTATTGCAATTTATAATATTGGATAATACTACTTTGGAAAGAAAAGTAAAAAGTTTTATCTTATACCATTCACCCCCATATTAGTATAAGCTTGTGTTGAAGAGGGACATTATAGATTTTTTGGCCCAATACCTTGAATTACAGAAGGTCAAGGTAGAATTAAAGCATCCCATAGGATATTTGTACCCCCATAATATACCTAATCAGAAATGGTAGGTCATATAAATGGATTTTGTTGTAGGCTTACCTAAGACAAGGTACCATCACAATGCAATCTTATGGTGGTTGACAAATTGACCAAGTTTGCACACTTCATACCTATTAGCACCAAGTATGATGCTCAAGTGGTGCCTAATAGGTTTGTTAAATAAGTGTTCATATTGCATGGATTCCCAAAATTAATTATATCAAATAGAGTTTCTAAGTTTACTTCAGAGTTTTGGAGAGCTCTACATCTGGTGATAGGCACAAAGTTGCATATGAGTTCAAAATAGAACCCTAAAATAGATGGTCAAATAGAGCGAGTAAACCAATTTTTGGAAGATATGCTTCACATGTATTGCATGGACCACAAATCTTAGTGGGAATACTATCCGTTGTTGATATAATTTGCCTACAATAATGGATACCATTCCTCTCTAGGTATGGGACCTTTTGATGCATTATATGGAAAAAAAAATAGAACACCACTATCATGGGATAACCCAGAGGATAGAGCAGTGATTGGGCCAAAAATAGTCAAGGAAATGGAAGAGAAACTAAATGTAATAAGGCAAAGTCTCAAAGAGGTTGCTAATAGGTAGAAGAACTATACCGATTTAAAAATAACTCCAAAAGAATACTCAGTGGAAGATAAAGTGTCCCTAAGGGTAAAACCAATGAAAAGTATGATCAAGTCCATAAAACTAGATTCACAGTTTGTAGGACCCTTTGATATCACTAAGAAGATTAGTTTAGTTGCATACTAACTTGCCTTACCTCCAAATTTGTCAAAATCCATGACACCTTCCACATATATTTGCTTAGGAAATATATTACTGACCCTAAACATGTGTGGGATGTCTCTAACTTGTAGATGGCAAACCCAGAGGACATAAAAATAATGCTAGCAAGGATCCCTAAATTTCACTCTAAAGCTATGTGGAATCAAATCCTTGAGCAGTGTAAGGTCCAATGGGACCGTTTCTCAAAGAGAAATGCCACTTGGAAGAAGGTGGCGGATATGCAAAAAAAAATTTCTTTTTTGTTTGATGAACTTTAAGATATTGTAACAAGTTACTTAATTTTATATGCGATTGAAAAGCTAAGAAACACCGAGGATGGTGTTAATCCTAGTGGGGGAGGATGTCATGACCCTCCCATATGGGATTTTGAAATATAGAAAAATAATGTATTAATAAATGTGACTAATATTCGATTTTGAGTAATAAGTAATGAAGGATATGTTACTGCTAATAAACTTCCAATTTGTAGGATCAGGTGCACTCATGAGTGGAGGAAATTGAATCATCCACCAGAGGAGAGAGTACTTGAGGAAGGGAAAATGATGATAAGGCAAATTTAAGGTAACATATATAGATACCTTCATATAGACATGCATTCGGTTAAGGGATAATCGTCGATGCATAATCACCTTAAGCCCGAGACTGATGGCCTAGTAGCTATCGTAAGTTCTAGAGGTTGAGATAGGTGATTATATTGATGGAAAGACTCCCTCTTTGTTTTATGCACTTGCATGATTGTATTTTACTTCAGAATTATTAACCTTGATAACTGGTGATCATGGGGTAGAGGGTTTACCTTCATAAACTTCATGTGTGTTGTTTAAATAAATAGTTTATTTATTTAAAAAGAGCAAAAGATGTTTAAATAAATAGTTTATTTATTTAAAAGGGCAAAATATATTGTTTAAAATAAATAGTTTATTTATTTAAAAAGAGAAAAAGATGTTTAAATAAATAGTTTATTTATTTAAAAAGAGCAAAATATGTTGTTTAAATAAATAGTTTATTTATTTAAAAGGGCAAAAGATATTGTTTAAAATAAATAGTTTATTTATTTAAAAGGGGTAAAAGATGTTGTTAAATGAATAGTTTGTTTATTTAAAATGGAAAATATATTGTTTAAAGTAAATTTTTGGTTTATTTTAGAAATGCAAATGATAATGCTTAATTTAAAGGTTGACTATTTTAAATAAAACAAAAATAAAACCCTAAAAAAAAAGGTGTTTTCCTTAGCGTATCTTGGAATCTGTTGTCCACTCATCAGTCAACCCCCATGATATGTTATGGCAATAATATGACATTCAAAAAAATATGTTGGATTGCCCTTTGGATACCTAGATAGCCAAATGCGTGAAGCTCCTATGACATGAGAGGAAAACTCTTTATGATGATCACCATGGGAAGAGAAAGGAGAGGGGTATTCACCCTACCTACTGTCGGAGATGGTCAGAGAGTAATGGCGGGTAGGCAGGAGCTTTTACTGAGGAGATAAAGAAGATACAAAAGAAAAATCCCAAAGAACAATGAGCGATGAGCGACCGCTGAGCAGTGTAGGTGACCCAATTATCGTGGGTGAACCAGGTTGGTCCTCGTTCGAAGCTATTTGTTATGTTATTCTCTATTTTAAAGAGCATCAATAGCTCTATGTTAAAGAGCATTGAAGCTCTATGTTAAAGAACGCAAAATCTCTATATTAAAGAGATTTAAAGCTCCGTGTAAGAGAGCGATGAAGCTCTCTATTAAATAGCATTAATAGCTCTAGTTAAAGAGTGTGAAAGCTTTGTGTTAAAGAGCATTGAAGCTCTATGTTAAAGTGCAAAATCTTTATGTTAAAGAGTGCAAAAGATCTATGTTAAAGAGAATGAAAACTCTATGTTAGAGATAGATGAAGCTATGTGTTAAAGAGTGTTGATAGCTCTATGTTAAAGAGTGTGAAATCTTGATGTTAAAGAGCGTTGAAGATCTGTGTTAAAGAGCATGAAATATCTTTGTTAAAGAGCATGAAAGATCTATGTTAAACAACGTGAAAGCTTTGTGTTAGAGATCGATGAAGCTCTATGTTAAAGAGAATTGATAGGTCTGTGTTAAAGAGCGTGAAGCTCTATGTAAAGAGCATTGAAACTCTCTGTTAAAAAGTACAAAAACTCTATGTTAAATATCGTGAAAGCTCTATGTTAAAGAGCATGAAATATTTGTGTTAAAGAGCATGAAATATCTGTGTTAGAGAGCATTAAAGCTCTATGTTAAAGAGCATTGATAGCTCTATGTTAAAGAGCGTAAAATATCTGTGTTAAATAGTGTGGAATATTTGGGATAAAGAGCGTTGTAGTGCTGTGTCAAAGCGAGCATTATAGCTCCATATTAGAGGATCATAACCTTATTTTGGAGGATGCATAGCATCATAGATGGCTGTGTTTTACGCTAGCCAAGAATATGGATTCTTTACCATCCGATAGCCCATTACAGTTGGTATAATCTTAGCTATTGTTCATTGTCTTCTTTATCAATTTTAAAATGAAATAAATGTTAATTTTGTAATGTATGGGTATGGGACCTTATGTTATGAAATAAAATGGAAATGAATGATTATTTTGTAATGTATGGGTATGGGACCTTATGTTATGAAATAAAATGGAAATGAATGATTATTTTGTAATGTAGGGGTATGGTACCTTATGTTATGAAATAAAATGGAAATGAAATATTATTTTGTAATGTAGGGGTATGGGACCTTATGTTATGAAATAAAATAGAAATGAATGATTATTTTGTAATGTAGGGGTATGGCACCTTATGTTATGAGATAAAATAGAAATTAATGGTTATTTTGTAATTTAAGGGTATGAGACCTTATGTTATAAAATAAATTAAATAGATGATTATTTTGTAATTTAAGGGTATAGGACCTTATGTTATGAAATAAATGAAATGAATGGTTATTTTGTAATTTAAGGGTATGGGACCTTATGTTATGAAATAAATGAAATGAATGGTTATTTTGTAATTTAAGGGTATGGGACCTTATGTTATAAAATAAATGGAATAGATGGTTATTTTGTAATTTAAGGGTATGGGACCTTATGTTATGAAATAAATGAAATAGATGGTTATTTTGTAATTTAAGGGTATGGGACCTTATGTTATGAAATAAATTAAATGAATGTTTATTTTGTAATCTAAAGGTATGGGACCTTATGTTATGAAATAAATGAAATAGATGGTTATTTTGTAATTTAAGGGTACGGAACCTTATGTTATGAAATAAATTAAATGAATGGTTATTTTTTAATCTAAGGGTATGGGACTTTATGTTATGAAATAAATGATTACCTAGAAATTATGGGTATGGGACTCTAATTTTTTAGGAGGGTAGTTCGTTTACTACAAATAGAGCACGTGAGCTAATGCATGGTTGATTGACTCTTTCAATTTGGGTGAGAGGGGAAGTGGAAAGGGTAGTTTCTATGATAAAGGACTATGCATTAGTAAGTTGAATTGCTTGGGTTATTTGTATAGTTGCAATTTGGCAATGAATTAAGTAAGTGCATATAGAAGCATGTCTATATGGATCCATGGGTGTCATGATCCCTTACTATCCTCACTTGATCGATGGAAAAGAGGGAAGGTCAAAGTTAGGCGATAGACAAATCCACAAGTTGGCTCTCTACCTTAGTTCTTGGTTATTTTTGTAATAGATTAGATAGTGGGGATATTTCCATGATAAAATGGATGTAAAATAGTGTGGAAAGGTATGGGGTGTACCATACTAGTTCATGTACTTGAACAAACTTTGTCACTACCACATCTAGTACTTCTTTATTTAGTCTTCTACATTTAAAATATTAATGTATGCATAATTTGTTATTGTTTATCTATGCCTTGACTATTCTTGCTTGATGATAATTAATTTTGTTAGATTTAGTATCTATA
Source organism: Wollemia nobilis (assembly GCA_028583015.1). Classification (NCBI taxonomy): domain Eukaryota; kingdom Viridiplantae; phylum Streptophyta; class Pinopsida; order Araucariales; family Araucariaceae; genus Wollemia; species Wollemia nobilis. The sequence goes on along the minus strand of JAQPPZ010003246.1, from coordinate 8,025,534 downwards.
TATTTTATGCTCTTGTGATGATTAAAAAGGAAATAATCTTTAGTAAGTTCTAGGTGAACTTAGAGGTACCCTAAGGGATTGAGACCCCCTTATGGAGTTTGGAAACTCAAATATTGTACCAAATATAAGATAGCTTGTCAGTGGACAAGATCAATAGCTTAGCTCGTAGTATACATAGCATACCCACACATAACAACTTGTATGGATATGGAGATGCATGTACACCTTCTAAATATTGAAGGTGGTAAGTCTAGCTCATCAAGACTGATGAGAGAGATATAATTATGTGCACAACACAATATAGGATTATGCATATGGGAATTGCATGAATGGAATCATGTGTGGTATAGTTATTAATAAAATTAGGCTATGTAAAATAGTAGGTTGATCTAATGTTGGTTGGGGATTTATGAATCTTCCTCCTTAGTCAAAAATATATATATAATAATATATGTAAACTTTTCTTTTGTGTGTGTATTTTCTTATTTCATGTTTTTGGGATATTATAGTATTCTTGAGGATTTTGGTGCATGTGCTAGTTGAACACATGTATGATTCAGAGCTTTAATATGTGTCCTAATTTACTGCATGTATCCTTGAGGGTTATAAAATGCAATATTGTAAAATATTATTGTTATAAATATAAATCATGCTCTATACACTAAAATAACAAATCATCTACTAATAAATAATTATCCATAATAGTAGTCCACACAATGAAATAAGGATAAATAATACTCTTAAGGTATTGTAACAAAAAAATACCCCTTAAGGAATATCTAAGAATACCTAATATTAATGATGATCCTTATAATCACAATATCCCTTAGATATTGCAACTTAGGTAAGGGTATAAACCTAGCCCTAACAAAACCATAAACCCTTATCCAATGCATTGCTACAATTTAATATTACAATTAAATCAACCTTAGTTTATGTGTGGCCCATGCTAAATATCCATGATACTCATATACAATATAATATTATATCCTCATATACCTATCCTAAGGTACCATAACATTCCACCATCACAATGTTTTTTTTCTTTAAACATAAGAGGAAACAAAATAATATTATCTTATATGCAATGTTGACAACTGATACCAATCTTCATCATCCATACATCAAAGTGAAATCATAATTGGTGGTGGTTTTTTATGATGCCTAGTTGCTATTATGCCAATTGGATAACTACTCCATTTTTTATATGCTTTTATTGCTCTACTCTGGTATGTAGAAAGATAGCTCCTATGATTCAATGATATTATTGCACCACTCTAAAATACATACTTATTATTATTTTTTTGCTATTGGAATACTTGATATCTTTCTCACTCCCATGTAGGTCCATAATAATATTAATGACCTAAGCCATACCTCCATTATTATTTTCACACATGGTGTGTGGGTGGTGATATACCATAAAATTGACATGATGCTTTGCTTCCTTTGTCTCTTCAATATTTTGTGTCTTTATTTCAAATTCTTCCTCATGATCTTGTTACTTTATTCATTATTTTAATGCATCCATATTCTCTTCAAATTGTACATCCCTGGAATTTGTTACTACTTCTTCCTTGGACTCTACTACTTGTCCTTCCTTGGACTCTATAGACTCTACTTCTGACTCTTTTATTAGTTCTTCAATTTGCTCTCCTACCATAACCTATTATTATTTCTTATAGAATCCTTACTTTTAAATATAAGAAACATCCTATAGTTTTATATTTTTTTTCCTATGCCATAACTTAAAGAACTTCTTTTGTACACTAATTTTAAAAATACCCAATGAATCCAATCAAGGATAACAAAAAATAATAGCTACATCCTCCATACTATGCCATAAGAATGTGAGTGTAAAATATATTTATTGATAGGTATCTTAAATTCTTCAAAAATTTGAATGTAATCTCCCTTTATCCATATATTTTCTTGAAACTATAACCCGTTATCTAAATCAATATTGATCAATTTCTAATTTTTACTAGGGTTTATAGGAATAATAGAATTTTTCTTTTGAATGCTTTCACAAACCTCCAAAATATAGTTTTTATGATAACAAATTCTTTTGATATTTTTATTACTTTTGTAAATCCAAAATATGGCATCTTCATCCTCCTTACAATCTTCCTTCATTTTCTCTTCTTTTTTCTCGCTTAGGATTTTTACTTTTCTTCCATAGTTTTTATTCATTATAGTAAAAAAAACTTGCTATTAATTTCTTTGTGCTCCTCCTGAAACATTTTTTCTTCTCTTCATATTATTTAATTCTATCATTTAAAATAAGTTATCCTAATATATGGGTGTCATTTTCTCAAGAATCCTTCTTCAAACTCTTTCTAATTGAGAAATGTATTCCCATTATAAAAAATGTTATACATGAATTTGCCTTACTTTCAAAGTAGAAAGGAAGTATACATCTCCAATAAATATTTTCATAATATAAATATTTAAGTCCTTCCACCACTCTCTAGAATAGATAACCTATTCCCATATAGATATACCTATGTACCATAGCATCTACCCTATTGAAATGGAAGCATGATTAAATATTCTAAGATGTGCCTAATTGAATGCATATTTTTAAATCATAACCTAGTTATAGACATGAGTGCTTGATTGTTTTTATGCTTGCCCATGTTTGAATACTAAAATGATAAACTCATAGATCTAAAACATATGAATTTGGTTTTTTTAAATAATTCCTCAATCCATATAAAATTTCCTAAGGTTAATTATTAAGCCTACCATAAACATTTAATCTAAACCATAATCTTGACAAGTTTTTTAGTGTCTTATCAAAAACTACTATGCATGGTTGTAAAATTGATATAAATATGACTAGACCTATACAATCATTAAAATAAATTGTATATTGGGTTATTATATTATAGTTTTGATTTTTCTTATAGCATTTCTTTGGGGAATGAAACCAGACGGTTGCCCTTTTAGAAATGATAAATTTTAAGAATTTTACAAATGAGGTCATAAAAATGAAGAGACGAGATGTTGAGATGAACTTTTAGCCATGGAAATTTCCTTTTATCACAAGATATTAGGTTGCTTCCACTATAAAGCCTTCAGAATATCCAAATGCCATGTATGCCAATCAGGAGGAAGAACCTTCTTCAAAATTTGAGTTCATTTACTGGTGCTCAACCTGCAAAGATCCTCATGGTGAAAGGACATGCATGATGCACCAACACTACATCTAGAAAGTTGGAATTGAGAAAGTAGAGAACACATAGAAAGGGTAAGTGAACATGATGAAGGAAGAAAATAAATACAACTTCATGGTGCCAATTTAGGAACAAGTGGTTGTTATTACAAGATTTGGAAATAAGCCTTTGTTCGTTGATCCTAAAACCTAGATCCCTTCAAGGTACCTTCTAAAAAAAGAAATATTCTAAAGGAGTAGGTACCTCTATTGACCCCAGTCCAAAAGGTAATCCAACAATAACAAAAGGGAGTCAAGGAAGGTGAAGGAAGAGAGTAGGCTAGAGACAAATTGAAATATCCTTCATTGACCAAACATCAGAGGATTGAAGCTACCCAAGATTATAAAGAGAAATATGAGGAGCCTGTAAAAGAGTTGAGAAAACAACCAAAATATTCAAGGTTCAACATTGTAAAATAATTGAAGAGAATCCCATCTAAAATCAACATGTATGACACACTCCTCATTCCTAAAAAAATAGATCTACTACAAGCCTCTCTCAAATCCATCAAGAATCAAGGGAAGCAATAGGTAGAACTAAATCTAGCTCAAATCCACCCTATTTCAATAACCATTAAAAATAGGCCACCTCCATTTTACTTATCCTTACATATGGAGGGATGAGTGTTACATAATTTCATGATTGAATTTGAGGTAGCTACCACTATTATGGCCAATGTAGTCTATGAAGTAATGGGTATGGAGTACACAAGAAGCAGTCTTGAAGTTCTAAAATTAGATGACACATTTGTGAAGATAGTTGGAGTAATTAAATATGTTTCCATGAAGTTGCATATAATACCTTAAATCACTATCATCTAGGAAATTGTAGTGGTAAAATTGGAACCATTTGTCAAGATGTTCCTATGAAGATAATTTACTACAAATCTAGGTGGTTATTTATCTCTTGATTATTCCCATATGGAGGTGCCATTCAAATGAAAAAGAGTTAATATCCCCTCTAAAAAACCATCCTCATTTCATATAGAGAAGTTGGAACAGGACCATCGATAAGACACATTAAACATCACCACCCAAGAAATGGATCCATTGGAAGAAGTCATGAAGGACTTCCAAACAAAAGATCAATTTTCCATAAAATATTTCAATACCATGATCAAAATCAGAATAGGCATGTATTTAATCACCAAGCCAAAGTAGACAAAACCTATGATGTTAGCTCATGAATATCCCAACCAAGAGCATATATGGACAATATTCTTTGGTGGTTCCAAATTTAAGAATGGTGTTGGAGCAGGAGTAGATCTAATATCACCAACCAGAGCTAATAAAATTTCTCATACCAACTAACATGGAGTTGCACCAATAATAAAATAGAATATGAAGCACTATATCTAGGGATAAAAAGGGCTAAAAAACTAGGGATCAACCAGCTACAAATATTTGGTGACTCTAAATTGGTAGTTAATAAATTCATAGAGAAATGCAATAGCAAGCATCACTACCTAAAGGTATACAAAAACTGGGTGTGGGACTTGTTGGAGTCTTTTGAAGCCTTAAAAATTAAGACCAATTCTAGGGAGCAAAACACTTATACTGACATCTTGGCTTCTGTTGGAGTAAAATTCTACCCATTATCCAACATAATATGCAAAGACAATATAGTGAGGTTGATCTAAAAACCATACGTATTGGACAAAGACATCTTTTGGCAAGTATTTGAAAATGATGAAGAAATAGTTGTTTTATTGATTCAAAAAATGAACTTTTAAAATAATCAACTATCAAAAGGAGAGGAGGAGGATGAATAAGGTGAAATAATACAACTGAAGAATAATCATATCCCCAAGGGGTTGATAACTTTGGAGAGCCTATTTGATAGAAGTGACAGACCAACTACCTACATAATTGAATTTGACAATAAGAGCTACAAAGGGGTACAAATTGAGCCTAAAAAAGATATCAATATCGAAGTACATTATTTAGAAGAAGATTTCAACGAATATTTTGAACTGTGTAAAGAATTAAATGACATCATAGCATGTACATATGATGATATCGAGGTATACGACAAGAACATGATTCAACATACTATTGAACTGCTACCAAATGCAAGGCCATTTTGGTAGAAGTAATGACCTGTGAATCCCGAGATAGAGGTAATAATGAAGTAATAACTCTTGAAATTGGTGATGGCCAAGTTCATATACCCCATAAAGCACTCTACCCAGGTTGCTAATTTAGTCCTAGTCAAAAATAAAAATGGAGACATCCACTTGTGTGTGGACTTTCAAAACTTGAACCAGACCTCATTAAAGGGTCAATACCCTCTCGCCCATATTGATCAAATATTGCATACGGTGGTCGGAGCCAAAATATTTTCTCTCTTGGATGGATTTTTGAGCTTTAATTAGATTTGGGTAAAATATTAAGATCAAGACAATATGACATTCACCACAAAATGGGGTACATTAACATATCAATGCATGCAATTTGGGCTATCTAATGTGGGTTCCACTTTTCAAAGGGCCATGCATCTGGCATTTGGTGAATTTGTAAATAAAATAATTTTGATCTATTTGGATGATATGACTATTATATCTCATGACAAAAATAAACATACTTATCATATTTGGATGGTGTTCGAGAAATAGAGAGAATTTGGGATCTTTGAATCCTAAAAATTATTTTTTGCAGTACATGAAGAAAAAATACTAAGACATGTGGTATCAAAAATAGGGTTGGAAATAGAACCATTCAATATCTTCCTCTCCCATATAACAAGAAGGAAATTTAGTCATTTTTTGGGAAAATTAGTTATGTTAAAAAATTCATCTTAGACTTTATCCAAATTGTGAAGCCAATAACATAAATGTTGAAGCAAAAGGAAGAGTTTAAATGGATGAAAACCTAGAGCAAGGCCTTCAAGGAGATCAAGGAATAAATATATCAAACTCCAGTTCTCATCAATATGGAGTATTCCAAGGATTTAATCCTCTATGCATTTGGAGCGAATGAGAGTTATGCAGCCATGCTAACTCAAAAAAGGGAGCAATATGGTGAAATCCCAATAACATTTATGAGTCAAACATTTCAAGACCATGAAGATAACTACAATTTCATTAAAAAATAAGTATATGTGATCATGAAATATTTAAATAAATTTAGGCATTTCATATCTCAGAGCAAAACCTTGGTATATGTAGTACACCTAGATGTCCAGAGTTTCGTAATTTAGGGAGAATTGGGTGATAAGAGGGTTGTTTGGGTCACAAAAATCTCAATAATATGATGTTGAAATCAGACCAAAACAATTGGTAAGGGGTAGAACCCTGTTTTAGAATTTAGCAGAATCTGCATCTTAGAATACCAATATGCTAAATCACACTCAATATAACGATGACCAAAAGTTGAAAACAAAGTAGCCAGATAATTGGATTGAACAATTGCACCGCTACTTTACCTTTAGAAGATGTCCAGATGACTTGACTACATCCCAAATATATATTCATATTGTAAGTCAGAAAATATGTCCTAATTGGAGATTAAGATATACTATACCGAAGAAACTTTGATGGGGTGCTTCTAAGATGCCTTCTACCGAAAAAAAGTAGGAAGGTGATTGAATAATTTCACAAGGGTTTTTTGAGAGGCCATTATTCTAGTCAAACTACCGCAACTAAGATCCTTTGGGCTAGATATTATTGGCCAACCACATTTTTTTATGCTTTCAAACGGGCCAAAGCCTGTGAAAACTATCATAGATTTGTAGGGAGAGGCAAACACCCACCAATGTCGTTACAATAAATAACTATGGAAGAAATTTTTTAGTAATGAGGGCTACGTTTCATTAGTGTAATTAACCTGAACTCATATTTGAGGTATAAATACATATTGATAGAAATAAACTACTTCATAAAATGGACTGATATGGAAGCTAAGAAACACGCTGATCAGGATACTATAATTGAATTCATGGAGAGACTAATTACCAGATTCAGGATTCCAATGGTCATTGTATCAAATAATTTTGGATCTTTCATAGGGGCAAAAACCATTGATTTTGTAAGAAAATATGAGATTTATTGGAATACCTCGTCAAACTATTACCTGTAAGGAAATGGTCTGACAGAATCCACTTATAAGAATTTGCTAAAAATCATTAGGAGGAGATCAAGTACTTTGGTCTGACTGGATCACAGTAAATAAATCCCTATGAATATCTCCATATGCTTTAGTGTATGGTAAGGAGGTTGTATTACCAATCAATTTGGAGATCCTGACATTACGATTTATCAAATAAAATTACCCGAATGATCTACAACTAATAGAAAAGTGGATGGCTGAGCTAGTCCAACTAGAATAATAGTGTTAATATGTGTATAATATTGCATGCTACCATCAAACAACTTTCAAGCATTGGTTAAAAAAAAAACCTCATCAATGACATTCGAAGAAGGCAATATGGTACTTAAATGGAATGTCAACAGAGTAAAGTTGAGAGTGCATGAAAAGTTTGATTCTATGTGGTTCAAACCATACATCATCGAGCAGAAGAAGGATCTAAATGCCTTTGAGTTAAGACACCTGGACTACCTTCTACTACTAAATTTGGTAAATGGCTAGCATCTGAAGAATTATGCTTCAGATAAATGACACACAAATTTGTATATATGCAAATAGCACATGTGTACATTCTATGTAAATAAACATTTGTATTTTATTGCCAAGTTGGCACTTGCCAGAATTAATGTCTAGTAAATAATTAAGTCATCTATCGAGCTAGCATCTTGGGTTTTACAAACCCGCACCGCATCCTCACAGAGCCACTAATCAATAAATCCCATATATAATTGGCACCTATCATGATATAGATATCATATTAAAATTTCTTTATCACCATAGGCTACCCATGATTTAACAAGTGTAGTAAAGGCATTGTCCAGATAAACTACCACATACAACATGGAGCACTTAATTTATAATAGTTGGTGATCTTGGAGAGTTTTTTTGGACATTATAGGTCCTTGAGACTATGCACTATAACCATGATCATCAAGAGAAGTTATGGCAAAATGCATCACAATCTAAGAACCCATTAGTTATAAGAAACTACAATAGAATGTATAAGGTGATGACACTCCTTCTCATATGACATTTGAATTTGAATATGGGCAAAAAATCCATTGAACATATTTTCTTTGACACATGTAAATCCACCGTATAAAGTTATAACAACTTAGAATGAAGAAGGGGTAATCCAAATATTATATATCTTTTATTCCTTTCAAAACATTACCCTTTTATGATATTCTCTAAGGTTGAATGCAACAGATAGCCCTAGTCTCTATAGAAAAAGGTAGCAATAAGAAGAAAATAGGTAGAGGAAATAAGAGCATCGCTATATGGAAGGCTGAAAATGAGCTACATGAAAAACTAGCAGGAATCCAAGACCTAGAGCTTACAATCATGTCCAAAATATTGATTTCTCGAATTATCTGTGAAGAAAAGAGGAAGAGGTTTTTTGACCATCACAAAGTGGGTGCTCCCTTTCATTTGGACCTCAAAAAATTCATACCAAAACCTATACACCCATGCCTAGAGTTGTTCCATGCAATAGTTAAATACTATGATGCTGAAACGACCACTATTTGTAATTCTAGGTCTAATCCACTTTTTACCATAAGTAGAGAACTCTTAATATAAGCATTTGTGATAGAAGAACCCTCAAGCACTAGGCTAAAAATAATTTTAATAGAATATCAGATACTATATCTAGAGAATCAATCAGTGAGAATAGGAGGAAAATTATCAGATAACTATATGATAAAGAATAAAAGTGTAACGGAGTTCAATGAAGTACAATCGATATTCTCAATATTGGTAATTATTTTGGGCATGAGGATGGATGCAACTATATACCCTTATCAAATGGGTATAGAAAATGTAGTCATGTGTGTCTTCACACATGTCACCTTGTATTGGGCCAAATTATCGACATGTAATATACATGAAAAACTAAAGGTGATTAAGAACAAGATGTGCGATTTGTTTAAACACCCTTCTTACATATATCAGATTTTCTTGTTTTACTTGACAACGAATAAGAAAAACATTGAGTTCTAAAAGACATATGAACAAGGTAGGGACCATTCAGTACTGGACTGGACCCATCTATTAACGAATAGTAGTCCATATCTTAAATTTAACAGATAATTCCTAGGATCAACACTAGCAACAATTTATGGCAATTTCCCTCACATATCATAATTAGCTATGGATAGTCTGAGAGGAAGGTCCCAAAAACAAGGAGACTAGTACCTTTTGGAGGAAGGAATTATTATCTGCCTGATTGGTTTCTCTAAATTCCCTTATTTACTACCCTATTATATTACTAATTGGGTACTTGGCCTAGATTTTTGTAGACAAGCCTACTTGATAGAGCAAATTCTCAGCCAAGGAGCCAAGAAGGCTTTCATGTTCAGATTTTTCCTTAGAATTGAACATATCACAATAAAAAGGAACCCCTTACAGTATAGAAATATTAAATCTAAGCTCACTACCTTGAGGCTACCAGTAGTGTCGCACATGTGGTATTACAACCCATAAGGTATTTTGGTAGAATATTTAAAAAGTAATGTAGAGGTACCCGAATTCAAGAACTTACCATGATCGAACATTGAAAAATATAAAAAATTGGCCAAAGGAGATATAGAAAGTACTACCATAGAGAAGTTTCTACAAATATGAATGAGTTTATGACCTAGAGAGGAATGCATATTAGCTGCTTGATCCCGGTCTAATTAACAATATCAGTGAAGATATAGACTAGGAATATCATAAGATTGAAGAATGGTGGATGATGTGTTGTGAATGTAATTTGATCAAGAAAGTGAAGTACAAGAAGAATACTTATGACTTGTTCAACACTGTGTTTAATTCTAAATATATCACCTAGAAATAGAAAAATGAGAAGGAACTCTTCCTAAAAGTCTTAATGATGCAAATAGTATATGATATAATATATCAAGAAGAGGAAGGAACCAAGGATGAGGTTGAAGTAGAAGAATCCTTACCTCAAGACACACCAATAGTTGACATAATAAAGACAACGTCACACAAGGTAATCCATGTCCCACCCAAGATTCAACCTAAATATTTTTGCCGAAGCACTGGATCCAAGAAGAAGTGAAAAGACTTCTCAAGTGCAGAAAGCTCTAAAACCAGTAGGGCTGTAAGAAAACAGATACTAGAGAAGGAAAATAAGGAGCAAAAATGAAAGAGGTAGGAACTATAATGGGAAGTGTGAAGGTGTGAAGCAGTAGTTTCCTAGGTAAAATCTAAGAAGGTACAAGGAGATAGACCTAAATTCGAACTAGTACAAGCCTTATGAATGAAGGAGCCAGATATGGAAGTGCAAAACATAGGTATGTCTCCCAAAATGTATCTCACTTGAAGCCCTTCATCCCTGGAAATCATGACTTCCCCTCATCATAAATTTTGATTCCCATCAGGGATGATCCCTATGATAACTAAAATTGAAGTAGAGGATAATATTTCTCCTAGTTCAGTGACCATTTTGTAATATTTACCCACTCTAGTAATCACCTCACCACTCATTGAGTCCACTCCACTATCTCAATATCATGACCTCCAAGATTCACCTATACAAGTCTCCATAATATCCACTCCACCAACAGGTAAGATAGGTCAAGGTCTACAAGGAAATACTCCCTATATAAAATATATACTTTCATATCCTCTCACTCCATTACCTACCTTTTTGGTCACTTCAGTCCTACTAGTTGCTACCCAGCAACCACTACCCAAAATATTCTCTACTATTTAGCTAGCAGAGGAGAACCAAAAAAAATGGAGAGAGGAAGAAGAGCAATTTGAACATTCATAGGGGAAGGAGGAAATAGCTATCTCTATGGGCTATGATGTAGTCGACACCATCAGGGTGTAAAGGATCAAGGTTTTTTCCAAGCCAAAGGTCAAGAAGCCTACCTCCTTGATGAGAATGGAATATTAAGACCTATAAGAGTACATAAGAGATATATCTACAATATCAAATATTGAAACTTCTTGGGCCATCCATTCAAAAATGGGCACATTGCTAGTATAATCTATAAAAATAGATAGGAGTCTGGCAGATGCTAAGAAGAAATTTGATACCCTAGAAGCTAAACTAGTCAAGGAAAAGATAAATAATGGTACCCTAACAAATGACATCATCATATTGAAAGCCATCATTGACAAGGACCATTTTGAGAGAGGTGCAACTAAAGGATAGGTGAATCAAAGAGATGGAGGATGAGTTGGAGAGAATAAAATAAGAAAAGGAGCAACAAAATGTAATATTAGCTAAAATAAAAGGTAAATTAGTAGAACAAGAGGAAGCACTATCCGGACAATTGTTGTGGAATGACTATTTTCATCCTATAAACTAAGGTTCCAATCCTATAAGTGAAAATTAACATTTTGTCAAGTGGTATGAGCTCGAAGAAATGCATAAGATCTAGGGAAGGAGCTGAATGGTAGAGACGTTTTTCGCAGGACTGCCCAAACTACCGAACTCGTTTTGGCCATATCTCACTCATCCGAACTCGGATTGAGCTAAAATTTTGAGGGTAGATGCCTGAAAAACCCTAGAACGTCTCCACCAATTTTCATATCATTTGGAGCAACACAGATCCTAGCGCATCCCTATGTGTGAACGATATATTTTGCAAGCAGCTATGCGAGGGTTTCATCTGGGTTGAGTGCAAGCAGCTCCAGAGGTTGGTTTTTAGGGCCTTTGGGCCCTAGCGGCCAATATTTTTGTGGTTTATGCTCAATATTTTAGCAAGAAATGTTGCAGGGGATACAATATGGGTTAGAAATTTGTCTTTCAACAGATCATACTGTGAACTTGAGTGACGACTTCCAATTTGTTGCACAAAAGAAAAGTGAAAACCATACCTTTCCACGACATCTAGGGCAAGGATTAAAGAGACCACGAAATAAGTTTCAAGAAGTTGATCAAAAAATGGCTCATATCTCAAGTGAATCTGGTGCTAAGGTGCACCCACAAAATAATTCTACTGTGAAAACCCCTGTCAAGGGTAAGAATTTTGAAGACTCAGTCCCAAAAATGAATTTTAGGGATGCCCTTCATGGTGGACAGCCTCAGCCCAATGCTAATATCAATACTAGGGCTTCTCATAAACCTCTAAGAATGCCTAAGATTGATCCCAGGAAAATGGAGTCAGGATGTCTTAAAGAAGCTGATGGAACTCCTATTGTTAAGCTTGATATGGGTAACATTCAGACTGGCATTGAAGATTTGGAAAAAAGAGGACTAATTTGTCGGTTCGTGGGTTTTCGTCCGAGTCTATCTGCTTTCAAAGTCTGGGCTGCAAAAAGCTGGAAAACTAAAGGTGAGTTACAAATCTCTATTTATCCAAATGGTTATTTTCTTGTTTTATTTGCTAATAATGAAGATAGAGAGAAAACTTTTCAAGGGGGTCCTTGGTTTTTTGGAAGGGCAGGGCTTTTCATGAAGCCCTGGCATACTAAATTTAAAGCCGAAGAAGAGATGCCTTCTATAGCTCCCGTGTGGGTTAGACTCTTTGGCCTCCCTATTGAATTTTGGAATCCTACTATTTTTTCTTCAATTGGAAACTCTTTAGGAACTTTTATGATGATCGTTGATTGTACTCAAAATTTTGAACATATTATTTATGCTCGAATTTGTGTTTTAATGGATTTTGACAAACCCCTACCTAAAAATATCACATTACAATTTGGGGAAGACACTTGGGAGCAAGTAGTGGACTATGAGAACATTCCTTTTCGTTGTAGAATTTGCCATGAATATGGTCATTTGGCCAATGCTTGCCCAAATAAAATTCCCAATCAAAAGAAAGAAGATATAAACTCAAGCAGGTTTCCAAATACCTAAGAAGAAGAACACTTAGAAAAAACTAGTAATGAAGGATCAATCAAAGTCATTTGCTAATATGTTTGAAATCCTTTCCACAAATGATGTCCCAAGTGAGGAAGAGGAAATAATGGAAACTGAAATCTTAGAAACACAATTTAAATATGAAGGAAAGAACTCAGAGACAAACCAACAAATCAAAGGTTTTCAATAGAAAAAAAGGAGAAAATTTACACAAGAAAAACAATATTTCAAATGTCAAAACTTCAAATAATGCAGGTCCCAATATAGACTCCATTGAACCATCTAGTAAAATTTTGGCTGTGTATGAGCATTCTTCAAGGTTAGAAGCCATCTCAGATTCAATTGGAATAAGTCAAGAAATAGGGAAAAAAAAATTGAAGATGGATTCTAATCAAAAAGTAGGTCGCAAGACCAATCAATATCATATGGTAAAAGAAGGTGAAAAGCTTGTAGAGGAAGGTAATATTAATGCCCTTCCCAACATTTTTAGCCCTGGTATTAATGAAGATCATCACTTGGAATATTAGAGGACTCAAAGGGAGTCTTTCAAAACAAAATGAAATTAGAAGAATGATTCAGATAAATCATCCACATCTTGTTTTCCTTCAAGAAACAAAAATGTCAATGGAGGATATGGACTTAATTGCCAGTAAAATTTGGCCACCGGAAAAGTGGTTTCCCTCGGCTCCCAAGGGACTTCGGGTGGCATTGCTTGTCTTTGGGACCCAAAAGAGGTAGTTATTCACCATATGGTTGGCAGTTGGGGTTTGTTGGCTATAGCTATTCAAAGTAGACATTCCAACCAGATTATGCTCGCATTCATCGTTTATGCCCCGACTTCTTTGGAGGAAAAAAGAAGACAGTGGAAGGATATTACTCATATTATCTCTCATTTTCCTAAAGCTTGGATCTTGATCGGAGGAGATTTCAATACCATCCTCTCTCTGGATGAGAAAAGGGGGGAAATAGAAATTTGGACAAAAGTATCGACCTCATGAGCGAATATATTGAAAACCTCCATCTTGTGGATATCCAACCTGATAATGGCCTTATGACTTGGTCTAATAGAAGGCAAGGCTTAGCTTGTATAATGGAGAGATTGGATAGGTTTTTGCTCTCTAAAAATTTCTTAATCCATGGTCACATTCCTAAAGTGAAGACTCTTAATAATGTTGGTTCGGATCATTGGCCAGTCATGGTGGAAATGTGGAAAACCAATGTGAGTTTCTCTCCTTTTCATTTTCAATTAATGTGGCTTAGAGACATTTCCTTCGGACCTCATGTGCAACAATGGTGGAAGGAAGGTAAACCTAGGCATGGGACTAAGATGTTCTATTTTGCCAAAAGACTGCAATACATTAAATCCAAAATCAAGACTTGGAACTGGAAAGAGTTTGGGGATGTTCATAAAAAAAACATGAAGTTATTGCTCATATTGAAAATTTGAATAAGAAAATCCATTTAGATGGCCTCACAGAGAAGAGAAGTGCAGATGAAATTAAACTCACAACTCAGCTAGAGGAATGGGAAAAAAGAGAAGAAATCTTATGGAAGCAAAAATCTAGAATTCAATGGCTCAAAGAAGGAGATCGAAACACAAATTTCTTCCACAAATCTCTTCTAGCTCGAAGATCTCACAACTTTATTTCTTCCTTAAAATCAGATTCTGGAGATGTTGTTTATACTTGGGATGGCATGAACTCTATTGTTGTTGATTACTTTTCCAATATTTTTGTCGCTACTCCTCTTGACTCAGCTTCTCAACAAAATGTTCTTCAAGCAATCCCTTCTCTTATCACTTCTGAGGAGAACTCTATTTTGACTGCTCCTGTTACTATCAATGAGCTTCAACAAGTAGTTTTTAAAATGCAAAAAGGGAAAACCCCAGGTCCTATTGGTTTTCCTATTGAGTTCTACCAAGAGTTCTGGGATATCCTTCATGTTGATTTATTAGAGGTGGTGGAAGAAGCCAGGAAATCCAAAGAAATTTTGAAGGTTATCAATAAAACTTATATTACTCTTGTTCCAAAATCTCAAGAGGTTGATCATATCTCAGCTTTTAGACCTATTGCTTTATGTAATGTTCTTCTCAAAATTATTACTAAAATCATGGCAGAAAGGTTGAAGCCTCTTTTACATAAGATTATTTCCCCAGAGCAAGGGGGATATGTGGAAGGACGTCAAATAGTAGATGAGATAGTTCTTTCTCAGGAAGCCATCCATTCCATGGATATGCAAAATTCTCCTTCTATGTTCATCCGGTTAGACTTATCCAAAGCTTATGACAGAGTGGATTGGCACTTCCTTATCAAAGTTTTGAGGCAATTTGGTTTCTCTAAGGATTGGATGGATTGGATTATGGGATGTATCTCTTCAGTTTCCTACTTAGTTCTTATCAATGGCAGGCCTTCTCAGTCTTTCCCAGCTTCCAGAGGTATTAGGCAAGGTGACCCGCTATCCCCTTATTTATTCATCATTCTTGCTGAATGCTTGGGTAGGACTATAACCAAAAAGAGGGAAAACAAAACCCTTGAGGGAGTTACCATTGCTCATGGAGCTAGACCTATCTCTCATCTTCAATTTGTGGATGACTCTACCCTTTTAGGTAAAGCTACGGTTAAGGAAGCTTCTAATATTAAGCAAATCATTAGCTATTTTTCTAAGGCTACTGGGTAGTTGATCAATGAAGACAAATCTAAAGTTATTTTCTTTCACTGCTCTACTAGACAGGAATCCATGGTCTTGGATAAATTAAGATATAAGAAGACCTCTCTTCCAATCACTTATTTAGGTATTCCCATAAATATTCAAAGGCAGAAAAATAAAGATTGGAATTGGTTGTTGGACAAAGTCAAGAAGAAAATTGGAAAGTGGACCAACAAGTGGCTTTCTTCCGGGGGTAGAATCACCTTGGTAAAATCAGTCCTTCAAGCTATTCCTATTTATGTTTCTTCCATTTTGAATATCCCAAAGGCTGTTCTTCGAGAATTGGATCAAATCAGTCATCGTTTCCTTTGGAGTGGTACTAAGGAGAAAAGAAAATGGGCCTTGGTGAAATGGGATACTTTATGTCTTCCTAAGAGTGAAGGGGGGTTAGGATTCCGGTCTTCAATTAATAACAACAAAGCTTTAGCTGCTAAATTATATTGGAGGATGTTGCATAACCCCAATGCTCTTTGGGCCAATAATCTCCATGCTAAATATGTCTGAGAACAAAAGTCCTGAAGACCTTTTTCGCTGTCAAATTCCTACCAAAGGTTCTCCCATTTTAGCAGTTCTTAAGACTCGGTGAGGATTTGATAAAGAAAAAATTATTTTGGATCATTCATAATGGTCAACATGCAAATTTTTGGACAGATTCTTGGGATGGTCACAAGCCTTTGATAACTCGGCTTCCCGATTGGAGGCCTTGGATGGAGGAGCTTCACCGAGCTAATTGGATAAAGGTGGCTAATTACTCGTCGGTACCATACCGGTAATTCAAAGGTTGGTAGATATTGGATCCCTATTGAGGACTGGCCTATTCAAATCCTAGAAAGGCAAAGACAAGATATCCAAGGCATCCTTCATATGAGATCCCTCTCTTGGTCCCATGAAAAAGATTGTTTTGGATGGAACGACACTACTAAGGGTGAGTATTCAGTTGCTCAAGGTTATTTGACCTTATGCCATAATAATCCCAACCATTCTTCTGACATATTTTCTCAATTGTGGGCTCAAAAGCTCTGGCCTAAGGTGAGGTTCTTTAATTGGCTTTTATTGCATCGTAGGGTGCTTACCGGTGAGCAACTTATGAAGCGTGGTTTTCATGGCCCTTTTAGATGTGAAATGTGTGAAGAGAATGTAGAAAATATCAACCATATTTTTATTGAGTGTACTTTAGCCTCTGAGCTATGGAGGAGAATGGCAACTTTACTTGGCTTACAATGGTCCAATTTTTTCACTTTTGAACAGCTTTGGAGGGATTGGCCTAATCAAGAGGGTGTTGATCATTTTATTAGGCAGTTAGTTTGGATGGGTTCTACCATTCTTCTTTGGAATATTTGGAATGAAAGGAACAACCAAATTTTTAATCAAGATAGGAAGGATATTCACTATATTTGGCAAAAGACCATAGCCAACTTAGTTGAATCAGTCCATCAACTCCTTAATCACCCCCAAAACTCCCACCAAAGATGGGATCAAGTGATGCAAATATTGAAGATTAAACCTTCTAAGGGCAACCAACTTAAAGGGAATGTGAGTATTAGTAAGATGGATAGGACTAGAAATTGGCAACCTCCTCCTAAGGATTTTGGAAAATTCAATACCGATGGAGCCTCTAGAGGGAACCCTGGAAAAGCCAGTGTGGGAGGAATTGGTAGACTTTCGGATGGCTCCCTGGTTTTTACTTTTGCTGAGAATTTGGGTATTCTTTCCAATAACCTTGCTGAGGGGTATGGTATCCTTAGAGGCCTTCAGGAGGCTACTAAGGTTGGATGGGAAAAGGTGTTAGTTGAGTCCGACTCTCAACTTATGATTAATCTCTTGAAGACTCCTTCTAAGAATCATAAGGTGGATTGGAGAATAAAAAGAATTATTGAGAAGATTCAGCTTAATCCAGATGGGATTTTTGAAAGTTGATTACAATCATGTGGTCAGAGATCAAAACAAGAGTGCTGATGCTTTAGCTAATTGGGCTTTGGACAAAGGTGATCTTACTTGTTATGGCCACCCTCCTATATGGTGGGCTTCTCAAATTAGGGAAGCTCTTCTTTCTATCATTTCTTTGGATGGCTCCAGTTCGGAAGGTACCTAGTTTCTTCTTGTTTTTTTTTTTGTTTCTCTTTGGTTCATTCAGTTTTTTTAGTTCCCTAGCTCATTCTATTCTTTATTTTGTTTCCTCTGTTGATTCTTGCCTTAATAGTCTTCTGGTCTAGATAGGTCATTGTTTTGTTCATTTATTTTTCTTTTTTGTCTTCTTTGTTTTTTTGTTTAGTTTTTTAAGGTGGGTGGGTTCTTTTGTTTTGTTTTGTTTTTGTGTTCTTTGTGTTGTTTTTTGTTGTTCTTGTGTTTTTGTTGTTTTGTTTTTTTTTATGTTTATTGTTATTGTTCTTGTGTTTTTTTCTGTTCTTGTTCTTGGGTTTCTCTTTGTTTGTGTTATTTCATTTTTTTATGTGTGAGTGTTTTCTATGTTTTTTGTTTTTGTTTATTGTCCGTTGTTGGTTGTTTTTATTTTTATTTTATTTATTTTATTTTTTAGGTTTTGGTTGTGTTTATTTTTCATGTTTTTTTGGGTTATGTCTTTGTAGTGTTCTGTTGTTTTTGTCTTGTTTGTGTTTTGTTATGTGGTTCTTGTGTTTTTCTATGTGGTTTGTGTTGTGGTTTCTTTTATCTTATTGTGCGTGTTTGGTTGTGCTTTTGGTTTTGACACACTCAAGGAGCTTGTTTTTTATTTTATTTTATTATTTTTGTTGTTATTTACTTTTTTTAATTTGGTTTTGTGTGTTTGTTTGCTCCTTGAGTATGTCAAAGGTGGTAGGCCAGGTCCGAGTCCTGGGCATTTTTGGTGGAATGGATACCCCCGCCTCCTTGGGTCTTACCCGAAAGTGGCATCCCTTTTGGGATGTTTTCCACAAAAAAAAAAAAGAGGAAGCACTATCCACTGCTATAAATAAATTATAGCAGGAAAGATAAGAACCACATGGCTTAGCCATTTCTAAGGACTAGCTCATATAGGTATGACAATTCTACTGGAAACTGATAAGAGAAGCAATCCTGCGAACCTTCCTTCCTTTATATACAAAGCTCAAGCAGATTAGTATCACTACTAGGACGACTAGACTACAGATAGAAAGGGTTGAAAAGGGTCTCACATCTAAATTTTAGGAGGTATGAAAACTCAGAAAAATGCTATGATATCTTGATAATTTTCCTACTTTGAAAGCACAGTCCAACAAGGATGTAGAGGACAAGAGGATTCGAGCACATTAGGTTTACAGAGTAAATTATCTTATCGATATGGCAAGGGAATGGTTTACCATCATAAATAAATAAGTTGATGAAATGAGCACTATCGGACAAGATCTCAAAACCCTAGGTGCACCAAGCTTTTGGAACAATAAATCGGCCTGACATAAACAAGAAACACTCACCTAGTTGTTTGAAATATAGATTAAATATTAGGGTGAAATTGACTCATTGACTACACCTCTAGAGATTGATAACGTTTTTGCATTATTCTATAGGTTATCTAATCTCCTATCAAAAGTAGAGCACCTAGATGAAAAGTATAGTGATCCCCATTATCACTTGGTTGGTAAATTAAATGAAGTCATCTTGGAACTAAGAGGTATTCCAGACTTACCTCTGGATGTCTAGGAAAATATGTGCCAAAATCTCTACATAGCTGAACTATCTAAGGCTATTGCACAATATGCAAGAATCATCAGGAACAACTGCACAAAGGGAGCCTCCTAAAAAATAAGGATCACAACAACTCACATCACCAATGAGTGATTAGAAAAATCTATGTATTATATATTTTTTTGTGTTTTATACAGTTTTATTATAATATCTTATTGGGGATAATGACTATGAAACCCAATGGAACCAATGTTAAGTAAATAACTCCTTGTATAGTTGCAAGGGTGTCAACGATTTATCACATATTTTAGCCCTATTTTTGCTATTTGTCTATAGAATGTGGATAGTTAATTTGGGTTCTCCACTTTTTATGAGATAAAAATGCCATGGGAACTACCAATAATGTGGGTGTTTTTGGACCACTACCCACATGCACTTTGGCAAGAAAGTGCTAAAAATAAAAATATTTGCCAAAGTGCTAAAAATAAAAATATTGTATAAAACTAAGATTCATGCATTTAATGTAGAATTGGATAATTCTGAAGAAGGCTAGATATTTTGTACCTGGATAGAGCTAGCACAACCCCAAATATTCAGCCTGATCAAGGAACTTGAATCTGTTAAGTCTAGAGATGACCAAGAATTTTGCATCTGATTGAAGCCTAAATTGGTCCTAAGGTCTCAAATTGATCAAGAAGTTCAAGTCTACAAGGTCTAGGAGAGGCCAAAAATTTTATCCTCTACTAGGTCCTAGGAAGATATCAGAGATATGATCAAACTAGGAGTCTTGTAGTAGCTGGAAGAATTGTAATAGTTTGAAGTTTGGAGAGGTCGCAAATATTTGGTTTATTCAGGGGATACTGGAGGTTTTGCATCCAGTTGGAGCCCTGAGTGAACTAAAATTTCTAGCACGTATATATCCAAATAAATGACCAAGTCTTGGAAGTGTTGGATGAATCATGCCCTGCAATATACCAAAGGCACTACCCACAGAGGAAGGATGTCATCGAAATAATTACATCTAGGAAGTACTCGAAAGATGGTCAATTATCCACCCAAAGATTAAAGGTCAGTAGAGGTGGATTCCAGAAGATACTGGATGATTTGCACTTGATCAAAGCCTATAAGGTTACCAATTCTCCAACTTATTATTGAGATCCAATTTTGGAAGCCTTAGATATTTGTACCCGATCAATGCCTATAGGGGTACCTAATCCTCGAATTGATACTAGATATTGTAAGGCAGTGAGAGAAATAGGTTTTGACATCAATGACACCCCTCTACTTGATCAAAGTCCTTTAGAATCTTGAATATTTGATATCATGACTCCACAATGCATAAGCATGGTAGTCAACTCGATCAAATGTAGTTATGGACCACCTACATGGGGAAAACTACCATCTTAGAACACCTAGAGGGTAATATCATACATCAAAATAATATCCATTAGGTGGTTATATTCATAGCATCATGTGGATGCTAGGGTGGTTGAACCAAATATGATTACTAAAAATAGAAGAACCATATGCAAGTAACATGAAAAAAACTACCCAGTATAGCACATATTTTGGCTAAGTCAGCAAGCCATGATGAGGTAGTTGGAGCAACCATAATTCCCAATGGTCCAATCAGTTGGCACATTCTCTGACATGATAGATTTTCATCTCTAGAATAATGATATATTTTGATAAGGATGTAATTGCAAAATGCCTATATATACAAGAATGTAGAAGTAATATGGGTCATATATTAAGCATTTACAATTCATACGTAAGGATAGGAACTGCATATTAATGCAAACACACTACTATCTGGCCTCTAGTTTGATTCAATTGCAGATTATGTATGTGTGTATGCATGTCCTCTTATTTCTAATTTGATCATTTTAGATATTTATGGTGATAATTTTGAATTTTTTTTCCACCATACTCATTTACTTGTTTGTAATCAAGGGTCTGCTAAGGACATAGCGGGTTTAAATTATGTGTTCTATGATAGCTACATATTTCCAATTTAAGCATGTTGAAGGTTTGTGGTGATAATTCTAAATTTTTATTTCCACTGCACTCATTCCTTATCTAGAATTCACAATCTCATTAGCATACAATAGATTATAAGTGGATACTCTGTGAGTTTTTATGTAAAGAGCTAGTATGTTAGGTAGTTGGTTGTTTAGTTGCATATCATTGTTATTGCATGTGTCTTGATGTTTCTTAATTTGTACCACTTTATGTTCTAGTTAGTTTAGTTTATTTCTTTTAGCACCCTTTCCTCCACACTTTTAGGAATAGTTAGCTGGGACTACAAGGAAACAGGCTCCTCTAGAGATTGACCACTGTAACTTACACACGTTGATAAGTATTTCAATATTTTTCAAGGTCTATGGATGCACAAACCTTTCCATTAGATAAATTTTCCGATCAACACCCTTCTCTTGGTGCTATATCTTCCTCTTCTAATGACGTTTGAACTTTGTTTGGAGATTGCTCTTCTCTTGGTGCTTCAACTCCCTTATTATGTTGCTTCCTCCTATGCTTTGCTTACTTGATTTTGGACTACACTTAACATTGCTTAGTATTATTCCTATTTGAATCTATTTTCTTGCATGTAAATCAACTTTGCTTTCCTTTTCTAATGGTCTATATTTTCTACAATTTGGTGTAGGTTGAATGGTGATGAAGCTGCATTGGATTTCAACTTGAAATTAAAACTTCACTACATCCTTTATGATATCTTCAATATTGGCTATGGTTCTTACTATGTTGTCCTTAAAGATCATAATACTTTTAAGAACATACTTCATTAATGCTTTAACAAAATACAAACTTGCAGTCCTTTCTTCTAACTTTCTTACTTGCTATTTTTTACCTCACTCATTATCCGTTCTTGACTAAAATGTGTAGCTTTGTTTCTTCTTTTTATGCTATAAAAAATGTTGTCTTTTTGCTTTCTAAAAATTGCATTTATCTCCATAAATTTGCTACTCCATAATTCTATCTACTTTCCTTCCAAAAATTTTAGTCTTCAAATCATTTTTGGGCTTGTCGTTAGATGATGATAATTGTCCCAATACCTTCACTCACAATCTCCATGGCTCTGATACCACAATTATCTTCCTAAATAGGATAACTCATTGAAATATTCAACTAGGATCTATAGATAAATCAAACCAATGTTACTAAAAATGAAACTTGATAACAACAATATATTATAGATAATATCTCATGAAATATAACACAAATGAATACAATATACAAAGATTACATTAATGATACAACTTAGTTATAATACATGGATATTTACCTAAAATATACCATTTTTTCATGACTTTTTAGTTCTCTAACTATTGCTCTCCTCTTTCATCCGAGAGATGCAACCTTTCATATTCCTCTCATAAATACAAAGCCTTCAACTTACCACATATCATGTGACTATTCATACTCTCTTGACACTTTTTACTCTTTCTCATATTGCCACATACATTATATAAAATGTAATCATCTACCAAAGTAATATTGTAAGGGGGACCAAATAATGTAACATCTCCAACAATTCTCAAGATAATTAAAAATCCCTTTTTTCATGAATGAACCAAACATTTTGAAGCACAATGCCACTTCATTTGAGATCATATTCAATATAATCATATTAGTCTTCAATAATTTTATACAACAAAACAAGTGGAAAATATTTTTATAAAAGATCTCAGTCAAGTTAATTTTGAATAATTTAAAAATTTACTATGTATACCAAATAATGTAATACAAGATGGATGTTAGACATATATTACATTATTTTCTTTACAAAGTTATTCGTTAAATATATCCCATTATTTCTTTATTTCAAAAAACAATATGGAATTTAAATGTAATAAAATAAAAAATAATTACAATCATTTGTAAATTGATATGAATAATGTTTCTTGTTATACTATTTTCCAAACATACTCAAGCCCATAATATTGTAATAATTAAATACAATATCAACTTAGGTAACTAATAACCATAAAAGGCATCAAGTTATCATCCTTTAATTTATTAATAATCATATATAACCTCATAAAAATATTATTCTTCCTTGTGATAATTACATACAACTTAATATAAGAATCACAACATTACCTTACTTATCATTATGAATATTGGTCCTAGAAATATATCGCAACCCGTCAAAGTGAGCACTTATAGTCCATTGTAATAATTGCAATAGGATAAAATTAACGCTCCTCATAAGGACTCTTGAATCATATAAGGAATGATATAAATATGCAATTACCATATTAGAAACAAAGGATTTTTTCCTATTCTAATATTATTTGAAAAGAAATATTTATTTAAAGATTAGAAAAACCTTATCTTTTGCATTATTCAAGCCTTGAAATATTCTTGCTTAATAAGTTTCAGAGTATATTATATCATTTGGGTCATGTACATGTACCACCTTTGGTACATAGTTAGAGTAGGAGATTACTTTAGGGGGAAGTTAGCTAATTACTTCAAGTAATGTAATAAATGCACAAGTGTCAATGTGCAAGTTGTAAATGTGTAAGGTGTCCCATTGTACAACTAGGTAGAGTGTTGGCCAAGGAATCTACCTTCCTATATAAAGGACCTCATAGTCAATGGGGTTGAGCGTACATTTCTTATAGCATGCACTAGTAGAGTAGGATTTCTATCTATTGTATTATTTCTATATTTTTGTGAGTTCCATTAATAACATATTTTAGTGTTGTTCCTGAACTTCAATATCTTTATGCATATTATGAATGTTATATCCCATAGCATACTTTATCAAAAGCTAACAGTGGTATCAGAGCACATGGTAGATCAAATAGGAAATAGAGAGAGCCATAGGTCCTACGTTATCTCCAGATAGGAATAGCAAGAGTCATAAGAGATATTGAGAGGAGAGAGAGATAAATATCAATTCTAGAATTTTTAAGATTGCATTTGGCTAGAGTCTTTTCACAGAGTTCTAAAAAACTTGTGAATACCAAGACTCAACATTCATCTCACTAGGGACTAACTCCTTGTTCTAAAAAATAAGAAATTGAAGAAAGTCCAAGAAGAAGATCCCATTGAAGATTGAAGATAGAGAGAATATCAAGGTCCTATTCTAGATTTTAGATATCCATGAAGGAGATCTCATTGCCAACACTTCCATAGTATATGGTTGAAGGAAAGGTCTCAATAAGAAGGCCAAAGAAGCTACGAGATTGAAGACCTTGGATAGGTATTAAGGAGAAAAAAATATAAGACTTGGAGAGCCTTATTGTAGAGCTCATAGAAGATATTAAAATATTTCCTAGAAGAACTCATTAGAAAAATCCACTACCAAGGAGAAGCTCTTGATAGTGAAAAACTTAGGATAATTGCCACCTTCTGGCAACATGCCCAAGAGAGAAAAAATTGGCAAGTATTTTGCCAAATTTCGAAAGAGACCAGTGAAGACCTAAAGATATTCAAAATATTGATAAGAAGATCCTATTTGAAGTTAGAATTCAACAAGAAGGTTGAAAGAGATCGAAGATAGAAGAATCCTACCAAATCCAAGAGATTTGGAGATTGCCTTTCCTAGATAGAAGACACATTTTAGAGATAATATTTTTCTAAGTATACAATAGAAAACCAAAGGCCATTTGTGAAGAGCCGAGCCACAAAACTCTAGTTTTAAGCCAAAAAGTTTGAAATAATATTTTGGTGAAGTAAGAAGCAATTTTGGACAACCAACTAGAAGTTGCAGATTTCATCCATCTCAAGGTAGCATCAAAACACCAAGATCTATAACATCTTCATAAGTCATTAAAGGTAAGCAAATTGGGTGCAATTAGGTTCATTAGTTGAACTTTGTTCTGGTTTATTATCAAGCTCCATTAAGCAACATATTTGGATTAAAGTTGCAAGAAGTGGATTCTTTTTAAAGTCTTCAAGGTAAGTGTAGAAAGGTTCATTTTAAGGTTATTACCTACACATTAAAATAGGATTTGGATATTTTTTGATAGAAAGAAAAATATCATCTACCTATTGTCTATCTAAAAGCTAAGAAGACTACATCCTACAATATTGATTGTAGTACAAATTTCAAATTGCTTTTAAGAGTTTTTTATAATTACTCTTAAAAAAATTTTAGTGATTATTAGTGCATTTTAAATTACTTTGAGAGCTTATTATTGTTATTCTTAAAAGTGCATTGAGTTAGAGATATTATTGATCCTTTGCACTAATCTAGTTGTTCATTAAACTAGCTACTCTCAAAGGATTATTATGTGCATTGATTGTTAATATCAAGGGCATAAAAACCAACTTACTATCAAAGTGTCTAAAGACACTATTTGGTGTACAAAACCTGCAATCTATTGTGGCCTAGAGAAGCCACCAAATAGATTGATATCCGTATAAGGAGTGGAGAAGAAGGCCACCATTGAAATTAGTGAAAGGATCTACAAAATGAGACTTGGAGAGTCTCATATTTAAGGTGCAAATAAAGGAAATTACAAGTTATTATTCTAGCACCAAACTTATCTCCTACTACTACATCAAAGGGAGAAATTAAGTGTCATAAGGACACTCTACATAGCTCTTTATCTTACCTACAAACGTCCACCAGTAACACTACCACAAATGTTTAAAGAGGAGCCGTTCAGAAAGGGCTCAACATCTGCCGTTGGTGCTAGAACATAGAGTCATCCTAAGGCTCAGAATCCAGCTCACTTTGAGGTGTCCATAGACATAACATCCACCACTGAGTAGAACACTCATAGCAGTGTATACCTACAACCAATAGTGGAAGCTCATTATCTAGCGAGGACAACATAACAAGGCCTACATAAAAGTGGACAGCTATCGATTATTTACCAACATAGAAGATAACACTAAGGTGGACAGCTCATTACAGTGAAAGGAAGGAAGATACATCATGGAGGAATTTCCATCTAGAGGAGCGCCATCATCTAAGTGCCCTAGAACTACCATCAAACTGGAGCCAACTATCTACGAAGAGAATGGCATCATCGAAGCGTTGAGGAAAATATACAACAAAGCAACCATTGCCAAGAAGAATATAAGATGTGATATACAATGAATAAAGCTTTACATGCAAACAAAGGAGTTACCACTTGCCACATCGGAAGGGAGCGCATAGGTTTAAGTAACGCCCAAGATTCTAATACCTGCATCGAGTAAATACAAAGGTAGCAAACGGATATTTCAAGCATAGGTTAGCCGTTACCTAAAGGAGGAGATATTCACGCATTTAGAGTTTATTTTGGTTTACACATGAATAAAACATACACGAGGCATCACCAGCAAAAAATCATCCATGTGTTTAAGCACTACTGAAGAAGGTAGAGGTCAAGCTTATTATTTGACCTCACTATGGTGCACTGAATTCAGGAGGAACACTCTAGGTTTTAGAAGCTACGCATAAGTTTGCATTATCATGCACCAAAGGAGCCATTAGAGCTATTCAAATATGTTCCTGAAGAAGACCATAGTAGTCAATAGCATTAAAGGAGGAGGCCATTATAGTCTAAAGAGTACATTGTGAATTCTAAGGTGCATTGTGCTACCATACACACAGTCAAAGGATGAGCACAGTGAAGGCATTCGAAGGTCATAAAAAGCCATAAGAAGATCGTAGGGTTGATATCACTTATCAAAACAAAGAACTTGGCATATTTTTCATAGTGGGACCCGCGTGGCCACCACAGGAGAGAAATTCACAGCCAAAATATCACGTAGTAAAGTAATAATCACATCCTCATTTCACACACAGAGCTCCAATAGTTAGCCACATCAAAGCACAATTGGTTTGAAAGTCTTTCACTACATCAGAAATGAGTTATTATGTGTCCGTTCAACACCATGGAATCCAGATTGAAGGTCACGTACACCGAGGAAGTCTCGTAAGGCAATAATTGCTACATTATGGTGCACCAAATATGCAAGGTAAAAGAAGACCAACGGTCACATTTCATTGATCGTTAAAGACTCTAAAAGCCTACAAACGACATCGTAGATCGCATGCCAGATAAAAAGAAATTTTCAAACTTTTTTACATTGCCTACTAGCATCACATGGTCATAGATGACGTGGTTACCACATGTGAAATACTCAATCGGTAAAGCACTAACTAGTCGTTTATTCAAAGTGGAGATTAATGCCAATCAAACTGCCGCAACATGTCAAAGGTAAATTCACTTTGATTTTAATTAAGGAGAAAAGAAGTTATAAGTCAGAAGTTATTCATTATTACATTGATGAGATTTGATATTTGTAAAATCATGGGTTTTTATTTAGTAACCAAACTTTATTATTGTAAATATTAATCAATTTTTAAAGATCCAATTTAGGGAGTTTTATGGATACTACATCAAACCTCGGAAATTTAGAAATATTAAACTATTGATTATTAAAGACTATAGAAGGAAGTTCATCATTTACTTAAAGGAGTTGAAATTATATATCCAACCATAGAGAATATTAGAATCATACAGGGGGTGTTAGAGTATATTACATCAATTGGTTCATGTAAATGTACCACCTTTGGTACATATTTAGACTAGAAGATCAATTTAGGGGGAAGTTAACTAGTTACTTCAACTAATGTAATAAACACACACATGTCAATATGCAAGTTGTCCTCTTATACAACTAGGTAGAGTGTTGGCCAATGAATTCATCTTTCCATATAAAGGGCCTCATAGTAAGTGATCAGTGGGGCTGAGTGTGCATTGGTTATAGCATGCACTAGTATAGTAGGATTTCTATCTATTGTATCAGTTCCATATTTTTGTGAGTTCAATTAATAGCATATTTCAGTGTTGTTCCTTAACTTCATTATTTTTTTGCATCTTGTGAATGGCTATCTCCCATGGCATACTTTATCAAAAGCTAACATAATTGGATAATTTTAGTAATAAAATATATTTTTTAATATATCCCAAAGAAGCCCCTTTTAAAGGTTAGATAAAATTTATATGTTATGATAGAGGGAGTTAAAACCTTCTTCTAATACCATAAGGAGCTCATTTTGTTCTAAGTTCCAAAGCATATTGATTTAAATATAGAGATTTGTAAATGGTTAGGACAATGTGGGATGACTCCAAGTATAAATTACCCTTCTCACCATACTTAGAAGAATTAGATATTTTGGAAACATAAATTACAAAAAAAATACGGAACCCTAGTCCTTTTCCATCATCCTCATTCTAATTTTTCCATAGGTAAGAAAACCAAAAATATAATTATAAAGAAATGAAATGAAATCCTAAATTTGCATTTGAAAATCCTAAAAATGTATTGTAAGCGAAATTAAGACCTTGACTATTCTAGAAGCATGGTATTTTTGGAATTTGATCAAATTCTCAAACACTATTCATGGAAAAAAGAGCATTGGAGACTTCTCTAAAGATAACAACAATGATTCTGTTAGGGCACATCCAAATTGAGGTGGAATCTTTCACTAGTCTACAACTTGTAGAGTAAGGGTATGAGACCATTATAAGTGAGTCTTTATTTTAGATAAAATATTGACCTGAAATAAAAATGGTGTTGTCTATCATTCCTTTGCTTACATTGATGGGTATGTAGCATTGAGCTTTCCCCTATAAAAATTTCTACTAGTGTACTTGAAAGGGAAACTTTGGAAGGGTTTATAAAATTTAAAAGAATAATTGTATGCTCAAGTGTTTTAAGATATGACCCAGTTGAATACATGTATGCTTTAGAGTTTGGGACATCCTCTAGGTGAATATATGTATTCTTGAGAGTTTTGGGATATGCTCTAACTATATAGATATATGATTAATAGTTTTGATGTGTATAGTTGAATGCATGTATTCTTGAGGATTTTGGTGCATGCCCTAGTTGAACACATGTATGTTTGAGAGCTTTAATATGTACCCTAGTTTAATGCATGTATCCTTGAGGATTATAAAATGCAATATTGTAAAATATTATTGTTATAAAAATAAATCATCCTCTATACACTAAAATAACAAATCATCTACTGATAAATAATTATCCATAATAGTAGTCTACACAATGAGATAAGGATAAATAATACTCTTAAGGTAGTGTAATAAAAAAATACTCCTTAAGGAATACCTAAGAATACCTGATATTAATGATGATCCTCATAATGAAAATATACCTTAGCTAATGCAACTTAGGTGAGGGTATAAACCTAGCCCTACCAAAATCATAAACCCTTATCCAATGTATTATTACAATTTAATATTATAATTAAATCAACCTTAGTTTATGTGTGGCCCATGCCAAATATCCATGATACTCATATACAATATAATATTATATCCTCATATACCTATCCTAATGTACTATAAAATTCCACCATCACAATGTTTTATTCCTTAAAATTATTAGAATAAGTGAATATTCTCTTAAGTTTCACTAGGATACACACTTGAGTTTCCACTCCTCCATGTGTCAGGAGAACTCTTAGTGGTGTCTTCATCAGGTTTGATGAGTTGTTGTAATCCAATGGCTCTCAATGATCAACTCTACTATTTATACAGAGTTGATCCTAGAGATAAATCAATCAGTTCCACTATTCTCTTCATATTTTGTGTAATACTTTGCATATCTATTATTGTGAAATTTTAACATGGTACCAGAGAAGGATATATTTTGTTAGTATTCTCTCTTGAATGTTCTAGGATATGATTCATTTAATTTGGATAATTTTTTTTTGGCTATCTAACTTCAAAGTTTGCATTAGTCTCCTTTTATCCATTGTTATTTTTTTACTCTTTCAACATATTTATTTTTATATATGTTGCATATTCTTTCATATCTATATTGAATTCGTGCTTGAAGAAAATTTTTAAGAAAATATAGCTATTTCCTTTCTTTAAAACACGTGGTTTACCCTATGTGATGGCACTTTTCTCATCCTTTTTTTTCAAAGGAAAATAGCCTTTTTTATTTTTTTTATTTATTTATTTCTCAATGTATTCATGTTATTCTAACACTTAGAGGCCCACATTTCTAGTTTTATCCTTTTTTTCCACTTAAACTTATAGCAAAAGTATAGGATTAACTCCAAGTGTTATCTTAGGGATTTTTTTTTGAGTTTCTTTTATTCACTCATGGAGGAAATAAAATCCCTCACTCATTATTATTAAACTCAAAGATCTCTAGCACTCTTTACGTTGGACCTCAAATTTATTTG
Source organism: Wollemia nobilis (assembly GCA_028583015.1). Taxonomy (NCBI): domain Eukaryota; kingdom Viridiplantae; phylum Streptophyta; class Pinopsida; order Araucariales; family Araucariaceae; genus Wollemia; species Wollemia nobilis. The sequence continues at coordinate 7,994,868 of JAQPPZ010003246.1, read as the reverse complement.
GCGCTCTATATTATTATTAAATTCATAATATCGATGTTAGAGAGGGCCTAGCACTCTCGTTTGCACTATTATTAATTAAAGTTGAGTTACGAATTTGTGGTGGATTAATAAGAGTTCTTGGTTCCATTACTACTTGTACCTCTAACAATCTCTCTAGTGCACTCAAAATTGAATTTAGACATCTCCCATTTACCCGTTTGGTTTGTTGTTCCTCTCGGAGTCATTTTCCACTGGTGCTCTCTCTCTCTCTCAGTCAATATTTATATCAATCTCCCTACAATTCATTTCAAAATATTATTTTTTTTCTAAAGTGAATGTGAAATTGTGCTCCTTAATTTTAGTCATATTGTGCAAGTTTGATCTTCATCCAGGAAGCACTCTAACTTCTGCCCATACGATGCTTTAAGAAGAGGCATCTCATTTTAACGTATTTTGGAGGTCTGTCGGTTTTAACACAGACAGTGACACATTTATTTGAAATATTTCACTACTTTCATACGATTTCCAAAACATTTTATTTCTTTTGAAAATGCTTATTGAAAATTGTTTTAATTTCATCATTTTTTTATTTTATCTAACAATTTCTGTAGCATTGTGTTTAGAGAGCTAGGGCTATTTTATCTAATTATTTCTATAACGTTATGTATTTTGAGTTCTAAGGATTGATCCTTATCTCTTTTGCCAATGTAACACCATAGTGACCTCTTTCTCGGTGGTTTCCTCTCTCTGCGTTCTCTGGTTTCGCTTTTCACCACTTATTGTTTCAGGCCAAAAGTTTGTAAATTTTTATTTTCACATTTCATTTTGTTAGCATTCGATTCCTCGAATCATTGTGTTTCGAAGTTCCTTTATCTACGTTTTTTGGAAGACCTCAAATTAATTATTGTGGCTCTCCACAAAAATGGTAGATGACACATATTGTAAATTTTTAATAAAAGTTTTTTTTGGAAATGGGGTGAGTGCATTTTTTGCACTCAATTGGTCCATCATTTAAGGGGGTGTGTGCTTTATTTTTTCTATATTCATATATGCCTTTTCTTTATTTCAAGTAAATTTATATATTTTTTAAAATGTTAATTTAAATTTCATAGATAAAATCACATTAAAACCATAAAATTGCTTTATACAAAATGGGGGGGCTATATTTAAATTATTGCTATCTTTGTCTTTTAGTTGATTTAATATACACTTTAAAATTTCTCAACTTTACTATTAAATTCAAAATATTTAAGAGGCTCATCTATTTTATACAAACTATAGACACCAAATTACAGCCACTAATCCTCCATCCTAACCATTCCACCACCCACTTGTCCACCATACACCTTTCCCACCAATTATTTGGCCCAATTCCACCTTTCCCAACCCTTTCCCCCCTCAAAAGGCCCACTTTAGCCCTTCCCGCCTTCAAAAGGCCCATTTTAGCCCTTTCCCGCCATTTCCTAGCCTAATTGGGATTATTTTAATATTATTTTATATTATTTAATATTTAATATAATATTTTATATTATATTATAATATATTTATTATAAAATATATATTTATAAACTCAATTAACCACAACCGTCCGATCCATTCTAATCTCCACCGTCCATATTCATTAATCCATGTCACATTCAAAAAGTAATCTCAACCTTAGGATCTAATTTAATCTTAGCCACACGATCAAAAGTGTAAGGCTAAAACCCTAAGAAAACCCTAGGTTGGATTATAAATAAGGGCATTTGCAAATGCCCAAACCCTGGAACCTTGAGATTAGAAATTGCACCCTAGAGGAATCATTGGTGAAGCCCTAGCGAAGCTAAAAGAGATAGATTTTGAATATCTAAAGCCCTAGCTCATCGATAAGACTTTTGCTGTTCCAGCCATCCCCCATTCATCCTCCCTCATCGTCATAGCCCCCATCCATCCATCGCATTCATCGCCACCCCCTAGATCTGCTTCTATAGATTCTGCCCTAACCCACAGGCGCCCTCCAGAGCTTGTGAGGCTCGTTGTAGAGCCTATGAAGTGCTCACCAGAGCCTATTGTATTCTGCAGGTGCTCTCCAGAGCCTATTGTATCTTTTAGGTGCACACTAGAGCCTACGAAGCTCATGTTCGAGCCTACTGCAACCACAGAACATGAACCAAAGCCTCATCGCACCATGCCATCTATGCAACAACAATGAAAAATGAAAGCAAGGTATATCTCTATTGTGTTTTAATATCTTATCCATAATTTGTTGATTTTGCATACCTTTTGACTCCATTTTTAACTAGGGTTTTATTGATGTCTGAGGGCCTCACACTGTGGAGCCCTCATAGGTATTACTAACCCCTTTTCTCTATTTTTATGTATGCAGATCTACAAGTTCTACACATTGTTGAACGATTGTTGAAGCTGGAGTGGCCCCACACTAGATACTCAAAGCCCACTCAACCTATTGGAAGCAAGGACACACCAAATCTGAAGACACTTTATTGTTATTGCTAGGGTTTCGGAGAACCCTAGTGCCATTGTAAATCATTGTATCAAATACTCACATTGAGTACTGATTGTAACAAAGGAGTTCATTGGCTCCCCCCATTTTATTGAATACATCCATTTGTGCAATCTTTGTATTTCCTTGTGTTATTTGATTTCCTTATTGTTATTTAAGTGTCGTGTTCTTGTCTTCACAAATGGCGATCACGGTGGGACCCCACAAGGGTTTCATTATTTAATAGATCTACCTTGCTAACTTAATTTTATTTCTGTTTGTTGCAGGATTTTCAAAGAGATCATCGAGTTCATCGCTAGGGTTTCTAAAGCAGTCTACAACATTTTTAGAGATTACGCAAGCATTCGGGAGCATCCACGGAGCATTCGAAAGCATCTGTAGACAAATACAGACACTCCCCCATGCCTATCAGGTGCTCAGCCATGCCTGATAGTTATTTGGAGCAGAGCTAAGGCTTCCAAGTAAGTTTCATAACCCTAGGTTGCCATTTAGCGATTTACGTATTCTATTTTCTGTTGCTATTTTTTGTTGTTTCTGGGTTTAACACTAAGTAATCTGGGAAAGAATCGGTAGCAAGTTGCATCTAGGGTTTGTGTGTGTTTCATTATATCAAATTCATTTCTTGTCCTAAAATTTGTAGATCTAGGTGATTGTTTGCATTTTTGAGTGCATATGAAACAGAAAAGCATCCTAGATTTTGCATTTTAGGGTTAAAGATCACTTTAATTTTGCATATCTAAATAGGAACAACATCTTGACGCATAAAGTAATCCTGCCCTAGGCTGGCCCCTTTGGCAGAGAGGTGGACGAACCCTCCGGTTGCTCTTGTGATTTTAATCATTTGTAGGCAGGGGGTTTTGAGTGGTGTACTCCACTCTCTTTAGGTGAAATTTACGTCTTTGTGTTGGCTTCTGATTTAGATTAGTGAAGTTAGTAATCTTTAATATTGTTTGCACACCATAGAGAATGAGAAATATAATAAAATAAATCACACACACTTGCACGATTCACATTTTTAATAGTAGTGGCTGGATTTCATCACCAACCATTGCTTGAGATTTGGTGACGGTGGCCGTGATTTCCATCCACCAATATCTGCCCTAGAAACCATAGGACTACCCCCGAGCAAACTTGTTGGAGGTCATTACCAACAAGAATCTCGTTGCCCTGGCCAACCTTAGTTTTTACCTTTGTTTTTCATTAAACAAGATTAAGTTACATCAAAACACACAAGCCAACAATTCTAAAAGGAACTTCACATTAATGAAAGAAAATAATTAATGAACAAGGTAAGCCACACAAGGTAAAACCTAGGATTGGTTGTTTTCTTTGCTTTAAATTTTGGAAAAGTTGTTAATTTGTGTGATTTAGATAAGCTTTGAATCTTTGGTTTAACTACTTTATGGTGCTAACACGACAACAAAAGAAAATAATAAACCAAAGTAGTTTAATGGAAAATAGTTCCCATGAGCCCGCTACTTCGGTAGCCCCATCCAATATGGTTCAGACTACTTTGTCTGGATCATCCCATCCACCCCACTCTCAAGTAGAGACACATTCACACAATGTGGAGACAACCACCACCTACATAGACATGGATAGAGTGCAGGCCCTTTACAAGGCTTCTAACTATGTCTTAGAGCCCCTTAGCCAAGAGGGTTTTGAAGAATCCGAATTGGCTACCACCTACCTTGCCCAAGGATATCCTAATTCGAGTTATGAATATGGTATGCCTTCCTCCACGAGCCAACCACCACAAATCCCAAGTGTTCCAAACACTTATCTCACATCCACCTATACCAACCCCTTGTATGAGGAGTATGTCAATGCTGCCTCACAAGTCCCTAGCCTCCAAGTTGTAACATCAAATGCAACTTGCACCATACCCATGTCCTCTCATCCATTATCATCCACACCTCCATCATCTCACTTAGCCAACATGACCATATCATCCACACCTCCATCATCTCACTTATGACATATATAATCATCTCACTTAGCCAACATGACCATGACTAATCATCCATCATCATCAACTCATCCATCATCTCATCCAACCACAACCCCATCATTCGACACATGGTCAAATCAGGAACTTACGGATACATTAGGGCTCATCAACAGATTGCTTTCACAATGAACAAAAGGAAAATAGTCAGCTTACATAGACCCTATGACCCAAGGAGTTCCAAATCAACCTCCGCTCACCAATCAAAATTCAGCATGGGTCCCTCAATCTTCCATAGTGTCCATCCCCAATCCACCACCACTCCACACATCCACCATACCAATCAACATTGCCACTAACCAACAACACAATCCATTTCTCCATCATCATCTTCATCAATCATCCCCATATTTCAACCATCAATATTCTCCACATACCCAACCCAATCCATTCCACAACACCATGTTGGTCACACCCCAACATCTACCATCCAGCCCATCAACCAACCATCACATAATCCAAGGTCCTCATATTCCAGTAGAAGATCTTAGATTCTAGGCAATGCAAAAGCAAATCGATTAGTTGATGCAAAACTCACTAGGGATAACGAGCCAAAAGCTCACATTAAGCCAACTGATCCATCAACCAATCCATCCTTCGGTACCATCACCACCATATCCGACAGATTTTACGATACCAAAATTTGACAAGTTTAGGGGAACCGAGGATCCTAAGGAGCATGTGAGTTCATTTGTCCACGTATGTTTTTGGATTAGCGATGATAATGCTCTTATGCTCCGAACATTTCCTCAAACATTAGGGGGAGATGCCATTGAATGGTACAATCAATTGCCCACACATAGTATTTATACTTTTGATCAATTGATAGATCTATTCTTGGAATGCTTCACCCTTAATATTAAAAAGAAGGTGTCCTTATCGGATATATATTATTTGAAACAATGGGATGAGGAACCTATCTATGATTTTGGAAACCGTTGGAGGGCAGTTATAACAAAGTTGCCATTCTCCCTCCCAATGGAAGAAATTATCAAACTTTTTACCAAGAGTTGCTTAAAACCCATCTCTTGGATGCTTCAGCTCAATACTTATAGAACATTTGAGGAGGCTTTAGCACAGGCTAGTGTCATTGAGGAGATAAAAATCCAAGAGGGTGTCATTAAGCCTAAGAAGAAAGAATGGCAAAATAGGGGCCAATACCAAAATAATCAATCTGGCCAAACCAAATCCACACAAGCCTCAATGGCTAACACAGCTAATCAAGTCAATCAAGTGGTCATGAGCCAGCCCGTAATGGCTCAAAAACCAGTGCAACAACAAATTTCCTATCATGCGGTCCCATCAGTAACCCAAGCACCAATGGTACAAAACACAACGCCAACTGTGGAACAACCTACCCATCGCCAATTCAATCGACCCCAACGTCAATACACTCCCTTAGCGGAATCATATTCATCCATATTTCGAAGGTTGTATGAGACCAACAAATTAGCCTTGCCAGACATTAGGCCCGATGATCCCACCAAAAGACCTAAAAGTTATAGAGAGCACTTGTTTTGCCCATACCATCGACAAAATGGGCATGATATCAATTCCTGCCATGTGTTCAAAAACATAGTGCAAGACCTCATAGACTTAGGGGCCATTAACGTGGATAACCCCTTAGCTCCACAAAATCAAAATTTGGGCATATATCAGACACCTCTACCTAACCATGGGGAGGTCCAACATAATATAGGAGGTAACAATCAACAACCACCTCCTAATCAAGTAAATCATGTCCAACAATACCAAAACTTTGTAGGAGCAGTCCATGTGGTCACTAGAGGGCAAAGGAAAAATCAAAAAAATCCTCAACAACCTTCAAACCCACCTCCCATCCAAACATCACCAAATCCATCTCCACAAATCAATCTATCCAACCCATCTAATCCACCCATCCTTCATCCAATAAGGCCAATGATAACCTTAACCAGTCGGTTAACCACTAGTTTGAAAATGGCATCAACCAAGCTTTCTGTATATGAGCTTATCCAAAAATCCCCTAGGCATAGAGAAGCTTTAATGGAAATACTCAAGTCAATTGAGTTAGAATCCCAAGACTCTAATGCCTTCAACAACTTTGTAGGGAGTGTTAGAACATGCATGGAGCCATCAATTACCTTCTATGACTTTGAGGTAAAATCAATGAGTTCAGAATCAGTAGACCCTCCATTGCACATAATGGCATTAATAGATAGAAAGCCATTCAAAAGAGTATTAATTGATACCGGCTCATCAATCAATATCATTACTACCACTGCCCTTATCCACCTCAAATTACCTCCATCCCACATTTCCAAATCATCATTCACCCTCAAAGCATTTAACGATGCTTTGTGTACCACAGTTGGCATTGTTGTTTTACCTATAGAAGTAGGGGCCAGAACGTTGCACACCATGTTTCACATCTTGGAAGGAGCCATGGCGTATAATATACTCCTTGGTAGACCTTGGATGAGGGAAATGAAATGTGTTCCTTCAATTCTCCACCAATGCTTGAAATATGTTCATGATGGACAAGTCCATTGCATCCCCGTGGATGTCGAACCTTTTAAGTATTGTAATTTCATTTCAAATCCTTATGAATCCATGTTACCTTCCACCCATTTATTCTTGGTGCCATCATCAAATCCATCCACATCATATCTCAATCCACCTTCTTCTAATCCATCTCCATCTTCTTCTAAGGCTCCCATCATAGAGGAGCTACCCATCACATCACCTCCTCAAACATCCATTTCTTCTTGTACATGTGGTCACAGTCAGTCTACTATTAGCACATCGTACATCACATCTACCCCTTCTTCTACAACCACTTCTTCTATTTCATCATTATCCCATCCTCCATCTTCTAATTCCACACCGCCATCCAATCCCACTCCATCAGCCGATGTGTCACAAGTCAAACTCTCATATTGTGACATATTTAACTCGCCACCATCCACAACCAATCCAGAGCCACCTGAGCCTTCACCATCCACCTCATCAACCCAAGTCAAAGTCCACATCACTAATCCGAGCATTGGTGAGTACGTGGTCCAAGACGTCACCATTACACCCCTAGCCATTCCCACAGCTAAGGATTTTGGACGTCCCCAAGACCGTTCTTTATCCATAGGCGTTGTTTACGACATGAGTGCCACTCCAAACAACATTAACTTTGTTTATGGAGGGTTGGATTGCTCAACTAGGGCAAACCCACCCGAAGAACCACATGAGCCTAGGCGTGCCAACATACCTAACATAGAGGAGTTTCCAGCTCGATACTTTAATATGTTCCATTGGCAAGGTCAAGGTCTAGGTTCCCATGAGCAAGGGATGCATGATATCTTAGAGGTCCCATATAGAGGTGCCCATGATCATTCCGGTTTAGGCTATACCCCATTGTCTTCCATCACTTCTCTAGAGCAAGCCTTTAAAAATCTTAGACTCAATGATGAAGATCACCCCATCCACCCATTACCCTCAACATCTTCTCTTGAACAAGCCCTTCAAGAACTTTGCATGGACGAAGTAGATGAAGATGATCCCATCAACTTCACCTATCCTGTCTTTGATTCCGACGATGAAAGTTATGAAGAATTTGAGGTCATGTCAAATGCTTCTGACGATTCTAAAGAGGAGTCACAACCCATTGTCCCCATCACCCAACAGGAAGAGTTTTACCTCCGAATGTTCCCCATCCATCATCCCATATTCCACTTGCTTCTTCCACAAGAACAAGATGATCCACCTAGTAATCTACCTTGAGCCACCCACATAAGCCAAGAATTGTAACATATGTACATATTTCAAAAAAAAAATCAAAATCAACAAAACAACAAAAAAAAACAATGCATTTTGCTCATATTAATGCCATGTTTATTATAGGGATAACACAACTCGACATCGGTTTAGCTCCATCCATTCATCCATCCAAGACACCCTCCCTTCCACTAGGTCAATATGAATCCTATTGACTTATTTACCCCACTCCGTAATCCATACGATCTGGCTAGGCCAATTCCAATTGACATTAGCCTTATTGACTTGGACCAGATTTCCTCCACACCCTCCTCTTCGGAGTTTGCCCTATCCGAGGAATTGCTAAAGGCTTCGGCCCACTACATTCCTCCTTCATCGCCACCTTCACCTCTATCACTTTCTACCAATGGTCTCAAGGTCTTTCAAGTAGAGTTAGGTAATGATAAGCAAGAAGAATTAGATGACACCCTAGACTATCCCGACTAGCTCTCAGGCCTAGTACCCATTCGTAAGCTTAATGGAGCAATACGCATTTGTATTGATTTTTGAGACTGGTCTTAGCTCTTCCTTGTCTGGGGGTCCTCTTCTATGCATGACTATATATATGTATATATACATGGCTTAAAAAATAAAAAAAAATCATTCACATAGGCATTCCCACATTGCATACATTCCATTTACATTTAGGCATTTGACATGCATTTTTACTTTTTGCATTCATGCATTGTTGCATTCGCATACATTAAATCATACATATTCCATTGCACTATACAACTTCCATTTGCATATCACCACTCCATTGCATTAGGCATATACATTTGCATCCATCCCATCCTATGTTCAATGATCTGCATAGTAATGATGATATGGCCATAAACAAAAAGTCAAGTTATAAAATTGGGGGTACCTAGTTTGAAACAATCATGCAACTTTGGCAAAATACATAAGCAAACAATACCATATGACAAAATCACAAAGCTCAGGTTTTCAATCACTCAGCCATTTCTAGTGTAACAAGCAACCTCCAAATGGATGTCTGATTTTCTTTAGGACCAAAACACACTTTACATACTAATAAAGTCTTGAGCATTGCCGATTGATTTCGAATACAATCCTGAACCAACCACATTTCTCACATCTTAAGAACATTATGAGATAGGGGGGCTAGTACCATCCTTGGGTAGTACCTCGAGGGAAAAATGGAGATATCCCTCACTTGTCCCATCATGCAACATAGTCCAAAGCAAAAATAGTGGTTTTCACCACTACCAAAATTCCTCCAAACATAAACATAAAAACATAGAGTAGTAAGGATAGGGTCAAAATTCTCATCACACTTCGGTTGAGAATCCAATTCCCCAAAGCTCTATACAAAATCAACAAATTCAACACCTACACCCTTGATCCCTAAAATTTGTAAGGATCGTACTATGTTTCCCTCAAAAAGTCATGTAGTCATCCCCAAGGCCCAAAATATCAATCCCATTCGACTATGGAGTGAATCTCCATCGGGGCTATAGATGCTTGACTGGCAGTGGAGTAAGCTCATGCGAGGCGACATGTCTCTCCTCCAAAAAGGGAGACCTCTGAACGCACATAAGGACAGGCTAGTCTCAGGTCATCTCCATAATAGGTCATGCCTCACTTACTCATAATGGGTTAATGAATATCACGTGCACACACATTGGTGCTTGATTGGATAGGGTCATTGTCATACTCAAGACTTGGTAATTGAACCTCACTCGCACACACATTTGGTCCTAAAGAAAGTTAGACAACCTTAGTGAGTTTGGTTGATGACACTAGTATGTTTGAGTCTTTGAAAACCTTTCAGTCTTTCATATCAACATCCATATCTTCTTCCATATCAACATCCATATCTTCTTCCATGTCTTCATTAAAATTCAAGTGGCACAAACGCCAACAAATTTGGTACCCCCGATTGCCAAACAATGGACAACAAAAATGGCCAATAAAATTTTTGAACTATAAAAAGATCATTCGAACACTATGCATTCCTTTCATATAGTTCACATTCATTATACATTTACTGGCATTAATCATCCATAACACATGTCATTTAGCTTGCATTAATCATCCATATAAGCATTATGCATACACATCATGATTAGCCTACATTAAGCATACATAAAACATTCAACACAAATTGCATAAAACATAAAAGCATTCACACAAAAGATAACACAAATATATAAAAGGCCATGTATATATATATATAAAATCGCATATACAATGAATGCCAAAGAGGCTACAAGGGAGCACCAAGGCTCATATACAAAATAGTGCATCTAAGCACTAAGCTAATGTCCATGAGAGGACCCCTGAGACCTAGTAGGAGCCCTCGGCCTAGTACTCTACCTAGACTCAGTATGCCTAGATGGCTCAGCCATAGAAGAAGAAGGAGGATCCGACAATGTAATATGGTTTTGCATACACACATCCTCCAAGGAATGTGCATATGCCTCACTAGCCCAAAGATGTCGTAAGTCCATCTGATGTCGATGCTCCTTCACCAACATCTCTACTTGAAGCCATGTGATCGTAGCCTGATCACTAGCCACAGCTACCACCCGCTCCGCCTCTATCCGAGCTATAGTAGCCTGTGACTCCCTATGAGTCTCGAGCATAACCTCACACTCCTCGCAAAGCTACTCCAACTCCACCCACAACCTAGCCACCTCAGAGATCTCATCCATCCCCTCATCATCATCCTCCCTCTCCTCCTCGGCCAACCCCATATCCAGAGCCTACTGAGCCGATCCCCTCGATCATCTCTGACCCACCAATCATTGAGCCCTCATCCTCTTTGGAGTCACCCCCGACCCCATAGCTACTATCTCATCACCCACCATCTTTGGTACCCATACTGGTTGGGCACCAAACCACTCCACATACTCTAGAGTCACCCCGACATCATCTACATCGAGGATCTCCATCTCCTCATCATCCTCAATCACCACTCGCCATGGCTCCGCACATGGCAACATCCCCTCATCTCATCGATGTCGATACAACACCGGCTCATCTGGCACACCCTGAGGCAAGCCAAATTGCCTCAACACCCATGAGTACTGGAAGTACTCCACCTCCTCATCCCTCCGCCCAACCAACCATCGAGCCTACCTCACCCGACATAGCTACTCCCCATCACCATCCCATCGGGCTCCTCGCCATGGCCTCCATACCACATCAGCTCACGTCAACCCCGACCACATATCTCGGTACCACTGACCAGTGTGCACCTCCTGACTCGGTTGAACCTCCTCCGCCACCGCCCATCGCCTAGCATAAGGCTCCCCCATCTGCCATGACTCACATGGCAACCCCTCGGGCCGAGCTACCACAAAGTGCTCCCACGCCCAACACTAAAGGAGGAAGCTACACCCAATCCCCTTCCTCTCCCTCCGAATCACCTCATACAACTCCCAGTACAACTGTACCAATAAGGCAGGTGCCCATGCATACTCCTGGGGATCCCTCAATAGATCACCCACCAACCCCAATAGGTTCCATGGGAACCTACAACCAGTGCTATTGGGTAACACTATGTTCGCTAACATGAACATGATCAAGGCTGGGAGTGCATCCAACTCCTTTGCCTTGTACATGCTCAGATAGCATATACCCCCATCTCCCATCCGGGCCTCCCACCACCGATCCCCGAACATCCTCTCCATCTCAGCCTTCTTGTCCCGGCCAACCACCACCTTTTCCCCTTCTACCGACACCTTGAGAATGTGGTATACATCCTCAAGTGTAATGGTAGCCTCCCCAATCGGCAGCTGGAACGTCCCCCTATCCGGGTCCCATCTCTCTATCAAAGCCGAGAGATACCCCTCATTGGCCCTCACCACATCTAGCCTCACCATGCCCTCCAGGCCCACCTTCCCCAACAACTCCTAGTCATCAATCATCAGCTTCTTCCTCATCCCAAGAATGAGAGGAGAAAATCGATGTCGAGGCTCTATGTCCCTCAACTACAACAACAAACAATTTCATTAATACCATTGAAAAAATAAAAAATAAAATAATAATAAATGCACAAGTGACAAAAGTGTTTTTAAACATTACCAAGGCAAATGGTGCCTCAGCTCTGCCAACCGCATTCAATCCCTCTGTTGCCATAGCTTTCGTGCAGTTTTTGACTTACCTCACTAAGCTCTCAAAGTCACTCCACCCCTCAGACGTAGCTTCTCAAAGTCCCAAATGCAAGAATGAGCCTCAAGATTCACTCAAAAATCTATTTATAGCTTTCCCTAGCGCATTCAGGTGTAGGCCTGTACCTGTAGTTAGCAAGCACACCTAGGTTCCTATAGGAGCACCCAAGCGCACTAGCGCGCCTATGAGACACCACAGGCGTAGCCGTGCGCCTAGCGACAAAATGGCACAAAGACAAAATCAATAAAAATAGTAGCATACCTCCTCCAAATTTCACCAAATTTCATCCACACATCATGCACATCATAAAATCAGGTTTTGTGAAAACAAAAATCATTTTGCATGCATAATTTTCAAGAACGAATCAAATCTTCAAAATCCATAAATCAAGGCACAAAAGGCAGCAAAACAATCCAAATTTTCACAAAACTCACATCTGATCATTCTACATCATATTCTGCATCATCTCACACAATTTCGCAAAAATTGGAGTTCATTCGATCAATAAATCGCTCAGTTATGTGCAAAATGAACAACTCAAAGAAGCACAAGCTACAAATCATACATCAACTAACACCACATTTTGTGAAAGCGTAACCACCATCCATCAAGCATTCTTCCATCAACATATTTCATTTTCATCAATCATCTCATCCACAATCTGTCCAATATTCAAGCGAACCTCGTATCTAGTAGGTTATTCTATAAACTTGGCGATTGCAGCGATATCAATCCATGCAAATTTGGTAAGATGAATAATCTACAATAAGGACACTTGACCATGATCAAATTCAATTATCTCATCATCAAAGATCACAATCATATTTGGCACCTCAAATTTGGAATACAACCTTGCCAAGAACAATTTGCTAAAAGGCAGTCATTGATGTCCTCTTCCATGGGGCATGAAAACATGGATAACCAAAATCTCAAACACTCATTCACTTGACAACAGTCATAATACAAGACACCAGTAAGCTTGATTGGTTCCATCATGGAATTGGCAAAGAAATTTCCATAGTCAATACCCAACCCCTGTATTGACTTAGTCAGCCTGCATCTTCATATCTTGCATACTCAATGATGCCATTACGACAACTTATTCAACAACATCGAATCAACCCAAAGTATGGGGCAACCACATTACATTATGATTCTCCCATGACGGGATACATCTCACATGATCATAAACATCTACACTAGACAAATCCCCCTCTCAACCATTGGGGCAAAAATGGTATAACATTTTACATCATTCATATCATCCACATTTTGCATGGTCTTATACACCAACCCCTTTTCCACCGTTGGGGCAAAAATGGTATCACATCTGCATTTCACATCATTCATTCATCAATTGCACAAATCCACCACATCATTCATTATTTGCACAAAATTTTCAATTGGCTTGTGAGATACATTCGTAACTCATTCGCCAATTGAGGGGGTAAGCTACAAAATTCCAAAAAATTCTTTATTCTTTTGTCTTCAACATCAGTGTTCAAATCCAACGATAGAGAGAAGTTGCTTCTGTGCCCATAGCCCAAGCAGGTGTCTCGTATTTTTGCACCATATTGTGTTTCATGCAACATGGTACAAAAAGGGGCATCTGTAGACACCAAATTATAGCCACTAATCCTCCATCCTAACCATTCCACCACCCACTTGTCCACCATACACCTTTCCCACCAATTATTTGGCCCAATTCCACCTTTCTCAAAAGGCCCACTTTAGCCCTTCCCGCCTTCAAAAGGCCCATTTTAGCCCTTTCCCACCATTTCCTAGCCTAATTGGGATTATTTTAATATTATTTTAATATTTAATATAATATTTTATATTATATTATAATATATTTATTATAAAATATATATTTATAAACTCAATTAACCACAACCGTCCGATCCATTCTAATCTCCACCATCCATATTCATTAATCCATGTCACATTCAAAAAGTAATCTCAACCTTAGGATCTAATTTAATCTTAGCCACACGATCAAAAGTGTAAGGCTAAAACCCTAAGAAAACCCTAGGTTGGATTATAAATAAGGGCATTTGCAAATGCTCAAACCCTGGAACCTTGAGATTAGAAATTGCACCCTCGAGGAATCATTGGTGAAGCCCTAAGGAAGCTGAGAGAGATAGAGTTTGAAGATCTAAAGCCCTAGCTAAGCGATAAGACTTCTGTTGTTCCAGCCATCCCCCATTCATCCTCCCTCATCGTCGTAGCCCCCATCCATCCATCGCATTCGTCGCCACCCCCTAGATCTACTTCTGCAGATTCTGCCCTAACCTATAGGTGCCCTCCAGAGCTTGCGAGGCTCACTGCAGAGCTTGTAAAGCGCTCACTAGAGCCTATTATATTCTGTAGGTGCTCTCTAGAGCCTGTTGTATCCCGTAGGTGCACACTAGAGCCTACGAAGCTCACATTCGAGCCTGTTGTAACCACAAAACATGAATCAGAGCCTACTGCATCATGCCATCTACTATCAAACTGCAACAATGAAGTGAAAAAACATCACAAGCAAGGTATATCATTTATTGGTTTTATTTTATTACATGATTTGTAGATTTTGCATACTTTTTGATCTTCATTGTTAATTAGTGTTTATTGATGTCTGAGGGTCTCACACTGTGGAGCCCTCATAGGTATTATTAACCCCTTTCTCTATTTTTGTGTATGCAGATCTACAGATTCTACACATTGTTGAATGGTTGTTGAAGCTGGAGTGGCCCCACCATAGGATATCCAAAGCCCACTTAACCTATTGGAAGCAAGGATACATCAATCTGAAGGCACTTCATTGTTATAGCTAGGGTTTTAGAGAACCCTAGCGCCATTGTAAATCATTGTATCAAATACTCACATTGAGGACAGATTGTAACAAAGGAGTTCATTGGCTCCCCCCATTTTATTGAATATATCCATTTGTGCAATCTTTGTGTTTCATTGTGTTATTTGATTTATCTTATTTTATTTAAGTGTCGTGTTCTTGTCTTCAAAAAATTTCCCTTTGGAAATTATAAATTATATTTGTTCATTATAACCTTGTTTATTTCATAGATAAGATTATTTTTTAAAATAAAATTTTGTTTCTCCCATCATTTCCTTTTAAGTGTTTTTTAAAAAATCATTAATTTAAATTTACAAGATTTCAAAATAATTCCTTCTTTTTTCAAATATCTTTTGCCTACGTTCCATGTATCAGTACCTATAAAAACTTATAGTTTCCCTCTCGTAAGGGTGAGTTTTTTGAGGCAAATGGTATAAAGGCTTGGTAAATATTTTTCTATAATCTGTTTCTTTGGGTATCTCTCTAACTTAGAGTTTCCCTCTCGTAAGGGCAATTTTTTGAGAAAACACCAAATAAACTGATTGTTTCCTGCATATCAAGCCAACACCCTTCCAAAGTAATCTCTCTACTTATAGTATCCCTCAAGAAAGTGTGGGTATTGTGAATAATAAAAGGATTTAGCTCTCTCAAAGCAAAAAATATTAAAAACTCATTATACTTATAGTTTCCCTCTCGTTAGGGTGGGTATTTTGAGTAATATATATTGAAAAGCTTCATATTTATTCTTTCTTCCATTTGCATTAAAAATAATAATTGAAGTTCTATGGGGGGATATATTGGTTAATTATAAAACTTCAAATCCTTTTAAAAATATGAATTCAATTGAACCTCTCACCCCTCATAAGTTTCACACTTGGAAACCTAAAATTTTAAATCTCATCTTTCAAAAAGGTCTTACTCATTTGTTAGAAGAAAAGTAACCAAAATTTGATAAAGAATATGAAATATTTGTTCATAAAGAAAAAATGCATGAAACTATGGGTATTATTAGCTCTAATGTTCATGAAAGTTTATGGTTTCATATTACAGATTGCAAAACACCTTATGAAAGTTGGGAGAAATTGAAGACTCTATTTGGGAAAGTAGATCAGATGAGATCAATGCAATTAGAAGCCAAACTCACATCTCTATCTTCTAAAGATTTTAGTAGTATTTTTGACTTCCTCACTAAGTTCAAAGAAGTCCTCACTCAATACAAAAGGAAGTGGGAAGACTAATACAGAAGAAGAATACATTTATCTAATCATTTCTAGGCTAAATGGTGTTTTTCAAATTTTTGCAACCACCTTCATATCTACTAAATATGCTCTTGGTGCAACCTTTAAAATGCCCTCTTTAGAAGAATTTTGTGATAGATTAAATATGGAAGAAACCAAACTTGCTAGATATGAAATCTCTTCTTCTTCTTCAAAATCCTTAGTAGCCTCCACCTCCTCTAAAGAAAAATTCAAAAAGAAGGAAAAGACTCCCATTACCTGTACTCACTATAAAAAGAATGGTCACTCTGCTAACAAATGCTAGAAAATATTACAACTAGAGGTAGCTATAAAGGATCAAAATATATAAAATAATACGCAAATAGGAAAGCCCTTAATGTTCAAGGAAAAACCTCCAATACTTCCTCTAATTATTGGGTCCTAGATTCTGGAGCAACTCATCACATGTCTGCTTCTGACAAGTCTTTCTATTCTATCTCCTTTAGCTCTACTCATAGAATAGAAGTATATGACTCTTCCTTCATACCTTTCAAGGGGAAATGGGATATAACCATTGATGGTGGCTCTAAAAAAAATGTTTTCTATGTTCCAAACATTGCCACCAATCTCCTATCCATTTATCAAATTTGTACTTTTGGAAATGGAAAAATTGTTCTCTTATCCCCAATAGGAGTTGAGATAAGAGATTTTCAATTCCCTCATTCTCTTGTAGCTAAAGGGAATATTGATCATAAATATCATCTTTTCCACTTCAAAGGATTTCAAAATCCAAAATGATCCTCCTATTTTGTGGTTCATAGTAATATTGAAAGTCAAATTTGGCATGAAAGGTTTGGTCATCTTAATTATAACTACCTATAGAATTTGTGCACCAATAATATGGTTAAAGGATTACCCCAAGTCTCTTCTAGTGATGGGGTTTGTCCTGGATGTGCTTTTGGAAAGCAGCATCAAGATCCTTTCCATCCAAGTAGTTCTCTAAAAACCTTATCTCCTCTATATTTAATCCATAGTGACTTAATGGCCTTTCCTGAAACATATTTCAAAGGAGAAAAGTATGATCTTACCTTTATTGATGATTTTTCTAGAAGGTCCTGGGTCTACTTCCTCAAATATAAAAGTGATGTGTTATCCCACTTTAAATTCTTTAAAGCCTTAGTTGAAAATCAGGCTTCTTGCAAAATCAAGAAGATTCGTACTGATAATGGGGGGAATGCTACAGTAATGAGTTCTCCATATTTATTTCTAATCATGGTATAATACATCAAAATTTTGTCTCCCATAATCCTCAAGAAAATGGCATTGCAGAAATGAAAAACCGGAATTTAAAAGAGATGGCTAATTGTATTCTCCATTCAAGATATATTCCAAAAGTTTTTTGGGAAGAGGCTATTAACTATGCAAATTATATTTAAAATCGCACACCTCATAAAGCTCTTGACCAAATAACCCTTGAAGAAGCATGGTCTAGCTTAAAACTAGATGTTTCCAATTTCAATATTTTTGGATGTACTACTTGGGCTCACATCCCAAATAAGAAAAAGAAGGCTCTTGATAAGAAAAGAAGAAAACTCATCTTTATCGGTTATTGTGAATAATTGAAAGCATACAGACTTCTTGATCTATCAACTCATGAGGTATTCATTCATAGGAATGTCCAATTTGATGAAACATTCCCTAAAAAATATCCTTCAAAGGCCTCTTCCTCCATTGAGCCTTCTCCTATAGTAGAACCTCAATATTATGAAGAGCCAACCCTTGAAGTTAATTTAATTATTTATAATCAAGATGAAGAACTTGTAACTCCTTCTAAATGTGTTTAAACTCATTCAAAATTCTTCTTCTATGCCAAAATGGGCCCGCATCATTGTTAAAGAAACTACTCCCTACATTCAAAATATTCCTTCAAATAGATCATCCAACCCCATAGGTACTAGTCTTGTATGTCAATCCATTTACTCTGATCATCAATCCTTCAAAGAAGCCTCAGGTATAAAAGAATGGGAAGATGCCATGGATAACGAATTTTCTTCCTTGATCAAAAATGATACTTGGTATTTATTTCCCTTACCTAAGGGAAGAAAATTAGTTCATTTTAAATGGATCTTCAAAACCAAATATGGGCCTAATGGAGAAATATATAAACACAAGGCTTGTCTTGTAGCCGAAGGTTTTTCTCAAATAGAGGGTATTGATTATACAGAAACCTTTTCTCCTATTTCTAAAATGGATTCTGTTATATTAGTTCTTGCTCTGGCCACTTTCCATAAATGGGAAGTCTATCAAATGGATGTAAAAAGTGCCTTTTTACATGGAAATTTAAAAGAAGAAATATTCATGGAACAGCCTACTGGTTTTACTCAAGACTCCTATCTTGTTTGTTGGCTTAAAAAATATCTATATGACCTCAAACAAGCCCCTAGAGCTTGGTATGAAAATATGGACTCCTTCCTTCTTTCAGCAGGTTTTTCTCATTGTGAGTCTGACAATACAGTTTACATTTGGAGAAGTAAAGTAAATATCACCATTCTTGTTTTTTATGTTGATGATATTCTTCTCATTGGTAGTAACCTCACTCACATTCAGAATATAAAAGATTCCATCTCTAGAAAATTTGAAATGACTGATCTAGGTCTAGCACATTTCTTCCTTGGAATTCAAGTAAAACAAAATAAAGCAGGAATCACCTTATGTCAACAAAAGTACACTCAAGATCTCCTTCAAAATTTTAAAATTATAGATTGCAAACCTTATCCTACCCCCTTTCAATCTGGCATTCATATCAGTACTTCATGCTCATCCCCTCCTTGTGATACTACTCTATACCGTCAGCTTATAAGTAGTATGTTATACCTTACTCATACTCACCCTGATATCTCCTATGTTTTTGGGCTCATATCCAGGTTCTCTCATAACCCTCATTTTAGTCATTGGCAATCAACTAAAATAATTCTTCATTATTTGCAGGGCACTACACACTTTGGGCTCATCTATAACGTAGAATCCATGGATATCATTGGCTATACAAATTTAGATTAGGCAGGATCAATAGATAACAGATGTTCTACCTTTGGATATGTTTTATGCCTTGGTTCTTCACCAATAGCTTGGTTATGCAAGAAACAACAAACAATAGCATTATATTCTATAGAAGCAGAATACAGAACAACAATTTCAGCCAATCAGGAAGCCCTTTGGCTTCATCAAATTCTCAAAGAATTTGGTTTCTTCCATAAGGGGCCTATAAATCTTTGGTGTGACAATCAAAGCACAATTCATATTGCATGCAATCAAGTTGATCATCAGTGCACCAAACACATTGATACCCACATGCACTTCATGAAAAAACATATTCAAAATGGGGATACACACATGGAATATATTTCAATAGAGAATCAACTTGCATACATCTTCACCAAGTCATTTCCTTCTTCGTGTTACCTTCAGTTGTGATAAAAACTTGGAGTGTTACAACTGCATTGACAAAGAGGTCTTCCACCTCTCACTATATTGTACATGAGTACCTCATCAGGCCTTCTTTCTGGGACTCATCTTTTATTTGTTAAAGAGGACAATCTTCACCATTCGAAGACAAGACTCTTTCATACTTCTTTTCTTTTGATTGATGGCTTTTCCCACTAGGTTTTTACCATCATTTCAAAACAAAGGGGTGATAGTTGGTTTTTTCCCATAGGGGTTTTTTACACCATCTATCTATGTTGTACATGAGTACCTAATCAGGCCTCATTGTCATGACTCCTTTGTAGAATCTCCCCTAGTATCACTTAAGGGGGGGTGTTAGAATAAGTGAATATTCTCTTAAGTTTCACTAGGATACACACTTGAGTTTCCACTCCATTTTTTAGGATAACTCTCAGTGGTGTCTTCATAAGGTTTGATGATTTGTTGTAATCCAACAACTCTCAATGATCAACTCTGCTATTTATACAGAGTTGATCCTAGAGATAAATCAATCAATTCCACTCTTCTCTTCATCTTTTGTGTAATACTTTGCATATCTATTATTATGAAATTTTAACAAAATTATAAGAGGAAACAAAATAATATTATCTTTTATACAATGTTGACAACTGATATCAATCTTGATCATTCATACATCAAAGTGAAATCTTAATTGGTGGTGTTTTTTTATGATGCATAGTTGCTATTATTCCAATTGACTATCCATAACTACTCCTTTGTTTGTATACTTTTATTGCTCCCCTATAATTCCATTATATTATTGCACCACTCTAAAAAACATAATTATTATTCTTTTTTTGCTATTGCAATACTTGATATCTTTCTCACTCCATGTAGGTCCATAATAATATTAATGACCTATGTCATACATCCATTATTATTTTCACACATGGTGGTGTGGGTGGTTATATACTATAAACATGAATTTATGCTTTGCTTCCTTTATCTCTTCAATATTTTGTACCTTTATATTAAATTCTTCCTCATCATATTATCACTTGATTCATTATTTTAATGCATCCCTATTCTCTTTAAATTGTACATCCCTGGAATTTGTTACTACTTCTTCATTGGACTCTACTTCTTGTCCTTCCTTAGACTCTATAAACTCTACTTATGACTCCTTTATTAGTTCTTCAATTTGCTCTCCTACCATAACATTTTTTTGTTTCTTATGGAATATTTGCTTCTAAATCTAACAAATATCATATAGTTTCGTCTTATTTTTTCTATTCCATAAAGAACTTCTTTTGTACACTAATTTTAATAATACACAATGAATCCAATCAAGGATAACATAAAATAATAGCTACATCCTCCATACTATGCCATAAGAATATGAGTGTAAAAAATATTTATTGATAGTTATCTTAAAGTCTTCAAAAATTTTAATGTGATCTCCCTTGATCCATATATTTTCTTGAACTATAACCCATTAGCTAGCTCAATATCGATCAATCTCTACTTTTTACTAGGATTTATAGGAATAATAGACTTTTTCTTTTGAATGTTTTCACAAACCTCCAAAATACAATTTTTAGATGATAACAAATCCTTTTGATATTTTTCTTACTTTTGTAAATCTAAAAAATGTCATCTTCACCATTCTTACAATATTCCTTAATTTTGCCTTCTTTTTCCTCGCTTAGGATTTTTACTTCTTTTCCATAGTTTTCATTCAATGTCTTAAAAAAATTAACTTGCTATAAATTTATTTGTGCTTGAAACATTTTTTCCTCTTCTTATATCCTTTAATGCCATCATTTAAAATAATTTATCCTAATATATGGGTGTTATTTTATCAAGAATACTTATTCAAACTCTTTCTAAGCAAGAAACATATTGCCATTAGAAAAATTGTGATACATGAATTTGACTTAATTTCAAAGTAGAAAGGAAGTATACATCTCCAGTGAATATTTTTATAATATAAATATTTAAATTCTTATACCACCCCCTAGCATAGATAGCCTATCCCCATATAGATATCCCAATGTACCATAGCATGTGCCCTATTGGAATGCAAACATGATTAAATATTCTAAGATGTGCCTAACTGAATGCATATTTTTGAATCATAACCTAGTCAAATACATTAGTGTTTGATTTTTTTTGTGCTTTACCAAGTTTGAATACTAAAATTAAAAACTCATATCTAAAACATATGAATTTTATTTTTATGAATAATTCTTCAATCCATATCAAATTTCCTAAGGTTAATGATTAATCCTACCATAAACATTTAATCTAAACCATAATATTGACAAGTTTTTAGTATCTTATCGAAAACTACTAGGCATGGTTGTAAAATTGATATAAATATGACTCTATACAATCATTAAAAGAAAATTTATATGAGGTTATTCTATTCTAGTTTTGATTTTTATTATAGCCATATTTGGGTAATGAAACCTAAACGTTCCTGTTAAATATCCCTTTGAGCCATACTAAAGATTGGTTTTCTTTAAGAGTCCTTTAAATTACCTATAAAGTCATTGGTTTTTAAATTCATTCCATATTAATTAATTTATGAATAGGATCATGAGGTTTTCTAGTATGTTGTAGATTCTTCAATTTGGTATACATCCAAAAGTAGGCCTGAGAATTAGCAAACCTTGATTAGTTGCTACAATTAATAGTTAAATACATCTTGCATTATACCAAACTAATATTGGTAATTTGTGTTCCATACATGAATAGTGGTACTTCAAATTATTGTTGGTATTTTGTTTGGTGCATTATTTCAAATTATAACAATGATGCATAAAACATTGTTGGTACTTTTATAATGATATTTTTGAACATGAACAATGTTGCATAAACTTATTGTTAATAATTTATTTAATATCCTATTTCCAAACATAGACAATAGTGCATAAATTGCTATCTATAAAAAATTTGACACCCAATTTTAAAATCTAATTGTTAGGATCCTACTATAAAATAA
Organism: Wollemia nobilis; assembly: GCA_028583015.1. Classification (NCBI taxonomy): domain Eukaryota; kingdom Viridiplantae; phylum Streptophyta; class Pinopsida; order Araucariales; family Araucariaceae; genus Wollemia; species Wollemia nobilis. The sequence continues at coordinate 7,971,951 of JAQPPZ010003246.1, read as the reverse complement.
ACTCAAATAACACACTCTCACACAATTGCTTGGAAATAAACTCACATAAACATCATATTAATATTCAGAAAAAATTACACATTATAACATAAAATTGCATAAAGGAACAATCTCACAATAAGATAGAATTGCAGGCCTCTTCGAGGGGGCAACCTCCTTCAACACTTCATTAATTTGTAAAAATATGAATACATTGGTGCCTTCTCGTGTATTTAAAGAGTTCCCTTCCATGGTTGGCTTACATGCAAAATTCCACTTGGATTACATGCATAATGCCACCAAAATTACATGCATAGTGCCACTCGAATTACATGCACAATGCCACTCGAATTACATGCACAATGCCACCTTACATAACCTATCTACCATGTGTTACATAAAAATGGTGTCATTTGTCATAGGCACTATATAAGCTAAAACTTAGAACATTACAAAATATTAATCATGGGTACTACCCATGTTATTTAGGAATTATTACATCATAGAAGTTATTACATTAAGGGTTACAATGGGATCCTAACATGTCATTCCCCTTGAAGAAGCTTTGTCCTCAAATCTAAAATGAAGAAACTATTGTTGGAGTTGGTGGAGATATTCCCATGTAGCATCTTCAATTTGAAGCCCACGCCACTAAACCAGGATCTTTGTAATGGTACGGTTGTGAAGAGTACGAGTCCGATGATCCGACAACTACTTAGGTTCAAGTAATATGGAGCCTTCTTCATCCAATTCTGGAAGTGGGGATTGAACCTGTACCTGTGTGCCCACAACTTTCTTGAGAGTGAAAATATGAAAAATCGGATGAATCTTGGAAGTAGGTGGGAGTGCCAATTTGTAAGTTGTAGGACCAATCCTTTGTAGAATATGGTAAGGGCCATAGAATTTTGCAGCAAGCTTCTGGCACCTACGGATTTGTAGGGATTATTGTTTGTACGATTGCAAGCGAAGGAAGACCATATCACCTACATAAAAACTACACTCAGAACAATGTTGATCAGCCTGTTTGTGCATCTGATTCTGGGCCATGTTCAAATTCTGCTTAAGTTGGTGAAGGACCTCGATGTGTTGACTCAGAGTGTTTTCGACGACCTGGACCTTGGAGATGCCAGGAATGTAAGAGGAATGCATAGGTAGAAGGTGCCCATAGACCGCTTAAAATGGTGTGAGTTTGGTTGCGGTAGGATAGGAAGTGTTGTACCACCATTCGGCCAAGGATAGCCATTTGGCCCATTGAGTGGGATGATCTGAGACAAAGCAACGAAGTTAGGTATCCAAGCATTTATTAACAACTTTTGTTTGACCATCCGTTTGTGGATGGTAGGCTGAACTCATTTTGAGCTGTGTCCCCTATAACTTAAACAACTCTTACCAAAAATGACTAGTGAAGGTGGGATCACGATCAGATACAATGGAGGTGGGCATGCCATGAAGGTGAAATATGGAGTCAAGAAAAATTTGTGCAACAATGGATGTTGTATAAGTATGGGAAAGGGCACAAAAGTGAGCATATTTTGAAAGACGGTTCACTACCATAAAAATAACTAACTTGCCTCCAGATTTAGGGAGCCCTTCTATAAAGTCCATATAAATGTAGATCCAAACTTGATCCAGGATAGGCAATGGCTGAAGAGTGCCCGGAGAGCACACTGTTTCAGCTTTCATCCTTTGACATGTGTCATAGGCAACAACAAAAGAGTGGATGTCCTGTTTCATACCTTTCCAGAAGAAGGTGCGCTTGATTCGCTCATATGTTTTAAGGAACCCTGAATGGCCTGTAGAGGTAGTGGCATGCAATTCCTTCGCAAGGAGCTCTCAAAGTTGGGACTTATGAGGTAGAACAAGGCATTGATGGTAGCGTAGATCATGGCCATTCCAATTATATCTTGGTGCAGGATTTAGATAATCCATTAGTGAGGCTATCAAAGCTTGCAAATCTGCATCCTGATGTGCTTCTTGATGCAAGGAATCAATCCATTGGGGAAGTGGTGCTGAGATGGAACACAACATACTTACGATCTCCATTTGGCAAGAAAGAGCATCAACCATAATATTCTCCTTTCCATTTTTGTAGGTGATATCATAACCATATACAATGAGTTTAGACACCCACTTTTGTTGGTCATGCATGGCAACTCTTTGTTCTAGGAAATATTTGAGACTTTGATGGTCGGTTTTGATGGAGAAGTGACACCCAATGAGGTAAGGTCGCCAATGTGTGACTGCATGCAATATGGCTAAAATTTCCTTAGCATATGTGGATTTCCCCAAATTACGATCAAAGAGTGCCTTGCTAGTAAAAGCCATAGTCGTCCTTCTTGCATCAATACTGCCCCAATACCATGACCAGAAGCATCACTTTCAATGACAAATGGTTTAGAGAAATCTAGCATGGCTAAGACGGGGTGGTGGTCATAGCATGCTTGAGTTCAATGAAGGCTTGTTCAGCAGGCCCTATCCAAGTGAAGGAATATTTTTTCAACATGGAGGTGATGGGGGCAGCTATCTTCCCATAATTATAGATAAAATTGTGATAATAGCCTATAAGCCCTAAAAATCCTTGAATTCCCTTGAAGGTGTGAGGTTTCGGCCACTCTTGAACTACTTGGATCTTCTTAGGGTCAACCTTGATGCCATCCTGTAAGACAATGTGTCCTAGATACTCTACTTCAATAAGGCCAAAGGAACACAAACATTTTGGCAAAAAGGTTATGGGTGACCAACAGCTGTAAACTTTGATCCACATGATTGAGGTGCTCTTCCCATGTGTGGCTATAAATCAAGATGTCATCGAAGAACACAAGGATGAATTTCTACAGAAAGGGCCAGAAGATGTTCATAAGACTTTGGAATGTAGAAGGAGCATTTTTGAGACCAAATGACATTACCAAGAATTCATAATGACCTTCATGAGTGCGAAAGGTAGTTTTGGGGATGTCCTTATCCTTGAGTCAGATCTGATGGTATCCAGAGCAGAGATCAAGCTTGGTGAAATACATGGTCCCAAGTAGTTCATCGAGTAGTTCATAAACCACTGGAATAGGAAATTTATCCTTGACTATAGTCTTGTTGAGTTCCCGGTAGTCAATACATAGGCGCCATGAGCCATATTTCTTGGGAACAAGTAGGAAAGGCAAGGAGTAGGGGCTAGTACTAGGTCGGATGACACCAGTCTTGAGTAATTCCTATACCAATTTTTCCAGTTCTTATTTCATGGCATGAGGGTACCTATATGGTCTGATATTTGGTGGTGCACTACCCAAGAGCAATGGGATAGCATGGTCGTGAGAGCTATGCGGTGGTAGTGTAGTTGGTTCTGCAAAGACAACATCATGTTTGTGTAGAACTAGTTGTAGGTCTGATGGAATTTTGGCCATTAGTGAAGTGGTTAGTTGGATGGAGAAGAGTTTTGCAATGATCCTATATCGCTCCAAATTTTTTGCACCCTTACCTTCAGGCTATAGGATCCGTGCCCGAAAGGGGGATGCGAGAAGGATGGGACAATACCTCGGACTGAGAGGCCCTTTGAAGGTCCCGCCTCTCGGGGGAGGGGTATTAAGGTGATTTTTTGATGGATGGTGGGGTTCACCAGGAAACGTTTAGTGGCAGTCTCCACGCCTAGGTTGGGAATGTGTTTGATGTGTTCAGTTTTACCTTTAATCATTCAAATCCTAGGTTTGGCCAAATGAATCTAAACTGTTCTATTATGAAATGCAGATTTAAATGAATACAGAAAATAGAATTAAACAGAAAATACAAGAAATATACTAGATTAGAAAAAAGCCATACCTGATCCGGATGTCTGATGGAGGTTCTAATTTTTGAAGCAGTCCAGATCGCCTCGAATTTGACAGGATCGTCTCTGATCTGACAGGATCGTCTGAGATCTGACGAATTCATCAGACGAATTCGTCAGAGACCTGCAATCAGAGAAATAGACACAAGAACAAAAAATGCAATTGCAAAAGAAGGAAAAATGATAGAAATGACAATATAGATGCTAAAAAGATAATTCCACGATTAGAAATTCAAGTAAATTATAGTATTCTAATGACAAATTATGATCTTATCATGCACTTAAGCTATATGGGTGAACTCCAAAATGCAGAATAGCAAAAAATAATAATAAACTGATCTAAATGCAGAATGAAACAATAGACGAAAAGAGAAAAGTGCAAACTCTGGGCACTAATTGCCCCCAATGTTGACTGTAGTCGAAATCATCTATAGAGTGCGAAATCATCTCGAATTGGGGCGTGATCATCCGAGATTGTACAAGATCATCTGCGATGATCTGAGCTTGCTCCGGCTGAAGAATAACAGAGTTCCTGCAAGAAAACTTGAAAAGGGACAAAGGCAAATAGTAGTCTAAGACATTCTAATGCATGTAAAACTCGAAGTGCAGTAAAATTCAGCCAGGGGAATGTCAAGGGGAGGGCCTAAGATTAAATAGGCATAGGAAGGAGGTTGGGAGGTTGGAGATCATCCCAATTTGGGAGATCTCCAACGGGGGAGGTCTCTAACGGCATAGACACGCTTCTGCCCCGGTTAGAGACGTCGTTGAAACAGAAGCTAATTATGAAAAATCAGTTTTGGGACGAAATCGTCTGGACGTTCTGCTCCAGACGAATTCGTCCGATCTGAGGCGATATCGTCTGATCGGCGACGATATCGTCCAACGGTCACAACAAATCCTAAAAATGGTGCAGAAAACGAGGAAAGCGGTTTAACAGGCGGTTCGGGGTTAAAATTTGAATTTGAATTATTACTAAGGTAATTTTAATTATTTGCTAAGGTTTTACTGCGCCAATTTTAGGGTGCTACATTTTGCCCCCTCTTTAGCAAATTTTTCAAAGAAAATGCGTTAAAGATGAGTTCTTCTCGATCTACGAGAAAGCAAAAATTTATTCCCATTTTTAGGCGACGATTCTAGGTCGAATCGTACGACAACTTACTATGGTGCCCCCTCCGTGTTTTTACCCAAATCGAACGTTTGAGGTAAAAACGCGGAAAAGCAAAAAAAATTTAAAATGTTTTTAATTGTTTTTGAATAAAATTAAGAAAAATAGGGAGAAACCCTAATTCATTTTTACTGTTCATTTTCTTGGTTTCTAGAGCTCTGCAGACAAGATGGTCGAGACAGCGCACAGATCGACAGAGGTCCGATGCGGGCTACGGGTAAGGGTCCAAACTTAATTTAGAATGCTTTAATTTTGAATTTCATGCTTTTTAGATTAATTTTGAATGATTTTTGAGCATCGCGGCCATTTTTGGGCCGTCGACGTCGTCGGGATGAAATCGTCTCAATTTCGTCGAAATCGTCTCGATATCGCCGATTTCGTCCAAGGGCGAAATCGACGATATGGGGACGATTTCGTACAATAAGGGACGATTCCCTCTTGCAAAATCGAAGACGAATTTGCTCAAATTTTGGACGATATCGTCCAATAGTGGACGATATCATCATTTGTATGAAATTGAACTTGTTTTACTTGCATTTTTAATCACTATTTTATTAATGATTTTTATTGTTTTGTTGTTTATGTTGCAGAGAGGATTACTAAAGAGCCGAGAATGGAAATACGACAGGTTGAGGGATGACTTGGCCACTCTATCTCAGGCAGAGCGAGATCAGTTGGCTCAAGTCGGCTTGCAGCATGTGGCAGATATGCCACGGGTTTCTACAGATATGGGGCTATTGACAGCCCTAGCAGAGAGGTGGTATCCGGGTTCTTCTTTTTTGGTTACCGATAGGGGAGATGACTCCCACATTGGAGGATGTATGGAGGATTTTGAGGATCCCCATACAAGGATGGCTAATAACTCCCATGGCCAATCAGGGCCACGCGATGATGCGACTGTGCGGAGATCCGAGCTTCACCCTGGAGAAGGGCGGAGTGAACATCGAGTCGCTACGCCAGATGCCTGGGGCATCTAGACTGACACAGGTTTTGGCTGGGGTGGTAGGTGGTCTGCTGCTATGCCATCAGAGTGGATGCAGACTACCATGGCTACTGACAGATGTGGTCTACGACATGAGAGACCACGGGTACAGGTTTGCTTGGGGGAGCTTTGTACTATGCCGATTGTATAGGATCCTGCATGGGGTCGTATACAAGGGCGGCCGATGTCTGGTCATGACATCACTACTATAGGTTTGGTGCTGGGAGCACATCATGGTGCGGAGGCCGGTAGGGCTCCCACTAATAGGGATTGATGGGGAGAGGCCCCGAGTTTTCTATTGGTGGCTCCAGAGAGGGTCACAGCGACGGATAGATCTGCCAATGTCCCGGAGACTACTTGACGACCTTGTCTCCGACCAGATCACCTGGAGGCCTTGGAGAGATCATCCAGGGTGGGCCGAGGATGGACAGGAGCTGGCTCGCGTTAGGCGAACCTATTGGCTGAGGATGGAGAGGAGAGAGGTGGAGCTCCACCGCTATGACCGAGTTTTGAGGCAGTTCGGTCTACAGCAGGGGATCCCATCTCTCAGGGACTACGAGTTTTCTCGGACCATCCGGGATAACACTACAGTCAATGGGGCTCCAGATATGCAGCGCTTCTAGAGTGAGGATACGGACGATGCCCCCATTCAGCCAGTGGATGGGGATGACGCAGGGGTTGCTGACGGCTACGATGCCTGGTACGTAGGCATCCGCCCTCCTCGGATGACGAGGGCTCAGGGTCCGATTCACGTAGTTGTGCATCGGATGGGGAGGCGATGCTAGGCGGCCATTGAGGTGGCACAGGGTCACGGTGGGAGAGAGCAGAGGAGGCCACAGGCTCAGCAGAGGCCATGACAGTGGGAGAGGAGGGAGGAGAGACCCCCTTCTCCATGGAGAGAGAGGCCACCATCGCCCGATAAGGGCAAGGGTGTCGAGGTAGGAGAGAGTAGCGAGATGGCTACTCTCTAGGCGAAGACTATCCGTCTCCAGGCTCAGGTGCAGTCCTTGCAGGATGAGGCTGCACGACACCGAGAGGAGGCCACACAGCTCAGAGATGAGGTCGCACGCCTCAGAGCACGGAGCGGAGGGGCGAGCACTCGGGACCTAGCATGGGCTATTGCCCAGATCACATTCTATCAGATGCTATACCACCATATGGTGCCAGAGGAGCAGAGGTTACCATTATCGGCCCACATTGCGAAGCTTGTCGTGATGAGGTCATCGAGGACATCATCACGATCAGAGTCCAGGACTCATAGCACCACATGGACTATGATGGGGCCACCTCGTCCACCTCGGGGTGGGGGAGGAGATGAGGCTGAGAGCTCGAGGGGTTCTCGAGGCTAGCTGCTATAGACTACACTACACAGATTGATACATAGTGTTTATTATTTTTGATAGAGGATTGAGTATGCCGAGGTACAGATTGTGGCATACCGATCCAGTTTTGAGATGATGTATATATTGTTGATATATATATAGATGAGATATTTTTGATCATATGACTTGTCTTATGTGTTTGTATGATGCTTTAATGTTTTGATGTGATTGATTTGATGATTCATGTAATTATGTCGTTTGGAAATATTATGGTTTGAATGTCATGCTTTTAAAATTTAAATGAAATAATCTGATGTAAACAAATTGGTTGTTTGTGGGATGATTTGATAAAAAATAAAAGGGACTTTTAACAATAATTTCAAAGGACATTGTCGCTATTTATGACCATTTCATGGAGTCGCCGCTCGCTAGGTCATCAAGCTAATCCCGGTATAGAAATATTGCTAAAAGTAAAAGAGTGCTTAAGAGACTGTCTTAAGACTTTGTTGTGATGATGCAAATGATGATGATGATGGTGATTTGTTTTCAGATTTCCATGAAAATATTATGCATGAAATATTTTTTAAAAATGATTTTTGCTAGGCATAAATTCCTAAGTGTGATAAAATTTTTGAATAATTCCCTAGGAATTATACCATCATTGCAAAATTGAAGTTTGACATAATGACATGAAATAGTAACAATGTGCATTGTTTTAAAGCATAATTGTGTAACATAATGATTTAAGTCATATGTGTTTATGATTTTAAATAAATGGGAAATAAAATTAGTACAATGGTTTGCGCTAGGCATAGAATATTTAGGTATAAACTTATACCATCATCACGAAATCCAAAGAAGAAAATAATAGTTTTATTGCATGGTTGATTTTTAATTTTTGAAAATAAACAGAAAATATAAAGATGAGGACTTGCGCTAGGCATAAAATTCCAATTTTGGTTTTGGAACTATACCATCATCGCGAAAGTCAAAAAGTTATATATAAATGTAACTTTATTGCATGTTTTTTGAAAATGATTTTGATTTTTTTGATAATGCATGTAGTTGTCTTTATACTAAACAACTTGTTCTCAGATAAGAAAATGAAATTATTCCAGACAATTTGCAAAAATATTTCAAAGTATCTTAAAGACAAAAGTTAGATTTATAAGGAATCCCATGTGCGTATGTGAGTTCATTTCCGATCTTGATTTATCATAATGATACACAAAATCTCTCAAATACAAATGTGTGTGCAATTGCTTTGTGCATTTACCAGTTTTGAGCAAGATAATTTGATACAAGTGATTTGAATTAACCAAATAAGTGTTCATTAACCATGATTTAGATGCATATAACCGTACCAGACTACTATGTAAGTCGGGTTATCAAGAGCTAGCTAATCCATAAGCAGACATAGGTCTGTACAAAAGAAGGTCGCTAATGTGACAGACATATCACCACGCTAGGAGTTACCCAAGGCCAAGCGGGTTGGGCACAAACCACCTGTTATGGGGCTTACCTCACAGTTTTCGAATAATTGAGAATTCCAGGGATTCAAGCTCATCAACCCTTCTTTTCTTTTCAATGGGTAGGGAAAGGGATTTTATTGCTTTTGCTTTTGCTTGTTTCGCTTTCTTTGCTTTCTTTTTCTTTTCTTTTTTTTTTTTTGTATTTTTCTTTTTTGTATCTTTTGCTTTGATATTTGAGATAATGCTGAAATAGTGCTAAGAGAGTACAAAATGATTCTGAAATAATGCTTCTTTTTCTCATGATTTTGCTTGATTTTTCTTTTTCTTTTGCTTCCTATTCTAGGGATACTTGCTCGGATTAGCTGTAGAGCAAGGGTAGGGGTGAGCTTGTCCTTTTGTCAATTCTCAAAGATTCTAGACCATGTGCATGATAGGATAGCAGGGGAAACTTTTCGCTCAAGAAACCACTTCTACTATGTAGCATAGCATGGACATTACAAATATAATCATTTTATTGTGAAAGGATATGCTTGGTTTAAGTAAATAACAAGATCAATTCTCTGTGCTCAAACTTTATTTAATTGAATTTTGTGGACTTTGATATAAGAGAGATTAGTAATCATGCCGGATAAAATCAAGATATTTATTTTTGTGTTTGCAAAAGTGAGAGATTCCAAATAAATGCTAATTTATCCAAAATAATTTGAAAATATAACTGCAATACTTTAAGAAGAAATATATACAACAAATATTTTTGAGGAGTTTGATAATTTTGACTCTCTCTTTCTTCTCTATTTTTTTTTTGGTTTCGAAAGAGTCAATAATATTGTTGTTTGTTTTTGTTTAAACAGTTTTATACATTTTTAAAATGAGACAACATGCAAAATATATACAAATGATGAAATGACCAAATTTTATGCGTAATATCGCTTAAGATGCATAATATTCATAGGTTCTTTTAAATATTTACCATCTAAGGTAGCTAATTTGTATGCTCCCGATTCAAATTTAGCAGGTGATAATATATGGTCCAAGCCGATTGGGTTCAAATTTACCTTTAAGGTCTTTAGTTGCATTAGTATTTTTTTGATTTTCTTTTAAAACAAGGTCGTCGACCTCAAAGGATCGATGACGAACTTTCTTAGCATAATTCGTTTTAAGTTGTTTTGGCTACTAGGTATAAGAACCATCAAAATAAAAACATTGTGACAACTCTTCATCTAGGAGACATTATGGAAAATATCTCCTTCCAACTCATGGGATTCATATCATTTCAGGATAGGCTATGGATAGCATATTGCAGGTAGAAGAATTATTCTTGGGATACAAAGAATCTTGTTTATCTAGATAATCTTGATAACATATGAGTTGATCATCATCTTCAAAAGGGAAGGGTTGACCCTTACTAGGAAATAGGCCCACACCACATCGGGCGGGCCATGGTTCTACCTCAAAGGGTTCTTTCATACCATCTTGGAGAGGTCCCAAGCCTTTCCCTTTATATCCCAATTTAAGCATTATGGGTTTAGCTTTAATATATTCATTAGCAAAATAGCATCGAGCATATCCATCACAATGCGTCTTGATGTTTCGGGGTATTCTTCCCCAATCATATCCTTTATAAATAAAAGCACAACTCCCGACTTGGTAGATACTTCCCATAGGTTGTGGGAGGCCCAAGGTACGAGGAGAAGGTGGCAAATTACTTAAGATAATGGAATCTTGCATAGAAGCATTTGTTTTTTTTTATATAAGAATTTTAGATAAATCAGGTAAGAGTTCATCAGAAAGAGCATAAGAGGTAGAAGGATCATTCCCTATATCTTTAGATGTGGAAGGTATGATAGATGTAGATAATGTGGAGGTGTTAATAAATGGGTCTATAGGTTTTGAAATTATAGGGATGGAACATGAAGGATTGGTTGTGGATTTAAGATCTTTTTGAGGTTCTAGTGTGGTTTGTTTAGAAGATTGTTGAGCTATATATGAGGGTGAAATTAATGGAGGAGAAATAGATGAAGTTATGGGTGTGTGTTTCACACGTTTAGATGAAAAATAAGAATTAGGATGTGTGGATGACAGAGCAGGGCAAAATTGAACTCCAACAGGTTCCGCCAAAGCACACATATCAAAGGGTCTAGGATCACCATGGATAGTGACCAACTGATTTTTAAATTCGAATTTAACACATTGGTGTAAAGTTGATGGGACAGCCCGCATTGCATTGATCCAAGGATGACCCAAGAGTATATTGTATGATGCGGGGCAATGTACAATAAACACGGTCGTGTCTAAGGTTCTCGGACCAACTTGCAATGGGATGGTGATAACTCCACACGTTTCTTGTGTTTCATCATTGAAAGCTTTTATGATCATGTCAGTTTTCTTCATTTCATCACTTCTAAACCCAAATCTTTGGTAGAAGTCAAAAGTGCAAATGTTTAGAGATGAACCATTATCAATCAAGACCCTTTTGACTGCTACATCTCCTATTAGGGCAGTAATATATAAGGGGTTATCCTTATGTAAACTATGTTGTGGGATATCTTTATCTCGAAAGTCAATACAATCGACTTCTCGAGTGATGATAGTATTGGACATGGCTTCAGGTTGAATATTTTGAGGTACCATCATTTGGCTTAATGTGAGCATTAATTCATCCCTATGGGTAGGAGAAGATCTTAACAAGTCCAAAAGGGAAATTCTGGTTGTAGTATTGGATAATTGTTCATTAATATTGTAAGGAGGTTTTGGTTGAACATTAGACATATGATTCCCTTTATTGGGATTTTTCAAAATAAATGGAGCTGATCCATCATTTTGAGTTTGATCCTGTTGAGAATTGTGAGCCTATTGTCCGGTAACAACTCCGATGGTACCTACAATGTTATATTGAAGACGCTGAATTGGTCTCGGTCTAGCGTTTATGGCTTGTTCATTAGGAAGGAACTGATTAGAAGAGGGTCGAGTAGTAACTCTTCTAGGAAATGGTTCTTCCGAAACCATAGAATCTGTGATAGGTTGAATAGGATCTGATTCATCTTCAGAACTATTCGATTGATTTGAGGTGATGTCTATTTCACTTTCAGTATCCGATTCTACATCACTAGGATCCGGTGTTTGAGTATTATATAGGGGTCTGGACGTAACCATGGATAAAGTTGTGTCAAATTTTTGTAAATCATGATTAGGTAAATGTCCGCTAATAGTTCCTACATATCGGGTAGGAGGAGGGACATTATGATGCTCAATTTGATTGGCCACCTCTTTACCATGTTTTGGTAAAGGATGTTGAAATATATCTAATGATTGATTAGCATTTTGATTCTGATTTTGGGGAATGTTCTTTTGAGTATTATTAGGAGGATTTTGTTTAGGTTGAAAGGCTTGCACCTCCATTTCATTATTATCAATCAAGTCTTGTATTTTATGTTTTAATATTTTGCAAGAGTTTGTAGCATGTCCAGGTCCTCTATGAAAATCACAATGTAAATCAGCTCTGTATCCGGGTATAGTTGGATCAGGTTCCCGGATAGCTGGTAATTGAATCAAACCTCTTTCGAGTAATTGGGGTAGAATAGTTGATAATGGTTGATTCAATCTAGTAAACTCTCGAGGTGGTTTATCAAGAGGTTTTAATATAAACTTCTCCGTTGTTTTCGTAGTATTAACATTAGCAATGTTTCTACTATCAGTGACTCCGTCACCTACAACTTGTTTGTTTTTATATTGATTTCTGGATGTTTTCTCATCATCTTTCTTTTTGAGCTGACCTCTTCTAATGAGAGCATCTTCCACCCTTCGAGCTAAGTCTATAGCTTGATCGAAGGTGGTTAAGGTAGCAGTTGATAATTCATAGGATATTTGTTCTTGCAAATTATTAATAAAAATGTCCAACATTTCCCTATAAGGTAGCACAAAGTGCAGTTTTCCTATCAACTGCCTCCATCTAGCTAAGAAATCAGCAAAACATTCATCTTTGTCTTGTTTTAAGTTGTATAAATCTTTAATGGTCACGTGTCTCTCGATGTAGGCACTAAATTGATGGACAAAAGATTCAGCTTGTTTCTTCAAAATTCCTCAAAGAATGAGTGGGCAATTGATAGTACCACTCTAATGCCATTCCTCCTAAACTTTTTGGGAACATTTTTAGTAATAGCAAGTCATCATGTGATATATCATGACATGCTATCCTAAACATGCGAAGATGCTCTATGGGATCTTCGGTTCCTTTATATATAGGCAGGACGGGCATGGGAAAGTGCTTAGGGTATGGTTGTGCTACAACTATGGGATCCAAAGGCTGACTACACATCTCTCGATAATTATACGAGGGACGGTAGGGATCTATCCTGGTCCATGCGGGAAGCTAACTGTTTCACCATGGCTTCCAGATTATTGGTTTGCCCACCATATTGGTTCGGTAGGGTATTAATATGGGATTTGTGAGCATATGATGGAGGGACATGAAGATTAGATGCTATATTGCTATTGTGTAAATTGTTGGTAGGAAGGGTGTTATGAAGAAGTTTTGAAGTTGTATTATGTTGTATCCCAGATTGTTGAAAATTGGTGTTTGGCTTCATTTTAGGTTTTTGTCGATTTGAAGCATATTGATCAATAGTTTGGCAAAATAAAGCAGTGAATGAAGGTCTCTTTTGTGTGGGAATGATTTTAGGCTCAATAACAGGTTCCTTAGGGGGTTGGGTAACCTGTTGTTTTTGCATGTTCTGAATCATAGTGACCATATCTATATTGGATGGTCCAGCTTTATCACTTTCTTGATCGACAAAAGACAAAGGATTAGTGTGCATGTTAAACATATGTTCCATGGCTGCTTGAGTGTCACTAATTTGTCCTCTATCAATACGAACTGCCATATTAAGAGCACCAATGTTATTACTGAGAAATTTCCAGAAATGATCTATATTATCAAAAGCAACAGTTCCGTCTGGAGCCATTCTAGGGGATGAGGATCCTTCCTCTTTAACATTTTCTTCTTGTTCATCTACAACAAGCTCATCTTCTGGCTGTTCTAGAGTTCCTCCTTCCGGAATTGAATCCTCAGGAAGGACATTTGGGTTTTTTGTTTTGTTTCCTAGCCAATCTTCTTCTTCTTCTTCTTCTAGTTTGTTTACCATTCCTAAGTCTAGGCATTGTGCTTAAGTTTAGATTTCAGCAAATATATATATATATATATATATATATATATGCAACAAGCTTAAGAGGTATATATTTTAATTATATACCTACTATAGTATTTAAAATAAAATGTTTTGGTTTTGTTATGTTTTTGGTTTTTCTTGTTTTTTTTTTTTTTTTTTTTATAACAATATTATAAAGATAACAAACAACACACTAAATGCAAGAAATAATAATAATGAAAGCAATGATCTAGTTTTCTATAAACAATTTATAAATATCATTAACGGGCTCAAGTTCTTCAGGAGTCATGAAATGTTCTTCTTCAAATTGAAAATTTTCTTTCAAGAATTTGACAAAAAGTGCTATAGTGATATTATCTGTCTCAGACTCTGGTTGGTAGAAATAAAGTTCGTGGCAATACTCTCGATATAACACAGCTCTAGGAACTCTCCTCCACCTTTCCCTATCCGTAAGAACGACCTCTTGGTCTTCTACACGACCTAGGAATTGGTGTATAACAGTTGCATTCTCGAGGTATTCCTCGAAGGTGAACAATTCTGAAGACACAAGAGCTCTCCTATAAGCTAACCACCTATGGCAAGCTCTCTGAAGTTCATGATAAAAAATGAGTTGATGAGGATCCAGGATTCTATCTAGGGCAAACCTCTTGATTTGCCTAAGTTCGGTTGATCTAGATGAAATGATACCTAGTCTCCTATCAAGTTCGTCCCACAAAGGTGGAACTCTATATGTTTGAGCTAGTCTAAGCAAAGAATTAATCTCTATGGCTACTATTTGGTTTTCAACATTTATAGTGACAACTAGTCTTTTCTTAGGAGCTACCATCTAAACATGATATGCAACTTAGTAGTTTTCTAATGATTTTAAATGCATCTATGTTTTTTTGTTTTCAAAAGGTTTTAGTTTCACGTCGGGTTCACCAAAATGTATCGCTCCAAATTTTTTGCACCCTTACCTTCAGGCTATAGGATCCATGCCCGAAAGGGGGATGTGAAAAGGATGGGACAATACCTCGGACTGAGAGGCCCTTTGAAGGTCCCGCCTCTCGGGGGAGGTGTATTAAGGTGATTTTTTGACGGATGGTGGGGTTCACCAGGAAACTTTTAGTGGCAGTCTCCACGCCTAGGTTGGGAATGTGTTTGATGTGTTCAATTTTACCTTTAATCATTCAAATCCTAGGTTTGGCCAAATGAATCTAAACTGTTCTATTATGAAATGTAGTTTATAAATGAATACAAAAAATAGAATTAAATAGAAAATACAAGAAATATACTAGATTAGAAAAGCCATACCTGATCCGGATGTCTGATGGAGGTTCTAATTTTTGAAGCAATCCAGATCGTCTGATTTGACAGGATCATCTAAAATCAGACAAGATCATCTGAGATCTGACGAATTGTCGATGAATTCGTCAGAGACCTACAATCAGAGAAATAGACATAAGAACATAGAAAATGCAGCAATACTAAGAGGAAAATGATGTAAAATGAAATATGGATATTAAAATGATAATTAGATAAGAAATTCAAGTAAATTATATTATTCTAATGACAAATTATGATCTTATCATGCACTTAAGCTATATGGGTGAACTCCAAAATGTAGAATAGCAGAAAATAATAATAAACTGATCTAAATGCAGAATGAAATAGCAGATGAAAAGAGAAAAGTGCAAACTCTGGGCACTAATTGCCCCCAATGTTGACTATAGTCGAAATCATCTATAGAGTGTGAAATCATCTCGAATTGGGGCGTGATCATCCGAGATTGTACAAGATCATCTGCGATGATCTGAGCTTGCTCCGGCTGAAGAATAATAAAGTTCTTGCAAGAAAACTCAAAAAGGGACAAAGGCAAATAGTAGTCTAAGACATTCTAATGCATGTAAAACTCGAAGTGCAGTAAAATTCAGCCAGGGGAATGTCAAGGGGAGGGCCTAAGATTAAATAGGCATAGGAAGGAGGTTGGGAGGTTGGAGATCATCCCAATTTGGGAGATCTCCAATGGGGGAGGTCTCTAACGGTGCAGACACGCTTTTGCCCAGGTTAGAGACGCCGTTGAAACAGAAGCTAATTATGAAAAATCAGTTTTGGGACGAAATCGTCTGGACGTTCTGCTCCAGACGAATTCGTCCGATCTGAGGCGATATCGTCTGATCGGCGACGATATCGTCCAACGGTCACAAAAAATCCTAAAAATGGCACGAAAAACAAGGAAAGCGGTTTAACAGGCGGTTCGGGGTTAAAATTTGAATTTTGAATTATTACTAAGGTTTACTGTGCCAATTTTAGGGTGCTACAGACCCCATGTTTTTATTTCTTTAGCACTTTATCCATATCATTGGAACTAATGAGGTGAGGTGTTCTTGCAGGGGAGCCCTTGAGTAAGTGTGTTTGTCCATTTTAGGAGAATTACATCTAGAGTTTTGCAAAGTTCCAACTGATAGTGCCCAACGTACTCAACCATTGGGATCCCAAAACCATATCACATCCCCCCAACTGGAGGGTAAACATGTCCTACTTGAGTTCATAGTCGCCTATCTTGATCTTGACATTACGACATTTTCATTTACAAGGTAATGTTCCCCCATTGGCTACCGCGACCTCGAATTAATTACAAGTGTGGATATAAAAATTTGCCTACTTAGCAACTCTAGGATCAATGATGTTGTGTGTGCTACCTGAATCAATAAGGATGGTAAGACGTTGGCCCTTGAAAAATCCCACAAATTTCATGGTTTTAGGAGTGGTAATGCCTGCAAGAGCATGGAATTAAATCTCTGCCTCAGACCCCTATGTATCTTCTTCCTATGGAGAAGGTGTTTCAGGGAGATCCTCATCCTCATCACTTTGGTCAGTGTTAGCAGGTTCCTCAACATCTATCAAGAACAGTCTTTTGTTGGCACACTTATGTCCTTTAAAAAAGTTTTCATCACAATTATAACATAAGCCTTGGGCACGACGTGCATCCATCTCCTCTGTAGTCAGTCGCTTGGGTGTAGTAGGTTTACTATCCACTGAATTTTGGGAATGAAAAGGAAATGAAGGTCGGTTTGGAGAAAACCACAAGGGGTGCATTTGGTTTGAGAGTTTATATTTAGCCAAAAGGGCCAAACTGATAGCTTCCATCATGGAATGTGGTTTCAACATCTTTACTTCATCTTTGAGATCCCCTTTTAACCCATTGATAAAACAACTTGTGAAGAACCCCTCCGTCAATCCTCTTGTCTTATTGGTCAATTTTTCAAATTGAGTTTGGTAATCACGGACTGAGGATGTTTGTTGGAGTTTGGTCAAGGCCCCTGTGAAGTCCTCATACTCACTAGGCCTAAAGTGGGTCAGTATTTGGGACTCAAATTCCTCCCAAGAGAGATTTGGGTTGGAATTACGTAACCATTGGAACTAGTGTAGAGCCTCAGATTCCAAATTGAAGGAGGCCATCTGAACTTAATGATATATGGGAACATTATGAAGTCTAAAGAATTGATCAACCCTACATAGCCACCCATCAACATCCTTCCCATTAAATCAAGGGAAGTCCAATTTTAGCATTTTAAAGGATGGGTCATAGTCATTCCTTGCAGAGTTTTCAGCCTAGTGTTCTGTTTTGAGTGGTCCCTTATGGAACTTGCTACCCATATTTATCAGTGTTTCTTCTAAGCAAGCGCTAGTGGCCTCATGATCTATAAGAAGACCTTGGACCTCTTCCCTTATGGATAAAATTTCCAAGTTCAAATTCTCAATGGCTTTAGTTAAGGATTCCATCTGTTCTAGCTCTTTTTGATGTCCACGGGTACCTTGGGCCATTTTGGAACCTTTTGTGACCAGTTACTAAAATTAGAATAAGGTTTCAGGACTTACTATTTTTAGTAAGTGTCCAAAAAAGTGCTTGGGTGCTATATATCAAAACGATCAGGTCGAAGAGGTGGTCACAATGAGCTATATCCCACAACACTACTTTTGGGAACCCCAGACTTGCAGGCCTCTTCAAGGGGGCAACCTCCTTCAACACTTCATTCATATTTTAAAATATGAATACATTGGTGCCTTCTCAGGTATTTAAAGAGTTCCCTTCCATGGTTGGCTTACATGCAAAATGCCACTTGGATTACATGCATAATGCCACCCGAATTACATGCATAGTGCCACTCGAATTACATGCACAATACCACTCGAATTACATGCACAAGGCCACCTTACATAACCTATCTACCATGTGTTACATAAAAAGGGTGCCATTTGTCATAGGCATTATATAAGCTAAAAATTAGAACATTACAAAATATTAATCATGGGTACTACCCACGTTATTTAGGAATTATTACATCATAGAAGTTATTACATTAAGGGTTAGGATGGGATCCTAACACTAATTAATAATTTACAACCTATTATTTATTTCTTATTTTTAACTATAAATTATTGATGCATATATAATTTGCTAGTTACACCATCATGAAGGTAATGCAAAGGATCTATCACATGATACAATTGTATACATTTGGTATGAAGGGATAGTTGAGATTTAGCAGTATCATGTGTATTCCTATTTATATGTATGAGTATTTGATGTATGCACATTGAAGGAATTAGGATATTATTATATATTGAGTGAATAAATCAAGATAAATAGAAGGTACATACAAGCTATAGGACAAATAATCTAGTTCCAAGTGGCTGAAGAAAGGGGTGACACATTGCATGGTGTGGATATGTACTAAATTTAACCCCATGGTATATATTATGCAAGATAACTTGGCTAATATATGTTTAATATAACTATTTCGTACAAAAAATTATATAGTTTATGATGACTTCATGTAGATTAAAATTCATCACATGGTTGCATGATTTATAGTGACTTTATGTAGATAGAGCATTAATTAATTAACTTCATGATTTAAAATGACTTCATAGAGGATAAACAACCTTTAACTACATGCATGAATATGTGATGGTTGATATATTACATGATGTATGAGGATATATTATAGGAATAGTTGTATGGCCATGACATTTATCTATTTTTCCTCACAAAAATTTTAATTCTCTTAGATAGAGAAAATTAATTTAGGTAATTCCTTACCATAGTTTCATAGTTTGGTGGTAGATTGCCTTGATGATGTTATCCCTCCTCATAAATATGGAAGACTTATGTATATGATTTGATTAGACATCTTAGCAAGATAATGCACACAAGATTTAGTGGTCTATGTGTGATGGCTTGACCATGTAATTTTCCCTAAGTAGATATGTCATATCTTACTTTTGATAATTAATATATTTATATGATCAAATATTTTATAAACATTAAACATATAACATAGTTATCAACGTGTGATGGAATGAGAATGGATTTTTTCTTAAGTGGATATATCGTGTATTCCTTTTGATAGTAACTTTAGTTAGTGTGACTAAACATTATGAAATCCAACATTCCTTCATTAAATATCTTAAATGAATGAGTGGATGTGTTCAATTATAAATATTATATATTTCTGATAGGTGAAGTAAATATTTAGATTATTGAATTATTTTAACCTCTTGAATACTTGAGACTTTGTATTTCTCATATTTGGTTGTATGTACTCGAGCTTGAATCTTCTACATGGCTTCTATTATTTATTAGACAAATTAGACAATTGTTTTACCATAATAATAAATAGCCAAGACAATGTTAATGTTCAAAAGTCATACGATTAATAGAAATCATGTTAATATATATGTACATTCAATGTTTTGAAGTATTTGAACCAAAAAAATGAAGAGAAAAAAGTGTAGCAAAAACCATAGCAAGAAACAAATTGCAGTAACAAAAAATGTAAAAAAAATTGCAACAGTGCAGGATAGTCTAAATTTGAGGGATGCAAACTGCTTTAATTTTGATGAAATTTTGGGATTGAATTCTATACAAAAAATACCTTTTCAACGGTGAATGAAATGCACAAAAAATATCTATAAAACAAAAGGTATGAGCTTTAAAAGTTGATTGCAAGTTTCAAAAAAATAGCGACAACAAGCATGCTTTTCACAAAATGAATGAAATAGAATGTTGTTTTGCATTTTAAATGAACTAAAAAGTACTTCAAAGATATTTTCATAATATGCTATAACTATAATACTCTTTTTTACATTTACAAGAGATAAAATAGTGTTACAACACTTCATTTCACATTCTTGGGAGTCCAATAGTCATAGTGACTCTTCAAAGCCTATAAAAACTTTTGGGCTTCTTCAAATTAATGGGAGAATTTTTGGTTTTATATATATTTTTAATCATAATCAATATAAAAAATACTCCCTCTTGATGATGAGTGGTGATACAAGTTTATCTCTCAATCTCAAAAAGTATTTTTTATAGACACCTTTGGTAAACATGTCTACAAGTTGTTGTTTGGTGCTATAGTATTTCAAACATGCAACCTTATTTTCCACCATGTCTCATAAATGAACCTTCAAATATAAATTTTAATTTTACTATGATGAACTAGAGTTTTTGCAATCTTGATTTAACTTTTATTATCACAAAAATTATTGTTGGACTATTTTGAACTTTACCAATCTCTTCAAGTGGATTTATCAACCAAAGTGCTTGTGTACTTATTACAGTAGTTGCAATATATTCTACCTCTATATCAGATAAAGCAAAAATACTTTAATTATTTGAGCTCCATGTTATCACTCCTAAACCAAGTAAAAATCAAATTCCAAAAGTTGATTTTCTATCATCTAAGCAACCTTCCAAATATAGGTCATTGTACCCAACAAGCTTAATTTTGTTGTTAACATCATAATGTATGCCAAAATTCAAGTTTCCTTTGACATACCTTAAGCTTCTCTTGGCAAATATCATGTGGTTTTATGAAGTTTCATTCATGTACCTTGACACAAGTAAAACTATAAATGCAATATCAGGTCTTGTTGTAGTAAGGAATATGAAGCTCCCAACAATGCTTCTAAACAAATTTTCATTATCTTTCTCTTCTTCATCATCTCTATAGAAAAATTATCCATGTGCCATAGGTGTCCAAACTAGTTTACAATTTTCCATACCATATTTATTCAACATATTATTTGCATATTTTTATTTATAAATGAAAATTTTACCATCACATTGATGTACTTCCACACCAATAAAGTATTGCATCAGTCCTAAATATTTCATATCAAATTCCTTCATTATAGCATGATTAAAATCATTCATCACCTTTGAAATACTTTCCATGTAGATCAAATCACCAACATATAGGCACACAATAAGAATATCATCACCTTCATTTTCGAAATAGATTGTGGGATCATTCTTACTTTTCTTGAAACCACAATCTTGGAAGTACCCATCAATTCTTGAGTACCATCTTCTAGGTGCTTGATTTAGTCCATATAATGTATTCTTCAATTTGTAAATATGGTTTTATTTTCCTTCCACTTCAAAGACCTAAGGTTTCTAAACATAAACCTCCTCATCTAGATAACTATTCAAGAACACATTTTTCACGTCCATGTGGTAAACTTTCCATTGTTTATTGGCTGCCAATGAAAGAGCCATCCAAATTGTCTCTTGTCTTGCAATAGGGGAAAATATATTTTCATAGTCCACACCATATATTTGAGTGAGTCCTTTTGCAACTAGCCTTGATTTTTATCTTTTTATGCTTCCATCACTATTAAAATTTATTTTGTAGACCCACTTGGATACAACAATATTCTTGTCCTTGAGCAATTCCACAAGTTTCCAAGCATCATTTTTCAATGGAATAAATTTCTTATTTTATTTCTTGCACCCAAACATCATTAGTATGATCATATTCATAACATGAAGGTTCCAAATCAGCTTCAAAAAATAGAGCATAATTCACCAATTCACGTTTTGGTTCTTCTTCATCATCACCATAAATTTGGAGCTTTTCCAATCTTGAAACAACTTGGTGCAACTCTTGCAATTGGCTTCTTGTTAACCTCATTTGAAAGTTCTTGTTCATAATTTGGTTGTTTGGATGTGCTTTGAGTGTTCACCTTCCTTTATTTGTATTCTTGGTGGGACTTGTAGATGAGCTTCTTGTGCTTGAACTTGGTGTAGTATCCTTTGAAACTTTTTGATGGGTCGCCAGGTGGGCTTGGAGGAGTAGAAGGAATATTTAAATATCGTTCACCTATTTTATTATATTATTCAACATAATATAATTTTACTATATAATTTTGATAATTATAGACCCCCTTCATAAAAAATTACATCTCTAGAGACTATAAGTGAGTATTTAGATTATATAGTATACATGTCTTACTTGTTTTAGAATATCCCACAAGAATGTATATCTCACTCTTGGGTTCCAACTTCTTTCTCATTTAATCATTCACATGTGCATATGAAAGACAACCAAAAACTCTCAAATGACTTATAATGGGTTTTATGTCATACCATGCTTCATATGGAGTCTTCTTGTTCAGTGCTCTTATGGAGCATCTATTGAGAATGTACACTACTATACAAATTGTGTAAGACCAATAAGGATTGCTCAAACATTTTATCTTCAACATGCTTCTTACAATTTCTATAACAGTTCTATCTTTTCTCTTAGCTAACCCATATGTTGTGGTGTATAGGTAGTAGTGATTTATTGCTTGATGCCATATTGTTTGCAAAAATCATTAAACTTATTTGAAAACAATTATCCTCCATGGTCAGTCTCAAACACTTTATTTTATATCCACTTTCATTCTCAACCAATGCTTTGAAAATATTGAACATGCCAAAAGCTTCATCCTTATGTTTCAAAAAATACACCTAAAACCTTCTTGAAAAGTCATTAATGAATGTGAGAAAATATGAAGACTTATCCAAAATTTGTGTTTGCATAGATCCAAAAATATCAGAACGTACAAGTTGGAGTGGGTATGAGGTCAACTGTGCTTTTCCTTTTTAAAACTCCTTCCTTGCATTGTTTCCAATCACACATGCTTCACACACACCCTTGTGCTATCCAATATTATATAGTCCATTTACCATATCTTTTGAAGACAAAAATTCTAAAATTTTAAAATTTAAGTATCCAAATCTAAGATTCCAAAGCCAATTCTTATCTTCAAGTTCAATGTGTGCCATTTTCATAGTCTCTTTTCCTCCAAACTTCAAAGGAAACATCTAGTTATTTTTTAGAAGAATAATGGTGACCATACAATACCTATTATTCTTATCATAAATAATACATTCATAGCTATAAAATACAACTTTAGAGTTTTTTTAGACAAGCTATCCAACACTCAATAAATTATTCTTCAAATAGGGAGTATAATAAATATCATGAATTTTATTTGTACCTTCTTTAGTGACAACCTCCATGGTGCCTTTTGCAGCCACATCCAAAGCAATATTGTTCCCAAGAATTATCTTGTTCTTAAAATTCTCATTCACATTAGTAAACAACTCCTTATTTTGAGTCATGTGGTTAGAACAACTTGAATCTACATACCAAATTTCATGATTAGTTTTTTCAGCCATGTCACTAGTAAAAAAGAAATTACCTTGTGTTGCTTCATCCTCACATACATAGTGAGCTCTTCTATCTCCATTTGTGGTATTACCTCTACAATATCATGCAATGTGGCCCATTTTATGATAATTTTAACACTTAACTCTTTTCTGATCAACCCTTCCATATCCTCTTCTTGTAGCAACAACTCCTCTTCCTCTTCCTCCTTTACCTCTTGAGTAATTCTGATTTCTTAATATTCCATGTGCTTATTTACTTGTGCTTGGACCAGCTTTAATTTTCAATTTATAATTAAAATCATTCAACTCATTTTATTTATTGGGTTCTCTTAGTATTTCCTCATGTTGCATAAGAGAACAAACTAGACAATAAAATTCAAGTGTAGATAAATCTTTACTCTCCTAAATAATTAATGCAATATGATTTTATTTAGGGGTAAGAGATATCAATACCTTAATCATAACTACCTCTTTCTTCAAGCTATTTCCAAGGGCAACCATATTGTTCATCACATCCATCACTCTAGCACAACAATCAGCCACACTTTCAACCTCTTTCATTTGTAGATTATCAAACTCTTTCTTCATGGTATATAATTTTACCATTCTCACTTGGTCACTATTTTTTTTTTGGTAGATAATATACTATAGCATTAATACCTGGTTTTACAAGTTGACCCAAAACATTTTACAAAAATTAGCCTAGGGCTATTGATGAACATGTCCTTACTAAGGATCCTATATATGTAAAATCTACATGCCGCCAAAGCCATTACATCCAATAAGGCACATAGCCTATTATCAGAAAGAAACTTCCCATACAACATTTTTGGTATACCCCAAGAAAACACACCTACATCATAACTACAAAAAAATAAACAAACACAAATCCCTTCCTTGAAATAGTGGAGAAACGGAAAGCTGCAGACACACATAGCAGAGTACTGAAAAAAACTCCCACAAGCTCTATATTGACAATTACTCTTAATGATTCTTTGGTAATTTCTTTGTCCGTATATGACATGCTTTGGGACCACATCCTATCTTGGCCAATCAGCCTTGGATAAGTGAACCTGCTAGCTATATTTATGGTGGTGGCTATCTAGTGGTCCATGTGGCTCTGGTTCAAAGTATTATACTGTCGTTTCTTTCATACCCTGTTATTATAAACCAAACTCAAATTACTAATATGGCTAGGATTCATGTTATCTAACATGTGACTGTCCTCATTAGTCTTTGTGGTATTTCCAAGTAGCATCCACCAAGACTAATAGCTCGAATAATTTTTATTGTGAGTCCATTTCAAAAAAGATATGGGAATACTCATAGCCTTCGAACTTACAGTGCCTTCCCTATTGGTAAATTTGACTACCATTCTTGAAATTCTTGTTGAAAAAGCTCCTCTACTTCACTCGGGACACCATGTTCTCATTTGAAAAGTCTGTCACCATCGACACCCAAATTGGCCAACTTATCAACAATTTTTTTAGCTTCCCGAAAGACATATTGGGCTTTTCTATCTTGTCTTCCCTAGAAAAGGATCCTAGCCTCTTCAATAATTGTTTTAATCCTCCAAGGAGGTGTTTTCCAATTATTGAGGAGATTTATAACATGCATAGAGTCTCCTTCTATGATCAAATTGCCTTCTAAGTCTTGATTCATTTGAAGGCCTCTCCACATAGCTCTAGCTTCAGCTTCATTGTTTGTCCTTGTTTCCAAATATTTGAAAAGTGTAAGCATAATATTCCCATTATGATCTCGCACAATGCCACCAGCGCCTACTCTTACAGGATTTTCCTTAGTCGCTCCATTAAAATTAATCTTAAACCAATCCTTATGAGGTGGGGACCACTTAACATTGGCTCTGGGGTTGAATACCCTAGGCACAGACTCATCTAACAAGGTTAAGCTTAAATATTGAGCAATCATGGTCTCCTACAGATGAGTTTTATGACTATCAAAAGGAATAAGGTTCACATTCTCATTGGCAAAGAATAGGATCCTAGCAATGATAGTTTGATGATCATAGATAGACTCATTAAATACTCTATGGTTCATTTCTAACCACATCTACCAAAGATAGTGATTGAGACAAATTTTCCACATGTATCTAAGTCTTTTACTTGAAAAGGGGCAAGGCCACTAGATGAAAAATTCAAGTACAGTGGTTGGTTTAACCCAAGAAATATTGAAGGCCTAAAAAATCCCACTTAGGACAGTAAAGGAAAAAGGGCCCTCAAGGAAAATGTGATAAATGGTCTCCCAATTATCCCTGCACAGATAACAATGATTAGTGATACAAATACCTTTACGCATCATATTATCAATGGTTAGAATTCTTCCTTGGATAACCAGCCATGAAAAGACTGCAATTTTTGGAATTAATTTTTTTTATCCAAACTAAGTCCTTTTGGAGGATAAAATCTTCATCATCAAGCAGAAGCTTGTAAGTTGATTTAATAATGAACTGCCCATTTTTCATAGGAACCTAGGTCACTTGATCTTCCTTGGGTCTCATGGGGATAAAATGTTGCCCAAGAATGTTACAAATATCATTTTATTCCACTTGAAATCCATGAATCCTTATTTTTTTCCACTTCATTCTGCCTCTATCCTCAACCATATAATCAAAGACTTTTCTACCAATGAGTTCTTCTATGATATCTCTGATTCTAGATAAGTTAGGATATTGCGTTAGTGGTTCCTCCTTATCCCACCTATCATTCCATCAATTTATCCTCTCACCATTGCCTAAAACCCATCTTAAACCTTTTTTGATGATTTCCTTACAATTGAGAATTGCTTTCCAAAAAGCAAAACCTCTGATTGGAATTGAGTCACTTAGAAATTCCATATTTTGAAGATACTTTCATTTGATGATAGTTGTCCATTCATTTTCTTCACCAGAAATCAGGCACCATGCCTGCTTAACTAGTAAAGCTAAATTTATATGAGCAATTATCCTCAAACCTAAGCCCCCATTTTCCCTGGGTTTGGACACTTTGGTCCATCCTACAAGGTGTATCCTTTTTTATCCTCTGATCCAATCCATAAAAATTATTTTTTGAGTTTCTCAATTTTTTGGAAAACATTCACAAGGGCTTTGAAAATGAAGAGGAAATAGACTGGAATGCTCTGAAGAGAGGCCTTAGTGAGGGTCATCTTTCCTACTTGAGATAGAAGATGACCTTTCCATCCAACAAGTTTTTTTTGAATTCTTTCAATAACCCTATCCCACATTGACTCTCTCGAAGAACTAATGAAAATATGGAGACCAAGATATGAAGTGGGGAGGTTTGTTATATCACACACTAAATTTTTTGCAATTCTTACTTACCTATGAATGGGGGTGTTCAAGAAATATAACTTGCTTTTACTAAAATTAACTTTCTGACCAATAGCGTCCTCGTAGAGTTACAGGATGTATTTAATTCTTTTGGCCTCAACCATCGACGCCTTAGTCAATAGAAGGGTATCATCAATGAATTTTTGGTGAGAAACAGCCCTAGTGAGAGATTTTGCCTTGATTCCTGATATTAGCCTTGAATTGCAAGTATTTTTTATGGTTCTACCTAAAGCTTCTACCATAATGATAAATAACATGGGGATGATAGGGTCCCCCTACTGAATTCCTCTATAACTTTAAAAGTAACCAGTAGTTGTTACATTAACCAGAATCAATAACCATGCTTTAGAAATGCATTCTTTGATCAAATTAACCCATTGGTGGTTAAAACAAAACTTAAGGAGGACAACAATCATAAAGTCCCAATTTATCCCATCAAATGCTTTATTCATCTCAAGCGTGAGGGAAAAAACAAATATGTTAGTCTTATGAGCAGAGTGCAAAGCTTCATGAACTATGATAACTCCATCCAAGATTGACCTGCCCTGGACAGAGCTTCCCTGAAAAGGATCTATGATGCAGGGTAGAACATATCTCATTCTATTTACAATGGCTTTAGCTAGGATCTTGTAAGAAACATTACACAAACTAATTAGCCTGAAGTCAGCCATAGATTCAGGGTTTTGCTTCTTAGGAATTAGAGAAATAAAAGTAGAGTTGAGACCTTTTGGGATATGATTTCTTGCTTGGAATTATTTGACAACAAAAATTACATCCTCACTTACGATGTCCTAAAAATATTGATAGAAACTAGGGGAAAGCCATCGGGTCCCAAGGCTTTGTCTGGCTCCATGCTAAACAAGGCTTCCTTAATTTCCTCATTAGAAAATGGAGCTAGAAGCTTAAGGTTTATATCCTCATTTATTATGCTAGGAATGGATTGCAAGAGAATATCTTTGGCCTCCTCATTGCACTATGATTCCTGACCAAGGATAGAATTGAAATAAGTTACTGCCTCCTTTATGGTTTTTGTTAAGTCCTGAGTGATAGAACCGTCAACCTTTTTTAAAATTTTTATCTTGTTATTGCTTTTGTTTCTAAGCGTGGTGACATGAAAAAACTTGGAATTTGAATCTCCATATTTCAACCAAAAAGCCCATGGTCACTATTAGCTTTTGATGCTTAATTATTAATGTAAATAACCACAATTAAATATAAATTTGAAATATAAAATAATCAATAATGGCAATAATTTATTCAAATATAACTCACAAATAACTTCATAAATAAATCATAAAATGGACCCTAATAAATGCTCTCAAAAATAGTAAACTAATATAGAATAAAGGTCACATACATCCTCTCTCTTTTACAATGCTTAGTCACATATATAATAGAATGTGACTCTTCATATGGAGTACTCTTCACCTTCACTATTTTATGAGACTCTTCACTTTCCTATTCTAAGGACACATGTGCACATTTACACTCACAACACTTGCACATATAAATACATGACACTTGTGCATTTCCCGTACATGATTACATTACAAGAAATATTAACTCAAAATCTAATCTAAGACACACAGCTAATCTAATAATATACCAAGGTAGTACATTTCCATGTACCAAATAATATAATATTCTCCAACACTTACCTATATTACATTATATGGTTATTGAAGATTTAGTCTTCAATATGTTCTTCATTATAATCCTAGAGCTCATGTGTTTTTTTATTGCTTATTAAGTCTACACCTTATTTGTATTCTGATAAAGTAGATAATTAGTATTCTCATAAAGTACTATTTTTTATGAAAGAGCTTTAACCTTATTTTATTTTGTTGTTTCTTCCAATTCTTGAATTTCTTGAGCTAAGTGCCCCTTTTGGTTTCCTTCTCTATATTGTAGTTGTGATCGATTACATTGATATTTAGAAAGGCATTGATGCTAAAATTATTGTTGATGTGTATTCATTATGATATTGTCTTGGTTGAAATGACCTATTTGATTGACCTCATTGATTTAATTCATTCTCTTGGAACTTATTTCTTGGATTGAACCTACAAAAATTTGTACAATGTCCTTTCTTTTTGCATACTTGATAGTATCTATTATTCCATTTTGATCTATATCTTGAGAATGAAGTAAAATTTCCATATGGATTATATTTTGAGACTAATGAATAATTAGTTATTTCATGTTTGAATAAATTTTCTACCTCATACTCTTCTAGAATATTGACTAAATCATCAACTGAAGTATATTTACTTAGAATTTGTAAATATGTGACTGGATGCTTGTAGCTCTTTGAAATTTCTCTTAGAATTACTTGAACAAGACACTTGTTTTCTACCTTCTCTCCTAAGGTTAATAATTTACCTTTTATATTTTTCACTTTTCATAGAAACAATTCTATACTTTCACCACTATTAACTTTTAGAGAATGCAATTGGGTTTGAAGATTCAAAATAGTGGCTTTATTATTTTCTTCAAATATATTTGCTAAAGTATTCCAAGATTTTTTAGAATTTTTTATTGAACTAATGTATGTATTTATATCATCTACAATTGCAAATGTTATTATCATGAGAGCTTTTGCTTCATCTTCTTCATACTTTTGAATTTCTCTAATATCTTTAGTAGGTTTAGATTTTGCTCCTTGAACAATATCCCAAAGTTTTTTGACTATCAATATTGACTTCACTTTGTTTTTCCATGAAGTGTAATTAGGACCTTTGAGAAGTTGAGATTCAGAAATAAAGAATTTGTTAATTGTCATGGTGACACTCATATCTTCCTAGTTTTTGAATAAGAAAACTCGAAGATAAAATTTCAACTTTTCTAAGCTCTTGATTTGAATTCCTTATATCTCCCTAGCTTTGAATATATTATTTCTAAAACTAAATTTCAAAATGCTATATTTTGATGTTGAATATCTTATGGCCCCCAAATTAGAAATTTAGCAATTTAGGAAATAATATTTGCAAATTTAATATTTCTAATTTGATGTAGAAAACCTTATTTCTC
The DNA here is from genome assembly GCA_028583015.1 of Wollemia nobilis. Taxonomy (NCBI): domain Eukaryota; kingdom Viridiplantae; phylum Streptophyta; class Pinopsida; order Araucariales; family Araucariaceae; genus Wollemia; species Wollemia nobilis. The sequence goes on along the minus strand of JAQPPZ010003246.1, from coordinate 7,942,186 downwards.
CCAATATCAAATTATTTGCAAATATTAAAATTGAATTTTAAATTGAATAAATTAATTACAAAACTTGTAATTAAATTTCCAAAACTTCAAATTAACCTTTCAATAAACTTCAAAACTTCTCAAAATACCTTTATAAATCAATCTCAAATATAAATCAATCCTTATTTCTCCAATATTTATAAAATTCAAAAATCAAACTTAAAATATTACCTCCTTTATTGGGTGTGCGATATTTTTGGCCCTTCAATGTATATGCCTTCTTCAATCTCCATGAATTGTGCTCTTCTTCAAGTGCTCACCAAACTCAAGTTTGAAACTTCTCTTTTGGAAATTGTCACGTTACATAAATTTAATGCCATGTTAAAAAGTGCCTACTCTTCTCCCAACAATATTTGGCGCTTCTTTTTTGATGTGCCAAGTGGCATAATATGTCTTCAGCTTCTCAATGAATGTAACAACTAGTATTTATATTCTAGATGTTACTTCTTCAATGCTTACACTTTCCTTGGTTATGTTATGATTCCATTGGTTCTTGAATTTTGCTTATGCTCTCATTTTTTAAATGCTCAGCTGATTAGGTAACCTCCTCAACTTACCAAGCAATTGATGAAACATCTCCTATGCACTGGAAGTTTTATCTTCTTTAATGATATTTTTGAATGCCAACACTTGGTTATCCTTGTGGCTCTTGCAAACCCTACCACTCTAACTTTAATTTCATGCTCCTCCAATGTGACTCTTCAACATACAATGTTATCTCTTCTACTGCTCACACTCAATCTTCATCACTGGTATTTTTTTTCCTTGTAATGGTGCTTATGGTGGCTTTCATACGTATTCCACTCTTATTATATTTGAAATTTCTACTCATCCTTGATTTGTGGTTCCTTGTTATAAACTTGATGGATCTTAACTTAAAACTTGATGGTTATTTCTTGAGTTTTATGGCTCCTCTCCTTTGCATGATGGTTCATCCTCAAACTCGATGAATCTTCTCCTTTGCATAGTGATTATTCCACATGCTTGGTGGCTTATTCCTTATATTTTCCCCAACACTCAATGTTCATTTCATATAATTTTATATTGCACCTTATATTCCCTATACCTTTGATATCTTTCTTTGTTTTCTAGGTCATAAATAGTATATTATTCTTCATCTAACTTGTTATTTCCTACAACTTTATACAAGTTTAGTGGTGATAATGTAGTTCTAGAATTAAAATTCAAATTGTATAATTTAGTGCCTTTGTTCTTACTATTTTTACCTTTACATATGCTTACAACCTTAATAATAACACTAACAAAAGCTCAAACAAGATACACTTTTACATTCAAATGTGTAGTCTTTTTACTCACTTTCTAGCCTCCTTTCTTGCTCACCTGCTCATATTTTCACCATCCACAACTTTTTGTTTAAACTCTGGAATTTTTGTAGCTTTTATCCTCTTAACATGCTTCCCAAAAATATGCTTTATCTCCTTTCAAAATGCTTCCCAATAACTCTGAATTTTGCAGCTTTTCTCTTCTCAAAAAAACTATCCAAAATATTTGCTTTCTCCTTCCAAATAGTTATCACAAAACACTAAAATTTTCAGCTCTTCTACTTCTTCAAATGTTGCCTTTTCCTTCTCCAATTTTTTGTGCAAAAACTCTTCAAATTCTACCCTAATTTTTTTTTAATTCATAACTATACTATTTACTTCAAAAAATTTGTCCAAGACTTCCAAATTTGTAACTCTTTCTCTTCTTAAAAATGTTGTCAAAAATCTGGTTTTCCCCTTTAAATTTTAGCCTTCAAAAAATATCAAATGGTTATTCCAAATTTCTCTTCGAATCTCCTACTGATTTCTATCTTCAAATTTTTCCTCTTTGCTGGCCTATTCTTCAATATTCTCAATATATTGAAGTCTTCAAAAATACTTTCTCACAATTTGAGAAACACTTTACCAAATATTTTTTCCTTGAATTGGTTTTATAAATATTTTTGGGTTTGTTGTTGGATGGTGATGATTGTCCTAAATTTGTTGTGCTTACTTCTTTTCAAGAGTTTCTTCTTCTTGCAATCTTCTGCCTTAAACTTTCTACAAATCTTCTTGAATGACTACTTCTTCAATTTTTGCAATAGGGCTTCTTTGGTCATGAGTGGAAGTCATAGTTAGATATAGATATAATACATTATTAAATATGGAGGTTGACGATGGGTTTCCATGGAATGAAATAATATTAAACTTATATAAAAGTATCATTTATGTACCTGCTTATAATATAATGCTTGTTAACTGATTGTATTTGCTTAAGTGTTGATATTTAGTTCTAAGGGAATAAGAACTATAAAGTGATATGAAATGGATCTATGCTAATAGTAATTTTATTATGTGACTCTAGGATTTCTACCTTCTCACCATTATAACCCTCCTATTGAAAACTAATATGACTGCATGCATATCTTGACATATTTTTTATATACCATGAAATATATGTGAGTGAAGAAATAATAGATTTTAGTTTGCTTTTCCTTTTTGAATTTTTTATTACATAACTTTATATTGCTATTGAGATAATCTAGGGCACAAAAAATATTTATGCTATACCAGCTTTGTTAACAAGCTATTCACACATAATTTACTAGTTCAACAATTTGTTACTAAAGCTTATTCATTATGAGTTTTTTTAAAAGAAAATGAAAATTTTAAATTTAAATTTATTTTTAGTAATTGGAGGACTATGTATATAAGTTTTTTAAGTAGTTATATTATAATAAACATAGATACAAAATGATTTTTTTGTCTCTATTGTGCTTGGTTTAATAAATGATTGTAACATGTGAATATCAAGGAACATGGAATATTACAAATAAACCTTTAAGGTTATATCAAATTAGTTGCACGGAAGTTGAAACTATGATTTGATGAGTTTTCCTTTACAAAGACCTATAATAAATATTTACATTATTAGCTTAGAACAATTATTTGAAGCTCTCTTAAAAGGAACAAAAATATACAAGTCCTTGAATTAAGAGCTAGTACCCATTGAACTTTATTTTGTGACAATAAGTAGTGGTAATATCAAGTTGAACTTATGATGCCTTTAAAGAGAATGTACTTTCCTTGTAGATCTTGAGGAAATTATATCGCCATGTTTGTATAGGGAATATTCAAATTATCTTTCTATTATTTTTTTGTGAACTAATAATGAACTATGCAAGTCATAACCTTGTTTAGAAAAATAGATAGCTTGCTATTAAAAAAAAAAATTGCATCTAGAAAAGTAATAATCAATAGGATCCTAATTAAGGATAAATTATCAAGAATAAATCATGTTCATAAGTAAATAATTTTTTATTAAGATAAATTGTAAAAATATTAGGAAGGGAATGACTAGTTTAACTGGACATATATAGTACATTGTTGTTTTTGAAATAGGAGAAGTAATTTTCTTGCACTATGGGATTTATTGAGATTGATAATGGATATTCAATTCTGATCTTAAACGATCATAACACTAGGTCATGAGTAAACTAATTGAGAACCATATTTTGTTCATGGCATTGATGTGCACTTTTAGATTTATTAATTATAAAATACTCAAAGGTTAGTAAGACTAACAAGATGAGTAGAATATATCTAGGCTAAAGGTGTATACTTTTGAACATGATTGAATTAGCCTTGAATACATGCTATTAAAACATATGAATTATAAAAGTTCAAGGTTGAACAAAATCTATGTTACCAAAATATTATTTTTGATATTCTCACAATGACACTGAGAGGGGGGGTGAATCAGTGTAACTATTTAAAATATTGAATCTGCTATTCTTAAAACTTAATACTGCTAGCTTAAAAACAAATAAAGCAAATATAGCACAAGAGCATCACACAACACAGGGATTTAACGAGGTTCACCAATGTGGCTACTCCTCAAAAATGACTTGTTTGGACTACAATCCAAATCCAGTCTTTGCAAGGATTCTTTCTTTACAAATGATTCTCCAGCACCCACTGGAAGGAGCACCAACCCCTGATTTTTCTGCTGCAACAGATAGGAGCACCAACTCCTTTTACCAAGCACCAACTTGGATTTCAAATTTTAATAAAATATTGACATAGAAATGCCTTCTCTATTGCAAGACCCTGACTGGTCCTTAGCTCATTCAATTTTGTCACAGAAGCATAAAAAGAATAGTTACAATCTCGAGTATCTTCTTTTTCACAATTAAAAACCTCTGTACTAATTTTTCAATAAAATTGCATTCAAGTTCAGGTTTTTGTTCATTCACTATGCTTCAAACAGCACCCTTTCTACAACCTTCTCTCTTTTATTTATTTTTCATGAATATTCACGGTTGCAGTAACCTCCTACTGTGCTTGTTCGAGTCTTTTTATATGATTTTCTCGAATGACTCAATTTTTAAAATGGCTCGACTTTCCCTCCTAATTTCCATGCATTCTCGGCTACGGTCAATGTGTCAAACCCACTCTGACATGTTCTGCCTTTTAGCCGCTTTCTTTCTGACTCACTCTGACATTCTGACAGCCTTTTTCTCTGCACATTCTGACAGTCTTTTTCTCTGCACTTCCTGACAGCCTTATAGCGCGTTTCGAAGCTCTCTGATTCTTTTCTTCCAAACTATATGAAACTGCTCTCTTAACGCTTTTGCACTTTCTGATGACACTCTTTTCTATACTCTGTCGATCCTTCTATTCTACCTGCAACTGTCGTATCTGATATGCACAACCATCGAGAGGATTTCTTGTTTGAAGAGATTATCTGGAATACTGCGCTTATGACAGCTTGCAGCATCACGGCCCTGCAATAGCTGTTCTTTTATTAAATGCATTGCATCGTAACTTCCCTTGTCACTCCAGTTAACAGTTGCAGTATTTTCTCTAATATTTCCCCAACACCTATCACTGGGAACTGTAGATCTAACTCTAGTTAACTCTACGTAACTGGCGTTATTTTGACACCTGTCACATTGCATGCATTTTTGGCATTTTGGCGGGCTCGCCAAAATGTTACCTGTCGCGATATCGCGACGTTTTTCGCCTCCTGGACCTTCTCTCTGCATGCACCCGCGAAAATGAAACATGTCACGAAATCGTGACACTTTTCGCTTTTGCTAACGTCATCTTCAAAGTTGTCGCGAAATCGCGACGCTTCTGGCTTCCAGCGGCTTCTCTCGCAACTTGTCGCGAAATCGTGACACTTTCAGCTATTGCTGACGTCATCACCAATGTTGTCACGAAATCGTGACGCTTCTGGCTTCCAGCGGCTTTTCTTCCACCTTGTCGCGAAATCGTGACACTTCTCAGTTTTGTTGACGTCATCCTCCGACTTGTCATGAAATCGCGACGCTTCTGGCCTCCGTACAATTCTTTCTTCATGCAGCCACGAAAACCTTACTTGTAGCGAAATCGCTACACCTTTCTGACTTAACATTTTTTCTTTGCTGCGGTTTCTGAAAATCTAACTTTGTTGGCTTGGTGTTTCCTCTTGCTTCGACTTGTTGATCTCAAGACTTGTAGCGAAATCGCTACCCCATTGTGTTTTGTGTTTTGCACTTGTAGCGAAATCGCTACACCTATGCCCCTTGCTTTTCAAACTTGTGTCAAAGTCGCTGCCCCTTTGCACCTTTTATTTTGAACCTGTAGCAAAATCGCTACACTTTTCGCCTTGCATTTCGAAGCTGTAACGAAATCGCTACACTTCTTCGCCTTGCATTTTGAACCTGTAGCGAAATCGCTACACTTTGCTGCCTTGCACTTTGGACTTGTAGCGAAATCGCTACACTCTTGCATTTTGTATTTCGGACTTGTAGCGAAATCGCTACACTTTCTTGACTTATCACTTTTTCTTTGCTTTTGCCAGCGAAATTGCAACATGTAGCGAAATCGCTACGCTTTCTTCACTTTGCTTCTTTGCCTCCAACATGTCACGAAATCGTGACAGTTTTCATGAACTTTCTCAAATAAAATCGTAACTTTTTTCCATCACTTTTTATTGTCATGATATCGCGATAGTTTTTCAACTTGTGCTTCTTTTCTTCCAGAAATGTCACGATATCGCGACACTTTCTCATGCACTTTCTCTCTCATCCTTTTTGTCGCGATATCGTGACAATTTGCGTCTTAGTGCTTTCTCTCTCCGAAACTGTCGCGATATCGCGACAATTTTTCATGCATTTTCTCTCTCCTCCTTTTTGTCGCGATATCACGACAATTTTGCATGCATTTTCTCTCTCCTCGGTTTTGTCGCGAAATCACGACAGAAAACATGTCGCGATATCGCGACAGTTTTCTTCCTTGTATTTTTTGCAAATTTTTGGATCTGGGTCCCCTCTGTTTTCCTTGAAATTCATTGCACTTGATCTGACTGACCTCTGAACTGCCTCAACTGCACCATTATGTCTGTGTTGACAACAATGACAATACTTTTGCAATGCTTTTGCTGCACCTTGCTCAACAATCTCCCCCTTTGGAATTGTTGGCAACACACTGTAACCTTGCTCAATTTCTTCTCCCCCTTTGCCAATAATACCAAAGGGCTGCTGCAGACTCCCCCTGAGTCTATGCACAACATTCTCAGGCATAATGCTCCCCCTGAGAATGTGTTCCCCATAGCTAGTCAGTGCTTGGGAAGGGTGACTACTCCCAACTTACCCCTAAGGTATTCAAAAACTTCCTTGGGCAAAGGTTTGGTGAATATGTCTGCTACTTGCTCTGTAGTTGGAACAAACTCCAATTTGACCTCTCCTTCTGCAACCTTATCCTTCAAGAAGTGATACCGGATTGCAATATGTTTGGTGCGGGAATGCATGACCGGATTCTTTGAAATGTTGATTGCACTAGTGTTATCACATTTGACTGAAATGGGCTCAGTGAAGTGAATACCTAGATCTTTCAATGTTTGTCTCATCCATAGTATTTGTGTACGGCATGTTGTTGCTGCAATGTATTCTGCCTCGGCTGTGGATAGAGAGACTGATTCTTGCTTCTTACTGTGCCATGCTACCAATTTATCTCCAAGAAAAAATGCTCCTCCACTTGTACTTTTTTTGTCATCAATACATCCTGCCCAATCAGCATCAGAATAGGCAAAAAGAGTGAAATATTTTCCTTTTGGATACCATAGTCCATACTCCATAGTGCCCTTGAGATACCTGAAGATCCTTTTCACAGCTGTTACATGAGTTTCTTTTGGACTAGCCTGAAATCTTGCAACCATGCAAGCTGCACGTAAGATATCCGGTCTTGTGGGCATCCAAATACTGACCAGGCTCCCAATCATAGATCTGTACATTGTTTGATCAACATCTGGAGATTTATCATCCTTGCTCAACTTGCAGCTTGTTGTCATGGGGGTGCTCACCGGCTTACTATCTTCCATGGTGAACTTTTTCAACATTTCTTTCACATATTTAATTTGAGAAATAAAAATCCCTTTTTCGGTTTGATTAACTTGCAATCCAAGGAAATATGAAAGTTCACCTATCATAGACATTTCAAACTCTTTCTGCATTTTGTTTGCTATGTCTTTGCATGATTCATCATTGTTGCTCCCAAAAATTATATCATCTACATAAACAACAAGGACAATGAAATTGCCATTTTCAGTTTTCACATATAAATTGCTATCCACCATACCTTTCTTGAATCCTTGCTTAGTGAGATAGTTGTCCAATCTTGCATACCAAGCTCTAGGTGCTTGTTTCAAACCATACAATGCTTTCTTGAGCTTGCAAACAAAGTTAGGATTATCACAAAGTTGAAAACCATCGAGGCTGTTCAATATACACTTCTTCTTCAAGATTTCCATTCAGAAATGCTGATTTTACATCCATCTGATAAACCTTGAAATTCTTATGAACAGCTAAAGCCAAAAACAGTCTTATTGCTTCAAGTCTGGCCACAGGTGCAAAAGTCTCTTCAAAATCAATCCCCTCAACTTGAGCATATCCTTTGCAGACTAATCTTGCTTTATTCCTTACAACTTGTCCGTCTTCATTCAATTTGTTTCGAAATATCCATTTAGTACCAATTATGTTTTTATTTTCAGGCCTTGGTACTAATTCCCAGGTATTATTTTTCTCAATTTGATCTAGTTCTTCATTTACTGCCTCCATCCAGCTTTCATCTGTGCTTGCTTCAATAATATTTTTGGGCTCAATACTGGATAACAGAGAATAGTTATTTACTACTCTTCTTCTTGTCTGAATGCCAACTGTAGGGTCCCCAATAATCTGCTCTTTGGGATGATTTTTACGCAATTTGCTCATTCGAATTTCTTGTTTTCTTCTCTTTCCAAATCATCTGAATCTGATTTCTGTCTCTCTTCCTTTTCTTGATCTTCATCTTCTTCAATAAATTCTTCATAGGTTGGGTAGTTTTCATTATTGTTGATTTCTTGTTTCCTGCCTTCATCAACCTTCACATCCGCACTCTCCACAATTTTCTTTAGTCTTTTGTTGTAGCATGTGTAAGCTTTACTTTTTGTTGAGTAACCAAGAAAGATACCTTCATCAGCTCTATCTTCGAATTTGCCAAGATTGGCTTCAGTCCGTTTAATGTAACACTTGCTGCCGAACACTTTGAAGTATTTTGCTGTAGCCTTTTTGCCAAACCACAGTTCATAAGGTGTTTTGCTTTCATGCGGCCTTAACATACACCTATTCTGAATATAGACTGCAGTATGAACTGCCTCTTTCCAGAACCTGTCAGCAATTTTTCTCTCTGTTAACATGGTCCTTGCCATTTCTTGCATAGTTCTGTTCTTTCTTTCAACTACTCCATTCTGCTGAGGTGTTCTTGCTGCTGAAAACTGTCTTCTTATTCCATGTTTTTCACAGAATTCGGCAAACTCATTTGAAATAAACTCTCCTCCTCTATCAGATCTCAAGCATTTAATTCTTTTTCCAGATTGATTCTCAACAAGATTTTTGAAGGTTTTAAACATCTCAAAGGCTTCTGATTTCTGTTTCGAAAGAGTACCCATGTCATTACGGAAAAATCATCTATACACAACATAAAATATTTGTATCCATTTATGCTTTCTGTCCTCATGGGTCCACACGGATCGGTGTGAATCGGTTCTAACGGCTTGCTTGTGAAATACTCTTTTGCTTTGAAAGTAGATCTGGTTTGCTTCCCCTTTTGGCATGACTCACAAATGTTGTTTGATGGTTTACCAATAGTGGGTATGTCTCTTATTGCTCTTTTCGAGCTGATTTTTACCAGATTATCAAAGCTTATGTGACCGAGTCTTTTGTGCCACAGCCAATTTTCTTCTTCCTGTCCAACCAAGCAAGTTCCTTCTGAAGTCTCCGAGAGAGTATACAAATTTCTAGAAGTTCTCAGTCCAGTGGCTATTAACTTTCCATTTTTTGTCTTTCTTACTTCACAACCCTCCTTCTTGAAAATTACTTCATGACCTCTGTCACAAATCTGACTTACACTTAGTAGGTTATGTTTCAATCCTACCACAAAAAGAACTTCCTTAGAGTTGATTTTACCGTCACTTAACTTAACCGATCCTTTACCCACTATCTTTGCTCCATCATTGTTTTCGAATTTTACAGAACCACCTTCGTATGTCTGTAGCTTGTCAAACTTCTGTTTGTCTCCTGTCATATGACTGGAGCATCCACTGTCCAGAATCCAAGGTGCAGATTTATTCTGGGCTTTGAGGGCTGTTTGAACGATCAGAGATTCCTTGTCTTTCTTCGGTTGCTCCTTTTCTTTCCACTGTGATTTGACAGCGAGATCTGGTCACTTGCTTTACCTTCTCCCTTTCATTGGCTTGTGACGAGTTTTTCGAGAAATTTTCTGTTCTGTTTTGATCCAGTTGATTGATACTTTCTTCCCTCGGTATTTATTTCCTGCAAAAGAGCTACGACAATTCCTTGCAATATGTCCGAAGTTATGACGGTTATAACATTCTACAGCATAATCTATCAAAGGAGAAAAAATATTTCTACTAGTAAAATTTCTTTGTTTTACATTATATCTACAACTTGAGATTTTATGACCATATGCATTGCATTTAAAACAATAACCAGAAAAGGAACGAGTGTACCTGGGTAATGGTTGTTGCCATGTTGTAGTAGGAGCAATGGGTCTTCTTCTTCTTTGATATGTGACTTTGGTAAATCCATCATTTGCAGATCTCCTTTCAAGCTTGGACTTATTGCTTTCTTTTGCATGATACTGTTTATCTTGATCAACCTTGATCTTGTCTTTATTCCTAATTGGTTCTACAGTTATAGCCTTTGAGTCCTTTGAGGATTCTCCTTCATCAAAGCCTAAACCAAATTTGATACCCGTAGGCCTTTGATCATTTAACATTTTATTCAGCTTCGCAGAACTGTCTTCAAATTTATGATGACAGCTCAGTTTCTGATTCATCTCTTCTAGCTGCAATCTTAATCCAACTATGTCTTCTTCTAGCTTGTTGCACTCATTTATTTTCACGGTTAGCTGTGCTTCAAAATCTTCAGACTTTTTCTTATATTCTTCAGTTTGTACTTTCAAACTGATTATTAAATTGCTAGCATCCTCAAATTTCCTTGAAATATTTTTATTTCTTTTCCTTTCAGCACTTAACTCTTCAAGTGCGGCAACCAACTCACCTTCCAGATCTATCTCAGCCTCATCCTCTAATTTTTCTTCACATTCCTGGGTTTCTTCTATTCTCTGTTCTTCAAAAGCCATGAACAAGGCTTCACCAGTTTCTTCTTCTGAGTCCTCATTGGAACTATCTTCAGAAGAGTCAATATTCTTTGAAATGAAGCTTTTCTTCTTGAAGTTCCTTTTTCTAAACTGTGGTTTCTTTTTCCAGACATTTCTTTCTTGGTGTGTCCCTTCATCACTTCTATTTTTCTCATTCATTGGGCATTTTGCTTGCAAAGTGCCCGATGCCTCCACAGTTAAAGCACTTGAACGGCAGCTTACCTCTGTACTTTCCTTTTCCCTTTACCAATTTTCTAACAAAATTTGCTTCAGTTTCATCTGTAGATTCTTCTTCCTCAGATTCTTGTTTAGATTTTATATTTTTTTGTGCTTGAAAAGCTGCTTCTCTGTCTGAGGGCTTAGTTTGTCCAATCCTCATTTCATATCTTTGTTAGAGAACCATGCATTTCATCCATACTAAAAAAATTTAAATCTTTTGCTTCTTCTATGGCGAGAAACCTTTGCATCAAACCTTTTATTTAGAGTTCTTAGTACCTTCTTCACAATGACTGCATCTTCCATTTCTTCCCCGAGTCCTCTTATTGCATTGATGATTCCATTTACTCTCAGCAGATAGGCTTCAATGTTCTCATCATCGGTCATCTTTAATGCTTGAGCTGGGCACGATGTGTTTGCGGCTTAGCTTCCTTGATTTTGCTATCTCCTTCATGAATGCTTTGCGGTTTGTCCCATATGTCTTTAGCAGATTTGCAGTTCATGATGCGTATCAACTCACTTTGTCTACTAATCCACACATAATAGCATTCTTGGCTTTCGAGTTGTTCTCAAACTTTTTCTTCTCAGCCGCATCTGTTGGAGGAACAGTGGGTATGGTGTATCCATTTTCAACAGATTCCCAAATGTCATAACCCAATGCACATAGATAAGTCTGCATCCTCAGTCTCCAGAAAGAATAATTTGTTCCATCGAACAGAGGAGCTTTGTTAGAAGAAAAACCTTCACCATCGGCCATTGTGTTTATTCCAAGATCACCTTAGCTGATTAAGCTTGTACAGGTGCCTGGCTCTGATACCAATTGATATTCTCACAATGACACTGAGAGGGGGGGGTGAATCAGTGTAACTATTTAAAATATTGAATCTGCTATTCTTAAAACTTAATACTGCTAGCTTAAAAACAAATAAAGCAAATATAGCACAAGAGCATCACACAACACAGGATTTAACGAGGTTCACCAATGTGGCTACTCCTCAAAAATGACTGTTTGGACTACAATCCAAATCCAGTCTTTGCAAGGATTCTTTCTTTACAAATGATTCTCCAGCACCCACTGGAAGGAGCACCAACCCCTGATTTTTTTGCTGCAACAGATAGGAGCACCAACTCCTTTTACCAAGCACCAACTTGGATTTCAAATTTTAATAAAATATTGACATAGAAATGCCTTCTCTATTGCAAGACCCTGACTGGTCCTTAGCTCATTCAATTTTGTCACAGAAGCATAAAAAGAATAGTTACAATCTCAGTATCTTCTTTTTCACAGTCAAAACCTCTCTACTGATTTTTCAATAAAATTGCATTCAAGTTCAGGTTCTTGTTCTTTCACTATGCTTCAAACAACACCCTTTCTACAACCTTCTCTCTTTTATTTATTTTTCATGAATATTCACGGTTGCGGTAACCTCCTACTGTGCTTGTTCGAGTCTTTTTATATGATTTTCTCGAATGACTCAATTTTTAAAACGGCTCGACTTTCCCTCCTAATTTCCATGCATTCTCGGCTACGGTCAATGTGTCAAACCCACTCTGACATGTTCTGCCTTTTAGCCGCTTTCTTTCTGACTCACTCTGACATTCTGACAGCCTTTTTCTCTGCACATTCTGACAGTCTTTTTCTCTGCACTTCCTGACAGCCTTATAGCGCGTTTCGAAGCTCTCTGATTCTTTTCTTCCAAACTATATGAAACTGCTCTCTTAACGCTTTTGCACTTTACGATGACACTCTTTTCTATACTCCGTCGATCCTTCTATTCTACCCGCAACTGCCGTATCTGATATGCACAACCATCGAGAGGATTTCTTGTTTGAAGAGATTATCTGGAATACTGCGCTTATGACAGCTTGCAGCATCACGGCCCTGCAATAGCTGTTCTTTTATTAAATGCATTGCATCGTAACTTCCCTTGTCACTCCAGTTAACAGTTGTAGTATTTTCTCTAATATTTCCCCAACACCTGTCACTGGGAACTGTAGATCTGACTCTAGTTAACTCTACGTAACTGGCGTTATTTTGACACCTGTCACATTGCATGCATTTTTGGCCTTTTTCTCGCCAAACTGTTACCTGTCGCGATATCGCGACGTTTTCCGCCTCCTGGACCTTCTCTCTGCATGCACCCGCGAAAATGATACATGTCACGAAATCGTGACACTTTTCGCTTTTGCTGATGTCATCTTCAAAGTTGTCACGAAATCGTGACGCTTCTGGCTTCCAGCGGCTTCTCTCGCAACTTGTCATGAAATCGTGACACTTTTAGCTATTGCTGACGTCATCACCAATGTTGTCATGAAATCGTGACGCTTCTGGCTTCCAGCGGCTTTTCTTCCACCTTGTCGCGAAATCGTGACACTTCTCAGTTTTGCTGACGTCATCCTCCGACTTGTCATGAAATCATGACGCTTCTGGCCTCCGTACAATTCTTTCTTCATGCAGCCGCGAAAACCTTACTTGTAGCGAAATCGCTACACCTTTCTGACTTAACATTTTTCTTTGCTTGCGGTTTCCAAAAATCTAACTTTGTTGGCTTGGTGTTTCCTCTTGCTTCGACTTGCTGATCTCAAGACTTGTAGCGAAATCGCTACCCCATTGTGTTTTGTGTTTTGCACTTGTAGCGAAATCGCTACACCTATGCCCCTTGCTTTTCAAACTTGTGTCAAAGTCGCTGCCCCTTTGCACCTTTTATTTCGAACCTGTAGCGAAATCGCTACACTTTTCGCCTTGCATTTCGAAGCTGTAATGAAATCGCTACACTTCTCCGCCTTGCATTTTGAACCTATAGCGAAATCGCTACACTTTGCTGCCTTGCACTTTGGACTTGTAGCGAAATCGCTACACTCTTGCATTTTGTATTTCGGACTTGTAGCGAAATCGCTACACTTTCTTGACTTATCACTTTTTCTTTGCTTTTGCCAGCGAAATTGCAACATGTAGCGAAATCGCTACGCTTTCTTCACTTTGCTGCTTTGCCTCCAACATGTCGTGAAATCGTGACAGTTTTCATGAAATTTCTCTTTTTTCCATCATTTTTGTCGTGTATGAAATCGTGACATTTTCACTTTGTTCTTTTCTTTAAAGAATGTCGTGATATCGTGACAATTTTTCATGCACTTTCTCTCTCCTCCTTTTTGTCGCGATGTCGCGACAATTTGCGCCCTTAGTGCTTTTCTCTCCGAAACCAGTCGCGATATCGCGACAATTTCTCATGCACTTTCTCTCTCCTCCTTTTTGTCGCGATATCGCGACAATTTGGCATGCATTTTCTCTCTCCTCGGTTTTGTCGCGAAATCGCGACAGAAAACATGTCGCGATATCGCGACAGTTTTCTTCCTTGTATTTTTTTGCAAATTTCTGGATCTGGGTCCCCTCTGTTTTCCTTGAAATTCATTGCACTTGATCTGACTGACCTCTGAACTGCCTCAACTGCACCATTATGTCTGTGTTGACAACAATGACAATATTTTGCAATGCTTTTGCTGCACCTTGCTCAACAATTTTAACTCTAGTGGTAATTAATTTGATTACTATCCTCTATGTAAAAAACTAATTATAAATATAAAATAAATTTCATACTATTTTTAACCAGCCCAACCGTGGAGTTTATCTCTCCCATCCATAAATATTTTATTTTAGTTTTTGGGATTATAAAATTTAGAGATGTGTCTTAATCATGATATGGTATTGATAAAATTTAGATCACTTTTTATTTTCTAAAACAAAATTATTTCTTGACACACACTTAATGACATAATTCACTTATCCAACTTTTTTAGCATAAAAATTGCATCTATTATCAAAATATGACCTCTAATCATACATTAATAAATACTAAAGATAAATTTCCATCTCATTATATGCATAAAATATAATTTCAAATTTTTATTCAACCGAAAAATTAATCCATTAATTTTATTAATTGACCTTAATAAGACATATGAAATATTCTATAGTACATAGGATATGCCTGAGAAATAAGATAAATGTATTCTCTAGCATAGAAAATTCATGTAATATCTAGATTTTTCCTAGTAAAAATGATGGGATGAATATGAAGACACGCATATAAACTATCTCATAAAAAGGAACCTAATGAAACAAGTATCATAAGTTCATTTCCCAATCAAAATGAATTTATATACATAAGGATCATATAGGTTTTGAAAGTAAATAAAAATGATAAGCATAGCTGGTTATACTATTTAAAATTTTTATTATTACTATAAGAGGTAGTATCTACCCTTGGAATAACTAGTACAACTACCCTTACAATGTGGCTAATGCTATAAAGAAGACAAACCCTTTCTTTGCTATTATTTATTTTAATAATAAGGTAAAGTACAATAGGTTTTGACATCCATGACTTCATAAGTTATATGGTATGATGTGGCTATCCAAGTGTTAATTAATCCATATCAAAGTATTGACATCCTATTTAGTGTTACAAAGTCTTACCTATTAGGTCCACTCAAGTCTTTACTAGAATTTATAATTGAAAAAAAAGGTTAAATGTGGCTTCTATTGAGGGCCACTCCTATCAAAAAGAACCAAAATACTAAATTTATTGTTAGGTCAATTAAACCATATCTATTATGAATTTTATCACAAATACATTTATTTTTTCTATTGTATATGTTCTTGAACGTCCTTTACATGATGTGTTGTGTTGTGTTTCAACAATTATCTCCTTGATATCTATTTTGATCAATACTTCTCAATTGAAATATATTCCCATCAATTTTCTATTGCAATTTTAATCCCTATAAGAAGTTCCATAGCATTTGCATAGTTGCTAGTTGAAGTTCCATATGATTTTGAGTAAGTGAGGAGAAATTTTTGAATGTAAAGGACTAAATTTTAATTAATTTAAAAATACAAGTCTTTACAACAAAAAAATGGTGGATAGGAACACCCCAATAGGTAGTCACACTAACTCAGTTTGAGTTAGGAGGCGGTTACTCAAAACAACAAAAATAGGGTTAAACTCTTCATAAACCACATCATCAAAAAGTATGCATTAAATCATCTCAATCATGGGGGTGTGCTCATGAGGTGAATGTCCCTCACCCTCCATATACTAGCAACCAGTATTAAAAGGGATGGAACTGAGCCACCCATCATCCCTAGGTGTGCAAACATTCTCATCCATATCAGAGCCATCAATGCCACTAGATACACCCTGGCCCACCATATTAGCTGGAGTGACTAGGCACATGGGAATGGGATCTCCCCAACCAACAAATGGGTTTGGCTGCACCTAGTAAAAATCCCATCCACTACCATGATGAGATGTATTATTGACAATTTTACCTTGGGGTTGGTGAACATGAGACGATTGAGACCAATGTCTTTCTATAGATTTGGAGGGAAGTCATCAATGAGAGCATGATCGGGAAACTTTGAGAGACCAAAAAGGCTCTATAGAAGGCATTCAGATGATCATACATGGGGTATTACCCCAGTGCTACATAATAACACGAAGATGCTCCACCTCCATATGAACTTTTTATCCACTTGAACTAAAATTTGGAGCTAAAAATTAGAATAAATTGTGCACTTATCAACAATTGAAAATTCATCTAAAATATATTGTGGAGAAAAGAGAACTTTGTTATGATTTTTCCAAATATGAAAGAGCACACTAATGCAAAGAATGTTTCATAATTCCATCAAGGGAAAGGAAAAATATAGTGGTTTTGCTAATAAAATCATGATGTCAAGTGAATGAACTGGCCATATGAGGCCGAAAGAATAACTCAAGTCAATCCCAGGCTATTCAGGCTTTCCTACACTACCAAAAAATATGAAGAGGATCCTCTGGAAAGAATATCCCATCACTCATTGAGTATTTGAACTATAGGGACATTGGGAGTAAGCCAAGCATACCCTAACTTTGGTTTGTAAGTAAGAAGCGGGGTTTTCTTAAACCATCCCCAGTCAGACCACCAAGGCTTTTGAGAATATCTACAAATCATGGGACAAAGAGAAAAAGTGATACAATCCAAAACTATGTCATAAGTATTCTTATAATCTGCTCATAGAACAAACAATCTCTTGAAATCATCCCATGGGATCCAATCCTTGGAATGTCTTGAAAACAAATTGCCACTGTTGAAATCCCTTTCCTGAGAACCTTTAAAAGTAATAAAATGTGACCATCGAACATTATAAGTGGAAATAGAAGCACCCTTATGATGCCCATCCCTTGCCAACATAAGCAGGGCTTAATTGTCTTCCAAGCCCTCCATATGCTCTGAATGATAAAAGAGCCTTGAATTTTAACTGGTATAGGAGAAACTAGGAGGGATTGAAAATTCATGCCTTTCCAAGCCTTCCTACCAAGAGGTAAATCAGTGGAAATGCAATTCTGAAATAGAAATTTCCAAGCTTCAGAACCACTTAAGGCTCGAAGAATTCATTTAGCAGATAAATAAAAACCTTGTCTTTCATAATCATGTAGTCCCATACCTCCTAAATTTTTGGTAATACAATAAATATCCTAGGTAACTCGATTAAACCCTTGTTTATGTGACAAGTTAGCCCAAATAAAATACCTTAAAAGCCTTTCCAATTTTTTATAGCATACTTGATAAGGGACCCAACATGATGAATAATACACATGAGTAGTAGCAATGATTTTGGAACACACCTGAAAATTACTAGCTAGAGTAAGTTTTTTATTGATCCAAAAGAAAAAAAATTTATACTTTTTATAAAACATAATTCCACAAGATAGCAAGGGAACTTTGGAATGCAAATGGGATGCCAAGGAATTTAAACATCTCCCCTAGTTGGATCCAATGCCACTAGAATATTTCAAGCTAGCTTGGAATATCCAAAGAGGATTACCTATAACATGAGGTCTTCCTCCATTGAATGCTAGATCCTGATGCTTTGTAAAAAATATCCAGGCAATCTAGTGATTATTTGATAGAGCATTCATCCTCATCAAGTGTCAAAAAAGAATCATCTGCAAAATGTCCATTTATAAGTTGAGAATATTCTCCTAGTAAAGAAATACCCTTGATATTATCTTGAATCACTTGGTTAGAAAGAAGGTATCCAAAAGCTTCAACTTCCAATATGAAAAGAGAAGGAGCCAAAGGACAACCCTGTCTGATAGATCTAAACAATCCAATTGGTTCAGATTGATAATTGTTCAAAGTAAGTATAGCTAAAGCATCCGCAAAAAGCATACTAATCGAGATAAAAAAATGTGGCCCAAAACTAAGAGCTCAAAGCATGGTAAGGATGAAATTCCATTCAATCCTATCATAAGATTTCTCAAAATTAATATTGATGACAAGAGTATTTTTTTTAGTGGTTATAGCCCATTCCATGACCTCCCAAATAGCAATTACATTATCCATAATGTATCTACTCTGAACAAATCCATTATGCTCAGGGTGGATAATAAGTGGCAATAAAGGTCTAAGATGTAAGGCCAAAGCCTTAACAATAATTTTTGTAACTCACATTGAGTAAATTAATAGGCCTCTAGTTTGTGAGCACTTTCGGATTCCCCTACTTAGGAAAGAATTTAATACTGTCCTTATTAATTATAGAACCTAAAGAACCAAAATCCATTGCTTCCTGATAAACATTCAATAAATCTAGGCCAACCATATCCCAGTACTCCTTATAAAATTCATAAGGAAATCATTCTAATATTGGAGCTTTATCATTAGCCATCCTAAACAAGGATTCAGCAAGATCATCTAATGATAAAGGGTGTTAACATGCTTCTTTATGAAGAGCTAAAATCTTCTCAAGAACAACTGCACAACAATCTTGAATTGCAGCCTGTTGTTCAGGAGTTAACTGTTGAGAAGCAAAAATGTTCTGATAATGCTTGAAAAAAAATTTAATAATATCATGAAGCAATGTCTAATGAACCCTTGCATCCTGAATAGCGTTTAATTGAATGAATTGTCTCAAGGGCTTTATTTTCTAAAAAAAATATTTTGAAACTCTATCACTAATTTTCAACCAGTGAATCCGAGCACAAAGCTGAGCTTCCCTTGCTTCATAAAGCTCAATTTTTTTAAGCTCATGCCTAAGACTTGCAACATGGAATTGAAGAATAGAGATTAGAGGGCTTGCTTCTAGTCTCATAGAATCTTGAGCTCGTTCATATTTAAGGGTTGCATTAGATATTCATCTCCGCTTGGCAACTTCAACTCCTAAATTCCTGAGAAGAAAAGTTATTCTGAAGATAGCTACATTCCACTAAGAAATTATAATATGAATTCTAGTTGGTCTGGGAATTAGATTCCAAATCCTATGAATATGAGCAAACATAGTTTGATGTTTCAAAAAATAAACATTCAGATAGAACTAAGACTTGAATTGACGAGGCGGAGGCAAAGAACAAGAAATGGAAAACACAATGGGAGCATGATTAGAAAGGGTGGTATCAGGAACATTTGAAACAAAGGGTAAAGAAGCCGACAAGCGATGGAAATGAAAATGAGAATGTTCATATAGCATAGCTCTATCAAGCTACTTAAAAATATGGGTAGTTCCAGGTTGAAAGTTGGACCAAGTATACCACATCGACTCAGGAAAGTCAAAGGGTATAAAGTAATAATTAGGGTCACTCAACCCAAGATTATTCTTGAAAAAAATTCCATTCTTCATGGTCCCAATTATTCCAATGCATGGGGAGAAAACCAAGTTTTTCAACATATTTCTCCATCATATTGAAGTCACCACACACCACCCAAACTGCTTTAGGTAAGGAAATATCAAGCCATCACCATAAAGCACACATTTATAGTGTATTATTAGAAGCATACACATTAATCAAACCAAAAGGGATACCACCAACTTCAAAAAGAATCCAAACTTCTTGATTTGAGGGGTCCACCCCCCATGTGACAATTTTAGAATGCCACCTAGGATAAATGAAAGTTACAACTCCTCTTCTAGAAGTATGATGGGAATGAAAAACTTACTTGTAGACCATAAAAAATTACAGGTACTATCCAAAATGAAGTCATCTTTAACTTCTTGTAAACACAAAAAATCCAAACTACCATGCAAGTGAGCAACATTTTGAATATCTCTATGGACCTAATATTTTCATACTGGATCCATTAGTCCTCTTAAATTCTAGGACAAAAAATTTATTAAGGACGATCAAGGTTCATTCCCTCAGGAACATCTTCAGTATCTCCCAAATCTCCTAGGGAAGTGAACAAATTGATGAGAAATCATTCATGATTTTCCATAAGAAATTTAGTTTGATGTCTTTTTTTTATGTAACCCATCATGATCCAGACTACATAAATGACGAGACTTGGAGAATGATACATCCTCTGTTAACGATTGCTTAATAATGGAAGTAGAAAAATAATTGGAAGAAGAAGATACTAGAGTTGGTGAAACTCCATCTAAATTAGGTACAGAAGATGAACCTCCTGGTGCTGAGGGAGATGACTGCATTGGAGCAGTGGGAGCTAGAAGGGCTAGCATGCATGGTGTCGACATTTTTTGCACTGGAGGGTTGGAACTAGAACCTCCATGTAACATCGACTGCTTAGGTTGATGGTTTTTCTTGTTTATCACGATAGTCCATTCATCTGGATGATATTTGGCTCTTGAAGCTGGAGCTATCGAAGGAGGGGGAGGAAAAACACCATTGCATGATTTGAATTTATCAGCCATAAGTGGACAATATTTAATTTTGTGCTCTACATATTGACAATGATAGTAGGTATTGGGCATATTAATGTACACAACACGTTGTGTAAAAACCTTGTCACCAATATTCAGGTCAATAGACTCAGTAAGGTCTTTGAAAAGATCAACTTTGACACACACACGCCTGTTAAGGCAGACGTTATAAAATTTATTTGGTTCTAAGAAGACCACCTTCTAAATGGTGGAATAAATACTTTGTAGGAATAGTCCAAATATTTCTCTATCAATGATGAGTCTTCTATGGAAGTGAGGATAATTTTACCTTCATTATCTTTAAAAACACCACCTTCACTAGCTTTTCATTGATTTTCTTTAGAAGCACCATCATAGTTAATTTTGATAAAATCAATTTTGAGATTTTCTATTTTTCCTATATCGAAGTAATTCCTTTATTTTAATTCCCACGACTCTTCCATAAATTTATAAAATTTTAATATTTAAGATTTAAAAAATAAGTTTGTAATCATTTTTTATTAAAATTATTTCAAATGCCATTAGTTCAACTAATTATATTCTTCAAATTCTAAGGAGGAGGAGACCTAGGTATAAATATTACAAAGTGATACATGCATAGTTATCAAGTTATTGTAGTACCATTATATGGTCATGGTGTAATAGTGTAGGGTCTATTTCAATCCCAAACAACCCATTAAGAAATATTTTAATCTAACTTGTGTTGTTATTTTAAATTTAAAATGATTTTACTTTTGAAACATGGTGGAGATCCATAGCTAATATATTTAGATTATTGTAACTATATTTTAATGAATAATTTATATACCTTTAGATTTTCCTAAATAAAAAAATAGTACACATATGTATATGTATATGTATATATGTAAGTTGTCCTTGTATTGATTTTATATAATTTAATAATAAGGTAAAGTATAGTAGGTTCAACATCCATGACATCGTAGGCTATATGGGATGATGTGATTATCCAAGTGTTTATTAATCCATATCAAAGTATCAAAAAAAATTAGATGTCCTATTTAGTGTTACAAATTTTTACCTATTAGGTCCAGTTGAGTCTTCACAAGATTTTTAATTAAAAAAGAAATCCAAAATAGTACATTTGTTGTTACGTCAATTAAACCATATCTATCACTCAATTTTATCACAAATATTTTTAATTTATTTTTCTATTAAATATATTCTTGAACTTCCTTTAAGTTCTATGTTTCAACAAATATCTCCTTGACATCATTTTGATAAAGAGATAAAATTTTGTTTACCTTCTAAAATTTAAATTTTACCAAGATGAACATCAACACCACAATTTGCTAAATTATATACTACTTGATTTACTTATTAATAAATATGCTAACATATTCAATTGCTTACCTCCAATATTAGGTGATGAAAATCAACAATAATATATTTTTTATCCAATCCTCACATCCATTTTTGTTGATAGCATTGATGATAACTTTTGAATCATGCTCAATTGAAATATATTTCCATTTTTTTCTATTACAATTTTAATCCATGTAAGAAGTTCCTCAGCATTTGCATAGTTGTTAGTTGAAGTTCCATATGATTATGAGTAAGTGAGAATAATTTTACCTTAATTTTATTTAAAAACACCACCTCCACTAGCTTTTCATTGATTTCCTTTAGAAGCACCATCATAATTAATTTTGACAAAATCAATTTTGAGACATTTCTATTTTAGCCTAGATCAAAGTAATTTTATAATCACAAATGACTCTTCGATAAATTTATAAAATTTAAATATTTAAGATTTAAAAAATAAGTTTGTAATCTTTTTTTATTAAATTTATTTCAAATGTTATTAGGTCAACTAATTATATTCTTCAACTTCCAAGGAGGAGGAGACCTAGGTACAAATCTTACAAAATGATACACACTATTATCAAGTTATTGTAGTACTATTATATAGTCATGGTGTAATATTGCTAGGGCCTATTTCAATCTCACACAACCCATTTTAAAATATTCAACCCATTTTAAAATATTTTAATCTAAGTTGTGTTGTTATTTTAAACTCAAAATACTTTTGGAACACTGTGGAGAACCATAGATAAAAAAATTATATATATATATATATATATATATATATATATATATATATATATATATATATATATATATATAATCCGGAACAAAATCTATAATACCTATTTGTTCTTTGATGAATACACACCCACCCTCTCACACACTCATCCACACCACTGGTTTGAACCTTGGACCTCCCAAAAAAAAATCAAAGCTCAAACCATTGCACTATCCCGGGGACATAACATCTATTTTAAATTTTAAATTATCACCATAATACATTGCCCAAATTAATGTTTTTGAATGGCTAATGTAGTAATATATTCAACATGTTTAATACTTTAATTTTTTATTAGTCATGTATTTGTCTAAAAAAGTTTTATAATTATGGTGTATGGTTTAATTATCACCATATACAAGACAAAGCTATATTAGTTTATTATTAGATTAGTTATTTTATTTTATTTTCAATATAATATCATGATCTGATCTCATAAGTATACAACTATATAAAATGAAATTATTTTTTATTTAAAAAAAAAAACCAAAAAAAAATTGAACATAAGAAAGTGATCTTTTTTAAATTAGTTTAGCATGATAGAAATAAATTTTACTTTCATTACATTTTGATCATATTATCACATTATTTCAATAAAATATATTTCACATAATATTTAATTGGAATAATATATATATATACTATGAGGAGAGACATAGACTTTGGATGCATTCAATTAATAATTTTATAACTTATAATCAATCAATATTAACTCAATTCATAAACACAAGTGTAATTTGTACTTCTATATAAATTAGAAATTATATTATTTATTAAATTCACTTATATAACTTAATTGGAAGTCATCGTTTTGATTGATTTTATATGCAAAGTAAAATAAAATATTTTTGAAAGTTCATGATAAATATGTCTATAAAATAATAGTATGACCCATATTGTTATTTGACATAATAAAATTATAAAAATTATTTATTCAAAGTTACATCAATCCATATATTCTTGTATTAAAGTAGTTTTATACCGAATACATATCAAATTGGATTTATATTATGAAATATATAAATTAAAGTGTTACACATATAAAGTGGTCAATATTAATTTATTTTGAGATATTTCCATAAAAATTGTCATAAATGATATTTCACTTCATGTAACCTTTGGAATGGTACATTGTAGTTCACATTTCACAAGTACTTAAATGCATGGGTTGAAAATTTTGGTTATTTATTTATTTATTATTATTTGCAAAAGTTATTCTATTTGTATATTTTGAAATACTTTCAAATTATATATCATCTACTTATTTAATCACTTTTTGCTGATAATGATTTATGTTAATAAAACATCTTATTTATCCAAAAATGTATTTTTAACAATAACTACATTTTTTCTATTAACTAAATTATAAAATAATATAATGTTTTATCATTTAAAACTAAAATTTTTATTTGATGATGCAATTATTGATATTTCACATAATAAAAATATTTTAATGAAGCATTACAAATACTTCTATTACCTTTCGTCATTTTGACGTTAATATTTCTTTATAATATACATAAAAACATATAAGTGTTAAAGCTATTTGAAAAATACTTTTTAAATTATTTAGAAAGAACTTTCTACACATACATGCTAGAAGATTCCATACTTGCTAGAAGCTTCCAGACTTTTAATATGGCATGGGCCTCCTAAGTTGAATCCAAATAGTAATTTTTTGTGCATCAAGGTTTACCAGTTGGAGCCCATCTTCTTTATCTTGGGGTGGACAATCCTACTTGCATCTTTTACCATCAACCTCGAGATTTTTTACATCTTTTCTAGCATTTTTTGCGTGCGCAGCTGGCTTTGGACTGACTTGTTTTCTTTTTCAAACCGTTTATGTTGAGCTCTTTCTCTTGGCCTCATGCTCTTCTGGGAGATCATATTGATTTTGTTGATAATATGCACACAGTTTGGAATATTTTTAGAATCAACACTCTTTTTCACTTGTGTAAGACTCGCAATCATGCTATTTTTTCTACACAAGATGTATCCCCTGCATTTTCTCTTGCTAACAAATATTCCATTTTTTATGATTGTTGGTTACATATTTCTGTTCAGGTTGAGAATGTGAATGTTGAGCTTCAAAATCTGTGTTGATGGCTCATTGGGGCAATACTCCTTGCACTATCAATCACATTTCACATCTTCTAGGGTTCATCTTAGGCCAACTTCTCAGCCTTTGTGTCCTACATTTTTGGAGCACCACCAGCTCTATCTCCACCAACTCGAAGACAAATCCATTCTATTGGTAGGAGTTATTCAAGTCATTCTGGTTGGGATGTGGTTCCTAAGCCCTCACCACCTGTTGAGGGTTGGGATACTCCTACTGTACTTCCTCAGCCTATTGTTCCTATGTTTATCGATGAGGGAGGTGTTGGTCAGCTCACTGCATTTAATGATGATGGTTGGAGTTCTGTTGATAGTTAGGATATTGTTCCCCTTACAGGTTGCCATGTTTCATCTTAGGTATTGCCTTGTTATTGTTGTCTATTATTCTTATATTTGGGGAGTGGTCCTATCCCATGTGGTTATTTAGTGTTTTTGGTTGACATGTATTGTTGATTGATGTTAACCGTTTTGATTAGTGTGAACTTTGGGGTGTGTTAATTCCACCCACCCTGTTTTGTATGGTTTAGATATTTAATATGATTTGAATTTTCCATTCGAAAAAAACATTAATCAATATCATTCTCTAATGGAATAATATTATTTCATTTTATTGAAGTATTATCATTGTACCATTTATTCAAACTGGATGAATATAACATTCCTTCTACATATAGAAAATCCGAAAAGAGAATATTAGTCTAGTAATTATGCTTTATGGGTGTTGATTCTTTGGTTGTCCTAGGTGTCACAACATGTTAAGGTCATATAAAAAAATTATTTGCACCTTATAGCACATAAATACATTTTAATTTTAATTTCTTAAAATTAAATGACATGAATTGAAGGTTAACTGTAAAGTCTTGGATATTTTATATAGAAAGTTCAATATTTAAGCTCTAAGGAGAGAATATATACTTCCATATACAAATATCACACTACCACTAATTCTTTTTAAATGAAATAATAAAATATATATGTATATTTTAATATTATACTCTACACCATCTTAAAAATGGATGAATATTTATAATATTTTTAATTGATAATTTATCAACCACGAAATTATAAAATACAAAGTGGATTCCTCATGGCAGAGTATATATAAACATAATTATAGTTATAAACCATGAAAAATATACTATTACAAGCTATATAATTACAAGTGTGCATAGTAATCAACTATAGTTTATTTTTTATTCATTCTAATTTTCATCATTGATATTAATATGAATAAAGGTTTACAATTAGGTTAGAGAAACTTTTAATGTAATCCAACCATTTTGATATTGTTGTAAATGCAAGGTCCTTTCAAAATCTTGATGTTGCATTAGTTTATCCATTCCAACTATCATAGTAAAAACTACCTCCCTAGTGGTTGTAGTCGTCGTCAATATTTACCAACTTTCATATCCAACATATTTGTGACTCTACAAGGAGATAATTCATACACCACACAGAATGGTGTCATTTCAATCTACTTGTTCACAAAAATTTTAGGCGTAAACTCTGCTTATGCCAACTTAGAATCCCACTATATAGGGTGCTTCCCTATGAGACATGGCTTTAGATTTCCAAGAGTTCAAATGCCAACCTACATTTGTCCATCCTTTTGAGGATGATACATTAAATTGTGGTTGAACTACGCACCCAACCTTTTCAAAATAATACACCAAAAGTGGCTAAGAAACTTTGTATCATGATTCAACATAATGTTGTGCAACAACCCATGCAATCATAATATATCCTAGAAGAACAAATTAACCATCTTGTATGCATCATTTGATTTTTGACAAGGAATAAAATGCTCCATTTTAGAGAATTGGTCCAACACTACGAAGACAATTTCATGACCTATTGGCATGCACAACAATTCAATAACAAAGCCATAGACAGTTCCTCTCATGGTCTATTTAGCATGCACAAAAAATTGTACAAACCCATGTTTTGTTCCATCTACATAGCTTGTGTCTTGTCTATGTTGAAGTGCCCTTCAAGTCCACCTCCTTGTAAATCCTTAATTAATTTCTCCCTCATAAAACTATGTGGGATGCATAATTGCTTTCTCCTAAATAGGTATCCCTCTTGCGCAAAAAATTATCCAATGGACCTCTATTTCCTTTCTATAGCTCCATGCATGAGTGTCATGCATCAACAAAATTGAGATCTACACCATACAAATCCTTCATCTCCTCTATACCCACTATTTTAACTATAATTTTGGACAATAGTGCATACCTTCTACTCAATACATCTATGACCCATATCATATGTCTTTGGTTCAACTTTTCTTGACTATTGATAAATTTTAGTGCCTAGTGATCCATGTATAGCACAAACTCATTCGACAATAAGTAATACCTCCATTTGCACAAAGATTACATTATGGTATATAATTCTTGGTCATAGACAAAATACCTTTGCCTAGCCTCATTCAAATTTTTGATAAAGTAATAAATGGGTCTACCCTCTTGGCTCAACACAACAACGAAAACCTTTCAACATGCATCATAATCATCTTGGAACACCTTTTCAAAGACTAGAAGTGCTAACACTAGTTCCTATATCACCTTTTTCTTCAAGATACAAAAACTCTTTATAGCCATAGCCATCCATTTGAACCATCTTTTGCACATATAGTGCATTAACGGTGTGTAAATACCACTAATTTTTCTAATGAACTTTTGATAGAAGCTTGCCAACCCATGGAAACTTCTAGCCTCATTTGCACTATGTGGTTCTAGCCTTAGTACTCCATATGAAGAGATATTCTACTATATATATATATGTGTGTGTGTGTGTGTGTGTGTGTGTGTGTGTGTGTGTGTGTGTGTGTGTGTGTGTGAGACACAATGTAGAGTAAGAGTGTATGGAATTATGGTGTATTGGAGATATTTATTCTATCAAGATACTATTTTTTGTGAGCATTTGTTAATGGAACTTTTATGAGTTATTTATGAGTTTTATATGTTTAGAATATTTCCATTGACATACTTTTTATACAGCTTTATTTAGATCTTGTGTGTCATAACCCAATTTTTACCCAACTCAACCCTAAGATTTTTTTTTTACATATCCTAAGGCCCATGTAAACCTAAACATGGTATGGAGTCAACTCATGTTATTTGTGTCCTATTATGAGTAACTTAGTCCCTACATGAAATTGTTTCTCTTCCTTTGGAAACATCACAAGAATTACCCATCCCTACAACTTACATAGGTCATTTTATGTAAGTGCATTAGGTAAGATGCATGCTCGGCTATCCTTCTCATCCTTATTTTGATGATCTAGTTTAATTCCCTTTAGTCCATCGAAGGTACACATGAATCCTTGCATCTTACATAAGTTTATCAATGTAAGAGCACTAGATGTGCAAGAAATATTAGTAGTTCACTCCTTATGTGTGTCTATCCCAATTATGTACTACCTAATTACTCAAGATAGCAATAAGTTCTACCCCTCCTTTTATATTAGTTACATTCATTGAAATTCCTTATAAATGTTTGAGTGATTCTTTTAGAATATTTCACTACTATTTCATGATCAAGGGTAATATACGAGGTACCACTATTTCAAGCTTAAATAACCATTATACATAAATATACTTGAAGAAGTATTTATATTGATTTAACCATAATTAGATCATT
This sequence comes from Wollemia nobilis, assembly GCA_028583015.1. Taxonomy (NCBI): domain Eukaryota; kingdom Viridiplantae; phylum Streptophyta; class Pinopsida; order Araucariales; family Araucariaceae; genus Wollemia; species Wollemia nobilis. Next base: position 7,913,685 of record JAQPPZ010003246.1, on the reverse strand, counting down.
AACTAATTCCATCATTAATCTCTAATTTTACAATTAAAAGCATATCTCCTACGATAGTATAATTTCAAATGCAACTAATCATTCCATGGTTCCACATTACCCAATTAATGTAATAAAATCAATCATTCATTCCATAAACTAAATTGATCATTTCCCATAAAACAACTCAACACTAAGCTCTAACTTCCTAAAACAAGAATGCATTGATAAAATATCATCCACACAAGAGTTACTACAAAGCTCATATTCATTCCATAGATATCAATTCAGATTTTAAGCACATTCAACTTCCATAACCCATAATATATTAAAAATATTATTCAGGTTCATGACCAATTCCATTTTCCATTTTCACCATATTACCATAAACAAATTAACATCACAAATCTCACAACATGATTACCCTAGGAAAAGCTGAAAAGGGAAAACCCAAACTTTAAATTCTCTTTTATATTAATCTCAAGAGATTTGATGCCATACATTGGAAGAGTAGTCCATTATGTCTTTCCTTCAACATAGAAATCTCATATTTCCTTCCAATTTTACAATAGATATTAATTGTTGAAATCACAAAAGTGAATAACTTCTCTAATAAAAAAAGATACTTTATGGTACCTAGTGCTTCAACATAAGAATTTTTTTATCTATGTGAACACACCTAGATCAAGCTAAAATCATATAATAAAACATGATTTCATTTTCTTATCCCAAGACCACCCCAAGGTGCCTCTTTTTCAAACTCAAAAGTCAACATTTCAATTAGAAAATATAGTCTAAGCCCTTATGTAATCTCTTTGTTGCATACGATTGTTCACTTCCAAAGGTATTCAATTTTTAAGAGACAACAAACAATATCAACCAACTATCATCAATATGATTCCTTAAAGCAAAGCATACCCATAATCAATATTTCTATTATAAAATAACAAGCTAAATAGTAAATTATCTATAGTGAGTACTCAACACAAATTATCATATTTAGTAGCTAGATTTTACCCCAAAATGGTTTTTCCACTTACTGGTTTATTTAAACTTTGTTTAATTAACTACGGTGTAACCTGGAGTTCAGGTCTATACACAAATTTCCATAGAAATTAATATTCAATTAATTTTTTAGTTGTCTAATTCAATCTAGAATGTATTGGATCATTCATTAATTTTCTAGTGAACTTCAATCACTTTACCAACATAGAAAAGCATTTATTAAATAGAGTTAACAAATTCCATGTTTTGTAAAACAACATAAAACTTACATGGTGCGATAGAGCTCCCTTTTCCAATAGGGGTGGTCTTACTTATTCTTTTATCTTTTCTACAATAAATTATCCTATTTTTGCACCTCACACAGTTTTCTTAGGGAAGAATATTTCCCTTATGTGAGTCTCTCACAATCAAATTACTGATCCTCTTCGATGGAAGAGAAATGAGAGCTATTGTTTACTATTTGGTTAATGCATCATACACACTATCATTAACTCATACTTGAGTTCCTCTACATGTATTTACATTACTAAAATCATGGTAAAACATCGTTGTTGCTTACGTAGCACTAAGACATTACAATTACACGATTACTAAGTATGGCCATAAACTACTTAGTCACTTTCACTTATAATAAAAAAACACTCGATTCAAATCCATGTATATCTAAAGTACTCGGTCTACAAGTTCTAGGTAATGACTAAAATGTACTACAAGATCCAAGAATGGTCTTCCTTAATGCTTTTTTCTCATAAAAATCACCAACTATCACTTGCACAAGAAAAATTGTAGAGTTTCATAGTTGTGACTCTATTATTTGAACCAGATACCTTGCTCTCAATAGTGATGGATCCTAATTGTTCCAAATAAAGATATTTTGTGTCATATTTAACTATACCAACAATACCTTATTGAGTTCAACTCCTCATAGAAGTATGCACATGAAGGTTTCTAATCATAAATAAAGTTTAAAACCAATCAAACTTGATACTAAAATTTGTATTAGTATAACTTATGCTTACAAAAGAAGAACAATTAAAATAGAATTCTTAGAGTACATCCAGGAATTCTTTAGCGAAGCTTATCCCAAAAAATCCCAATAAAACCTAGAAAATGACTTTCCAAATGCCTAGCCCAATAAAACAAGGGTGTTACTCAAGAGCCAAGTTCTCTTAAAATACTTCAAGGAATTCAAAAGATATAAATATCTCAAGTATCTATTCATATAGTAGTTCATCTATTAGCTTGACCTTGTCTACCAATGTTTTAATTATAGGTTTTAAGAAATAAAATAATCAATCATTCCACTAATAAGTTATATCACATTTTCATAAATCATATGTCCTACATAACTAGTCATGAAATAGCCAATAATTCTATTTATAACCCACATAGCAAAACATAAATCCATTAGAAAAATTTATTTGTTGAGGGTCATGACATCCTCCCCTCCTTAGGTTTAACACTGTCCTCTATGTTTCATAATAGTTTTAAATATAAGATAATAAATAATTATGAGTGTCAAATTAGCACATATTTTATGCAAGGATTATCTATTTTCTGTCTGCAAATCATGGAAGTAAATGTGTTTTAATGAGTATTTTACCTTATTTATATGATTTATTAGTAAATTTGATGAATGAGGTTAAAATGATAAATTTTCATATTTTACATATATCGTGCAAAGTTTTGTATGTTTTTGCAGAAGAACGATTGCAGGTAATGTTGCAGCAGAATACATGCCATACATTGGAGGCAAAATGGACCATTCTCATACACATATGTCAAGGAGACATGTGGAAGCGTCCTACTGAAACCTAGAAAATATCTACGAAAACCTAGAAAAAGTCTATAGAAACCTGGAAAAAGTCTACAAAACCCTATAAAGCATCTACAAAAAATCTGTTTTGTATAATAAACATACCATATATGCTACAGATTGGTCAAAAACCATGTGGGTAATTGAAATAATCAAACATGAAAGATTTCAAATTCCAAATGGTTAGTTAGAAGAATCAAATGTGGGTGACTCATCATTCTTTATTTGGGGCATATAAAGTTATTATGAGATTTGTTATAAAGTTACATGTATGCTTGTAATAAATATGTCCTTTCCTAAAAAAAATGATAAAGCTATTGGAATAAGTCTAAATTAGTGGTTATGTTGTTACGTAGCTATTCCACTAAGTCTAAGTTAGTAGTTATGTTGTTATGCAGTTGTTAGAATAAGTCCAAATTTGTGATTATGTTGTTACATATTTTTAGGATTTCTTAATATTAGATTATATTGTTATGTAATTGGAGGATTTAGTTGGAGTCCGTTCAATATGCAACCAAAAATAAGTTGAATACTTCTATTGTAAGAGCATAATGTAAAGCTATAAATTAAAAAGCTCTCCATGTTAGAGAGGTTGGCCGAAATATGAATGAAAGAACAAAAGAATGATTCTGTAGCACCCTAAAATTGGCACAGTTAAACCATCAGTAAAAAGATCAAAAATTCGAATTTTAACCCCGAAACCGCCCGTTAACCGCTCACCTCATTTTTCATGCCACTTTTAGAATTTGTTTTGATCGTTGGACGATATCATCACCGATCTGACGATATAGTACCAGATCGAACGAATTCGTCTGGGACAGAATGTCTAGACGATTTTGTCCCAAAACCAAATTTTTATAATTAGCTTATGTTTCAACAACCTCTCCAACTCGGGTAGAAGCATGTCTGCATGGTTGGAGATTCCTACGTTGGAGATCTCCCAGATTGGGATGATCCCCAACCTCCTAACTTCCCCCTAATCCTATATAGACTTGGGATTTTCCCAGTTTATCCCCCTAGCTGATCATTTCCCTACAACTCTAGTTTTTTGCTATATTATAACATCCTCGCCCCATAATTGGCATTTGTATTTTCAGGTTTTATTGTAGGATTTTACTGTGTTTTAGCCAGAGGAAGCTCGAATTTTTGTAGGCGATCCAATATGATTTCGAATGATCCTGACGATATCGGCGACAATCTCATATGATTGCAGACGATTTCCACTACAGTTCAGATTGGGGGCAACTAGAGCCCTGAATTTGCATTTTCTACCTTTCTTTCTTATTTAATTGTGCATTAGATTGATTTATTTTTGTTCTGCATCCTGGAGTTCACCTCATTTAGCATATTTGCATGATAAAATTTTAAATAAGTTATTAAAATAGTGCATCCAATTTTATTTGCTATCTGGATTCATTATTTAAGCACCTATACTGTTATTTCTATCATTTTGTATTATTCTTGCAATTACATTTTTGGATTTTGGTGTATGTTTCCATGATTGCAGGTTTCTAATGAATTCATCAGGGATGATCTAGACTCCTACAAGCTTCATAATATTCATCAGACATCAGGAATCAGGTGTATTCCTCTCCATTTCACATAGTCTCTGTATTTAGGATTCATTCATATAAACCCAAAATTTCATATAGAATAGCTTAGATTCATTTTGGCCAACCTAGGAATATGAATTATTGAATATAAAATGAACACATCAAACCCATTCTCAACCTAGGCACGGAAACTGCCACTCAAAGTTTCTTGGTGAACCCCCTCATCCATTGAAAATTCACCCTTATACCCCTCCCCGAGAGGCGCAACCTTCAAAGGGCCTCTCTATCCAAGGTATTGTCACATCCTTCTCACATCCCCCTTCCAGGGCATAGATCCTTTAGCCCGAAGGTAAGGGTCCAAAAAATTTGGGCGATACATTTTGGTGAACCCGACATGAAACTAAAACACCTTTTGAAAACAATCCAAAAAAGAAAAATAACACATTATTAAGAACATCTAGAATCATTAGAAAACTATTAAATTCGCATGCCATATTTATATGGTAGATTATAATAGAAGACGAGTTGTCACCATAAATGTTGAAAATCAATTAACGACCATAAAGATTACTTCTGTGCTTAGAGTACCTCAAACAAATAGAGTCCACAAACCTTTGTGTGACAAACTTGATAGGATATTGGGTACTATTGAATCTAGATCTGTAGAACTTAGGCAAATTAAGAGGTTTTTCCTAGATAGAATCCTGGATCCCGATCAGGTGACCTTGTATCATGAACTTTAGAGAGCTTGCCATAGGTGGTTAGCAGATAAAAGAGCACTTGTGTCTTTAGAATTGTACACCTTTGAGGAATACCTTGAGAACGCAGTTGTAGTACATAAGTTTCTATCTCGTATAGAGGATCAAGAAGTCATTCTTATGGATATAAAAATATGGAATAGAATTCCTAGAGTTGTGTTGTATCGAGAGTATAGCCATGAACTTTATTTTTACAAGTCAGAGTCTGAAGTAGATCATATTACTATAGCACACTTTGTCAAGTTCTTGAAAAACCACTTCCAATTTGAAGAGGAGCATTTCATGACTCTTGATGAACTTGATCCTATCAACGATATCCATAAACTATTTATAAAAAAATAAGTCATTCTTTTTACTATTGTTATTTCTTACAACTAGCATGTTGTTTGTTATTTATATAATAGTTAAATAATAATACAAAACAAAAAAACATTCCTTTTTTTTTAGTATTATAGTAGGTATATAGTTAAAATATATACCTCTCAACCCTATCGCATATATATATATATATATATATATATATATATATATATTTGCTAAAACCTAAGTTTAGCACCATGCCTAGACTTAGGAATGGAAAACAAACCGAAGAAGAAGCAGATTGGTTAGGAAGACCATTAATTGACCAAAATGTCCCTCCTGAGGACCAAGTTCAGGAAGAAGAAATCCTAGACCAGCAAGAAGAAGAGCTTCCAATAGAAAATGAACAAGAAGAAATTAATAGAGGGGAAGGATCCTCATGCCCTAAAATGTCTCCTGGAGGAGCTATCACTTTTGAAAACATGGAACAATTTCAAAAGTTCATTAACACAAATATTGGTGTTTTTAATAGAGTAGTCCATATGGACAAGGATCGAATTAGTGACACTCAAGCAACTCTAGAAGATGTATTTCACACATGCACTAATCCCTTGTCCTTTAATGAACAAGAGAGTGATCAAGCTGGACCATCCAATTTGGATATAGTAGTTGTGATCCAAAAAATGCAACAACAATAGGTTACCCAACCACCTAAAGTGATTTTTAACAAGCCTAGGGTCATTTTGGCACAAAATAAACCATCATTTACTGCTCTATTTCACCAAGCTATTGAGCAACATACCTCAAATAAACAAAAACTCAAAACAAAACCAAACACCAATTACCAACAATCTGGGATACAACATAATACTATTACAAATCCCCTTCATAATACTCTTCCTACCAACACTTTGCATAATAGCAATATAGTATCTAATCCTTATGCCACACCATCATACACTCATAAATACCATACCTATGTCCCATCGAACAAATATGGTGGACAAACTAGTAATCTTGAAACCATGGTGAAACAGTTAGTTTCCCGCATGGACCAGATAGATCCCTATCGACCCTCGTACAATTATCGAGAGATGTGTAGTCAGCCTTTAGATCCTATAGTTGTAGCATAGCCGCATCCTAAACATTTTCCTATGCCTATCCTGCCCATATATAAAGGAATGAAAGATCCCATAGAGCATCTTCGTATGTTTAGGATAGCATGTCATGATATATCACATGATGACTTGTTATTACTAAAAATGTTCTCGAAAATTTTGGGAGGAATGGTATTAGAGTGGTATTATCAATTACCCACTAATTCTTTGAAGAATTTTGAAGAAACTACCGAGTCTTTTGTTCATCAATTTAGTGCCTATATCGAAAGACATGTGACCATTAAATATTTGTATAACTTAAAACAAGACAAAGATGAATGCTTTGCTGATTTCCTAGATAGGTGGAGACAATTGATAGGAAAATTGCACTTTGTGTTGCCTTATAGGGAGATGTTGGACATATTTATTAATAATTTGCAAGAGCAACTATCTTATGAATTATCAACTGCTACCTTGACCACCTTCGATCAGGCTATAGAATTAGCCTGAAGAGTGGAAGATGCTCTCATTAGGAGAGGTCAAATTAAAAAGAAAGACGATGAGAAAACATCCAAAAATCAATATAAGAATAAACAAGCTGTGGGTGATGGAGTCATTGATAGCAAAAATATTGATAATGTTAATGCTGCAAATACAGCAGAGAATTTTGTACTGAAACCTCCTGATAGACATCCTCGAGAATTTACTAGGTTAAATAAACCTTTATCAACTATTCTATCACACTTATTAGAACGAGGCTTGATTCAATTACCAAATATTCAGGAACCTGATCCAACTATACCCGGATACAGAGCAGATTTACATTGTGACTTCCATAGAGGACTTGGACACACTACCAACTCTTGTAAAATATTAAAACATAAAATATAGGACTTGATTGATAACAATGATATGGAGGTACAAGCATTTCAACCTAAGAAAAATACTCCTACTAACAATCAACATAACATCACACAAAACCAGAATCAGAACGCCAATCAGTCATTGGATATCTTTCAACATACTTTACCAAAACATGGTAAGGAGGTGGCTAATAAAATTGAACATCATAATGTTCCTCCTCCTGCCCGATATGTAGGAACTATTAGTGGGAATTTACCCGGTCATGATCTGGAAACCTTTGACACAACTTCATCCATGGTTACAACCAGGCCTCTACATATTATTCAGATACCTGATTTTAGTGATACAAAATATGAGACTGAGAGTGATATGGAAATCACATCAAATCAATCGAATAGCTCTGAATATGAATCATATACTATTCACCCTATCACAATTCATATGGTTCCAAAATAACCATTCCCAAGAAGAGTCACTACTAGACCATCGTCCCACCAATTACTTTCTAATGAGTTAGCTATAAACGCTAGACCAAGACCCATTCATCATCCGTAGAATAATATTGTGGGTATCATTAGAGCTGTTACTAGACAACAGGCTCAAAATCCTCAATAAGATCAAATTCAGAATGGTAGATCAACTCCATTTGTTTTGAAGGTTCCTAATAAAGGGAATCATGCACCTAATGTTCAACCTAAACCTCCCTATAATATTAATGAACAATTATCAAATATTACATATAGAATTTCCCTTTTGGACCTCTTAAGATCTTCTCCCACACATAGAGATGAATTAATGCTCACATTAAGCCAGATGATGGTACCACAACACATTCACCCTCAAGACATGGCCAATACTATCATAACTCATGAAGTTTATTGTATTGACTTTTGGGATAGAGACATACCGCAACATAGTTTACATAAAGATAACCCCTTATATATTACCACCTTAATTGGAGATGTAGCAATCAAACGAGTTTTGATCGATAATGGTTATCTTTAAATATTTGCACTTTTGACATCTACAAAATATTTGGTTTTAGAAGTGATGAAATGAAAAGAACTGATATGATTATAAAAGCTTTCAATGATGAACCACAAGAAACGTGTGGGGTTATTACCATTCCATTGCAGGTTGGTCCAAGAACCTTGGATACGACTGTGTTTATTGTACATTTCCTTGCATTGTACAATATACTCTTAGGTCACCCTTGGATCAACGTGATGTGAGCTATTCCCTAAACTTTACATCAATGTGTTAACTTCAAATTTAAGAATCAGTTGGTTACCATTCATGGTGATCCATGACCCTTTGATATGTGTGCTTTGGTAGAACCCATTGGAGTTCAATTTTGCCCCGTGCTATCATCCACACATCCTAATTCTCATTATCCATCTAAATGTGTGAAACTCACATCCATAATGTCATCTACTTCTTCTCCATCAGATACACCTTCACATATAGCTCAACCATCTTCTGAACAAACCGCATTAGGACCTAAGAAAGATCCTAATCCCATAACCAATGTCTCTTGTTCTACTCCTATAACTTCTATACCTATAATAGACCCATCTATTGACACCTCTACACCGTCTGCATCCACCAAAGTCATATTTTTTGTATAAGAAGACGTAGGAAATGTTCCTTCTCTCTCTTATGCTCTTACTGACGAGCTCTTACCCAATCTATCTAAAATCCTTATATTAGAAGAAACCAATGCTTCTATGCAATATTATCTTGTTTTAAATAATTTTCCACCATCTCCTCATACCTTGGGCCTCCCATATCCTATGGGAAGTATTTACCAAGTCAGGAGCTATGCCTTTATTTATAGGGGATATGACTTGGGTAGAATACCCAGAAACATCAAAACTCATTATGATGGATATGCTCGATGTTATTTTACTAATGAGTATACTAAAGCCAAACCTATAATGCTTAAATTGGGATATAAAGGGAAAGGTTTGGGACCTTCACAGAATGGTATGAAAGAACCTTTTGAGGTAGAGTCATGGCCCACCCGATGTGGTGTGGGCCTACTTTCTAGTAAGGGTTAGCCATTCGAGGATGATGACCATCTTATAAGTTACCAATATTATTTAGATGAACATGATGTTTTGCATTTAATGAATAAGCCATTCACATGTAATATGCTATCTATAGCTTATCTTGAGATGATCGTTGAATCCGACGATGAGTTGGAGGGAGATATATTCCATGATGTCTCCGTTGAGGAATTATTACATAAAAAAATTTATTTGATGTCTCCGTTGAGGAATTATTACATAACAAATTTTATTTTGATGGCTCTATACCTACTATAGCCCAACTTGATAACATGACTCCTCAAGATAAATTATCCAAGCTAACCTTGGAAGAATTACAGGAATTGGGCGTCTCACCCGCCCCACCTAATTTTGAGAGAGATCTACACATGGAAGTAGAAAATGTCATAAAAATTAACATTGGAACCGAGGATAACCCTCACATAATCAACATCGAATCAAAATTGAGTCAAGAAAAATAGGATAAATACATTGCATTTCTTAAAGAATATGAAGATGTCTTTGCTTGGACATATGAATATATTCCAGGTTTAGACCCTTATGTAGTTATGCATCACCTAGTAGTCCATCCGGATGCTAAACCTGTTAAACAGAAACTTAGAAAAATGTATCCTAAAGTGGAATTACTGGTCAAAGGAGAGTTAGAAAAACTCCTGAATGTTATTTTTATACAAGCCATTGATTATGCTGAATGGATCTCAAATGTAGTTCCAGTAACTAAGAAAGAAGCTACTAAGGTTAGGGTTTGTATAGACTTTAGAGATATTAATGTTGCATGCCCTAAAGACAATTTTCCCCTTCCCAACATGGATCAGATCATTGATTTTACTAGTGGAATGATATCCTTAATGGATGGATTTTCTGGTTATAATCAGATCAGGATAGCTCCTGAAGATCAGGCTAAAACAACCTTTATTACCCCTTGGGGGACCTTTTGTTGGAAAGTGATGCCATTTAGTTTAAAGAATACAGGTGCAACCTATCAACAAGCCATGACTTATATATTTCATGATATGATGCATGATATACTACATGATTATGTATACAACATTATAGCTCGTTCTACTGAATAATATGACCATTTAGATGACTTGAGAAAAGTATTTAATCGGTTAACGAAATACCTTATCCGATTGAATCCAGCCAAATGTATATTCGAAGTTAAGTCCAGTAAATTATTGGGGGTTATAGTTTCTTTACGTGGCATATAAATTGACCCTCTCAAGATTATGGATATCACTGATATGCCTGTACCCACAAATATATCTGAATTACAGAGTCTACAAGGTAAGCTTCAAGCCATCCGTTGCTTCATCGATAAGTTGGCGGATAAAACTGGACCCTTTCTTAAGCTTCTTAAGAAGGATGTTTCTTTCCATTGGGACAACAAATTTTAGGAAGCATTTGAACTCCTCAAACAATATCTTCTTAACCCACCTATACTTTCACCACCTAGGCCTGATCGCCCATTTATCTTGTATATTTTTGCTTCAAATTTTGCTTTAGGAGCTATGTTAGCTCAACTTGATGATGAGAAAAGAGAGCATGCTAATTATTACATTAGCAAAACATTAATTAGTTATGAAACCCGCTACACAACATTAGAGAAGTTATGTCTAGCAGTCGTATTTTCTACACAAAAATTACACCATTATATGCTCAGTCAAAAAACATATGTTATTGCTAAATTCGATCCCTTGCGGTATCTCATGAGTCGACCTTATTTATATGGTTGCACAGGAAAGTGGGTTCTTGTGCTAAGAAAGTTTGAACTCATGTTTATAGGACAAAAGTCTGTTAAGGGTCAAATCATAGCGGATCAATTAGTTGTTGCACCCTTAGGATCCACCCATCCCCTCGTCATTGAGTTTCCTGACGAATGCCTTAAATTAGAGGCAGGTCATTCCGAGAAATGGTCCTTATACTTTTATGGATCTCGATGCATGAGTGGGGCTAGTGTAGGTTTTATTTTTATATCTCCACAAAAACATCTCATACCTCTATCCTTTAAATTAACGTTTTCCTGTACTAATAACACTGTTGAATATGAGGCTCTAATCCTTGGATTACGAGTTGCCATGGCACTAAAAATTAAAAAACTATTAGTTTTTGGTGATTCTCAACTTGTTATAAATAAAATTAATGATTTTTATCAGAATAGAGAGGATAAATTGCACCCATATAAAGCATATGTATTAAAATTAATATCTTTATTTGATCAAGTTACCTTAGAAGCTATTCCTAACTTGGAAGCTATTCCTAGAACTAGCAATCATGCGGCTGATGCCATGGCCGCAGTTGCATCTCTTTTACCCTTGGAGTTAGATGACGAATATGCTACCATCATTATTCATCGACTCTAGGAACCCGCTTCAATTAAATCATGCTTGGAACCTTTGGACATGTTTCTAATCAATGAAACTACTGAACTTTGGTACACTGACATCCTTAATTTTTTGCAAAATAGAACCTTCCCTGAAGGTTTTAATAGAAACCAACACCAATTATTGCATAGATGAGCAAGTCTCTTCGCCATAATTGGCAATACCTTATATAAGATATATTTTGAAGGTATCCTACTGAGATGTTTGAATCTAGAAGAGTCTAGATCAGCTTTGAGTGAAGCCCACAATGGATCTTGTGGGGGACACTTTAGTGGTAGTGCCATTGCTAAGAAGCTCCTTACGATAGGATATTTTTGGCCTACCATGGATAATGATGCACATGATTACGTGCACCATTGTGACAAGTGCCAGAAACACGCTGACATTGTCCATGCACCTACACAAGAACTACAGGCTATTTCATCTCCTTGGCCATTTTCAAATGGAGCTTAGACATTATTAGAAAAATCAATCCTGTGTCATCGGATGGACACAAATTCATCATAACCGCCACCAATATTTTATGAAGTGGGTTGAAGCTATGCCCTTAGCTTCTTGCACTAGAACCCAAGTTTCCAAATTTATTTTCAATCAAATTATTTGTAGGTCTGAAATTCTTGCAAATATCATCTCGGATAATGGAACTTGTTTCAAAAATAAATATGTAAAGAAACTATGTCAAAAATATAAAATTCAACATCGTTGGTCCACTCCCTATTATCCTCAGGGTAATGGCCAAGCCGAAGCATATAATAAAACATTAATTAAAATCCTCAAAAGACTGGTCAATAAATCTGGCCGATATTGGCACATTCAATTATATCCTGCTTTGTGGGCTTATCGAACTAGTTTTCGTACTCCCATGGGCACTTCACCTTTTGTTTTGGTTTATGGCGCTGAAGTTGTTTTTCCCTTTGAATTAGAAGTTCCTTCTTTGGATTTGCTACTTCAAGATACCGAAGTAGGAGATGAATATCATGTTGGCAGATTTAGTTAGCTAGAACTTCTAGATGAAAAGTGCATCAATGCTTTGGAGCATCTTCGAGCCTACTAGAACAAGATCAAACGAGCATATCTTAAGAAAGTTCATCATCGATCTTTTGATATCGATGACCTCGTCTTAAAAGAAAATAAAAAAAATACTAATGTAACTAAAGACCTTAAAGGTAAATTTGAACCTAACTAGCTTGGTCCATATATCATCACTACTAAATTTGGATCGGGAGCATACAGATTAGCTACCTTAGATGGTAAAGATCTTAAAGAGCCTATGAACATTATGCATCTTAAGTTCTATTACGCATAATTCTAGTAATTTCGTCACTGTATATATTGTACGTATTGTCTCATTCTTAGTAAGTTCATATAAAAATTTCAAAAACAGTTATATTATGTATTCTCTCAATTCATAAATCAAAATCAAAATCTAAAAAAATCAAAATCAATCAAAATTTTCACAAACATCTTTTATTTTTTGCACCTGTCAATTCTTGAAGTATTGCAGTTATATTTTTAGTTATTTTGGATAAATTAGCATTTATTTGGAATCCCTCACTTTCACACTCACATGAATAAATTTCTTGATCTTTTTTAGTATGATTATTAATCTCTCTTATATCGAAGTCCACAGTTGAATTAAATAAAGTTTTGAGCATAGAGAACTGATCTTGTTATTTACTTGAACCAAGTATACTTTTCACATTAAAATGATTTCATTGCAAATTCTAAAATGATGCTACATAGTAGAAGTAGTCTCTTGAGCGAAAAGTTTCCCCTACTATCCTATCATGCACATGGTCTAAAATATTTAAGAATTGACAAAAGGACAAGCTCACCCCTACCCAGAATAAAAATTCCTTGCTCTATAGCCAATCCGAGCAAGTATCCCTAGTATAGGAAGAAAAAGAAAAAGAAAATCAAGAAAAAAAATCATGAGAAAAAGAAGCATTATTTCAGTAGCATTTTGTACCATCTCAGCAATATTTCAGCATTATCTTAGTATCAAGCAAAAATACAAAAAAAAAAAAAGAGAGAAAAGAAAAGAAAAGGAAAAAGCAATAAAATCCCTTCCCCTGCCCTTTGAAAAGAAAAGAAGGGTGAATGAGCTTGAATCCCTAGAATTCTCAATTATTCGAAAACTATGAGGTAAGCCCCATAACAAGTGGTTTGTGCCCAACCCGCTTGGCCTTGGGTAACTCCTAGTGTGGTGATATGTCTGTTACATTAGCGACCTTATTTTGTATAGACCTATGTTTGCTTATGGATAAAATAGCTTTTGATGACCCGACTTACATAGTAGTTTGGTACGGTTATATGTATATAAATCATGGTCAACGAATAATCATTTGGTTAATTCAAATTAATTGTATCAAATTATCTTGCTCAAAATTGATAAATGAACAATACAATTGCACACACATTTGTATTTGAGAAATTTTGTATCATTATGTTAGATCCATATCGGTAATGAACTCACATATGCACATGAGGTTCCTTATAAATCTAAATTTTGTCTTTGAGATAATTTAAAATATTTATGCACATCTTCTAGAATAATTTGATTTTTCTTACTTGAGAACATCTATAAAGTCACATTTATATATTTTCAACTTTTGCAACGATGGTATAGTTCCTAAATCTAAATTGGAATTTTATGCCTAGTGCAAGTCCTCATATTGTATTTTATGTTTATCTTAAACTCAAAAATCAACTATGCAATACAACTTTTTTCTTTGGATTTTGCGATGATGGTATAAGTCTATACCTAAAATTCTATGCCTAGCACAAGCCATCATTTTAATTTTATTTCCCATTTATTTAAATCCATAAAAGCATATGGCTTAAATCATTATGTTACACAATTGTACTTTAAAAAGAATGAAAACCTTTTCTATTTAATTTCATTATGTCAACATTCAGTTTTGCAACGATGGTATAATTCCTAGGCAATTGTTCAAATTTCTATCACACTTAGGAATTTTATGCCTAGCAAAAATCATATTTTTAATATTTCATGCATAATATTTTCATGGACATATGAAAACAAATCATCACCATCATCATTTTTTTCATCATCACAACACAAAAGTCTTAAGAAAGTCTCTTAAGCACCCTTTTACTTTTAGCAATATTTCTCTACTGAGATTAGCTTAATGACCTAGCTTAATGACAATGAGGTAATTTACTTTTACTTTTAGCAATATTTCTCTTGTACCCTCATCATCTGAGGAGGGCAAATGCCTGCATACCAGGCATCATATCCATCTGCCACACCAGCATCGTGCCCTTCCACTAGCTAAATGGGGAAATATTTCGTGTCTTGACTCCAAAATCATTACATTTCTGGAGCCTCGCTCTATGTAGTATTATCCTGAATAGTCCAAGAGTTATCATAATCCCTAAGAGAAGGGATCCCCTACTATAGACCGAACTGCCTCAAAACTCGATCATAGAGGTGGAGATCTACCTCTCCCAACTCCATCCTCCACCAGTAGACTCGCCTGATGCGAGCCAGCTCTTGTCCATCCTCTTCCCACCCTGGATGCTCTCTCCATGGCCTCTAGGTGATCTAATCTAGGATGAGGCATATAGCAACCTCTGAGACATAGGCAAATCTATCCGCTACTATGAACCTCTCTAGAGCCACCAATAGAAAACCCAAGGTCTCTCCTGATAAAATCTTGTCAGTGGAAGCCCTATCGGCCTCCATACCACAATTTTCTCCCAACACCAAACCTATAGTACTGATGTAAGTACCAAACATTGACCTCCCTTTTATATGACCCCATAGAGGATCCTATACAAGTGGCATAGTACAAAACTACCCCACGCAAACTTGTAACCATGGTCTCTCATGTCGTAGACCACATCTGAGAGGAGACACGATAACCTGCATCCACTCTGGTGGCATAGAAGTAGGTCATCCACCACCCCTGCCAAAACTCAGGTCAATCAATATGCCCTAGAAATCTACTTCAATTCCTCGATGTTCACTCCACCCTTCTCTAGGGTGAAACTTGGATCCACGCACAGTCGCATCATAGCATGGCCCTAATTGGCTGAAGGAGTCATAAATCGCCCATGTATGGGGATCCTCAAGATCCTCCATACATCCTCTAGAGTGGGAGCCATCTCCCCTATCGATAGCCAAAAGCAGGATGACCTTGGATACCATCTCTTTACTAGGGTTGTCAGTAGCCCCATGTCTGTAGTAATTTGTGGCATCTCTGCCACATGTTGTAATCCACCCTCTGCTAGCCTATATCGCTTGGCCTAATCGAGCATGGCTACATCATCTTTGAGCCCCCCGTATTTCCATTCCCAACTCTTTAGTAATCCCCTCTACAAAATAAACAATAAAACAACAAAAATCATTAGTACATAATCATTAAAATCGATTAAAATTAATTTCATCTCATAAAAAAATGATATCGCCCATTATTGGACGATATTGTACCAAATTTAGCAAAATCATCCTTAATAGGATGAAATCATCTCCAATCCATCAATTTGGGAATCGCCCCTTATTGTATGAGATCGCCCCTATTTCTTTGATTTCGTCCTCAGACAAAATCGGCAATCTAGGGATGATTTCGATAGAATTGGGACGATTTCATCCCGCGGTCGTCGATGGCCTAAAAATGGCCGCGACACCCAAAAACAATTAAAATTCAACTAAAAAATTAACCAAATTAAGCTAAAAATATAATACACTAGGTTTATTTCCTTACCCGAAACCCGCATCGAACCTCTATCGATCTGTGTGTTGTTTCCACCATTTCACCTGCAGAGCTCTGAAATAGTGAAAGTGAACAGTAAAAATGAATTAGGGTTTTACCCTATTTTTCTTATTTTTATTTAAAAACAACATTTTTTAATTTTGCTTTTCCGCATCTTTACCTCAAACGTTCGATTTGGGTAAAAACTCATAGGGGGCACCATAGCAAACAGTTGTACGATTCGACCTACAATCATCGTGAACTCATATTTAACGCATTGTCTTCAGAAAATTCACTAAAGAGGGGGCAAAATGTAGCACCCTAAAATTGGCACAGTTAAACCATCAGTAAAAAGATCAAAAATTTTAATTTTAACCCCAAAATAGCTTGTTAAATGCTCAGCTCATTTTTGTGCCATTTTTAGAATTTGTTTTTACTGTTGGACGATATCATCGTCGATCGGATGATATCGTCCTAGATCGGATGAATTCATCTAGGATAGAACCTCTAGATGATTTCATCCCAAAACTAAATTTTTATAAATAGCTTCTATTTCAACAACCTCTCCAATTCGAGCAGAAGCGTGTCTGCGCGGTTGGAGATTCCTATGTTGGAGATCTCCCAGATTTGGATGATCCCCAACCTCCTAACTTCCCCCTAATCCTATATAGACTTGGGATTTTCCCAGTTTATCCCCCTGGCTGATCATTTTCCTGCAACTCTAGTTTTTTGCTGTATTAGAACATCCTCGCCTCATCATTGGCATTTGTATTTTATGGTTTTATTGCAGGATTTTACTATGTTTCAGTCGAAGGAAGCTCGGATCGTTGCAGGCGATCCAATACGATTTTGGACGATCCCGACGAGATCAGCGATGATCTCATATGATTATAGATGATTTCCACTACAATTCATATTGGGGGCAACCAGAGCCCTAAGTTTGCATTTTCTACCTTTCTTTCTTATTTAATTGTGCATTAGATCGATTTATTTTTGTTATGCATCCTAGATTTCACCTCATTTAGCATATTTGCATGATAAAATTTTAAATAAGTTATTAAAATAGTGCATCCCATTTTATTTGCTATCTGGATTCATTATTTAAGGACCTATACTAATATTTCTATCATTTTGTATTATTCTTGCAATTGCATTTTTGGTTTTTGGTGTCTGTTTCCATGATTACAGGTTTCTGACGAATTCGTCTGACGAATTTGTCAGGTTGCTGATGATATCATCTGATCTTAGATGATAACCTATGATTTGGGATGATTATGTATAATTACAGATGATCCTATCATATCCGAGATGATCTAGACTCCTACAAGCTTTAGAATCTTCATCAGACATCAGGAATCAGGTGTATTCCTCTCCATTTCACATAGTCTCTGTATTTAGGATTCATTCATGTTTGTTGTCTTCATATAAATCCAAAATTTCATATAGAATAGCTTAGATTCATTTTTTCCATCCTAGTAATATGAATGATTGAATATAAAATAAACACATCAAACCCATTCTCAACCTAGGCACGAAAACAGCCACTCAAAGTTTCCTGGTGAACCCCACCATCCGTCGAAAATTCACCCTTATACCCCTCCCCCGAGAGGCGTGACCTTCAAAGGGCCTCTCCGTCCGAGGTATTGTCCCATCCTTCTCACATCCCCCTTCTAGGGCACGGATCCTTTAGCCCAAAGGTAAGGGTGCAAAAAATTTGGGTGATACAGATTCTATATCCATTTTACATTGTACGAGTCATACATATTGGAATAAAAGAATATATTTAGCATCATTTTTCGTTTGCTATGAGTATGATAAAAATTTTCTTTTTCTTCTTTATGTTCTACTTTTTATTGTAATCTTTATTTTATTTTATTGTAACCATGAAAATGTTAGCATTAGATTAATTAAATAAAAATAGATTACTAAAGTTAAAATAGAGTAGAAAAATGGGAAGGGATTAATACTAACCTTCCAGAGGTAGGGCCCACTTTGAAAGGTTATTCCCTTTCCCCCCACTAACATGGTAGATAAAATTAGAACATAAAATTTATTAAAATTGCATATCATAAAACTATAGAAAAATTAGATAAATAATGCATTAGTAAATCATACGTGGATCTACACATATTCATGTAGACTTAGTCTAAATTGCATATTTAATTTAAACACAATTTTATTATGCCGAGAGGCATTCCTACAATGGCATACAAGGGGGTGGGAGGCAAAGAGGTCATACATGTCACGTCATAAACAATTTTTTTAATTAAAAAAGCTGACATTAACAAAATCATTTAAAATATTTAAAATAAAACAGTCGACTAACCAACCATTGCAAACATTTAAAATATTTAAACTAAAACAACCGACTAACCAACCATTGCAACCGTTGGAGATCACACCCCCAAGAAATGAGATAGGCACCTTGATATTGATAACTCTCGATGTTTTTAGATATATATCCTTTATATATAAGCTAGTTTTATTTTACTTTCTACAAACTTTAATTTCCTGTAAATATTATTTCTTGCAAACTTTAATTTCTTACAAAACCTAAGACTAAAGAAAATAGAATCAAGCCTAAGAATTAATCACTATGGTACAATCTACACTAGATTTCTACCCTTTATATCTAACCTGGATTTTACTGGATTGATAAATTAAATGTAAGCATTATAGCTGAACAAATAACATGTCATTTTAACAAAAATGGAAAATGTTTCTGCATGCCTAGCACTTTCTCCTAAGTAGAATTTCTTTCAGAGTAATAGTCCCATTAGACCTTGCAATGCTCTAGAGTCCCTTTTCTCTTTGATTTATAATGAAACTCAAGGATTTTTAGTCGTCGAACCTCTATAGCCTTTGGATTCATCATCTGTAATTTTGAAAAATCCCATACATTATCATGATTAGCTATATACTTTCTAAGTAATGAAATGTGAAAGGTGTCATGAATCTTTGATAGATTGAGTGGTAAGGCAAGTCAATATGCCATAGGACTGATTTAATTTGTACTTTCAAAGGGTCCCACAAAACATCGATTGAGTTATGTTGAATTAATAGCACTCTTCTTTGGTCTCACCCTTAGAAACACTTTGTCACCCATAGAAAACTCTCTTAGCAATCTCTTAATATCAACATAACTTTTTTAAAAATCTATAACCTCTTTAAGTAGTTCTCTAATAATCCTCAATTGATTTTCATTTCCTTGATCATATCTGGTACAAGTACAACCTTGTCCTCTACATTTCCAAATATAATGGTGTCCTATACCTCCTTCCATATAGAGCTTCAAACGATGCCATGCCCAAGGTTGAATTGCTACTTTTGTTGAAGGTAAATTCTACCAAGTGTAAGTAATCTTCCCATTAGATTTTCTAATACATACAATACATGCAAAGCATGTACTCCAACACTTGATTTATCCTTTCGATTTTCCCATCCATTTTCAAGTGAAATGTAGAACTGATGTTTAGCCTAGTGCCAATGGCACGATGTAAAGCTTACCAAAATTTGGAAGTGAGTCTCAAGTCCTTATTTGAAATGATCACTTTTGGAAAACCATGAAGCCTAAAAATTTCCTTGAAAAATCTCTTAGCCATAACCATAGCATCATCCTTGGTATTTTTGGGTATAAAATATGCAACCTTGGTCAGCCTATCAACCACAACTAGGATTATGTCATGCTGGAATTTGGTTTTAGACAACCCTACAATAAAATCCATCAAAATCACCTACCATTTCTATGTTGGTACCTCATGAGGGTACAATAATATTTTAGTATGTCTATTTTATGCCTTTATTATATGGAATTCTAGACATTGGATGCCAAATTTAGTTATATTTCTCTTCATTCCTGGCTAGTAGAAAATTTTCTTCATATTCTCTTTCATTTTTACCCCTCCTAGGTGTCCAAAATATGGAGACATATGTGCTTCATTCATGGTCATTTTATTCAAATAACCAACATAAATAATTATTATCGTGTCCTTAAAGTACAAGAAACCATCCTTGATGTTGAAATCCACATTTTTATTAGGTTTCCTTTCCATCCTTTCCTAGACTTGATTGCAAAACACATCTTGTTGTTATTTTTCCTTAACATATTCCATGAAGTCTACATGAATGTGAGACAATACAAATATGTGCCTTATCATATTGTATGCATCAACAACCTTATTTTTCTTCTCTTTGATGTATTCAATGATAAAATCATACTCAATGAGAAATTCCATCCACCTTCATTTTGGCATTTAGCAAAGGTTGAGTAAATATGTACTTTAGACTTTTATGGTCTGTTCTCAACTCAAAGGGTCTCCCTATCAAATAGTGTCACCAAATTTTAAGAGCAAAAACCACTACTGCCAATTCCAGATCATGTGTACATAATATACCTCATGTCATTTTAGTTTCCTTGATCCGTAGGCTATTATTGCTTCATATTATAAGAGCAATCCTCCCAATTTTAATGTTGAATATATTTACATAGAAAAACTACCCTAAGGGTCTCATATATTTAGTATGCAATATGTAGTGAGTCATTTTTTTAAGCAGATCAAACGCTCCTCACATTTATCCATCCATTCAAATTCATTTCCCTTCCTCTAAAGGTTAGTTATTGGAGCAATTATCTTGGCATAGTCATTCACATAATGCCTATAATATCTGGTCAAACCCATGAAACTCTAGATATTCATCACATTCATTGGTGATGACTAATTCAATATACCTTCTATTTTCATAGGATCCACTACAATCCCTTTTGTTGATACAATATGCCCCAAGTATTGCACTTTTGACACATAATATTCACATTTTTTATAAATTCATATAAAACTAATTCTTCCTTAGCAACTCCAGAAATATCTTAAGGTTTATGTCATGCTCTAGATTATTCCAGTAATATATCAAAATATCATCTAGGAACACAAGAACAAATCGATCCAAAAAGTTCATAAATATTGTTAGAGCATTTGATAGACCAAAAGGTAAGGTAGTAAACTCATAATGTTCATAATTATTTTTGAAGGTTGTCTTATGAGTATCCTCTTCTCATATCCTTAATTGGTGGTATCCTAAATTCAAATATTTTTAGAATATAGTGGTATCTTTAATATAAACAAATATGTATTTGATTCTAGGTAGAGGATATCTATTTTTAGTGGTTGCCTTGTTCAACATCCTATAATATTTACATAGTCATAAGGAATCATCATTTTTATTGATGAAAAAAATTTGTGCACCCCATGGTGATACACTCAATCTAATTATTCCCTTCTCTAGAAATCCTTGCAACTGCACTTTCAACTCTTGGATCTCAATAAAATTTATTTTGTAAGAAGCTCAATGAATTGGCTTTATTCCTAGTTGAATTTCAATTGTGATATCAAATTCACATTTAGGTAGTAATCCAGGTAATTTCTCTGTAAATACATATGTAAACTCCTGAAGAACTGGGTGTTTTTCAAACACCTCCTCCTTCTTTTTATCCTCTTATCTCATTTAGCTTCACTACATAAATTATTCCTTCTTTCTTCATTGCCTTCTTAAGCTACATTGTAGAGAGGATATGGGATCAAAAAGACCCATTGTAGGTTGTACACCCTCTGTACTTTCCCATCATATTTCGAGTACTCAATCCATCTATCCCAAAAATTGATTACAACCTTGTGTGCTTGTAACCAGTCCATTCCTAACAACGCATCGAAAGCATGTAGGAGTGCTACATAAAGGTAACCTACATTTGTACCACTAGGTAAGATAATTTTATTCATAAGATAAAACTAATCTACAGAGTAGGTCTATCCTAAGCAATATTCGACCTTCGACCCATGTGCAAATATTCCTAGCCTTTTTGGTATATTTTTTATTAATCTAGTGGAAACAAAGCTATCTGTGGCACCACTATCAATCATAATTTTAATATTTCTACCAAATATCTTACCTTTTATCAGTAGTAAAGTGGCTTGTCCTTCCATATTTAAACTTCGTATTTTTGCATAAATCTTGTGTGCAGGTTCCTTTTGTGTAGAATCCTTGTAGGCAGGTTCTTTTCCATTTGAACTTTGCCTTGCTTTGTATGGATAGTTATTAGCATAATGTAGTCCACCACAATGAAAGCATCCATCCTTAGGTCCTAGATAACTTTTTTACTACTATCCTTCTTCTAATTTTACTTCTAATGGAGGTTTTTCCTGACCCTATGATGGTGGTCTATTATATTTGTTGTTTTGATTGTTAATATTATGGTTATTTCTTTGGAACTTTTTCCTAAAATTCCCTTGTTTTTAGCCATTCCTTCGATCATGTCTATAAGAACTCTTGTTTTCTTTTTCCCATTACTACTTCATGAAACCTGCACTATTTATTTTTCTCAGTGCCTCTTTATCCTACTTTGATACCCCTTTTTAATCAAAATAAAGCTTGAGATAAATTTTACCTTTCCTGGATATATCATAGGCCTTCTAAAGAGTGTTAGGTTCTTGCATGTTCACTTCATACCCAACTCATGGATGTGCTCCTAGTATAAACTTATATACCTTAATTTTCTCATTATACATGAGCACATGCTTTAGTAGCATGACAAATATCTAGTAATAAACTTTGATCATTTTATTATCTTATCTAATTTTGTTGAATTCCTCAAATTTTTAGGCGTATAAATGTTAAGTAAGGAATATTTCTTTAAAAAAAAGTACAAATTCTTCCCATTTCAAATCAACTATCGTTGCAATTTATTTTTCCTCATTGAAAATTTTCCACAAATCCAATCCAACACCCTATAGGTGTAGAGTGGCATAAGACATTTGGGTGCTACTGGGATAGTTCTTCATGTTACAAAAATTTTCTATCTCCTTCAACCAAGACTTGAATTTATCACCATATTCCTCCCCATTGAACTTATATTATTTTAGGTATTTAATATCCTTACTGATGCAAGAGCATCCAATGGTGTAAGAGTGATCTTGCATCACTCGAAAAAAAATTGTAATTGTTTAATTTTGTAAAACTAGTAAAACTAGTTTAACTTACAGGAGATTTTTGAAGGTCTTGGAGGTTGAATTTGAGGATTTTCAGCTATACATAGGCCTTGGCATAAGAAAGCCAAAGAATACTTCCACTTATTTCATTTCGTGCCCTTTCCAAAAATATGCGATAATAGTCAATCGGGTCAACGAGTGCGAAGATGTGACCTTGGCAAGTTGCCCCAAAAATTCAAATTTGAAATAGATGGTTTTAGACGAGAAATGAGGAAAACAAGGTATTTGAGGGAATTTTCAAAATTGTAAAGGGGATTTTTATTTTGGTATACTCATTTTGGGATGAAGGTAATAAAATGTTTGGTTCTCTTATAATAACAAAGGAATAACACTTGTGTATCATTTTTTAGTGTTGCTTGATCTTCACCAAGTGGTATTAGAGCGGAAGTTCCTGAGTGTGTAAAAATATCACCGGACATGAGGTAGTTTACACCAGGATCTGTGGTTAGGGTGTGTGAGAGAAGTTATTAGAATACCTCCATGAATAAACCATGGTGGTGGGAGAAATATGGTGCCAAAAGAAGATTTCAAAACTTTGCAGAGGCAAGTTCAGGCTCTGCAAGAGGAGCTGCCTAGAGGGTTTGAGCCAAGGAGAGAAGATGGCAGTTAAGATGAAATTGAAGAATAAGAGGACCAGTTCAAGGAAGAAGAAGATGCAATAGATCCTACACAAGCCAAGTTATACATAGCCATATCTCAAATTGGAAAGAGACCAAAGATGGAGGTTTCTATGTATTCTAGAAATCTTGATCCAGAGGAGTTGATTAACTGGATAAATTATTTGTAAGAATACTTTGAGTATGAAGAGGTTGAATATCCTAATAGGTTCAATTTTGCTAAGACAAATTTGAAGGGTCATGCCAGCATATGGTGGAAGGGAGTGCAACTAGACAAAAACAAAAGAGAAAAATAAAGGATAACAAAATGGAAGCGGATGTTAGAGAAGTTGAAAAGGCAATTTATTCCAGATGACTACGAGTTGGATCTACTAAATAAAATGCAAGGTTTAAGGTGGTCAAGTAAGTCTGTCAAAGAATACATAGAGGATTTTTATAAAATTTTAATCATAATAGGCCATTCTGAGGCCAAAAAGGAGAAGGTAGCCCATTATATTAATGGATTATGAGCAAGTATTCAAGAGGAGTTAAGGCTGGTCAGGATGAACACCATATAGGATGCTTACTAGTTTACACTGAGGGTTGAAGAGAATCTAAAAAGAAGGTTTGAGAGCAAGAAAAGAGGAAGAGGTCATGGTGGAAGAACTAATGGAATAACAAATGGAGGAAAAAATGAAGATCATAAGAAGAATGGAGAAGCCAACAATAGTTGAGATCAAAAAGGAGATAATACTTACCACCCCTATGATCAGAATAATGGTTACCATAGAGGAAGAGGAAGGTCTAGACGAGGGTTTGGAAGAGGAGGATTTCATGGAACCTATTTCCATTGTGGATAAGAAGGACATCGAGCATACGAGTGTTCACAGCACCAAGAGAGGAAAAATAAGAGACCCAAAGGTAATTCCTGAGCTGCTATTATTGATGAAGATGCTAAATATGAGCACTCTGAAGAAGAAAAAAGAGAAAAAGTTTTAATCACAAGGAGAGCCTTGCTGAATGAGGAGAGAGACCCAGATCAGAGGAAGATCTTATTTTGCACAAGGTGTAAATGTGTAGGTAAGGTCTATAATATTATCATAGACAATGGTAGCATAGATAACCTAGTTTCTAAAGTAATGGTTACCAAATTGCAATTAGAGAGGAAGAGACACCTGCATCCATA
This sequence comes from Wollemia nobilis, assembly GCA_028583015.1. Lineage (NCBI taxonomy): Eukaryota > Viridiplantae > Streptophyta > Pinopsida > Araucariales > Araucariaceae > Wollemia > Wollemia nobilis. Next base: position 7,888,320 of record JAQPPZ010003246.1, on the reverse strand, counting down.
TCGGATTGTGTGGTTGTATAAGGACCATAGGGATTTGGTTAGTGAGCAATGTTTAGTAAAATTTAATATTTGGAATTACCGTTATGAGGTCTTGTGTGACATCCTACATATGGATGCTTGCCATTTGTTTTTGGGAAGGTCGTGGTAGTTTGATTGGTGTGCAGCAATGCATGATGGTCATGCAAAAACTTAATCCTTGACAAAGAATGGAGTGTGCCATAAGCTGAAGCTCTTGAAAGAGGTGGATGAAAAGGTATGTAGTAGTATTATAATCTATCTAGTTGAAGGTAGAAGGTTTCTGGATGGTTTGAAGCATGAGCATATGTGCTATGCATTAATTCCTAGAGTTAGAGTAGAAGAATGTAAAGATACCCTAGTAGAAGTCTTAGGTCTGTTAGAAGTCTCACCCAAATAGAATCTAATCCCTAATAATTAACCAAGACACTACATATATAGAAATATAAGAGAAATTCACATTGTGAATCCAAGGAATGCTCTAGGGAACCCTAAGGAAATGGTCATGTTGGCCACTAGAAATATGACCATTACGGATAGTGTGTAAATGCTATAGAACTACATGATGCCTATCACAATACTATATATATATATATGAGGACATCATATAGATATAGTTTTAAGGCCATGATATTTATCTATTTTTCTCTCACTAAAAGGTTAATTATTTTAGGTAGAGAAAATAAACTAGGTAATTCCTTACCATAGTTTCATATTTTGGGAGTAGATTACCTTGATTATGTTCTCCCTCATGACAACTCTAGAAGACTTATTTATATGCTTTGTTTGGCCATATTAGCTAGATAATGCATACAAGGTATATTAGTCTATGTATGATAGACTGACCATGTAATTTTCCTTGGTTAGATATGCCATATCTTACTTCTGACAATCAATATATTAATATGATCAAAAATTTTGTAAACATTAAACATATGGCATAGTGATCAATGTGTGATCGACTAAGCATGTAATTTTCCTTAAGTGTATATATCGTGTATTCCTTTTTATATTCAACTTAGCCATTGTGACTAAACATTATGAAATTAAATATTCCTTCATAAAATATCTTGAATGAATGAGTGGATATATTCAATTATAAATGTTATGTATTTTTGATAGATGAAGTAAATATTTATATAATTGAAGCCTTTTAACGTCTTGAATACTTGATACTTTGTATTTCTTATATTTGGTTGTATATATTTGAGCTTGAATCTTCTACATGACTTCTATTTCCTATTATTTAAATTAAACAATTTTTTACCACAATAACAAATAGTTGAGACAATGTTAATGTTCAAAATTCATACGGTTAATAGAAATCATATTAACATATATTTATAGTCAATATTTTTATTAAATTGCCTCAAATATTATTTCATGTAAATATTTTTTATTGTATTAGAAAAATAAATGTAAGAGTGATGATCCAAAATGGAATCTACTTCTTGAGATGTGTCTTGAATACGTGACTAGAGATCGTATGAAACAATATAGTGAGATGTATGATATATTGTAAGGTTGACATATTATACAATGCAATACACTATAGACTATCCTTTTAATATTATTATTGAGCATTAAAATTTTAGGGTCCTCACAATTTGGTCATGAGTGGAAGTGATAGTTATATATAGATATAACACTTTGTTAAATATGGAGGTTGACAATGGGTTTGCATGGTATGCAAGAATATTAATTTAATTTAAATGTATCATTTATGTACTTGGCTATAATGTAATATTTATTAACTATTGTATTTACTTGAGTGTTAATATTTAGTCCCAAGTGAAGGAGAACTATTAATTGATATGAAATGGCTATACTATAAGAATAATTTCATTATATGACTCTAGGAGTTCGACCTTCTAACCACTATAAACCTCCCATTTGAAACTAATATTTTTTTATGGGTAAAAGGGTTTTTAAAAGGTCCCAAAACCTTTATATATGCCAAGAAGGAAGGATCCTACATAGGGATCCCTACCCCAAACCATTACAGTCCAAAATAGAGGATCCAAACTAAAAACTCATAGCAGAAAAAAAATAGCAAGGGGACAAAGCCCACAAAAACTACCATAGGAGATGGCCTTATGCCCATACATAAGAAAACCAAAAAGGAACATCTGCAGGCCAAAGGTAAAAACTACAAGCAATCCCAACTAATCCAAAAGTGGGAGATAATATTGATCAGCATCATCCACCTTGGAGGCCTCCTCCCCAAGGATGGTCATCTTCTTGTTATTAACCTAGTTGATGATTTTTCTTGCCCTCATAAGCATCGAAATTGCTAGAGATATTATATCATCCAATTTGGTCATAGTTTCAATGTCATTAGCAAAGGGATTTGAGAATGCACTCAGGGAGGGAGTAGGGATAGTATTTTACATTTTACGAGCTAGAGAGGATAAATCTAATGAAGTTGTATTCATAGGAAGAGAAACAACAATATATTTACATTTATTAGTAGAAGACTTTGCACAAGTCAAGCATTGGCTAGGAGTGGGAACACCACCAAAAGAACCCAAAAATAACTTCTGCCTTCCTAAATTTTTTGAATAGTTGGCCTCAACATCAATAGGCTTGTCACAAGATATACCATCAAGCACAAACCTATGAGATCCCTAGATGGGCCTTGGATTCATATTCACCTCATGAACCCCACCCTCAACAATCATTTGTTCAATATTCTAGTTGATATAGTTGAAGATGATAAGGTGCAAACCTTGGTGCTTTGGGTAGGTTTACTTTTCTTTTTGAACACTATCAATCAAAATATCCATTAATTAAAAAAGCTATTTTGGGATGTTAATCAGCTTGACATCCTTCAGGAAGTTAAGAAACACCATGTGAAAGCTACGCAGTGGTTATGATGGTTCATTAATCATGAAATACTACATCACTAGAACCAAGACTCTATTCCAAGGGGACAAGAGGTCCTCCGAACAAACCCATTTGAAACTAATATAACTACATGCATATCTGATATATTTTTGATATACCATGAAATGTGTGAGTGAATAAATTATAGATATTACCTCGCTTTTCCTTTTGAAGTTTATTATTACTTAAATTTATATTATTATTGAGAAACCCTATGAAAAAAGATTTTTTTTATGCTATACCAACTTTGTTAAGAAGCTATTAGCACAAAAAATATTTAGTTGAGTAATTTATTATAAAATATTATTCATTATGAGTTATTTTGAAGAAAATATAAATTTTATTTTTAATTCATTTTTAGTAATTGGACTATGCATATAATTTTTTTAGCTGTTATATTATAATGAACATAGAACTAAAATGACTATTTTGTTTCTATTATGCTTGGTTTAATATTTAGTTGTAATGGTTGAATATCAAGGAACATGAAATCTTACAAATAAACCTTCAATAAAATATCAAATTAGTTACATGAAATTTGAAGCTATGATTTGGTGAGTTATCCCTATAATGAATATAATGAAAATTTGAGGATAAAATAGCTGTTTGATGTTCTCTTAAAAGGTTTAAAAATATACAAGTCCTTCACCTAAGAGCTAGTAACCATTGAACTTTACTTTGTGACAATAAGTAGTGGTAATATCAACTTGAGCTTATAATGACCTTATGGTGAATATGTTTTCCTTAAAGAGCTTAAGGGAAGTATATAAACTTAAGGTAAATTTGTAATACCAATTATTTTGATAGGATTGAAGGTGTTAACAAGTATTGAGCATGGGTATCATGATCAAATGAGTGAAAGCCAAGAATACCCATTTCTAGATGTCGATGCCAAAAACTGGTCATCCACAAAGTCACCATTTTCCACCCCACATTAAATCTTGCATAATAAATTTATATACCTAATTTTAGACTTAGGTATATAAAATACTGCATATTATACTATTTTCTAGATTTATTAAATTTTGAAAATCAGTCTAGGCTAGCCTACCTACCCACTAGACATGTGTCCTAGCCACCTCACCAACATCCCTTGCCACATCTCACACACCCTTGTCCCCCTTGTCCCTTTCACATGGGGTAACCTTCCACATAACACTCCACTTACATCCACCTCATCCCAGTAAAGTGAGACATCCTGGATAACTTACTATAACTACCCCTTCCATATGATAGTCTAGAATTGCCACTTGGTAATCCTAGCTTGCCACCTCTCATTTACCTCCAAAACCCCAAAGGGCCTATAAAGGCACCTTCACTCCATATACACAAGGAGGATGAACATTCGTACCATTAGGATATAGAAAAATAATCATAGCTCTACATGCATCCTAAGAAGAACCAAAACCTAGAGCCTAGAGTTCCATTTTTGTAGTAAACTATCATTTAGCCCAAATTGTGTGTTTGCGGTTTCATAGTCGAAACCATACTGCACGGTTTTTCCACCACCCGTGCATGCTTTCCAGGTCACCATCATACATTTATGATTTCACAGAGCCAAAAACATGACACTCATTCAATAAGTAAGTTTTTATCCCATAAGGTATTTGGTTTATTTAATTCTATTTTTTGTATTACATGATTATTTGGCTAGGGTTTTATATCTTGATTTGTAGGTGCTACTAATTCCTATATTATTTCATGTGTGTAGATAATAGGTATTCTAAAGAATTTTTTATAGCTATTGTGGTCCCACATTGGATACCAAAGCCCACTCACTTTTTATAACTATAGAAAAGGAAGGGAGAAAACCAATTGACTTGCCTAGAAAAGCCCTATTTTTGTGATTTGAGCACTTATCTCTTATATTATAATATTGCACCCAACACAGTTGGGGTAATTCAAAAGAAAATATCTATAATATTGGGAGGTTCATGCTCCCTTTTTAAATACAAGATACAACATTCTTTTATTTGCAATGTTTTTATTTTCTATATTTTTATTTGGTGTTATTATTTTTCTACACTAGGTTTATAGTTTCTAAAAGGAGTATTTGGATACCACTTCCAATATTTCCATTAAGATCAAGTGTTTCTAACCCTAATATTATGTAGCATATCATAGAGGACTTCCTATTGGACTATTTTAAAGGTCTCTTTGTATTGCTTTTGGAGATTAAATTAGGACTTGGATTTAGGCTAAGAAATCCAGTTTTGATGTGGCTGGAGAAAAGGTTAGAAAAGACCTTTACTCCTCTATGGACAAACTTTAGAGCTTTAACCCAAGTAATTTGAGCTAATGATGGCCTTTGTGCATGAAAATAGGGGACCACCAAACTAATTAAATTTTTATAGATATACCATTATGCATCTTGTTGCCATTCCATTGGATCTAGGGTTTTACAGTTTATCAGGCCTTCTAGATGCTTTTGGTAATAAATGTAACCTAAATCTAGCTAGGCACTTTCATGACTAGAAGTGAGGGAAAACCAATCCCTTTATATTATTTTATCCCATATGGGATTATTGAGGATATATAGTTTTAGAGCAACTTTTCCAGGTTTCATTGCCCTACACAACCCTAATGATCCATTTGGCACAAAGGGCTATCACTTGTCTTTGGGTGTCGAGAAGACCAAGCCTCTATATTTTATTGATAGGCAACAAAACTTCTAGGCCATTGTATGGAATCCTTTATTATTTGTTGAGGCCCACAAAAATTCCTAGAGGAGCTTCTTCAACTTATGGTAAGTGTCTTTGTAAGTGGCCCAATATAAAAAATAATAAACATGTGTGGCTGCAAGAATTTTAGAGCACGCCTAAAATTTTCCAACTAGAGAAAGAGGCTTATAAATCCACTTGTATAGATTATGCTCCACTTTATCCAATAAAAAATATTATAAAATTGATTAAGAAGACTATAAGGTAAAGGGAATGCCTAGAATCCTAAATATTTATCCATGTTGGATCCATTTTGAATTATATTGTCTAAACCAAGCATGATTGGAAAAAAATATTGTTAGGAACATTGAGTTTTTTTCCACTAAATGTTGGATCCTAAGGCTTCACAAAATTTATTTAGGCATTGAAGCACATTATCAACGTTACTTTCCTCTTCTAAGAGCATAAAAAAGGAATTATCTACAAAATGCCCATTTCCCAACTAATAAGATATATATAGAAGACTAATTCCTTTCACTCTCCCTTGAGAGATATTGTTAGCAAAAATATTCTAACAACATTCAACCATGAGAATATAAAAAGTAGGAGCAATAGGGAACCCATTGTGAATATATTTATAAAGTCCAAAGGGTGAAAATTTTTAATCATTAATTGAAATGCAAGTAGACACGTCTATGAAGAGAATTTGAATAGGGTGAAGAAATCTTGGACCAAATCCTAAATCCTACAACATGGCCAGGATGAAGGTCCATTCAGTCCTATCATATACCTTAGTAAAGTATATTTTAATAAAAAATACCTTTTGCTATTATTGTCTTACCCATTCAATTCCTTTATAGATAACAATAATTTTATATAAGATGTATCTACCCTTAATAAATCTAATTTTCTCTAGTTGAATAACTAAGGGGAGGAAATTTTTAACATTGAGTGCAATGTATTTTGGCTATAAACATGTAAGATCCATTAAGTAAGGCAATTTGTCACTAATTGCAAATATTTTATCATGCCCTATTGTGGAGATAATATTAGTTTTTTTCCTATTCTTCAAATCACCTAGGGATAAACTTGGTGTAGATATAGCCTCATAGTATCCTAAAGATCTTTTAAAATTCATAGGACAACCCATCACAACTAGTATTACCATTGGCTTTGGATAAGTATTCTACCTAATTCTCCTTCTATGATAGGGGGCTATTATAGTGGGCTTGCTAGGAAGTATAAATATGACAATAAACCACATTGATAAATTATCAAATAACATGGGCTTGAGTTAGGGTGGGTTCATGAGCTTGAAACACCTTCTTGTAATGGTGAATGAAAACCTAGATAATATCAAGAAGCTCTATAAAAAATTTGCTTCCATATAAAAATTTGCTTGATTTTTTGGGTTGTCTCTTCCTCAAAGAGACTAAAAAAAATTATTTTAAAACTCTATCCCCAATATTGAGCTAGTAGAATTTAGCTTTAACTTGGGCACCTCGGGTGGTTTTAGTATCTACTAACTACTATTGCTCATGAAGCTTGACATAATTTAGCTAGAAATTTTGAGTTTCCAACTTTAGTGTGGCATTTGGAGCTCCAATATGGTAGACTTGTATGAGTGATGATATAAGAATGCCAACTAGCACCTAGGAATGTAAAGGAATCAAGTGGTGCACTCCAACACATTATTCCATCAGATAATCCACACACTAGGTGTGAGTGTATGAGGCTCCAGGCTCTAAATGTGCTAGATGTAAGCAATCAAAGGTTTATAATAAATTAGTGATATGTTGAAGTAAAAATGACTACTTATAATTGACCCTTACACCTCCCACCCATTTAATTCAAAAGCATATAGGTGAGTGGTGTGAGATAATGACATTGGGTAGTGGTTCAACAAGAGTGAGAAATGGTTGGCAAAAGGAAATACTAGTTGCTCAGATAACATCATCCTATTAAGTCTTTTTATAATTCTATGAGAACTAGCATGCAATTTGGACCACATATACCATACTATGTTCACATGAGTGTGCCCTATGTTGGGATTATAAATACTTGGTTTATTTTGCATATGGAACCAAGTTGCTCTTTGATGTAGTCAGGGAAGCATATTGTGCCTAATTAAATCAATTGCACATATATTTTGATGTTTCTAAACAATAACTTCAACAAAATTCAACAATCAGGTATATATCCCATTACATTTCCACAAATAGAAGGTTCCAATCACATCAACTAGTGCCAATAGTATGAAAAATACAGATTAGGTTCCAACACCATGTTCAGGGAAAATAAAATAAAAAACTCCTTAAGCTTACACTCTGTCCCTATTGGTATCATGAACTCGAGATTCTATATCCAATATTGAACCAATCCAAACCCCTCCAAAAAATAAAAAATGCCCCCCTACAAATAGATAAAATCCCACCAAAAAAGTAGACTGAATAATTCCCCCTAGAAAACCAAAACAAAGCACACTATAAAATCCGACCAATGTTGCATTCCTCGAAAGAAAAATTAAAAAAATTCCCATTTTACAAACTAGAAAATGACCTGCAATTGGAAATCCACCACCCCAAATCTCTCAGTCCTTCCATCTTGTACTTATTTAGTTATTTATTTATTTTCCACCCAGTCGCCATTAACTCAACAATGTTGTAGGGGGGCATCCACAGGAAACATCATGGACTATTTTAGTAGTGATGCACAAAAGACACTCAATTACCATCCCTAATCCCGTGAGCATAATGTCGTGTTGTTAGGTGGCTCCTCCAAATATTGAGGACTAAAATCTCCACTAAGCATGATGGCTGCAAACCTATTCAAGGTTCTCCAAGAGGCTCTAGGTGGTAGGAAAAACTAACAGCTGAATTATTAGGATATTATATATTAGTAACATGCACCCCACAATATAGCGCATCTTCAAAAAATACTGGTAGCTTCTATAGTTTTCACGAACACGTCCACTGTATTGTTTGACCATATCAAATAGAAGATGTTGGCAACAATGTTGGAAAATTTTAAACTGACATGGGAGACAAATACTTGGTTTAAACACAATCTAAATAAAATAAGCTAGCAATACCTAGGGGACTAACATATTGATGGATGCCCCTGCATCATACTCCTCAGGTGAGAAAAATTGTGATATCCTGCTCATAGATCTATTGGAAATATGGATGGTGTGAAGTGAGCAGATTTAGCTTTAGGTATCCATGAGTCTTCTTTTGAACCTTTGTTTTTCCAACTTAAAATAAATTCCTTGTATTCTTTGTTTCTAGTTTTCTTGGTTGTCCTTTGATCCAAAATCTTCTCTATATCCTCAGGTTGTTTCTTTGGCAACTCTTTTAACCAATATGTGATTGGTTCAACCTATTCATCTACCATATATGATGCATTTTATTTAACATAAGAGTACAAATCAGAAACATTAAATATTGGTGATATATCTATGCTTGGAGGTAGTTCAATTTTATAAGCATTGTTAGAAAACTTTCTAATAATTCTACATGGCCCAATCTTCTTCAATTTAAGCTTGTTGTAAGTACCTTTAGGAAACATTTCATTTCTCAAAAACACCATTACTATATCTCATTCCTGAAATGATTTAAATATTTTCTTTTGATCTGCTTTCTCCTTGTACACTTGATTACTTTGGGTAATATTCTTCCTAATTTCTTAATGTAATTCCTTGAAATGTATACTCATGTCTTCAGCTACAACATTATTTCTTTCTACTACAACCTTCACTAGATTTGACACTCCCTTGGGTGACTTTCCCTACACTACCTAGAATGGTGATTTCCCAGTTGACTTATTTATTGAGTCATTGTAAGAAAACTCACCTTGTGCTATAACCATATTCTATTGCTTGGGTTTATCACCAACTAAACTCCTAAGCAGATTGCCAAGGCTCTAGTTGACAACTTTTGTTTGTCCATCTATTTGAGGATGATAAGAAAAATTGAATTCCAACTTTGTGCCTAATATGTGCCATAACATATTCCAAAAATGACCCATAAGTTTCACATCGCTATCAACTGTAATACTTATTGGAAATCCATGCAACCTTACAATTTATTGAAAGAACAAATTTTTCATACTGCTAGCATCTTCAATTTTCTTATAAGGGATAAAATGTGCCATCTTGGAAAATCTATCTACAACAAAAAGAATACTACCAAACTCTCTTTGCATTCTTGGCAGCACCAACACAAAATCCATACTAATATCTTCCCATATACTCTCTAGAACAAGTAGTAGAGTGTCCAAACCAGTATTCTATTTACAACCTTTGGCCACTTGGCATGTTCTACACTTGACCACATATTTTTCAGCATATTTTGTCAAGTTGGGAAAATAATATTTTTCTTGATTTGTGCTATTATCTTATATTGGAAAAAGTGACCTCCAAGACCACTAACATGTGTCTCCCTAATTAGATTCTCCCTCATGGATCCTTGAGGAATGCACAATTATCTATCTCTAAACACGAAACCATTTTGAAGGAAATAATATTTCCATACCATGTGTTCAAATTTGTTGCACTCCTGGAATGCTTCTCTAAAGTCATTATCTTCTGCATACTAATATTTGAATCCATCTAGACCAATACATTCAAATTGCATAGTATTCAATAACAAAACTATCCTACCCAAAGCATCCATTAATTGGTTGCTCTTGCCTAATTTATGCTTGAGTGTGAAGATATAACTAGCCAGGTATTCAATCCACTTAACTTATCTTGTGTTCAACTTTCTTTGACTATTAAGATACTACAATTCTTGGTAATCATTGAATAAAACAAATTCTTTAGGAAATAAATAATACCTCCAATAGTTCAATACTTGAACTATGGCATAGAGCTCTTGCTCATACATAGATTATTTTTATTGAGCCTCATTTAACTTGTAGCTGAAGTATACAACTAGCCTTCCTTCTTGACTAAGGACAGCCCCAATGGCCTTGCCACTAGAATCACAATCCACTTGAAATGCTTTTGCAAAGTCTGGACTCCTCAACACTGGTTGCTCAATAATCTTGTTCTTCAACAATTTAAAACTATTTTTAGCCTCTTTTTCCCACAAAAATTTCTCTTTTTTATACAAGAATTCAAAGGTGCACATATAGAACTGAAATCTCTAATGAATTTTCTATAAAATCCTGCTAAACCATGAAAAATCCTAACTTCTATGGCACTTCTTGTGGAGGGCCACTCTTTTATTACATCCACATTTACAGGGTCCATCTTAAAACCATATTTGGATATCACAAATCCAAGATATGTCAATTCTAACTTGAGAAATGAACATTATTTCAAGTTTATCAAAAAAATTTGTTGATGTAATTTTTCTAAGATAGCCCTCAAATGTTGCAAGCATTCTTATTTTTTCTTACTATAGAATAAGATATCTTTAAGGTATACAAATACAAAATTATTGAGGAATGGTTTCAACACTTCCATCATCAATATCATGAAAGTGGTTTGTGCATTGGTCAGCCCAACTGGCATAACCAGCCACTCATAATGACCATTCTTTATCTGAAATGTAGTCTTCCACTCATCCTCTTCTCTAATTATAATTTGGTGATACCCACTCTTCAAATCTATCTTATATAAGAAGTTAAAACCACATAAATTATCCAACATATCATCCATTCTTGGGATAGGGAATCTATACTTGATAGTAATCTTGTTGATTACTCTTGAATCCAAGCACATCCTCCACTCACCATATTTTTTGAAGTTAGAATAGCAGGTACAACACATGTGCTCAAACTCTCTCTTATCAAACCTCTTTCCAGTAAATATTGGACTTGCTTATTTAACTCCATTGTTAGCATAGGATCCATCCTATGGGGTGCTTTATTCGGAAAACTGGCTCCTGGAATCAGATCCATTTGATGAGAAATGTGTCTCATTACTGGTAAACCAGTTGGTATATCTCCATCTACAACAATGTTCTCATAGTCCTTCAATATTGTTGCAATCTCCTTAGGTACTTCCTCTTCTTTCTATTGCTCTTTGGGAAAAATTTCATAGCACACATGTGCTCCTTTTGCCTCAGTAAAGAATTACTTTTATCCCAATATTACCAATCCACTTATAACTTTAGCATGGGCAGCCTTCAAAGGTCTGAAAAACTACTTGTTCCCATATTTGATCATTGTAACATGATTCTTTCATCCATCATATAGAACACTCCTATCATACTACAATGGCCTTCCTAGTAGTAGATGAAAAGCATCCATTGGAATGACATCACATCACACTTGATCTATGTATTGCGTTCTCTCAAAAGAGGCTTTACAATGTTGATTCACCAACACTTAGTGACCCTTGTTAATCCATGAAACTTTGTATGGTTTTGCATGTGCAAAAGTAGGCAATGACAATTTTTCTAGCATGTATATGGAAACAAAATTATCTATGCTACCACCATCTATAATAACATCACAAAACTTACCACTAGCTTTTACCTTCATACAAAAAATGCTCTTCATTTTCGACGGTTTAGCATTCTTTTCATCTACCATGAGGACTATCCTTATCATCAACTATTCACCATCACCACAAGCAGTCCCATAATATGAGTTTACTTCATCACTATTTTCACCTTCAACCATATTAAATCTATTTATAGTTTCTTTGTTGGCTTTACACTTAAGAGATTTGTGATCCTCCTTGCCATAGTTGTAGCATGTACCTATGAACTTTGAATATCTCTTTCCATAAAAATTTCTGTTACCTTTACCAAACTAGTACTTTCCTTTGGCTTGGATTGCTTTAGAATCATCATTATATCCTTGATTTGTATTATTACCTTTTGCCTTCCCATTCCTTTAGAGGTGAAACTAACAAAAATACACCATAACACTTCATTCATATATCATGGAATCTGCTATATTTGTATTGATAATCATAAAAGGGTTACAAAATATGATATCCTTTTACAATTTAGCCCTAAAGGCTACAATAGGGTCTTCCCTTAGGAAGCCTCTTTCAGATGTGGTACAAAGACAACAGATCAATATTTTTAGGTTCCTCGATTGAAGGTGGGCTTCTTGCTCGTGAGCCACCGCTTGTTGGATGCTTCCTTATGCTTTGTTGGACCTGTGAACCTACAAAATCCTATTAGTGCATTGGGGGGTCTACCTCAGTCAAACCCCATGGTTATGAAGACAAAAGACTCATAAAAATGCTCAAAACATGAAATTAACTATTAAAAACCAGCATAAAACCATAAACTAAGCTATTCTTACCTGTTCGAATGGTTCTGATGCCTGTTGCAGAGGTTCACACTCTTGGGGTGTGAACCGAGAGGTTCGCATGTGTGAGGTGCGAACCGGCCCTTTTGAAGCCGGATTGCTCAGATAGGGTCCCTGGATGCTTCTGATTGGTTTTGGATGTGCACTTTTTCGGGTAGAACTTCTGAACAGTAAATCCTGATGTGGAAATCCACCTGTCTCACTCACAAAATGGGATTATGCAAGAGACAAATAGATTATGACCTTCGTATGATGGATGTGAGATGGATGTGTGTTGATTGCAATGGCTATGGTGATTTCGGTAGAGTTTCGGTATGTAAAAGTTGTGATCCTCTAAATGGTGAAAATGGCCTTCTATTTATAGAGTGGGCCAGGGTGAGAGAAAGGGGATGAGGTGTCCCCTATGAGGTGGCTATGGTGAGGTGTCCACCAAAGAGGTGTCCCCTGAGGTGTCTTGGGTCATGAGTGAAGTTGGGTGAGAGAATCCCTCACCCATCCAAAAGTAATGATGATTAGGGATAAATATCAATTTGCAATTAATATTCACCTTTATGGAAGCATCTTAGCATTAATTAATCATTTTTGTGTGCAAAAGTCTCCATCTTGCATTTATGACCCAGGGGTGTGTGATATGGAGAAATATCTGGGATGAGAGGTGGCAAGGCTAGAATAGGCTAGGCTAGGTGAGGTGGGAGGCTAGGCTAGTCAAAGTAGACTAGGTGAGGTGGAGGCTTTTAATTAAATCAATATTAGATCTAATTAAGCATGATATTAGCCATAAAGCACAATTTGACCAAAATGTTGACTTTTTGACCATAAAGTGATTTTTGACTATGGTAAAGGTTTCAACCTTAGTTGAGTTGGCATGAGGTCACATGAGGACCTAGGGTTAAGCGTAGGAAGGGGCTTAGCTAGCCCAAAGGGGCTAATGGTGATGAATAGTGTTTTTGGGTCAATTTATGCAATTTTCAATGGTTTTGCACATTAATTAACCATGGAGATGGGGAGAGGGACAATGTGTGACTTTTTGGTGTCTACATTTTACCCCTTTTTGTACTGGAGTGTGTGAAACATGGTTTAGTACAAAAATATGATTGATGGATGGTTGTGAGAGAGATGCATTGATAAAAAATGGTTTTGTGGATGGTTGTTTTCTTTTTGGGGGAGATCGCATGATTGCCTTGCACTATGATCAACTGGAAATGTTTCAATTTTGGATGAAACAAGATGCTTTTGTTAACTTTTGCTTTCGATTGATTGATGAGCTCATTTGATGACATTTGATAAATCGTTGGAGCCTAAGGTAGAACTTCAGGATTTTTATTCACAAGTGGTCTTACGTCTGCCACTTATGATGATTGGAATCCATGCGGCATCTACAGGCAGAGGTGTTTTAAGATTTGGCAAATATCATTTTGTTTTGTGTTGGAATTTTGGTCTTTGTCATAATCGTTAGCAAAAAATTTTGTAGGCATTTGTTGTATCCATGATTGGAATGTTTTTGATTGTTTGATCATGTGCAAGGTGACTTTCAATATGATTGATGATAACCCCCTCAAGCGGCGGATTGGTGATGATAGCGAGGCAAAAATGTGATGTGACGGTTGATGAAGATGTAAGGAAAATTTGAAAAAAATTGGCATAAAAATCATTGAAATGATATATTGGATGGCATTCTAGGACAAAAATTATGGTAAATGGAAAAAATTAGGCATTGTATGACAGGTCCGCACATCACATGTGCGAACCATATGGGGTGCGAACCCACCCAAATGGCATTATATAAGGTAAAATTTGATGAAATGACATCATTTGTGTGCACGAAGAGTTGTGGAGAGGTGGAAAAGAAGAGGAAAAGGAGACGAAGTGTTGTCAGGTTGCGAAGCGGGTGAGACAGGATGGCGAGTGCATCGGGGAGTGCCAGCATGGGGGCGGGAATGCCCGAGGTAGGTATTTTTTAGCTTTTTGGCATGCGGTATTTGGGGGAGGGTTTTAAAAAATGAACCTTTTTGCTTTTACAACCGTGAAATGAGGGCGGGGGTAGGAAATGATTAAAATTTGAACACAACATGTAAAAGTGGCCAAATGGGTATCCAAAAATGTTGTCCATTTTTTGTTTTGACTTTTGGATGCATGGGGATGTGTGCATGGATGTGATGTGGGATGTGATGTAGAAAATGGGTGGGAAAATGTGCATGGGGGTGAAAACCAAAATGAAATCTGCCTAATAAGCCAAATGGGTGTCCCGATCTACCTTTAGTTTTGCATTTTGACCTTGTTTTGACTGCTTCATTTTGTGTGCCAATGGGGAGGGTTTTTGTCATCTTTTTTGCATTTTTTGACACGTGTTTTTTTTTTTTCTGGTATGTATGTGGTATGGTTGGAATCAGTAGAAAATTCTGCATCCAACCATATGGTTTTTTTCATCTTCTGGAGGTTCACACCCTTGGGGTGCAAACTGCATGGTTCGCACATGTGAGGTGCGAACCGTACAATTCACATGTGTGGGGTGCGAACCAGGGTATTGTGGTAGTTTTGGATTTTATGGAGCTTTTTTTGGTGAATGTTTGGAAAATTGATGAATTTTTGTTAGCTATTGCCTATTTTTGTGAAATTTTACATATTTTTCGGGTTACGTGTGAATGTACAATGTGATGGGATGCAATATGTGAATGAGAAACTGCATTAAGTATATATGTACATCGATGCAATTTTTATCTAGTGATGCTTAAAAATAATGAAAAAAATGT
This sequence comes from Wollemia nobilis, assembly GCA_028583015.1. Taxonomy (NCBI): domain Eukaryota; kingdom Viridiplantae; phylum Streptophyta; class Pinopsida; order Araucariales; family Araucariaceae; genus Wollemia; species Wollemia nobilis. The sequence goes on along the minus strand of JAQPPZ010003246.1, from coordinate 7,872,734 downwards.
ATGCATTTATTTTACATTGTGATATATATGAAGTATATGTATAAAATATGTGAATGAATTCTAACATGTGGTGTGTGTGATGGTAGGTGAAGGTAATATTTACATGCCATCGACTTTGAACTTGCAGGAAGGAGTTGGAGGCTCAGTGGAGGGGGTAGATGTGGAGTGGCTGAAGATAGTGGGGCTTTATGGGGTATGGGTGATGCGTGAGGTTCATGTGAACCACGCATATATGGCTGCACTATGTGAGAGGTGGGATCCTGATAGGAACACCTTTCATTTATCGATCGGAGAGATGATAGTGACTTTGGAGGACATCTACCAGATATACCGATTGTCGATTGATGGTGTGATGGTGATGGTGGTGAAGAAGGAGGAGCGAGATGGTATTCTTGAGAGGGCCTTTGGGGAGAGGTGGAGGTGGGTAGAGGTGAAGAAGGGGGTGGACTATATGTACTATTGGAGGAAGAGGGAGAGGTGGCTCTCATTGCATCATGCAATGGGGATGTTGTTGGTGGTGAGTCATGCCCTACCTGATGCTTCAGGGGTGAAATTCCCCTAGAACATGATGGGGATTATCTGTGACATGGTAGAGCAGGGGTGACGATATGCATGGGCACCCACATTATTGACTCAGGTATACCGTGAGCTACACGGAGTGGTGAGGATAGATAGGATGGGGCTGAGCATCCTCCCATTGTTGTAGATATGGGCATGGGAGCACATTACTATCTGGAGGCCTGGATAGTTTTCGTATGATGCACATGCTCACGAGGGGTGTGAGATACCCTATGCTATGAGATGGTGAGTGGATATGGAGAGGAAGAGGAGGGAGCATCGGGGTGATTTGATGCATTACAAGGAGGAGCTAGGGAGGTTGAGGATGGAGCACATTAGATGGAGGCCATGGCGAGGAGGGCCTAGTTAGGACCAGGATGCCTTGCATCTGGCATGTGTTTGGCATGGGAGGTGGGTGGTGGGGAAGTACATGGAAGAGGTCGAGTTATTTCCATTTTCTTGAGTGCAACGATAGTTTGGATTGGTGCAAGGGTAACTCGATCCACCTATAGATATTGGTAGGGTGAAGGGGGATAGGGGGCCACGGCCTATAGTGCCACCCTTGGATTTGATTCTAGATGAGGTGATTGATGTCCCAGATGTGGATAATGTAGGGATGATCATGGAGTATGAGGTGTGGTGGTTGAGGTAGACTTGGGAGCCTAGGTGAGGCATGGTGGATGGATGGGTGGATGTAGCAGGAGCTACTATCTGATGTAGGTATACCTAGAGGGGTGAGAGAAGTGACACCCGAGGAGGTATAGGAGAGGTCACTCAGATCTTGGAGAGGAGGAGGAGGCTGAGTTGGACTAGCTGATGAGGCGAGTGAGGCCTTGATGTGATGATCAGGATAGGCTAGTGAGTGATAGTGGTATGGGGCCATCAGTCGAGGGTGGTAGGGAGATGGGGGTTGAGGCTGAGGAGAGGGAGGATAATCCCTTGATGGAGGTAGATGATTGGATGTATAGGTCGATGGGTGGTGGTGGTGGAGATATGGGGGATGTTGGTGTGGGGGTATTGGAGATGTATGTTTGGAGGATGTGGAGGATTTTTGGATGAGTATGATTTTTGTGGGGAGTTGGTGGTCATGATCGTGGCTGAAGGTGAGGTAGTGGTTTTGAGGAGGGAGGTGAAGAAGCTTAGAAATAAGCTTCTTGATATTGAGCTGGATTGGGCATTGGATCACTCCGTGGTAGAGGTGGAGAAGAAGGAGGTGGAGGTAGACCTGAGTGCTACTTTGGATGAGCATGATGAGGCTAGGGTTTGCATCGAGGAGATGGCACAAGAGATGGAGGTACTCAGGATTGAGTGGGATGATCTTAGGTATGAGCGTGATGTCATCCATAGGGAGTGGGATGAGATGGTTGAGACGGTAGGGTAGTTTCAATAGTTGTTGGATGAGGCACGGGCAGAGACAAAAGTTATGAAGGCCTATCATGCATTACGGGTTGTGGAGCTAGAATAGACTGTACGGGGGATGCAATAGGCAAGGGAGAGGATAGAATAAGAGATTTTTTAATTGGGAGAGGTAGTGTCATAGTTGTAGGTAGTGCGAAAGGATGTGATATAGTTGTAGGAGGGTAACCGCCAGTTGTTGGCGATGAATACCAAGGATGTGGGTATGTGTTCAAGGTGTGAGAAGTATATATCTCTTTGGGGGATACCCATCCCTATTTACAAGGTATCACTGGCCTCGTTAGTTGTATAGCCATAATAGAGCACACCATTAGTGGGCAGTAGGGTACAAGTAATGGTGGCACCTGTGATGTCATAGGCACTAGCGAGGATGGAGCCTCTTGGGTAGGTGGAGAGGGTTCAAGTGGATGATGCTAGAGAGGTAGAGTCTTCCCAATGGATGGCTATAGGAGGCAGCACAAGAGAGGGGGCCGAAGAGACATCAAGAGGGTAGCAGCCATGAGGGCTTGCGAGATCATTAGGTGCCTGATTGCTTGGATTTTTTTTTTATAGGCACTCAGGAGGAGTAGATTCTTTTTGTGGGTAGATGTACTTGATGATGGTGCATTCCTTATTGGAATTTTTGTGGATGGTGATGTATAGACATGGATATGTGATGATGTGCCCGGAAGGGCCCACACATTTGATTGTAGCCTGATGGCATGATTTTGTTGATATATATATATATATACATATGATATTCTGTGGCACTTGTGTCTACTTGCATGTGTGTTTGTGTTTGTTTCTTTCTACTTATGGTAGTGTATGGTTAGTGTATATGTGATAGTAGATAATTGGATGAAAATGGAATAATGATATGTGTAAATAAATATGCAAAAATGTGAGGCATGAGATAAAAAATAAATAAAATGGCATGCATAAGATTAAATGATATGAACATTTTGCTTAAGGATAGCATTTGCATCATTACATTGCTCTAGTGATGTGATCCATTCCGTTATTCCAAGGAAGTTGGAGCTGAGGGATGTCATGAAGAGATTCGAACAGTACAATTTGTAAAATCAATCCCATTGACTAACTGAGCAAAACTTTGTGACTCACTTGGAGGCTATCTTGGTATACAAGACCTCTATCCTAGACTTGTGTGTGGAGAGTGATGTTCATTTTACCATTCTGGAATGGGGTGGGTTATAACTGCATGCCAACTTTAGCCTGTATGCTAGCTCATTGGTAAAGACCAGAGGACTACAGGGATTCAAGCTGATGATATCTCGAGGCCTTTCCTTTTGTTTTCTGCCTCAGTGTGAATGATTTGCTTGGGTGCTCTTGGATTCTTCTTTTTTTATTTTATCATACTTGCTCAGATTAGATGTGGAGCAAGGGATTTTTATTTCTTGTGCTTTTCTGGGATACTTGCTCAGATTGGCTGTAGAGCAAGAAATTTTATTCCTTTTTTTTTTTGGGATATTTGCTCAGATTGGTTGTAGAGCAAGAAATTTTATTCAAGGAGGAGGAGGGCTTGTCCTTTTGTCATTCCTCCGGTTCGAGAGAAATCATGTGAATGATTTAATGAGCGAAGTGATTTTCTCTAAGCATCAGTTGGCATGCAACGTAATCAGCCCCATTTCCATAATGTTATTAGTATGTAAGACGTGCATGTAAGTCCAGGAAAGAGAGCAAGGTGACCAAGGGAAGCCTACAAGTATTTCTAAAATATGCCAACTTTGGATGGTGGTTGATTATGTAACTATTTGTGGTCAAAGTAAGCAAAACATCGCTCTAATCCTATCTCCTAAAAAGGGGTTTTGGACATCAGTTAGGCATGCTAGCATGTGCATTTTTAATTCCTTTCACCTGGTATTTATAATGAATATATGCAGATGCCTATATGGATGCAAAAAAAGCAAGTATTTATGTACAAGGTTGCCCCAATGTCATGGACAATGGAATGGGGTATGAGGAAGAGTGGTATGCAAATGGAGAATGGAAGGAAGAAAAAGAAGATATAGAAGGGGAAAAGATAAAGAGAATTTGAAACTTATCAAAGGTATGTAGCCACTCGAAGCGTGACCATACAACATTGACGAGTAACAAGAAGAAGAGGGTATACTAAGAAAAATAAAAGAAACCCATCAAAGGTATGTAGCCGCTCGAAGCGTGACCATACAACATTGATGAGTAACAAGAAGAAGTTAATATAAGAACGAAGAGAAAAGGGAGAGAGAAAAGAGGGTAGTGAAAGGTATGTAGCCGCTCAAAGTGTGACCATACAACATTCACTTATAGAAGAAGTAATGAGGGAAGGAGAGAAATGGAGCAAGCAGAGTTAAATGTATATGCAAGTGAACGTAGTGTCATCGAAATGCAAAAATGATGATGTTGTTTATGTTGTTTTTATACATATGTACACAAGTAATGATGAGCTATAATGCCTACGACTAGGCATAAAATGCTCGTAGATGAATAATATTAATGGGCTCAAGCTCGGCTATTCCTTCCAACGTGGCTAGATGATATGCCCTAGATCCAAATTTGTGAGTAACCATATATGGGCCTAGCCAATTTGGTGCAAATTTGTCATGGAGATGGCACGGTTGGCTAGTAATCTGTTGGTTCTCTTTGAGGACTAAGTCTCCAACTTGAAATTCACATTGGTGTACCTTTGAATTATAGGCATGTCGAAGATGGTCTTGATAAACATGCATGTGTTCAATGGCATGAATGCGGCATTCATCTAAAAGGGTTAATTGATCGAATCGAGCTTGATGAGTCATGTCATCATCAATGAATTCTTGCATGGAAACCCATAATGATGGTATTTCAAGCTCCAAAGGCATGATGGCTTCAGCACCATAGACAAGAGAGAATGGGGTTGCCCCAGTTGGAGTGTGAATATTGGTTCGATATGCCCATAATGCTAAAGGTATTTGATTGTGCCAATCACGGTGTGACTCTGCAATGGTTTTGCGAAGAATGGCGATGATGGTTTTGTTGGTTGCTTCAGCTTGACCATTACCCTAGGGGTAGTATGGAGTAGAGAAGTTGTGTTGGATGTTAAATTTTTCGTATAAAGCATGCACATTCTTATTCTTGAATGGTGTACCATTGTTAGTAATGATTTTTGATGGGATGCCAAAATGACAAATGATGTGTTGAGTGATGAAATCAACAATTTTAGGGCCGGTCATTTGAACTAGAGGAATGGCCTCAACCCATTTTGTAAAGTATTCAGTTGTTGTAATGATGAACTTGTGATTGGTAGATGATGCAGGTGTGATTTTACCGATGAGATCCAGGCCCCATTGTGAAAAAGGCCACATTGATTGAATAGGTTGGAGAGCCTGAGAAGGTAAGTGTGTAAGATTGGCATGATGTTGGCATTTAACACACTTTTTAACATAGGCACAACAATCATGTTCCATTGTGGGCTAGTAATAGCCCATGCGTAAAATTCATTTGGTGATGGCCATGCCACTAAAATGGCCACCACAGGTACCATCATGGGCCTCTTGAGTAATGCGTTGGGCTTCGGATGGCTCAAGACAATGCAATAGTATGCCATCGTAACTTCGCTTGTAAAGGATATCACCTAGCAATGTGTAGCGAATAGCACACAATTTAAAATCTCATTTGTGAGTATGACTTAAATCAGGTGGTAGGAGACCGAGCTTGATGTAATCCTTAACTTGGGAAAACCATGGATCATGTGGTGTAACTTCAATGATATTGATGCCATCATCGCAAAGAGGTGGCTTGTTGGAAATAGCAGAGTGGAAAAGGGTGTGAATGGACACGTGAGTGGTGTCAAAAAGTGGGTTTTGTGGAATGAGTGAGCCTAGGGAGGCCATGGTGTTGGCAAAATGGTTTGTGGAGCACGGGGTAGCGGTGATGTCATACCACTCAAATTGGGCCAATAAATCTTTAGCTACCTATTTGTATTATTGCAGGACAGGGCAACGACATTGCCATTCTCCCTTGATTTGATTCACTATGAGGAGGGAGTCTCCAAAAATGTCCAGGTGGTGAATGTGCATGGAGAGCACTTGCTTTAGGCCAAGGATAAGAGCCTCATACTCAACATTGTTGTTGGTGCATGGAAAGCCTAACTTGAAAGAAAAGGGGAGAGGTTCCCCCTGTGGTATGAAAAATACTATTCCTGCACCCCCAATGTGTGTGCAATGGGAGCCATCAAAGAAAAAGGTTAATTCCACAATGGATTCAGGCTCTACTGGTTCTTCGGCTTCGCTTACCTAAAATACTGAATCGTCGGGAAGTTGGATAAGCAATGGTGCATCACTTGGTAATGGAGCCTCAGCTAGCTGATCAGCAATGACTTGGCCTTTGATGGATTTTTGACTTATGAATTCGAGATCAAATTCTATGAGGAGCATGATCCATTTGGCCATTCTGCTATTATGGTAGCTCTTACTCATCATGTAGCGAAGTGGATTATCATGGGCAACTACGTAGGTAGTATGGCTAAGCATGTAGTGTCACAACTTCTGTGTGGTGAAAATAATGGCTAGACAAAGTTTCTCCATGTAGGCATACCGTGTTTCATAATCAATTAGGGTGCGACTAATGTAATAGATAACTTGCTCTTTGTCATTCTCATTCTTTTGGGCGAGGAGTGTACCCAGTGCAATGTCAGTAGCAGAAATGTACAGGTGGAATGGACGTTCAGGATGGGGTGGAATGAGGATGGGTGGAGATGTGAGGTAGGATTTGATGTCATCAAAGATGGCTTGACATTTAGTATCCCATTTAAATGGGACCCCCTTCTATAAGAGATGATTAAATGATTGACACTTGTCTAAAATTTGGGTGATAAATCATCGTATGGATTGGATTCTTCCTTGTAAGCCATGTAATTGCTTGAGATTTGTAGGGGGAGGTATGTCAATGATGGCTTGGACTTTGGTGGGATCGACTTCAATACCCCTTTGTGAGATGATGAAACCTAATATTTTTCCAGTGGTGACACCAAAGACACATTTCTTCGAGTTCAAGCGGACATTGTGTTCTAAGAGGTGATCAAATATTTGTCATAGATCTTCTAGATGTTGACCACGGGTTTTGGATTTGGCAATGAGGTCATCCACGTAGTCCTCAATAGTTTTATGCATAATATCATGGAAAATATAAGTCATGGTGCATTGATAAGTTGCCCCAGCATTCTTGAGGTCAAAAGGCATGACTTTGTAACAAAAGGTCCCCCAGGGGGTGGTGAAGGAGGTCTTGTGTTGGTCTTCTGGATTGACATGAATTTGATTGTAACCTAAAAAATTATCCATGAGTGATAGTATTTCATGTCTAGCTGTAGCATCGACCAAAGTGTCGATATTAGGGAGTGGAAAATTGTCCTTGGGACAAGCTTTGTTAAGATCCCTAAAATTAGTACAAATGCGGATACCCCCTTGGGTTTTCCGATGGGAACCATGTTTGAAACCCATTCAGGGTAATCGATGGGTATGATGAAATCAACATCAAGGAGTTTTTGTAACTCTTTCTTAATGATAAGTGCAACTATGGGGTGCATGTGGCACAACTTTTGTTGGACATGTTTGGATTTGTCATCTAGAACAAGGTTGTGCACTACCAATGAGGGGTCAAGGCTAGGCATATCTGTGTAGGACCATGCAAAAACCTTGATGTAGTATCAGAGGAAATTGGTATAAAGGACATGCTCTTTGTTAGTGAGGTTGGCAGTGAGGTAGACGATGTGAGGATTTTCCGGGTCATTACCAATGTCAACTTCAATAGTATCCTCAACAAGCATGTGAGAACCATCCTAGAGTTGTGCTGGTGTGGGGATGAGATGTAGGTCATCAATGACATTCGGGGTGAGGAATTCATCATCTAGATAAAGATCAAGATTATGAATCCAAGGGATGTGGGGTGGGATGGTAGGTAATGGTGCATTAGCAGATCGGATCATGTGGGGTGTGGGAAGGAAATTAGTGGGGGATGGGGTGGAGGAGATATCATCAAAATCGATGAAGTCTTCAATAGGAGGTGGTACATAGTCAAGCTGGTTTGGATAGCAGAGCGGGTCGTAGAGGTCAATAGAAATCATGTTGATCGATGCACTATAAATGGAAGAGGTAGGTGAGGAAGGTTCTGAAGAATTAGAAGAGGATAGGAAGAAATCAGGGACCGGTTGGTGGCGACCAGGATTCAACACCACGGGTGGCAAAGGTGAATGAGAAATTTGGTATCGAGATGGGAGGGTCTGGTGAACAGGAAAATGAATGGAGTAGAAGGTGGAGAGGAGGGTGATGGATAAGGAGGGGAGGATGGATCAGTGAGCAAGGGTGAATTAGAAGGGAGGCATGAATTGGTAGGGAAGGGGGATGGATCAATGGCAAGATAGGTGAAGTGATAGACAAGGGTTTCGACTTCCTATGGTGAAAGGGGCTCATGGGGTGGAGAGGGCAGAAATAATGCGGATGGTATATCAATCATGGAATGAGGAGAAGAGCTATCAGGTGGCATAGTAGGTTCAAATTCCTCATCAAGCAAAATATTAGGAGGATTAAGATCCAGATGTTGAAAGTCATGTTCAAGATTGTGAATAGTGTCTGGATTGTAACCGAGTCTGGATCGATCGGTGGGATGGTGAGTGGGAGGACTGATATAGGAATGACATCCTTGTTCATATCTCCCTAGGCTGTACCCATGCTAGTTGTATCGACGAGAGAAAATAGAGGATTAGACATGTGATTAATATTACCATAAAATCTGGTTTGTGGTGGCAGAGGTGTTGGAGGATCTACGGATGAATCAAGCCCCCATATACAAATTTCATGGAATTATTGGGAGGACCAAGAGGAACTACTACCCCAATAGTTAAAGGCACATCATGAGGTCGACCAAAATCATGGGTGGTTTGGAAAGTGGATGGTGAAACTCAGGAATCTATAATGTGATACTCACTAGGGCCAGGTGTGGTCATGTGGATAGTGACATGGGGTGGATCAGGATGCTCGGGTGGAGGAGAGGACCCCTTATGTGGCTATGGTGGTGGTGGAGCAGGCAGAGGTGGAGTGCTTGATGGGGCATGTGCATCAGTATAGGTGGATTGGGCTAACTGGTCATCAAGTTGAGCAACATGTTGTGCCCACTCATAGCATTCAGTCAGAGATCTAGAAATGGGATGGTTAGCATGGGCAAACTAGGATGTAGGTGAAGGAGAGGGATTGGATGAATGAGGGACTACACGCACCCATGTTGATCATGACATAAAGTGGTGAGTAGGTGGAGGTGGTGTAGGGAGGATAGGTGTGGGGTTGGATGAGGGTGGTGGGGTTGGCATAGCAAAAAAGGTGAATGGTGGGGGTGTGAAGGATGATGATGCACTATGGGAGAAATTAGGTGTAGGTGGTTGTGGTGGAGGTTGCGGTGGATTGGATGAAGTGGAGGCAATATTGCTGAGATTGGGTGTAGGGGGTGGTTGTGATGATGGAGGATAGGTGTTATCGAGTGTGCGATGTGGAATAGGGGTGAATTGCATGGATGATAAGGATGGACCAAGTGGAAGACTGATGATATTGCAGAATTTGAAGGGATCACCATCGATAGGGATGTAGTGGACTAATCCATTATGAACATATTTTATGCAATGATGAAGTGTGGAAGGGATGCATTGCATATCCCAAATCCATGGTCATCCTAACAGGATGTTATACTACATCTCACCTTCGATAACATGGAAGAGAGTAGAAATGGTTTTGGCACCTACCTTGATGGGTAAGACAATAGTACCAATGGTAGGACGCATGGAGCCATCAAAGGCTCAAATATCCATGGATGGTGTGGCAATATGAGAAGGAGGAAGATGAATGTGGTTCAATGTGGTGGTAGAAATGATGTTGATGGATGACCCGATATCAATGAGAACATGCTTATAGGTAATGACATTGATGGAGGCTTGAATGTGTAATGGGGGATCCACTCCCTCGCCTACAACTTCTATAATTTCATGGTCATGGAAGCTGATAGAAGGTTGTAGGCATCTCTGAACATTGCCAATAAAGTTGGAAAAGGAATCTGCATTATGGGTGTCAAGATCGAGAGAGCAGAGGATGGAATCAAGAGCTTCACGATGAGGTTGGGATTGCTGCATAAGATCATAAATGGATAACCTTGCAGGGGCAATATGAAGCTGGTGAGAAAGACTACCATGGATGGTGATGACATTCCATGGAGGGGGTGGAGGAATTGGTGGTGTGACGATTGAGGTTGTTATGGGTGGTGGTTGTGATGTGGAGGGTTTTTGGGTGGTTGTAAGGGGTGGATAACGTTGATTGCGAGTGGTGATATTGATCATACCCACAAAACCCTACTGGGAAGGATCTCGATTGACATGATTGACCTAGTGTGGATCAGTTTGAGGTGGATTACCCCCATGATCGGGTAATGGATTTTGGTATATCCCCAAATTTTGATTTTGCGGTGCAAGGGGATTAGAGACTTGAATAGTGCCTCGATCGATAAGGTCTTGGATAACATGGAAAAATATACAACATGAATCAATGGAATGGCCATGTTGTCGATGATAATCATAGAAAGCTTATGGATTGTGGTCCCATGGGAGAGGGCAGTTTGGATCAAGGGGTTGGACATTTGGCAATTGGATGAGACCACCCTCGGTCAATCGGTGAAATAGAGTGGGCATGGGCTCAGATAAAGGTGTCCAATTGCATGGGGGGTGAGGTGGATGTGGATTGTGGCCTTGGTATGGATTGGATTGTTGTGGTTGGTTGTTTTTTGTGGAGTGGGAAGAAGTGGAGGGTTGGCTTGATATTTATTTTGAGGAGATCATGGGGGAGTGGGTTGTGGAGCTTGTGTGGATGCCACTTGCACTGGTGGATATGGAGAATTGAGAAGAACCTGATTGGTTTGTGGTGGTCGGGTGGTAGGTGGTACGTATGGAGGGTGATTATAGCGGTAATTTGTGGGGTAGGGTTGTTTCTGGTGCAACTTGATTTTTCCCATGTGGACCTTGATTTCCTCGATTACTTTGGCTTGGGAAATGGCTTCCTCAAATGTTCGACTCTGATGTATCTGCAATGTTTGGGAGATTTGTTTATGACAACTCTTGGCAAAGAGTTTGACGAGCTCTGAAGGTGGGAGAGGGTAGGCGAGATCATGAAGGACCACTCTCCAATGAGTGAAAAAATTAGTAATAGGCTCATCGTCCCACTGATGTAAAGCATACACATCGGACAAGGTAAGCTTGGTTTTGATGTTGATGGTGAAATGTTCAAGAAAAATATTGGCCAACTGCTCAAATGTATACAAGCTATGGTGAGGTAAATGGTTGTACCAATCTAATGCTTGACCTCCAAGCGACATGGCAAAGGTACGAAGCATAAGGGGATCACTTTCATGCAATTGGTAATAGGAAAAATGGTAATTATTCAGGTGCTCTCGAGGATCTTCCTTACTTTTGAATTTGTTGAATTTGGGAATCTCAAATCTGTAAGGATAGGGATGTACAGGAATAGATGGGTGAATTGGTTCATTGCACAACTCATCATATGTGGGTTTTTGAGGCCCATAACCAGTTGTACGTAGATCCAAAGCATGCAGTTGCTCCTACATGGCTTGAAACTCACTAGAGAGCACGGTAGTGGTTTGTGGAGGAGCGAGAAATGGAGGAGGTGGTGCAGATGTAGGTGGTAGCTGTGATGAAGCCTACGTGTAATCCAAATGTGGTGGATATTATGGCTATTTTTTCTCCCACTTATGATAGTAAGCATCCTATTGTGGAGTAGGTGCTGACGTTGAGTGGTACTATGGGACAGGAACCTGAGATGGATGAGGTGAAATGTATGAATCCTGGAACATAGGTGGTGGCTACTATGAGGGGTCATAATATCCAGGGGGTGATGGACCGGGAATCAGGATCTATTGCTACTACTATTGTGCATCATAGTAACTGGGAGGTGACTGGCCAGGCATGGGCATCTACTACTGCTATTGTGCATACTAAAAAGTAGGTTGCGCCTGAGCAGTAGTAGTGGATGACCATGTGGGTGGGGTGGTAAAGAAGGCTAGGAGGTGTGGAAGTAGGGGGTGGAATAGCAGTGGATGTGTGAAAGGAAAACTATTGGGAAGCAATAGGTGGTATGGATGAGGACTGAGGTGGAGCGGATGGGGTAGCAAACAAAGAATCTAGTTGGATAGAATAGCGAGGGGGAATGCCTTGATAGGCGGGGTGCAATGGAGGTGGTCGATATGAAGGAGGAGGGGGTAGCCAAAATGTATTGGGAGGCACGGATGGCGGACCATAGGTGGAAAATGGGGGATAACTGGTAGGTGGAAATGTGGAAAACTATGAGGTGGGTGGTGGTGGCCATGGGGTGAAGGATGTAGGTGGTGGAAAAGCTTGGACAGAGGGGTGTGTGAGACCTAGTGAAGTGGTACGGTAACCCTGAGATGGGTGTGAATAATATGCTGGTGGATCGGAGGATGGTAGCTGAGATGAAGGTGGGTGACTGGATGAGGCCTACTGAGATACCGGTATCTATGATGAAAATGGTGCAGAGGAAGAAGTGGAAATCATACCGACTGACTGTACAATGGTAACAACATCCATGATGATTTGGGAAATGACAACATCATCACCCAAAAGGGGGTGAGAGGAGTGATCAATGAAAGGATGTGTGGAGGATGGTGACTATGGAGGAGTGAGCTCCTCTGCCACCATAACTGGTATGGGGTGACCTAGAGAGGTGTAGATGACATGCTGGCAGAAAGTAGATGGAGGATTGGATGAAGAGAGATCCTCTAAGGGAGGGGTCCCTTCAAGATTCTCATCTAGGAGGTGATATGGTGTGGGAGATGCCATGTGGGATGTAGAACTAGCCCTAGGAGTAGAAGGCCCCATTAGTAAATCAGGTACAACTTGGGATGAAACCTACTCAGACTCGGGAGGTGGATCTATGGTCTGAGAAGAAGAGGCCCCTATAGTAAGAACTATCCACTGGGTAGCCTCGGTAGCACGATGAAGTGCTTCACGTGTCTGACTACATGTAATCGACATGGTAAGATATGCAAGAAGTGGGATAACAATCAATAGAAGTAAAAGGTGAACTGAAAAACTATTTGTGACTGACCGGGATACTCTTTGGTGACAAAAACATAGGTTCACAGGCTAGGGGTGCGGACAAAATAGGTTCACACTCTAGGGGTGCGGACCACCCAGAATGAACAGCAGAAGGTCAAAAATGTGCAAACTATGTCTCTGTGTGCTATATGTGCAACCTGGAACCTAAAAAATAGGTTCATAGTCCAAGGGTGCAGACTAGAATGGTTCACACTCCAAGGGTGCGGACCACCCAAAAGTGTAGTAGAGGGTGAAATCTGTGTTGTGTGGACCCTCTTTGTGCTGTAGAAACCTATGTGAATTAGTATGATAGCCTGAATGCTAGATTTTCGCACATAATCATGCGAAATAAGCCTGAGTGTAGGATGATCACGTTGGGGGGCACAAATCACCTAAAAATGAGTTGTGTAGTGAAAATCATGGTAATGAAACTGTGGAACAATCTATAAGTGAGTTATAGCACGTTTGATGTGTTGTTGTAACCACTTTTCCTGAGACTCAAAAAAAAGCAAAAGTTCTTTCTTTTTGGTTTTTCTATGTGTTTTGATGATAGAATATATAGCCTAGTAGTAAAATCTGGGTGGTGGGTGATCTTCTAGTATGAATCAGGTATGTCATAGCACAGAACCTTTTGCAACGCCCAAAGGCACACAAAATAGAACTATGTTTCCAATGAGAGAATGGCTACCTATATGGAATACTTACAGTAGAAATGATATCCAAAAAGGGGAGACTCAAAATGCTCTAATGAGTTCACAATAAACTCTCACAAGAAGAGGTGGCACTGTCAATGTGGTGCTACGTATGTTGGTATACCCCATGCTTTCGCTTAACCCTCGCGTTTAAGGCACCCTCAAGAATGACAGTTGTGTCCACTAATTATTTGAAAAGCTCTGTGGTAAAGGGGCTAATGAAACTACCCACTTCGAAGGTATCCTTCTAGTGATGAATTTTGGATAACCAACCCTCAAAGTGGGAAGGATCGTCGTAATAATCAATCCCAAAAAAATGATCGTAGGGGGGGCTACTAGGTGTCTAACTGGAGGTGAGCCAGTGGAGAGTAGTCCCAGACCTCACTGAACTCTAGTGTTGAATTGGTGATGAAATCCAATTTGACTTGGAGATGAAACCCAGGTCCTTACACCGTTTAAATGGAACGTGTGTGTGTGGTGTTTGTTTGTGCGGTACTATTTCATAAGAAAATCTAGATTAAGTGCCTTTTCAAAATAAACTATGCTAGAGTGCCTTTTCAAAACAAATCTATTTACTTGGTTGGGGTGCAAAAACAACTTTAATCTATTGACTTTTGAAAGAGAAATCTAATTAAGTGGTTTACACAAGATTAAATTTACTCTATTGGTGTTTCACAAAGGAAATCTAATTAATTGCTTTGAAAGGAAAATAACTAGAAAGGGAATTGCTAAAATTAAAACTAATCTAGAAAGCAAATGGAAATTTAACTACAACAAACAAGCATGTGCGATGGCATGGAATTTGTGGCTCACAATGAAATATTAGCTCAAAAATAGAGGAGGAAATGAAGTATTTCAGACAAAACCTGCGTCCAGGTGAGTATGAAAGGCTTCAGGATGCCCTCTGGTCAAAAACTATGTGAATTTGGGAGGTTCGCACTCCTCGGGTGTGAACCAGTATTCTACTAAGGAGTTCGCACTCCTGTCATGCAAACCGGTATCCGAGGATAGAGCTGACTATTTTTGGGATCTTGGCAATGATTTTGAAGCTTTTGGAGCATTTTGAGCACAAGTACCTGCACAAAAATTCCCAAAACTCAATTTGTGTCTAGCAAGATGACCAAAAACTCATGAAAATATCACATATACTTGAGGAAAATAAATGACAAAAAGGTAAATTAACTACTGATTTGGTGCCAAAATATACAAGGATGCTTTAACCTTGCATACGCCATGGCAAGAGATAGTTTGTGGTCTAGGTATGGGGGCACGCAAACCCTGGGAACATGAGGCTTCTAACCTCCCCTAACTTACCTTGTCGTTGGTTGTGGGTGTCTAAACCAATACCTGGGTATCAAGCAGTAGTTTTGAGGTAGTTTGGGGAATCCACATGCCCAAGTGTGTACTCACTACTCTCTTTGTAAGCTCACAAGTGCACCAGTGAACCTTTTGTGGTGTGGCTTGAAGTGTGCTTCAAGGAATTTTTGGTTTATGGTGTTCTTCAAATATGACAACTACCTGCCATACAAAACAGACCACAATTTTTGGTTAGAAGGCGATTAAGCTTATGCTTGGTGGAGGTCCCACCGAGTGTGCCAGAATGAAACTACCAAAAAGACACCATAACACTTCATTCATATATCATGGAATCTGCTATATTTGTATTGATAATCATAAAAGGGTTACAAAAGATGATATCCTTTTACAATTTAGCCCCGAAGGCTACAATAGGGTCTCCCCTTAGGAAGCCTCTTTCATATGTGGTACAAAGACAACAGATCAATCTTTCTAGGTTCCTCGATTGAAGGTGGGCTTCTTGCTCATGAGCCACCGCTTGTTGGATGCTTCCTTATGCTTTGCTAGACCTATGAACCTGCAAAATCTTATTAGTGTGTTGGGGGTATCCTTGAGTCAAACCCCATGGTTATGAAGACAAAAGACTCATAAAAATGCTCAAAACATGAAATTAACTATTAAAAACTAGCATAAAACCATAAACTAAGCTATTCTTACCTGTCCGAATGGTTTTGATGCATGTTGCAGAGGTTCACACTCCTAGGGTGCGAACCGGGAGGTTCGCACGTGTGAGGTGCGAACCAACCCTTTTGAAGCTGGATTTCTCAGATAGGGTCCCTGGATGCTTCTGATTGGTTCTGGATGTGCACTTTTTTAGGTAGAACTTCTGAACAGTAAATCCTAATGTGGAAATCCACCTGTCTCACTCACAAAATAGGATTATGGGAGAGACAAATAGATTATGACCTTCGTATGATGGATGTGTGTTTATTGCAATGGCTATGGTGATTTTGGTAGAGTTTTGGTATGTAAAAGTTGTGATCCTATGAATGGTAAAAATGGCCTTCTATTTATAGAGTGGGCCAGGGTGAGAGAAAGGGGATGAGGTGTCCCCTATGAGGTGGCTATGGTGAGGTGTCCACCAAAGAGGTGTCCCCTAAGGTGTCCTGGGTCATGAGTAAATTTGGGTGAGATAATCTCTCACCCATCCAAAATTAATGATGATTAGGGATAAATATCAATTTGCAATTAATATTCACCTTTATGGAAGCATCTTAGCATTAATTAATCATTTTTGTGTGCAAAAGTCTCCATATTGTATTTATGACCTAGGGGTGTGTGATATGGAGAAATATCTGGGATGAGAGGTGGCAAGACTAGGATAGGATAGGCTAGGTGAAGTGGGATTCTAGGGTAGTCAAATTAGACTAGGTGAGGTGGAGGATTTTAATTAAATCAATATTAGATCTAATAAATCATGATATTAGCCATAAAGCATAATTTGACCAAAATGTTGACTTTTTGACCATAAAGTAATTTTTGACCATGGTAAAGGTTTCAACCTTAGTTTAGGTGGCATGAGGTCACATGAGGACCTAGTGTTAAGCGTAGGAAGGGGCTTAGCTAGCCCAAAGGGGCTAATGGTGATGAATAGTGTTTTTGGGTCAATTTATGCAATTTTCAATGGTTTTGCACATTAATTAACCATGGAGATGGGGAGAGGGACAATGTGTGACTTTTGGGTGTCTAAAGTTTACCCCTTTTTGTACTGGAGTGTGTGAAATAGATTTTAGTACAAAAAATGGTGATATGCATTGATAAAAATGGTTTTACGAATGATTTCCTTGCATTATGATCAACTAGAAATGTTTCAATTTTGAACGAAACAAGATGCTTTTGTTAACTTTTGATTTTGATTGATTGATGAGCTCATTTGATGACATTTGATAAATCGTTGGAGCCTAAGGTAGAACTTCAGGATTTTTATTCACAATTAGTCTTACATAAACCACTTATGATGATTGGAATCCATGCGACATCTACAAGTAGAGGCATTTTAAGATTTGACAAATATCATTTGTTGGAATTTTGGTCTTTGTCATAATTGTTAGCAAAAGTTTTTGTAGGTATTTTTTGTATCTATAATTGGAATGTTTTTTGATTGTTTGATCATGTGCAAGGTGACTTTCAATATGATTGATGATAACCCTCTCAAGCGGAATATTTGTGATGATAGCAAGGCAAAGCGGCGATGTGACGATTGATAATATGTAAGGCCAATGTGAAAAAATTGGCACAAAAATTGATGAAATGATAGATTGTATGGCGTTTTAGGATGAAATATATGGTAAATGGGTAAAATTAGGCACGATATGATAGGTTCACACATCACACATATGAACCGTACATTTCGCACCCTAAGGGTGCGAACCTGTCGATTTGCACGTCTGGGGTGCGAACCCGCCCAAATGGCATTATATAAGGAAAAATTTGATGAAATGACATCATTTGCGCATGCTAAGAGTTGTGGAGAGGTGTAAAAGAAGAGGAAAATGAGACAAAGTGTTTTCGGGTTGCGAAGTAGGTGAGACAAGATGGCGAGTACGTCATGGAGTGCGAGCACGGGGGCAGGAATGCCCGAGGTAGGTGTTTTTGCTTTTTGGCATGCGGTATTTGAGGAATGTTTTTAAAAATAAACCTTTTTGCTTTTACAACCGTGAAATGAGGGTGAAGGTAGGAAATGATTAAAATTTGAATACGTTTAAAAGTGACCAAATGGGTATTCGAAAACGTTGTTCATTTTTTATTTTGACTTTTGGATGCATGGGGATGTGTGCATGGATGTGATGTGGGATGTGATGTAGAAAATGGGTGGGAAAGTGTGCATGGGGATGAAAACCAAAAATGTAATCTGCATAATAAGACAAATGGGTTTTCTAATCTACCTTGCTTTTTTGCTTGGACCCTGTTTTGACTATTTTCGTTTTGCGTGCCTATGAGGGTTTTGTTCATATTTTTTGCATTTTTGACACATGTAAAAAAAATTTCTGGCATGTATGTGGTACGGCTAGAATTAGTGGAAAATTCCACATCCAATCCTATGGTTTTTTTCAAATTCCAAAGGTTTGTACCCCTGGGGTGTGAACTGCGCGGTTCACACGTGTGAGGTGCGAACTATACGGTTCGCACGTGTGGGGTGTGAACCAATGTTTTGTGGTAGTTTTGGATTTTCTGAAGCTATTTTTGGTGAATGTTTGGAAAATTGATGAATATTTGTTAGTTGTTGCCTATTTTTGTGAAATTTTACATATTTTTTGGGTTGCATGTGAATGTACAATGTGATGGGATGCAATATGTGAATGAGAAACTACATTAAGTGTATATGTACATCGATGCAATTTTTATCTAGGAATGCTGAAAAATAACAAGAAATGTATGGATTTATTTTACATTGTGATATATATATATACAAACATGAATGGATTCTAACATGTGGTGTGTGTGATGACAGGTGAAGGTAGTATTTACACACCATCGAATTTGAACTTGCAGGAAGGAGTTGGAGGCTTAGTGGAGTGGGGCAAATGTGGAGTGGCTGAAGACAGTGGGGATTTATGGGATATGGGTGATGCGTGAGGTTCATGTGAACCATACATATATGGCCACACTCTATGAGAGGTGGTATCTTGATAAAAACACCTTTTATTTACTGATGGGAGAGATGATAGTGACGTTGGAGGACATATACCAGATATATCGATTATTGATTGATGGTATTATGGTGATGGTAGTGAAGAAGGAGGAGCAATATGGTATTCTTGAGAGGACCTTTGGGTAGAGGTGGAGGCAGGTAGAGGCAAAGAAGGTAGTGGACTATATGTACTATTGGAGGAAGAGGGAGAGGTGGCTATCGTTGTGGCATGCGATGGTGATGTTTTTGATCGCAATTCATGCGCTACCAGATGCTCCAAGGGTGAAATTCCCCTAGAACATGATGGGGGTTGTGTGTGACATGGTGGAGCATGGGTGTCGATATGCATGGGCACCCGCACTATTGACTCAGGTATATTGCAAGCTACACAGAGTGGTGAGGATAGATAGGATGGGGTTGATCGTCCTCCCACTACTGCAGATATGGGCATGGGAGCACATTACAATTTGGAGGACTAGACAATTATCATATGATGAACATACTCACGAGGGGTGTGAGATACCCTATGCTATGATATGGTGAGCGGATATGTATAAGAAGAGGATGAAGCATAGGGGTGAGTTGATGCAGTACATGGAGGATCTAGAGAGGTTGAGGATGGAGGCCATGGTGAGGAGGGCCTAGCTAGGACTAGGATGCCTTGCATCTAGTATGTGTTTAGCATGGGAGGTGTGTGGTGGGGAAGTACATGATAGAGGTCAAGTTCTTTCCCTTTTATTGAGTGGAGCGGTAGTTTGGATTAGTGCATGAGAAACCCGAACCACCTATAGATATTGATAGGGTGAAGGGGAGAGGGGGTCATGACCTATACTGCCACCCTTGGATTTGATTCCAGATGAGGTGATTGATGTCCTATATGTGGACAATGTGAGGATGACCATGGAGTATGAGGTGTGGTGGTTGAGGTAGACTTGGGAGCCTAGGCGAGGAGTGGTGGATGGGTGGGTGGATGTAGCAGGAGCACTTCTTGATGTAGGTCTACTTGGAGGGGCAAGAGTAGTGACACTAGAGGAGTTCTAGATGAGGTTAACCGAGCTTGGAGAGGAGGAGGAGGCTGGTATGGACCAGCTGATGAGGTGAGTGAAGCCTCAACATGATGATCAAGATAGGATGGTGAGTGATAGTGGTGTGGGACCATCAGTAGAGGGTGGATGGGAGGAGGTGGTTGGGGTTGAGGAGATGGAGTATAATCCCATTATGGAGGTTGATGAGTGGATGTTTAGGCTAACAAGTGGTGGTGGAGATATGGGGGATGTTGGTGTTAGTGTAGGGGGTATTAGAGATGCATTTTTGGAGGAGGTGGAGGATTTTTTGGATGAGTATGATTTTGGTGGGGAGTTGGTGGCCATGATCAAGGCTGAAGGTGAGGTAGTGGCATTGAGGATGGAGATTAAGAAGCTTAGAAATAAGCTTCTAGATATTGAGATGATTTGGGTATTTGATCACTCTACGATAGAGGCAGAGAAGGAGTAGGAAGTAGACTTGAGTGCTACGTTGGATGAGCGTGACGAGGCCAGGGTTCACATCAAGGATATGTCATGAGAGATGGAAGTGCTCAAGATTGCATAGGATGATTTTAGGCATGAGTGTGATGTCATCCACGGGGAGTAGGATGAGATGATTGAGACCGCAGGTCAGTTTTGATAGTGGTTAGAGGAGGCATGGGCAGAGACAAAGACCATGAAGGCCTATCATGTAGTGTAGGTTGTGGAGCTAGAACAGACTATGCAGGGGACATTGGATGTGAGGGAGAGGGTAGAGCAAGATATTGTTCAATTTGTAGAGGTAGTGCCGCATCTAGAGGTAGCACGAAATGATGTGGCATGGTTGCAGGAGGGTAACTACCAGCTTTACCAAGGAGGCGAGTGGGCGGTTGAGGTGTGAGGGGGAGCTAGCTCTTTGAGGGATACCTATCCCTATGTACAAGGGATTATTGACCTCATCAGTTGTATAGCCATAATAGAGCACACCATCAATGGTAAAGGTTAGGGTGCAAACTATGCTAGAGTGCCTTTTAAAAATAAATCTATTTACTTGGTTAGGGTGCAAAAGCAACTTTAATCTATTGAATTTTGAAAGAGAAAGCTAATTAAGTGGTTTACATAAGATTAAATTTATTATATTGGTGTTTCACAAAGGAAATCTAATTAATTGCTTTGAAAGAAAAATAACTGGAAAGAAAATTGCTAAAATTAAAACTAATCTAGAAAGCAAATGGAAATTTAACTACAACTAACAAGCATGTGCGATGGCATGGAATTGGTGGTTCAAAATGAAATATTAGATTGAAAACAAAGGAGGAAATGAAGTATTTCAGATAAAACCTACGTCTAGGTGGGTATGAAAGGCTTTAGGATGCCCTCTGGTTGAAAACTATATGAATTTGGGAGGTTCACACTCCTTGGGTGCGAAATAGTATTCTATTGAGGAGTTTGCACTCCTGCCATTTGAACCAGTATCTGAGGACAAATCTGATTGGTTTTGGGATCTTGGTAATTATTTTGAAGCTTTTGGAGTGTTTTTAGCACAAGTACTTGCACAAAAATTCTCAAAAACTCAATTTGTGTCTATCAAGATGATAAAAAACTCATGAAAATATTGCATATACTTGAGTAAAGTAAATGACAAAAAGGTAAATTAACTACTGATTTGGTGCTGAAAGATACAAGGATGCTTTAACCTTGCATATGTCATGCCAAGATACAGTTTGTGGTCTTGGTACAGGGGCATGCAAACCCTAGGATCATGAGGCTTCTAACCTCCCTTGACTTACCTTGTCATTGGTTGTGGGTGTCTAAACCAATACCTAGGTACCAAGTAGTAGTTTTGAGGTAGTTTGGGGAATCCACACGCCCAAGTGTGTACTCACTACTCTTTTTGTAAGCTCACAAGTGCACCATTGAACCTTTTATGGTGTGGACTAAAGTGTGCATCAGGGAATTTTTGGCTTATGGTGTTTTTCAAATATGACAACTACCTACCATACAAAACAAACCATAATTTTTGGTTAGAAGGCAATTAAGCTTAAGCTTGGTGGAGGTCCCACCGGGCATGCCAGAATGAAACTACCAAAAATACACCATAACACTTCATTCATATATCATGGAATCTACTATATTTGTATTGATAATCATAAAAGAGTTAGAAAGGATGATATACTTTTACAATTTAACCCTAAAGGCTACAATAGGGTCTCCCATTAGGAGGCCTTTTTTAGATGTGGTACAAAGATAATAGATTAATCTTTCCAGGTTCCTCGATTGAAGGTGGGCTTCTTGCTCGTGAGTCATCACTTGTTGGATGCTTCCTTATGCTTTGCTAGACCTATGAACCTACAAAATCCTATTAGTGAATTGGAGGGTCTACCTGAGTCAAACCCCATGGTTATGAAGACAAAAGTCTCATAAAAATGCTCAAAACATGAAATTAACTATTAAAAACTAGCATAAAACCATAAACTTAGCTATTCTTACCTATTCGAGTGGTTCTGATGCCTATTGTAGAGGTTCACACTCTTGGGATGTGAATCGGTAAGTTTGCACGTGTGAGGTACGAATCAACTCTTTTGAAGCTAGATTGCTCAGATAGGGTCCCTAGATGCTTCTAATTGGTTTTGTATGTGTGATTTTTTAGGTAGAACTTCTTAATAGTAAATCCTGATGTGGAAATCCGCATGTCTCACTCACAAAATGATATTATGGAAGAGACAAACAGATTATGACCTTCGTATGATGGATGTGATATGGATGTGTGTTGATTGCAATGGCTATGGTGATTTTGGTAGAGTTTTGGTATGTAAAAGTTGTGATCCTCTGAATGGTGAAAATTGCCTTCTATTTATAGAGTGGGCCAAGGTGAGAGAAAGGGGATGAGGTGTCCCCTATGAGGTGGCTATGGTGAGGTGTCCACCAAAGAGCTATCCCTTGAGGTGTCCTGGGTCATGAGTGAAGTTGGGTGAGAGAATCCCTCACCCATCCAAAAGTAATGATGATTAGGGATAAATATCAATTTACAATTAATATTCACCTTTATGGAAGCATCTTAGCATTAATTAATCATTTTTGTGTGCAAAAGTCTCCATCTTGCATTTATGACCCAGGGGTGTGTGATATGGAGAAATATATGGGATGAGAGGTGGTAAGGCTAGGATAGGCTAGGCTAGGTGAGGTGGGAGTCTAGGCTAGTCAAAGTAGACTAGGTGAGGTGGAGGATTTTAATTAAATCAAGATTAGATCTAATTAAGCATGATATTAGCCATAAAGCACAATTTGACCAAAATGTTGACTTTTTGACCATAAAGTGATTTTTGACCATGGTAAAGGTTTCAACCTTAGTTGAGTTGGCATGAGGTCACATGAGGACCTAGGGTTACGCATAGTAAGGGTCTTAGCTAGCCCAAAGGGGCTAATGGTGATGAATAGTATTTTTGGGTGAATTTATGCAATTTTCAATGGTTTTGCATATTAATTAATAGTGGAGATGGGGAAAGGGACAATGTGTGACTTTTGGGTGTCTATAAGAGGATTGGGTAAACTTTCTGTTAATATTTTCTTCAGCCTTAACAACATATTGATAGGCATCTTACATTGTCTTAATACTCAAAATTCTCAGTTCATATTGAATAGAGAGCTTTAAACCATTAACATACCTTAACATAACCACTTTAGTAGACTCAAAGTGTCCTATTATGATGACTAGTCTTTGGAATTATTCATTGTAATCCTTTACACTATTTTCCCTTTGTCTCAAATTCTAAACTTTCTTCAACAACTAGAGCTCATAGTCCTTAAGCAAGAATTATTTCTTCAACTAATTTACCATTCTATCCCAAGTCTTGATTCTGGTTTTTCCTTCAAACACTCTTTATTTGTAGACCTTCTCAAACCTTAGATAAACATGACCCTTCATTTTGGTCACTACTAATTTCACCCTTCTAGTTTCCTCCACACTTTCAATGTTGAAATATTTCTCCATTTTTGATATCCAATCTATTAGTTCTTTGGGAACCAAACTACCCTCATATATTGGTAAATTAAACTTGGGCCTATTTGTAATATTAGCAAAGCATGCACAAAAATTCTATGAGCAACATCTCATTCTTCATCAAAATATAATGAGCTTGATTCATCCTTAGTGAAGTATTCATCTTATATTGGGGTTCTCTCTCTTCTTGCAACACCTTCCATAGCTATCACACGAGCTTCAAGTGCCTGCAATATCCTTAGTATTTCAACATTGGCAAAGGATCCTCATCCAGGGGCACTATGACCTCTTCCTTCTCTTGGTCTCCCTCTCCCTCGACCTCTTTCGAAAACTTGATATTCTTATTGCAATCCTGGTCCATATTGTTCTGGCTCAGCATCCAACATTATTACTCAACAACAAATATTTCCCTCTAAGAATATTTCTTCAACTAGAAATTTGAAGTGGCTCTATTGCAACCATAGAAACATAGGAAACACTCTAAGATAGACTCACTCCTAGGGTCTAGGTATATAATGGAGCTTGACACAACAAAAAAAGTACAACTTTGGCTCTGATACCACTTGATGCAGTCAGTAAAGTAGATTATGTCTAATTAAATCAACCACACAAGAATTTTGATGTTTCTAAACAATAAATTCAATGAAATTCAACAATCAAGGATATATCCCATTACATTTCCACAACTAGAAGGTTCCAATCACATCAACTAATGCCAATAGTATGAAAACATATAGACTATATTCCAACACCATGTTTAGGGAAATTAAAAAAGCTCCTTAAGCTTACACTCTATCCCTATTGGTATCCTAAACTTGGGATTCTATATTCAATATTGAACCAATACAACCCCCTCCAAAAAATAACAAATTCCCTTGTACAAATAGATGGAATCCCACCAAAAAAATAGACTAAAGAATTCCCCCTAGAAAACCCAAATAATTCACACTATAAAATCTGACCAATGCCACCTTCCCCAAAAATAAAATAAAAAAATCCCCTTTTTACAAACTGGAAAATACTCAAATCTCTCAGTTCTTTCGTCTTGTATTTATTTATTTTTCCACTTAGTCACCATTAACTCAACAACGTTGCATGGACTATTTTAGCAATGATGCATAGAAGGAACTCAATTACCATCCCCACTCCCATGAGCATAGTGTTGTGTTGTTAGGTGGCTCCATCGAAGATTGAGGACCAAAATATCCATTAAGCATGATGGTTGCAAACCTAGTCAAGGTTTTCCAGGAGGCTCTAGGTGGTAGGAAAAACTAACAGCTAAATTATCAGGATATTACAGATTAGCAACATGCACCCCACAATATAGCACATATTCAGTAAATACTGGTAACTTCTATAGTTTTCATGAACACATCCATTGTATTGCTTGACCATGTCAATGAGAATATGTTGGAAGTAATGTTAGAAAATTTTAAACCTACATGGGAGACAAATACTTAATTTAAACACACAATCTCAATAAAATAAACCAACAATACCCAGGGGACTAACATATTTATGGATGCCCCTGCATCACTCTTTTTCCCCTACCAAATGCATAGAGTGACCATCACTCTTGTTTATGGCTAGCTCAATCATGTTGAAATTATGACAAATAATCTATATAGATGAAGAGAGAGAATCTACCATCCAACCCCATAAATGGTTACACTTAATGACATCATTGAAACCATCAATATTAACTACCTCAAATGCATGGTTATTAATAAAAAACTATCCATAAGCTATGACCGGTTGAGTCATACCTATGAGCCACCAGATGGAACCACCAACAAGGGGAGATGAAGGTGTTGATGCCACCTTAGCCGTACCCATGCTCACTATGAAGAAAATCAATTTCTAGGCAAATGGCCTAACAAACTTCTACTAGCAAAAACCTTAAAAAGTTTATCTCCTACATGTATATGAAATCAAGTTCATATAATTTTGATAAACTATTTGCACCGCATACTTGCTTTTAGGATTGTGAGATCCCATATATTCGAAAAGAGATAATTCATTGAGAGAGGGATTCTAACAAAATTTTCTCACCATCAAGGAAATCTAATGGCCTAAAACTATTGGTGTCCTCAAGGTCATATTAGTTACTTCCTAACTAAATATTGGAGAGGTGCAACCTCTTCTTTGATAGAAATTATCCTTCTTCCATATCCTACCTTGGGATGCAAGAATGGCACAGGCACATAGAAGGAGACTAGGGAGGAGAGCTTACTTTGGTGATTGTTTTGGTAACCATACTCTTTTATTTTTGTGTATAAATCTGGTTAGGCTAAGGAGCTTCTTTTAACACCACCTTTGCCATTTATGAGCCTCCAATTAGCTACTCTTTTCCTTTCTTATTGGATATGAAAATATGATAATATCCATATTTTATGATAGTTTGGAGTGTTAAGATTTAACTACACTAGTATGCATATTTTTCCATCGTACCATAGTGGTTGAACCATCCTATTTGGATTGATGGGTTGACATAGTGGTTTGGATGGAAGGAAATTTTAGCTTATTATAAGGTATAAGTAGAGAATTCTTTACCTTATGGTAAGATTATTGACATCTAAAATAGGTATTCGATAGGTTAATATAGACCTCTCTTTGCAAGATAACAAAATCCCCACCTTGGATTTATATGGATTATTTGAGGTATCTAGATAAATTTACTTTGACACAAATACTTTTCTATTGATAGGCATGGAAAAAATTATTTGTTTCTACTAGTATAACATGCCCTAAGGTTTCCACTATTTATCTCAAGAAGGATTAAAGGGGGAGGGGAAGAACAAGGAACTTGACCTAAAGTGGGACCTTACAAGTTATCTCCTCTGAAATTAAGAAACATTGGATCCATGGAGAGAAGACTAACATGGAACTCCACATGAACCATGGATTATGCTCAAAAATTGCCTTTGAATGAGTAGAACCCACAAAGAAAATGAGAAAAAAACCCTTGGTGAACATTTGAATCAATTCGAGCTTGATTCCATAAGGAACCCAAGCCAAGATTATACAAGCTTAAAAAGTTTTTTTATTGGGAATGTGACCCATAAAATAACCAACTAGGGTAAATTATTCCATCTATTTACAAGCATTATCAAATTTTGGAAAATGTAAAACTACATCAAGGGATGAGACATTACCTTGTGGACCACCATCGAGATGAATTTTATGGGATGCTTGATGGGTTCTATTTTCTTCTTGTTTTTCTCCCATAATGCTCATGCTAATGAATGGTTGAGCAAGAATATCCAAACAAACCCTAACACAAAGAAATAGTGGATTCAAACCAAAGTGGAGCCAAATTTTTCTCATCTTACCCTTACTCTTTTAAAAACATTGCAAGTTCTCAAAAGGTAAATTTCGACACCATATTTATAAACATAATTAGTGATTCATAACACAACATTTATTTCCTATTTTCAACCATATATTATTGATGCACAAGTTGTTAGTTACACCATTATGAAGGTAGTGTTGATGACCTACTATGTGATACAATACTATTCTTCTGGTATGGTGAGATGGTTGAGAATTAGTAGTATCATGTGTATTCCTACACATATGTATGAGTATAAGATGTATGTACAATGAAGGAATTAGGATATTATCATGTATTGATTGGATAAGTCAGGACAAATTGAGGGTACATACAAACTATAAGATAATGAATCTAGTCTTAAGTGGGTGAAGAAATGGGTGGTATGTTTCATGGTGTGGACATGTACCAAAAGTTACCCCATGGTATAGATTGTACAAGATAAATTGGCAAATTTATGTTTAATATAATTTTTTTATTCATAAAAATTTGCAATTTACAATGGATTCATGTATATTAAAATTCATCACATGGTTGCATGAGTTATAGTGACTTTATGCAGATAGGATATTCATTAATTAACTTTATGATTGAAAGTGATTTCATATCAGATGAACTTCCTTTAACTACATGCATGAATGTGTGGTGGTTGATATATTGTCTTATGTATGAGGAAACTATATAGGTATAGTTGTATGGTCATTAGATTTATCTAATTTTCCTTAGAAAAGGATCAATTATCTTAGGTACAAAAACAAAATTAGGGATTTCCTTACCATTATTCAATAGTTGGGTGATAAACCACCATGATGATGTTCTCCCTCCTTACAACTCAGGAAGACTTATGCATATTATTTCTTTGGACATATTAGATAGAGAATACACAAAAGGTTTAGTGATTTATGTGTGATGGATCGACCATGTAATTTTCCCTAAGTAGATATATCATATCTTATTTTTGACAATCATTGTATTAAAGTGATTAAACATTTTATAAACATTAAACATAGGGTATAGTTTTAAACATAGGGTATAGTGATCAATTTATGGTGGACTAAGCATGGAATTTTCCTTACGTGGATATGGCATGTATGCTATAATATATTGGACAATGTAATATGCTATAGACTATCCTTTTGATATTATTAATGAGCATTAAAAATTTTGGGTCATTACAATTTGGTCATGAGTGGAAGTCATAGTTATATATAGATAGAACACATTTTTAAATGCATAGGTTGACCATGGGCTTATATGGACTTAAATAATTCTAAACTTCTACAAAAGTGTTATTTATGTACCTAGCTATAATGTAATGTTTGTTAACTATTTGTATTTCCTTGATTGTTGAGATTTAGTCCTAAGGGAAGAAGAACCATAAAGTGATATGAAATGGATCTATGATAATAATAATTTCCTTATGTCACTCTAGGAGTTCTACCTTCTCACCATTATAACCCTTCTATTGGAAACTAATATGATTGCATGCATATCCTGATATATTTTTGATATACCATGAAATATATGAGTGAAAAAATTATAGATATTAGTTTACTTTTCCTTTTGAAGTTTTTATCACCTAACTTTATATTGGTACTGAGATACTCCTTAGCACAAGAAATTTTTATGTTATACCATATTTGTTAACAAGATATTGGCACATAATTTAATAGTTGAATAATTGTTTACTAAAGCTTATTCATTTTAAAAAATTTAAAATAAAAAGTAATTTTTTATTTTTAATTTATTTTTAGTAATTGGAAGACTATGTATGTACTTTTTTTTAGTAGTTATCATTTAATGAAAATAGATAAAAAATTATTTTCTATCTCCATTGTGCTTGGTTTCATAAATGGTTTTAACATATAAATATCAAGGAACCTGGAATCTTACAACCTTTAATTTTATATTAGAATAGTTGCATGGAAGGTGAAGCTATGATTTGATGATTTTTACTTTACAAAGACGTATAATGAATATATTTACATTATGAGTTTAGAACAATTATTTGATATTATTTTAAAAGGAACAAAAATTTACAAGTCCTCGAATTAAGAGCTAGTACCCATCAAACTTTCTTTTGTGACAATAAGTAGTTGTAATCTCAACTTGAACTTATGATTCCTTTAAAGATAATGTATTTTCCTTGTAGATATTAAGGGAAGTATATAGCCATGTTTGTATAGGGAAGATTTAAATCATGTGTAGACACCAAAACAGCACCAATCCGATTATGTGACAACAAGCACCGATCGCATTGACACACACAACCCCCAGGGCAGCCCCCAGAGGTTAAACAGTGGTCCTAACCACTCCCACAGTAGTTTGGAAGGTCAAAGGTCAATTTGGCACCTTTTTGGCACTTTGCTCCCTACTCGTCCCACCCTGGGATGATTACAAACTGGTATTCGTCCCACCCAGGGACGATTATCAGCATTCGCCCCAGGGTGGGGCGAATAGCAGGTTTGATGGCAAAAAGTCAAACCTCGACAAGTCCGCCAGTTAACTACAACTCCAGGCCATGCAATTGCGAGGAACGACTTCAAATCAAGGAGAGAGACTTAAGTCATGCATGTCTTTGATTTTGGAGGCCTCATGCAAGGAGACTCTAAATCAGGGAATAATATTTTCTCTCAAAATAGGACATGCAACTCAAGTGGCGCCCTCGCATGCGCATTCAAACAGAGAGACCCTAGGTCTATAAATTGGTGAGACTTCTCACCCAAAAAGGAGAGGAGAGGGAGCATTTTGAGCAATGAAGTGCTGCCATTTTACATCCATACACACACCTTTTTGATTTGTGCCTTTCACATCCTTGATCTCTCTTTTGGAGGGAGGTTATTGGGTGATTATTGGAAGCGCAAATCCGGAGCCCAAACCCGAACATTTGGCCACAATATCCCACAAAATTTTCTGAAAACACCCCATAAGAGGTTTTGGACCCATCCCAAGTGGATTGGTGCCAAAACAGAGTCCCAAACGGTGGGCGTCCCGCCCCGGCGCCCCCCAAACTGTCGCAGTTCTAAACGCCCCACCCCGGAGTGATTAGAAATATGTGGTATATTTCCATGATTTTTCTTTTTCATCTTATTCTAGGTTGTTTACATATGCTGTAATTTAAATTTCAGGTGATTCTGACAAGTTTTGATCATGCTTTTATCATTTCTCGCTTTTACTAACATGCAGGTAGCATCATCATATTCTGGGTGATAGAGGCCAAATTGGCAAAATATGACCATCTGGGTTGTCCCAAAATACCCCCAATTAGCTAACCCCAACTTTGTAGGTGATTTGGAGCTTCCCGGATGGGACATTTGGGACTATGCTTTTTGACACTTTATTGCAGGTTTATTCGTCCCGCCCCGGAGCGAATACAAATATGTGGCTAATTTTTGGACTGTTCCTTTTGCAGTGGCTTCCTGGTAAGGTTTTATTGCTTCTGTCAAATTTTTAGCTCATTCTGATATGTTTCAGTTATCGCTTTAATCATTTTATGCATACACTGACCGTAGGCCTTGGGGATCACATGTTTCTTTCCATCCGCAGGTGCTACTAATCATTTTCTGTTTCTTTGAATGTAGGATCTCGACATTAGAGGAGCAGCAAGGAATCAAAGACATATCAATGCAAGTGGCGATGACGTTTGGTCTGCCCATTTTACATGTGGGCATGCGGAAGAAGGCGTATCAATCCATGGATGTGATAAGAGCCATATTTAATGCTCCTAGTCCCCTAAAAGGGAAGGAGACGTATTGTAACATGATGTTTAAAGCATATCAATAAATAGGGCTGTACTTTACATATTGCTTTTATCTTGTCTCAATTGGTTTATGTTCTTTCCTTTCATGCATTTTCAATACATAGGGCTTAGCGTTACGTTTGGTTTTGCATACATCGCACTTGGGATTTCCATCTTTTGTTTCCGTATCCTCATGCTTTCAGTGGCGATCATGGTGGGACCTCTGTCCCTTGATTTTAAGATTAAATTTCTGATCAAAAGTTGCTTGTTTTTGCTTGCAGGTACCAAGTTTTCAAATGTTGGACTGCTTGTTCGTTCCATCCTGTGGCGAATACAGAGCTGGAATTCATCTTACCCATGGATGAATAGGAATTCACCCCACCCTATGATGAATACAGATCTGTTATTCATCTCACCCCAGGATGAATAGCTCTCTATGCAATTTTAGGGCAGAAATTCGAGACCATCCGATTTGGGCAGAGAAGAGGTAGGGGTCCTAAACACCTTCTGTCATTTTTTGCTTTCTATTTTCTGTTCTCTGGTTATTTGCTTGCATAGGAGAGTTTGAATGCTTGTTTCCTTCATTTATGCAAATTAAAAATAACCCCACACACCACGTGGTAATTTAAACAACAAGGAGTTGGTCGTAAAACCCCAACCCTTGAGCAAGACCAACGGTGGATTTCATCACCACCTTGGCTTGAGATATTGCATACATAACCCCGATCGTGACTGTTGCTAGACGTAAATCCTGATGAAAGCTGACCAAGTGTAGCTAGGGTGATTCCCAATGCATGAGGATAAGTCTTCTATGGTAGGTGTCATAAATAGAGTGATTCCCCTTCCGTACCGCCTATGTTCCATGTACCATCTGCTCTCACGTACCAATAGTTTCCCTCACGTAAGGGCGGGTATATAGAGAGGTTGGTATATCATCCTGGCAATGGTATATCGAAGGGGCGACCATTTTTGGGAGTCATAAGAGCCATCATATTGCATTTAAACGTTCTTTACAAAAGCTTTCAAAACAAAAATCAAAACACACTAAACCAGATTTAGGGCACACTTTTAATCTTTAAACGAGATAATCATTGCTTTGTGTGTGTGATATTTCCTGTTTAGTGTAGCATAAAAATCATAAAAAGAAAATAAAAATCTACGCATCTTGTAGGAAAACATCACCATGGTGTACACCCGTAGCCGAGCCCAATCACGGGCAGGAGCTGCAGAGAGTGCACAAAGGGGGACAAGTCACCTCCGATATAGTCCTGAGGACTTGGTCATCCCACCTTGGTGGCTTGACACACAAGATAGTCCACATCATGCCATTACAGAATAGGACTATAGAGGCACCTCTTTGAGGGGCACCCCCACTCAACATAGATCCTTTCAAGAGGAGGACCTACACGTGGCACTCAACATAGACAGGAGGCCTCCCTTAGATGCTCGTTATGAGTGGCCTAGTGATGAAGTGCTAGAGCAACATAGGGTCCATAAGGAGGGGCCACATGATTTCATCATCCCTCCTTTACCCCTTATTACTATTAGAAACACTAGACAAAATCCAGAGCACAAGGCTCTCCAGACAGGGCAAGCCAATTCTGCCCACCCCTTTCACACATACGAAAGGGAGTACGAGGAAGACCACTACATTCCTCAAGAGCAATACATAGCATGGGGGCAATGCACCTCCACTCCTGCTATGTATCAGGATCACCCATTGAGGCCAGAGCCTCGGGTGAATGCCGCTAACCTCGATAGAGGAAAGCAACCCATAGGGGTCTCGGATCACCACGATCGAGATAGACATGTAGGAGAGGCATCTAGGCTTCCTAAACACAAGACGATGGAACAAATTGACTTGGCATTTGCCAAACATGCCACCCGCCAAGCGCAAATCATGCAGCTCAGGCAAGATCAACAATAGTTAGAGCATCTGTATCACCTTAACAAAGAGCGCATTCAGCGTCAGACAGCCGAATTGCTTCAGAACACTATGCCTGAGAAGGTCCCAACCCCTCGTGCACATAAAGTAGAAGTGTATGAGAGGCGCAACCCCTTGGTGCGAGACAGGTCCCCACGACCTTACCAAGTGCTGCCTCCGAGACCCCCTAGACCTGAGCGAGAGGCCACTCCTAGAAACAATGATGGGCACCCTCCACGGGCACCCACCCATGTTTATAGGTCTCGCCTAGGCACTCCTCAAGAAGCCTATGAGGAGTATGAGCAAGAAGAAGAGCGGGCTGAAATGCCCTACCAAGGTGGAGGGGCTGCTATCCGGCCACCCCTCCATAGGCCTCAAGTTCCCCACAACCCACAATGGGAGCAAACTAAGGAGGAAGAGATCAAATCCTTCGATGCATATAAAGCGCTGCTAGAGCGCTTAGAGTCTATGGAGACCAAGACTTCTGGGCCCCAAAAGCCCACTTTATGCCAACTCCATAGTCACCCTATGCATCCATCAGTGTCGGCACCCCCATACCCTGAACACTTTAAACTGCCCCAGTTGGCACTCTTTAGAGGGGAGGAGGATGCCCAAGAGCACGTGACTAGATTCTTGAGCCAATGCTTTGGCATTCAGGACAATGATGCTTTGTTGCTAAGAACATTTATAACCACATTCGTAGGCCCTACCTCGAATTGGTTCACTCAATTGCCAAAACATAGCATCAATAACTTGGATCAGCTAGTGGACGCGTTCCTCGAATGCTTCACCTTCAACACCAAGAAAAAGGCATCATTAAGTGACCTAGCTAGCCTCAGGTAGTATGAGGAAGAAACCATGGTGGCATATGGGAACCGGTGGAGGACGTTGCTTTCAAAGCTGCCCTACCTCCCTCCCATGTCCGACCTGACCCAAATGTTCTCAAAGAGTTGTTTGAGATCGATCTCCATGCTATTGTAGCTACAACAATATGCCACTTTAGAGGAAGCTCTAGCGCAAGCCAAAATCATTGAGGAGATCAAGATACAGGATGGCGAGATTGCCAAGCCAAAGAAGAAAGAATGGTCTAAGAACACCAAAATAGGGACCATGCAATAGAAACCCATTGTGGTCAATCAGGTTGCTATAAATGTCCCTAAGCCTGCACAAGCAACACAGCCCCAAAAGGCTAACTATCAGGCGGTGCCTCCTAACAATTATGATAGAGAAAATCAGAGGCAAGAACAAAATCAGTAGCATCACCCTAGGCGACAATTCACACCTTACACAGAGTCCAGAGACTCCCTGTTTGACCGCTTGTCAGCGGCAAACTTGATCAACTTGCCCGAGATTCAAACCATAGACCCCAATGCGCCAAAGCCTAAGGGGTACAGGGAGGACTTGTACTGTAGGTTCCACAGATGGAAGGGACATGACCTTAATGCATGTTGGAAGTTTAAAGGCTTGGTGCAAGACCTAATTGACAACAAGACGTTGGCAGTGGACAACCCCGTAGCACCAAACAACCAATAGATGGGAGTCTTCAGAGACCCCCTGCCTACCCATGATGCATAGGAAAAACCCCTTCAAGTCAATGAGGTGCAACAAGAATTGCCCCATGCAGGGGTATGTAGGGATGATAAGCATAGTGACTAGGAACAAGAGGTATCCAGGAGCTGCCCCCGTGGTGGCCACAAGAGAGGTTCCATCGATGTCACAACCTCAACAGCACCCTATGCAACCTCCCCCGCCTAGACCAGTGGCCACGATTCGGACTAGACTTACCCAAAGTCTAAGGACCACGTCGGCTAGGCTCTCCATATACGAGCTCATTCAACAATCAGCGCCCCATCGGGAGGCTCTAATGGAGATATTAAAAGCCATCGAGCTACAGCCCCATGAAGCAAACTCTTTCAACAACTTTGTGGGACATGTAAAACAATGTACAGAACCAGTCATCACCTTTAGAGAAGATGAATTGAAATCGATGATTGGTGATGTGGCGGATCCACCCCTGCACGTCATTGCATGGGTCAACGGGATTCCGTATAAGAGGGTGTTGGTGGACACTGGCTCATCCAGTAATATCATTACAACAGCAGCATTGAAACATCTAAAGTTGTCGGCATCTCACATCGTGGCCTCCACCTATACTCTTCGAGCATTCAATGATGCGATATGCTCGATGGTTGGCACAATTGTCCTACCCATCCAAGTGGGACAAAAGACTATTCATACATTGTGCCACATCTTGGAAGGTGAGATGGCCTATAATATCTTGTTGGGCCGGCCTTGGATCAGGGACATGAAGTGTGTCCCTTCGATAGCTCATCAGTGCCTAAAATACACATTTGAAGGATAGGTGCATGTAGTCCCGATAGACTTAGAGCCCTTCAAGTATTGCAATACGGTGCAATTCATGCCGCAATCGACCCTTCCATCAACACATTTGGATTTTTAGTTGAATCCATCTAAACAGGGTCCGATTCCGTAGGCATCCCCGTTGACAAGTCCATCAAATCCCCAATCGGGTCCATCTTCCTCATCTGGTCCTTCAACAACGATGCCACCTATGGTGGCCACACCAAAGGACAAGGGAAAGAAACCCCTAGAAGAGGAACCACCCCTAGTCTCAACCATCTCTATCGAAGAGATGCCTAGCAGAATGGAAGTCGAGATGCCTAGTTCACCCTACATGGAGTGGACTCAGGAAGAACTCCCATTCGCTCCCCCTCAACCACCAACGATCACCATTGAGATGGCCAACATGGGCCTGGGGGAGTATATAGTGCGAAACATTGTAGCAACACCCACACTTGAGTCCATGCAGGACATGGGGAGACCTCGTCTCCCCATCGGCTCTGTGGTTCCTCTAGGCTACCCACCCAATCAGACAAACTTTGTTTATGGGGGCCTGGATAATGGCAT
The DNA here is from genome assembly GCA_028583015.1 of Wollemia nobilis. NCBI lineage: Eukaryota > Viridiplantae > Streptophyta > Pinopsida > Araucariales > Araucariaceae > Wollemia > Wollemia nobilis. The sequence goes on along the minus strand of JAQPPZ010003246.1, from coordinate 7,837,042 downwards.
TGAACCTTACATGCAAGAAGATGAAGATGAAGAGCCCTTTGCTGAGGATGTCAACTATTTGTCCAACCTAGACTTTGCTTTGAGATATCTTGGCCAATGTAATTGGCATGGATATGGGTTGGGCAGGTATGAGCAAGGAGTGCGTGTTCTTTGCCAACCAAGATATCAAATGCCGTATGACAAGTCAGGAGTAGGGTTCAACCACCCCTTGCCCCTGGACATCTTGGTAGAGAACATGCAAGGCCTAGGGATAGGCAACAAGGATGGGTTGGCATTAGATCCATATGCCAATCCTAACACAACATATACATTGGGGGATTATCTCCCATTGCTAACAACCAACCTTGTTGACCTTAACAACCCTTTCCCTTCGGTCAAAAAGGGAGAAAGTTCGAGGACTCACCTACAAGAGGGATATAGACAAGACCAAGAAGGGTCTTCAGAAGATGAGTCAGAGTATGAGGTAGCACCTTGGGATCCTTTCGAGTCTGATAGCAATCATTCACAAGTGACTCCCATGGATGATTATCAGGAGAGCTTCCTGACAATGTTCCCTTTGGATGCTCCAATTGAGCATATGCCACCTCAAGAGAATCAGGTCCCCCACAAAGAGCGAAACAACCTCGATGGGACCACATTAATTTGCTCGAGCAAGATGAGCCTCATATGTCACAAATAGCTGTTGGAGCCAACGAAGGCCTTTGGATCTCTGACAGTGATTATGAAGATGAAACTGAGATGGCCTATCTCAATCATATGCGATAGCAACAATATCCCTTGGACATAGATGACATGTTTGAACAACTACACATAGGGCCAAGGCATAGGTGGCACCTAAACCAGGCACAGTTATAGCAATTACTGCACCCGCCACTCCAGGTATACAGAGAACATCTTCCACCTGGAGACCCTATAGAGCCATCAGTGCCTAGGGTAGATCCTATCCTCTTATCCACACATAGGGCCGATCCATTCATGCCAATACCTCCAGAGCCAGATCCGGAGCACAAAGATCATCTAGGATGTCCGAGCAGCCACACCCATGGTAATGGAGACCAAAATCATTTCATCAACATGATCTCCATTGATTTAACCACCCCCATCCATAATCCATCCGACCCAACATGGTCATTGCATCTAGACCTAGATGCTATAGACTAGGATCATGCTGACACACCACCATCCCCATCAGAGTACTGGCCTTGCGGTGGGATGTTCCATTTCACCCCAGGACAGACTCAGGATGTCTTCCATGTTGAAGAGGAACCTGACGTTTTGAACGATGATCTAAATTCAGCAAATGATATCCACTTGATCCCAACTCCACACCAGTTGGAGGACGGGTCCCACATGTCGGTCGAGGAGACGACTGACGTAGACATCGGCTCAGATCCAATGAATTTGCAAATCATCAAGTTAGGGGTAAGTCTATCCCCCGAAGAGCAAGCCGACTACATTGCCCTTCTCAAAGAGAAGAAGGAGGTTTTTGCATGGTCATACAAAGACATGTCGGGACTAGACCCGTAGCTAGTCATGCATAATCTAACGCTTGATCCGACAGTCAAGCCAGTAAAGCAAAAACTATGTAAGATGCATCCAACAGTAGCCTTAATGGTCAAAGATGAGTTACAAAAGTTGTTGGATGCACAGTTTGTCATCTGCATGGATTACCCACCATGGTTGTCTAACATGGTGCCCATCAAAAAGCTCGATGGGAGGATTCGCATATGCACCGATTTTTGAGATCTAAACAAAGCGAGTCCTAAGGATGATTTTCCCTTGCCGAGCATCGACGCATTGGTAGATGCTACAACGGGCCATGAAATGCTTTCCCTCATGGATGGTTTCTCGGGATACAATCAAATTCGTATCAATCCCGAGGACCAACTAAAAATGGCGTTCACAATGCCTTGGGGGACATTTTGTTATAAGGTCATGCCCTTTGGCCTTAAAAACGTTGGCGCCACCTACCAACGTGCCATGACGTACATCTTCCATGATCACATGCACAAAACTTTGGAAGATTACATGGATGATTTGTTGGCCAAATCTCTTTTGTGCCCAGATCATCTCGATGACTTAAGCAAGATCCTCGATCACCTCATTGAACATAAAGTCAGACTAAACCCCAAGAAGTGCGTATTTGGCATCACATCTGGAAAGCTCTTGGGTTTCATAGTCTCCAAATGAGGAATCGAGGTGGACCCACACAAAGTCAAGGCAATCCTTGAAATGCTTCCCCCAACTACCATCAAGCAGCTCAGAAGTCTGTAGGGAAAGGTCGCGTCGATCAAGCGCTTCATAGCACAGCTATCTGACAAGTGCCGACCCATGAATAAATTATTGCACAAGGGGGTAGCATTTCACTGGGATGACGAGTGCCAGTCAGCCTTTGATGATATTAAACAATACTTGGCTTCATCGCCAGTATTGGCACCACCTAGACCAGGAGTGTCATTCTACTTATACATCTCAGCTACTGAGGTGGCACTAGGTGCCATGCTGTCCCAGAAAAATGAACTACACAAAGAACAGGCTACTTACTATCTTAGCCGCACCCTAGTCAGTTATGAACTTAACTATGCATACGTCGAGAAGCTCTTCTTGGCAGTGGTGTTTGCTACCAAAAAGTTATGCCATTACATGCTGAGCAACAAGATGTATGTTGTGTCTAAGGAGAATCCATTGCGATACATGATGAGTCATACTTATCATAGTAGCCACACGATGAAATGGATCATGTTGTTGATGGAGTTTGACATAGAATTCATTGGACAAAAATCCATAAAAGGTCAAGTCATCATCGATCAACTAGCAGAGGCTCCTCTTGAAGATGATCAACCTCTAACCATAGAACTACCGGATGATGGGGTCTTCCATGTTTCAGAATCGCCAGATTCTAATGAGCCTGAGTCACAGGCCGACATGACCCTATTCTTCGATGGTTCAAAATGTGAGCAAGGAGGTGGCACGAGAATTGTATTCTTCACACCGCAAGGGGCTCCAATGCCTCTATCATTTAAATTAGACTTCCCGTGCACCAACAACAATGCAGAATATGAAGCCTTGCTCATAGGTCTTCAAACAGCAGTCACCATGAACATTAAACGTTTAAACATCTTTGGTGATTCATTGTTAATTGTCAATCAAGTAAAGGGGGTATTCCAATGTAAATGCCCAGTTCTGTAGGCCTACAAAGCCCTTGTGGACAAATTCCTGGCACAACTTGAATGGTATGACATCGAGGCACTCCCTCGATCATCGAATCATTTTGCGGATACTATGGCCTCCTTGGGGTCACTAATCCCGCAAGACCCTTCCGGTGAGATGACAACCATTCAGGTCAAGACATTATCGCAATCCATGATGGAGCGTGCAAGCTCTGACCTAACGCTAGGAATCCACTTGATCCAGATTGAACCATCTCAAGATAGGTTCTCTCGAATCCATGATTGTCTGACTCAAGCCAACTAGGGGTCCTTGTTCTCCCCGACCCCTCTTAATAGCAACACAACGCTGTTTTTACAAGTTCTTTCCCGTTCAGCTTTTGCTAGGGATGAACTTCAAGAGGGATTGGCCATTCATACCATCGAGGTTTCTGATCAGCAGGATTGGTACACACCCATCAGGGATTACCTCAAGCTAGGTAACCTCCCACTTGGATTGACACAAGCCACAAAAAGATCATTTAAATAGAAAGCGGCAAAACATGTCTTGTTAGGAGACATTTTGTATCGTCGAAGCTATGAAGGAATCCTCCTCCGTTGCTTGGACCAACAAGAGTCCGCTTGGGCGATCACCCAAGCCCACGATGGTACATGCGGTGGCCACTTCAGCGGTATGGCCATCGCAAAGCGCATTCTCCGCATGGGCTATTATTGGCCATATTTAGAGCGAGATTGTTGCGCATATGTAAAGAAGTGCGTGAAGTGTCAACACCATGCCAATTTGACACACGTACCTTCTTAGGCCTTGCAACCGATCCAATCGGCTTGGCCTTTTTCATAGTGGGGCTTCGATCTAATCGAAAAGATCTCCCCTGCATCGTCGGGTCATCACACGTTCATCATAATGGCCACAGAGTACTTCACCAAGTGGGTGGAAGCAATTCCGCTAACCTCTACGATGGGACCCCGCATTGCGGAGTTTATTTTGCATAACATCATATGTCATTTTGGTATTCCATCCAAGATCATCTCGGATAATGGGACGTCATTCAAGAATAAAGATGTGCGTGCTTTGACAACAAAGTACAAAATTCAGCATAGTTTTTCAACACCCTATTATCCGCAGGCAAATGGGCAAGCAGAGGCGTCAAACAAAATGCTAGTCGCCATCCTCAAAAAGACCATCATAGATAGTCATAAGGATTGGCACATTCAAATCCCGCTTGCCCTATGGGCTTATCGCACTAGCATTCGGACGCCCACTGGGGCTACTCCATTTTCGCTGGTGTATGGCTCCGAGGCTGTCATGCCTCTCGAGTTGGAAATCCCTTCCCTACGCATTTCAATGCAAGAGTTCATCGATGATGACACTGCATGGTAGGCCCGGTTAGACCAACTGACGTTGCTCGATGAATGACGCGTCAATGCTCTCGAGCATTTGCGTATCTATCAAGAGCGACTTAAGAAAGCATACAACATGAAGGTTCACCTAAGGGACTTTCAGGTTGGTGACTTGGTCTTAAAAGAGAACCAACAGAATTCTAATTTGTCGTCCCATCTAAGGGACAAGTTCACAGCAAACTGGTTAGGTCCTTATGTGATTGATAGTAAAATAGGACCTGGAACATACCGACTCGCCTCTCTTGAAGGAATCAAGGAACTAGAACCCTTGAACATCAGTCATTTGAGGCCATTCCACATTTAGAGAGCCATAGTCCAACCAAAAGCTCCAAGGATTCCCATAATCGCTTGGTCAACCCAAAATGCCCCAAAGGTGTCCATAAACCCTTTGGTCAAACCAAAAGCTCCAAGGATTCCCACAATCGCTTGGTCAACCCAAAATGCCCCAAAGGTGTCTATAAACCCTTTGGTCAAACCAAAAGCTCCAAGGATTCCCACAATCGCTTGGTCAATCCCAAAATGCCCCAAAGGTGTCCATAAACCCTTTGGTCAAACCAAAAGCCCAAAATGCCCCAAAGGTGTCCATAAACCCTTTGGTCAAACCAAAAGCTCCAAGGATTCCCACAATCGCTTGGTCAAACCCAAAAATGCCCCAAAGGTATCCATAAACCCTTTGGTCAAACCAAAAGCTCCAAGGGTTACCATAACCGCTTGGTCAAAATAAATATTCAAAAACAAACAAAAAACAATAAAATCATCAAAAATAACAAAAAAATTGCATCTCCATTCCATGCATACTCGTAAAAATCAAAATACAAAAATATAAGTTGCATTAGGCATCGCATCCATACATTGCATATTTGCTAGGTCATACAAGTCAAAAGCACCATAGACTGTAATTGCTCGGCAATTCCATCATTTTCCACATCAAATCCATTTTATAAACACATACATCCAGAATAACACCATCCCCATTTTTAGCATAGTCAGTTGTCTCCTAATGTATGTAGGGTTTTCGTCATTCAGCTGTCTTTAAATTTCTAGCCAAAAACTGTACAAAGTTAAATGGATTTTACAAGGGAAAGTTTTACTTGGGTCACGCCTCGTTATGTAACATCCCTACACAAGTTAAAACACATAAAATAATTCCCAAGTTGTGTGAATGTAAGATGAAAACTACAAAGCAGTCTAGGGTACCATAGGTGAAAGATTAGCCTGTTCATCCCCCTGTGCGAATGGTTCAAGAGTGCTGAGAATTGACAAAAGGACAAGCTCTTCCCCATCCATTCCCCCTAATAAATAGTGGTTTTCACCACTAGCAAAAATCCCAATCACCATTGGTCCCTAAGGTTGTAAGGATTCGTACTACACGTCCCTACCAAGGATGGGTAGTCATCCCCAAGGCCTAAAAGGATCAATGACCATTCAAAAACAAAATCCCCACAAGCCATCATCATGACCATCTCCAATCACCTTTGGTCTCCAAAGTCATAAGGATTCATACTACACGCCCCTGACAAGGATGGGTAGTCATCCCCAAGGCCTAAAAGATCAATGCCCTTACTTCATAATCTCCATAATCCCTTTTGGTTCCCAAAGTCGTAAGGATTCGTACTACATGTCCCTGAATAGGATGGGTAGTCATCCCCAAGGCCAAGAGGATCAAGGTCATTCATAAGCCACAAACCTACAAGCTCAACCTTACGAAGCTCAAAATGCAAAATCAAATAACAGTGGTTATCACCACTATTCAAAATCCTTGCTCAAAAAGAAAAACAAAAAAAGAAAAATAAACAGTGATTTTTATCACTATGTATACGAGCAAGTATCCTAAACCATTGAGCAAATAAAAATCCTGAACTTGAATCCCTAGAATTCTCAGCATTCGAACAACCATCTAGGTGATCCTCATTACGGGTTTGGTGGACAGCCTACCTGGCAATGGCGGTATCCTAAATGCATGACGATATGTCTATCACATTAGCTTTGCATGTGAGCAGACCAATGTTTGCATGTGGATGAGCTAGCTTATGGTACCTTAGATTGTCCCATGGATTAATCTTACTAAATACAACAATGGAGTTAGTGGAGCTAATTAGGTGATCCTCAGTATAGGTTTGGTTGACAGCCTATCTGGCACTGGCGGTATCCTGACAAATACCACATAAACGAACTCAATTGCACACACAAGGATGTGAAATAACTTGGTCAAACTCAAGTCTGATTTATACCTTGTTCAAAAGTCTTGCAAGCTAAATGTATAGTCTTGGCTAGTTAGTTAAAATATCTGAATCTCAGAAAAGCTTAACTACATTTTAAAACAACTGGTACATTTCATTACATCCATCCCCATCAGAACATACAAAAAAATACAAAAACAAAGTTCTCACATGCAAAGTCATTCCACAAAGTCATCACATACGTACAGAAAGCCAATAAATCTTGTACAGTCTATGGTGCCATCGACAAGTTATCAACAACTCATTTCATTCATTCCATATGCATACATCATATAATTAGAAACATCGCATTCATAATACCACATGCATACATCATCATAAATAACTGTGCATAAATAGAAAAACAAACCATGACAAGTGTATAAACACAAAGAAAGTCATCTGTATATATATCATCAAAAATATGCCCATAGGCTACAATGAACCGGTCCTCTGACCTCGCAACAAAATCCAAAAGCTCAAAAACCCCCAAGCCTAGGGCATCGGCCACCATGATCATGTAGGATCGGTGCGACAGGAACTACCCCCCATGGTGTGGGTCCTATGGGACCCCTCAGGGTGGCTGCTGCTCGCCCCCACATCATGCCTACTAGCCCCCCTCATCCAATCACCTATGACGAGAGGATGCTGACTACTCACTATCGCTCCCTCTCGAGCGACATGAAGATCCACCTCACTAACCATAGGGATCCGCCCATCGAGGTGGATAATCTCTACCTCTAGCTCCAACCGATGCTGCACCAAGTCCATCTCCCACTAGTGATACATAGCCAAATTCTCGTTGCACTATGCCAGCTACGTTTGTAGGAGATCCCTCTCCCATGTAGCATCGGTATCCCCCTCCCATCGATGATACATCGCAAATGCATTCTCCCACTCTGCTAGCTACGTTCATAGGAGATCCCTCTCTTGTAGCGCCTCCCCCAGCTCCTCATCTCACCTCTAGAGTAGCCTCACCAATCATGCATTCTCAGCATGCAACCCTACCTCCATGTCCTTCGAAATTGCTTGAGGCATAGGCATCTCTGGAACAATAGCTTGCTCTAGCTCCCACTACTCCAGGACGTCCTACATCTTCGACTGGTCTAAAACCCCAAAATCCCCCCAAAATCATCCACCTCTACCATGTCCGCATCCTCGAGTAGAACCCCCCAACCCTCTCTTGATGCCTCTGCATCACCACCCCCTGTTGCTGCCGCCTCTGCACCCCCTAGAGGCCCCTCACCTCGCCATCACCACAAAGTCCACCATTGGTCATACTCAATGGTAACCTCGATGTCATCCATGTCCGAGACGTCAATCACTGTATCTGAATCCTCACCCAATGGTGCAATGACTGGCCAAGCTAGAGTCCTCTCATCCCCCGATGTCGATAGACCACGGGCTCACCAGGAAACCCCTGGTGCACCCCAAACTATCATGTAACCCGACCATATGGGAAGAACTCCTACTCAGTCCCATGATGCCCAATCAGCCACCACCCCCTACGTACCCATTGGAGCCACTCTCCAGCCTCAGGCCAGGTTGGACAGTCCCGATAGGGGTGCTAGAACACCTCCCCTAGAGTAAGCCGAGCGAAGGCATCGACATAGTGCCCTACGACACCTGCCCACCGTCGACTCTGACCCTGCTCCTCAGATCTCTACCATAATGCCCCGTATCCGATCTCTCGGTCTACCATCTCCACCCGAGTCATCCATGGCAACCCCATCGGCCTCTCCACCGCTATGTGCTGCCAAGCCCAAACTACAATAGATAGCTACATCCAATCCCCTTCCGCCTTCGATAGTGGACCTCGTACAACTCATCATAGAGCTGTGCCAATAAAGTCTGTCCCCATCTCATGATCATAGGTGCCTCCGTCGGACACTCCACCAACCGAAACACCACCTCTAGCAGGTTCCACGGGAACCTTGCACCCGAAGAGTCGGGTAGCAACATGTTGGAAATGAGGCCCATCAGTACTACGTGCCTCACTCCCAACACACCCCTCTCTAGCCACCATCATACCAAAATACCACCAATCTGGCAGTCACCCTCTACCCTCTCCACTGGGCTATCCACACCCACCTCCTCCCCATGCCCAAAGCAGCGTGTCAACACTACTGTCCGCTGATCCCGTGGTGTCGTCCTGATCGGTAGTCCGTCTATCAAAATCCATAGAATTCGATAGACATCCTCCAAAGTAACTGTCATCTCCCCTGTTGGGAGATGGAAGGTATTAGTCCAAGGATCCCACAAGTTGATCAGGGCCATCAGATAGGCCCGATCCCCGACCACCGGCTCCATCTGAGTCACCTCTTGAGCCCAAGGGCATCAAGCCACTCCTAGTCAACCAAAGTCAGTGCCTCTCGCGCTTTAATGAAAAATGTGGGCACATGGTACCGACTCTTCACAACTTGCAAAAGAAAACAAAACAAAAACATTAAAAACATGAAAAATGTACAACAATAACATGAATATACAGCAATGCATAATAAAAATAACAAAAAACAAAAAAAAAAAAAATTTGTGTCCTAGGGTTTTTAACTCTAAATAAATTAAAAAAAAAAAAAAAATATTATTTTTCTAAAATAATTTTGTCCTAGGTTTTAACTCTAAACTGATAAATTAAAAAAAAAATAAAAAATTTGTCAGTTCCTAGGGTTTTTAACTCTAATAGATAAATTAAAAAAAATAAAAATTTCTTAGGGTTTTTAACTCTAAACGATAAATTAAAAACAAAAAAAATTAAAAAAATAGTTTGTTTCTAGGGTTTTTAACTCTAAATGATAAATTAAAAAAAAAATAAAAATTTGTCAGTCTTAGGGTTTTTAACTCTAATTTTTGTTCTGGGTTTTTATCTTTAAACGATAAATTAAAAAAAAAAATTAAAAAATAATTTGTCGATTCTAGGGTTTTTAACTCTAAATCGATAAATTAAACAAAAAAAAAATCAAAAAATTTGCTAGGGTTTTTAACTCTAAATAATTAAAAAAAAATTTTCTGTTTTATATAATTAAAAAAAATTCAAAAAATAATTTGTCAGTCCTAGGGTTTTTAACTCTAAAGTGATAAATTAAAAACAAAAAAAAAAAAAATTGTCCTTTAGGGTTTTTTAACTCTAACTGATAAATTAAAAACAAACAAAAAATTAAAAAAAATCATTTGTCAGTCCTAGGGTTTTTAACTCTAAAGGTCAAATGATCAATTACAAACACAAAAACACAAACCACAACAAATAACTAGGGTTAAAGCTATGTTTTTACGCTCAGTTTTACCCTACGTTTCTAACCTAAGTTTTGATTTTTGTTAAACTAGGGTTAAGCAAAGTTTTTAAGTTACGTTTTAAACTAAGTTTTTAAGCTAAGTTTTAAACTACCTTTTGATCTTTGTTTAACTAGGGTTAACCTAAGTTTTAAGTTAAGTTTTGATTTTTGTTAGACTAGGGTTTCTTTTAGTTTATCACAAATGTCAAATCCACATGGTTTTAAATTGAACACAAAACACAAAGACAAAAACAACTAACTTGCGGTTTTACAAACTGTAACAAACAAACAATAAAGAGGAAGAACACTCATTGGTCTCGCTTCGGCTCTACCGCTTGATGATCCGGTCCATGAACTCATGGTGGCAGGAAAAATTTGGTAGCACTTCGCTTCGCAGAATTGACCTCCTCCTCCTCAGAGCTCCAAATCGCCAGGAAAAACAAATGCAAATGAGCCCAAAACCTAGTTTTGGCCCTTAAATAGGCTTTTTGAGCCTGTAATCATTCCTCCTTGGGATGAGCACTCTGGTTAGCACTCGTCCCACCCTAGGACGATTACTAAATAGGTATTCATCCCACCCAGGGATGATTACAGAGCAAAAATTTCAAAAACATCAAAAACTGCACAAAAATGCACCAAAAACAAGCAATAAAATTGTCCAATGAGAGTGCTTTTGCACTTGACATTTCGGACATGCAAAATAGACGTCGGGGTTACAAATCCTCACTATCCTATTCCCTAAGAAGGCTACCATAGCCGGACCGCTCCACGGGAGGACGGATTTTTGAGAATTTCATCCCCAAATGGCGTCACAAAAAGGGTCAAAACCCAACCAAAAATAGCAATAACATTGCCGAACGAAGGCGCCTTTGCGCCTGACATTCTTGGCATCCAAAATAGATGTTTGGGTCACAAATTATCACTATCCTACTCCCTAAGAAGGCTACCATAGCCGGACCGCTCCACGGGAGGATGAATTTTTGACAATTTCAGCTCCAAAATGCGTCACAAAAAGGGTTAAAACCCACCAAAAATAGGTCAGAATGTTCAGAAACTGCTTAAGCATTCAATGGAAAACAATTGAAGGCACCCTTACCTAAGTCATCTTGGGTCAAGCGACTCGTCGCTTTTCTCATGTCGGTCATTCCCTCATCGATTCGTCGCTTGAGGGGGTAGTCACACTTAGTCACCAATCAACAAAAACACACCCAATCAAGGAAATGGCATGCATTCAAAGGATCATTGACAAAGACAATCACGCTCCTGCTTGGGGCAGCAAACAAGCAATAATCACAAGCTGATCAAACACTTGGCATTCATGAATCATGAACTCAAGGTTCCCATAGACAAAAGGTTGCGCCCTTTGCCTATTCATGACTGATCAATGTCCAAGGTCAAGTAACACCTCACCGAAAAAGGTTAACACTTGAATTAAGCTCCTTAGCTCGTCAAAAGCAAGGATTCAAGAATGCGTGCCCTTTCCATACTTGGGGCATCAAGAGTTGGTTAGGTTACTGAGAAACCCTAATCATTAGTGCTTTGGTTATCTATTTTTGCTCAGCGCTGCGCCTTGCACAACGCTTCCCAAAAAGGGGCATCTATAGACACCAAAACAACACCAATCCGATTATGTGACGACAAGCATCGATCGCATTGACACACACAGCCCCTAGGGCAGCCCCCAGAGGTTAAACAAGTGGTCCTAACCACTCCCAACAGTAGTTTGGAAGGTCAAAGGTCAATTTGGCACCTTTTTGGCACTTTGCTCCCTACTCGTCCCACCCTGGGACGATTACAAACTGGTATTCGTCCCACCCAGGGACGATTATCAGCATTCGCCCCAGGGTGGGGCGAATAGCAGGTTTGACTGGCAAAAAGTCAAACCTCGACAAGTCCGCCAGTTAACTGCAACTTTAGGCCATGCAATTGCGAGGAACGACTTCAAATCAAGGAGAGAGACTTCAGTCATGCATGTCTTTGATTTTGGAGGCCTCATGCAAGGAGACTCTAAATCAGGGAATAATATTTTCTCTCAAAATAGGACATGCAACTCAAGTGGCGCCCTCGCATGCGCATTCAAATAGAGAGACCCTAGGTCTATAAATTGGTGATTTTTCTCACCACAAAAGAATAGAGGAGAGGGAGCATTTTGAGCAACGAAGTGCTGCCATTTTACATCCATACACACACCTTTTTGATTTGTGCCTTTCACATCCTTGATCTCTCTTTTGGAGGGAGGTTATTGGGTGATTATTGGAAGCACAAATCCGGAGCCCAAACCCGAACATTTGGCCACAATATCCCACAAAATTTGTCGACAACACCCCATAAGAGGTTTTGGACCCATCCCAAGTGGATTGGTGCCGAAACAAAGTCCCAAACGATGGGCGTCCTGCCCCCGGGTGCCCCCCAAGCTGTCATAGTTCTAAACGCCCCACCCCAGAGCGATTAGAAATCTATGGCAGATTTCCTTTATTTTTCTTTTGCATCTTATTCTAGGTTATTTAAATAGGCTGTAGTTTAAATTTCACTTCATTCTGACAAGTTTTGACCATGCTTTTATCATTTCCCGCCTTTACTAACTACTGCAGATGGCATCATCAAATTCTGGGTGATAGAGGCCAAATTGGAGAAATCTGACCATCTGGGTCTTCCCAAAATACCCCCATTTAGCTAACCCCAACTTTGTAGGTCATTTGGAGCTTCCTAGATAGGACATTGAAGAGGGTGCTTTCTAACAATTTATTGCAGGTTTATTCGTCCCACCCCGAAGCGAATACAAATCTATGAGGAATTTCCTGACTGTTCCACTTGCAATGCCCTCCTGGTAACATATTCATGCTTATGTCAAATTTTTAGGTCGTTCTTATGTTATTTGGTTATCGCTTTAATATTTTCATGCATACACTAATAGTAGGCCTTGGGAAACACATGTTCTATTCTATCTGCAGGTGCTACTGATCTTTTCTATTTCCTTGAACGTAGGTTTTTCGACATCAGAGGAGCAGCAAGGAGTCAAGACTCATCAACACAAGCGGCGACGATGTTTGGTCCGCCCATCTTACATGTGGGCACGCGGAAGAAGGAGTATTGCTATCCATGGATGTGACAAGAAACATATTTAACGCTCCTATCCCCTAAAAGGGAAGGAGACGTATTGTAACATGACTTTAAAAGCATATCAATAAAAAGGGCCGTATTCCATATTGCTTTTATCTTGTGTCGATTCGTTTATGTTCTTTCCTTTCATGCATTTTTCAATATATAGGCTTTTAGCGTTAAGTTTGGTTTTACACACATCGTACTTGGCATTTCCCTTTTTGTTTCCGTATCCTCGTGCTTTCATCATGTTCCTATTATTTTCTTATGAACTAACAATGGTGTATGCAAGTAATAACCTTGTTTAGAAAAATAGATAACTTGGTATTTAAACAAAAATTTGTTGCATGTAGAAAAATAATATTCAATAGAATCCTATTTAAGGATAAATTACCAAGAATAAGTTATGTTCACAAGTAAATAAGGTTTTATTGAGATATTTTATACAAATAATATGAAAGGAATAACTAGTTTAACTAGACATATTAACTACACTGCTATTTTTGAAATAGAAGAAGCAATTTTTTTGCCCTACAGGATTTACTGTGATTGATAATGGACATTCAATTCTAATATTAAAGGATCCTAACTCTAGGACATGGGTAGACTAATTAAGAACCATATTTTGTTCATGGTATCGATGCGTACTTTTAGGCTTGTAAACTATAAAATACTAAAAGGTTAGTAATACTAACAAGACGAGTAGAATAGATCCATGATAAATGTGTTTAGTCTTGAACATGTTTGAATTAGCATTGAAGACATACTTTTAGAGCATATCAATCATATAAGTTTGAGGTTAAACAAAATCTATGTTTTCAAAATATTATTTTGAGTCTAGTAGTAATTAATTTGATTGCTATACTCTATGTAGAAAACTAATTATAAATATAAAATAAATTTCATACTATTTTTAACCAATCAAACCATGGGGTTTCTCTCCTTTGCCCTCCATAAATATTTTATTTTATTTTTGAGATTATATAATTTAGAGATGTGTCTTAATCATGGTATGACATTGATAAAATTTAGGCCACTTTTTATTTTCTAAAAATAAAATATTTCTTGGCTCACACTTAATGATGAAATTCATTTATCCAACTTTGTTTACATATAAATTGCATCTATTATTAAAATATAACCTCTAATAATGCATTAGAAAATATAAAAGATAAATTTCCATATCATTATATGCATCAAATATAATTTCAACTTTTCATTCAAACAAAATGTCAACTATTAATTTAATTAATTGACCTTAATAAGACATATGTAATATTCTATAGTACATATGACATGCCTAAGCAATAAGATAAACATATTCTCTAGCATAGAAAAACCATGTAATATCTAGATTTCATCTAGTGAAAATGATCAGATGAATATGAAGACACACATATAAAATATCTCATTAAAATAAAACTCATCAAATAAGTATCATAAATGCATTTCCCAATCAAATCTACTTTATACATACACAAGGATCATATAGGTTTTGAGATTTAATTAAAAATGACAATCATAGCTAGTCATACTATAAAAGAATAATTATTATTACTATAAAAAGTAGTATAAACCCTTGGAATAACTAGTACACCTACCCTAATGATGTGGCTAATTCTATAAAAGGAGATAAACACTTCCTTTGCTATTATTTATTTTAATAATAAGGTAAAGTACAGTAAGTTTTGGCATCCATGATGTCATAGTAAAGAGAGGGGGGGGTGAACAGTATAAGACCTCTTTTTACTTTTTCCTTTAAATTACAAAATAGTAAAGCAATATACCTACAACAATATCAAAACAATGCACAATATCATCCACAAAGAGACACCAATTTTTACGTGGTTCACCCAGAATGGCTGGGCTACGTCCACAAAACTTTTCTCTAAAAGTTATCTCAAAGTTCTTTGGGAATCCTTCCCAATTACAATGTTTATGAGCCTCGGCCCAAAGGAGATACCTTCCCCCAATCTGAATTTATGAGCCTCTGCTCAAAGGAGATACCTTCCCCTCTACTCTGGAAATGATCCCTTAGAAGATCAACTGTCTCTACCTCTTGCCAACACGTGGAACTCCTTTCCATCGAAGACCTCCTGTCCTCAATGCTTAGCCTAAGAGACCTCTGCCTTCTATGATCACGTCCACAGTAGCTCAGAAACCTGTACCAAACACAGTCAGTCGGTCTAGCACAAGTCTTCCTCTGTCTGTCAAATCTGTCCTTAGGTTCTTCTCAAAGAACCAATGCACCTCTATCCTCAGGCAGTAGCACTCCACATTCATCTTTGCCCTTGTGCTCTCTGCACCCTCTGCTCTCTTTGCGCAATCACAGCCACACTTGATTGAACTTCAACCTTTGCACCTCTGCACAATCACAATGACACCGTCTTCGCACACTCTTCTTCCTTTGCGATCTTTCACACTTGGAATGATTCGATGAAATGCACTCTGCACACTACGATCGAATTTTGCACTCTACTCTCGATGATCGAACTTCTTGCTCTGCGCACTATCTACGAACGTCACACTACAACAACGCATACATCAACACTTCAACTCTCCAAACAACCCTCCTTTTATAACAAAATTTTCATCATGAAAACTTTAATCTTAGTCGGCTATTATACCAAAAACAAACCCTAATCTACGTCAGCTGCAAGCCCTAATTTTTGTCAGCTAAAATTTAACTTTGTCGGCTTCACTGCCTCTGTAACTCTTCTGTAGCTTCTATCACGAAACTACAACATGTCACGATATCGTGACACCTTTGCAACCGTACACTTTCTTTTGGCTTTTGTCGTGATATCGTGACACTTCAGCCTTTGATGACTTCAACCAAGCTCTTGTCACGATATCGTGACACTTTTGTCTTTGTTAGCATCAACTTTGCTTTTGTCGCGATATCGTGACACTTCTCCCTTCGTCGACCTCCTATCTGCTTTTGTCATGAAATCATGACATTTCTGCCTCTACAGACTTTGACTTCACTTCTGTCGTGATATCGTGACACTTCTGTCTTCATAGCCTTCCTCTCTGCTTTTGTCATGAAATCATGACACTTCTCCTATAGAAGACCTGCATTCTATTTCTATCATGAAATCGTGACACTTTCTCCAACCGAACGCTGCCATCTCAATCTATCATGAAATCGTGACACTTTTTGCATCTGTTTGCTTTCTCTTCAACCTGTCATGAAATCGCGACATTTCTTACTTTGAAACCTTTCCTTTGCTGCATGTCATGAAATCATGACAGTTCTTACTTGGAACAGTTTCATCTGTAGCATGTCACGAAATCGTGATGGTTTCAGCTTCCGTACGTCTTCTTTGCAATCTATCATGAAATCGCGATGCTTCTCATTTCAGACTCTTCCCTTTGCTGCATGTCACGAAATCGTGACACTTTATCTTACTTCCACTTTGACTTCTGACTTGTCGCGAAATCGTGACACTTTTTCTCCTTAGCGCTTTTCTTTTCTTCGGGTCACGAAAACCCGACATGTCACGATATCGTGACACTTTTTCTCCCGGACTCTCTCTCCTACATTATGTCATGAAATCGTGACACTTTTTCTTTCGGACTCTCTCTCCTGCAACATGTCGTGAAATCGTGACACTTTTTCTTCGGCTTTAACATGTCGCAAATCGTGACACTTTTTCATCCGTTCAACCTTCCTTGCAATATGTCGTGAAATCGCGACATTTCTGACTCCGAACATTCTCTCTCCTCTTTGAGTCGTGAAACTGCGACATGTCGCGATATCGTGACACTTTTCTAACTTGCTTTCTTTCGAACCTGTCATGCCGAACCTTCATCAAAATAAATTATTTTACATCAAATCAAATTCCTTCAAAAGCTTCTTGACATCAATGACAACTTATACACTTGAGCAAAGGCAATGTACCCAAGGTACCCAAAATTGCCAACAATCTCCCCCTTTGTCATTGATGGCAAACCTTTATTGAAAACACGTCTCAAGAGCCAAAACTAAAACCAACTGTGCTAACAACTGAGAAACTATGCCCACAACTGAGAATCTTCCTTTGAAGTTTTGCTCCCCCTGACTTGAAGCTTTCCTCTTCACTTGAAGCTCTCCCCCTTACTCATATTTCTCCCCCTTTGTCATCAATGGCAAAGGGTCACCTTTGGGGCTCGGGACTAAGAATGAGCCTCTTAGCTTAGTCCCTCCCCCACCTCCTGATGAGGTGATTAATTCTAGGGTGGGAGTAAAACTCCCATTAGGCATTGATCATCATCAGCGTCTATCACTTCCTTGTCGGGCCTTCTCTTGAACTCTTTGTCCATATTCCTATTCCTGTTCCTGTACCTTGGAAGTTCAGCTCTACACTATCTAGTTGTGTGACCTTCATTGTTGCACTTATAACAAGTAACAATGTTATTTCTTTTAGGCATACCTGTTCTTTGAATCCACCAGTTCTACCCAAACCTATTCTGACCAAACCTGTTCTGGCCGAACCTGTTTTGATCAAACCTGTTCCTATTATTTACCTCGCAATAAACTGCCTTGTGCCCAAACTATTGACAAGAGTAGCAATACCCTTGAAAGTAACTAGCACTTCTGAAACTGTCATTTACCTTCTTCACTTGAGCCATGCAATGTGAAGCCATGTGACCAAACCTGTGACACGCAAAACATCTGCCGTGAAATTTTCCTTTATTCGACCTCTTGGGTCCTGAAAACTTCTTCTCATTCTGAATTCTGTTTTCTATTTCTGCACATCTATCATTCAAGGACTCATGATCTGAAATACTTTCCTCATCAGAACTCTCTTCCTTTTGGAATCTCTTACTAGATTCCCCAACCTGTTCCTTGCGTGGCTTAACAAAACCAAGGCTTGTTTTATCTGTTGTCTTTCTTTGACCTTTGATGAGTGACTTAACCTTTTTGGAGCTATCTTGAAACCTATAAAGCTTATCCTTGTACTCTTTAATTTCCTCTTTCAAAGAAGCCATTTTCTGTTCTAACTCACTGTACTCAAGAACCTTAGACTCTAACTCATCCTTGAGTTCTTGCATCTTAGCTATAGAGAAATCAAGATTTTCTATAAGATCATCTCTCTCCATACAACATTCATCTAACTTATCCTTGAGTCTAGCATTCTTCTTTCTTTCCTTTTTCAAAGCACTAAGAGCACTACTAAGTTCACTTTCATGATCCTTTATTTGTTTGCTTTCTGAATCATCAAAGCCTTTTTCAGATTTCTTATCACTAGAGGTGCTACCCTTTTCAAAAACCATACATGCATCTTCCTTATAGTTTTTTGAAGCATCCTCATACATACTAGAAACCAAATCATTATTTGTGCAATCATCCTCAAGGTGACCAAAATTTCCACATCTAAGACATTTCATGATAATGAATCTATGTTTCGGTTCTTCCTCTTTTTTGATATGAACAACATCTCATTTTCATTATCACTTGAAGAACTTTCACTATCACTACTAGAACACTTACTTGCTTTGTCTAGGTAGAAACTCTTCTTGTGCTTGTGAGAATACCTCTTTCCTTGATTGTTGTGCTCATCTTTGTTCTTTCTGTGATGCTTGTGCTTTTCAGAATCCTTGCTCTTAGAATCTTGTTTATCTTCATCACTTTCATCCTTGGGAACAGTACATTCTGTAGCATAATGACCAAACTTTCCACAATTGAAACATCTTATATTTTTCATGCTTTTGTGCTTTCTAGAGAATTTGCCTTTCTTGCTGTAATATGCCTCTTCATCACTAGAAGACTCATCACTCTCTTGAAGTTGTTTACCCTTGGATTTCTTGGTAGCCTTGAAAGTCGCCTCTTTCTTGACGTCAACCTTCACTTGAGTTCTCAACTCAAATGCTGCAAGTATACTATGGAGCTCATCCTTTTTCAACTTATCCAAATATTTAGCTTCCTCAATAGCAGAAATATTTTCACTAAATCTATTAGGAAGAGATCTTAAAATCTTATCACAAACATCATTTTCAGCAAGCTCAAGACCTAAGTCTTTCATGGAGTTAACAACCTCATCCATACGAAGCATGTAGTCACTAATATTTTCATCATCATTCATCTTGAGTTGTTCAAACATACCTTTGAAGTGTCTCAACTTGGCCTTTCTAACATTTGTATCACCCGTATGAACCACCTTCAACTTGTTTCCACATTTCACTAGTTGTCTTGCGGTGAATCACTTTGGTGAGATCTGCTTTCTGTAAGCCTTTCAGGATTGCATTCATTGCTTTTGAATTGTTGTGATGTAGGAGCCTTTCTTCTTTAGTATTTGGACCATGTACATGAATAGTGTACTCATCTTCAATTACTTCCCATACCTCATTACCAAGTGCCATTAGATGAACCTTCATCCTTGCACTCCAAAGACCAAAATCTGACCCATCAAGAATAGGTGCTACATTGCCACTTGAATAATCCATTGTGTTCTTTACTAGCTTTTCCTTCAAGCTGTTAAACTTTTTGAAGGCACCCGCTCTGATACCAATTGAAGAACACAAGCTTATACTGAGAGGGGGGTGAACAGTATAAGACCTCTTTTTACTTTTTTCTTTAAATTACAAAATAGTAAAGCAATATACCTACAACAATATCAAAACAATGCACAATATCATCCACAAAGAGACACCAATTTTTACGTGGTTCACCCAGAATGGTTGGGCTACGTCCACAAAACTTTTCTCTAAAAGTTATCTCAAAGTTCTTTGGGAATCCTTCCCAATTACAATGTTTATGAGCCTCGGCCCAAAGGAGATACCTTCCCCCAATCTAAATTTATGAGCCTCTACTCAAAGGAGATACCTTCCCCTCTGCTCTGGAAATGATCCCTCAGAATATCAACTGTCTCTACCTCTTGCCAGCACGTGGAACTCCTTTCCACCGAAGACCTCCTGTCCTCAATGCTTAGCCTAAGAGACCTCTGCCTTCTATGATCACGTCCACAGTAGCTCAACAACCTATACCAAACACAGTCAGTCGGTCTAGCACAAGTCTTCCTCTATCTATCAAATTTGTCCTCAGGTTCTTCTCAAAGAACCAATGCACCTTTGTCCTCAGGCAGCAACACTCTACATTCATCTTTGCCCTTGTGCTCTCTACGCCCTCTGCTCTCTTTGTGCAATCATAGCCGCACTTGATTGAACTTCAACCTTTGCACCTCTACGTAATCACAACGGCACCGTCTTTGCACACTCTGCTTCCTTTGCGATATTTCACACTTGGAATGATTCGACGAAATGCACTCTGCACACTACGATCGAATTTTGCACTCTGCTCTCGATGATCGAACTTCTTGCTCTGCGCACTATCTACGAACATCGCACTACAACAACACATACATCAACACTTCAACTCTCCAAACAACCCTCCTTTTATAACAGAATTTTCATCATGAAAACTTTAATCTTAGTCGGTTGTTATACCAAAAACAAACCCTAATCTACGTCGGCTGCAAGCCCTAATTTTCATCGGCTAAAATTTAACTTTGTCAGCTTCACTGCCTCTATAACTCTTCTGTAGCTTCTGTCACGAAACTACAACATGTCGCGATATCATGACACCTTTGCAACCATACACTTTCTTTTGGCTTTTGTCACGATATCGTGACACTTCAGCCTTTGACGACTTCAACCAAGCTCTTGTCATGATATCGCGACACTTTTGTCTTTGTCAGCATCAACTTTTCTTTTGTCACGATATCGTGACACTTCTCCCTTCGTCGACCTCCTATCTGCTTTTGTCGCAAAATTGTGACATTTCTACCTCTATAGACTTCGACTTCACTTCTGTCACGATATCGTGACACTTCTATCTTCATAGCCTTCCTCTCTGCTTTTGTCATGAAATCGTGACACTTCTCCTATAGAAGACCTGCATTCTATTTTTGTCATGAAATCGTGACACTTTCTCCAACCGAACGCTGCCATCTCAATCTGTCATGAAATCATGACACTTTCTGCATCTGTTTGCTTTCTCTTCAACCTATCATGAAATCATGACATTTCTTACTTCGAAACCTTTCCTTTGCTGCATGTCACGAAATCACGATAGTTCTTACTTGGAACAGTTTCATCTGCAGCATGTCGCGAAATCACGATGGTTTCAGCTTTCGTACGTCTTCTTTGCAATCTATCGCGAAATCACGACGCTTCTCATTTCAGACTCTTCCCTTTGCTGCATGTCACGAAATCGTGACACTTTATCTTGCTTCCACTTTGTCTTCTGACTTGTCATGAAATCATGACACTTTTTCTCCTTAGCACTTTTCTTTTCTTCGGGTCGCGAAAACCTGACATGTCACGATATCGTGACACTTTTTCTCCTGGACTCTCTCTCCTGCATTATGTCGTGAAATTGTGACACTTTTTCTTTCGGACTCTCTCTCCTACAACATGTCGTGAAATCGTGACACTTTTTCGTCCGTTCAACCTTCCTTGCAATATGTCGTGAAATCATGACATTTCTGACTCGAACATTCTCTCTCCTCTTTGAGTCGTGAAACTGCGACATGTCACGATATCGCGACACTTTTCTAACTTGCTTTCTTTCGAACCTGTCATGCCGAACCTTCATCAAAACAAATTATTTTACATCAAATCAAATTCCTTCAAAAGCTTCTTGACATCAATGACAACTTATACACTTGAGCAAAGGCAATGTACCCAAGGTACCCAAAATTGCCAACAAGGCTATATGGAATAATGTGGTTATCTAAGTGTTTATTAATCCATACCAAAGTATTGTAAAACTAAATCATATTATTTAGTGTTATGATGTCTTACCTATTAGATCCACTTGAGTCTTCACAAGAATTTATAATTAGAAAAAAGCGTTATATGTGGCTTCTATTGGGGGCCACTCCATCAAAAAAACCAAAATACTACATTTTTTGTTAGGTCAATTAAACCATATCTATCATGCATTTTTATCACAAATATTTTTTATTTATTTTTATATTAAATATATTCTTGAACTTCCTTAAAATGCTATGCTTCAACAATTAGCTCCTTGACATCATTTTGATAAAGAGAAAATATTGTCTAGCCAATTTCCTTCTAAATTTGTATTTACCAATATGAACATCAACAACACTATTGACTAAATTATCTACTTGATTACCTTCTCAATAAATATACTCACATTTCTAATTGATTACCCCCAACAATAGGTGATGAAAATCAACAATAATAATATTTTTTATTCAATCTCCATATCCAATTTTGTTGATAACATTGATGATAATGTGTGAACCCCATTGAATTGAAATATATTTTTGTCACTTTTATATTGCAATTTTAATCCCTATAAGAAGTACCCTAAAATTTTTATAGTTTTTAGTTCTAGTTCCATGTGATTATGAGTGAGGAGAATTTTGCCTTCATTATATTTAAAAACACCACCTCCACTAACTTTTCATTGATTTTTTTTAGAAGCACCATCATAATTAATTTTCATAAAATCAATTTGTAGATATTTTCATTTTACCCTACATTGAAGTAATTCCTTTGTTTTAATTCCATAATCACATATGAATTTTCCTTGAATTTATAAAATTATAATATTTAAGATTTGAAAAATAATCTTGTAATCATTTTTTATTAAAGTTATTTAGAATCACATTAGGTTAACTAAGTATATTCTTCAACTTTCAAGGAGGTGACCTAGGTACAAATCTTACAAAGTGATACATTCATAATTATCCGGTTATTGTAGTACCATTATATGGTTATGGTGTAATACTGGTAGGGCCTATTTCAGTCCCATATAACCCATTTAAAAATATTTTAATCTAAGTTGTGTTGTTATTTTAAATTTAAAATATTTTGAATTTTAGAAGATGATGGAGATCCAATTATCTTTAACTAAGATAATATATTTGGATTATTTTAACTTTAGTTTGAATTATTACTATACCTTTAGATTTTTCTAAATAAGAAAATAGTATGCATCTATATATATAATTATAATATTAAATTTTACAATTTAATGTTATATACATATATAAGTTGTACTTGTATTACTATACACAAAATCTATATTGAAAATATCAAAATTTCAACTTTTAAATTATTATCACCATAATACATTGTCAAAATTAAAGTTTATAGAATTTTTGAATGGGTAATGTAGTAATATATTCCACATATTTAATGTTTTATTTTTATTAGTTATATATTTATCTAAATTTTTTTTGTAATTATGTTGTATGATTTAATTATCACCATATACAAAACAAAGCTATATTAGTTAATGATTAGATTAGTTATTTAGTTTTATTTTAATATAATACCATGATCTCATAACTATACAACTAAATAGAATGAAATTATATTTTATTTAAAAAAATCAAAACTAAAATTTTGAACATTAGAAATTAAAATTTTGAATTAGTTTAGCATGATAGAAATAAAATTCACTTTCATTACATTTTAATCATATTACTATTGGAAATATGAGCAAGGTTTGTTGTCATTGATGTCAATAAGAAAGCAAGGTTTATTATCATTAATGTCATGAGGATGATGACCAAGTTTCAATGTCATCATGCATTTATGTCAAAAGGTTGATGTCCAAATTTCGGTGTTATAAATGTTCTCTAGTGGTTTTTTCCAACAAGGCAAGAAGCAGGTTGATAAAAATAATAATATTATAATATATAATATTATAATATTTTTCGGTTATAGTTTGGTGTGAAGAGAAACAAATGTTGTGGAGTGATAAATTTATTATTTTCCAAAAGACCCATATGAAAGTTTATAATGCCCTAAGTTTTAAATTATTTAAATTTAAATATTTTACCTAAAGGTAAAATTTAAATTTAAATTAATTTAAAGGGCCACCGAAATCGAATTATTTCATCCGTCAATGTTTTTGAAGATATTGCCATGCATATAAAAGGGGGTAAGAACCCACCTTAGTAAAATCATCCATGCGATCGAGTAAATGAAAAATGAATTTGTGTGCCAACGGTCTAAATGGAATCACATGTGTTGGAAGCTTTAAAGAGGCAGACTAAGGCATAAGTATTAGTGGAGCACACTTCTCAAATACAAAGCATTGGTAGCATAGTTGGCAGTGAGGGCAGTGGTAAGTCACTCGTAGGTGATAGATCGTGGGTTTAAATCTGCACAATAGTATTTTGGGTAAGGCAAAGTTGGTTTTCATTTTCTTCGTACCCTTGGAGGAAGCTTAAGAGGTGGGCATGAGCCTCGTTCATTGCATGTGGGTACGTAGCCCACTTGGTGGTACACACTGTGTAGAGGCACTTGAGAGAAGGGGATCGTGAGGTCAAAACCCGTCGAGATCCTTTTTGTTGCAATTAAAAGGTATGCACTCATTTGCTAAGGTTTGACATTGCATGCAAAATGTATAAAGGTGGAAATTAAATTTTTAATTTCCTAAAGGTTTTTATTATTTAAAATTGCATATTTAAAAGGGTTTATGAGTTATAAAAGGAGATAAAAGGGTATGCAAAGTTTTAATTTGGGTGTTTGATTTTTAAGTGGTTAAAAGGAGTAATAAGGTGTGCCAAGGGTGTTAGATATTTTTGTTGAAATAAAGTTATGTTATAAAAATTAATTTGAAAGGAGAAGTAAGGTATAGCTGATTTTTTATAGTTTGACCTGGTGAAATATTTTTGAAACAAAATATTAATGACAGATTTTTGCTATCTAATATTTGATATTGGTAAAAAGAGTGAGTGTGATTGAGATAGGTTTGGAGAGTAAAATCTTATTCAAAACAAAGGTATGGGCATATCTTCCTTATGAGTGAAATATTGTTGGATTTTGTGAATGCTAAGTTGGAGTGAAAAGGATTATTTGATAAGAATTATTGGAAATATTGAGTATCATTGTTATATGAAGTTGATAACTATCTTGTGCTAGGGTGTGTGAAAGATCATGAGTATCATTTTTATGTGAAATTGAGAACTATCTTGAACTAGGGTTTGTGAAATATCATGAGTATCATTGTTATGTGAGGTTTTTTT
Organism: Wollemia nobilis; assembly: GCA_028583015.1. NCBI lineage: Eukaryota > Viridiplantae > Streptophyta > Pinopsida > Araucariales > Araucariaceae > Wollemia > Wollemia nobilis. Next base: position 7,811,891 of record JAQPPZ010003246.1, on the reverse strand, counting down.
GATAATCATTATTGACTAAGCTTTTGATGAGTCCCAAAATTGCCTATATTTTTGTATGATTCTTAGCAGATATTATGCGGTGATATATTAGGAATTGTATATTTTTATCAATGATTATGTATTTATTTAATAATATTATACGTATTATCTAATTTGTGTGTTTTAGTGTGTTTCTATGGATATATTGTTGATTTTGTTAGATTTAATCAGTCAAGGTCATTTTCATGGACCTGACACTTTGGTTACTATGGAACTAATGCATAATGGACATGCACCTTCCTCTTCCAGGAAGGCGCCAGAAGAAGGTAGGTGTCTTCCCCTTCTAGGAAGCCACCAATTGAAGATAGGCACCTTCCTCTTCTAGGAAGGCACCAATAGAAGGTAGGCACCTTTCGTAAAGGAAGGTGCCTCTATTTTTGCACATTGACCAGATCAAACATGATGCAGGTGATAATAAATGGTGTAGTTACAACTCCACACCACACAGGATATTTGCGGGAGTTGTGCTGCCCATGCCAAGTGAAGCATGAGCCAATTACGATACACACCAATATTAGGAACAAATCCAATTTTTGGTAGACGAAGATCGAAGCTTACCATATTACTGTCATTGAGTCTAGAATAGATCAATGGTTAAAACCGAATTGTAATAGAAGACCTATGTGTGTGCTATATGAACACACATAGACGTCTCTGAAGATATAGAATATAGAATATAGAATATAGAACATATAACAATTGTATAGAAGATATAGAATACACATTGTACTCCTTTGATTGCATAATAAAGTCTACAAGTTCCTAAAGTGTGTTCACATTGGTAGGGATCTGCTAGATCTTGGGCCCACTTCAAGACAGTATTCTTCCCCTTCTTTTCTATGCTTTATAGATTTCATGCTTTCATAGTTTCATTTCCTATATTTATGTTTTATTATTGCAGTATGTTTGATTATTTCTTAGATGCACGTATGAATTCTTTCTTTCTGAAGATTTAATTATTCATACGCATTTTATTGAGGAGTGCATGAGATATTTACAACCTTTTGAACACCCCCCAATAGTAGAGTTAGAAGGACTCCTATCAAGGTGGTATTGTGAATGATATTGTAAGAGATCCTTTGAAATTTTATGAATCCCTAGTTGATAATTAATGATCGGGCAAGTGAAAAAATATATAGAAATTTAACCTTGTTTGGCCCACAACATTTTGGCACCATTGCCAGGGAAGCATCTTTTAGATCCATTCCAATACCCGAAACCTTCTACCTAAATTTGTATGAGTTCTTTGAGAAGAAGATGACCTGATGGTCGGTTCATAAAACAAAGCTCTTTATAACTAGAGTCACCTGACTCACAAAAAATAATCCACTAGAGCGAGGATCAACAATTTGAATGAAGTGCTTCCTCATCCCATCTACTTGGGGAATAATGAACAGTTACGAACTCATTGTTTAAAATAACATTCCTAGAAGAAGCCTTGTTGTGGAAAGCTATGCAAGATCAGACAATAACTCCAAATAATCTTAGCGCTTTGACTCAAAAAGTTTTAAACGACCATAAGGCCATAAGTGCTGCATTTGAGACCACATTTCCTAAAAGAATTGCTGACACAAAAGAAGTCTCATATGGATTTAGCTTCCCGATTGACGAAGGATTAGGAGACAACAAGATGAAAAACATATCCCTTGCTCATCTCCCTACCTTCAGAGGATACCCGAACGAAGACCCTGACCTGTTCTTATTCAAGTTTTATGTTTTGTGCAGGTTTGTGGATTACAAATCAGATACACAAAAGTTGAAACACTTCCCTTCTACACTGGATGATGCAGCTTCATGGTGGTTCATCGGTATGGGAGAAAAGAACATAGTAACATGGGATCAAATGAATAAGCTCTTTCAAGAGCAATACCAAGATTTTGGGAGAGCAAGAGATTCTAGAGAAGAAGTCCTGAGCATGAAGCAAAAATAGGATGAGTCTCTCGAGGAGTACTTGGAGATATTTAATTTTAATCTTCAATGATCTCCCCATGCAAAGTTGTTTGATAAGTCCCTCAAAAGCATCTTCTTGAGGGGACTTAATAATGAATCATTAGAGGCTCTTAATATGATTTCTAGAGGCGATGTCTACCAGCATGATATGGAAGATATTCAACAACTCTACCAGAATTACTCAAGAAGAAGAGGCAAGACCACTTCTAGAAGCATCAAAGCGACTGCTTCGATGACAAAGATAGAACTTGACAATATGCTGGAAGATATGAAAAGTGAGATGCTCTCTTCTCTAGCATTGCAGATGGACACATTATTGTTAGAGAAGAAGAAAAAATATAATGAGGTAACATTAACCTATTTCTACCCAAAATGCAAAGGAAAACATGCAAAGAACGCATGCCCGAATAACAAGATTAGAGTATGCATAGTATGCAAACTGAATCATAAGACTTGATTGTGCCCAAATTTTCCTAGCAACCAGGAGGACGCTGAGACATCGAAAGCCTATTTCATAGGTAACTGGAAGAGTTGGCCATAACCCCTTGCAGGGAGTATGCCAACTGGAATGTCACAATACAAAGGAATGCCATACATGCCATAAGTTCCACCTCAACTGTCCATCATGGGATAGTGGGGGCCATCACCTTGGTCCAACGTACCCCCAAGAGTTGTATTCATGAATTAGCAACCCTGGATGCAGTACCAAAATTTAGGACAATAGTGGAGAGGCCACACACCATGGAATTTGGCCCCACATAATGTAGCACCAGCTCAAACCCATCAAAACTTGTCGACTCTATCAGTAGTCAGACTTGCGTAGCTACGAGCACAACCGACGGCTAATACAAACAACAGAGTAATTCAATTGGCATACAACATCAAAGGTGATATGTATCCTATGTACAATATTCAACTTAGGTTAGGTAGGCAGTTAGGAGTAGAAACACCTTCACTGGTAGAAGAGGAGGAAGAAGAAGAAGAAACACCTATTATGGAAGAGGTGATAGAGGAAATAGCTAAGAGAGTAAAGGCTCCATTCCCTTATTGGTTGCAAGAATAGAAGAAATAAAAGTAGCCAGAGTTTGATATCCTATCAATTTTGAAGAACCTCACAATGACAATACCACTGTTTCAAGCCATTCGAGATGTTCCAATATACAACAAGGCAATAAGATAAATGTGCTTAAGGAATCCAGGGTAGAAAGCAATCCAAACTATTAATGTTGTGGGTAAATTAGTAGACCTAATTATGGGTAAGATATGTCATCCCAAGTACACGAGTCCATGAAATCCAGTACTGACTGTAAAAATCAAAGGGCATTCCTTGTTTAATACGTTGGTCGATCTTGGAGTAGCCATCAACGTAATGCCTCAAGAAACCATGTAGAGGCTAAAACTCATGAACCTGAGACCCATCACAATAGTGATGCAATTAGCTGACCGATCGACAGTAGCACCAGAGGGAATGCTAGAGGATGTAACAGTGACAGTTAGCACCTGGGAATACCCAGCCAATTTCTTGGTCTTGCAGTCCAAGACTAGGCTAGGTGGCTACTTGCTCATTTTGGGGAGACCATGGCTAGAAACAGCTGATGCCTACATTAGCTGCCGATATGGGATGATGACCATCTCTAATGGCCAAAATGTCAAGAGATTGACAATTTCACCCCCTGCATAGTCTATCAATCCATTGGGATAATCTTGTTACCTAGGCATAATTATTAGGAGTTATCCATAATCCAGCAAGTAATGGTGTTAGATGAGTTAGCAAAGGAAGAAGATGAGGATAGGGCTATTGTAGAATTCCTCCATGGAGAGTCCTCTACCAGGACACCTGGATCGCCATTGGTTGGAACTCATGATCATCACATCCAATAGATAACTATTGGGCCAGGAAGGACATTGAATGTCAGTAGTGGGTTGACTCCTGCACAGCTGGAAAAAGTAGAAGAACTCCTGGTAAGACACAAGTATGCATTTGCATGGGACTACTCAGACATGAAGGGTATTTGCCCATAAATTTGCACTCATAGAATATACCTTGATGAGAAAGTGAATCCAAGCAGGCAACCACAAAGGAGAATAAACCCGATAATGAAGGACATTGTCAAAATCGAGTTACAAAAACTCTTGGATGTCGGATTCATATATCCAATTTCTAATAGTGAGTGGGTGTCACCACTTGTGGTAGTCCCTAAGAAAAATGGGAAATGGCAAATCTGCGTGGACTACAGAACACTGAATAAAACAACTAAGAAAGACCACTTCCTGCTCCCATTCGTTGATCAAGTCTTGGACACACTTTCGAGATGAAAGTACTTCTCCTTCCTAGATGGGTTCAATGGATACAATCAGATCCAGATAAGAGGAGAGGATCAGGATAAAACAACGTTCACCTACCCATGGGGAATTTTTGCTTGCCAGGTATTACCCTTTGGGTTATGCAACACACCGACCACCTTTTAGAGGGTGGTGCTGAGCATATTTTTGGACATGATAGGAGAAGCGGTTGAGGTATACATGGATGAATTCACCATTTATGGAGAGACCTTTGAAGAAGCAATGTTGAACTTGGATAAAGTGCTCGAAAGAAGCGAGGAGAACAATTTGTCCTTGAGCAATTAAAAATGCTTCATGATGATGCAAGAAGGCATCGTGCTGGGACACCATATCTCTACAGCAGGGCTAAAAGTTGATAGAAGGAAGATTGAGGTCATCAAAGACCTACCCATCCCCAAGACACAGAAATAAGTGAGGAGTTTCCTCGGATCTATCGGGTACTATAGGCGATTTATAGCCCATTTTAGCAATATTGCAAAACCACTGCACACTATATTGTCTAAGGACGTAGATTCAACTGGACGAAAGACTACGAAGAAGCTTTTCAATTGCTTAAGGAGAATCTAATAATTGTACCAGTTTTAAGAGGACCATATTGGGCCATACCCTTCCACATTTATTATGATGCGTCCAATAATGCCATTGGATCGATCTTGGGATAGAAATATGGCAAATATTTCTATTCCATCTATTACATCAGTAAAAACTTGGAAGGACTTGAGCTCAATTATACGGTAACGGAAAAGGATTTTCTTGTAGTAGTGCATGTCATAAACAAATTTTACCATTACATCATCGGCTATAAGGTGTTCCTTCATACAGACCATGCAGCCATTACATACCTGATGAGTAAGCCATATATTGGCAGGAGAGTGGTTAGGTGGCTCTTACTGTTGCAAGAATTTGATATCACCATAGTTGACAAACTGGGCAAGGACAATGTGGTAGTAGACTTCCTATCTAGGTTGAAACTAGCAGACTATATGGTAGTGGAAGACCAATTTTCGAATGAATACTTATTTACCATCAATGAGAAAATCCCATGGTATGCAAACATAGCCAATTACTTGACCACTGATATAACCTCACATGCTCTCTCATACTAGAAAATGCAGGGGGTGATAGAGAAGAGTGCACCCTACCTATAGATCGATGGCCTCTTGTTAAAATTAGGATATGACCAAATCATAAGGTGCGTGGTAGAGCAGGAATTCTCAAAGATACTCAAAGCCTGTCATTATGAACCTTGCAGAGGATACTTTGTAGGGAAATGGACTGCATATAAAGTTCTGTAGGCTGAGTATTTCTGGCCTAACCTATTTAAAGATGCAACTGTGTATATCAACAAGTGCGATGAGTGCCAAAGTATGGGTAGACCAACCCATCATGATGAAATGCCCTTCCAGCATCAAGTACACCTGGAACCATTTGATAAGTGGGGTATTGATTTTGTGGGGCCAATTAACCCACCTTCAATAGGGAAGAGGTTTATCTTAGTCTGCACAGACTATGTCACCAAGTGGGTTGAAGTCCAGGCATTGAAATATTCAAAAGAAAGAACAGTTACTGATTTTTTTTTGCTCACATTTTTATACGGTTCAGGGTCCCCAGGGAAATAACAATGGACCAGGGACATCAATTCACTTCAAATTTGATTGAGGAGCTAATGGAGCAATACAAAATTTGGCACAATAAGACTATGCCCTAAAATCTATAGGAAAACGGGCAAGTGGAAGTTACAAATAGGGAGATTGAGAATATCCTGATGATGACCGTGTAGCAACATAGAAAGGATTGTGCTACACGTCTACCAGAGGTAGTATGGGTATACAACACTACATGGAAGTCTACCACAGGTTTCACACCCTTCCTACTGGTCTATGAGAAGAATGCAATGATGTCCATTGAGTTTGAGATTAATACGTTAAGAACAACTTTAGAATTGAATTTGAGCCTAGATGATGCTCAAAAAGAAAGGATTCGACAACTGGATCAGCTAGACAAAATCTGAATGGATGCTTTGCAAAATATGGAAATCATATAGAAGCAAAGGAAATGGTGGCATGACCACCACATCAACTGAAGTAGTTAAAAGAAGGATAATGGGTATTGTTGTATAATTCCTAGTTCCAAGAAAGGAAGGGAAATATTATGCAGAGATGGATGGGACTGTGTGATGTGGTAGAACTCATTAAGAATGGATCTATGCATGTTATAACTATCAACGATAACAATGTTCTATTGACTGTCAATGGCCACTGACTGCATCCCTATAGCATGTCCAAAAATATACTGGTGGGATCCATAACAGGCATGGGGGAGACCTCATCCCCATGAATCTAGATCTAAACTCTTAGAAAAATAGAACGGTGGGCATGAAAATGCTCACAAAAAAAAATAGTAGATAGGTGTAAATAATTTTCTTACAACATGTTTTATTTTGCAGGGACAATGCTCACATGCAAGCTATAGGCATCCTGTCCATAGGGCCTAATAGGCACAAAATGTGTCTAACTACCCATATTTTTCTTTTTCTTTTTTTTTCTTTTTGTAGGTGGAGGAACTGATAGTTCGACGGATGGGCATTTGGGACACCAGGACTAGTTCAACTCAGCACCCCAATGCTGACATTAATAGAATAAAAGCAGACATGAAGTCAGCCCAAGGAGGCCTGATCACCTTTCCCGATCAAATACGACATGGATGCTAATAAAATAAGATGCCTTCCTCTTCCAAGAAGGTGCCATGTGTAAATAAGGTGCCTTCTCCCACCAGAAGGCGCCCCTCAATAAGGCACCTTTAGCCACTAAGAAGGTTCCCACCGAAAGAAGGTGTCTTCCTCTCCCAGGAAGGTGTCCCATGTGAATAAGGCACCTTCCACTACTGGAAGATGCCCTGCCGAAATAAGAACGTGCTAAAAAAAAAAGAGTAGGGAAGCACCTTCCTCATCAGGAAGGCACATCCTAAAAAAAAAAAACAGAGTAGGGGAGCGCCTTCCTCATCAAGAAGGTGCATCCTACAACAAAAAAAAAAATCAAATCGAAGAACCCTCCTTTTTGGGTGCATGAGCCTCAAGGGTGCCTTCCTTACCCAAGAAGGCACATGCATTTCAAAGAGCCTTCCATACCAGGAAGACGCATCCGTCCATCAGGCACCTTCCACACTAGGAAGGTACATTTATACAGAAGGGCACCTTCCTCTCCTAGGAAGGCACACATGTCCTTAAGGGCACCTTCCTATTCCAGGAAGGTGCATTCATTAAAGGTGCCTTCCCTCATTGGAAGGCACATCCGTGACTATATCGATAAGGTAGCCCATCAGGTGCCTTTCGCATCGAGAAGGCACCATAGTAGGTGCCTTTCACATCGAGAAGGTACCTAAGAAGGCACCGTACGTATACAACTAATGATAAAGTTTCACATATGCCTGAATCAACACATGACACATGGTACAAATTTATCTCCAAGAGCACATAAGTAGAATCTACATCAATCAAAGAAAATCTCATAGAATTACGGGGTGAAATCGGTGCACGTTCCAACAATAATTGTTTTTTTTGGTTTGTCTTCAACAACTATCATCAAAGCAACTCAACAGCATAATCAACACCAACAAGGTACCCATCCCCCATAAATAATCGATGAATCGATGATCCCCATGACACATGAGCTATCCAATCAGGTATGCACATACTCTACTTAGATTTATATGTAATCATTGTTAAAATATGTGAGTACCAAAATATCACTGCCATAAAACAAAAAAAAAATCATACATCGCCCATGGACGATCGTACCAATGGGTACCTTGAAAGGCGTGCCTAGCAAGGATTGGGAGTTAGATATTCATAACCCTCCTTATAATGAAGGTTCCTCCCTGAGAAAGCAAAGAAGATAAATAGTAGCTTGCATGAAGACACCATGGGAGGTCGATCAAAGAATCATTCGATAAAAAAATAAGGAGCCGAGCAGCATAGATGGGATCAAGGGGGAAATGAGAGCCAAATTTTAGGTAGAAGGATGGCTCGGATACTATGCCTTAGTTAGCCAAAACTAGGATGCAGAGGCATCAAGGGAGTTTGCTGCCTCCTTAAGGGGATATTCTGCTCAGGTGCAGGGGATGGCAATTCTTGTCACCCCAAAATACATCTCAGAGGTGACTGCCTTACCCCTAATAGGTGAATGTGTGTACAAGAGTGGGACATTGAAATACTAAACTGAATAGCTATTGCTTCGAGAGAATCCATAGATAGATAGATATGGGTTTATTAAAAGCACCATCTATATAAATTTATGAGAGATATTCGAGCAAGTTGCTCGATTCTTCACTTGCATCAAGAAATACACCCACCTGCACATCCACCATGTGTAGTTTTTGAACCACTTGGTGCATGGGAGAAGAATTAATGTGCCCTTCTACCTAGCGCAAACCCTTAATGAAGAAGCGGCATGATATCATAAGGGAGAACCTATAGCTTTGGCCCACCATGGGCTCATATCAGCACTGGCCCACCACATAGAGGTGCAGAGGTAGGACCCTAACGTAAGAGAAGATGGATGCTAGGCAATGGAAGTTGTCGAGGTAGGGCAAGCAACAGAAAGCCCTATAATTCAAGTAGCAGGGAGCCCTATAATGCAAGCAAAATAAATCCATGCAAGGGAAGTAGGGGATATCAGGCTGCCAGCGTTGTCTGAATGTATAGAAGAGAGAGGACACTCCCTTGTGCCTGAACATGAAGATACAGGAGCACAACTTTCCAGTAGCATGACCGAGTCACAGTAGCCAAAATTGGCCCCCAGAAGAAAGCACCTATGGTGACTCCTCTCCTCACAAGAAGAGGAAGAAGACTCAGAGTTTAGGGCTATAGCACAGGCCCTGAAAGAATTGATGGGCCAGGACCCATGAGAAAGAGAAACCCACAGGGGCAATAGTGAAATTGACATAGCCCTGGAGGAAGTATTAGACTAGCAAACCAACTACTGGATGACCCATCATATGTTGGAGGATTGCCAAAGCAATTAGATAGGTGAGCTATAAGAGAAGGCAGAGAAAATTACCCACCTTGAGTAGCTGATTCAATAGCTACAAAAATAAAATCAAGAATTGAAGGCAGGGCGAGCAGAAAGGAAGGACGCATCAACCCAGACTGAATAGGCGATGGAGGTTTCAACAAAATCTCCCACTTCTAGAGAGCGAGTAATATTTATGGGAGAGTTCCAATTAGATGCACGATAGAACAGCCCAGAGGTAGGGGAACAATCCTCTATTTTTGGGAGCTAGGAGAACAAGAGCCCTGCAGATCCCCCTATTATTGACCTAACCAACTCATATCAACCCCTGCAGATAGAGCTAGAACTCAGGGAAGAACCTGTTGAACCTATAGGAGAAGAGCTGAAACATTAACAATAGTGGGGATAGTAGAGCAGGTCCCCAACAATGAAAGAATGGCCACCAGAGAGCCCTCTAACTGAGCTACCACAATTCCTGCACAAGCCACAGCAAAAAGACCTAGGACTGCTCGAAAGAAGGCCAAGGAGGTTGTCACAGAGCCAAAATATGATGACTGGAATATGCATCCATTTTCCTACAGGCAAAAAGTATTTGAACGATTGTGCATAGAGATGAGGGCAGCTAAGCAGGGGAGAAAATCCTCTTCGAGGGTTCAAGGAACCTCTAGCATCAGTATTGATCTGGAACATAAGAGTAAATTTTGGAAAATTTATGGCTTAGCCCCAGGGCAACCCTCAAAAATAAGGAAATGGTTAGATATATGGGGGATATTCAGCCCAGAGTCGAAGGATGTAGCTAAGGTCGAGGAAGATCCAAGGCCTAATCCTGAGGAGGCCAGAACATATAAGGCCCAGTTGGTTCGTCAAAGGGGAAGTGATTCAGATATCCCCCTTGCAGTTCCCAAGACCTAAGAAATCAACCTGTGGCAGGTTGTAGAAGCAAAATTTTAGGCAAGGACACCCATAGTAGTCATGTCAGCCCTAAAAGTAGCCAGAACAAGGAGAGCAGATCGACAAAAATTAACAGTAGCAGGAATGTCTAGATACATGCGATGACCAAAGTGCCTACATTTTTGATGACACGAGGGTGTGGCATATGTTAGGCATGGGGGATGATGAGTACCAAAATTACCTATATTTTTGTATGAGTCTTAGCAAATATTATGTGGTGATATATTAGGAATTGTATGTTTTTATCAATTATTATGTATTTATTTAATGAGATTATGAGTATTATCTGATTTGTGTGTTTTAGTGTGTTTTTGTGGAGATATTGTTGATTTTGTCAGATTTAATCATTCGAGGTCTTTTTCATGGACCTGGCACTTTGTTTACTGTGGAACTGATGCATAATGGACAACCACCTTCCTCTTCCAGGAAGGTTCTAGAAGAAGGTAGGCGTCTTCCCCTTCCAAGAAGGTGCCAATTGACGATAGGTGCCTTCCTCTTCCAAGAAGGCACCAATAGAAGGTAGGCACATTCTGCAAAGGAAGGTGCCTCTATTTTTGCACATTGACCGGATCAAACATGACACGAATGATAATAAATGGTGCAGTTAGAACTCCATGCCACATAGGATATTTGTGTGAGTTGTGTTGCCCATGCCAAGTGAAGCATGAGCCAATTATAGAACATGCCAATATTAGGAACAAAGTCAGTTTTCAATATACGATGGTCGAAGCTTGCCAAATTACTATCGTCGACTTTGTAATAGACCGATGGTTGTAACTGAGTTGTAACAGAAGACCTATGCATGTGCTATATAAACACACATATACCTCTCTGAAGTTATAGAATATAGAATATAGAACATATATAAATTATATAGAAGATATAGAATACACATTGTAATCCTTTGATTGCATAATAAAGTCTACAAGTTCCTAAAGCGTGTTCACGTTGGGATGGATCTGTTGGACCTTGGGCCCACTCCAAGATAGTATTCTTCCCCTTCTTTTCTATACTTTGTAGATTTCATGCTTTCATAGTTTCATTTCCTATATTTGTGTTTTATTATTGCAGTAGGTTTGATTATTTCTTAGATGCATGTATGAATGCTTTCTTTCTGAAGATTTATTTGGTCATACACATTTTATTGAGGAGTGCACGAGAGATTGACAACCTTTTGAACACCCCCCAATAGTAGAGTTAGAAGGACTCATCTCAAGGTGGTATTGTGAATGATCCTGTAAGAGATCCTTCAAAAGTTTACGAATCCATGGTTGATAATTAATGATCGGGCAAGTGACAAAATAGATAGAAAGTTAACCTTTTTTGGCCCGCAAAAAAAATCATTGAGTTATTGGTTGAGTGGAGTTGATTGAGCATAGTTGATTGGAAGTGTTGGAGTGATAGTTCAAGTTCTGTGAAATAAATTATTTTTTATTCTTAATTCATTTGAAGAGAGTTGAGTGTTGTGTGAGAGTGAAACATATTGAGTCTCTAACAATTCTCTATATATTTTTATGGCAAAACAAGAGATATTGAAAGTGATTAAGTATTATTGTGAGTGTGATACATATTGAGTCTCTAACCATTCTCTATATATTTATGTGAGATTAAAACAAGATTATGTGCGAAGCTTTTTTGTGTGATTGAATAGGTTTTCTATAGTAGAGTGAGTTCAGTTAAGTAAGATTTTGTGGAAGCTTACAATTATATTGGATAGAGTTGGGGTAAGTCTTGGTGAAGACTTGTTATATAGATTTGTGTGAGCTTTTATGGAAGCTTATAATGCAGATTTGAGATAAGTCTTTGTGAAGACTTGTTGAGCATATTTGACAAGTTCTAGTGAGGACTTGTAGAGTAGATTTGATGTAAGTCTTTGAGAAGACTTATGAGCAGAGTTGATTGATTGATTTGTTCAAATATTGATTTAAGGTTTGGGGCAGATCTAGCAAAGTGAATTTGTGATGGATTCAAGATTTGTGTTAAGGTTTGAAGACAAATTTGAGGACAAATTTTGGTGTATATTTGAGGATAGATTTGTGCCAGGCCAAGGATAGATATTGAGCAAATTTGTGCTATATTGAAAGACTATGTTTAGTGCAGATTTGAGACAGAGATTGAGCATATTTGTACTAGATCAAAGGATTGTGTTTAGTGTATATTTGAGATAGATATTGATCAGATTTGTGCTATACCGAAGGACTATGTTTAGTGCATATTTGAGATAGATATTGAAAATATTTGTGCTAGACCGAAGTACTATGTTTAATATAGATTTGAGATATAACTGAGAGTAAGCTTTGGAGGTGACAGAGCAAAGGATAGTAGTCTCTAGTGGATAGGGATCCATTAGCCAGGGTAAAGAGGATAGAGGTCTTCAGTGGAGAGAGATCCATAATCTAGAGTAGTGGAGGCAGTAGTCTTCTAGAAGATCACCAACCAGAGTAGAGGAGGAGTTCTCCTATGGATAAATATCCATGAACCAACTAAGGGGATTGGTGTCTCTTATGGATATATATCCATGAAATTGATTAGGAGATTGGTGTCTCCTTTGGACAAAGGTCCATATATATTGTAATAGAGAAAGTATTCCCAAGATATTTATTGAGAAAATATTAGTGAAATATTTTCTCCGTGGAGTAGCCCACATTGGGTGAACCACTTTAAATTGGTGTCTCTATTATGTATGGTGATTTGTGCATTTATTTCATTACTATTGTTGACATTGCATTGATATATTGAATTATATATCTTGAGTAGAGAAAAGTAAAATGTGGTCTTATACTGTTCACCCACCCTCTCAGTATAAGCTTGTGTTCTTTAATTACCACACTATTTGAATAAAATATATTTTACATAATATTAATTAGAATAGTATATATATACCATGAGGATAGACATAGAATTTAGATACGTCCAATTATATATTTATAGTTTATGATAAATCAATCTTTAACTCAATTCATAAACACAAGTTTGATATCTACTTCTAAATAAATTATAAACTATATTTTTTACTAAATTCACTTTTATAACTTAATTGTAATTCATCATTTTGATTGATTTTAAATGAAAATTTAAAAAATAGTTAAAATATAATATTTTTCAAAGTTCATGATAATTATGTCTATAAAATAGTAGTATGGTCAATATTGTTGTTTTATGTAATAAAGTTAAAAATTTATTTAGTCAAAGTTACATCAATCCATATATTTTTGTACTGAAGTAGTTTTATACTAAATACATATCTAATTGGGTTTATATTATGAAATAGATAAATTGAAATGTTATACATAATATGTGGTTGATATTAGCTTATTTTGAAATATTTTCATCAAAGTTATCATACATGATATGTCACCTCATGTAACCTTTGGAATGGTACATTGTACTTCACATTTCACAAGTATTTAAAAGTATTTGGTTTGAATATTTTTATTTTTAATTTATTACTAACTCCAAAAGTTACTCCATGTATATATATTTTAAGATACTTTTTATTTATTTATTTATTTGTATAGGGATTTTGAAAGGGTCCCGTAACCTTGTATATTATGGAATAAAAAAAAATGTAAAGCTAGGACTAAAAAAAATGTAGGCCTCTTGAGAAAAAAATTAAAGCCTTCTTTGGGATGTAGAGATCATCTTGGATACCTATGCAGGGCCACAAAAACACTAGAAAAGTCCAAAAATAGAAGTGTTCTCCATAGTACCACAAAGGAGCAATAGAAAAATAGCCAAATACCCATGTAGGGATGGTGGACGTAGAAAACAAAAGAACATACCCATGCAAGGTAAATAGTAAAGAGAAAAATAAACCATATACCCATGTAGGGGAGGTGGAAACAGAGACCAAAAAACCCCACATGGGGGAAACCAGGAAAGACACACTAAATTCTTGTATGGTATACAACATCATGACCATTAGCCTCTACTAGGATCTTGATCTCCTTTAGGATATCTAATTCATCCTTATACTCATCCGAGAGGGTGTCTACTTGCGAAAGCAGGGAAGACATCATCTTGGCCACTCTCCTAAGGGTATTCATAATATCGTGAAGATGTTGGAGGTGGCCTCTTTTAGAGAGATTAGGGCAATAAGAAATATTGGAGACAAAAAGAGGAGGAAATTTGTTTGAGGTACTCTCAAGAGGATGGCTCTTCTTGAATGTAGTCTCTTGCTTTACCTGAAATGATAGAGAGTCATCAGAGCCATCATTTTCAACAATTATTGGTGCTTTGTGCTTACCACTATTGGTTTTTACTCTGGAGGAGCATCATGTGCTCATAGTCCCTTCCATCCTTATATTAAAGTCCAACGTTTGATTGGTTTGTGGGGATGCAAATGTATCACCACCACCAACTACATCATTTTTATCAATAGATCCCATCACCACCAGAATCACAACTCTCCTAATTTACCATTCCAGAATGAACTAGTAAAACAACAAGTGTAACCCTTGGTGCAAAGATATAGAAGACACATCACACTTGATATTGAGAATCAACCACTCCACAGACATAAGAGATACTCCATAATGTTAATGGTCTTCTTTCCTTACAAGTGGTTGAGGAAAGCAAGGTGAAAACTTTGAAGGACAACACTAGTATTGTCCAAGGTAAAATATTGAAGAACAATAATCATTACCACATCCCATGGTTTCATGAGAGATTTAATAACCTATTTATGATAATAAAATATACTAATATGTCATATTATTTATCCAAAAATATATTTTTTGAACAATGACTATAATTTTTTCTAGTAATTAAATTAGAAAATAATATTATCTTATCATTTAAAAGTTTATTTAAACATTTTGTTTGTATTTAACATAATAAAAATACTTTTATGAAACATTAAAAAATACTTCTAATTATAGTAGTTACCTTTCATCAATTTGATATTAATATTTCTTTATAATATGCATTTAAAACATATAAGTGCGAAAGCTATTTGAAATATAATTTTTAAATTATTTAGAAAAAAATTATTAATTAATAACATTCTTTCCTGAAATAATATTAGTTTATTTTGTAGACACCAAAACTTAGGCATTCACAAAAACCATAATTTTCATCCCACATCACAATATTGCATAATAAAATTATATATCTAAGTCTAAACTTAGGTGTATAAATCCTGCACATTATCCTATTTTCTAGATTTTAATAAATTTGGAAAATCTCCCTAGGATACCTTGCCTAATAACTAGACATGTATCCTAGCCATCGCTACCTCATCCCTTGCAACATCTCACACACTCATGTGCCCCTTGTCCCTTCACATGGAACATCCCTCACACATCACTCCACTTGTAGCCACATCATCCTAGTTAAGTGAGACACCCTAGGTGACTCACTATAACTGCCCCTTCCATTTGGTAGCCCTAGTTTGCCACTTGGGAATCTTGGCTTGTCACCTCCCTTTCCCTCCAAAATCCTAAAATGGCCTATAAAAGCAATCCAACCCCACCAATCAAATGATGCTGAGAATATACACAGTTAGACTACCAAAATTGCACCAAGAGTTCGCATGCATTTTAAGGAAACAAGATATTTGAAGCCCTGGAGTCATATTTTTGATATTTTTTCCATTCAACCTCAACCTCCCGTTCATGGTTACATAGTCGTAACTACCCTCGCATGATTACTTAACCACCCTCCCACATTTTCTCAGCTAGAACTACGCATCTACAGTTACTTAGGACTTAGAAAAAGCATGATACATAGATCGATAAGACTAATTTTTAGTAGGGCATCTTAAGTTTTATTTCTCTATTTTTTGTGGATTGTTTTATGCTTTTGTAGCTAGGGTTTACTGTTAGATAAAATATTGGTTAATTTTATATGGTTTAATTTATTGCCTCAATTTAATTGTCAACCCGGGACAACTCATAAACTTGTGAGTGTTATGCACAGTATATGCCTGCAGTGCGAGGAATGAATTTCTCTGTACCTATTTAGTTTGGTGGGGTTTTTTTTCATTTTCATTTTAGACAAACCAAATAAAATAAAGTGCAAAAATAAAAAATAAACTAAAACTAAAGCCGAAATTAAAATGTTGAAATTAAAGTGCTAGAAATAAAAGTATAGGAAAATAAACACAACTAAATTAAAATAAAGCAGACCCAGGTGTTGTAGGTGAGTTGGAGAGGAGAGGGCAATCCTCCAAGGGAGGTCCCAGGTTCAAATCTCCACCCTACCAAAAAGCTGAATTGGGTACCCAAAATCCAATTGATAATGTTGGTGCAGGCAGGGCTAGGTGCGACTCCCGGGTGACTTTGATGGTATAGAACCCCCTGTTCATGGTATCTTAGACCAAGGCAGCCCCACATGGGGTTTTTCGCTTAAAAAAAAAAAAATTAAAATAAAGCAAGAAAATAAAGTAGGAAACTAATCTATTGAAAATAAATAACAAAAATAAAAATGGAGAGGACTATTGTAAGGAGTGGGCCCAGGATCCCGTAGATAGTCCTTTCGGTTAATTAGGTAAATATTACCTTCAAAAAAATATGAGTATTTGTAACTCTCTAGAGTAAAAGAAATAGAAATATTCCATTGATTGTATAAAATGATCTTTTGATTCCTCCTTTCGTCTAAATTGTGTTCTTATATAGAATGCAACTAGATCCTATTACAATAATAAATTGATCTATTTTCAATCACATAATGTGATTTGTTACAATACATTTACACATAGATATTATTTTCCTATTTACAAGCATGTTCATTCACCAAAAGGATAAATATAGTAATCCTTAGGTGTACATAACAATATAATCCTAAAAATAATGCTTTAAAAGCTTACATGGTCAACCATCAACTTTTAATAATTAAAATAAAAGTACTTTATTCTATTCTAATCATAAAAATCTAATATGCATAAGAATACGAATATTTCTCCTTTATCTTTTGTGCAACAACCTCCTTCAAAAGTGCATGGTCAATTGGTCACCTGATCAACATTGAATTGGTCAACTAGTTAACATTGACTTGGTCAACTGATCAACTCATCAATAGGAGTTAGGCACCGGAAAACAAGTCAAGAAGTAGGTACCACCAACATTCAGGAATCAGGCACCACCAATAGTCGAGAAGTAGGCACTAAGAAATAGGTCAAGAAGTAGGCAGCACCAACAATCAGGAAGCAGGATCCACCAATAGTCAGGAAACAGATGCCACTAACAGTTGAGATTCGGGCATCTACCTACATCATTTATTGCTATTATTTTCAAGATGTCTTCGTACATTTCCAAGCCCAAATGGTATGTAGACTTGAAAACACCATATTAGTAGAAAAAACCTACATTTACACACACTTTCCACTAAAAACACTAGTCAATCATAATACTTTATTTTCTATCAATTATATGCAAAATATATATAAAAATACATTTCAAATGCTAATTAAACCAATAATTATGCCCTTATAAAGTATATGTAAAATGAGCATTTATGGTGCTCATCAATTCCCCATGCTAAATATTTGATATGTCCTCATGTCACAACCTGCTCGGTATAGTTTTTTAATATATGGGAAATAGGCGTCTATATATGGTATTCAGGCATCGGTATATGGGATTCAAGCATCTATATATATGGGATTCAAGTTCTTGTATATGGGATTCAGGTGCCTGTATATATGGGAGTCAAGCGCTTGTATATGGGAGTCAAATTCATGTATATGGGAGTCAAGCGCTTTCTTTTTTTTTGACCATGTTCCTAGGGTAATAAAAATTTTCTCATGTCTGAGGCATGCCATGTGCCTGAATTCTAATTGGAGAATTATTAAAGATAAATATGGTAGCATCTACTAGTATTAACATAGAAATTATTTTTAAAATAACTATGCAAATAATTAATAGAAAACTCAGCACATACCTGGGTAAATTTTGTGGATCATGATATGTACAATACCTGATGGTGTGAAACATCTGCATGTGGTTTGAAATTGTGAAATTGTGAACACCAACCATTTCTTGATAAGTGACCACACTATTAAAACATAAATACGAGACCACATCACCACTACAGCCAATTTACTCTTCATGACTTAAAATAAATCATGTAGATTGCACTAGTCTCCACTTCAATAATCCTTTGATAGTCAATGAAGACAATGTCATCTCCCATGAGCATGAAAAATATTAAAAAAATATCACATTTAAATTCTTGCTAATGATATTTTTCTACGCAGTTTTTAGAATGTAACAGAGAATATGAAATATCTATTCTCATCTGCACTGCTAACAAAAAATAGAAAATCAACCATGATAATTTGGGCACTAAACCTATTCTTAGTGGGGGTAGTCTGGTGTATTTAATATTGGGTGGTCAGGATTTCCATGAAGCTGGTCTCTTGGCCTTTTGCAACTTCCATAGCTGGTGGCGGTAGTACTCCTTTTCTCCTGTGCATGGTCATTTCTAGAAATCATCTCCGCTCACACAAAAATATTTGATGCAACTGATCTCTCCTCCACATGTTGGGTAAAATTTTGACTTCCCAATGCAATCACTCTACCACCATCTACTTTGGATCTTGTTTTTTTTCAAACTGGTTGCCACATTGTCCAAAATTTTCTATAGTGGGGGTCCCCATTCGGAATTATAAACTTCAAACAAAATTTTCCCCATAAATTTATGGTCATGTCAGCTTATCACTTGCCACATTCTAGACTAGACCAAGTGTTTTAACAAAGATGGAGTGCCCAACTTGAAATCAACATCGAGATTGGAGGGTTGCTATTAATTTTACTACATTGACCAGTAGCTACTTTTTACCATAACAAGAAAGAAAATCTTACCAGAGATACAGTAAATTGGTATTCTATGCTAAAATAAATATTCTTTTGACCACACATAGACTTCATTACATCACCCAAATCAAGCACACCTGCACAAATTTTCCTTTTTTTCAGAATTTCTCGATGTAGTTTTGCTAGAAAATAGAATCAATTTTTTTTAATATCCAATGCTGACAGAATGTATGGTGGTATGGATGTGCATTTTCAAAATATCCACATAACACAATACTACACATTTGTTATCACACCATAGATTAAATAAAAAACCAACAAACCAAATATGACAACCATTAAATTGAAAACTCCTTGAACAGTGCTCTTGGTAAACTACTGGTGTAATCACACAGTACTAATTTTTGCTAGATCTAACTGTATGCAAACAACAACTAAAATCTAAAAGTGGACCAAGTTATTTGAGGCTCCTCCATTTTATTTTTCTATCGGTAGTTGGATATTTCTCATTCCCCTTCTGAACCAAGATGGTTCTAGGGAAAGAGGATACTCTCTACCAACCAAAAATAAAAAATAAAACACCTGTTTCAAATTACTTGGAGCCTTCTTAATAGAGGATTATAGTTGGATAAAAATGGGTATTGTTTTTTTTTTAAAGCTGGACACCACTTTTCCTGGTGGAATATTGGCACCACTTATTGGTGCCTTCCTCCAGGTGGGAAGAAGGCACTGCTATACTGGATTTATTGTAGGCACTATCTTCTTGGTGGGAAGTAAGTATCTTTTTCTACATTGTTGCACTCTTAACAGGGCATAGGATGGATGTATCTGTTAGGCCTAGTTTAAGTCGGCTGCCTACAAATTATACTCAACACTATGTCCTACAAAACTAAACACACGAAAGCAAGAAAACAAGAATCATGGATCCTATTCCTGATAGGTCTAGGTTTCCTAAGCTGCCTATAGATTGCATTCAAAGCATGATCTCCTACACATCAAATATATATAATAGTATGTGTCAAAAAAATTGATACAACTAAATTTTCATTTGTCGTATCCTCGACTTCATCAACTAGTATGATATATTACAGCATGAGAAAAACATTTTCCTCCATGGCCTCAGAATCAAAATTTTCCAACTCATTGACAAATTGTGTTGACAAATAAATGACTATTTTTTCAATAAAAAAATAACAGTATTCTAAAAAAACACGTGCTAGTTTCTAATTCACCAGGTCATCTTAAGCGCAAGTGAAGACCATACTCCTGGCAAGATTTTCTTTTTTTTTGTGTAAAACATCCTAGAAGGGATGCCACTTTTGGGTAAGGTCCAAGGAGGCAGGGGTATCCATTCCACCAAAATCACCCATGACTCGAACTTGGCCTACCATATTTGACATACTCAAGGAGAAAAAAAACACACAAAAATATTTAAAAATAAATAAATAACAATAAAAATAATAAAATAAAATATAAAACATGCTCCTTGAGTGTGTCAAAAAGAAAAGCACAACCAAACACACACACAATAAGAAAAAAAACGCACAACACGAACCTCATAGAAAAAACACAAGAACAACATAACAAAACATAAGCATGACAAAAACAACAAAACACTACAAAGACATAATAAAAAAAAAACATGAAAAATAAACACAACCAAAACCTAAAAAATAAAAAAAAAAAAAAAAAAAAACCAATCAACAAACAATAAAAAAAAAAAAAACATAGAAAACACTCACACATAAAAACACAAATTAACACAAACAAACAAAAACACAAGAACAAGAATGGCAAAAACACAAGAAGAATAACAAAAAACATAAAAAGACACAAAACAACAAAAACACAAGAACAACAAAAAATGACACAAAGAACACAAAAACAAAACAAAACAAAAGAACGCACACACCTTAAAAAACTAAACAAAAAAACAAAAAAGAAAAAAGAAAAAAATTGAGCATAACATTTTACAATTTAAAATTCTACTTAAAGTTTTTAAATTCTACTTTTTTTATGTCATTTTCTTGCAACTAATGTCAGCATTTAAAATTTACCAATATATTGAGAAATATTAAGCCTGTAATTTTTTTCCATTAAAACTAGGCTTTTTGAGGCATAATTCCCTAATGGTTTCTATGTAAATAGACACATCCCTAATAGTAAAAATTTTCACTTAGACCTAGGTTGTGCCATTTCTCTGATTTTATGAAACCATTGAGAATATGATGGAATTGCCTAATTTTCAAATTTTTAACAACACAATTTATTCCTACTTCTACACTTAATATGTTACATCAATTTCATTCCCATATTTACCTAATAGGCTAGTAAATTTAAACTATTGACTATAGAATTTAATTATGGTTGTATCGACAACTATTTTAGCCTTATAAAAATGCCCTTGCTGTACTCATACTTCTTAGGTAGAGGATCTACAGGTAGGGTAATATGAATGTAATTTTCAAACTAACTGACCTGTGGATCATACACTACAAGTTTTGACACTCCCTAGCAACGGAACCAAAATATTGGGCAAAATATTGGTTAATTTTCTACGGTTTAATTTATTTCCTCCATTTAATTATCAACCCAGGACAACTCGTAAACTTTTGGGTGTTATACAAAGTATATGCCTGTAGTGTGGGGAATGAATTCCTCTGTACCTATTTAGTTTGGTGGGGGTATTTTTTAATTTTTATTTCAACCAACACAAATAAAATAAAGTGCAAAAAAATAAATAAATAAACTAAAACTAAAGGTGAAATTAAAATATTGAAATTAAAGTGCAGGAAATAAAGTACAAGAAAATAAACACACAACTAAATTTAAATAAAGCAAGAAAATAAAGCAGGAAACTAAACTATTGAAAATAAATAACAAAAATAAAAATGGGGAGGACTACTATAAGGAGTGGGCCCAGGCTTCCATATGTAGTCCACCAGGTTAATTACATAAAGATTACCTTCAAAAAAATAAGAGTATTTGCAACTCTGTAGAATAAAAGAAATAGAAATATTCCATTGACTGTGTAGAATGATCCTTTGATTCCTTCTTTCATCTAGCTTGCGTTATTATATATAATGCAACTAGATCCTATCACAATAATAAATTGGTATATTATCAATCACATATAATGATTTGTTTTTTTTATTATTTTGAATTTACATGGTGGAATCGATAGCTACCACGAATTCGAGTAGGCTATCCAGCTTTTATGGCCACCATAGTATTCTATGTTGTTCACCCTAGAAGCTACCAAAAAGATCTTCGTGTAGTCCGCACATATAACCACCATGCCACAATCATTTTAAATCTTTTAATCCATTGAAAGCACTAGTAAAGGTACAAAAATTTAGTACGACGAAGCCTAAGATTTGAACCTTGGACCTCCACCCCCCTTATGGGGTTTGGTCAAACCAATCGGTCTACACCTTAAACCTCACGTAACATGATTTTTTACAATACGTTTACACACAGATATTATTCAACTATTTAAAATCATGTTCGTTCACTAAAAGGATAAATATAGTAATCCTTAGGTGTACATAACAATCTAATCCTAAAAATAATGCTTTAAAAGCTTACATGGTCAACCGTCAAATTTTAATAATTAAAATAAAAGTACTTTATTCTATTCTAATCATAAAAATCTAATATGCATAAGAATACAAATATTTATCCTTTATCTTTTGTGCAACAACCTCCTTCAAAAGTGCATGGTCAATTGGTCAACTAGTCAACATTGAATTGGTCAATCGGTCAACATTGATTTGGTCAACCAATAAACTAATAAATAGGATTCGGGTGTCAAAAAATAGATCAAAAAGTAGGTGCCACCAAAAATCGGGAAGCAGACACCACCAATAGTTAGAAAGTAGGCGGGGCACCGAAATAGGTCAAGAAGCATGCACCACCAACAGTCAAGAAGTAGGCACCACCAACAGTTAAGAAGTAGGTGCCATCAATAGTCAAGAGTCGGGTGCCTGCCTTCACCAATTACCGCTATTATTTTCAAGATGTCTTCATACATTGCCAAGCCCAAATGGGATGTAGACTCAAAAACACAAGATTAGTAGCAAAAACCTACATCTACACACACTTTACACTAAAAACACTAGTTAAGCATAATATTTTATTTTCTATCAATTATATGCAAAATCTATATAAAAATACATTTCAAATTCTAATTAAACCAATAATGATACCCTTATAAAGTGTATGTAAAATGAGCATTTTTGCTTCTCATCATTTACAATAGTATTTTATATCTTGATTAACAAATGCTACTAAACCCTTGTGTGCTTTGTTATGTGTGCAGGATAGGTGCTTAGAGAGTTGTTCAATATGGAGTGGTCCCCTTGCTAGATATCAAAAGCCCACTCACCCTTGAAGCTATATCAAAATAATGAAGGACACTAGATGAATTTCTTGGAGAATCTAAAATTGTCATTTGAAAATTTGTACTCTATAAAAAAGAGCATTGTAATATCTATCCCCAAACATTGGGGCATCAAGCATTATAAATTGGGAGACTAAGGATCCCCTATTTTAATGCAAAAAAGATATTATTTTTATCACAAGTGTTCATTTTCATGTATGTATTTTGGTGTTGATTATTCTACTATAGAAATGGTGATCACGGTGGGATCCCCTAAGGATTCTATTTGTCATTGCCTTGCTATATTTTTTTACTAATATATGTTTTATGTGATTGTATATTATTTGAGCTTGATCATGCAAATATTAGAAATTAGAAATAGATGAATCTAGAGATCATGTCAATTTAGCCCTGCACCTGAGCATCTACACATGCATGGTTACAGATCAAACAAATCGTAAATCGATGGTTGGACTTCTATGGAACCGTATATCAACGGTTGGAGGACTATAGAACCAAGGATTGATGATTGAAAGTATTAGAAGGAGCATTGAAAGGATAGCAAGTTCGTATATCTAAAACCCTCCTTTCCTATTCTTTCACTTTAAAATTACATTAGGTTAAATAGGTATCCCGGTCTTTTTTTACCCTTATTTACATCTAAGACTTAGGCTAGGCATAAATCAAATAATCTTTATTTTAGTTCAATCATTAGATCATCTACATAGCCTAATTAGGAATAATCCAAGATTATTTAGGGTTTCAAAACTGCTCTATCTTATTTTCTAGTATATAAATGAAATTGTGGGTCCACGGTTGGGAACTCCCAAACGCGAATGCATGGCTGATTAACCGTGCAATCACGATTGACCAACCCTAACATCCCATTGGTGGTTGGCTCTATATTTCATATTTCTAGTATATCTCACCTAAAATTAGCAATTTAGACCCTGATATATTTCTATATGCTATTGTATGTTTCTACTTTATGCACTTAGATAATAAATAATATTGCATGTTAGCTTACATTGCACAATAATAAACAAAGTCTTCACACACTTGCATGTGAATATTGGCAAAGGTTGGACTTCACCATAAAACCCCAATATATTATCCATTATTTGGCAAAGACCAATCCAAGCACCATTGTAGCCATGGAACATAGCATGCATTCATCTTTAAAGGGTGTATCGATGCTCACGGTGAACTGGGTGAGGGTCGGTAGAACCTAGACTCCCTCATCAGATTGGGTTTCATCACTAGGTCCCGGTGGTTTTCAAAACTTAGACTTCATCATTGGATTAGTGTGTGAGGGAATCTAGGTAAAATATGTATATTATTTTTAGGTTTAAACATTGCACATCGCTTGTTAGAAACTTTTCAAAAAAATTAAAAAAAATCAAAAATAAAAAACAAAAATCAAACTTTGCTAAAACTTAGGAGTAAACTTGTTTGTTTGTTTACTTTATGTACTATTTTTCTTTGTTTTTCCATCACACATTCACACACACACCTCCATATTTTACACCTTATCCCATCCCTGATGTATGGTAACAACCTATAGCCATGTCATAAATTTAGCCTAGATTTAGAGTCAGTTGCCTTCTTCAATGGAACCTCCATCTTAGTTCTATTAGGCCACTAACACTTTGGTGGTAGAGCAAGTTAGTATAGCCCCTACTATATCCCTAAGCCTAAATATTGAGTCCTCTAGTTATGCCCTTATCTTGAACATAGATGTTATGTAGAGGGCTACTCATGATGCCATCCCTAAGACTGGTACAAGTGAGCCACCTATACCATCGGATGGTCAGGTCACGTATGTGGCAACTATTATGGTCTTTCCATCATTGCCACCACTTACCATTCCACCATGCACCTTTCCTCCACCATAATAGGAAACCATATTCTTGCAACTGCATCAGTCTAGCCGAATATTCATGAATCCACTCTTTGAACTTACAGTTACCATCCTAGCCCATAATCATCCATCATCATCTAACCAACAACTCTTCATCTTACCAAATCAAAAAATCACCTACACTAACCCCCTATATGAAGCATAAGTTAATGCTTCTTTGCAGGTCCTTGTATCCATCCCATCCACTACATCCATAGATCCCATGTATCATAACATCCCTCATTCAATGACAATACATTTTGCCATGTATCCTCCACCTACATCCACTAACATGATTGCCACATAATCGACCCAACCATCTACTACATACATGGCCATACCATCTTCATCTATGATTTCCATGTAGGAAGCATTCCTACAATTACAATAACTAATAATGGATAATGTTAATCGAATAATTAATCATGACCTACGATAGTAGTCATAGAGGATAGATCAGAATCAACCATAAATATCTCATAAAAATACCTTCTTCACTCTAGATCCATCTTGGGTGTTGCATCCCCCAACCATAACCATAACCACTAATCCACTTCATCAAATGTATGCTAAATCTTCAAGCCAGCATGCCAAAATACCCCCATCCCATCATAACCATCAAAGACATCATCATCAACCATACCTTAATCCATTTCATGCTAACATACCACATCATCCAAACCCCATAAATAAAGCACATTATTACCAGTAGCAACAAACCAACCAAGGTTTTAACCCTCTAGAGGATTTAAAGTTCCAATGAGCCAAATTAATAGCCTAGCCATGCAAACACCGAGTATGAAATACTAGAAACCTACCCTAAGGCAGGTACTCAATCACCTTATTCATGCTTTGATACCATAACTACCATGTCCTAAAGACTTTCAAATACCAAAGTTTGACAAATTTAAGGGGGATGAGGATCCCTGATAACATATGATTGGATTCATTAACACATGCTTTAGAATAAAAATAATGATGCACTCATGCTCCATACTTTTCCTTAGATTTTTGGGGGAGATGCCCTATATTTGTACAACCATTTGTTGTATCAAAGTATCTATACATTCGAGCAACTAGCGGATCAATTCCTGGAGCAATTCTCCTTAAACGTTAAAAAATATAGCATTGATTTATTTGCTTAATTTACAATAATATAATGATGAATCGATCTATGATTTTGGTAACCACTAGAGGGCAATCATGACCAAACTACCATTCTCCCTACCTATGGTGGAATTAACACAATTCTCACAAGGAATTATGGCAAGTCTATCTCCTTATTATTATAGCAACAACAATATAGAACATTCGAAGAAGCACTCACCCAAGCCAGAGTAATAGAAGAAATTAAAATTCAAGAGGGTGAAATAAAGGCAAAAAATAAAGAATGGCAAAAAAAGAATCAAAATGGAAATATCCACGACCAATCCAAGGTTGGATAGGTTAATCAGATAGTCTTGGGCTAACCTTCACAGCAAATCCAACTAGCCCAAGTGTAAGTACAACAATCCCAAAAAAAAACAACCACAACAAAAAAATGTATCAAGAGGTTCCACCTCCATAGAAAATACAGAACCAAGCTCAACCTATAGAAATGCAACAACATTAATTTCAGGTCCAAACACATTTACATCCCATTACTTGAACCATATTCATCCATTTTCCAAAATTTATGTGATGCAAAATATTTCACTTTACCAAAAATAAATCCTAAAGATCCAAATAAGCCAAAACCTAGAAACTACAGAGAGAATCTATGTTGCACATTTCATCGAATGACATCAATACTTGCTATATCTTTAATAATATTGTACAAGATCTACTTGAAATGGGGAAGATCAAGATTGATAACCCCTTAGCCCAACCAAATTAGAACCTTATAATTTATCAAACACCATTACCTCATCACGCAGTAAATCAACAACAAATGAGAGCATCAACTTCTATAGTTCCTCCAAATCAAGTTAATAATGTGTCGTAAGTATACCAAGGTTTTGTGGAGGCTATTCATGTAGTCCCCCGAGGGTATAGAAAAATTAATTGTACATAAGCAACTGAGATGACCCAAGCAACACCTGCTCGTATAGCACAACCAAGTGTGTCCATACAACTAGGTCAAACCATTCCACCTCCATCCATTCATAATCCAAATCATCCATCTCAATCAATCATCACCTTGAGAGACTAGTTGACATAGAGCCTAAGAATAGCATCAACCAAAATGCTAATTTATGAGCTCGTACAACAATCTTCCCCACATCATGAGGTATTAATGGAAATCCTAAAGTCCATAGAACTACAAAAATAAGATCCTAATGCCTTAAAAAAATTTGTGGGGAGTGTCCAAAATTGCATGGAACCCTCAATATCATTCTATGACTTTGAGGAAAAAAGTGTATCATCAAAGTTACTTGATCCTCCATTGCACATTGTAGCTCATATTGATAGAAAATAATTTAAGAGAGTGCTCATTGATATCGATTTTTCTATAAATCGCATCGCCATCCTTATCCATAAATCTCATCACCACCTAACCATAAAAATATCAAACTATCATCATCCCACTATAGACACCTAAAATTTGCACATTATCACTCGTAGTCACTTGTAGGTCATCATAGGCAATCGTAGTCATCCACGGGTGGAAAACCTACAAAAATATGTAACATGCACCCAAAACACCTTCTACCCACAAGAGGGCCACCTACTAGCTCTCTAAGGCCACTTAAGATTTTTCCTACACCTAATTAGGACCCCATGGGACCATTCCCTACTAAAAATATTAATTAGGCTAATTAGGATTCTAATTTGCAAGTGACTTTCACTAAACATGCACTTTATCATTAATAATATTTAATTAGGATTAATGAGCTAATTAGTCCTAAGCATGTCCTCACACATGTGTGCACCCTAAATTTAGTTAGGATATTTCCTAGAAATCCTAACTAAACCTCAATCTAACCTAGGAGTTAGATAACCCTAGTTAACCCTTATCCTTCCTCAAACATTTGTGACGATAGGATATTTGTCTTAGGGAATTTTAGCTTGAAACTTCATAAAACCTAACCTAACCTTACTATGAATTGGCTCTGGGGTCTAGTGTGCCTAACCACCCCCATGACCTTAGTTTTTACTATAAATAGAGGGTCCTTCCCCTCATTTTAGAGATATGAATCTTTTGACTAACATACCCAGACTCTACTAAAATTGTTCTAGAATACCTTCTACTAATTTTGCATCCATCACACATCAAAAAACACTACTTGGATCACTTCTAGATAGAAAGCTTACTTCAATAGCCTATAGCTAGCCTACAACTCCAAATCAGGTAAGTATACTTTGCTTATGGTTTTTATAGTATTTCCTTTAGTTTTTAATACATTTCACTTCATTTTTCATGTCATTTTATCTATATAAATATGGGGTCTAATCCATGACATAACCCCAAACATATTAACACATTTTTATAGGTTTATATAGGTATATACAACACTCCCAAGCATCCAACCAGTGGCACACATACAAAGAAGCCCACCTTCACTAAGGAATGCAAGGAGACAATTGAACGTGGTTTCCATGCCCTTCATTATGACACGTCCGATGGGACCCCCACAAAATTAAAGTGATCTTGGTAAGTACCATGAGAAATTTACACAAAAATACTATCAATTTTTTTATCCTTAAGGTTGTTGCCATTAATGCTATCAAAATTTTTATCCTTCAAAAGTTGTTGCCAAAAAAATGATGTCAATAGTGGTCCGTGGTGTAGACCACTTGGTTCATCCAAACCCCATAATGGGGGTGGAGGTCCAAGGTTCAAATATCGAGCCTCATCAGACTGAATGCTTTTCCCTTTCCTAGTGCTTTCAGTAGCGTAAAAGGTTTAAAATGATTGTGGCATGGTGGTTATAGGGGCGGACTGTGTGAAGATCTGTGTGGTGGCTTCTGGGGCAAATAGCGCAGAATACTATGGCATCCATAAAAAGCTGGACAACCTACCCAGATTCGTGGCGGCTATCAATTCCACCATGTAAATTCAAAAAAAAAAAAGGATGTCAATTTATTTTTAAATCACTATCAAAACACAAAAAAATAATGTTGTTGTAATTTTATTTTTCTTTTCTCTTTCTATTTTTAAAAAAAATTATCACTATCAATTTTTTTTTATTTAAAAAAAATACATTGCTTCACATTTTTATTCTTTTTTAATTTTTATTATTTCTTTAATAAAAAAAATAACAATGAAAAAAATATAGGGCCATTATTATCCTACCCCCTCTCTAGCCATGGTATTCATGCATTGCGTGCGGTTTGCTTGGCCACCACCAACCCCTTAATCTGGTGCAACTTGTAGAGGGACCATGCACCCCCAACCTCATTTGCCTCTTTGGCCAAGGTGGCCATACATAATGCCTGTCCCGCTAGGCCCTCCCCTTTCCCCACTTTGACATGGCCTATGGAGAGGCTGCAACCCCAACTTCCTTTCCTGCACTCCTCTGCATCTTGCGAGCCACGTTGTATGTGACTCGTACTCCCATACCAACCCGTAAAACTCCACCTCCCAAATTTCCCCCACCTCCTATGGGCCATGCTATGTGTGGCTTGCACTCTCGTACCACCCCATAAAACTCCACCTTCCAACAGTCTCACAACCTAGTGTAACCCACACTCACCTACCACCCAAATATTCCTCTACCTCCCCCTTCTTCCTTGGCCCTCCCGTACCTCCCAACAACCTCTCCTCCTCTGCATTGTCAGCTCTACAGTTTGTACCACCCTAAAATCCACCCTCTCCTCTACATGACCCACTCTATGTGTCGTGCCATCCTACAACCTCCCATATCCTCTGTGTGTCTCGATTTGTGGGTTGCATTGCCCCACAATCCCCACCATCCTTCGCATAGCTCACTCTGCGGACTGCACCACCCTTGCCCCCTCTTCTTCCCATAATGACCACGCAAGCGTGTCGTCCAACTTTCATTAGCTCAATAAGCCCACTTGGGTCTGTTAGGATTAATAAGCTATCATTTAGACTGATAGGCTCTATCAAACATGACAGACCCTGTCAGGCCTTGATGGTGGGCATGTGTACGTGGCCAACAAAAAAATTCACAATAAAAAGATTTAAAAAAAACAAGAAACATCCAAAATAAATAAATAAATAAAATTCAACATTAGAAAAATAAAAAATTCAAAAAAATCAAAATTTTCCATTGAAACCGAAAAAACAAAACAAAAAAACATAAACAACATTAAAAAAAATCTAACAATTCAAAAAATAAAAAATGTTAGAAAATTTCATGTTGGGCACTGAATTGTATTTAATATTTACTAAATATTGTAGCTATCTATATTCCAATTTTCTGACCAGACATGCGCTCGCTAGCTACATCTTAGCACTCAACATTGGTATAAACTAGGAGAAGAGTTCCTAATCTAACTTCTAGAGTAGGCTGGCTCCTCTTCAACTTTGATAGGATGTTGACACTATTATGCTCACTTAGGATTTTGAGATTAGGGTTAAATAAGGGAATAGAGATAGAATAAGTGAATAACAGTTGGACAAATAGGTTAACAACATTGACAACAGTGTAAATGATTTCCAAAAAAACTACACAAGATCACAATACTACAATCAACATTATCCTAAATCTTGAGATCTTCATACATCAAAGTATAGCAAAAAAAAGTGATGCTATAGGGAAATTACAACATCTAAATAATGATAATTCAAAAGATAAAATTAATCAAGATCCATATTTAACAGAAATAAACCCTAGCATCACAAAACTAATCCTGAAAATAGATTCCAATTACTCTAGTAACTAGTAAGCCAATCAAACTAATTCACATAGTACTAGCAGAAATGCAGTTTTAGAATTTGAACTTTCAACACAAAATATACGAAGACACAATTTTTGGGGTGAAGATCAATGTAATGCTCCTTCCATTAATTTTTGTAAAATTCACAGTGTTACAGGTAAGTCGAATCTTAAAAAATGAGGGTTCGATCCCTATTTATAGTATATAAAATCAAAATTCTATGGAACATTACAAAGATATATTTTTATCAAAATTAAACATAAAGAATCCAGTTGGCAGCCCCTTATTGGTTTTGATTCCTAGAAATCCCACTGTGAAAAATTAGTCACGACAACCAGAACTCTACAACTTGTTGATCATAGGCTCGGACTGGAGTTTTGTTAACTGGTCATCAGATTTTCGTTGTTGATATTTCTTGGTAGCTTTCGATCACCGTAGCTATGTAACTATTTTCCATTTCTTGATTCTTGAAAACCCTTAGTGCTTTGGCTTCTCTCATTTTTTTACTCGATCTGGAAAAGATTCTCTTATCTCTTTTATTTTCTTCTAACCAATCTTTATTGTTGAACTTTTTTTATCATGCAGCTAAAAATAGATTGATCTACATTTAAAAACTTTGATGATGTCACTATTTAAATGCTACAAAAACACAGAGCTCAAATCTACTTATGAAATGCCTTGTCAAAAATATGGACTCAAATTCGCACCCTCTACTTATAATTCTTCATTAGCATCAATATTTGGAAATAATCCACACAAAAAATGTGATGACATCACCATTCCTTACAAAACTTTGTGGATTTCAATTTCGGGCATACACCTCTTCTTCATCGGGCCTCCATTCTAGATCAAGGATAGACCATTATAGTGTTATCTTTCATTCCAGGAAATATTAAGAATAAAACTGCCCCGTTTCATAATTCCTCACCTTATTGACCCTTCTAACACCTTGTGTCGCCATTTCGGGCATGAGATAGGCTATAAAACCTCTCCGAAATCCTTTCAACACTTAGTTAATTTTTGAGCACAAACATTATAGAGGTTGTCACTAATATGCAAATTTTTTTAGCTGATGTTATCATTTCCCAAAAAATTATGGGGATTCACACCTTTGTTGCCATTTCAAGCCTAAAAGCAAAGAAATCAATGCGGATTATTTCTAGGTGCAAAAAAATTACTAAGTGTTGGCAGATTTTTTCCTTTACTGCGAATCTGCTTCAAAATGCACTGTAATGGGTGCGAAATAGAATCTACATGCCTTATCATACCTTAGAAAATTTTCAAAAAGAATCTTCTCAGTTCATGTAGCCATTTTGGGCATACATTTTGGTGCCTCCTAAGTGGATTTGCTTGCTAAGCCATCGAACTCAGAACCTTATCCACTGTGCCATGGAGTTAAAAATATACAATTGATCATGCTTTAGAGAATAGTTTCCATATAAACTCTGCCCTCTGGAATTTTATCAATCTACTGGGTAGAGGCTCATATGGAAATCATGCCAAAATATATTGCCCTGCTCTAGCTATCTTCAAAAAAATAGGTTCTACTATGCTTACTAGGACTACTTCTGCTTTTAATAAGGCCCTATCACTAGAATGCCTTTACACAAAAATATAACTCTCATGCTTATCAACCCTCATGCTTTTATTACTTATATGATACGGTCAGAACAATACAAAAATGCAAAAATTATGATTATACATAATACAAAAGAAATGAATTAAGTGTGACCCTCCTTTGGGTTAGAAACGGTTTTGTGTTGTTCATCCTTCTTTTGAACCTCTTCTTGTTCTTCTTCAACATTTATATCATCTTGCTCTTCTTCTTCCTCTGCATCTTCATGTCCTTCTTCCTCCTCTACTCTAAAGGAGTTCTCTCTTTGTTTTCATCTCTAATATTGTCACCAATTACTTGAACCATCATATCCAAAGTTCGTAAAGCCTATTTCTAGGCTGCATCATAGGGATTTGAAATTTCCTTTAGCTGCTTATATACATATTCCAATTCTCCAATATCTTCATAATTGATAGCATCTCCCCTATTTACCAGATCTTTCATGAGATCCTTGAATTTTGTTAGGTCACTGATGAACTGTGCAGCATCCTCTTGGTCTACTGGCTCCTATGGGTTATCAATATCTGATTCATCTTTTATATTATCATCCATACTCCCCTAGATCTCTTCTATAGATAAAAAACTATTATCTTCTCTCCATAAACTAGTAAAGCCAACCTGCACCATTTATTTATTAATGTCAACTATATACTTAATGATCATTTCAATATGGTCAAATAGAAGCTATGCTATTTGATTTGCCTTATGCCTTTTGACCACTATTCTTGAAACCACTCTAAAAAAATTCAATTCTTTACTTGAGATAGGCTTAGTTGCATCAGTGAGTCTGGAATCTACCAATTTATACATTTGAAATGTAGGCATTGTCAAGGACTGCAACTCTGCTATGAATTTATCTAAATATTTTTGTACTCCTTGGATAAGAATACTGGCGTAATTTAGAAAATCAATAATATACTACAGGCCTAGGCATTTTTATTATACCTCCATGATAAATTCCTTTCCAATATTCTTCAAACCATCCTTGGAGAAACCAGAAGATTTGGCCTTCTCAATTTGTAGATGTTGCTTCAGGCTTTGAATATCTTTTTCTTGTTCTTCATTTAATTTTTTTTGCTCTACCACTTGATATTTGAGTTTCTTGGTTTCCACAGACTTCTCTTTCCAGCATTTTACCTATTTCTTTAAAGCCTTTTTTTTTCCTTATAATTATTCATAGTTTTATTGAGCTTTTCAATTTGTTTTTCAAGATTGCCCACCCTTTCTCTAAAGATATCATTCTTCACATAAAAGGTATCCAAGTGAGCCTTGGAAATTACTATCTCATCTTCCTCTGGTATCATTTCAATGTCCTCTGTGATTTCTTCCACTTTATAG
The DNA here is from genome assembly GCA_028583015.1 of Wollemia nobilis. Lineage (NCBI taxonomy): Eukaryota > Viridiplantae > Streptophyta > Pinopsida > Araucariales > Araucariaceae > Wollemia > Wollemia nobilis. The sequence goes on along the minus strand of JAQPPZ010003246.1, from coordinate 7,777,783 downwards.
TCTTGGATAGTGATCTCAGTTTCAGGCTTGCTAACAAGGGGATTCAAAGATCTTGAAATTATCTACCTCAAAACCGGGTCAACATACATACTCTTTCTTCTCATAGCCATCTTGCTAGAAGGCTTAGAGATCTCATCTGCCCAGAAGTAATTTATCTTTTGAGTGGCATGGAATATATTACATATTTGGAGAATTTTTTGATGTTTATGGGGAATTTGGGAAATTTTGGTCTAGGGTTGAGATTGAGTTGTTTGTACACATTTTTTTAAAGGATTCTCCATCATTGGCCATTTTATCTGTAGTATAGAACCTGACTTGGGTGACAAATTTAAAATCTTTGGGTGTTACAAGAGGGTCAGGTCCTAGAGAAAACAACTGATGGCACATGGTGACAGTAATTCTAAATAGGTCCCCTTGTAGTATTTAACAACTTTGGCCAAAGGATAATAAAATTTGACTATGGCAGCTTTTAATTTAGGATAAGGATGCACATAATCACAAATGTAAATAGAAAGGTATGAGAGTATAGCACACCTACCTTCCAATGATAAAGGAGCTCTCTTCTTGAATCTATCACACACGATCCTCCTAAGCCTTGTCCTCTTGGTTAGAACCAATTTTGTATCACCAATGGCTTTTGATTTATAAATGAACGAGCTCACTGTCCCCCTCTCTGAGGTTTTCACTTCTTGATTTTTCTTGGCAACCATAATTTTTATTCTTTGAGCTATCTCGATATATTTTACAGACTTCTCTTCACCTTCGTGCTTTCTCTCCCTTTTCTAGATAAATTTTATATGCATTATGACAAAATATCTAAAAAGTTGGGTACTTGAACCTTTGGTGAATGTGTGATTTCCTCCATTAATGTGGTCATTGCACATTTCATCCATTGGAACACTTATCAATTTTCCTTACTAACTTTTGGTGGTTCAAAATATGCAGTTTGAATTTTACTGGATGAATTCTAGCTGGCGTTGCCACCTCACCATAGCATTTTATTGGTTAACTACTTTAAATGCAGCTTTTGTAATTAAATGTGACTTGGCTTATCTTTTCTTGATCCCACTTTATTCCTTCTTAGGCTTTGAAATACCTAGATTGAATAGGCTTTTATTTCCATTGCTTCTTACTCTGTGTGACTCCCAGATGGGAAACATCTAAAAGAATTACAACCCTTGGTTACTCATGATGGGAAAAAAAATAACACCTATGCCATTTCACTACTACTTTAGTGTTTTTCGGTGCAGATTCGGATGATCTCCAATCCAGACCTTAGTAAGTGTATTTTGGTGTGAAATGAGACTTCACAATTCCCCTTGTCAACACTTAGTCATTTTTGAATTAACAATACAAAGTGCAAAAAGAGAAATAAAGTGGGAATAAAATGCAGAAAAAAGAATAAAATTATGTTACAATCATGAATTTATGCATATGTTACAATGGGATCCCAAATTTAAATATAATAAATTTTGAGATGAAAACCGTTCACCGAGATTGGTTGTACATTTCCATATATATATTCAAGTTGGAATACATTGGAATATTTGGCCTCCACTATCTTGAAAGGACCATCCCAAAAAGAATCAAACTTCACATGTTTGATGGGTTTCACCCTGTCAACATTCCACCTAAGAACTAAGTCTCCCAATTGGAATTTTTTGAATCTAGCATTTTTATCAAACCAAACCTTCATCTTAAAACCATGTTTTTGAAAGTTCTCATATACTTGAGTTCTACTTTCCTCCAACTATAACAAATGATTCAATCTAGTTTCTATTGGGCTTCCTTATGAATCTTCATCTCCAACTACCAATTTAAGGGTTGAGATTTTCGAGTTCACAGGCAGCACAACTTCCTCGCCATATACTAGAGCGTAAGGGGAAGTCTTTATGGAATTATTTACAGTGATCCTATCATCCCATAGAACTTGATCGAGGAGTAGGTTCCAACTTCTTTTATTACCTACGGGTGATATTCTAAGCATCCTTAACAGGTTCTTGTTAGTGGATTCAACAAGTCCATTTCCTTGAGGATAGTAATCTGAAGTGTTTTTTAGAGTGATTTAATATTTTATAGTAAACTCAATGTATTTGGTCCCTATGAAAGTTGTGCCATTGTCACTGACTAGATCTTTTGGAACTCTAAACCTTGAGATCAATCCTTCCATAAAACTGATTACTATTTTTTGATCTGATCTCTTAGTGGAAATAGCCTCCACCCACATTGTAAAGTAATATGTGGTAATAACAATATATTTGTGCTCTACTGATGAGTTGGAATTAATTATTCCTATAAAGTCCAGGCCCCATTATTGAAAATTTTCTTCAACTTGTATTGGTCTGAGGGGAAATGCAGGATTCCTCACCTTCCCAATGTATCTTTGAAAATTGTCACAGGATCTGGTAATATTATAAGTGTTTGCAAACATTGTAGGCCAAAAATAACCCACTCTTATAATTCTTAATGTTGTAACCCTTCTTGAACTATGACCTCAAACTGATCCTCCATGAAACTATTCAATGACTTTCTTTTGTTGATAATCCCTTAAGCATTTTAGCAGAACTCCATCTAAATTTCTCTTGTATAAAACTTCTGGTAGTAATACATATTTTAGAGCATAAATTTTGTATCTCCTTATTTGAGGTGAATTTAGACTCTTGGGATAGACCCTTGTTTTAAAGTATTTTGTCATCTGGTCAATCCAATCAAAACTATTCGTTCTTTGTACTTCCTCCAACTCTTCGTCTTCCCTCTGGCTAGCTATTATCTCTACTGCTACTGCTACTTTTTTTAGGCCTTGATATAGAGCTCTACCTCTTACCAACTTGGTGGGATGTATCTCTACATAATATTCTTGAATATTGGTAATCCATCCAACTCTCTTATCACCAAGGTCCCCTTGTAGAATGAAGCTCCTTACATTTGGGTGTACCACATATACCAGAGTTTTATCTTGTACCAAATACTGCCTAAATTTCTTTAAGGACTTCATTACATAAAACACTTGCATTTAAATAAAGTTATATTTGATTTGATAATCATTGAGTGTTTGACTCTAAAATAATATGGGATGTTCTTCACCTTGATTATCCTTCTGAGTAAGTACTATTGCATAACTTTTTTCAGCTCCATAAGCATAGAGGATAAAATATTTATTGAAATCTAGATTCACGAGTATTGGAGCCATTGCAATAGACTTATTGATTGTTTCAAAGGCTTGCGTTCTCATTTTAGTCCATTTGAATTCTGTATTTTCTTGAGTAACTCAGATATGGGTCTTACTTTTTGTGCAAAATTAGAAATGAATTTTTTGACAAATTTCATTTAACCCAAGAAATATTGCAAGGCTTTCTTGTTCGTAGGTAGTGGTAGTGCAAGGATGGCTTTAAATATCTTTGGATAAATAGCCATACCTTCTTTTGATACCACATGACCTAGTAATTTCCCTTTGTGAACCTCAAAGAATGATTTCTTAGGATTCAAGGAGATACCAAATTCTCTATACTTTTGAAAAACTTGTTCGAGATGTGCTAGGTGATCATGTTTATTGTGTTAAAACACAGTCATATCGTCTAAATATATCAAAATGAATTTATTTATTAGCTACCAAAAATCATAATCCATGGCTCTCTAGAAGGCATCCCCTACATTTGAATGTCCAAAAGACATCCTATGGTAGGAAAATTTACCCCATTTTGTGATGAGTGTTGTTTTATGTTGATCCTCATATTTCACCCAAATCTGGTTATACCTAGAGAAACAATCTAGCATGAAAAACATTTCTGCCCCTATCACCATCTATAGAATCTGGTCAATTTGTGGGAGGGGGTAATGATCCTCAAGGGATTCTTGGTTGAGATTCTTGAAATCAACACATAGGCATATATATCCATTCTTCTTTCTTACTAGTACCAAATTGGCTACCCAGGTTGAATGTTTAATTGGGTAAATTATCTTGGCCTTTAACAACTTTAATAGCTCTTTTCTTATGATGGTTTCAATACTTGGGTTGAATGGCCTTTACTTCTACCTAAAACGCTTGGCATTTGGCTCTAGCTCAATAGTATGTTGGATAACCTTTTTATCATATACCTTTAGATCTTCATATGACCAGGCCATAATGTCCTAGTATTTAAGGCATAAAACCTTAATATATTCTACTTCTTTTGGAGAACATTTAATATCAATATTGAGCTTCTTTTCTATTCCAAATTCAACTTATTTATAGATTTCCTCACTTAATTTCATAGTCTTGATATTCTTCCTATCTTCATTATCAAACAAGATTTCCAATGTGACCAATCCACTAGGAATATGATTATTCCGTAGTTGAACTACATCCTGCTGATCTATGTCATTGGGGTTCTCCTCAGGGACATTAGAAATATATGCTTCTCTAACTAGAAAGTCAATTATTTGTTCATCATTTTCAAACACCTTCCAAAAAATTTGTTTATCTGGTATTGCAGGTCTAAAAACCATTTTGACCCCCTTGGCCTTCTTGCTCCTGTAGTCACTAGAAGGGTTGAAGTTAGCACCCTTAGCTTCTAGAGAGTCCACTAGGTATTCTTACCTTTGGGTACAAATATTATGATCAGGACATTAAAGTATTCCATCAAATACCATACCCTATTCTTGTATGCTCTTAGATAATGGTGTTTTCTATTGCACTTTCCTCTTACATGATTCATTATTAGCTCAAAATCACCATATATATCCAGCATTTTAATGCCCATACTTTCTACTTGCATTAAATCAAGACACAAAGCCTCATATTTTGCAGCATCATTTGTGCATGACCATGTCAATCTATAAGTGAAACCCTTTGCTTCTTTTGATGGAGATTTAAATATCACACCGATCGCTACACCATTTTAAAACTTAGCACCATCAAAGTGCATTGTCCATGTTTCTTTTTCTCTCAAAGTTTGATTAGATATGGCAGGGATCTTCTTTTTTGATTCTTCTGAGATACTGTATGTTCTCATACCAATCTCAATATGACTATAATATTCTCTGAAGGGTAATTCATCTTCAATGTCTAAACCCTAAAAATCTTCAACTATTTTAGGCTCTTCCATAGGGGTGAGATTACACATATCTTCTTCAATTCTTTCAATATGATAAGCCACAGGTTTTTCAGGTGTTATCCGGATCCTCTTTCCTTTGAAATGGATTACCATGCTAGAATAATCCATGTACATGCATCCTCCCAATTTTGCAGTAAATTCTATTGAGAGACATAAACCAAAGTAAGGCTCCAAATATACCACTATAATTTCTTGTACTACTGTTATATCAGGGGCTCTATGAAATCTCATCAAGACATATTTTATGACTCCCATAGTTTTAACAGGTGTCCCATCTAACTGCAACACTCCAGGGTAAGATCGAGTATACTCCATACCCATTTCTTCACAGACTGCTTTACGCATAACTATGGTAGATTCTCCTAAATCTATCATGCAATTTTTAACTACCCATCCTTCCATTCCTAGAGATATATAAAATGGGGGCTTTGTTTTTTAATTTAGTAGGAGATATTTCCCTTTTATTTTGGGGTATACTCATGATTGTAGTGGTTTGCTTATCTTGTGGGTATTTGTTGAGGGAGGCCTTAAGTAAATAAATATGTCCTAGGATGAATAGAGTATCATACAAACTGGCCTTTGATGGGATCATTTTCATCTCTTCAACAATATTATATTCATATCTAGCGAGGGTAGACTTTCTAGGCCCCCTTTGTGGCTCACCATACTTTCATTTATATTTTTGGGTGGCTTCTATTCTTTTCCTTTTAGTGATAGAGGGGAACCTAAGCCTTTCTTGAGCGTCATCCTTAGATCTCCTTTGATCATATTTAGTTTCTGTTTCCAAATTCCTAGGCAGACTATCTATATTTTCTTGCTCTTTCTCTCTCGAGATAGGCTGACCATCCTTTATTTGGGAAGGAACTTGAAACTGCCCCATATTTGGAGGCTCAACTTGTAGATTTTTCTTTCCAGACCTCGTCATGACAACTATTGGGTTTTCTTCCTCCAATTATTTCTCTGTCATGATATGATTTTGTTGCCAGAGCATATTTACTCTTCCATTTTGATTTTTTTTAGCCTGCTCCATTGTCATTTGGACATGATGTTGATACAAGACACAAGACTGAGAGTCATGCGGGTCATTGCAGACCAAACACCATACATTTGCAAGAGTGGTATCTGAGGAGTATTCTGGTTCCTCATATTGCATTGACCTTTACTCTAGAATTATTACTAGGTACAAGTATTTGATCCTTATTTATATAGGGAAACCTTCTCTGCTGAGACCTCTCCATCTCTCTTTTTTCCATAGAATTCATTTTGTTACTCAGGGACTTCAAGGTATTTTGAATATCTAGAAGAATAGAGCTTTCTTGAGAAATTTGAGTGGGAAGTGGAGGAAAGGGTATAGGTGTGGGTTTTGGCTAGGTAATGGAAGCCATTTGTGGGAATGAATATGATAATGGAGGTGGATCCATATAAGTAGTGGTTACTACCTACCCTTTGAAACTGCTTGTTTTTTGATCATAAGGTAAAACAACTTTAGGGGGGTAGTTTTCCCACATTTATCAGGATATTTTTTCCATGAACTGCAACATTATATACTCGATGAAAATATTCTATTCATATTGTTGAGTTTTTAAGCCTAGCTCTGATCCAAGAGCTCTAATATAATACATATATGCTAAACTTGCAACTGGTCTAGCCACAAGGGGAATTCATTTCTAAGTTCTACTAAACCTAAGATTAAAATTTGAAACTGATTCTTGAGGTCCTTTCTATATAAAATTAAACTTATTAAGCAAGGAGAAGGGATCAATAGACCTATTGAATTCCTCTATAAATGGCTCAGCTAATGAAATCCATGAGGTAATGGAATTGTCCTCTAAGGTTCTAAACTAGTGTAAAATATTCCCTCTAAAAGACAGGGCTAGGACCCTTACAATAACATCCTCATTTTTTATGTTATGAATAGTTTTTAAATTGATGATATCTTGACAGTACGCATATGCAGTTTTACTTGTTCTATAATATGTAGGTATTTATTTGGATAATTCTTGTGGGATTGCATGCATGTGAGGGAGGTGAAGCGGACCATCTATGTCCCATTTGGGGCACTTCTGAAAGGGTTGATTATGTGCAACATTTGCTGGATTTGGATTTGCATTTGCTGCCATTTTTCTAGGTAGAGTCACTACTGGAGGAGGGTTTTGGTCAACTATAGGATTTTATAGAATAGGATTTTATTCAAGGAGATCAACCTCTTCTTCAAAATATTTGTGTAAACTCCTTATAATAATTGTACCTCTATAGGGTAACTCAAAAAGGAATAAAGAATATGGATTGTTTTTCCTAAAGGACATGGTATACATGAAAGGATACTAGTCTACAGGGGTGATTACTTTCTAACATCACTCCCTAGTGGAGTCACCAGATGAATTAATTATTCTTCGCTCAATGAGGTCAAGATAATCCACCAAATATTGATTCCTCTGGATAAAATAGATCATTAATCAATGATGGGATTTTGTTTTCCTTGTGAACTGGTCCCACCAGGCATGACAAAAACTATTGGGCACTAAATTGCATTTAATATTTACTCAACACTGTAGCTTTCTATCTTCTAATTTTTTGACCAGACATGTGCTCGCTAGCTACAACTTAGTACTCAACATTGGTATAAACTAGAACAAGAGTTCCCGATCTAACCTCTAGAGTAGGTTGGCTCCTCATCAAATTTGATAGGATGTTGACACTATTATGCTCACTTAGGGTTTTGATATTAGGGTTAAATAAGGGAATAGAGTTAGAATAAGTGAACAAAAGTTGGATGGATAGGTTAACAACATTGAAAAAAGTGTAAACTTTTTCCAAAAAACTACACAATATCACAATACTACAATCAACATTATCCTAAATCTTGAGATCTTCATACATCAAAGTATAATAGAAAAAAGTGATGTTATAGGGAAATTCCAACATCTAAATAATGATAATACAAAAGACAGAATTAATCAAGATCCAAATTTAATAGAAATAAACCCTAGCATCACAGTGTTGGCAATTTTGGGTACCTTGAGTACATTACCCTTGCCTAAGTTTAGTTGTTGTCATTGATGTCAAGGAGCTATTGGTAGATGTTGTTTTTGATGTCGAGGAACTATTGGAGCAATTTGTTTTTAAGTCCAAGGATGTGTTTTTGTTGAAGGTTTCTATTGGTCAGTAAGTCTCCAAGAAAATCAGAGTAGCCCAGTTGCCAAAAAACCAGAAAAAGATAAAGTAGAATAAGTTTGCATGCTGCTGGAAAAACTTTCGTGATTTTGTGACATGTTTGAGGAGAGAGAAAGTCACAATTTTGCGACATGCAGGAAGGCAGAGGCAAAGCGGGAAAAAGTGTCATGATTTCGTGACATGTTTGAGGAGAGAGAAAGTTTGGCCAAAACTGTCACGATTTCGTGACATGTTTCATTTTTGCTAGTGCAAACCAAGAAAAGGATGAAGAAGCAAGAGGTGTCACGATTTCACGACAGAGTTGCTGATGACATCAGCAAGAGGCAAAGGTGTCGCGATTTCATGACAGTTGTGGAGAAGAAGGCAGTGAAGTCTAGAGCATCACAATTTTGCGACAAGATTCATGATGATGTCAGCAAAAGCTGTAGCATCACGATTTTGCGATAGCAACGAAGAAGAAGGAAGTGAAGTCTAGAGTGTCACGATTTTGCGACAAGATTCATGATGACATCAAAAAAAGCTGTAGCGTCGTGATTTCACGATAGCAATGGAGAAGAAGGTAGTGAAGTCTAGAGTGTCATGATTTCACGACAATATTCATGATGACGTCAGCAAATGCTATAGTGTCATGATTTCACGATAGCAACGGAGAAGAAGACAATGAAGTCTAGAGCATCATGATTTTGTGACAAGATTTGTGATGACGTCAGCAAAGGCTATAGTGTAGCGATTTCATGACAACAAACCAAAGAAGGTGTACGATAGACCAAGGCATAGTGATATCATGACATGTTTGAGCTTCGCACGAGAAAAGCTACAAGACAACAGAGGCGATTGGAGCCGACGAAGTTAACGTTGGCCGACGAAGTATAAGGGTTTAAAGCCGATGTGTTAGAAGATTGATCAGTCGACTAAAGAACAAGATTTCATCTTAAGATTATGGGTATTAAAGGATGACTATTTGAGCATTTTTGTGTGTCGATCGATGTGTGCTTTTGAAGCATGGCGTTCGTAGAGTTAGTGTGACAAGCAAGGTTCGACAATCGAAAAAGCAGAGAGCGAAGTCCGACTACAGCATCAAAGTGCATTTTGCTGAATCTTCTAAGTATAGAAGTATGTGCTGTTGTATACATGAAGAATGTGCTGCTATTGATGAGAAGACTATGCGAAGAAGATTCTATTGTAATTGTGATTGTGTTCGCACAGGTTGTGTAATAGAAAGAAAAGTGCGCATAGTAGATGCTGCTGTAATTGCGAACGGTTGTGAAGAACAAATAGTGATCAAGTGCTGTTGTAAGTTGAGAAGAGAATGCTACTATAATTTAAGACTGTGCTGCTGTAGTTGTGCAGACAGTGAAGAATTATTTTCCAAACCAAGTGCCAAAAAGAACAAAGAAAGAGGACATAATTGTGCCAAACTAAAGGACTGTGTTTTGGTGCAGAAAAGAGGACCAGCTTGCTGTGACAGAGTTGAGGACAGAGATCTCCAGCCAGAGTAGGGAATATAGGTGTCTTCTATGGAAAGAGTTCCACTTGCTAAGGGCAAAAAGAGATAGAGGTCTTCTAGAGGATCACTAGCAAAGCAAATTTAGGGGAAGGTGTCTCCTTTGGGCTAAGGCTCATAAATATTGTAATTGGGAAGGTTTCCCAAATAACTTTGAGATAACATTTAGAGAAAAGTTTTGTGGACATAAATTGTTGTGTCACTTTGTGTATGGTTTTGTGCATTGCTTTGATATTGCTTTGGGTATATTGTTTTATTGTTTTGAAGTATAAAGGAAAAAGTAAAAAGTGGTCTTATACTGTTCACCCCCCCTCTTAGTATAAGCTTGTGTTCTTCAATTGGTATCAGAGCAAGTGCCTTCAAAAAGTTTAACAGCTTGAAGGAAAAGTTTACAAAGAACATAATGGACTACTCGAGTAGCAATGCAACACCTATTCTTGACGGATCAAATTTTGGTCTGTGGAGTGCAAGAATGAAATTCTATCTAATGGCTCTCGGTAATGAGGTATGGGAAGTTGTTGAAGATGGATATACCATTCCTACAAATGGTCCTTACACTAAAGAAGATAGAATTCTACATAATAGCAATTCAAAAGCCATGAATGCAATCTTGAAGGGTTTACAAAAGGCAGATCTCACTAAAGTTATTCACTGCAATACAGCCAGTGAAATGTGGAATCAATTGCAAGTTGTTCATACAGGTGATGCAAATGTTCGAAAGGCCAAGTTAAGACATTTTAAAGGTATGTTTGAACAACTCAAGATAAATGATGATGAAAATATTAGTGACTACATGCTCCGAATGGATGAAGTTGTTAATTCTATGAAAGACTTAGGTCTTGAACTTGCTGAAAATGATGTGTGTGATAAGATTTTAAGATCTCTTCCAAATAGATTTAGCGAAAAGATTTCTACCATTGAGGAAGCCAAATATTTAGATAAATTGAAAAAGGATGAGCTCCATAGTATTCTTGCAACATTTGAATTGAGGACACAAGTGAAAGTTGATGTAAAGAAAGAGGCAGCTTTCAAAGCTATCAAGAAATTGAAGGGCAAACAGATTCAAGAAAGTGATGAGTCTTCTAGTGAGGAAGAGGCATATTACAGTAGGAAAGGCAAGTTTTCCGGAAAGCACAAAAGCAAGAAAAATATAAGATTTTTCAAGCTACGGGAAATTTGGTCATTATGCTACTGACTGTACTATTTCTAAATATGAAAGTGATGAAGATATACAGGATGTTAAAAGCAAGGATTCTGAAAAGCACAGGTATTACAGAAACAACAAAAATGAGTACAGCAATCACCAGAAAAGCAAATATGAGTACAACAATAATGGAAAGAGGCATTCTCACAAGAATAATAAGAGTTTCTACTTGGACAAAGCAAGTAAGTGTTCTAGTAGTGAAAGTGACAGTTCTTCTAGTGATGATGAAAATGAGATGCTGTTCATTTCAAAAAAAGAGGAAGAACCGAAACACAAATTCATTATCATGAAATGTTTTAGATGTGGAAATTTTGGGCACCTTGAGGATGGTTGCAAAAATGATGATTTGGCTGCTAGTATGTATGAGGATGTTTCAGAAAACCCCAATGAAGATGCATGTATGGTTTTTGAAAAAGGTAGCACCTCTAGTGATAAGAAATCTGAAAAATGCTATGATGATTCAAAGCACCATCAAATAGAGGATCTTGAATGCGAACTCAATAATGCTCTTAGTGTTTTGAAAAAGGAAAGAAAGAAGAATGATAGACTCAAGATTAAGGTAGATGAATGTTGTATGGAGATAGATGAAATTGTAGAAAATCTTGAAGTATCTATGGCTAAGACACAAGAACTCAAGAATGAGTTAGAATCTAAAATTCTGGAGTATAGTGAGTTAGAACAGGAAATAGCTTCTTTGAAAGAAGAAAATAAAGAGTACAAGGATAAGCTCTACAGATTTCAGGATAGCTCCAAGAAGGTTAAATTTATCATCGAAGGACAGAGAAAACCAATAGATAAAACAGGTCTCGGTTTTGTTGAGCCGCACAAGGAATAGGTTGGGGAATCTAGCAAAATATTTCAAAAGAAAGAGAATCTTGTTGAAGAAAGTACTTTAGATCATGAGTCCGTAAGTGATGAATATGCAGAAACAGAAAATGATATTCAGACTGAGAATAAGAAGTTTTTGGGACCCATGAAGTCAAAAAAAGGAAAATTTCATGACAGATGTTATGTGTGTCACAGATTTGGTCACATGGCTGTACAGTGCATGACTCAAATGAAGAGAGTAAATGAAAGTTTTAGGAGATGTAATTTCTTTCAAGGGTATTGCTACTCTTGTCAACAATTCGGGCATAAGGCAATTTTTTGCAAGACAAATAACACGAACTGGGTTAGTCAGAACAGGCGAATTCAAAGAATAGCCATGACTGATTTTGTTACCTCGCTATAAATGCAACAATGAAGGACACCTAGCTAGACAAGTGTAGAGATGATCTTCCGAGATACGAGAACGAAAACAGACAGCATGAACAAGTTCAAGAATCAAGGCATGGATAAAAATAGGAATGATAACAAAAATAGGAAAAATGACATGAACAGGTCCAAGGATCAAGGTACGGATAAGAATAGAAAAGATAAAAGAAATAGGAACAGTAGTATTAACAGGTCCGAGGATCAGAACAGTGATAGGAACAAAAATACAGGAAAATAATTCAAGAGAAGGCCCAACAAAGAAATCTTGGATACTAATGATGATGAGTGTTTAATGGGAGTGTCATTCCCAACCATATTTTAATCATCTCATCAGGAGATGGGGGAGGGACTAAGATAAGAGGCTTATTCTTAGTCCCAAGCCCCAAAGGTGACCCTTTGCCATTGATGACAAATGGGGAGAGATTTAAGTAAGGGGGAGAGTTTTCAAGAGAAGAGGAAAGCTTCAATTCAGGGGGAGCAAAACTTGGAGATATTGAATTCAGTTTTGACTCTTGAAAGATGTGTTTTAGATAAGGGTTGCCATCAATGACAAAGGGGGAGATTGTTGGCAATTTTGGGTACCTTGAGTACATTGCCCTTGCCTAAGTTTAGTTGTCATTGATGTCAAGGAGCTATTGGTAAATGTTGTTTTTGATGTCGAGGAACTATTGGAGCAATTTTTTTTTAAATCCAAGGATGTGTTTTTGTTGAAGGTTTCTGTTGGTCAGTAAGTCTCTAAGAAAATTAGAGTAGCCCAGTTGCCAAAAATCTAGAAAAAGATAAAGTACAATAAGTTTGCAGGCTACCGGAAAAACTGTCACGATTTTGTGACATGTTTGAGGAGAGAGAAAGTTTGGCCAAAACTGTCGTGATTTCGTGACATGTTTCATTTTCGCTAGTGCAAACCAAGAAAAGGATGAAGAAGCAAGAGGTGTCACGATTTCACGACAGAGTTGCTGATGACGTCAACAAGAGGCAAAGGTGTCATGATTTCATGACAGTTGCGAAGAAGAAGGCAGTGAAGTCTAGAGCATCATGATTTTGTGACAAGATTCATGATGACATCAGCAAAAGCTGTAGCATCGCGATTTCACGATAGCAACGGAGAAGAAGGTAGTAAAGTCTAGAGCATCACAATTTCATGAAAAGATTCATGATGATGTCAACAAAAGCTGTAGCGTCACGATTTCGTGACAACAACGGAGAAGAAGGCAGTGAAGTCTAGAGCGTCACGATTTCATGAAAAGTTTCATGATGACATCAGCAAATGCTGTAGTGTCACAATTTCATGACAACAACGGAGAAGAAGATAGTGAAGTCTAGAGCATCATGATTTCGTGACAAGATTTGCGATGACGTTAGCAAAGGCTGTAGTGTAGCGATTTCATGACAATAAACCAAAGAAGGTGTACGATAGACCAAGGCGTAGCAATATCATGACATGTTTGAGCTTCGCATGAGAAAAGCTATAGGACAGCAGAGGTAGTTGGAGCTGACGAAGTTAACCTTGGTCGATGAAGTATAAGGGTTTAAAGCTGATGTGTTAGAAGATTGATCAACTGACTAAAGAACAAGATTTCATCTTAAGATTGTGGGTATTAAAGGAGGACTGTTTGAGCATTTTTGTGTGTCGATCGATGTGTGCTTTTGAAGCATGGCATTCGCAGAGTTAGTGCGACAAGCAAGGTTCGAAAATTGAAAAAGCAGAGAGCGAAGTCCGACTGCAGCATCAAAGTGCATTTCATTGAATCTTCTAAGTATAGAAGTTTGTGCTGTTGTATACACGAAGAATGTGCTGTTGTTGATGAGAAGACTGTGCGAAGAAGATTTTATTGTAATTGTGACTGTGTTCGCATATGTTGTGTAATAGAAAGAAAAGTGCACGCAGTAGATGCTGCTATAATTGTGAACGGTTGTGAAGAAAAAACAGTGATCAAATGCTATTGTAAGTTAAGAAGAGAATGTTGTTGTAATTTAAGAAGACTGTGCTGCTGTAGTTGTGCAGACAGTGAAGAATTGTTTTCCAAACCAAGTGCCGAAAAGAACAAAGAAAGAGGAAAAAATTGTGCCAGACCGAAGGACTGTGTTTTGGTGCAAAAAAGAGGACCAGCTTGCTGTGACAGAGTTGAGGATAGAGATCTCCAGCCAGAGCAGGGAAGACAGGTGTCTTCTATGGAAAGAGTTCCACTTGCTAAGGGCAAAAAGATATAGAGGTCTTCTAGAGGATCACTAGCAAAGCAGATTTACGGGAAGGTGTCTCCTTTGGGCTGAGGCTCATAAATATTGTAATTGGGAAGGTTTTCCAAAGAACTTTGAGATAACATTTAGAGAAAAGTTTTGTGGACATAAATTGTTGTGTCACTTTGTGGATGGTTTTGTGCATTGCTTTGATATTGCTTTGGGTATATTGTTTTACTGTTTTGAAGTATAAAGGAAAAAGTAAAAAGTGGTCTTATACTGTTCACCCCCCTCTTAGTATAAGCTTGTGTTCTTCACTACAGAACTAATCCTGAAAACATATTCCAATTACTTTGGTAACTAGTAAGCCAATCAAACTAATTCACATAGTACTAGCAAAAATGTAGTTTTAGAATTTGAACTTTCAACAAAAATGATACTAAGACACAAGTTTCAGGGCGAAGATCAATGTAATGCTCCTTCCACTAATTTCTAGAAAATTCACAGTGTTACAGGTAAATACACTAGATCCGACCCTTAAAAAATGAGGGTTTGATCCCTATTTATAGTATATAAAATCAAAATTATATGGAACATTACAAAGATATATTTTTATCAAAATTAAACATAAAGAATCCAGATAGCAGACCCTTACTGGTTTGATTTTTGGAAATCCCACTACGAATAGTTGGTCATGAAAAATAGAACTCTGTAACTTGATGATCATAGGCTCAAACTGGAGTTCTATTAACTGGTCATCAAATTTGCACAATTGATATTTCTTGGCAACTTTTGATCACCGTACATCTATAACTATTTTCTATTTTCTGGTTCTTGAAAACCCTCAACGCTTTGGCTTCTCTCTTTTTGTTACTCGATCTAGAAAATATTCTATTATCTCTTTTATTTTCTACTTACCAATCTTGATCGTTGATCTTTTTTCATCGTGCGGTTTAGAATATATTGATCTACTTTTAAAAAATTTGATGACAACATTGTTTAAATGTCATAAAAACATAGAGCTCAAATCTGCTTATGAAATGCATTTTCAGAAATCTAGACTCAAATCCACAGCCTCTGGTTATAATTATTTATTAGCATCAATATTTAGAAATAATTTGCACAAAAAATGTGATGACATCACCATTCCTTGCAAAAATTTGTAGATTTCAATTCTGGGCATACACCTCTTCTTCATCGGGCCTCCATTCTGGATCAAGGATAAACCATTATAGTGTTATCTTTCATTCCAAGCAATATTAAGACTACAACCACCCTGTTTCACAATTTCACACCTTCTTGATCCTTCTAACACCTTGTGTTGCCATTTCGGGCATGAGATAGGCTATAAACCCTCTCCAAAATCCTTTCAACACTTAGTCAATTTTTGGGCATAAAAATTATAGAGGTTGTCGCTAATCCACAAATTTTTTTAGTTGACATCATCATTTCCCAAAAATTTATGTGGATTCACACACCTTTGTTACCATTCCGGGCCTAAAAGCAAAGAAATCAATGTGGATTATTTTTGGGTGCAAAAAAATGACTAAGTGCTGGCATATTTTCTCCTTTGTTGTGAATCTACTTCAAAATGCACTGTAATGGGTGTGGAATAGAATCTACATATATTCTCATGCCTTAGAAAAATTTCAAAAAGAATCTTCTCAATTCAAGTAGCCATTTTGGGCATACACTTCCAAAAAAATTGACATAAAAAATCAAAACATTTTTTTCAACATTTATATTAGGGTTTCAAATTTCTTTACATCATCTAGATTAGAAATTTCTTGTTTCTTTTACAAAACCCTTGGGTAAATTGCACTTTCCTTTCATGTCATTATATTAGAGTTTTATTTTTTTTTCTAAACACACATAAATAGATTTTGAATTATTTATCATGCACCTCATATTTGCATGCTCTCATGCTTCATAGAGTAGATTTATTTTTTCAAAAAGGTATGTAGCCTTAGTTTCATTTTAAAAAGCATATAGATTTAGTTTCATTTTCAAAAGATATATAGCTAGTTGTTTTTACTTTCACCTCAGCGATAGCAGACACAATATCACACACTCACATGGCATACATAGTGGTGCAATTGGAATTTATACCCAATCCATCACTCGAGATTGGTGAGATTGGCATTCATCTCCATCCACCATCTTGCCTTCTAAACAAAATAGTAGCCCCCAGGAGTGGTTTTCTGTACTTCATCACCAAAAAATACCTACTTTTGAGTTTGGTTTTATAGATTTTATCATCAAAAGGGGCCTTTAGAGTGGGATAGGATTAGATGCATTTATTCACAAGGATCATATAATTCGTGAACGAGTAATTGTTGTTCTTGATTTAGCTCACTCAAGAGTGAAGCAACCACCTGGTTAGGCTAATAGTAGGTCTTAGATAGTGCCACCTCTTCTTGTGAGAGTATTTTTGACTCATTAGTGCATTTTGAGTCCCTCCCATTTGGATATCATTTTACTACACCTATCCATTTAGGTCACGACTTGTGTATTGATACATTGTATTGATATAGAACCTTCTGATACTTTTTTATGATGGAGCATATTCCACGTAGCATCTTCTAAAGGTAGACCTTTCCATTGAATCAATACTTTGGTGATGGTGTGATTGCGGAGGTGGCACATGCGGTGGTCTAGGATAGCTTCTGGTTCAACCATGAGGGCCCCATTGTCACAAAATTTTGGAAGTTGAGTTTGAGTAGTGATGTGAGTGCCTATTACGACATTAATACAATAAACATGGAACACAATGGATTTTAGAGGATTTTGGTAACTCAAGCTTATATGCAACTGGTCTAATATGCTGTAGAATTTTATAAGGGCCATAAAATTTGGGTGCTAACTTTTGAGACCTTTTGATTTTTAAATAAATTTGACGATATGGTTGAAGAAAAAGAAACATATCCCCTTCTTGGAAAACCCTATCGATTCAATGTTGTTCTTCTTGTTGTTTCATGTGGTGTTGGGTGATGTGGAGATTGTATTTTAGAGTGCGAATAATGTTATATCGAGTAACAAACTCCATCTCTATGGCTAGAACCTTTGTATTTCCTAGAATATAATAGGTTAGGTATGGGGGTGATTGGTCATATAGTGCTTAAAAAGGGGTTATTTTAATGGTTGTGTGATATGTGGTATTATACCACCATTCAACTAGTGGAAGTCATTTAACCCAGTGAAGGGGTTTTATGGAAATAAAACATCGAAGATAAGTTTCTAAGCATTTATTGACAACTTTAGTTTGACTGCCTATTTGGGGGTGGTAAGAAGATCTCATCTGAAGTTGAGTACCTTGGAGTTTAAATAATTCTTTCCAATAATTACTAGTGAAATTCGTATCATGATCACTAATTATAGTAGAAGGTATGCCATGTAATTTAAAGATATTCTCAAGGAAAAATTGGGCAATAGTACTAACAGTATAGGGGTGAGCTACCGAAAAAATGGGTGTATTTATATAAATGATGTACCACAACTAGGATGGTTGTTTTTCCTACTGATTTTGGAAGGCCTTCAATGAAATCCATTGAAATATCCACCCATTATTTTTTTGGTATGGGAATAGGTTGAAGAAGGCCTGTTGTCGCCACTATTTCACCTTTATTTCTTTGGCATGTTTCACATTCATTTACGAATATCTTGATATCATTATTTCATAAATAAAAATATTTAGTCACTCTTTTGTAGGTTTTTAGGAATCCAAAGTGTCCTACAATAGGTGTAGCATGTAGCTCATGTAGAAGCTTTGTATGATAAGAAGATGTGGGTGAGAGGACAAGACATTATTTGTAACAGAGTATGTTATCTTGCCAAGAATAGTGGGGTTTACTCATGGGATTTTGTTGGAGCTGTTGAACTATGGTATGTGTGGTAGGGTCCACATACTATTATTCCTTGACTTACTCGAGCCATTTAGGGATAGGGCAGGAAAAAGCCTGTAATTGAGAAGTTTTTTCAAAAAATTTTGAGAGTGCATTCGCAGCCATGTTATCTTTTCTTTTTTTTGTATATTATTTCATAATCATAGCCTAGTAGTTTTGTCATCCACTTTTTTTATTCTTGTGTGGTTATCCATTGCTCCAAAAGTTATTTTATACTATGGTGGTCGGTGCGAATAATGAAATATTTTCTGATAAGGTATGGTCTCCAATGTTGGATAGCATGAACAATAGCTAACATTTATTTTTCATATGTGGAACATGCTAAATTATTTTTTGAGAATGCTTTACTAGTGAAGGCTAAGGGTTTTTCATTTTGCATGAGCACGACTCCCATTCCCAATCTTGAAGCATCACTTTCAATAATAAATGGTTTGGAAAAATCTGGCATGGCTAGGATAGGGGTGGTACACATGGCATTTTTTAAGGTCATAAAGGCTTCATTAGATTTTGGAGACCATAAGAAAGCATTATTATTAAGTAGTGCCATTAAGGGTACCACGATTTTGCCATAATCCTTGATAAATTTACGATAATAACCAATTAGTCCTAAGAACCCATGCAACCCTTTTAGTGTTCTTGGAATCAACCAATTTTCCACATCTTCAATCTTTCGAGAATCTACTTCCACTCCTTCCTTGGAGACAATATGTCCGAGGTATTCAATTTATTTCTTTCCAAAGGAGCATTTTGATCTCTTTGCATATAATTGATTTTCCTCCAAGATCTTGAGTGCTTGCTCTATATGGTTTAAGTGCTCTTCCCATGTTTTGTTGTAAATCAAAATATCATCAAAGAAAACTAAAATAAAATTTTGAAGGAAAGGGTAAAATACCTTGTTCATAAGGCTTTGAAATGTGGAAGGAGCATTGGTGAGACCAAATGGCATCACCAAAAATTCATAATGTCCCTCATGAGTGCAAAAAGCCATTTTGGGTATATCACTTTCTTTAACTTGAATTTGGTGGTAGCCAGATCATAAATCGAGTTTGGAAAAATATGCAACTCCATTAAGTTCATCGAGTAATTCATCGATGACTTAAAGAGGAAATTTTTCTTTGATCATTATTTTTTTGAGGGCACAAAAATCCACACATAAGCACCCTGATCCATTTTTTTTCTTACCAATATATATGGAGAAGAGTAGGGCTTCTACTAGGTCTAATGACCCCTGCCCTTAGTAGGTCTTGTACTAATTTTTCTATTTTTGTCTTTTGTAAATATGGGTATCGATAAGGTCTAATATTAGGAGGTTGGTGTCCCAAAAGTAATTGAATGGCATGATAATGGCTCCATTATGAAGGTAATCCTTCTGGTTCATTAAATATTTTTCCATGTCTCTCTAGGAGTTTTAGTAATTTATGTGCCTCTGGTTGTTCTTTGTTAATGGTTTGCAAGTAAAATAACTGGGCAACCATGCATTTTTCTCCTTTACGAATAATATTTTCCATTCTATGGGAACTTATGATTTGTGTAGGACCCATTTTTAACCCTTTAATTATGTAAGTTTGGTCATTTTGTATGAATTGTATCCATAATTCTTCAAAGTCCCATTGAATTTTATCGAGCATTCATAGCCATTGTACTCCTAAAATGATGTCACATCCTCCCAATGGTAGTACATACATATCCACTTTCATGTTATAATCTCCCATAGTGAGTTTGATATTACTACGTTTGCCTTTGCATGTAAAATTTTTTTCCATCGCCAATCATTTCTTCAAAATTATTACAAGGATATATAAAATAATTAGCTTGTTTGACCAACCTAGGATCTATAAAATTTTCAGTGCTTCCAAAATCTAAGAGTACAATAGGGTTTTTTTTCTTAAAGTACCCTTTAACCTTCATAGTTTTTGAGGCTGAAAATCCTGAAAGAGCATTAAAAGAGACTTATGTTTTATCCTATGTATTTTCTTCTAGAATATTCGTTATTGCTTCTTCTTCGATGTCATCCTCTTATTTAGGAGTGCAATATCCAATTGTGTCCAAAATATGTAATTTTGGTGATATGCATTTGTGATTAGGGGTGAATTTCTCATCACAATAGAAATAGAGGCCTTTCTCTCACCTTTCTTTTATTTCCTCCTGGCTAATTTGTTTAATCGACATGACTTTATTTAGTTTTTGGTTGGTGTAGGTGTTGCATGGTTTCCCTATTGGAAATATTCCTATTCATCGTTGGTTATTAATTTTCTCTTCCACCATTTGTGCTAATGCCACTGTGTGCATCATGTTGATAGGGTTGAGTATTTTTACTTCTAGTCGAATTTCTTCTTTCAAGCCATTGATGAAGCAACTTTGAAAAAATGATGCATCGAGTCCTAATGTAAGGTTTGCCAATTTCTTAAATTGTTCTTGGTATTCTATTACTATAGATGTTTGGTGAAGTTTCGTGAGGGCTCCTATGAAATATTTGAATTTGCTTGGTCCGAATCTCACCATTAAGTTCTTTGTAAATTTGGTCCATGTGGGAGTACCTTTTATTTTTTCATACCATTGGTACCATTGTGTAGCAATTTGCTCTAAGTGAAACGATGCGATGCAGACCTTTTGTATCTCTAGAATATGATATAAAGAAAAATATTGGTCTTCCCTATATATCTAATTTGTGGGGTCACCTCCATCAAATTTTAGGAAATCTAATTTTGTGGTTCAAGGGAGGATTGATGTATGTGGTTCCCCTAATGACGTTTGTTGTGTTGGTATTGTATTTTGTTTCCTGTTGTGCATTAATGTTAAGTTTTGTTGTACCAGTTCCATAAAGTTATTCGTAGCATCCAATTTTTTTGATAATTTTGTATTGGTGGTGTTGATGTTTATGGTTAATTCTACCATTTTTGCAGCTATATTGTCCTCTAAGTTATCTTTCCAATTCGTCATGCCTTGCAAAATCTCTTTTATTTCCTTTGAAATTTCCTTCGAAACATTTTTTGCAATATCCTTAGCCATATCTTGAGATCGCCTTCCGTCGGCCATTTGGGCGTGATTTGTTATTTACAAAAGGTTTTTGGTTGCAAATATTAGTTTTTTTTTTTAGAATATCAAGGTTGCAAAAATTTGCTAAAAAAAATTGTTAAACAACTTTTGCAAAAGTTGTTGTAAAAACAAAATAAATTAT
Organism: Wollemia nobilis; assembly: GCA_028583015.1. Classification (NCBI taxonomy): domain Eukaryota; kingdom Viridiplantae; phylum Streptophyta; class Pinopsida; order Araucariales; family Araucariaceae; genus Wollemia; species Wollemia nobilis. Next base: position 7,756,296 of record JAQPPZ010003246.1, on the reverse strand, counting down.
GCAAAATTTTGATTTTATTGTAGCAAAAAAATTGTTGTTTTCAATAGGGTGGGACGGAGCAGAGGTGGTGGTAGGGTAGAAAGTATTTGAGGGTAGAGTGGAGGTGGTGGTATGGCAGAGTGAAGCTAAGGGTGGAGCGGAGGTGAGGTTGGAGTGGAGGTCAATGGTGGAATGAGGATGAATGGGAGTCGATTGGGGAGATTCGTGAAGGCGACCAACTGTATGATATGTGCCAACCACCGAAACTTAACTCTATGCATGCATGGGGTGTCTAGCCAAGCTAGAAAATGTATTACTCACATATTTTTACTTCTAAATATTCCTTATTTCTTTTCGATAATAATGTGGGATTAAACTAGAGGTAAAAAGTTTACGTCGTGTTCTGATTCCTACTGCCAGTCGAATTTTCGGTCACCAAAATATATAAACCTTAGGTTATTTTATAATATGATTTATTTAATTTTATCGAAATATCATCGAAAAAATGTATATATGCATAAGAATTATTTTATTTTTGGTTTTAATCCTTTCGTCAGCCTGGGAGTGACAGGAGAAAAAAAAATTGAGATTTTTTGTAATGTATTTACGGCACCGTCTGGATGGATTGATGAGCATTTTTGCTTTGTTATTATGCATGCATCTACGCTATTATTTGGCAGTCACTTTAGTGTGATATTATACTAGTTTCTCCTACTATAAGGATATGTTTCACTAATTTTCAATAGGTTTTAATTGTTTGGCAGCGTCCTTAGGCTTGTATTCGAAGAATGAGAAAAAGGAAAAAAAAATTCCTTCAGGACTTGGCTCTAATGTCAGATGTAAGGAGCTTGCAATAAAATTTAGTACATAGTACATGAATAACAATAAGAATCACTTTTATATATGGAATCACAGTTAATATTGATGAATATTTCAATCAATAATTCTATTTTGAAAATTTTTCGATTATTTTTTCCAACACCATGTGAAGTTCTATAAATATTAACTGAAGGAGTATGAGTGAAAGGACATGCTTGTCCAATATAAAATGATATAAATAAATTAGTGATTATAAGTCATAATTTGTGTTAGGAGTAGTATCCTAACAACATTCAACCCTACAACAATCAATCCTACAATAGCGATACACCTCAACTGCATCATCCCATTCACAAACATCACAACCCCCATCCCAACCACAACAATTCATTTCCTCACAACATCAACAAGTCCCTTCCTCAAAATACTTTACAGATACATTAACCACTCCTTTTTAGTCTTTCACTTTTGAAACCTACATCCCTTCTTCATCCCTTCCTCCACACACATTCCCCACTTCTAGGATGTACGGTATGCCATCTTCCACTCCACCTTCATCCTCCATCTAGACACCACTTAACCCACCATATTATGTAGTTCCTAAATTCTTTATGAAACCTCCTTCCTGGTTGTCCTCTCCCACTATGTAGCCATTATAGCATATTTCTATACAAAAATAACAAACAACACATCCTCAATATTACCAACCTCAGTAGATGATTGCTCCACTATAGGTTTCTTCATCAACCATCATGTTTCACACTATGTAGCATCCATCTCCACTAGAATATTTCTAGTATAATCCCCCATTGTAATGGGAGGAAAAACAACTCCAATACCCCCCTCGTTCTCAGTATTCCACTACTTCATCACAAATAATCATACCTCCATCATACGAACTTCAAATCTTGTAAGAGGAAGTTAAGATGCTAAATATTTTCACAACTGGTTATGGGCCCCAAAAATCCACATATAATGATCTATGTAATGAACCCATTCATCCATCAGTTACTATTCCTCCTTACCCGTACCACTTCAAGATTATAAATTTTGATAAATATAATGGTAAATAGGATCCTCGAGAACACAACAGTAACTATCACTCCATATTCTATCAACTTCACAGTAGCTATCCCCTAATGTTGTGTACCTTTGATATCTCACTTGGGGGACAAGATATTTCTTGGTACAACATTCTCCCATGCCATAGCCTATTCATATTCAAATAGTTGGCCAACTCATTTCTCAAAAATTTCTCCATTAACATCAATAAGAAGATGAAATTTTTTGATGTCTTCACCTTATGACATGCTGACGATGAACCTCACATGAATTTCATTTCTTTATGGATATCGATCATCCATGAGCTTAGCTCATAGCCTCCCATTTGTAGAACTCATTACACTCTTCTCCAAGAGTTATCACAAACATATCTCCACCTCTTTACAAATTCATCAAAGTCACACATTTAAGGAAGCTATCACCCAAGCCAAGGTCATTGATGAAATCAAGGTCCAATATGGCAAAATAAAACTTTAATAGAAGTCATCTTATGCTTCAAATTCCCACTTCAATTAAAATGCACAAAATAAATCCTTCTCTAAAACACCACAAAATAATAAAGTAGTGGTAGCTTCTCCATCCTCTTCATCAATATCATAACATCCACTTCCACAATAATAATTGTCTCATACTAATTTACCTCCTCCATCCAATCCATGATGAGCTTGGGGTCTCCATCCTCCATGTTGACATCACAATTGGACTCCACTTTCTAAGCCTCTAATTCTAGAGGTTGTTTGATTTTGGTCATGTTATGTTATCATATATTTGACCCATAAATCAAACTCGACCCAACCCTCATGGGCACATCAAACATGCTTTTTGTGTTTACCATCACTATCACAACCATGAAATCCATTCTTGTCATACATTTTTTTACTTAGTCAAGGATCTTATCGATCATGGTATTATTCACGTTTCCAACCCCATCACACCACAAAATCAAAATTTGGATAATTATCAAAACCCATTACCTGAACACGGGGGAACTAATCCTCATGGGACTCAACCCACTCAACAAGCCCAATCAAGGTAATTCAATCATGTCCACCATAATCCTCCTTCCCACAAAGTGGTTGGCATGATTAACATCACTACTCATAATCAAAACTATTCACCACATTGAGATGTGCCCATTCCTCTACTTCCACCATAATTTACTTCTACTTTTCACCTTCCTCCTACATAGCATTCCCTTTTGCTATGTTGCATTCACCATTCTTCCTTTCTTCACATATCATTGTTCATAATTTTTTAATCACATCTTCATCATTCCACCATTCATTTTATTATCCTTCTACAATGGTTTTGTCCATTTGTTCTACATCTTCCACAACTAGGAAAGTTTCTCATCTCCTTCCAATCCATCATTCACGATTTGGAGGAGTTTCTCTCTTTCCACCACACTCTCCACATCTAGTGGAGTTTCACTTCCTCCCAATCCATAATTCAATATTTAGGGGTAATTTCATATTTTCTCAATCCATCATTCAAAACGAGGGAAACTTCACCCTCTCCCAATCCATAATTCAATTCGGGGGAAATTTCACCCTCTCTCCAATCCATCATTAAAAACTAGGGGTAATTTCATCTTTTCCCCAATCTATCATTCAAAAACTGGGGTAGCTTTACCCTCTCCCAATCCATCATTCAAAGCTGGGGCAACTTCACCTTATCTCCATACATCATTCAAAATAGAGGCAACTTCACCCTCTCCCAATACATCATTCAACACAGGGGTAGCTTCACCCTCTCCCCATACATCATTCAACTGTTAGAGTTACTATGCTACAATAACTATGATTATTACCTCATTTGGTAATTAGTAGATTCTCCTAGGTAGATTTAATTTACTGCATGGTAAAAAGTAGTTTGTTACTTTTACCATTAGGTATTTACTTTTACTATTTACCTACAAGATATTCACTGTGGAATATCTTGGGGTTAGTAGGTTAGTAGTCATAGTCAATTTGACTACATTGTTAGTTGTTAGTAAGTTAGCACTTATTTGTGAAGCACGTTGTTCCTAGCATCAAGTTAGGGGATATTATTTCTTAATATTTCTAAGGCTATTTCTAGCCTATGTTTAAACTATTTAAACCTACCTACTTTAATAATATTTTCTTAATGCTTATGCTCAATTATTTTGCATCAAAATTTGCCATAATTAGAATTAGAGCTTTGGCGAGCACAACCTGAGCGAGGAAAAGGGCAAGAGACCTGGGCGACCACAACCTCCTAGCCCAATGTCCTCTTTGTCTCTGGTGGGTGGATATTTTTTGATGAGTTGATGGCCTCCTACATGATGTGCTCCAGAGAGTGCCTCACGATTGATGACCACCCCAATCAAAACCTCCCACTACTCCCTAAAAACCATGCAAATTATGATCGATGACCATCCTATCAGTGAGTTCCCACCATTCCCTAACAACCATGTAGATCACCTCAAAATTATGAACCACGTGGTACTGAACCATATGACAGCCTCTGGCAATCACAAAATCTAACACAATGTATAGAATTCCATAGGAATCACCCCATCTAACAACGTCTAGCACAATGAATTTGATGTAGCCTGATACGAATCCCATTTCTAACATGGAAAGGATCTATCTTCTAAAAAAATAGTAACTGAGGACAACTTGGTGAATACAGCTAACCTGGAATGCTCCTCGAGACTGCTAATATGGACCCTTGGATCCATGCAAGCTATGAAGCTAACACATGGCAGATTCGATGACCTGAAATGGAACATACATGGCATATGAATGGTGGAACACATGATAGTTAGATAGTGACCTAGCATCCATATGGAAGACACATGACGATAATGGGATAACTAACATGGCAGTATGTGACTGATCGAAACCTTGCATTTTTTATACTATGATTGGCTTTCATCCCACACATGTGGCAACTTCTGATTCATGGATTGACTGGAAAAAGAAGTGTTTTATGATTTCTCTAAGGAAATCATTTTAAACAATGTGAGTTGTTTTTTTTAAAGGGTTTTGAAAGCGCCTTCACAGTGTGTGTGGGATAATGCATCCCCAAGCCCTTTAAAAAGGTCTTTAATTTTTTTTCTCCCATTAGCCATTAGGAAAGCCTTCTAATAGAAGGTGACTCCCTCACATTCTTGTCAGGCTAGATAGCGCGACCGACGATAGGTCCAGTAGATAAGGCTTCCAACCAGAGTTCTAAAGTTCGACTCCCATCGAGGTCATAATCGATTACCTTTTGCTAAAAGACACGACAATAATACTTCAAAAGGTAATATTTTTAAGTTTTTTTTATAATTTTTTAATTATTTCTAATCCTTTTATTTAATAATTTAATTTATTTTTGTATAAAATCAATTTTTTTTTAAATATTAAATTGATTTTTACAAAATTAATTTTATTATTGATTAAATTATGATTAGATTTATTAGAATTTTGTAAATAAAATAGAAATTTGAAGGCCCATTTTTTTGCAAATTCAAACAAATTTTATTTATTTTTCTCAAATTTTGGGATATAAGACAAATAATACCAACATTTTTTTGCAAATTAGGGATCTCTAGCATCTTCTCAAAACATTGTTAATTTTACAAACAATAAAAGATTAAACTTGAATTATTTTTTTCCAAAATTGTAACACAAGGATAAACCAAATTTGCAAAATTCAAAAGGAAATAGGGCATTTTTTTTCTCTAAAGAGGGGATATAAGACAAGATATTGCACATTTTATTTTTTGCAAAATTGAGAAGATATTGAAGACCTTGGGTCCATAAAAACCAAGTCGTGTGTCGACTGGTTCTGGAAAGCCTTTCAAATGTGGGTCGTGTGTCAACTTGACTTGAAAGGAGTGCTACTTTGTTAATTTTGCAAATCAAAGGGGGAAGACAAGAAATTGTATTTCTTTGCAAAATTTTAACACAAAGTGAGGAGCACTTAAAAATCAAACCTTGTTTATTTTGCAAAATCAAAAGGAAAGGTAATTGTTTTATGCCACATTGCAAAAATAAAAAACAAGAGGAGACTTTGAATATCAATTTTTTATTCACAATACAAATCAAAATTTGGTTGCAAAAGTTGGTGATAAAGGTATATTTTCAATATTACTCGACACCTTTATAAAAAATTGGCAAATTAGGTGCATTTTCGGTTGCATATGACACCTAAGTGAAAAACATTTGTGGGCACTCTTTGATTGATTATTGCATTTAATTTCTTGTTCTTTGCAATTATAAGTCATCAAAATCAAGAGCATTCAAAACTCTAAAATTTCACAATATATTACACAAGTATAAACCATTTTTGAAATTGATATTCTCTCCATACAACCCTAAAAATTCATTCTTATTTTTTTGGCTCAAATTCCTCAAACTGATTATCTCTCTTCAAGAGTATTTTTAGGTAGGTACCATTAAATATCTTTTTGAGTGAATTTCTTTCATTTCTTATTTTTTTGGCTTAAATAGCCTCAAACTGATCATCTTTCTTCAAAGAGAGTTTTCAGGCAAGTGCCATTAAATACCAATTAAGAGTGAAATAAAAATCATCTTGGTGTAAAATATAGAACCTTCATTATGACAACTATCAAAAAATACCTAAATGATTCACAATTGCTTAAAGTTCCTAACTATTTAGCATGGAAAACCAATATGAAAGCCATCCTTACTTTAGAGGAAATGTGGTATTTAGTGGATGGCACTGAAACAAGACCCACATCAATAGGAGTAGATCAGAAAGCATGGGACTAAAATAATAATCATCTTCTCATGTTGATTCTCCTAGCTAAAACTTATGAGATCCAACCTCACATAAGTGAATATAAAAATAGTAAATATGCATGGGATGCACTTTGTACCATTTTTTAAGGCAATAATCAATCAACTATTCTAAAAATTCAACCACAAATTCATACGCTCCATATGAAGTCAAGATAATCAGTAGAACTATTCCTCTACAAAGTGGGAAAATTGAATTAAAAATTAATGCTTTAGGAGCAAAAGTAGAAAAATACTATCCTAACTTCAGTAATATTGAGGGCTCTTCCAGAATCCTATAATATGTTAATAACTTCCCTTAATGTATCTCAAAGAATAGTCACCTTTGTGGAGTTAGTCAATTTGCTTCAAATAGAGGAAGCAAATCAACTCCAAAGTGATGAAGTGTCAAACAATGCACTTTACTCAAAAAATTGGGGTGGAAATAAGAAAGGAAACTTTTAGAAGGGAGGATCATCTTCAAAAGATAAGGGAAAGCAACCTCAAAAGAAGTTTTGCACAAATTGTAAAAAGAACAACCTTGACACCAATCAGTGTTGGATTAAACACAAGAAAAAAAATGGTAAAGGCACATAACAAAGGTAAAATAGATAAAGAGGTAATTTTTCTAGTGAAGTGTTTGATTCCGGTTCTAATTTTAGTTCAAAAAGAGCACAGAAAGTGCTCATGGCTGAAACATTATTGTAAAGGAAAAAAAAAAATTCACCTTAGGCAAGCACCATTCCAGCTCTCTTTTTTTAGGATTTATAAATTGCGTAAGTTTTTTTTTGAAGTACTTGTAATAAAGGGGTGATTGTACCTCTTTTAGGCTTAATGAATAGAAAACTCTTTTTTTTTTTAAGTACTTATAATAAAAAGGGGGAATTTTTTGGTGTAAAATTTGCCTAGGAGGAAATCTTCGTAAAATCCTTAACAAGCTTCATGAGTTGCATATATTTTTCAATTAAGGGGGGATAAACATTTCTATCCTAATTCTCACAATTTTTGTAAAAAGGGAGGAAGACTTATAAGGGTGCATTTTTTGCAGCAACCAACACCCTAGTCCCACTTCTTGCAAAAATTACATTACATGTTTTTTAATAAAGGTGGAAGCTTATAAGGGTGCATTTTTGGTAGTGATCGACACCTTAGCTACATTATCAAAACTTTTGCAAAATTATATTGTAACTAAATGAACCTCGTATATAGTGATCTACTCTAGTACACCTAGCAGTTACAGTGGCTGGTTACCCATGCAATTGGTTGGATGACAAGATTACAATAAGGAAATTTGTTGATGTGAAAAAAAAGTGAGGAATGACACACTTTTTTCTTAGATAAGCTAGAGCACCGTGACAAAGCCCAAGCCAGAGCAAGAGCCAATAGATTAGTATCTTTTCACTGTATTGGGATAGTTATATACATTACCCAAATAATGTAATAAGGGGGGATGTTAGAGTTACTATGCTACAGTAACTATGATTATTACCTCATTTGGTAATTAGTAGATTCTCCTAGGTAGATTTAATTTACCACATGGTAAAAAGTAGTTTGTTACTTTTACCATTAGGTATTTACTTTTACTATTTACCTACAAGATATTCACTGTGGAATATCTTGGGGTTAGTAGGTTAGTAGTCATAGTCAATTTGACTACATTGTTAGTTGTTAGTAAGTTAGCGCTTATTTGTGAAGCGCGTTGTTGTTAACGTCAAGTTAGGGGATATTATTTCCTAATATTCCTAAGGCTATTTCTAGCCTATGTTTGCACTATTTAAACCTACCTACTTTAATAATATTTTCTTAATGCTTACGCTCAATTATTTTACATTGGTATTTTCCATCATCAACATGGGGGTAAGTTAACCCTATTCCCAATCCATCATTCAAAACTAGAGGTAATTTCATATTTTCCCCAATACATCATTCAAAAATTAGGGTAAAATTACCCTCTCTCAACCCATCATTCAAAATTGGGGTAACTTCACCTTCTCCCCATACATGATTCAAAATAGGGGCAGTTTCACCCTCTTTCAATACATCATTCAACATGGGGGTAGCTTCACTCTCTACCCATACATCATTCATCATAGGGGCAGCTTCACCCTCTCCCAACTCATCATTCAAAACTAGGGTAACTTCATCTACTCCTATACATCATTCAACATGGGGGCAGCTTCATCTTCTCTTGATACATCATTCAAAAAAAGGGATAATTTTATCATCTCCTCATACATCATCCAATAGGGTGAAACTTCACCTTCTCCCCATATACCATTTAAAACTATGGTAGCTTAATATACTCTTGAATAATCATTTAAAATTTGGATAACTTCACCCTCTTCCCCATCCATCATTCAAGACATAGGGGCAACTTCACATTCTTCCCATACACCATTCAAAATTGGGATAATTTCATCTTCTCCCCATACATCATTCAACATGGGGTCATCTTTACCTTCTTCCCATACATCATTCGAAAATGGGGGTAATTTCATCTTCTCCTCATCCATCCTTCAAAAGTGGAGCAACTTCACCCTCTATCCAATCCATCATTCAAACAATGGGGGTAAATTTCATCTTCTTCCAAGTCATCATTCATAATTCAGGTTTTAGCTCTTTACACTTCATCATTCACAAATGATAAAATTTCATCTCATTTCCACAAAATCTTTATGACTAGGGAAATTTTCTCCCCCTATAAAATGATTTTGCAATTAAGGGACCACATTACCTTTTTCAAAACACTTCTATTCTTAGGATAAGGTTTTCCCTCTTTCCAAGTATAGTTCTATTTTGCGGATTTAATCCTCCTTGCACATTCACACTTCATCACCTATCATCTACTCATGATGGTGCCACCCAATATTACACTCATAAATAAATCACCATCAATCACATAATATTGCTAGATCCTCAAATAAAAAAACATATCCTTTTATTAAATGTTGCACCCTTTGCCATGTATCAACAACCCATTCAACAACAATAGGTTTTGCCACAAACCTCATAATATTTTGCCATCATAATCAATCGTTAGGTTCAAAAGGTTGTATCCTTTTGTCAAATGTGGCACCCTTTACCTTGCCCTCATTAAGTAAAATTAATCACTAGATCCAAAAGGTTGCATCCTTTTGTCAAAGGTTGTTTCCTTTGTTTTTCTCTCATCAAATCACATCAATCGCTAGGTTCAAAATGTTGCACCCTTTTGCCTTCCCTTCATCATAATGGTTTTTTTTCTAAAAACTAGTTTTCTCCAAAATCCTCATCAAAATTTAGGAACATTATTTTTAGAATATCTTAGAAAAAATAAAGGTTTATCTTAAAACCTCAACAAAAAAATCAACACAATTTTTTTCCAAAAATCTCAGCAAAAAAAATCAACACAAAGGTTTTTCCAAAAACCTCAGCAAAAAAAAATCAACACAAAGGTTTTTTTCAAAAACCTTAGAAAATTTTGGATAGGTTTTTTCCAAAAGGCTCAGCAAAAATTTTAATAGGGTTTTCCAAAAACGTCAGAAAAAATTTGGATAGGTTTTGTCCAAAAATCTCAATAAAAAATTGGATAGGGTTTTCTAAAAACCTTACCAAAAATTTGTATAGGTTTTGTCCAAATACCTCAGTAAAAGTTTGGATAGGATTTTCCAAAAACCTCAGCAAAAATTTCGTTAGAGTTTTCCAAAAACCTCAAAAAAAATTTAGATAGGGTTTTCCAAAAACCTCAACAAAAATTGGACATGCTTTTGTAAAAAGCTCATAAAAAATGGGAACTAGGTTTCTCCATAGACTAACCATAGACATAGCATAACATACTCATAGCCTAGAATATGTGTAGCATAAATATAGGAGAGCCTAGTCATATACATAACATACACATAGCCTAGAATAACATACACATAACATAGCATTAGCATAGCCTAGTCATAGGTGTAGCATCAACATAGCCTAGCATAGCATATGTATAGCATCAACATAGCCTAGGAATAGATATAGTCTAGCATAGCATAGCCTATTAATAAACGTAGCATCAAAATACCCTAGCATAGCATAGCCTAACATATCATAGGCATAGCATAAGCATAGCCTAGCCATAGAAATAGTCTGGCATAGCATTGCGTAGACCTAGCATAGCATAGCCTAGTCATAGGCGTAGCATAGCATAGCCTAGTCATAGGCGTAGACCTTTATTTTTTCTAAAAACTAGTTTTCTCCAAAATCCTCATCAAAATTTAGGAACATTATTTTTAGAATATCTTAGAAAAAATAAAGGTTTATCTTAAAACCTCAACAAAAAAATCAACACAATTTTTTTCCAAAAATCTCAGCAAAAAAAATCAACACAAAGGTTTTTCCAAAAACCTCAGCAAAAAAAAATCAACACAAAGGTTTTTTTCAAAAACCTTAGAAAATTTTGGATAGGTTTTTTCCAAAATGCTCAGCAAAAATTTTAATAGGGTTTTCCAAAAACGTCAGAAAAAATTTGGATAGGTTTTGTCCAAAAATCTCAATAAAAAATTGGATAGGGTTTTCTAAAAACCTTACCAAAAATTTGTATAGGTTTTGTCCAAATACCTCAGTAAAAGTTTGGATAGGATTTTCCAAAAACCTCAGAAAAAATTTCGTTAGAGTTTTCCAAAAACCTCAGAAAAAATTTAGATAGGGTTTTCCAAAAACCTCAACAAAAATTGGACATGCTTTTGTAAAAAGCTCATAAAAACTGGGAACTAGGTTTCTCCATAGACTAACCATAGACATAGCATAACATACTCATATCCTAGCATATGTGTAGCATAAATATAGGAGAGCCTAGTCATATACATAACATACACATAGCCTAGCATAACATACACATAACATAGCATTAGCATAGCCTAGTTATAGGTGTAGCATCAACATAGCCTAGCATAGCATACGTATAGCATCAGCATAGCCTAGGAATAGATATAGTCTAGCATAGCATAGCCTATTAATAAACGTAGCATCAAAATACCCTAGCATAGCATAGCCTAACATATCATAGGCATAGCATAAGCATAGCCTAGCCATAGAAATAGTCTGGCATAGCATTGCGTAGACCTAGCATAGCATAGCCTAGTCATAGGCGTAGCATAGCATAGCCTAGTCATAGGCGTAGCATACACATAGTCTAACATAGTCTAGGCTAGAAAATTTTTATTTTTTGGTACTCATAAATATTTTGCTTCCATGGGAAACTTTTCTTGGTTGCACATTCTTGTACATTCGACATTGAAAACAACCAACATCCAAAGAATGAGAACAAAAATACAAACAAATCAAAACCATCCATTGGCAACGTATCTTGCATTTTATTTTCCTCTTTTATACAAATCTTCTACATCACTTGGATTTATATCAATGTTGTATGGTCATGATTCGAGTGGCTACATACTTTTGATTTGATCCTATTTCCATATTCCCCTCCTCTCTACCTATTTTTGGTTCTTCTTAAATGTTGTATGGTCATACTTCGAATGACTACATACCTTTTATTGGATCCTATTCTTCTCTTTCCCTTTATTTTATATTTTATAGGCTCACCTCCCCAACTCTTCCATCCTAATTATCTACATCCATCAATAACATTAATGACCATGAAATATTAACATTTAGTTTTGATTATTTCATGCATCCATTCACACCTTTTGGATTTGATCCTGTACATGGAAACCCACATTTTGGGTACACCTTCTTGCATCTATTTGTCTCACTTACTTTACGTCATCAAGAAACACATTAGTCACATCCTCCTATACATTTTTCTAGGTATTTTATTGCATCATGTAGACATCACCCATAGTCATGTTCTTTGTATTCCTAGTGCATAAGCATTCCATTGTTCGTATACATCATGGAATCGACTGTATTATTAGCTTCATGTTTACAAGAAGTATTTTTATTGCTCAACCATTCATGGTTATTTTAATCAACCTGTATCAAACATCATCAAAATATATAAGATTTCAAGACTTTCTCTAGCTGAATCGAGTTCATTCATGGACCACTCACACTACATCTTAAGCAAATTTTGAGTCTAGGGAGGAAAAAACCTTACATAAGCCTCACCATGTAACGAATTGTTTCTCCTATTCATCCTATCATTTGCATGATAAAAATATGACTTGGGGATAAACAAAGGGACAAGCATAAGCAAAAATAGAAAATGGGCAGAAAAGAAAAGCCAACGCCCACAAAAAAACAACAAAAATAAAATAAAAATAAAAGAGCTCCACAAAAAGAGAATCAAAAGGAAGAGAGGTAGAGAAAAATTAAAATCCTCCAAGATTACTACCAAAATGCTTCCCTTTGGTCCTTCAATTTAATATAACATCACGAGATAGTTTCCATCACTAGCAATAGGCTCCAAGAGTTTGCCTACCAGTGGAATAGTCTTTCAAGTGGTGATACATCTATCACATTAGTAACCTTCTCTTGTACAGATGACTGCATGCTTGTGGATGAGCTAGCTAATTTGGCTAAGTTTACAATGGGTTAGTCCAACCTCCCTCAAAATGGATAAATGAACACCATGTACATAGTTCCATGAACAATTCAACCTTAGTTATGATAGTTAAGATTTATTCATGGTATTTTTTGTCCATTAGATAAGTTTGATTCTACATACTATATCATTTGAGATCCTAGAAATTATTTTCAAATACTTTCTATGCTTGAGAATTAGGGTTGTGTAGCATCATCGCTAACTCTGTTTGTCACATACATCCTCTCAATCACACTTGCATTTCTCATTCACCATATAAGCTCATGATTTGTTACACCTCCTTCATGTGTATTTTGTACACCTCAGTTAGTTTGTACACCACAAGTTCTCTTATTTCATGTTTTGGTCATTGGTCAGTGCAATTCTTCATTTATTTCAAATTAACCATGATGAGTAAGATGGCATCCATGCAAAGTAAAATACCCTCCATTTTTCTATATTATTATATCCCACATGTACACAGGTTATCACATATAGCCTCTACACATCATTATTTATGAATACTCATGTTTAGTTAGGTTCATCATACCTATCACACATCATTCATATAAAACACATTTCACTACATGTACATATTACATACATGCAAAATCACACACATTGTATGTAGACACAACACAAAACCATCATGTGCACCTATTACAAGGCTTGAAATTGTGCACTCATAAATTATAAAAGTAGGTTCATATTTGGCCTAACTTTTCATCTATCAAATCATATCCAAATTTCACAAAACATTCACCATTGTATTGGGCTCTAAAATAGCTTTTCAACAATATAAGTTTTGTTCAATTTTGACATCATTTTGTCTCCCAAACTACCAAAACACTGCACATAGATCAAACAGTCCAAGTTCACGAGTTGTCCTACAAACTCCAATCCAATTCGTTGGTTGCCCTGTGAACTTAAGTCCAATTTGTAGGCCACCCTACAAACCAAACCTCATGACACCATTTTGATATTTTCTTCACTACTACATTTTCTTCTTCTTCTCCCATCATCATTTGTCAACCTCTTCCACATTTTATCATCATTTTCTTATATCAATCAACTCATCACCACATTCTCACATTTCATCTATATCATTTCTGATTCCTTTTTTGAGGAGGTATTCATACACAAATCCACTTTGCATGCAACCAAACAATCAAATATCCAAATCATGGATATCACATTTGTCTACAATTTTTTTTGCTGAAGATTATGGTGATATAAACCTCATCCCAAATCAAAATTTTGTTATATCACAAGAGCCATGTGCAATATTGAAGATGTCTTGCTTTCGTTCATGTATATTTGTGCTAACCACATGCTGAATGTTACGCTTGATTTATCCATACCACTAAGCTCAAATGGTTTGACATATGTCATCATGCAATCATCAATCAATTATAAGCAAAAATTTGAATAAGTAGTTGTTCTATTCATAAATGGACCATTTTGTGTTGGTCACAAAAGTAAAGCAGTCTTAAGTTGCCCTCACAAAAAACTAGTATGATCTTGCAAATATTGTACTAAATTGGAAAATCATCATGTTTCATCCACAATCATTCATTCACATCCATCCACCCACACCTTCTTCATCCTCTCCCTTCTTCTTGTTGGATTTATATCAATATTGTCTGGTCACGCTTTGAGTGGCTACATACCTTTTATTGGATTCCATTCTTCTCTTCCCCTTCTCCTCTCCATCTCTGTTTGGTTCTCTATCAATGTTGTATGGTCACACTTCGAGTGGCTACATACCTTGGATTGAATCACATTCTTCTCATTTCCTTTCTTGTATAGTTCATAAACACCTCACCACCCTCCATCATATTGTTACTCTAAAATGTGTTTCACACAACTTAGTATAAAAAGAGATAAATATAGACACTCAAAAGTCACACATTATCACTCGTAGTCACTTGTAGATCATCACAGGACATCATAGTCATCCACATGTGCAAAACCTGCAAAACTATGTAAAATACACCTGAAACGTCTTCTACCCACAAGAGGGCAACCTACTAGCTCCCTAAGTCCACTTAAGCCCTTTCCTACATGTAATTAGGATCCAATAGGATGATTTCCTACTAAAAACCCTAATTGGGCTAATTAGGATTCTAATTTGCAAGTGACTTTCACTAAACATGTCCTTTATCATTAATAGGGTTTAATTAGGATTAATTAGCTAATTAGTACTAAGAATGTACTCACACATGTGTGCACCCTAAAGTTAGGATATTTCCTAGAAATCCTATCTAAACCTCAATCTAACCTAGGAGTTAGCTAACCCTAGTTAACCCTAATCCTTCCTCACACGTGTGAGGATAGGATATTTCTCTTAGGGAATGTAAGCTTGACACTTCATAAACACTAACCTAACCTTACTAGAAATTGACTCTTGGGTCTGGTGTGCTTGACCACCCCCTTGAACATAGCTTTTCTTATAAATAGAGGGCCCTTCCCCTCATTTTAGAGATCTAACTCTTTTGACTAACATACCCAGACTCTGCTAAAATTGGTTTAGAATACATTCTACAAATTTTGCATCCATCACACATCAACAAACACTACTTGGATAACTTCCAAATAGAAAGCTTACTCCAATAGCCCAAAACTAGCCTACAGCTCCAAATCAAGTAAGTATACTTTTATTATGGTTTTTACATTATTTCCTTCAGTTTTTAATACATTTCACTTAATTTTCATGTTATTTTATCTATATAAATAGGGGGTCTGATCCATGATAGGCCCTCAAATGTATTAAGGCATTTTTGCAGGTTTATATAGGTATATACAACACTCCCAATGTTAAGATCCTGCTATAAAATAAACTCAAATAACACACTCTCACACAATTGCTTGGAAATAAACTCACATAAACATCACATTAATATAACAGAAATTTGCATAAAGAACAATCTCACAATAAGACAGAATCGCGGGCCTCTTCGAGGGGGCAACCTCCTTCAATACTTCATTAATTTTGCAAAATATGGTTACATTGGTGCCTTTTCGGGTATTTAAGGAGTTTCCTTCCAAGGTTGGCTTACATGCAAAATGCCACCTGGATTACATGCATAATGCCACCCGAATTACATGCATAGTGCCACTTTGAATTACATGCACAATGCCACCTATCTACCATGTGTTACATAAAAAGGGTGCCATTTGTCATAGGCACTACCTAAGCTAAAACTTAGAACATTACAAAATATTAATCATGGGTACTACCCACGTTCACTAGGAATTATTACATCAAGTAAGTTATTACATTAAGGGTTAGGATGAGATCCTAACATGCCCTTCTCCTTGAAGAAGCTTTGTCCTCAAAGCTAAAAATGAGGAAACTGTTGCTGGAGATGATGGAGAGACTCCCATGTAGCATCCTCAGGTTGAAGTCCATGCCACTGAACTAGGACCTCTGTAATGGTACGGTTGCATAGAGTGCGAGTTCGATGATCCAGTAGCTTCTTTGGTGCAAGTAAGATGGAGCCTTCTTCATCCAATTCGGGGAGTGGTGATGGAACCTGTACCTTGGAGCTGCCCGAAATGTAGGAGGAATGCGGTGTGAGTTTGGTGGTGGTATGATAGGAAGTGTTGTACCACCATTCGGCCAAAGAAAGCCATTTTTCCCAATGAGTAGGATGATCGGAGGCAAGGCAGCAAGGGTAAGTTTCCAAGCATTTATTAACAACCTCTGTTTGACCATCCGTTTGTGGATGGTAGGCTAAACTCATTTTGAGCTGAGTCCCCTGCAACTTAAACAATTCTTGCCACAAATTGCTAGTAAAGGTGGGATCGCGATCAGATACAATGGAGGTTGGCATGCCATGAAGGTGAAATATGGGGTCAAGAAAAATTTGAGCAATAGTGAATGTTGTGTAAGGATGGGTTAGGACACAAAAGTGAGCATACTTTGAAAGGCGGTCCACTACCATGAAAATAATAGACTTGCCTCCAGATTTAGGTAGCCCTTCTATGAAGTCCCTAGAGATGTCAGTCCACACCTGATCCGGTATCGGCAATGGTGGAAGAGTGCCCAGAGAGCGCACTATTTCTCCTTTCATCCTTTGACCTGTGTCGTAGTCTGCCACCAAAGAGCGAATGTTTTGTTTCCTACCTTTCCAAAATAAGGTGCGCTTGAGTCACTCATAAGGTGGTCTAATATTGGGAGGTGTACTGTCCGGCAATAATGGAATGGCATGGTCGTGAGAGCGATGCGGTGGTAGTGTGGTTGGTTTTGAAAAGATGGCCTCTTGTTTGGGGAGAATCTGTTGCATGTCTTGTGGGATTTCACCCATTGGAGATGTGGATGGTTGGATGGAGAATAGTTGTGCAATGACCCCACGTGATGATTTTTTTAGCAATTTCTCCATGCCGTTTGAACTGATAATTTGAGGTGTTCTTGTCGGGGAGCCCTTGATGATGTGTGTTTTTCCGTTCTGGGAGAACTGTATCCAGAGTTCAGCAAAGTTCCAACTGATAGTGCCCAACGTACTCAACCATTGGGATCCCAAAACAATATCACATCCACGCAACTAGAGGGTAAACATGTCCTTCTTGAGTTCATAGTCCCCTATCTTGATTTTAAAATTTGCGACACTTTCCTTTACAAGGTAAGGTTCCCCCATTGGCTACCATGACCTCAAAGGAATTACAAGTGTGGATATAGCAATTTTCTCGTTGAGCAACTCTAGGGTCAATGAAGTTGTGCGTGCTTCCTGAATCCAGAAGGATGGAAAGACGTTGGCCCTTGAAAAATCCTATAACCTTCATGGTTTGAGGAGCAGTAATGTCTACAAGGGCATGGATTGTAATTGCTTTCTCAGGTTCCTATTTCATTTTTGGAGGGTCCTCATCCTCCTCACTCTCGTCAGCGGTATCAGGTTCTTCAACATCTATCAAGAACAATTTTTTGTGTGCACACTTATGCCCTTTGAAAAACTTTTCATCACAATTGTAGCATAATCCTTGGGCACGACGTGCATCCATATCTTCGATGGTGAGGTGCTTGGGTGCAGCAGGTTTATTATCATCTAGGTGTTGGGCTCTAGGAGGAAATGAAGGTCTATTTTGAGGAAACTTTGATGGGTGTCTTTGGGCAAAGAGTTTAGATTCGACCAAACGAGCCAAACTGATAGCTTCCATCATAGTTTGTGGTTTAAACATTTTTACTTTTGCTTGGAGTTCCACCTTCAACCCACTGATATAACAACTCTTGAATAACCCTTCACTCAATCCTCTTGTCCTATTGGCCAATTTCTCAAATTGAGCTTGGTACTCTCGGACGGACCCTGTTTGTCGTAGTTTGGTCAAGGCTCTTGTAAAGTCCTCAAACTCACTAGGACCAAATCGAGTGAGTAGTTGGGATTCAAAATCCTCACAAGAGAGATTTGGGTAGGCAAGACGCAACCATTGAAACCAGTGTAGAGCCTCAGATTCCAAGTTAAAGGAAGCCATCTGGACTCGATGAAATATGGGTACATTATGAAGTCAAAAGAATTGGTTAACCCGACATAGCCACCCATCAACATCCTTCCCACTGAATTTGGGAAAGTCCAATTTGGGAATTCTAAAGGGTGGATCATGGTCACGATTCCTTGTAGAACTCTCAGCTTAGTATTCTGATTTGGGTGGTTCTCTTCTCAGTTTGCTGTCTACTTCTGTCAATGCTTCTTCTAAGCGATTGCTAGTGGCCTCATGCTCTAGGTGAAGACCTTGGACTTCTTCCCTTATGGAGTGAAAATCCGAGTTCAAGTTCTCAATGGTTTTTGTTAGGGATTCCAAGTGTTCTAGTTCTTTCTGGTGTCCACGGGTACCCTGGGCCATTTTTTAGACCTTTTGTGACCAGTTACTAAAAATAGAATTGAATTTTTAGGACTTACTATTTTTAGTAAGTGCCCAAAAAAGTTCTTGGGTGCTATATATCAAAATGATCAGCTGAAGGAGGTGGTCACAATGAGCTATATCTCTCAACACTACTTTTTGGCACCCCAGACTTTTTTTTTTTTTTTATCTCCTGTTTTGCTGAGTCTAACGGTGTTTACAGTTTCTAATTCTGAGCTACTGAGCAAAAGTTGGGTACTGGAGCACTATCTATAACTGGCCGTGTTTCACACTCAAGATTCTCTATATTTTGCAGGTGACTGATATGACAGTTCTGTTCTGACCTTGAAGACTGTGAATTCTGCCCCGACTGTGCTGACCTCTCTAACCTGACTGACTTGACTGTGACTACCACTATAAATTTTACTGTTATTCTCCAGACTGTCAACTTAAGTGTCACCCTCATGGCTTATCCCGAATGCATGTCCCTTCTATTATTTTTTTTGTAGAGGACTCCTTTCTCATATGCTCACTTTTGAAATGCAGGTTTACGAACAGAGATGTTTGGATTTTTATTTTTATTTTTTATTTTTTGCATTTTTTACAGGTTGAAGTTTTAAAAAAACCAGGGAATTCTAAGTATAGGAGTATGTACCACCCATAGGCCCTCTAATATACCGACAGTGATGAACAATAGTGCTCGGACCAATATTTCAAGCCACTAATCAAGGAGGATTCCACACATACCCTTGAGCACACTACTCACCTCTCTGACAATATGGGAGGGTAATCGTCCAGGATGCTGTGTCCCATAGACTATGAGTAATACAAGGCCGAAGAGCTTCCTAATGGCTAAAAATTTTTTAATCCTACATGGTCTCCCGATATACCCGAAGATACGTGGGAGCTCAAGTCCATGCGCGAGTTCTGTCTGAGGCCTGGGTATTGGAGCCTGATCGCCCCTCACTTCACTAGACGCTTTATGGGCTATCTAGCTTAGCCAATAACGACAGATCCTTCACAATATTTTAAAACCCCCGATACAAGGTTTCTACCTACTCAACTAACAATATATATATATTTTTTTTTGGTCTGGAAAAAAAACACTGTATTTTTTTTGGAATTTTTTAATAATGAAAAACAGAATGGAAAAAACACACGGAATTTATACCTAACAGGCGGATTGGATGGCAAGAATCGTTGTAGTTGCAACAGAACTTGGCCCTAGAAAGCACTCTGATACCACTTGTTAAGATCCAGCTATAAAATAAACTCAAATAACACACTCTCACACAATTGCTTGGAAATAAACTCACATAAACATCACATTAATATAACATAAATTTGCATAAAGAACAATCTCACAATAATACAGAATTGCGGGCCTCTTCGAGGGGGCAACCTCCTTCAATACTTCATTAATTTTGCAAAAGATGGTTACATTGGTGCCTTTTCGGGTATTTAAGGAGTTTCCTTCCAAGGTTGGCTTACATGCAAAATGCCACCTGGATTACATGCATAATGCCACCCGAATTACATGCATAGTGCCACTTTGAATTACATGCACAATGCCACTCGAATTACATGCATAATGCCACACGAATTACATGCACAATGCCACCTATCTACCATGTGTTACATAAAAAGGGTGCCATTTGTCATAGGCACTACCTAAGCTAAAACTTAGAACCTTAGAAAATATTAATCATGGGTACTACCCACGTTCACTAGGAATTATTACATCAAGTAAGTTATTACATTAAGGGTTAGGATGAGATCCTAACACCCAAGAATCTAATCGATATCACACATACAAAGAATCCCTTCACCGAGAAATACAAGAAGACAATCAAAAATGGTTTTCATGCGCTTCACCCAACTCACCACATCATACCTTCACCCTGCTATATTTTAATGATACTTTGTGTTCCACTGTGGGAAATATAGTTCTACCTATAACAGTGGATGTGAAGACCATCCATGTACTCTTCCACATATTGTAAGGGGCTATGCAGTGTAACATACTTCTTGAACATCCTTGTATTAGGTAAATGAAGCGTGTTCCCTCGATATTACACCAATATTTGAAATATATACATGAGAGAAACGCCAATTGCATTCAAGTTGACATCGAGCATTTTAAATACTACAAATTGATATCCAATATGTATGAGCCATTGCTTCCATCCACCCATATTTCCATTTAGCCTCTCATTGTTTGAACCAACCCAACTAACAACACCTCATCCAAAGCACCCATCCTAGAGGCTTTATCAATACTTTATCCTACTTTTGCATCTTAAAGCATCAACTCATGTCAACCCTCATCCACTTCATATAATTTTTCCATCACACCTGATCATTCTGCTAACCAAATATCATATTCATTAGCCACACCTCTCACTTCATAAACATCCTTTAACTTTTTAGCCCAACCAAATCCACCAACCACTAAAAATCCCTTCAAACCAAATCCACCTCAAATATCACCACCCATTGTATTGTAGATAAGGTCACCTATCTAAGAAGAATAATTTCTGAGTGAACCATCACCTCCATCCGAGCCTTAAGCCACCATTGAAGCATCCACCTTAGCACCTGAACCATCTACATCCCAACTGGCTCAAGTTGTAGTTCATCTTGAAAATCTAGGTATTTGTGAGTACATAATTGAGAGTGTCACAATAACACCACCTATCCAGTCTATCAGATATTACGATCACCTATGTGACCCACCTTTAGCTATAGGTGTAGTGTACAAAATGGGTTTCAATACAAATAGGACTAGATTTGTATATTGAGGAGTGGATTCTTCATCCAATCCACCTCCTCCTAATGAGGAACCCATACAAGAGTTTTGTACCAACCTAGAATATTTGTCCAACGCAAATTTTCCCTTGTGATATTTTCATAGTTAACTGGTAGATATTTGGGCTTTGATAACAAGAACATGGTCCACATAACATCATTAAGCCTCAATATTGATAAGTACATGATCAATATGGCTTATGATATAGGCCATCAACCTCAAACTCCTCTTTCGAGCAAACATTCCAACGACTTACTTTAGAATCTGAAGAGGAGTATCATGAGAAAGAAGCTAGTGATGATAATGATAATGAGTATTTGGATCCTAAATTTGTACCTAAAGCAGGAAAAAAAGGTGAACCAAATGATAATAACAATATGTGTATCTATGTCCTATCACTTATGAGCATCAAACACAAACATGCAAGTAAGATGGAAAAGATAACAAATAGCAAGAAATGATGCAAAATAAACCGACTTATTTTTAATTGGGTAGATCAATTCTAGGTTAAAAAATGTCCCCATTTAAGGGATCAAATAGATGATACAATTTTTTACAAATCGGGTGCCCAAGGATCAAAATCCTTCAAGTAACTCGGTTGCACATCTAATGTCTTTCTTCGTACCCACAATCGAAGTGGGCGGGCCTATGCTACCACCACTTGTGTATTTGATATTGAAGTCTTGTAATCCTTCCTAATGCATTGTAAAACCTACACCTACACACAAGGAAACCAAAAATGTCAAATAGCAAGTGCGTATGATGTAAAACATGCAATCCCCATAGGCAAGAAAAGAGCATATATGGCGTGCCTATATAAAATTAACCCCAAATGCTTTTAAATTATATATATAAACATAATATGAGGTTTTTGTAAGATATCATCTGAAATCACATCGAAATTGTATCTGTAGGTACCTCATTATTGCAATGACCGTGCACAACCTGCAAAAAACAAATCAAATAATTTATGGACCTACACATATCCAAAACATACAAAAATTGTAAAAAATACATGAAATACTATTTTAAAGAAACCCATTTGATCATATTTGTAAAATCAGTGATATTTTAGACATTTCCTTAGATGACCGCTGGAGACCTGCATGAGACCCTGCAAAACACTAAAATTGCAATATCTCGGCCAATATAGCTCAAAATGACCTGAAATTTGAACTGAAGCATAATAATAACATGTAGAAAAAAAAAAAATTAATAAAATAAGACACATATTTTTATTTTTCATAGGGTGGGATGAATAAGAATGTCACAAATTAGGCTGTGCTCAGGGGGTGGGATGCCCACCATTTTTGCTTAAATTTTACCACTAATTACATTGAGTATTGATGAAAAATACTATGGGATGTATTTTTGTAAAATTTTGTGAGGGAATTAACTCAGATGGTTTGGTTATGTGACAAATTGTGCCTCCTAGTTCACTCATGAACCTCCTTCGCTAGATAGACATTTCGAGGGAAAAATGGGCACAAAAGGTGAGGGGAAATCTTAGAAACACTCCGATGCATGAAACTAAAAATCCTCTATATATTTTGTGTGGAAAATACATCCACTTTATAGCCCAAGGAGGCTCCATGGGTCAAAGGGCATGCAAGGGCAAGAGGCACGATTTGGCCATTGGGGCAACATGCATTGGAGGGAGAAGAGAATCTCCCAAAGTGGCCTCATTCATTGAGCATGTCATAAGATATGTTGTGTGACCTGACTTATGGGAAATAATAGCTAGGAATCTGATCGTTACTGGGTGCCATTGGCCCATATTTGAATTTTTACTGGTCAAACCTTCTATTTGCCCCACCCTGGGATGAATGCTGCTATTCACTCTAGGATGGGATGCATAGAATCTATATTCATCCCAGGGTGGTACAAATAGAAACAGGGTGTTCAAAAGGTCCCAAGAGTGGCCTCAAATATTCCAAAACCTTGCACTAAGTGGTTAGGACCACTGTATACATGTTTAGGGCTGCCCTAGGGGCCTTGGTGTGTAATTTACCCATTTCTTATGGTAACATAATCAGATTGACCAGATTTTAGTGTCTACAGATGCTCCTTTTTGGGATGCATTGTGTGCAACATAGTGCCGAGCAAAAATAGATGACTAAAATATTCAATTATTAGGGTTACTCAATAACCTAACCAACTTTAGATGCCCCAATCCTGAAAAGAGCATGCATTCTCGAATCCTTGCTTCTGACGAGCTAAGGAACTTGCTTCAAGTACAACCTCTCTAGTGAGGTTGACTTGATCTTGGATATTTGTCAGTCATAAATATGATTCTATAATTTCAAGCATTTATTTAATTTATTCTTGTTTGCTGCCCCAAGTAGGAGTGTAATTGTCTTTGTCGAAGATTCATTGAATGAATGCAATTTGCCTGATTGAGTGTGTGCTTGTTGATTTTGAATTGAGTATGACTACCCCCTCAAGCAACGAGTAAATGAGGGAATGACTCATGAGAAAAGTGATGAGTCCTAGGGTATATGTGACATGTAAATTTTGAATTTTTGTATTTTGTTTTGTTAAACATATCACATCACTGGATAGGGAATGAAACCCTAGGGTAGATGTAACATGTAAATTTTTGATTTTTTTTTTTATATTTTGTTTTTGTTAAACATATCACATAACTAGATAGGGAAGAAACTCTAGGGTAGATGTAATATGTAAATTTTTAATTTTTTTTGTATTTTGTTTTTGTGGAATTAAATTGCTATGATAAATTAGTTGTGCATTTGTTTTTGGGCCTTGTGGGGGACTTTGTGAGGCATAATGAATATCATTTTATTTTTGTTCATATTAAGTTTATTGCTCTACCAAGTAGTGACGAGTCGATATCTCACACTAAAGCTCTTCTAGACCACCCGAGATGCCTTGACTGAGGCTGACTAGGATTGGATTGATGCCATGGGGATCAAGCAGGTTACTTGATTGGAGCCTATGATAGGTGACTAGGCCTACTTGACTACTTTGATTATCCTATGGAACTCATGCACCAATACCTTCCACCTACCCATAGGAGATATGACAATGATGCTAGAGGATATCTATCAAATTCTATGAATTCTGATAGAGGGGTGACCTATCCATTCGACGCACCATGACCAAAGAGGTGTAGTTATGATGAGGTAATTTAGGGAAGATGCATATGTGGTGGAGCTAGACTACCAAAATTGGAGCATACTGGTGAGGTTTTGGTACAAGGAGAAGGTATTAGAGGTGAGGCATGTGCTAATGATGACCATCATATCCAATATGCTTCTACCATATTATTTAGGAGGTAGGTTCCTCTAGAATCTTTTGTAGCTGGTGTACGCCTTGACAAGATGCACCAAGGAGGAGCCTCTAGTGATGTCTTGGGGGATGACCCTACTGGTAAAGTTGTATGATGAGTTGTACAAGATCCGTTGCTATTGGCAGAAGGGCTTGGGTTGTAGCTTTTTATTGCAGTGCTAGGGATGGCATCACATAGTTATGGATTGGCCACATGGACTTCCATGGATGACTCAGGAATAGCTGCTGATAGGGAGATAGGATATGCTATCCTATGGCAGAGGTCGAAGGAGGTAGGGTAGAGCTAGTGCTATGTAGGCAATGTGGACCGTTATGTTGATGCATTATCATGACTAGCACTAGGGTAGGTGGTATGATGACCGTATAGGGATTGTATAGCATGGGTGGTTACTAGAGAATATATCCAATGGGTGAGGAGATATAGATGGTTGATTGTCTAACATGGTACCAAGTTCGAGTACTTCCAATTTTCTAGGGTTACATGATAGTTTGGACTATGGTAGAGGTTGCTCGAGGAACCAGTAGTATATCGATACCATGGGGATGAGAGGACACTAGGCTAGAAAATGGTGGAGGAGGTGGGAGAGGAGGTAGATATGGTATTAGATGTTCCTTATGTGGATGAAATTGAGACTATAGCATATTATGACTCATGGTGGGTGATGCACCAGTGGCAAGGTATAGGGGCTCTCGGAGGTGAGGTAGTTGGGGCTATGGATGAGGTTATAGAGGATTCTTCAGGGGAAAAATAGGCAAAGGTGGATGAGCCACATGGGTAGCACCAATAGGAAAATGAGCAGGTGTACTTGTTATACCCGGGAGATTAGGGTGATGAGGGGTAGGTTGAGGGCTAGGGAGCACAGGGATAGCAGGGTACCTAGGGTACATAGGGTGACAGATACCTGAAGCTGTAGGTAAAGTTGATCAGGGTCAAACAGGAGAGGGATATCCTACAAGCACAGGAGGATCAAGTTGATATTTCATCCTTGTGGTCATAGGTGAGAGCACAGGGTCCTGGGTAGGAGGGGTCTAGCATTTGGAAGGCATAGAGGTTGTGGGCTAAGGTGTTTCAGCTATAGTGAGTAGTGGACACCTACCATTCATGGGATAAGTGAAGATAGGCTTACATGGATAGATTGGATATGGATGTGGTACACCTTGGAGGGTGTCTTCTAGATGATGGGGAGATCGGTGGCTCACATAAAACTTGATAGAGTGATATGATGCAGTCATTATCTAGGTAGAATACTGACAGGGCTGGTGGTAGCAGGCCCAGGGGATCATAGCAGATCTAGACTACGGGAGGTAGTGTGAGTCACAGCATCGGTCCTACATGACCATGGTGATGGGTACTATGTAGGATATTTTTTATTGGCTATATTTTTTGATATTGGTAAGGTCTGAGGACCCACTTTATTGTAGCCCATGGTCATTTTTGGAAACTATGATGTATATTTTTGCCCCATTTATATGAGATTTTGTTATGGTCATCATATGTCTCATTTATTATTTTATGATATGGATGCAATGTTTGTATATGATTTATAATGGTATGTTAAATGCTAAATATTGATGTAGTTGGATATTGTTATGTGAGTGGTTGTCTGACTGATGGATACTATACCATGCATGCACATGTATGCTTCTATAATGTAATGCAAATGTGGTTGATGTGTATTATGGATGCATATGTATGCCTTTGTGATATGATTTGCTGCTATGTATATGCGTGGATGCATAATGAAATGGATGAATTGTGTGCTTTGATATATTGAATTGTAACTAATGATATACCACACTATGTTAGCACCATAGACTATATAAAATGCATTAGTTCCTTTTGTTTCTTTTTGTACTATTTTTGTGCAATGAATATATGGAAATGTATTATTACAATGTGGTAAAATGGAATGAATGAAGTGAGATGCTATAGAATTTTGATGAGGTTTTCCCGAGACTCAAAAACTCTAGCTAACCAATCAAAAGATATATATTAACCATGCAAGATTTTTTGACATGGTATGAATCTGCTAGGATGACCAAGATACTCCATATCCCTCTATGTGCAAGTGAGCTCATTCCTGTGAGATGCATAAAGATACCACCATTTATAGATAGGCTATCCACCAAAACTAGAATGAAGATCATCCTATGAATGCCATGATCCTAGGTTTTTATTTTGTAGGACTAGACCACTAGGCAATCTAGGTTACCAAAAGCTAGCTCGCCCGCATGCAAAAATTGGTCTAAACACACGTCAAAGGCTAATGTGACAGAAATATCATCATGCAAGAGGCTACCACAATTAAGAAGTAGGCTATCCACCAAACCTATAATGAGGATCACCTGATGGTTGTCCAAATGCTGAGAATTCTAGAGATTCAAGTTCAACTCCCTTATTTTATTCAATTTTATTTGGATACTTACTCATATATAGTGATGAAAATCACTATTTATTTTATATATTTTGTTTTATTTGAGCAAGGGATATGAGAAGTGGTGATGACCAATGTGTATTTTTACTTTTATGATTTTGATTTTTGATTTTTAAGGATTTTAATTTCGACTTTTGGGATTTTGGGAATTGGGATTTTTTGTAGTGGTAAAAACCACTATTTATTGAAGCAATAATGCATGAAAATATTAAGCAAATGATGATCAATAAAACATTAGAAATTGCATTCAACTTAGAAGCTTAAGTAGGTTACAAAATAGGGTTATTAACCATTTAGCATTAAAAGTGCTAACGATGATTAATAATTGATTTATTCTAACAACCTAACTAAATATCATAAGATATGTAGTTATTAACCTTAGTTAACTAGGAGGTAATTCATAGAATAGTAAATATCTCGTATGGTAGAAAATTAAATGTAATAACCTATGTAGTATAATGCAATATACTACCTATTTTACCCTCACATCCTCCATTTATTACTTTACTTTGATATACAAAGTCTACTTCGGAATAATTCAAATTTGACACGTCCAAGTACCTTTGTGAAGATTTCAAAAACATGTTCATCAGTGGGAATATATTGGAGCTTGATCTTGTGTTTAGGAACTTTATCATGAATGAAATGACAATTTGTGTCAATATGCTTTATGCATTCATGATGGACTAAATTCTTGACTAGGTTCAAAACACCTAAGTTCTCGCAAAACATGTGAATAGGAAGTTTATTTGTTAGGCCCATGGTAGCCAAGATGTCACTTAACCATATCGCTTCACACACAGCTCCACGTGCAGTGTGATACTCTGTCTTTGTTTAAGATAAAGCAACCACATATTGCTTTTTACTATGCCATGAGACAGGACCAAATCCAAGATGAAATACATATCCTAAAGTTGATTTTCTATCATCTAGGGATCCAACATATTCAAATTTAGTATAAATATGTAAGAAGAATGATTTATTATTCTTATACTCTAGACCATATTATACACTACCTTGAATGTAGTGAAGAACACACTTAGCTACTTTCCAGTGAGAGGCCTTTGGTTCCTACATGAACCGAGAAAGATAGTTTACAACATAAGTAATGTCTGGTCTAGTATTGGTCAGATAGATAAGGCTTCCAATAATTTATATATATAGCATGCCATCTACCTGTGGTGAGTCATCATACCATGATAACTGAAGCCCTGATTCCATCGGTGTTTCCTTGGGCTTGCAATAAGTCATACGATATTTTTTCTACTAAATTCTTGGCATACTTTTTTTGAGTCAACCTAAGATGATTTTTTTTCTGTTATATATCAAGACCAAGACATTAGTGGAGAAGTCCTAGATCTATCATATCAAATGACTCTTTCAAGTCATCTTTCACAGCATTGATCAATTTCTCTGAATTGCTAGTGATGATCATATCATCTACATATAATACAAGAATCACTATTTCAGAACTTGTGTTCTTGATATAGATATTTGCATTATATGGACTTTTCTTGAATCTGTATTGTAGTAGGTGACTATCCATTTTAATGTACCATGCTCTTGGGGCTTGTTTGAGCCCATCTAATGATTTGACCAACTTGCAAACCTATTGCTAATGGCATTCGCCAAAAAATCCAAGAGGTTGAGTCATGTATACCTCTTCTTTTAGGTCACCATTCATAAAGGCACTTTTTACATCCATTTGATGTAATTTCCATCCAAACTATGCTGCCATAGGACAAAGAAATCGAATAGTGGTCATCCTTGCAGTGGGTGCAAAGGTTTACTCATAATCAAGGCCTTCCTTTTGAGCATATGCCTTCAATACAAGATGGGATTTATGCTTGTATATGGTACCATCTACCTTATATTTGACTTTGTAAACACATTTGCAACCTATGGGCTTCTTTCCTTTAGGTAAATCTACCAGCTTCCATGTTTTATTCTTCATGAGGGACTTCTGTTCAGCATCCATAAATGCCTTCCACTGAGGCTGTCTAAGGGCTTCATCAACTGTAGAAGGTTCATTTTCATCATATGAAGACATGTAAACCCTCTCCTCATCAATTTCCATATCATATCCACTTTCTCAATCTCTATCAACAACAAGCTCTTGAAAATATGTACAAAGATCATCAACTGAAGTATATGCTTCTACCTTTCTCTGTCTAGACATGCTTCATGTCTTAGGATGATTGATATTGATATATTGTGGTGAAATGAGTTTAGAATATCTCATAGTACTTGTATACAATTTAGGAGGCTTTTTCTATTATGGAGGAGTCTGTGGTTTTTTCTCCTCATCTTCCAGGTATACTGATATAGTGTTAGATGTGAAAGCTTCATCAAACACTACATCTCTAATAACATGTATTTTCTTGGTGAATGGATCTATCAACCTATAGCATTTTGATAATTCATCATATCCAAGAAAAAAACACTATAGGATCTTTTCATATAACTTCTTTCTTTTCTCCTTAGGTATGTGCATAAAATCCTTACACCCAAATACTCGTAGATGAGATATGGAAGGTTTCCTTCCACTCCATGCTTTCTGAGGAGTCATACCTTCAATAACCCTTATGGGTGCCTTATTTAGAAAATATATTATAGTTGTTACAGCTTCAGCCCAGTAAATGTGCTCAATATTGGCTCCCTTAAGCATACATAGAACCATTTCCATAATGGAACAATTTCTTCTCTCAACAACTCCATTTGACTGAGGATAATAGGTTTTTAACTATATTTTTATCCCATGTTTCTATAAAAATGAGTAAAATTATTTTGATGTGTATTCCCCTCTTGATCTGAACAGAGGATCTTTATGAAACATCTCGATTCTTTCTCAACAAGCTTCTTGAACTGCTGAAAATAGTCAAATGCTTCAGACTTCAACTGTAAGAAGAAGACCCCCATTTTTTGTGAGTGATCATCTACAAAAAATTGAAAATACCTTTTTCCTCCACAACTAGTAGACATAGGACCATAAAAATATTTGTGAACTAACTCCAAAGGTACTTTAGCTCAAAAATAGCTAGGTTCAAAAGTTACTCTATGTTACTTTCTTGACAAGCAATCTGAGCACACTAGCAAAGTAGATGAAAGAGTAGGCAGTCCTTTCACCATTTGATATTTACTAAGTTCTAGTAAATACCCTGAGCTTAGATGCCCAAATATCTTATGCCATAGAGAAGTAGCCTCTTTTGTGGTTACTGCCATTGCAATATGTGTAGAGGTAATTGCATCTAAGATTAAAAACCATGTTTGTATGAACCTGATGCTATCTATTTTCCTTTCTGAGTGATAAAGCAATGTTTATTTTCTTTGTCCACTTTGAAATTGACATTCATGTTATTATCTAGGATTTGTGGAACTAACAAGAGATTATTTTTCAATCCTGGTACATAAAGAGATTTTTGAATTTTACATTCTCCATCTGGAAGGGAGACAGAAACACTTCCTTCTCCCTGAACTTGATAGGTTTGATCATCAACAATGGTTACCAATCTACCTTCTTAAGCCTCAAATGTCTTAAACTAGGAATTATTGCCAGTCATATGTTTACTAGTGCCTAAATCTATGTACCAAACAATATCCTTGTGAGAGGATTCTGTACGTGTTATGAGCACTTTGTGTGCTTGTTTAGAGTTTGAACTAGAATCTTCAGCGGTGATGTGTCCTTGTTGTTGTTTATTCTTGTTATTTGGTTTACCTTTGCCCTTATTTTGACATTTTTCATTGGGAAGTTTGTTCTTAAACCAACATCTTTTGGTTTTGTGAGTGTCTTTATCACAAATTTTACAATACTGCTTCTTCTTAATCTCTTTGCATTTACCCTTGTCTTTGTTAGAATAAGATCCTTTTTGTTGATTCCACTTTTTCTTTCCACTTTGCTTGTTTGAGAAAAGTGCATTGTTGGATGCCTCATCTCTTTGGAGTTGATTAGCTTCTTCAGTTTGAAGTAAATTTACCAACTCTACAAAATTCACTGTCCTCCCAGAGACTTTTAGTGAAGTGATCAACATTCTATAGGAGTCTTGAAGAGCCCTTAAAATTATTGAGGCCAGGACATTGTCTTCCACTTTTTTTCCTAAGGCTTGTAGTTTTGTTTTTATATCTGTGACTTTGTAGAGGAATAGCTCTACTGTCTTTCCATATTTCATATGAAGAGTATGAAGCTGTGTTTGAAGGTTAAGAATTTTTGATTGATAATTTCTTGCAAAAATTGTTGCTAGGGCATTCCATGCCTCCTTACCATTTTTATCTTCACTTATATGAGGTTGTATGTCATCAGTAATAGCTAGCAAGATCAATAAGGAAAGTATTTTATCCTTTTTATCATAAGTTATCTTATTTGCTCCTACTGATGTGGGTCTAGAATCAGTGCCATACACTATTCCCCACATATCCTCTATAGTTAAAATGGATTTCATATTAGTTTTCCAGACAAAATAATTTGAACATTTAAGTAGTTGGCTTTTAGTGAGATATTTGTTTATCATTGCCATGGTGAAGGTTTCAAATTTGATGGGACTAAGATGACTTTATCTTGCAGTATACCCTCAAAAGAGTATATGGAAGATCTTTAATTTGCTCTTTTTAAGATATTTAATGGCACCTACCTTAACACCCTTAACAAGGGATGAAAAGTTTGAGGAAATTAAGCCAAACAAAATAGAGCAAATTAAAGGGTTAGGTTTTGAAAGACTTCTGATTGTGCTCTCTAAGATATTTAATGGCACATACCTTAACACTCTTCAATAAGGATGGAAATTTTGAGGAAATTAAGCCAAACAAAGAGAGTTAATCAAGGTGTTTGGATTTTGACCTTTGATGGGGAGCAAAAAAAATTGACTTTGTTTTAACCTGTGCAAGGTTTTAGCATGATTTTGAGTGAAGTTTGGGTTTTGTGAAATGCTTCTTCAATGTTTTATCTGATTTTTTAATTGCACACAAAAAACATGATTGTTAGTGCAATAATCAAAACAAGAGAGCAACCCAAATTATTATCACTCTAGGTGTCAGATGCAACTGAAAATGCACATAGTATAGTCAATATTTAAGAAAAGGTGTCGAGTACAATCGAGAATGCACGTTTCTTACTTTGAAATATACCCCCTTTCTCTTTACAATTTTGGAAAAAATAGAATCACAAAATATGACTTCTATCCCCCTTTAATTTTTACAAAATTGAGAAAATAAAATTGAGCACCCCTTTTAAGACAAGTCGACACACGACCCATGTTTGAAACGCTTCTAGACCAGTCGACACACAACTTTGGTTTTTGTCTTCAACACTCCAGCATAAGGAGAAAATAGGTTCAAAAAATATTTCTCAAGTTTTATAACAAAAAAATGCGCAATTTTATGTCTTATATCTCCATTGTGAAGGAGAAAACAAAAGCAAATTTTAGATTTTGTTGCAAAGCAAAAATGACCTTTGTCCTTGCCAATGTGTTCAATTTCTTTGATTTGCAATAGAATTTTGAGTAGAATTTTGAGTTTCTATGTCTTGTATCTCCAAACAATTTGCAAGGAAAACTATAGAACTTTAGAGGAATTTATTGCAAAAAAAATGGTGTTGTTTATCTCCTTTCAAAAATATCCTAGTTCTTAAAAATGCTAAAAAAATATATCTTTTAAAGTTGAATAATTTTTATAATAAAGCTTATTTTTGGAAAAAAAATCAACCATTTTGCTTTAATTGATGATTAAATCCAAAAAAAAAAACTTAATTATAAAAAAATACTAAAAAAAATATTTAAATCAAGCATAAAAAACTTTAGGAAAAAAAAGTTGAGAGAATAGAGTTTAAAACCTTCAAAAAATAAATTTTGGGCGTAGTGTAGGCTCGAACACGACCCGATGGGCCCAAGGCATTTGCATTGGCCAACCAAGCTACCGAAGGGCTTGGAGCAAAAAACTCGATGCATAGTATTTCAAGAAGCCTACAGGCTTCCATGAGACGACAGTGGGATTTATCCCACATGCATCCCACAGGGGATGCTGAAGGCTTAAAAATTCATAGCACACCCCTTGGGATATGATTGCCTATGGGCAATCATGGTCCAACCTGATACCCTTTTGGATGCCGCCACATGGTGCCAAAGGGTTTGTTGTATTATGTCATCCAGTAGCTGTCCACCATGTGTTGTGTCAAGTCATCCAGTGGCTATCCGCCACGTGTCAATCCAATCAGGTCATCCTATGGTTGTCCACCATGTGTCAGGTCCATGTCAAGTCAGTCCAGTCGGCATCTAGGTTAGCACCTCGAGGTGTGTGTAGTCTAGAGTTGTTCAGATCTTGCCACATGGCACATATCTATGTGGATCAGAGGGCCTCCTGCCCTAACAAATGTTGAGGTTGTTGGGGACCGAAGGACATGCCTGTCCTCTTAGATCTCAATGTGTTCTAGACCATGTGCATCCAGCTGGGATGGGAGGGCTCGCATGCCCTCTCGATTATCCCAATCTACGAGGGCAATGTCCATATGGTATCGGGAAGGCACTCCTACCCTCCTAACGATATCGTGTGTAGACTACGGGGGATAGTGCAGCCTAATCCTACGTGTGGTTTATAGGATTCAGTACAGTCCCTATTGGCTAAGGATGGTCATGGGATCGTAGGTTGACAGGCTTCAACCTAAAAAATTTGAGAGCCTAGTCGTGCAGATGATCGATCAAATTGTAATTGCCTTGATGATCGTGTCGATTGATCGACCCCACAGTGGGCTGGGCCCTGACAGATCACTTTAAACTGGCCAACATTTGGCCTATATCCACTCCTACCATTGATCTCGCCTATTGAGGTGGGTTCTGTAGCTACCAAATGGCACCAACTTGTCCTCCGAGCGAGCAAAAAAAATGTCTTTGATGCCAATGAAGTAATAATGCATGAAAATATTAATCAAATGATTATCAATCAAACATTAGGAATTGAATTCAACTTAGAAGCTTAAGTAGGTTACAAAATAGGATTATAAACCATTTAGCATTAGAAGCGCTAACGATGATTAATAATAAATTTATTCTAACAACCTAACTAAATATCATAAGAAATTTAGTTATTAACCTTAGTTAACTAGGAGGTAATTCATAGAATAGTAAATATCTCCTATGGTAGAAAAGTAAATGTAATAACCTATGTAGTATAATGTAATATACTACCTATTTTATCCTAACATTTATTTTTAGGAATTGGGTAGGGAAGAGCTTGTCCTTTTTCCAATTCTCATCATTCTTGAACCATTTGCATAGGGGGATGAGCAAGATGACCTTATTACTTAAGGTAACCTAGACCACTTCGTAATTTCATATTTCCTTGCACAAAATTTGGATTTATTAATGTGTAAATGTGTTGGGATTTTTTGTATACAAGGTATAATCTAAGCAAGACTCTACCTCCTAAAAATCATGATAGCTTTCTACAAAATCTAAAAATAAAACTAGAGACAACCGAGTGATTGAAAACCCTAAGGACATTCTAGAACAAATAACTATGTGATGGTAACAGACACTACTATGACCAGTGTGAAATGTAAGTGGATATGATAGGTGATAATGGAATGATACGGATAATGACTTTGACATGATTGTTTTAAAATAATGCATAATGTATAGTCTTAGTGCTAGACACGTATGAGCAACCCTAAGATGCAAAATGCAATGATGAGTATGCCTAATGCAGATGATTTTGATAATGCGATGAGATGCGATGTAATGAAATGCAATATGAATTTTTTTTATATTTTGATTGATATGTATGATGTTTTTTATTTTTGATTGATATTTGAATATGCAATGTCATGCAGTATTTTTTGTATTTTTGATGTTTTGATGATATTTTTGATTTTTGATTGATATATGTACATGTGACCAATGGGCTTATTGGGGGCCATTAGGGAATTTGGGGTGACCAAAGAGCTTATGGGTGCCTTTAGGGTTTTTTAGGTGACCTAGATGGTCATAGAATTCCTAGGGGCATTTTGGTTTGACCAAGCAGATTATACGCACCCTTAGAGCATTTTGGGGTGACCTAGATAGTTATAGACAACCTATGAGCATTTTAGGTTGACCAAGTGGGTTAACTTCACCCTTAGAGCATTTTGGGGTGACCTAGATAGGCATATACTACCTAGGAGCAATTTAGGTTGACCAAGTGGGTTATAGGCACCCTTAGAGCATTTTGGGGTGACCTAGGTGGCCATAGACTGCCTAGGAGCATTTTAGGTTGACCAAGCAGGTTAAAGGCATCCTTGGACAATTTTTGGGTGACCTAGATGATCGTAGACCTCCTAGGAGAATTTTAGATCAACCAAGTAGGTTATAGGCACCCTAGGTATGGAAAGGTTGTAAGTGAAGGACGTTCAAGGGTTTAGGGTCCTCAACACCTTCAAGGGAGGATAGGTGATAAGTTTTGGGTTCGATCTAACTGGTAATGACATAAGTAACTAACTAGTTTGCCATAAATTTGTCTCTTAGATGGGGTGGCAAATTAGAATTCTATAGGTTTTATTTCAAAAAAAGGTCACCAACTTGAAAGTCTCTAATATGGACTTTCATATTATAGGCTCTTTTAATTCACTCTTGATGAACACATAGGTGCTTGAGAGAATTAACATGACATTCATTAATAAATGTAAGTTGATCTAGGCAAGCCTGACACGTGGTGTCATCATCAATGAACTCCTGCATGGATATGCACAGTAATTGGATCTCTAGCTATAAAGGGATGATAGCCTCGACACCATACACTAGTGAAAATAGGGTGGCCCCAGTGGACATCTGAATGCTAGTGTGGTAGGCCCATAGAGAAAGAGGCATTTACATGTGCCAATCGACGTGATTCTCTTTGACAGTTTTCTTGAGAATGGCAATCAATATCTTATTGGAAGCCTCTACTTGCCCATTTCCTTGTATATAGTAGGGCATACAAAATTTGTGCTAGATATTATACTTTTTTGTTAAAGCATGCACATATTTATTCTTAAATGATGTCCCATTATCTGATATGATCTTATATGGAATACCAAAACGACAAATGATATTATGCAAAATGAATTTCGTGATGCGGGGTTCTATCGTAGTGGTAAGGGGAATCACTTCCACATACTTTGTAAAATACTTGGTAGACGTAATGATAAATTGAGGATGTGGGGAGGATTTCATAGATTAAATCTAGCCTCCATTGTGAAAACGACCATGCCGATTGGATCAGTTGTAAGGCCTGGGAAGGTATGTGTGTCAAGTTCGCATGATGTTGATACTTCACATCCTCACATATGCATAATAATATCACTCTAACATTTGCCAATAATAGCCCATGCAAATAATACGCTTTGCGATGGCTATACCACTGAAATGGCCATCACATGTAGCATCGTGTGCTTGGGCGATTGCCTAAGCTAACTTCCGATGCTCTAAGTAGCGAAGGAGTATCCCTCATAGCTCTAAAAATATAGAATGTCTCCTAGCAAGACATATTTTTCACCTTCCATTTGAATGTTCATTTAGTTGTGTGCAACAATCCAAGAGGGATATTACCCAGCTTTAGATATTCCCTTATTTTTGTAGACCAGTCCTGTTGAGGGGAAGCCTCGATTGTATGAATTGTCTGTCCCTCTTGAAATTCATCTCAAGAAAATTATGAGTGGAAAAGAACTTGTAAGAATAGCATTTTACTACTATCAAAAGGATCTTGAGGGAACAAATTCCCCCAATCGGTAAGATTCAAGCGCTTGTGAAGGTGCAAGAACCTCTCTTGATGAGGTTCAATTTGAATCAAGTGGACTTCTGACATGGCCTGAGTATCCTCACCCTCAATCATAGACTACGATAGCATCTTGACCTGAATGGTTGTCATATCATTAGTTGGGTTCTTAGGGATTAAATACCCTAAGGAGGCCATCATATCTACAAAAGTATTAGATGATCAAGGGAGTGCCTTGATGTCATACCATTTAAACTTTACCAAGAATTTATCCACAAGGGCTTTTTAGGCTTGTAGAACTAAGCACTTGCACTGGTAGACCCCTTTGACTTGGTTAACAATGATCAAGGATTCACCAAATATGTTAAGCTTGGTGATTTTCATGGCAAGAGCCATTTTAAGACATATGAGAAAGGCTTTGTACTTGACATTGTTGTTGGTGCATGAGAAATCGAGTTTAAATGATAGGGGTATGGGAGCCCCATGTAGTGTGAAAAACATGATCCTTGTCCCCCCTATTTGCTCACATTTGGAACCATCAAAGAACAAAGTCATATATGTCTGTGACTCAGGATCATCATAATAAAGGGATTTTGAGATTTGGAAGACTCCATCATTGGGAAGCTCCATGCTCAGAGGCTGATCATCCTGGGGAGGAGCCTTTGTGAGTTGATCGATGATGACCTAATCCTTGATTGATTTTTTTCCAATGAATTCTAGGTCAAACTCTACCAACAACATGATCCATTTTGCTGTGCGACTGTTATGATATGTGTGACTCATCATGTATTGCAATGGATTCTCTTTAGACACAACATACATGGTATGGCTAAGCATGTAATGTCATAGCTTCTTGGTGGTAAAAACCATCGCTAGGCATAACTTCTCCATGTATGCATACATAATATCATAACTAACTAGGGTGCGACTGAGATAGTAAGTAGTATGCTCCTTATGTAGTTCATTGTTTTGGGCTAACATGTCACCCAATGCAATATTAGTGGCTGAGATATATAAGTGGAACAACACTCCGGGTCGAGGTAGAGCCAACACTAGTGATGAAGTTAGGTACTATTATATGGCATCAAATACCTCCAAGAACTCGTCATCCCAATGGAATGTGACCCCCTTACGCGATAACTTGTTCATGGGTTGACACTTGTTCTAAAGTTACGTTATGAAGCGTTTGATGAAGGTTATCTTACCCTGTAGACTTCAAAGCTGCTTTATGGTAGTCGGGGCAGGCATCTTGAGGATAGCCTTGACCTTGTTAGGGTCTACTTTGATGACTCATTTAGAAAATATGAATCCCAAAAGCTTTCTAGATGTGACATCAAATATGCACTTCTTGGGATTTAGTCTCACATTATGCTTGATAAGATGATCAAGGACTTTACGTAAAACATCAAGATGATCAAGGCATAAAAAATATTTAGCCAATAAGTCATTCATGTAATCTTCCAAAATATTATGCATGTAGTCATGAAATATGTATTTCATGGCATGCTGGTAGGTGGTTCTGATGTTTTTAAGGCCAAAGGGCATGACCTTATAGCAAAATGTTCCCAGGGCATTGTGAATGTTGTTTTGAGATGGTACTCTGGGTTGATACAAATATGATTGTACCTAGATACTTCATCCATAAGGGATAAAATTTTGTGGCCCATTGTGGCATCTACCAGGGCATCAATGCTCGACAAAGAAAAATCATCCTTAGGACTCACTTTATTTAGGTCTTGAAAATCGATGCAAATGTAGACCCTCCTATCTGGATTCTTGATAGGAACCATGGCGGATAGTCTATAGAAATAATGAAATTGGCATCCAATAGATTTTATAGCTCATATTTGACCATTAAGACCACTATGGGTTGCATCTTTCTCATCTTTTTCTTGACAGGCTTGGCCTTGGGGTCAAGCGTTAGATTATGGGTGACGAGATTTGGGTCCAGTCCTAACATGTATTTGTTAGACCATGAAAAATCTACCTTATTATCTATAATAAGGGCTATGTAATTAGCTTGATCTATGAGGGATATATTTTCCCCCAACTTGATACATTATGCATTCTTCAGGTCTGAGCCGATATCTTTGTCAATCATGGGCTTGATTGAAATATGCAACCCCTTCTCCAATTGGTGGGGGGTAGGGATTAAATGGATGTCATCAGTTGGAATTAGATCATCAATGGGAATTTTAGTTTCCTCCTCAATGTGGAAGGCATC
The DNA here is from genome assembly GCA_028583015.1 of Wollemia nobilis. Taxonomy (NCBI): domain Eukaryota; kingdom Viridiplantae; phylum Streptophyta; class Pinopsida; order Araucariales; family Araucariaceae; genus Wollemia; species Wollemia nobilis. The sequence continues at coordinate 7,716,863 of JAQPPZ010003246.1, read as the reverse complement.
ATGAGTTGGACCTAGAGATAAATAAAATAGCTATAACATCTCATCACAAGGTTAGTACTTAGAGGGCGAGGGTGGTGAATCTCCTTGATAAAATTTGATTGCCCCCATGTCAAGGTGCAATAGCTCATATGAAAAAGTCTATGAAAATCATATTTATGGATGGATGATTTCCCCCATGTGGTTGATGGTACCCACGAAATTCCAAATGTCACAATATTTGAGGAGGTGGCTATGGGGGAGATGGAATGACCAGTGGTGGTCGATGCGGCTGCAATAAAGCTCACTCCTCTAAAGTTAGAAGTTGTCACTATATGGGATGATGCAATGGGAACATGCATAGATAGAACTCATCTTCATCATCTATGAGGATGATCTGAGGACCTTCTCCATTTGAGCTATCAGAATCGATGGGTGCAACTCCATAATATGACTCATCATCCAACATCCACTCATAATGGGACCTTGGATCCTCTTCCTCACCATCGTGGGGAAGAGTATGCAAACCTTAACCTCTCTCATAAGATCGAATATCATCACAAGGTGGTTCATCATCTCCAAAGGGCATAAGGAAGTAGTCCCCTAGTGAGTAGACATGGTTGGTATTGGCGAAATGATCTCATGTGAGCTCATATATACAATCTAGAGTCATGAATTCTAAGCTTTATATGAGGACATCTAAGGACACTGGATTTTTGAGTCCTAAGCAAGACTTGTCATACGACATTTGATACTATGGCCAGTAGGGAACTCGAGTTCCTTGCTCATACATGCCCAACCCATAATCATGCCAATTTCATAGGTCAAGGTACTTCAGAGTGAAGTTAGGGTTGGACACATAGTTAATGTCTTCTCCAAAGGGCTCTTCATATTCTTCCTACTATTGATAGGGTTTTATGCCATAGTCAAGGCCCTCATAGATAAAATTTGTTTGATTAGGGGGGAAGCCAAGAGGCATGATGGTTCCTTTAGGAATATGGGGTCGAACCATGTCTTACACCAACTCTATAGCAAGGGTGGTTGTAACATTCCTAACCATGTACTACCCCAATATGGTGTAAGATAAGTGCATAGTGACTTGAGGCTACGAATAGAAAATGGATGAGAGTGAGACCTAATATGATTCATCATTCGTCTCATGTAGTAGTTCCTCAACTACTGGGCTAGGAACCTCCTCTATGGAGATGGTGGATATGGTCGGTTGGGCCTCCTCAATAGGATTCTTCCTCAGGTTCCTAGTAAAAGGATCCATAGGTACATTAGACATCTATAAGGGATCCAACTATGTGAATGGTATGGCCTACGATGGTGGCAAATTCAAACCTTGGCTAGATTTATTTTGTTGAAAATCTAGATGGGTTGATGGCAAGGTTGACTTGGGGAGCTGTTGCACCATATTCCAATACTTGAAGGGCTCTAGGTCTATAGGGATGACATGAAATTACCCTTCATGAGTGTACTTAAGGCACTGGTGAGTGATGGAAAGGACACACTTCATGTCCCTAATCCATGGTTTTCCTAATAGGATATTGTAAGCCATCTCACCCTCTAGGATGTGGCATAGTGTCGAGATGGTATTTTTCCCTACCTGAATAGGTAGGATGATTGTACCAACCATTGAGCATATGGCATCATTAAAGTCTCAAAGGGTGTAGGTATATGCAATAATATGGGATGTTGGAAGCTTCAAATGCTTGAGAGTTGTTATCATGATGATATTGCTAGAGGACCCAATGTCTATCAACACTCTCTTGTATGGCATTTTTTTCACACATGCGACGATGTACAAAAGAGGATCCACCATATCATTTGGAACTAGTTTAAGCTCATCTTCTCGAAAGGTAATTACCGATTCCATGCATTGTTGCACATGCCCCACAAAATTGTTGGAGTTAGACTCCTAGGAATGAAGCTTGATTGCTTTAAGGATCTCCATCAAGGCCTCTCTATGAGATGTTGATTGCTGAATGATCTCATATATGGAGAGTCATATGGACATTGTTCTTAATCTTTGAGCGAGCTTGCTCTTGATGGTGACAACAGACCTAGGTGGGAGGCTCGACATAGGAGGCAGTGGAGGCTATGACATCGAGGGTACATCATTTTAAGTCGTAGGTGGCACAGATGGACTTGGGTATCACATATTACTCATTACAATGCTGACCATGTTGACATATCCTTGATTAGGAGGGGCATTATGAACCTCATTCACCTAGGAACTAGCTTCAGTGTTATACATAAGGGGTTGGACTCAAAATGTACTTGTAAAAAATGGTGAATCCTAATAAAAATCAAGGTGAATCATGGCAAATCCAAAGCAAATCAAATCAATCATCTTCACACCAAAATTTGGGGCATTTGAAGCCCTAAAAATTAAGGTCATATTTGGGATAAATTTTGACCTATTAAATTACCTTATAACTTCATAAAAACACCACCATTAGATCAGGCTCAAAAAGAGCTTTCCAACGAGTACAAATATGCCTATGTTTGGATATATATTATGGTGAATTGAACCTAAGAAAAACATTGGTCTAAAAATTTTAAGTGAATGGGCCGATGTCGAGGGTCCTCATATTCACCAATTTTTAATTTTGAAAATCCTAATATTCACCCCAATTGGTGAATATTCGCCACTATGCATAACCCTAGCTGGCTTGGTCTGCTCTACATGGGTAGGCAAGGGGTCTTTGAAGACCTCCATTTGTTGATTGTTTGGTGCAACATGGTTGTCCACCTCAAGGGTGTTCCTATCGATCATTTCTTGCACCAAATGCTTGAAATTGTAGTACATTTGCACATTGTGCCCATTTCACCTATGAAACTTGTAGTATAAGTCTTCTCTATATCCTTTGGTATTTGGTGCATTTGGGTCGATAGGTTGACTCTTGGGTAGTTGAATCACATTAGTTGCTAAGAGGTAGTCAAAAAATGAGTCCATGGACTCTACAATGGGTGTGAAATATCATTTTGGGCAATGTTGTTGATTTTTCCCTTGACTATTTTGGTTATCCTTGACATAGTTCACTGGTGTGGCTTGATAATTAGGATTTTGTGGCAGCATGGCTTGTGCTAGCCCCAAGATACTAATGACAACTTCATTTACTATTGTTGGCTTAGACTATGCTAGGGTGCTTTTGGCACTCTTGTTCCAATCCTTCTTGCGAGGCTTCACAATTTTACCCTCTTGAATTTTGATTTCTTCAATGGTCCTAGCATTTGGTTGGGCATCTTCAAGAGATGGATATTGTTGTAGCTGAAATAGCAAGGAGATTGGTTTTAGGTAGCTCTTGGAGAATATTTGAGTCAACTGCAACATGGGGAGAAGATAAGGCAGCTTGGTAATCAAGATTCATCATCTATTACCATAGTTATTGATTGACTCATCCGCATACCGTTTCACCCCATCTAATTCATCCAACGTCTTTTCCTCTTAGTATTGAAGGTGAAACATTCTAGGAATGCATATGCCATTTGGTCTAAAGTGTAGATGCTATGCTTAGGGATTTGGTAAAACCACTTTGAGGTGGGGCATAAGAGGGTAGTCATGAATATCCACAAAAGCAAAGCATAATCGTCATGAATGTCGAAGCACTGGCCCAAGAATTTGGTGACATGTTCTTGTGCATATTTATCTCCTCTAAATATAGCCAACTAAGGCAACTTAAATTACCCTAGATAAGGAGGTGCAGGAACCAAAGGATGGATGGTTTGAATATGTAGCTAGTGCATAGTAGGCTTTTGAGATCTCGACCTAGAGATCTTGTGCTCTATCGACTATAGGCACTCTAGAAGCTCTTTATAAGGATATGAGGATTTGATATTCTCATCCATGTTCACATCCTATGATGGAGGTCTAGGATCCTCCAACCTATTGTGGGGTAGTGGCATGTCACCCACCTACCTTGGTAAGGTGTATCTAAGTACTCTACTTCTGGATCATGCTCATCATAGGCTCCGTAGGGCATCTCTCAAGCAGGTCTATAAATAGGGGTATCTACCCACCGTGGGTGCCCTATGTTTTGTCTTGGGAGGTGCATCTCGATCTGGCCTAGGAGGTCATGGAGGTAATGTTGGATAAGGCTTAGGAGACCTATCTCGAATGAGCATGGGTTTCCTCGAGTGGACTTCCTGCCTTTATGTCTTAGGGGTAGGAACCCTCTCCTATAAAGTCTTCTGGAATAGCTCATTGGTTTGCCATGTGATTCTCTCTTTCTCAAGATGATGCAAGTGGTCTAGTTGCTCTTTGTCTCATCAAAGCTGCTTGAACTAAGCTTGGCATTTCATATATCTTGCAACTACTTAATTAATTTGTTATGATGTGTGAGACCTAATAGGCCTAGGAGTCTCACCCTGAAGGCAACCTCATTCAAGATAATCTATGATATCCATCACATGCTTCCCTTGATCGAGGGTCGCCATGTTAACTTTAGATTTGGGCCAAGGCATATGCTCATTATACTTAGTGGGAAAAAAGGCACATTGTGCATGCATAGAATACTGCTCCTGATGGAAATATGGGATTTCCTCATGCCTTCCTTCCTCGACAAGGAAGGATAGGGCAAAATTAGCTCACTCTAAGTGATGAGTATCATACCCTTCAGTCTACCTAATCTACTATACCCGAGTTATAGGCACCCTTGGAGCATTTTGGGGTAACCTAGATGGCCATAGACCACCTAGGAGAATTTTAGGTTGACCAAGCGGGTTATAGGCACTCTTGGAGAATTTTGGGATGACATAGATGACCATAAACTGCCTAAGAGAATTTTAGGTTGACAAAGCAGGTTAAAGGCATCCTTGGAGAATTTTGGGGTAACCTAGATGGTTGTAGACCACCTAGGAGCATTTTAGGTTGACCAAGCGGGTTATAGGCACCCTAGGAATGGAAAGGTTGTAAGTGAAGGACGTTCAAGGTTTTAGGGTCATCGACACCTTCAAGGAAGGCTAGGCAATAAGTTCTAGGTCTAATTTGACTGGTAATGATATAAGGACCTAACCAGTTTGCCACAAACATATTCTTTAGATGGGGTAGAAAATTAGAATTCTCTTAGTTATCTTTTATAAAAAGGTCACCAACCTAAAATTATCTAAGATGGACTTTCATATTATAGGCTCTTTTAAGTTTCTCTTGATAAATGTGTAGGTGCTTGAGAGCATTAACATGATGTTCATCAAGCAGTGTAAGTTGATCTAGGCGAGCCTACCACATGATATCATCATCAATGAACTCCTACATGGATATGCATAGCAATGGGATATCTAGCTCTAAAGTCATGAAAAAATCAACACCATACACTAGTGAAAATGGGGTGGCCCCAATGGGCGTCTGAATGCTAGTGCGGTTGGCCCATAGAGCAATGGAAATTTACATGTGTCAATCGGTGTGATTCTCTTTGATAGTTTTCTTGAGAATGGCAATCAATGTCTTGTTAGAAGCCTCTGCTTGCCCATTTGCTTGTGAATAGTAGGGCATAAAAAAGTTGTATTGGATATTATAATTTGTTGTTAAAGCATGTACAACTTTGTTCTTAAATGATGTCCCATTATTCGAGATGATCTTGGATGGAATACCAAAATGACATGATATTATGCAAAATGAACTCCACGATGCGGGGTCCTATAGTAGTGGTACGGGGAATCGCTTCCACCCACTTTGTAAAATACTCAGTAGATGTAATGATAAACATATGATAACCTAAGGATGTAGGGGATATTTTGCCAATTAAATCCAGCCCCCATTGCAAAAATGACCAAGTTGATTGGATCGGTTGTAAGGCTTGGGAAGGTACGTGTGTCAAGTTAGCATGGTGTTGACACTTCACACACTTCCTCATATATGTGCAACAATATCGCTCTAATGTTGACCAATAATAGCCCATGTGAAGAATACGCTTTGCGATGGCTATACCATTGAAATTGCCACTGCATGTACCATCATGTGCTTGGGCAATTTCCCAAGCTGACTCCTGATGCTCTAAGTAATGAAGGAGGATCCCTTCATAGCTCCAACGATACAAAATGTCTCCTATCAAGACATATTTTGTCACCTTCCATTTCAACATTCATTTAGCGACGTGTGACAATACAAGAGGGAGATTACCCAACTTTAGATATTCTCTTATTTGTGTGGACTAGTCTTGTTGAGGGGAAGCCTCGATTGCATGAATTGCCTATCCCTCTTGAAATTCATCCCAAGCAAATTTTGAGTGGGAAAACTTGTAATAATAGCATTGTAATACTATAAAAATGGGTTTGAGGGAAAAAAGTCCCCCAATAAGCAAGATTCAAGTGCTCATGAAGGTGTGAGAACCTCTCTTGATGAGGTTCAATTTGAATCAAGTGGATTTTTGATGTGGCCTGAGTATCCTCATGCTCAATCGTAGACTACGAGAGCATCTTGACCTGAATGGTTGTCATCTCATCAGAGGGGTTCTATGGTATTAAATACCTTAAGGAGGCCATCATATCTGCAAAATTATTAGATGATTGAGGGAGTGCCTTGATGTCATACCATTCAATATTTTCTAGGAATTTATCCACAAGGGCTTTGTAGGCTTGTAGAACTAGGCACTTGCACTGGTAGACCCCTTTGACCTGGTTAACAATGAGCAAGGAGTCACCAAAGATGTTAAACTTGGTGATTTTCATGGCCATAGCCATCTAAAGACCTATGAGCAAGGCTTCATACTTAGCATTGTTATTGGTGCATAGGAAATCAAGTTTAAATGATAGGGGCATGGGAGCCCCATGTGGTGTGAAAAAAATGATCCCTGTTCTCCCTTATTGCTTGTATTTGGATCCATCGAAGAACAAAGTCATATCTATCTGTGACTGTAACTCCATCGTTGGGAAGGTCCATGCTCAAAGGCTGATCATCCTAGAGAGGAGCCTCTATGAGTTGATCGATAATGACCTGACCCTTGATTGATTTTTTTCCAATGAATTCTAGGTCAAACTCCATCAACAACATGATCTATTTTGCTGTGCAACTGTTATGATAAGTGTGATTCATCATGTATCGCAATGGATTCTATTTAGACACAACATACATGGTATGGCTAAGCATGTAATATCGTAGCTTCTTAGTGGCAAAAACCACCACTAGGAATAACTTATCCATGTATGTGTACTTAATATCATAACTAAAAAGGGTGCAACTAAGATAGTAAGTAGCCTGCTCCTTATGTAGTTCATTATTCTAGGCTAACATGACACTTAATGCAATCTTAGTGGCTGAGATATATAAGCAGAACGACACTCCTAGTCAAGGTAGAGCTAAAATTGGCAATGAAGCTAGGTACTATTTTATGGCTTTAAAGGCCTCCTAGCATTCGTCATCCCAATGTAATACGACCCCCTTGTGTAACAACTTGTTCATGGATCGACACTTTTTTGAATGTTGCACTATGAAGTGTTTGATGGATGCTATCTTACCCTGTAAACTTTGAAGTTGGTTGATGGTGGTCAGGGGAGGCATCTCGATGATGGCCTTGAACTTGTTATGGTCTATGTTGATGCCTCATTTAGAAACTATGAATCCCAAGAGCTTTCTAGATGTGATATCGAAGACGCGCTTATTGGGGTTCAGTCTCACATTATGCTCAATATGATGATCGAGGACTTTATGCAAAATATCGAGATACTCATGTCATAACAAATATTTAGCCAATAAGTCATCCATGTAATCTTCCAAAATCTTATGCATGTAGTCATGGAAGATGTATGTCATGGCATGCTGGTAGGTGGTTCTGGTATTTTTAAGGTCAAAGAACATGACCTTATAGCAAAATGTTCCCCAAGGTGTTGTGAACGATGTTTTGAGCTAGTCCTCTGGGTTGATATGAATCTGATTGTACCTAGAGAATCCATCCATAAGGGATAACATTTTATGGCCTGCTATGGTATATACCAGGGTATCAATACAAGCCAAAGGAAAAACATCCTTAGGAATCACTTTATTTAGGTCTCAAAAATTAGTGCAAATATGGATCCTCCCATCTGACTTCTTGATGGGAACCATGTTGGACAACCATAGCGGATATTCTACAAAAATAACAAACTTGGCATCCAATATATTATGTAGCTCATATTTGACCATTAAGGCCACTTTGGGATGCATATTTCTCAGCTTTTGCTTGATAGGCTTGGCCTTGGGGTCAAGCGTCAGATTATGGATGACTATATTTTGGTCCAGTCCCAGCATGTCTTTGTAAGACCATGTAAAAGTTGCCTTCTTCTCTGTAAGAAGGGCTATGTAATCGACTTGCTCTATGGGGGATAGATTTTCCTCCAAATTAATACATTGCGGGTTCTCTAGGTCTGAGCGAATATCATTTTCAATCGTGGGCTTGATTGACATATGTGACCCCTTCTCCAATTGGTGGGGGGTAGGGATCAAATGGATGTCATCAGCTGGATTTAGACCATCAATGGGAACTTTGAATTCCTCCTCAACATGGAAGACATCATGAGTTGGCCCTAGAGAGAAATGAAATAGCTATAACATCTCATCACAAGGCCAATACTCAGAGGGTGAGGGTGGTGAATCTCCCTAATCAAAGTCAATTGCCCCCATGTCGAGGTGCAATGGCTCCAATGGATTATTTAGATCTCGTAGGGGCACGAAAAAGTCTATAAAAATCATATTTATGGATGGATGATTTCCCCTATGTAGTTGATGGTGCCCATAGACCTTCAGATGTTGTAAGATATGAGGAGGTGGTTGTGGGGGTGGTGGAATGACCAATGGTGGTCGATGTGGCTACGGGTGAGCTCACTCCTCTAAAGGTAAAATTTGTCACTAGATGGGATGATTCAATGGGAAAATGCATAGATAGAACTCATCCTCATCATCTATGGGGATGATCTGAGGGTATTCTCTATTTGATCTACCAGAATCAATGGGCGCGACTCCATAATATGACTCATCATCTGACATCCACTCATAAGGGGACCCTAGATCCTCTTCCTCACCATCATTGGGAAGAGTATGCGAATATTCACCTCTCATAAGAGAAAATATCATCATGAGGTGGTTCATCATCTCCCAAGGACATAGGGAAGTAGTCCCCTAGTGAGTAGACACATTTGGGATTGGTGAAAGGATCTCATGTGAGCTCATATCTACAATATAGAGTTATGTTTTCTAATATGTATGTGAGGATTTTTAAGTACATAGGCTTGTTGAGTCCCAAGCCAGACTTGTCATACGATGTTTGATAATGTGGCTAGTAGGGAACTTGAGTGCCCTGTTTGTACTGGCCTAACCCATAACCATGCCAATTGCATAGGTCAAGGTACTTCAGAGTGAAGTTATGGTTGGACAGGTAGTTAATGTCTTCCCTAAAGGGCTCTTCATCTTCTTCATTATGTTGATAGGGTTCGATACCATAGTCAAGGCCCTCGTAGACAATTTTTTTTTTATTGAGGGGGAAGCCAAGAGGCACAATGGTGCCTATGGGAATACGGGGTCAACCCATGTCTTACACTAACTCTATAGCAGGGGTGGTTGTAACATTCCTAACCATGTACTCCTCCAATATGGTGGAAGCTAGGTGCATAGTGACCTGAGGCTATAGATAGAAGAGGGATGACAGTGAGACCTGATTTGATTCATCGTTCATCTCATGCGATAGTTCCTCAACTACTAGGCTAGGAACCTCCTCTATAGAGATGGTGGATATGGTTGACTGAGCCTCCTAAATAGGTCACTTCCTCGGGTTCTTAGGCAAAGGATCCATAGGTCCACTAGACATCTATGGGGGTGCCAATGATGTGGATGGTATGGCCTACGATGGTGGTGGAGTCAAAAATTTGTTGGATCTATTCGGTTTAAAATCTAGATGGGTTGATGAAAAGGTTGACTCGGGTAGCTATTGCACCATATTTCAATACTTGAAGGGCTCTAGGTCCACAGGGACAACATGAATTTTCCCTTCATATGTTTACTTAAGGCACTGGTGAGTGATGGAAGGGACACACTTCATGTACCTGATCCATGGTTTACCTAATAGGATATTATATGTCATCTCACCCTCTAGTATGTGGCACAACATCAGGATGGTCTTTCCCATACCTGAACAGGTAGGACGATCGTATCAACCATTGATCATATGGCATCATCGAAGGCTGGTAGGGTTTAGGTAGATGCAAAAATTTGGGATACTAGGGGGTTCAAATGTTTGAGAGTTGTTGTCATGATGATATTACTAGAGGACCTAGTGTCTATAAACTCTCTCTTGTATGCCATTCCATTCACACATGCGATGATGTGCAAATAGGGATATACCATATAATTTGGAACCAATTTAAGCTCATCTTATCGAAAGGTAATTACCAGTTTTGTACATTGTTTCACATGCCCCAAAAAGTTGTTGAAGGAGTCAAAATCCTGGGGGTAAAGCTTGATTGCGTTAAGGATCTCCATCAAGGCCTCTCTATGAGCTTTTGATTGCTGAATGAGCTCATAGTTGGAGATCCAGGTGGACGTTGTTCTTAAGCTTTGAGTGAGCTTGCCCTTGATGGTGATAATAGGCCTAGGTAGTAGGCATGACATAGGAGGTAGTGGAGGCTATGATTTTGAGGGGAGATCATTTTGAACCATAGGTGGTGTGGCTGGACTTGGGTACTGCCTATTCCTCATTACAATGCTGACCATGCTGACATACCCTTGCTTAGGAGGGGCATGATGAACCTCATTAAACTGGGGTGCTGGCTTGGCCTGCTTTGCATGGGTAGGCAAGGGGTCTTTGAAGACCTCCATTTGTTGATTTTTTGGCATAATAGGGTTGTCCACCTGAAGGGCATTCCTATCAATCATGTCTTGCACCAAATGCTTGAACTTGTAGCACATTTGTACATCATGCCTATTTTGTCTATGAAACTTGTAGTATAGGCAATCTCTGTATCCTTTGGGATTTGGTGTATTTAGGTCGATAGGTCGACTCTCGAGTAGTTGAATCACATTAGCCAATAAGAGGTAGTCAAATAAAAAGTCCATGGAATCTACAATGGGTGTGAACTATCGCTTTGGGCAATGTTATTGATTTTTTCATTGACTATTTTGGTTATCCTTGGCATAGTTCCCTGGTGTGGCCTAATAATTAGGATTTTTAGGTGGCACGACTTGTGCTGGACCCATGATACTAATGGAAAATTAATTTACTACTATTAGATTAGACTACACTAGGGTGCTTTTGGTGCTCTTGTTCCACTCCTTACAAGGCTTTGCAATTTCACCCTCTTGAATTTTGATTTCTTCGATGGTCCTAGCCTATGCTAGGGCATCTTCAAGAGTCGGATACTGTTGTAGTTGCAACAACAAGGATATTGGATTTAGGAAGATCTTGGAGAAAATTTGAGTCAACTCCGACATGGGGATAAGATAAGGTAGCTTGGCAAGCAAGGTTAACCATCTATTACCATAGTTCGTTATTGACTCATCATCGTACTATTTCAACCTAGCTAAGTCAACCAACGTCACCTTCCTCTTGGTATTGAAGATGAAACATTCTAGGAATACATATACCAGTTGGTGTAAAGTTTAGATGCTATGCTTAGGGAGTTGGTAAAACCACTCTGAAGTAGGGCCTAAGAGGGTAGTCATGAATATCCATAAAAGCAAAGCATCATCATCATGAATTCTGAAGAATTGGCCCAAGAATCTGGTGACATGTTCTTGCACATCTTCTCTCCTTTAAATTTAGCCAACTGACACAACTTGAATTTCCCTAGATAAGGAGGTCTAGGAATTGAAGTATGGATGGGTTGACTAAGTAGTTGGTGCATATTAGGATTTTGAGATCCTGACCTAGAGGTCTTGTGCTCTACCGATTCTAGGCACTCTAGCATCTCTTTATAAGGATCTAAGGATTTGATCTCCTCATCCTTGTTCATATCCTACGATGGAGGTCTAGGATCCTCTAACCTATTGTAGGGTGGTTTCATGTCATCCCCCCTGCCTTGGTAAGGTGTCTCCAAGTACTCTAATTTTGTCTCATGCTCATCATAGGCTCTGTAGGGCATCTCTCAAGCTGGTCTATAAAGAAGGGTATCTACCCACCATGGGCACCCTATGTTTGGCTTAGGATATGCATATTGATCTGGCCTAGGAGGTAATGGAGGTAATGTTGGATAAGGCCTAGGAGATCTATATCAAATGAGTGTGGTTTTCCTTAGGTAGACTTACTACCTCTATGTATTTGGGGTAGGAACCTTCTATCGTAGAGTATTCTAGAATAGCTCGTTGGTCTGTTATTTGATTCTCTGTTTCTCAAGCTGATGCAAGTGGTCTAGTTGCTCTTTGTCTCACTAAAACTACTTGAACTAATCTTGGCATTCTTCATAGCTTGCAACTACTTGATTAATTTATTCCATTGTGTAGGGCCTAAGAGGCCTAGGAGTCTCACAATGAGGCTGACCTCATTCAAGATAATGTATGATATCCATCGTACGCTTCCCTCGATCAACGGTTGCCATGTTAACTTGACGTTCAGGCCAGCGCATATGCTCATTATACTTAGCAGGTGCAGAGGCAAACTATGCATGCATAAAATACTGCTCCTGAGGGAAATCTAGGATTTCCTCATGCCTTCCTTCTTGGACGAGGAAGGGAAGGGTATAATTAGCTCGCTCTAAGTGATGATTATCATACTCGTCAGTCTGCCTAATATACTATACCCTATCAAGGTGATGCATAGGCAAGGTCATACCGACCTGCTCTACCTAGTGTGTGAAGTCATGCCTAGGCCTATGAATAGGTATGTCAGTCCTAACAGGTACATGAATGCATGGCATTTCTCTTTCTACTAGCACCTCATCACACTATTTCCTTTCATTCAAGAAGGTGTGTGATGTGTCTAAGAACTAGGAACACTCTCCTAAGTAAATTCCATCATCCCTTGGGTGTCCTGCATAGGGCTTCCTTATAGGTGTGGCTCATGCCCCATTGTCTTGGGGTTAGGGTGAGTAGAAGCTCACCAGGGAGGTATGACCATATACCTAGGGCTATAGTCGAGACGAATCAGATCTCCTAGTCCACTCTTTGTAGATTCCACCCATTATTGGGCTTAGCTATGGGTGCACACCATCGTAGCTCTCTACCAAACCCTAAATGATTATATCCTTTACAATTTTTTAGTGAAAGAGTAGATAGAAAAGGAAACACTCAATAAGACAGATGATTATCTCTTTTAAGTTTTAGGTGTGAATCTCTAAATTGTTTTGTGTGTTTCAGATGTGTTGTTTGTAAATAATGACCTTGTGTCACATGTTTGAAATATTATTGGATGATAATATTATGTTAAATTGGATTTCACCTATATACTTGTAGCTTGAAAACCTAGCTATGAACTCTAGGTCATGTTATACCATCTATAATATGTGGTGATGAGGTCCACACATACAGGGAGCATAGGTCCTACCAATTCCTCATCCAGTTCACCTGCAGTCTATGATATATCTCTCCGAAGAGAGATACGTGCTATAACCCATGGGATATGATGGATATTGGAACCGACCTTGGCAAAGAACAAGGTTTATGGGATTTGAGACAATGGGTGGAGATGAAATCCACCTCGTTGAACTCTACTAGTGGATGGTGATGAAATCCACCTCACTAGCATTTAAATGGATCATTGTGTGTGTGGTTCTTTTTAATCCAAAGAAAGTAAACCAAGAATAATTTGATGATCATTCACTAGATGTATGCAAAAGGTGTGTTTTACTTTCAAAAAGTTAGTGTAAAAATAACTCACAAGTGTATCTAGAAATGCAAAAAATCCTAAATGCTAGCCTAACCATTAGGTAGGCTACAAGCAAGCAGTCCAAAGAGATGCATTTCTACTTTGATTTTATTTTGATTTTTCTCCTTTTATATGTTTTTGTTATTTTGTTTTTAAGAAAAAGTAAAGCTATATTTTAACCTACCTAAACAAGCAAAATATGCAATAAAAACCAAACAAAATAGTTTCTGAAAATAAAAAACAGAGACAAAAGGTTCATATGCCTACCTCATTACTACCAAAACTTACTATTTTTGGAATTCTAATATGAAAACCCTCTAGTTTATATTCACTCCAGGGTGGAAAAAATAGTAGGTCTGTATTTTTCCTAGGATGGGATGAACTCGAGTTCATCCCAGGGTGGCACAAATAGCAAGTCAAGGTTTGTTTTAGTCCAGAACGAATAGCACCTACAACATAAAAAGATGAAGAATGAGTTCCAAAATTTACCTAAAGCAAAAGGGACTAGGTCCCACCATGATCACCACTGAAGTAGGGAAAAACAATGCACCAAATTATAATAAACAATATGCATATCTATGTCCTATCGCTTATGAGCATCAAACGGAAACATGTAAGTAAGATGGAAAAGATAGCAAATAACAAGAAATGATGTAAAATAAAATGAATTCTTATTAATTGGGTAGATCAAGTCTAGGTTACAAAATTTACCCCTTTGAGGGCTCAAATAGATGATACAAATGTTTATAAATTAGGTTCCCAAGGATTAAAATCCTTCAAGTAACTTGGGTGCACATCCAATGTCTTTCCTCGTACCCACAATCAAAGTGGGCGGGCCTACACTACCACCAATTTTATATTTGATCTTGAAGTCTTGTGCTCCTTCCTAATGCACTGTAAAACCTGCACTTGCACACAAGGAAACCAAAAATGTCAAATAGTAAGTGTGTATGATGTGAAACATGCCATCCCCACAGGAAAGAAAATACCATATATGGAGTGCCTATATCAAATGAAATATAAATGTTTTTAAATTATAGAGATAAGTAAAATAGGATATTTTGGGAAGAAATCACCCAAAATTGCATCAAAATTGCATCAAAATTATGTCTGTAGGTGCCTCGTTGTTTCAATGACTGTGTGTAACCTAAAAAATACAAAGCAAATAATTTCTGGCCCTACACATATCCAAAACACATTAAAATTGGAAAAAAACCATGAAATGATATGTTAAAGAAACCCATTTGATAATATTTTCAAAATCAGTGATAGTTTAGATGTTTTTTTAGATGACCGCCGGAGACTTGCATGAGACCCTACAAAACACTAAAATTGCAATATCTTGGCCAATATATATCAGAATGACCTGAAATTTGAACTAAAGTATAATAATGACATGTATAAAATAAAAAATCAAAAAAATTAACAAAATAATGCATAAATTTCTATTTTTCATGGGGTGGGACGAATAATATTGTCATAATTTGGGGGATGGCTGGGGGTGGGATGCCCATATTTTTCACATAAATTTTATCACCAATTCCACTTAGGATTGATGCAAAAAACTATGGGATGTATTGTCATAAAATTTGGTAAGGGAATTCACTTAGATGGTTCGGTTATGTGACAAATTGTGCCTTCTAGTTCACTCGCAAACCTCCCTCGCTAGGTAGATATTTTGAGGGAAAAATGGGTACAAAAGGTGAGGGGAAATATTAGAAGCACTCCGTTGCATAAACATAAAAATCCTTCGTATATATTTCTATGGAAAATACATCCACTTTATATCCCAAGGAGGCTTCATGGGTCAAAGGGCATGCAGGGCAAGAGGCACCATTTGGCCATCGGGGCGACATGCATTGGAGGGAGAAGAGAATCTCCAAAATTGGCCTCATTCATTGAGCATGTAATAAGATATGCTATGTGCTCTAACTTATGGGAAATAATAGCCAAGAATCTGACCATTACTGGGTTCCATTGGCATAGATTTGACTTTTACCACACTCAAACCTGCTATTTACCCCACTCTAGGATGAATGCTGCTATTCACTCCAGGGTGGGAAGAGTATAATATGTATTCATCCCAAGGTGGGATGAATAGAAAAAAGGTGTTCAAAAGGTCCCAAGAGTGGCCTAATACCTTCCAAAACCTTACACTGAGTGGTTAGGACCATTATATACTTGTTGAGGGCTGCCCTAGGGGCCTTGGTGTGTCTTTTAGCTGTTGCTTATGATAGCATAATAAAATTGACCAAATTTTAGTTTGTATAGTACCTTATTTAAAAGAGGATTTCTAGAGATTACATTGCTTACAACTATGACTGATTATATTTTTGACAATTACATCTTCGATGAGGATTTTGAGGAATTTCAAGAGATAGCACCAAACCTAAACATGATAAACCACATTTTTTATGGTCCCTAAGATGTTGTGGCCCCTATAGAGTCCATTGGGAGATATGAGTGCTACATTACAATATTTCCCTAAGATGTTGTGGCCCCTATAGAGTCCATTGGGAGATATGAGTGCTACACTACAATATTTCCCATAGATCACTCCATATTTTACTTCAATAAAGAGTGTGAGCACCCTGAGCCATATTCACCACCACCACCTTGGTTGCATTTGTAGAGTCATTATTCACCCATTATAGGTCAGTTACAACCTAGAGATACTGATAAAGATAGTTCACTCATAAAACCATAGCCATATCATTTCCACCAAGTTAACATAATTTCTATTGACTTGTTCGCCCCACTTTGCAACCCATATAATTTGGAAAAGTTTATTTTGATCAATGATAGCCTTATCACCATGGATGAGATTTTATACCTACCATCCATCACCAAAACATCCTATCTAAAAAATTTCTAAGAGCCTCAAACGCTTATATCCCCCAACAATATTCACCTTTTCCTACATTCATTTTACAAACTGAAGTAGAGGAGGTGTTACCAGAGTCCTTTGAGCATGTGGAGGATGATATCCATCTCATCCCTTCTCCACATAAGTTGGAAGAATATTCTCATATGTTAATAAAAGAATATATAAATGTGAACCTGATTCAATATGTGAATGAAGAACACAAGCTTATATTGAGAGGGGGGTGAATAGTATAATAACACTTTTTACTTTTCTTTCCAATTAATATTATACAATGTATAGATAGCAATATCAAAAATAGTAATTAAAGCAATGCACAAATCACCACACACAATAGAGACACCAATTTAATGTGGTTCACCCAATGTGGGCTACTCCACGGAGAAAATATTTCACTAAAATTTTATTAATCAATCTCTTGGGAATCCTTTCACTATTACAATATTTATGGACCTCTATCCAAATGAGACACCAATCCCCTAATCAAGTTCATGGATATTTATCTGTAGAAGAACTCCTTTCTCCTTAGATCTGGTTGGTGATATTCTAGAAGAACTTCTACCTCCACTACACTGGATAATGGATCTCTATCCACTAAAGTCTCTTGTCCTCACTCGAAGACCTATTCTCACTACCCTGGCTAATGGATCTCTATCCACTAGATACTGTCATCCTCTATACTCTATCACCTCCAAATATTACTCTTTGCTCTATCTCAAATCTGTACTAAACACAGTCCTTATGTCTAGTACAAATATAATCAATCTCTGTCTCTAGTCTGGCACAAACCTATCCTCAAATATACACCGAACTCTATCCTCAAATCCACACTAAACATAGTCCTTCGATCTAGCATAAATCTATCCTATGATATGTAATAAACACAGTATTTCGGTCTAGCACAAATTTATCCTCAATATCTGTCCTCAAGCCTTAATACAAACCTTGAATCAATCAAAAATTAACTATGCTAGATCTACCCCAAACCTTAAGTCAAGGTTTGAACAAATCAATCAATCAACTCTACTCACAAGCCTTCTCAAAGACTTGTCTTAAATATGTCTTGTAAGCTTCCACAAAAGCTCATACAAATATATCCACAAGTTAGTTGTTTTGATTTCTTACCTTCTTTAAAGTTTTAAGATCATAAATAATTTCTCCCTCAAGATCAAATTTCCCTTTTTCTGATTCTTACTCTATTTGTTTGCCTTTGAAAACATCTTCATTCTTTTTCGACTTGTCTTCTATAGGATCACCTCTTTCTTCTTCTAGTGCCATTAGAATATTCTCTTCTAGTCCTTCAAGTGTATCCTCATATTTTTCATCACTAAAACTGAAATCATTCTTTGCACAACTATATTCAATATGTCCAAAATTACCACATCTAAAACACTTGAGAATTATTGGTGACTTTTTCTTAACTTTTTCTTTTTCTTCTATTAGAAATAGGACTTCATATTTATCATTATATGAGAAACTATTATCACTATCACTTGAGTACTTACTTGCCTTTTCTGCATAGTAGCTCCTCTTTTGTCTTTGAAATAACTTCTTTCCTTGTCTACCTTGTACATCCTTGCCTTTCTTTTGGTACATGTATTTTTCTGATTCTCTATTCTTATGATCCTATTTTTCTTCATCATTGCTATTCATGGCTTCTTAAAAATTAATTGCATAGTGACCATACTTTCCACAATTGAAATATCTTATATATTTTGCATATTTAAATCTTCTTAAATTCTTATTATTTCTGCCATAATTTTCTTCTTCATCATTGGATGACTCATTGCTTGAATATGACTTCTTGCCCTTTGTCTTCTTAGTATCTTTAAAGGCTGCTTCCTTACGGATATTAGGTTCCTCTTTTTTTCTTATCTCAAAAGTTGTAAGAATACCAAGTAACATATCTCTTATCAAAGAATCACCATATTTTTATTCCTCTATAGAAGAAATATTTTCACTAAATATTTTTGGAAGAGATCTTAAGATCTTATCACAAACATCAGATTCTTCAATATCAAGTCCAAGTCCTTGCATGGCATTAAAAACCTCTTCTACATGAAGTAGATAAGCACTAATGTTTTCCTCATCCTTCATTCTTAATTCTTCAAATTTTCCTTTGAGATTTCATATCTTTACCTTTTTGACACTTTTATCTCCTTCATATATGCTTTGCAACTTATCCCAAATTCCTTTTGCATATTTGCAATGTATAATTTTTATGAACTCTGTTATATGCAAACCTCTCAAAATTATATTCATTGCTTTTGAATTGTAATGATGTAGAAGCTTACCATATTTATATATAGGTGGAGTAGCTGGTGGTATATATCCTGTTGAGCAAGGTGCAACAACAGTATTGTCATTCTTGTCAACACAGTCAGATAGATCTATTAATGCAGTGGACAGGAAGTTCAAAAGCCTTTCATATGCAAAATATAGGAGTTCAAAGGTTACTCAGAGTATGTACAGTGAGTGTCCAAGAAAATCAAAGTGGCCCATATGCAAAAGATCAAAGAAAAAGACAAGTAAGAAAAGTGTCACGATATCATGACATATACAACAGGCAAGAAAAACTGTCACGATTTCGTGACATGTTGAAGAGAGAGAAAAAGCAGGATAAACTGTCATGATTTCACGACATGATGGAAGAGAAAAAGGCAAGTGGAAAAACTTTCATGATTTCACGACATGTTGGAAGAGAAAAAGGCAAGTAGAAAAAGTGTCACGATTTCGCGACATATTGCAAGAGAGATAGTACGGAAGAAAAATTGTCATGATTTCATGACATGTTGGAAGAGAAAAAGGCAAGTAGAAAAAGTGTCGTGATTTCATGACATACTACAAGAGAGATTGTACGGAAGAAAAAGTGTCACGATTTCACGACATATTGTAAGAGAGAGATTCCGAAAGAAAAAGTGTCACGATTTCATGACATATTGCAAGAGAGATTGTACGGAAGAAAAAGTGTCACGATTTTGCAACATATTGCAAGAGAGAGAGTCCGAGAGAAAAAGTGTCATGATATCGCGACATGTTGCATTTTCATGACCCAAAGGCAAGAGAAAGAGCAAAGGAGAAAAAGTGTCATGATATCATGACATGTCGCATTTTCATGACTAAAGGAGGAGAGAGAAAGTAAGAAGGCAGAAGTGTCACGATATCACGACAAAAGTAAAGAGGAAGAGTATGAAGGCAAAAGTGTCGCGATATCATGACATGTTGTGTTTTCGTGGGTACAAGCCAAGAAAATAAGCAAGGAGGCAAAAGTGTCGTGATATCGCAACATGTTGTGTTTTCACGGGAAAAATCCGAGAAGAGGACAAAGAGGCAAAAATGTCGCATTTTCATGACAAAGGAATAGAGAAAGCGTACGGAGGCGAAAGTGTCACGATATCGTGACATGTTGTATTTTTGCAGTCCAATGCAAAGAGAAAGAGCAAGGAGAAAAAGTGTCATGATATCATGACATGTAGCTTTTTCACGGTCCGATGCAAAGAGAAAGAGAGAGAAAGAAAAAGTGTCACGATATAGCGACATGTATTTTTAGGGACCAAAGCAAGGAGAAAGAGAGAGAAAGTGAAAGTGTCATGATATCGTGACATGTTGTATTTTCGTGGTTGAGTTGAAGCCGACGAATTTCAATGATAGCCGACTAAAATTAGGGTTTACAGTTGTCATGAAAGCCGACTAAGATTAGGGTTTACAGCCGACTAAGATTAGGGTTTTCATCACAAGAATTATATTATAAAAGGAGGGCTATTTGGAGATTTGAAGTTGTCAAAGTGTGTTAAATACGATCGCTGTGCATAGAGTGCAAGTCATGTTGAATCATTCCAAGTGTAAAATTTTGCTAAGGAAGCAGAGTGCGCAACAGGGAGAAGATGACTATGAAGTTCGAGCGTAGCGAAGCAGAGTGTGTGAAGTGATTGCGTAGAGAAAGCAGAGTGCATAGAGAAAGCAAAGGTGACCAGTTAGGGTCTAGCAAAAGCAAAGGTATCTTACTATAAATCTTCTAGTTTTAGAATTGAAGTCCAAGTTGGTGCTTGGCATCAGGGGTTGGTGCTCCTATCTGTTGGTGCAGATAAATCAGGGGTTGGTGCCCCTTCCAGTGGGTGCTGGTAAATTGTTTGTAAAGTTGTTACTTTGCAAAGGCTAGATTTGGATGGTAGTCCAAGCAGTCATTTTGAGGAGTAGCCACTTTGGTGAACCTCATTAAATCTTGTGTTGTGTGATGTTCTCTTGTGGTACTTTCTTTATCTGATTCTAAGGTTTCATTATTTTTGTTTTAAGAGCTATGAATTTAAGTTTAAAGAGTTACACTAATTCACCCCCCCTCTTAGTGTCATTGTAAGACTAACAATTGGTATTAGAGCTAAGTTCTTGTACAAGCCTAATCAGCTAGGGTGATCTTGGAAGTAACACAATGGCAGGTGGTGAAGGTTTCTCATCAAACAAAGCACCTTTGTTTGATGGATCTAATTATGCATTCTGGAGAATCAAGATGCAGACATATCTCTATGCTTTGGGATACGACATCTAGGATTCAGTAGTTAGTGGATACACAATACCCATCACTCCTCCAAAAGAGGCTGACAAAAAGAAACTATTTGAAAGTAACTCAAAAGCAAAGAATGCTATCATGTGCGGTTTAGTAGATAGTGAACTAGTTAAGGTCATGAACTATAAAACGACAAAATATATATGGGACAAACTGAGGAGTATTCATGAAGGAGACGATAAGATCAAGGAGGCCAAGTTACAGACACATCGAGCTCAGTTCGAAGCATTGAAGATGAATGACGATGAAAACATTGAGGCATATATGCTGAGAGTTAATGGAATCATTAATGCGATCAGAGGACTCGGTGAGGATATCGAAGACTCTACCATCATGAAAAAGGTATTAAGATCTCTTCCTCAAAGGTTTGATTCTAAAGTATCAATGATAGAAGAAGCTAAAAATATAAATTACTTTAGTATAGATGAGATGTATGGTTCCTTGACTGCATATGAGATGAGGATAGGAAGATCTAAACCCACAGACAGAGAAGAAGTTTTTAAAGCTCTTAAAGATAAAAACACAAAACAAAATTCTGAGGAAGAAGAGACATAAGATGAAATGGAAGCAAACTTTGTTAGAAAACTAAAAAGGGGAAAAGGAAAATATAGAGGAAAGCTACCGCTTAAATTTTTCAACTGTGGAGGTGTTGGGAATTTTGTGACTAAATGTCCTCTTAATGAGAAGAACAAAAATGATGAAGGATCGCACCAAGAAAGAAGTGACTAGAAAAAGAAAATGAATTTCAAAAAAGGCAACTTCAAGAAGAAAAGTTTCATCTCCAAAAATGCTAGTTCATCAAAAGATAGCTCCGGTGAGGATTCTGAAGAGGAAACAGGTGAAGCTCTTTTCATGGCATTTGAAGAAGTAAAATCAGAAAAGGAAGAAGGAGTGAACTCTGAAGTATGCGATGAAAACCTTGAGGCTGAAGTAGACCTAGAAGGTGAGTTGATCTCTGCACTTGAAGAATGGAAAATAGAGAGGAAAAAGAATAAGAAACTTTCAAAAAGGCTTGAGGATGCAAATGAAATCATATCCAGCTTTAAAGTGTAGATAGAAGAATCCAAAAAAATCTCTAAAGATCTTGAAGTGCAAATAACCATGAAAATAGATTATTGCAACAAGCTAGAAGAAGAGATTGTTGGTTTAAGAATGCAACTAGAAGAGATGAATAAGAAAATTAGTTGTTATCACAAACGTGAAGTAAGTTCTATGAAGTTGGATAAGATCATAAATGACCAAAGGCCTACAGGCATCAAATTTGGTCTAGGTTTCATCGAAGGAGAATCATCAAGTGGATCAAAGGCCAGAAATGTAGAATCCATAAAGAACGAAGATAAGAAACAGGTTGATCAAGGAAAAACATCTCATGCAAAAGAAAGCAATAATGCCAGGCACAAAAGGAGAATTGACAATGATGGATTCACAAATGTCACACATCAAAGAAGAAGAAGACCTATGGCTCCTACGGCAACATGGCAAAGACCATCACCCAGGTTCAATTATCCCTTCTCTGGTTTCTATTTTAAATGCAATGGCTATGGACATAAAATCTCAGACTGCAAATATAATGTAAGACCAAGGAATTTCACCCGTAGAAATGCTTTCTCTCCTTTGATGAATTATACAGTAGAATGCTATAATTGTCATAATTTTGGGCACATTGCAAGAAATTGTAGAAGTACATTTGCCTCAAATCAGTTTCAGGGAAGAAAATTTCAACCAAATAGGATGAGCCAAAATAGAAAACTTCCCATAAAACATGCACAAGCTATTGATAAGGGAAAGGTAAAACAAGAGCTCAAATCTACTATCAAAATAGAGTGGAAAGAAAAGGAGCATCTCAAGGAAGAAAATGAATCCTTAATAGTTCAAAAAATCATTTAAAGCACAGAATAAATATGTACCATGGATACTTGATAGTGGATGCTCCAGTCATATGAAAGGTGACAAAAAAAAGTTTGAGAAGTTACAGAAATATGAAGGTGGATCAGTAAAGTTTGGAAATAATGATGGAGCTAAGATAGTTGGCAAAGGCTCAGTTAAAATTAGTGATGGAAATATTAAGTCAGAAGAAGTCTTGTTTGTGGATGGGTTGAAACATAACTTATTGAGTGTAAGTCAAATTTGTGATAAAGGTCA
Source organism: Wollemia nobilis (assembly GCA_028583015.1). Lineage (NCBI taxonomy): Eukaryota > Viridiplantae > Streptophyta > Pinopsida > Araucariales > Araucariaceae > Wollemia > Wollemia nobilis. The sequence goes on along the minus strand of JAQPPZ010003246.1, from coordinate 7,693,534 downwards.
TGAAGTAGTTTTTATGAAGCGAGGTTGTGAAGTCAAAAAACAAATAGTGGAAAATTGATAGCAACTCGGATCAAGGACTTCGGTAACCTGTACACGCTCTCAGAGACTTCAAAAGGAACTTGTTTTATTGGATAGGAAGAAGAAAATTGGTTGTGGCACAAGAGACTCGGTCATATCAGTTTTGATAATCTAGTAAAAATCACCTCAAAAATGGCAGTGAGAGATATTCCAACCATCAACAAACCTACAAACAACATTTGTGCTTCATGCCAAAAGGGGAAGCAAACTAGAGTCACATTCAAAACAAAAGAGTACTACACAAGCAAACCTTTGGAACTAATACACACCGATTTATGTGGACCCATGAGAACACAAAGCATAAATGGTGACAAATATTTTATGTTGTGCATTGATGATTATTCTAGAATGACATGGATCTTTTTCTTGAAGCATAAATCAAAAGCTTTTGATATGTTCAAGATTTTCAAAAACCAAGTTGAGAATGAAACAGGAAAGAGGATCAAATGTTTAAGATCAGATAGGGGAGGAGAATTCATTTTAGAGGAGTTTATAGAGTACTGTGAAAAATATGGTATTAAGAGATAGCTTTTAGTAGCTAGGACACCTCAGTAGAATGGAGTGGTAGAAAGAAAGAATAGGATAGTGTAGGAAATGGCATGGACTATGCTGGCTGAAAACAGAGTAGAAGACAAATTTTGGAAAGAAGCAGTCCATACTACGGTGTATATCAAAAATAGGTACATGCGGAGAACACATGAAAGCAAAACTCCCTATGAATTGTGGTTCGAAAAAGGGCAACAACAAAATACCTCAAAGTTTTTGGCAGCAAGTGCTACATCAAAAGAACTGAAGATAATCTTGGTAAGTTTGAAGATAGAGCGGATGAAGGTATTTTTGTCGGTTATTCATCAAAAAGCAAAGCTTACAAATGCTACAACAAAAGGCTAAATAAAATTGTGGACAGTGCCAATGTTAAATTTGATGAAGGTAGAGAACGAGTAATTAGCTATGAATCGAACTACCCAATCTATGAAGAGGTTATTGAAGGAGATGAGGAAAATGAAATGGAAAAGATACAAAAAATTGACTCAGATGATTTAAGTTGTGATTCAGAAGTGGAAGAGAATAAGAAATTCAAAACAGGCAGCTAGCAAAAAAATCATCCTAGAGATCAAATAATTGGAGACCCCAAAGTTGGTGTTCAAACAAGAAGAAGAGTAGTAAGTAACTACTCTCTATTATCCAGCATTGAGCCCAAAAATGTTGCTGAAGCAAGAAAAGATGAAAGTTGGATGAAGGCAATAAATGAAGAATTAGATCAGATCAAGAAAAACAAAACTTGGGAGTTAGTACCTAGACCTGCAAATAAAAATATAATCGGGACTAAATGGATCTTTCGAAACAAATTGAATGAAGATAGATAGGTAGTCAAAAATAAAGCAAGATTGGTATGCAAGGGGTATGCACAAGTTGAAGGCATTGACTTTGAGGAAACATTTGCACCAGTAGCTAGACTAGAGGCAATTAGAATGTTTCTAGCTTTAGCAATCTACAAGAATTTCAAAGTTTATCAAATGGATGTGAAATCAGCGTTTTTGAATGGGAAACTTGAAGAAGAAGTTTATATTGAGCAACCATATGGTTTCCAACTTGGTGATGATCCCAACTTGGTTTGCAAGTTGAAGAAAGCATTATATGGCTTAAAACAGGCACCCCGAGCATGGTATGCAAGGCTAGACAACTATCTCACTCAACAAAGGTTTAAGAAAGGCATGGTGGATAGTAATTTGTATGTCAAAATAGAAAATGGGCATCTTATTATTCTTGTTGTATACATAGATGATATCATATTTGGTAGTAGCAAGGATGAGTCATGTAAAGATTTAGAAAATAAGATGCAGAAATAATTTGAAATGTCAATGATTGGTGAACTTTCGTACTTCCTCGGATTGCAAGTTAATAAAAATAAGAAGGGCATATTTATTTCTCAAGTTAAATATGTGAAAGAGATGTTAAAAAAGTTCACAATGGAGGATTGTAAGCCAGTTAGCACACCCATGATGACAGGTTGCAAGTTGAGCAAGGATGACACATCTCCAACTGTTGATCAAACCATGTACAAATCTATGATTGGAAGCTTACTATACCTGACGTACTACCAGACCAGATATTTTGTAGGCAATATGCATGGTAGCATGATTTCAGGCTAATCCCAAGGAGACTCATGTGACAACAATGAAAAGGATTCTTCGGTACCTCAAGGGTACTATGGAATATGGGTTATGGTATCCGAAAGGTAAAGACTTCACCCTTATTTTGTATTCAGATGCAGATTGGGCAGGATGTGTAGATGATAGAAAGAGTACCAGTGGAGGTGCATTCTATCTTGGAGACAGATTGGTCACATGGCATAATAAGAAACAAGAGTCAGTTTCTCTATCGACAACAGAAGTAGAATATATTGCAACAACATGTTGTATGCAGGTATTATGGATGAAACAAACTCTGAAAGATCTTGGTATTAGTTTTAGTGAGCCAATATCAGTTAAGTGTGACAACACCAGTGCCATTAACATCTCCAAGAATCCGGTTATGCATTCACGCACAAAACACATTGCTATCAGGTATCACTTTTTGAAGGAGAAAGTTGCAAAAGGTGAGGTTAAGTTGGATTTTGTTCCAACTACAGAGCAAGTAGTAGATATCTTCACAAAACCATTGCCCAAGGAAGTTTTTGAGTACCTTCATAATAAATTGGGAGTGGTCACACTTCCCAAGAATTGACTAGCTACAGGGATCACATTCTCAAGGGGAGCATTTAAGTATTTGATTATCTTTGTGCTCATGTTCATGATTTTTGCTAAGTGTAATAAATTATGTCTGAGAATGTTGTGCATGGACTTAGGGGGAGTCTACAGTAGCCCTTTGGTATTATTGTCAAAGGGGGAGAAGAGTTACAAGAAATTGCACATGTGTTGCCAACAATTCCAAAGGGGGAGATTGTTGAGCAAGGTGCAACAATAGTATTGTCATTGTTGTCAACACAGTCAGATAGATCTATTAATGCAGTGGATAGGAAGTTCAAAAGCCTTTCAGATGCAAAATACAGGAGTTCAAAGGTTACTTAGAGTATGTACAGTGAGTGTCCAAGAAAACCGAAGTGGTCCATATGCAAAAGATCAAAGAAAAATACAAGTAAGAAAATTGTCGCGATATCGCGACATATACAGCAGGTAAGAAAAATTGTCATGATTTCACGAGATGTTGAAGAGAGAAAAATCAGGATAAACTATTGCGATTTCATGACATGTTGGAAGAGAAAAAGGCAAGTGGAAAAACTGTTGCGATTTCGCGACATTTTAGAAGAGAAAAAGGCAAGTGGAAAAACTGTCGTGATTTCATGACATGTTGGAAGAGAAAAAGGCAAGTAGAAAAAGTGTCATGATTTTGTGACATATTGCAAGAGAGATAGTACAAAATAAAAAGTGTCACGATTTCGCAACATGTTGGAAGAGAAAAAGGCAAGTAGAAAAAGTGTCGCGATTTCACGACATATTGCAAGAGAGATTGTATGGAAGAAAAAGTGTCACGATTTCATGACATATTGCAAGAGAGAGAGTCCAAAATAAAAAGTGTCATGATTTCGCGACATATTGCAAGAGAGATTGTACGGAAGAAAAAGTGTCACGATTTCATGACATATTGCAAGAGAGAGAGTCTGAGAGAAAAAGTGTCGCGATATCGCGACATGTCGCATTTTTGTGACCCGAAGGCAAGAGAAAGAGCAAAGGAGAAAAAGTGTCACGATATCGCGACATGTCGCATTTTCGTGACTAAAGGAGAGAGAAAGTAAGAAGGCAGAAGTGTCGCGATATCGCGACAAAAGTAAAGAGGAAGAGTACGGAGGAAAAAATGTCGCGATATCGCGACATGTGTTTTCATGGGTACAAGCCAAGAAAAGAAGCAAGGAGGCGAAAGTGTCGTGATATCATGACATGTGTTTTCACGGGAGAAATCCGAGAAGAGGACAAAGAGGCAGAAATGTCGCATTTTCATGACAAAGGAATAGAGAAAGCGTACGAAGGCAAAAGTGTCACGATATCGTGACATGTTGTATTTTCACGGTCCGATGCAAAGAGAAAGAGCAAGGAGAAAAAGTGTCGTGATATCACAACATGTAGCTTTTTCGTGGTCCGATGCAAAGAGAAAGAGAGAGAAAGAAAAAGTGTCACGATATCGTGACATGTTGTATTTTCATGGGCCAAAGCAAGGAGAAAGAGAGAGAAAGTGAAAGTGTCACGATATCACGACATGTTGTATTTTTGTGGTTGAGTTGAAGTCAACGAAGATCGATGACAATCGACTAAAATTAGGGTTTACAGTTGTCATGAAAGTCGACTAAGATTAGGGTTTACAATCAACTAAGATTAGGGTTTTCATCACAAGAATTCTATTATAAAAGGAGGGATGTTTGGAGATTTGAAGTTGTCGAAGTGTGTTAAATACGATCACTGTGCACAGAGTGCAAGTCGTGTCGAATCATTCCAAGTGTGAAATTTTTCTAAGGAAGCAGAGTGCGCAACAGGGAGAAGACGACTGTGAAGTTTGAGCGTAGCGAATCAGAGTGTGTGAAGTGATTGCGCAGAGAAAGTAGAGTGCACGGAGAAAGCAAAGGTGACCAGTTAGGGTCTAGCAAAAGCAAAGGTATCTTACTATAAATCTTCTAGTTTTAGAATTGAAGTCCAAGTTGGTGCTTGGCATCAGGGGTTGGTGCTCCTTTCTATTGGTGTAGATAAATTAGGGGTTGGTGCTCCTTCCAGTGGGTGTTGGTAAATTGTTTGTAAAGTTGTTGCTTTGCAAAGGCTGGATTTGGATGGTAGTCCAAGTAGTCATTTTGAGGAGTAGCCACTTTGGTGAACCTCATTAAATCTTGTGTTGTGTGATGTTCTCTTGTGGTACTTGCTTTATCTGATTCTAAGGTTTCATTATTTCTGTTTTAAGAGCTATGAATTTAAGTTTAAAGAGCTACACTGATTCACCCCCCCCTTAGTGTCATTGTAAGACTAAGCACTAAAACCCTCGTCTACATGAAGTAGATAAGCACTAATGTTTTCCTCATCCTTCATTATTAATTCTTTAAATTGTCCTTTGAGATTTAATATCTTTACCTTTTTGACACTTTTATCTCCTTCATATATGCTTTGCAACTTATCCCAAATTTCTTTTACATCTTTGCAATGTATAACTTTTATGAACTCTGTTATATGCAAACCTCTCAAAATTATATTCATTGCTTTTGAATTGTAATGATGTAGAATCTTACCATCTTTATCTATAGGTGGAGTAGTTGGTGGTATATATCCATTTTCAACTACTTCCCAAATTTCATTGCCAAGTGCCATCAGGTGGATATTCATTCTCATACTCCAAAATACATAATCACTTCCATCAAATACTGGTTTTGAATTATCTGAGGACCCATTCTTAGAATCCATTGTGTTATTTTAATATTTTCCTTCAATTTGTTAAACTCTTTCAAAGGAACCTACTCTAATAGCAATCAAAAAACACAAGTTTATACTAAGAGGGGGGTGAATGGTATAAGACCACTTTTTACTTTTATTTCCAATCAATATTATGCAATGTATATATATGAATATCAACAAAAGTAATAAAATCAATGCATAAATCACCACACACAATAGAGACACCAATTTAATGTGGTTCACCCTTTGTGGGCTACTCCACAAAGAAAATATTTCACTAAATTTTCTCAATAAATCTCTTGGGAATCCTTTCCCTATTACAATTTTTATGAAACTCTGTCCAAATGAGACACCAATACCCTAATCAAGTTCATGGATCTCTATCCATAGGATAACTCCTTTCTCCTTAGCTCTGGTTGGTGATCTTCTAGAAGAACTATTGCCTCCACTACACTGGCTAATAGATATCTATCCACTGAAGAATCATATAATCACTTAGAATACTTATCCTCACTACATTGTATAATGGATATCTATCCACTAAAGAATATCATCATCTATACTCTATCACCTCCAAAGCTTACTCTTTGCTCTATCTCAAATTTGCACTAAACACAGTCCTTTGGTCTAGCATAAATTTGCTCAATCTTTGTCTTTGGTCTGGCACAAACCTTTCCTAAAATATGCACCAAAATCTATCCTCAAATTTGCACTAAACATAGTCCTTCGATCTAGCACAAATTTATCTTCAATATCTATCCTATGATATGTACTAAACACAATCCTTCGATATAGCACAAATTTATCCTCAATCTCTATCCTCAAGCCTTAACACAAAGCTTGACTCAATAAAAAATCAACTCTGCTATATCTACCGCAAACCTTAACTAAAGGTTTAAACAAATCAATCAGTCAAATCTACTCACAAGCCTTATAAAATACTTATCCCAAATCTACCTTGTAAGCTTTCACAAAAGCTTACACTAATATATCCACAAGGCCTCTCTAGAACTTGTCTAATATGCTCAACAATCTATGTCTTCAAATCTATATTGTAAGCTTCCATAAAAGATCACATTAATCCATCCACAAGTCTTCTCAAATACTTACCTCAAACATACTCAACAAGTCCTCACTAGAACTTATCCAATATGCTCAACAATATTTGTCCTCAAATATGTATTGTAAGCTTCCACAAAAGCTCACACAAATCTATCCACAAGTCTTCTCAAAGACTTACCTCAAAACTACTCAACAAGTCAAGAACTTGTTCAATATCATAGAAATATATAGATAAATTTTAGAGACTCAATATGCTTCACATTCACTACAATGCTCAGTCAATTTCAATCTCTCTTTTTATCACATAAACATATAGAGAATTGTTAGAGACTCAATAATTTTCACATTCACAACAATGCTCAATTACTTTCAATCTCTCTTTTTACCACAAAAACATATAGAGAATTTTTAGAGACTCAATATGTTTCACACTCACCAAAATGCTCAATTAATTTCAATCTCTCTTTTTATCACAAAAACATATAGATAATTGTTAGAGACTCAATATGTTTCACACTTAATCACTCTCAATATCTTTCTCAAAACAATTTAGAATATAGAACAATTTGTTTCACAGAACTTGAATTATCACTTCAATACATCCACTTGACTAAGCTCAAACACTTTCACTTAACCAATCACCTCAACAACAATGCTTATCAAGTAATCCTCACATAACAATGATACTCATGATATTTGCAAATCCTAATTCAAGTTCTTCACTCAATCAATCACTTCAACAACAATGCTTATTAAGTAATATCACATAACAATGATACTCATGATCTTTACAAATCCTAGTTCAAGTTCTTCACTCAACCAATCACTTCAACAACAATGCTTATCAAATAAGGTTTTATCATCAACTCTCATTCTAGAAAAACCTATAACAAACCAGCTCAACCATGCTCATCAAACAATATTTTATCAACAACTCTTTATTCCATAAAAACCCTTTTCACTCCAACTTAGCATTCACAACATTCAACAATCACTCACTAGGAAGATGTTCCCATACCTTTTTATTTGATGTAGAAGTGACCTCAAAACCTATTTTAAACACAATTTTCTTCTTTGCCAATTTCAATGGTTAGATAACAAAAATATCTTACTAACTCTTTTCAGAAATATTTCTTAAACACAAAAATAATTAAACTCAATTACACCTTATTACTCCAACTTTATAACTCAAACCTTCCAAAATTAAAATAAAATATTTAATTTTAAAAATACTTATATCTCCCTCAAAGACCTTAGACAATATTTGTTTATCACAAACCAAACACCTCCGAAATCTCAAACCTTCAACAAACACCGCGACGCATACCACATACAACCTTAGCAAAAATTATGGAGCATACCTTACACTCAAAAATGTCGTGGTGGGTTTTGAATGCATGACTACTCCTTCGCTAAATGCCTTACTAAGGCACTAGCCCACCACGTAGGCTAATAGCTCCCACATGAAGGGAAAGTCAAAAGCCTTCCTCTTATTTATTTTATTTGTCATGGTACCCAAAAACTTTACACTCTGCCTTGTAAAACAAAGCAGTGGGCTTCAAACCTTGCACTTCGAGGCTATCAACCTTAGCACCTCCCACGAATGCCAGTTGTGCTATGTAGTGTTGTGCAAAAAAAATGGAGCACCGCTCCCCTTTGTCCTTTCTTATGTAGCTTATAACCTTGAAATGTGAAATATTCCTTCTTCCTTGCACGATATTTGAAGTCTTTAGCACATTACATGAATTGCATTTGAATAAATTTTAATCAATGCTTTACCCCATTTTTATATGCTTTAGGCCATGCTTTTATTGACTTCGATGGAGGAATTTGATTTTCGAATTTGAATTTGAATAGACTTTACAACCCATCCTTAGGGTTAATACATTAATTTTATTATAACCCAATCTTAGGGTTATAGATTAATTTAATAATTAAATTATAATTAATCTATAATTGACTTAATACCTTTTAAAGTTAATTAAATTAATTAATAAATTAATTTTAATGAAATTATTTAAATTAATTTAAATCTTCCCTTTTAATATTATAATAAAATATTATAATATTATTTTTTTGGGTCTCTTCTTTGCTCTTGAAACTCATTTTGACCACATGGAAGTAGACTTTCATTTTGCACCGATTTGCAGAACTGCTTCTTCTTGCACTCTTCACTGAAACTGAATCTTGACATCAATGACCACTCAATCTACTTACGGAATCACTTCCTCTTGCACTGCTTCACTGAAACTGACTCTTGACATCAATGAAAACTCAACTACTCAAATTTCCAACAATATCCCCTTTTGTCATTGATGGTTACCCAATTACCTTTTCAATTTCCTTAAACTTTTTATGTTCTGCTCCCCTTGGGAAACTGCTCCCCCTGATTCAATGTTCTCTTCTTAGATCAAATTTCTCCCCCTTACTCAAATCTCTCCCCCTTTGACATCAATGGTAAAGGGTCATGCAGAGAGACAAGTACAGGGTCTCTCTGGATTAATCAAAAATATAAATTTATTCAAATAAATATTATCCGAACGATGCACAGAGACTCTCAACAGTTCGAAGAATGAATTGAAATAATAAATCAAATCTTTAGTAAGCATATAATGCCACTAGGAGGGCAGGTCCCGCCGTATAGGCTAATGCGAAGTGTAATAAGAAAATAAAAAACACGATGATCTAATTTAATGAAACTATCTAATATATATATGAATTTGTTAACTCTTGGAATGCCTAGCCGACAACTAGGTTTGGTGTGTAACATGACTCCCCTCCTCGGAAAGCTTTGTCCTCAAAGCTGGAAATGTCTGGAAAATACTTTCAGGTTCCCATGTGGCATCCTCCTCTGGTAAATCTTGCCATTTGATGAGAAATTCTTGAATCTGACGTGATCTCAGTCTTCGTATTCTATGTTGTAGTATATCTTCAGGTTGGAGATGTATGCGTCCTTCCTCATCGAGCACTGGTAATTCTGATTGACCTTGCACTTTTTGACCAATTACTTTTTTGAGACATGAAACATGAAATACCGGGTGTATTCGTGATGATGAAGGTAGCTCTAACTGATAGGCAACTTCTCCAATGTGGCGCATAATTTTGTAAGGACCATAGAATCGTGGAGCCAACTTTTGGCTGGACTTTATCTTTAATGATGATTGTTTGTAAGGTTGCAACCTTAGGAAAACCCAATCACCTATATTAAAAGTTCTCTCTGATCGATGCAATTCTTGTTGTTGTTTCATACGATTTTGTGCTTGGACTAAATTTTCTTTGAGGATGGTGAGTGTAGACTGCCTTTGTTGGAACCAATCATCCACTTTGGCTACTTTGGATGATCCTTGTACATAATCTGCGACGGTTGGAGGCTTGGTGCCATACAATGCTTCAAATGGGGACATCTTAATTGAGTAATGGTAAGAAGTGTTGTACCACCATTCTGTCAATGCTAACCACTAGCTCCATTGGTATTGTTTATCTTGAGCGAAACATCTTAAGTATGTACCCAAACATTTGTTAACCACTTCTATTTGACCATCTGTTTTTGGATGGTAGGCTGAGGACATGTTTAATTTGGTACCACTAAGTCGAAATAATTCCCGCCAAAAGTTACTAGTGAAGATGGGGTCTCTATCACTTACTATATTTTTTGGCATACCATGTAATTTGAAAATTGCATCCATAAATACCTTGGCCACCTTGCTTGTGGAAAATGGATGTTGTAAAGCCTGAAAGTGAGCATATTTGGATAACCGGTCTATGACTACAAAGATTACTGTCCTGCCTTCTGACTTTGGAAGACCTTCAATAAAATCCATGGATATATGTTCCCACTGCCGTTCAGGGATGGGTAGTGGTTGTAACAACCCTGGTGATTTGACTGTTTCTCCTTTATTGCGCTGGCAAACTTCACATTCTGCTACCCATTGTTTGACCTCTGCTTTTAATCCTTTCCAACAAAATGATTGTTTGACCCTTAAATATGTCTTCAAAAATCCTGAATGTCCTGTCGATGGAGAAGCGTGTGATTCGTCGAGGATCTTTGATTTGAGTTCTGAATTATGTGGAATGTAAATGTGGTTCTTCTTTCATAGGATTTTATCTTCATAAGAGAACAAAGGGTGTTTAGAGGACCCTATGGATAATTCTTGAAGTATCTGAGCAGTTTCACTATTGGACAACCATTCCTCTTGTAATTGATGCACCCATTGGGAGCAAGGTCCTGAAATAGCGTTAATGGCTACCTCGTCTTCATATTTCCTGGATAGCGCATCGACGATGACATTTTCCTTCCCTTTCTTGTATTCGATGACAAAATCATAGCCCAATAGTTTGGTTAACCACTTATTTTGTTCCGGATATGAAAACCTTTGCTCAAGAAAATGTTTGAGACTACTATGATCTGTTTTTATAATGAAACGACTACTAATTAGGTAGTGTCTCCATTTTTCTACTGCGTGAAGAATAGCCAACATTTCTTTTTCATATGTTGATCTTCCCAAATTTTTCTCGGAGAGTTGTTTACTTTCAAATGCCAATGGATGACCTTATTGCATCAATATAGCCCCAATTCCTGTTTCGGAGGCATCACATTCGATAATAAATGGTTTTTGAAAATTGGGAGTTGCTAATACTGGAGTTGTACACATGACCTTCTTAAGAGCTTTGAAGGCTTGAGTGGCTTCTTCCGACCAATGAAAAGCATCCTTCTTTGTGAGTGTTGTGAGAGGTGCTGCAATCTTACCATAATTCCGTACAAACTTGCGATAGTAGCCCGTGAGACCCAAAAAACCATGAAGTTTCTTGATGGTTTTAGGTAAGGGCCACTCTTGAATTGCCTTAATCTTATTGGGATCGACTTTGACACCCTCGTGTGAAACTATATGACCAAGATACTCGACTTCTTGGACACCAAATGAAAATTTGGAACATTTGACAAATAGCTTTTCTCTGTGTAAAATGTGAAGGGCTTTATCCACATGATGTAAATGGTCCGTCCATGTTTTGCTGTATATGAGAATATCATCAAAAAAAACTAACACAAACTTACGGAGGAGTGGACGAAACACTTGGTTCATGAGACTTTGGAATGTGGAGGGTGCATTGGTGAGACTAAAAGGCATGACCAAAAATTCGTAATGACCTTCATGAGTACGAAAAGCAATTTTGGGAATATCTTCTTCTCTGACACGGATTTGGTGAAATCCTGAGCGAAGGTCTAATTTTGTGAAAAATTTTGCACCATGCAACTCATCTAGTAGGTCATCTATGACAGGGATAGGAAATTTGTCCTTGATAGTGAGTTTATTGAGAGAACAAAAATCAGGACACATACGCCAAGAGTTATCTTTTCGTCTAGCTAGAACTACAGGTGAAGAATAAGGGCTAGTGTTGTGACGAATGACTCCATGATCTAGCAGATCTTGAACGATCTATTCAATTTTTGTCTTTTGTGGTTGAGGATAGCGGTAAGGATGATTGTTAGGTGGGACACTCCCTGGGATCAAGTGGATGGCATGGTCATGAGATCGTTTAGGTGGTAATCCTTTAGGTTCTTGGAAAACCTCTTCGTAATGTGTTATGATGTCTTGTAACTCTGGAGCAGTAATATCCGAAGTTTCTTGAGATTGTTTTTCCAAAAAATTAATTTGAGCTATAAACCCATATCCACCCTTTTTTAACATCTTCTCCATACTATGAGAGCTCACCATTTGTGATGGAGGAGTAGTAATGCCTTGTAAGCGAATGACTCGTCCGTTTTCCTTCCATTCCACAAATAATTTTTTGAAGTTGAAGCTAACCGTGTCTAATGTTTCCAACCATTCAACTCCCAAAATGACATCAGAGTTCCCCAAATTCATGACGAAAAGGGATCCAAACTAGGTATAAGTTCCCATTTTTATGGAAACTTGAGATGTGCGACCAACACATTGTGCGTTCACCCCGTTGGCCACTAGAACCTGGAATTTGTCTTTGTTGGAAGAGTTAATGAATAAATTCAAAGCTTTTGCTGTTTTGATGTCGATAAAATTGTGGGTACTGCCAAAATCAATTAGCACATTCACCTTTTTCTGGCGGAGAAATCCTGGTACCTTGATGGTATGGTGGGCGGTTAAACCCATGAGGGCATGCACGGATATCGCCATTGTATCCTCTTCTTTTTCTTCTAGAGTACTTGGTAGTTCTTCTGGCATAGGTTCTTCTGGTTGGTAAGGTTCTTCCTCCTCTCCTTCATATTGATCGCCTTCAATATGAAAGTTTTGTTTTTGGGCACATTCTTGTTCCTTGGGGTGATGAGTGTGACATTTATAGCAAAAGTATCTTGATGGTTGATCATTTCTATGAAAGGAATTGTTGCGATACGAAGGACGACTATAAGTTTCATGCCGTGCAGACAACTGATTTCTCTTCTCGGCCAGCTTAGCTATTCTTATACAATCGTTCAGCAAAGTTGGATTGTGCATGTCTACCTCTACTCGAATATTTTCTTTCAATCCATTGCAAAAAGCTCCTACCACTGTGTCGAGACTGAGGTCTAAAGTGTATGGTAATAAACTGGTAAACTCCAAAACGAATTTGCTAACCGATCCTTCTTGTTTAAGAGATAACAGTCTTACTATGTATGATGATGTAGCTCCTTCATCAAATCTTTCTAAAAAAGAGGTAGTGAATTTTCTATAGTTAATAGTAGCTCCTTTCTCTCGCTTAAGCCATATGAACCATTGGTAGGCCTCAGTGCCTAATTTTGATGCAGTGAAAGGGACTTTATCAAATTCCTTAATTTGGTATAAGTCGAGAATGCCTTCCATTTTGGCTATCCAACCACGAGGATCATGACCCTCAAAAGTGGGCATATCAATGCGTGGAAAATTATTAGGGCCTCTCGGTTGGTGATAACCCGTATCCCTTTCTTGATCTTGGTTATACCACTGTCTATGATAGCGATCCCTGTAATTATCCGAATTGCCTCCTTGTTGTTCCCAATCGTTATCTTGATCGACATTTTCTTCATTCCTTTGGGCATGGGAGTGATTTTGGGGATTAGTATTGGGATTAAGCTGGTTTTGTGCTCGCACTAGGGTTTTTAGGTTGAGGCTAATTTCGTTCATACCCTCTAATAAGAGTCAAAGAGATTCATCGTTGGAAACGACTGAGTTACTTGAGTTTCCTTGTGTGATGTTTTCATGAGTTGGAGGAGGGTTAGCAGCCATAGTGTCTACCAGTGGATGATGTGGATTATAACTGCCAATTTTGAAAGGAGAAGGAGAATTTTTTGTACCTGGGCTTCGATTAGGTCTTCTTGCGTTGTTATTGGTCGTTTTCGAGCTTGATAATCGACCGTCAGATCCTTTGATCCACTTTTTGCTCATGCACTTGTTAACATAACCTACTTAGGAACTGTTGAACTTTGAATGCTATAGAATGTGATGGAATTTTAGCCAAAAATTTGGTTTTCGCTACAACTGTCGCTCCAACTGCGACGCGGATTTGAATTTGGATTTGGGCTCCTTCTTGACTGCAATTTTTTTGACAGCTTTTGACAACTTTTCTTGACTGCAATTTTAAGACACGACACCGTACTAACCACTAACCATGGACTGCCCGAAGATGACGGACGATGAGGACATGAACACAAAACATGAGACACAAAGCGAACATAGACGCGACGACACGACAACTAGAAGACACGACACGAAACGGACGATGAGGACATGGACATGAAATGCGAGACACAAAGTAGACACAGATGCAGTGACACGATAGCTGGAAGACACGACATGAAATGCGACACGAACATGAAACACGAGATACGAAGTAGACATGGACACGGTAACACGAAAACTGGAAGACATGACATGAAACGCGAGCAGAACGATGAGCGAACGGGTGGACAGTAGACAGAACGACGAGCGAACGGGTGAACAGAACGACGAGTGAACGGGTAGACAGAACGACACACGTAGGAGCTCGAACGTGTGACCGTAGTCACGACATAGAAGGTGAGCGTCCAATGTTTTAAATCCTTCCACAAACTAAACACTACCCATGTGGGACAATTAACACTGTCGAAGTTTTTTAAAAAATTTGTAACTGACGTCAGCGCCAAGGATAACATAAAAACCTTAAGGTTTTTGGGCAAAATAAACAAAATCGTGAATTCTGATTGGCTAACGGCTGCGAGAGGAATGGCAGGTATGTACGCCAATTTTTTTCGAAGGCTTGGTGACTGGTAAATGTTACAGTAGCTGCCTGCGGCTGAATGCTACCTGAGGAAGACTACGGAATGCACGTGAGGGCAATGGGCGTTGGCTGCAGTGGAAACACAACGGTGAGTGGCTGTAGCGCTCTACAAAAGATGCCTACGGCGGTGCTTCAGAACCGAAATGTGACAAACTGATACCACTTGCAGAGAGACAAGTATAGGGTCTCTCTGGATTAATCAAAAATATAAATTTATTCAAATAAATATTATCCGAACGATGCACAGAGACTCTCAACAGTTCGAAGAATGAATTGAAATAATAAATCAAATCTTTAGTAAGCGTATAATGCCACTAGGAGGGCAGGTCCCACCGTATAGGCTAATGCGAAGTGTAATAAGAAAATAAAAAACACGATGATCTAATTTAATGAAACTATCTAATATATATATGAATTTGTTAACTCTTGGAATGCCTAGCCGACAACTAGGTTTGGTGTGTAACAGGTCAACTTTGGGGCTCGAGGCTAAGAATGGCTTATACCCTCCTCCACCTCTACTTGACATGGTTAATTATGGGGTGGGAGTATTTATACTCCTAGCAAGCATTGATCTTTACCTTTTTCCACTTTCCTTCTCATTTGATTCTTCTAATTTATTTGACTATTCCTATTCATGTCCATGTTCTTGTTCCTATTCATGTCCATGTTCCTATTCATGTTCATGTTCATGCTTGGCTATGGAATGTATGCTCTATACCACTTTGTTGTATGTCCATCATTATTGCACTTGTAACAATTAATATTGTTATTCCTTGAAGGTGCAAATGTCTTGGGATTTCTCCTGGTGAAGCCATATATGTTCCTATCATGAACCTTGCAATTCATTGCCTTGTGACCAAATTGATTACATGAGTAGCAATACCCATGAAATAACTGCCCATTCCTAAAGTTCCCATATTCCTTCCTTTCATGTGCCCTACACTATGAAGCCTTGTGCCCAAATATGCAACATGAGAAACATCATCCATTAAAATTTTCTTGCCTTGACCTTATTGGTCTCTTAGTCTCTCTTACCATGTGCTAGTTCCTATTCCATCTATTCCTCTTTTGTGCATTGTTATTTTCATTTTGAACTTTCTATTGTCCAAATCATCCTCAGAATTCTCACTTTCTCTTACACTATCTTCTTCTAAAGTTTCTTTTGATTCAAAACTTGAGGTTGACTCTTCTTCTTGTTTCTTTTGAGCCTGTTCAAAAACAAGACCTATTTTTCTTGATGTAGGCTTTTATGTCTTGATAATATTATCCAAATTATTTGAGCTCCTTCTAAACTTGTATAGCTTATTATTAGACTTATCTATGTCTTCCCTTAGTAGAGCTACTTCTTGTCCTAATATTTAGGATCACTGATTCTAAAGAATAAAATTGAAGAAGTCCAATCGCTTATCATCACAACAATGTCCAAATTTGTAATAACATGAGCATAATATGAAGGTGAGAAGAGTGTTTGATTAATCTACATATAACCATATGAATATTGCCTTGATAAAATAATATACTTTCATCAATTTTGGGACCCTCCCATTAGATTTGATGTGAACTACAAAGAGAACATTTAAACAAAAGGCAGTTCATTACACTCTCTTGGGGGATGTGTTGTATAGATGTGGTTATGATGGAGTCTTACTTTAATGTCTAGATCCTGTAGAGGCACAAATAACCATAAATGAAGCTCATGATGTACTTGTGGTGGTAACTTTAGTTGAATGGCCATTTCAAAGCATATTTTGTGCATGGGTTATTATTGGCCCACCATGGAAAATGATTGTTGTAAATACATGAAGAAATATAAAAAAATGTCAACATCACACCAATTTGAATCATGTACCATCACAAGCATTACATATCATTCAAAACCTTTGGCATTTTTCACAATGGGACCTAGATTTGATAGGTAAAATTTCACCTGCCTCTTCAGGACAACATAAGTTCATCATAACTACCAAATAATACTTCACCAAATGGATCTAAGTAATTCTGATGACCACTACGATTGGACCTTGAATTATGAAGTTCATACTCCAACACATTATCTATAATTTTGGTATTCCATCAAATATCATTTTTGATAATGACAAATTTTTAAAAAACAAGGATGTTTGAGCATTATTCAAAAAGTACAATATCCAACACAATTTCTTGACTCCTTACTACCTATAAGCGAATGGACAAGATGAAGCGACCAATAAGACCTTGATAGCTATTCTTAAGAAAATTATTAAATAAAACCATAGAGATTGGCATACTAAACTCCCATTGGCATTATGGTCTTATTGAACAAGCATATGAATGACAAATGGAGCAACTCCATTTTCATTGGTCTATGGAGCCAAAGCAATCATGCCTCTTGAGCTTGATATCCCTTATTTAAGAGTTGAATTACAAGAATTCATGGATGATGACACATATATACAAGCATGTCTTGACCAAATTACACTCCTTGATGAATGATGAATCTATGCCTTAAAACATATATGAGTATATCAAGATCGCATCAAGCGTACCTATGACGCTAAAGTTCACCCTCATGAATTCAAAGTAGGAGATCTCATTATTAAAGAGAATAAACAAAACACCAATGCATTTCCACACTTGAGAGATAAACTCATAGCTAATTGGTTAGGTCCATAAATTTTTAATTAGAAGTTGGGTCCAATAATATATCGACTTGTAAATTTAGAGGGAACATTGGAATTTGAGCCATTAAGAATTATACACCTAATGGCATTTTAAGCATAGTGTGGATTGTAAATATGTAAATATACATGGCTATATATATACATATGCATATACATATACATATACACACACACACACACACACACACACATATATATATATTTATATATTCATTGCATTTCATACATCCATCCATACATCCCACCTCATTACATAGATGCATTTTAGGCATTTGTTAATTATCATGTTAGGGATAATTTGGTTAATTGGATGCTTGCTTGTCAACTATATATTTTTGTATTAATTAGGGGCACCTTACATCAAGCATTACTCATCACTCCATCAATCACAATAATTTGTAGCTTTCCTTATAATATTTTGATAATTAAGGGATTTACATAAACTAAGATAGATACTGTATCATCATTAGCAATAATTATTATTCAACCATTGACTATTTTTTGTGTACCTTTTAATTCTCAAAGTCTTGCAATGAAAGTATTGCAAAACCTTACACACCACATTTATCCATAAGAAAAGTTCAAATATTTTCAATCACTCAACCACTCCTAGTGTTTTGAGCAACCTTGATGTAAATAAAAAAATATTTAGATGCAATAAAGAATTCCTGGTCAATCAAGATTCCTCTTGGACCACACACATTAAAGCACATTAAAACATTATGAAGTTTAGGAATTACAAAGTCATGAATTTACTATTTCCATAAAGCAAAAGGTTTCCCCTATTCATCCAATTATGCACATGGTCTAGAATGCTAAGAGTTGACAAAATGACAAGATCCACCTTCATCCAAAAATAAATATATAAATAAAAAGAAAAAGAAAAATATATCCTTTGTTCTTCCTTAAAATGAACAAGTATCCCAAAAGCAATAAAAATTTCCTTGTTCTTCCACAAAATGAGCAACTATCCCAAAAATGTATCCCAACACAATAAAATTCCCTTGATCCTCTTAAAACGAGCAAGTATCGAAAAAACAATAAAAGCATGTTGCTCCATTACAAAAATGAGCAAAATAAAAAATAAAATCTCCAAAATCCAATGCAATAAAAGAAGGGAAAGGAGTTTAAATCCTTGGAACTCTTAGTGTCTCAAAAATCATGGGGTAATCATCATAATAGCAATGGGTTGAATGAAACCCACCTCACAATGGAGTATCCTTACACGTGTTGCCATGTTTGCAACATTAGAAACCTTATTTTTTATAGACCTAGGTATGATCACAGATGAGCTAGCGTATCTGCATAAGTTACCAATTGATTAGTTTTACCTAGATCATAATGAAAAATGAACAATCATTGCACACACAGTCTGTCCTTGAGAAATTTGAAATCACTAGGAAAACTTAAGCATCATGAAGATTTGTGAGATCATAAATGATTTTGTTCAAGGTCACTAAGATGTTTGATTATTTGTAAAACAACCACACATCATCTATAAAAATTTACATTATTACATATCATTATACATTTCATGTATCAATAATACATGTTAATGACACTGATTAAGTAAAAAGAATAAATTTAATTAAGAAAATGTCTATCACATACCAAATAATCATTGGAGCATAAGAATTCATCATTCATTTCAATCTATCACCAAAACATTTCATATGCATCCATACATTAAATAAAAGACAAAAGCATAATACAAATGATCATAATAAAACCATATATATATGAATCACATAGTACAAATGACCAAATACTATATACATCAGAGCACTAAGGCTCATAAGAAAAAACAAAATGTACAAAAAGAGGTGATAAGTGCTACTAGCTAGCACCACCATGATTTCTACGAGGCCCATGAGTTAATCCCTATGAGCCAAATAAATCATGAAAACTAGGAACCCGAGACCACAAATCACTAGGTCTAGACTCACTTCACTTTCTAGAGCCTGACATAGATGATGAAGGAGGTAGATGTAGTAGAATATGATGCTAACCTAGAGTATCCTCAAGCATCACAATGTAGGTAGCCCACATCCAGGAAACATCCAAATCTATAGCCTAGTTCACCTTTCATTGAGATATCTCAATGCGAAGGGCAATCCCCACCTCTGCTAGGTCCACTCTGTAGCCTATCAACCTCACTCTATAGTCAAGCAACCTCACCCTATAGCCTCATGATCTCTACATCATAATACTTTAGAGTATCCCCTAAGCTATCCCACTCATCTTAGATAATCTTCCACTCCTCCTCAATATGGTGTAGAGAAGAATAATACCCTCTATCACCTCCATAACTCTTGCCTCCACTACCACTACCACCACCTCCATATCCTCTAACCCTAGAATTGACATATATGGGATGCACATCCAATCAGAATCACCCCTACTCCCACAACCTTGATGGAAATTCTACCATCAAGAAGCATGCTCACCTGCATCCTGATCATTACCACTAGCTACATCATCCATAGTCTGGATAGACATTCATGGAGGCTACACAATAAACCAAGTGTTATAGTTTCTTGTCATCGTAGCATCATTTGCATCTATGATATCCACAAAATCATCATCAGTAGTGTCATCCACTATCTAAAAATTAGTATTCAATGGAAGACTGAACTCGTCACCTCATTGTCTATACATAATTGGAGCATCTGGAACACCTTGTGTCAAGCCCAATTGTATCATCACCTACAAGAACTGGATAAAATCCATATCTCACCCATGTCATCCAAACACCCATATACCTTGCCTAATCCACTAAATATATGTTGCATCAATATCCCAAGTCACACCTCACCAAGGTTACCAACAGATATCACCCCCAGTAAGACCGCAAAGCATGTCTCAATACTCTTATCCACTGTGAACAGGGTGACTCAGTCAAGTCTTCTTATTGGTCTACTAATGAAGATCACAATAAAGTGAGTGATCTCACTTATAAGGTAGACCCTCTAGCTGAGCAACTCTAATATACTCCCAAACTCACAACTGAAGTAGCAGGTTACACCCAAGTCCCTTCTGCTCTTGCCTCTTCACCTCACACAACTCCTCGTATAGCTAACACAATAGAATGGGATTCCATGCACACATTGGAGGCTTAGTAATAAGGTCAACGCAAGCGTCACTTGGTTACAACGGAATATAGACCCCATGCTTTTAGGAAAAAACATGTTGTCTATGATGTACATGATAAAATTTGGAAGAGCATCCAACTTCCTATCCTAAAATAGCTAAATATATGGAATCTCTCCCTTTCTACAATCAACGTCACAGTCATCACCATAGATAGGCCTTAAATTGTACTTCTTGTCATGGCCCACCCAGACTAGTGTGCTCTTAATAGAAACATGGAATCTATGGTAAACATCTTCCACGGTAATGGTAAGCTCCCTTATCAGAAGCTGAAATGACTCCCTATCAGGGTCCCATATATCCACTAGGGTAGATAGGTAATCCTCATTCACCCTTACAATATTAACACACCCACATCTAGTCCACCCCACATCCTCTAGCATCTTGTAGTCATCATTTATCAAGGCCTTAAATACCCAAGATATGATGCGAGGTCATCAGTGTTGAGCCTCAATAAATTTAACTTTTAAAGGTACAAAACAACATCCATATTAGTGCAAAAAAATTTAAATAAAAAAAAAATAGATCATGCATTTATGATTCATTCTAAAAAACACACAAAAACACCAAAAACATTTCCATACATGTTTATCATAAAAAAAAAAACAAAAAAGTCCATGTATTTTTCACTTCCCAAAAAAAAATTATTCCTTCCCCCTTATCATAATAAAAAAAACAAAAACAAAACAATAATCACCTTCTCAAAAACAACTAAATTCATCATATTCATCACATCACCACATGCATTATCATAAACATCATTAAGTGATCCTCGTATCTAGTGACATATCCTAAAAACCTAGAGGTTGCAATGACTGGAAATCCATGCAATCTAGTAGGATGGGTAACTCACCATAATAACACTAAGAAACCATCAAACATCATCACATGTGGCATTAAATAAAACGGGTGCCTCAATTTTTGAGTATGGATCTATTCAAGTTAGTTTGCACAAGGTTATCTTAAGCCATTTCCATTGGGTTATAAAAGCAGAAATAATCAACCAAAATTTGGTAACAATCGTCAAAATCACTTTGAGTGTTGAATCCCTAGATCTCCTAAAAATAGGAATTGCTAGCAATCACTTGGGCACCCGAAATCCCAATGTGGTTGGTGATTTTACCATGATATTTTAAACATCATTGAAACCAAAGGCAAATTTACAACAACAACCATCCCAAACTTGGGGCATCTAGTTGATCTTCAATTTTATACAATTCAATCCATCACATCCGCCCCTTTTTCATCATCCACATTTGGTCAATTGACTTGTGGGTCTCAATATTTACCCATTTTCCAATTGAAGGGGTAAGCAAATAAATCAAAAATTTCAAAAATAATTTATTCTTGAGTGTTAAGAAGATTTCATTCCATTTATCCATACAATAAGTATAGGTGTATTTTGTTTTTGCACTATATTGTGTTTTACACAACACTGTACAAAAAAGGGCATCTATAGACACAAAAACCTAGACATTCATAAAAACCACATTTTACATCCCACATCACAATGTTACATAGTAAAATTATATACCTAATTCTAAACTTAGGTGTATAAATCCTACACATTATCCCATTTTCTATATTTTAATAAATATGGAAAATTCCCCTAGGATACCCTACCTAATAACTAGACATGTGTCCTAGCCGCGACTACCCCATACCTTTCCACATCTCACACATTCATGTCCCCCTTGTCCCTTCACATGGGATATTCATCACACCTCACTCCACTTGCAGCCACATCACCCTAGTTAAGTGAGACACCCTAGGTGACTCACTATAACTGCCCCTTCCATTTGGTAACCCTAGATTGCCACTTGGTAATCTTGGATTGCCACCTCAATTTCCCCCCAAAATCCCAAAATGGCCTACAAAAGCAACCCAACCCCACCAAAAAAAGGAGGCTGAGAACATACATCATTAGGTTATTAGAATCACACCAAGATTTCACACGTTTCCCAAGAAAAATAAATATTTGAAGCCTTGAAGTCATATTTTGGAGCCTTCTACCATTCAGCCTCAACCATCTATTCATGGTTACATAGTCACAACTACCCTCACACGGTTTCCTAACCATCCTCCTATGGTTTCCTAACTACCATCCCATGGTTTCTTAGCTAAAACTGCATATTCATGGTTGCTCAAGACTCAAAAAAAGTACAACAAATAGATCGGTAAGATTGGTTTTCAATAGGGCATGTTAAGTTTTATTTCTCTAATTTGTGTCATATTTCATGTTTCTGCAGCTAGGGTTTATAGTCATATTTTATATCTTTATAAATAGGTTCTACTAAACCCTTGTGTGCTTTGTAATGTGTGTAGGAGATAGGTACTTGAAGAGTTGTTGATGCTAGAGTGGTTCCCTTCCTAGATACCAAAAGCCCACTCATCATTGAAGCTATAGCGGAAGAATGAAGGATACCAGTTGAATTGCTTGGAGAACCCAAAATTATCATTTGAACATTTTTACTCTATAAAAAGAAGAGCATTATAATATCTATCCCCAAACATTGGGGCATCAAGCATTGTATATTGGGAGACTAAGGCTCCCCTATTTTAATACAAAAGAGGCAATTTTTTTATCACAAGTATTCATTTCATGTATGTGTTTTGGTGTTTATTATTCTACTACACATTGTATTGAAGTATTCTCATTGTACCATCTATTCACACTCAATAAATATAGCATTCCTTCTACATATAGAAAACCCAAAAATAGAATATTAGAATAATAATTATGCTTTATGGGTTTTCATAGGTGTCACAACATGTTAAGACCATCTAACAAAATTACTTGAAACTAATAGCACATAAACCAGAGCATAACCATATGTTGTTAGAAATTTTTTTGCTAAAGAATTTCATGATACAGTTTTTTCCATACAAGGTGGAAAAGAGACGAGCCTAGATGGATTTACCCCTATTTTCTTCCAATTTTTTTGGTAAATCATAGGCCTAGATGTTGTCTTAGCCATCCAACAAATGCAAAGTCAAAGAAGCATCCTTGGTGATATCAAATCTACTTTTATGGTCCTTATCCTCAAAATAAGTAATGTTTGAACCCTTGTTGACTTTTTTCCTATCAAAATTTGCAATATCTTTTATAAAATCCTCACTAAAACTCTCACAAATAGACTCAAGTCAATCCTTTGCCACATCATTGATCCAAACCAAGGCAGTTCTATCAAGGAAAGACTTATCACTGACAACATCATTACCATCCACGAAATTATCCACTCTATGTCCAAAATTGGTAAGGCTAGCTTCCTTCTCAAGTTATACATGAATAAGGCTTTTGATAGAGTGTCCTAGAGTTTCCTCTTTTCTATCCTTTCTATGTTCGGGTTCCACCCTGACTAGATAGACCTCATCAAAGAGTCTCAACTGCAAACTTCTTTATCCTTGTCAATGGTTCTATTGTTTATTATTTCCAAAGTTTCAAAGGGTTAATATAGGGTGATCCTTTATCTCCCTTCCTTTTCATCATTGTTGTTGAAGCCTTGGGTAGAACCTTGATATTATCCTATTCCAAAGGAGATATTTCTAGCATCAAATTTGTCTCTTTCCTCCAGCCCATCTCTTACCAGTAATTTGTTGATGATACCATCTTTGCCACTCTTTCTTCTATTTCCCAAGCCAAAATCATCAAATCTATTCTTCTTTCCTTCAATTCTATTGTTGGCCAAAATGTAAACTCTCTAAGAGTAAGGTAAATACTCGCATTAGGTATCAATATTGTATTGATGATATCCTTGGATGCACCATCGCTGAGCTCCTTGCTATCTATATCAGATTTCCTTTTTTTGAAGGTCCTCTTAAAAAGTCCTTATAGAATTTAGTTATTGAAAGAATTAGAAAAAATTGGCTAGATGGAAAGGGGGGCTCCTTAGTCAAGAGGCAAGGCCACCTTAGTCAAAGAAACTCTCCAAAGCATCCTTGTGTTTTTCCTCTCCATTTTCTAGATACCATTTTATGTTTGTAACAAAATTGAGCAAATCCAAACGAATTTCCTTTGGTCAGGATCTGAACATAAGCAATATTCCATTTGGTAACTTGGGATTAGGTTTGATCTAGAAAGGAACATAGTGGCATTGGGATAAGGAAGGTCTAAAATATGAACCTAGCACTAATTACTAAGCATGGATGG
This sequence comes from Wollemia nobilis, assembly GCA_028583015.1. Lineage (NCBI taxonomy): Eukaryota > Viridiplantae > Streptophyta > Pinopsida > Araucariales > Araucariaceae > Wollemia > Wollemia nobilis. Next base: position 7,668,761 of record JAQPPZ010003246.1, on the reverse strand, counting down.
TGAATCCTTAAGAACAAGAATTCACTATGGATTTTTATCATTAAAGCTAAATACCTCTAGCACCAAAATAATTTCGTGGATGATCCTTCTCCCATATCAGGTTCGATAGTTTGGAACTCCATATTGAAGTCAATGGAAATTATCAAGAAGGGTATTCACTAGAAACTTGGGAATGGTGAGAAGATCAACTTCTCAAAGGATCTCTAGCTTGGTGACAGTCTCCTTCAGACCAGAGCATACCTCATATGCTTGAATTCTGTCATAGATTCCTTATTTGAGCTAAATATTAGTCACTTGCTTCACTCCAATAAAAAATCCTGGAAACCTCTTCCCTTTACTATTCTATCTATCAAAAAAAGGCAAGACAGATCTATGCTATCCAATTCTTTACACCTTTGTGTCATCCTAAGTTGTCCCTCTAAATATAAAATCATTTGGGACCCTACTTCCAATGGCCTTTTTAGTGTCAAATCTTCTTTTTACCTCACTAAAAGCCCAACCTCTCCTTGGTTTCCTTTGAATATCATTTGTAAAATAAACCTCATCCCTAAATTCAAAATTTTCTTCTATTTTTTTGTCCAAGACAAAATCCTTACCATTCTTAAACTCCAATGTTGAGGCATTCCTATCCCCAACTACTGCTACCTGTTTAACCAACATTATGAATCCACCCATCACATTTTCTTATCCTACTATTTTTACCAAACCATCCTATCTTCCCTCTTCTCTATTGTTGGTATTTCCTGGGATCCTCCTCTTTTGAGTGACTTTTGTGTTCACCCTTTCAAGGGTTTCTTCTTAAAAACTTTTTGGTCCTTCTACCTTCTCCACTTCTTATGGGAGATCTGGTGAGAATGAAACTCTCATGCCTTCAATAATTTCATCCATGATATTCAGTTTATGATTTCCAAATTCTTTAGGAGGTTTCTAAGAACCTCTCTATGACTCAAGGATATGGAGATCCTGAATTCCCCTTTAAAGCCCTCTAGGCCACCTCCTTGAATCTTCCCTACTATGATATCCCTTCTCTTTCTTCTCGATGGTCAAATGGCATCCTCCTCCTCTAGGATATTTGAAGCTAAATTTGTATGGAGTAACGAAAGGAAATCCTTGACCAACTGGTGTTGGGGATATATTCAAAAATCACATAGGGAAGATTTTCATATATTTTATAGAGAATTTGGATTTCCAATCAATTCATTTTGCTAAATATTGAGCCCTCTTTCAAGGGATTTTTATTTCATGCAGTATCTAGTATTCTATTTTAATTGCTAAAGGGGGTTTCAAAATAATTATCCAAAGCATCATAGGGACCCAGACTATCTCCTAGAACATTTCCAATTTGATTGCTGAAGTCAAAATTTTCCTAAGATCTTCCACAAACATCACCTTCCAAATTTCATGAAGGGAACCTTACAAAGTATTTCCTTGCAAACATGGGTTTTTTAGAGTCCCGTCTCACAATTTATAGTGATAACTTCCCTCCCCCATTCTTGATGGTAATACTCTACCTATTTCTTTACTTTAATTACCTTATGCTTGGCTAGGATTTTTGGTGGGGCTTCCCAGTTTCTTTTCTCTCATGGAATCCAACCAATCATGTCATCTTTTGGACTCTCTATTTCCCCTTGAGGGGTGAGTTTCAATTTTTTTCCATGATACATAGTCCTCTTGGTCATGTGGATGTTATATATGGAGGATAAATCATTATAGAAATGCCATAGGTGTCTATCAATTCTAATAGACATGTCATTGGTGGATTTATGCACTTGTCAACTAATGTCACATATGGCGGATATTCTCTATTTCAATCAATGAAGGGGCATTTCCCTCAACATTAAACAACATTGCTTTTGTATGAATGCCAATTCATGACACTATTGGAAATAGATAAATCATCATAAAAGGTGGTCATATTTGAAATACTATTTTAAGGATTTTGTGCCTCATGTGTAATATCCTACACAACCTCTAGCTCGCCTTTTCTCCTAGTCATATGTGTTAGTTGGACTTCCAATAGAAGACTTGGTAGCTTGATCCTCTAGCTTGGAATTATGTTCTTAGTCCTAAACCTTACGTGGAGATGCAAGGGGTTATCCTCATGAAGATCACTCATTACCTCACTCATCACCTTGTATGAATGGTTATTTATAATGGTGGCAATATTTCCAATATCTATGACCCTAGATATCTTGTTAGATGTGCTAGGAATATAGAGAATAAGTACCCCCAACAAACCTTAACTAGTCATGGGTTGGATTTTTGTAATTACCATTGGGAATTTTTATTTCCATTGATGATAGAGTTTGTGTCTAAATCTGGTGCTCTCTGATAATTAGTCCAAATCCTCTCGACTTGCACTTCATAAAATCTGTTCATGCTCTCTCATTAAAACCTTCATGCTCAAGTCATATCTCTTGTACCGACTAATACATTCTCAAGTCCTATTGTACTCCATGGTTTTATGGCATGGGTAAGATGTGTTCTATTTTATCGTTATATGATATGCATTCTATTCTCGTATAGCTTTAAAATAAATAGCCTTCATACCTACACTTTGTGCTCCATCCCATCTCCAATTTTTGAGTTTTTACCTTCCACTTTTGTTTCTTGCTTGCTTTCGAGTCCCACTTTCATGGATGAAATTGAACCTTTTGTTCTCCATATCACTACCTTGGTTGATGATATATTTCGATATCATGGCCTCTTCCACTTTCTACAACTATTCAATGATAGTGATTCAAAACTATTCTTGAAGTTTTTTTGAACATGTGATGGGGACCATGTTTCTATCCACAGGTTGATATTCACTGTTACAAACAATATTTTAGCAGAGATAATTGGGCTTCCAAATGATAGTGAAACCATCAATATGGAGAAGCACTCCCATTAGATAAAGTAGAAAGTTTTCAAATATAGGAGGAAGACTTTGGGTAGGGACAAAGTAAGTATTCTTAGAGAAACAATCCCTAATACTTGGGACGTCATCATGGTGACTGTATTGTAGTATTTCACTTTGGATAGTCTTGGTGCAGTCTTGAGTAGCTTCCATATGGTGTTCCTAAATCACCTATGAGGGAAGAAGTCTATCAATATTCTGAAATACCTCTTTCAAACTATTGAGCAATTTGTGGTGAATGTAAATAAGGGAGTTTCCTCCTTCCCTCTTCACCAAGTTCTACACATGGTTATCTATAGGTATATTCTAGAGAGAAAAACCTAGAGAGTTGTGGTTTGTATTGCTAGACCTATGGATGATTTTGGTGGTATGGTGGAGATGTTATCGTATCTTCAAAAATCAACCATGCTATGGAATATGACGTGAAGGTGGAGGAGACCCTAAATTTTCTAAAATTTGAACCCCAATACTACACCACAAGAAACAAAATGGATAGTGACAATCGCAAGGCCCCTATCCTCATTGAAAATAAAGATGATTTAGATGATTTCTTATCATTTTAAGTTAGGCTAGAAAGTGCACCCAAGAAACCTATGGAAGGAACCTCTACTTGGCATCCCCTGTTGGCCTCCCAAGTTTTTTACCAGCCAAACCTCTCTGATTAGGTTCATATACAAGATATCCATGACATCATGAAACCTCTTGGGAGGGCATCCAGGATGACCTCTTCTCTCATTTCTTATGTGGAATATGTCCTAGATGAGTACAAGGATCAGTACAAAGTATTGAAGGAGTTCATAAGCTTGGTGGGCACTGATCACACTACTAGTGGTTGAGATACTAGACACCTGAGCAACTGACCGTGCGAATTTAATTGTTGTGGTTTTTTGCTTTTTTTTTATAGAGTCTTATGTTTCCATTCTTTTTTCTTGTTTGTCCCTACATGGATTTCCTCTATGTATTTCTTGGGTTCTTTCCTTTACCTCTACGTGGGCCTTTAGGTTTCTTTTTGGTGGTTTATCCCTTGACCCTTAGAGGGTTAATGTTGTAGTTTTATTTTTGCTTAAGAGAGCTTTCTCTTATTTTCTCCATTTTGTAAAAGGTTACGAGACTCTTTCGAAATCACTTTTACCAATAAAAAATACATCTTAATTTTCATTTCTTAAAAATGAATAACATGAATTTAAGGTTATCAATAAATTCTTGGATATTTTACATAGAAAATTCAATATTTAAGCTCTAAGGAGAGACAATATATACTTCCATATACAAATAACACACTTATCACTAATTTTTTTAAGTGATAGATTAATATAAAATCAACAAAATAATAAATTTTTATTTTTAATATTATACTTACTTCACCATATTAAAACTAGATTAATATTTAAAATATTTTAAATTGATAATTTATCAACTAGGAATTTATTAACACACTTAAAATGCAAATTGGATTCCTCATGGTAGAGTGTATATATATAGATATGGAGGTCTGATGTTGAGGGTTCGATGTCTGAGGTGGTCATCCCTGATGGTGAGTCTACTTAGTCTAAGGCTTACAAGAACCTTTCTGCATGCAATGTAGGTGGATTCCTAAGTTTTGGGTTTTTCTTTAACTCAGGTTTGTGTTCCTTTGTAGAGGTTACCATAAGAGGTTACGATTCTAGTAACTCTAGTATCCTTTTTTACCAATATCCCTTTGATGATAAGCTAGTCATCCTATATGAGCTTGTGGTTATCACCATGGAGGAAGGTTTATGGAACCTGGTTGTAAAATATCATGGGGTAAATTCGACATTGATGCCATAAGAAGATATAATCTGGTTAAATGGAAAATGAAAGGATCCCTAGATATTGTTGTAGTCTCTAATATTTTTTCTTAATAAAGCTTAACTATGAATAAGATTCAAAGAGGATCCTTGGAGGAAGCCCCAAATTATTTGGTAAAATGAGGTTATTCCTACACAAATGGGGTCCTAATTTTAATCCTAGGATTCAAAATATTAATTTGGTGCCCCTTTGGGTGAGACTACTTGATCTGCCTTTTCACCTCTAGCATGAAGATATCCTGAGAGTTATAGTGAAGGTGATTGGAGACTTAGGCTTAATTGATTCTACTACTAGAGCTAAGTCTAGAATGATTTTTTCTAGGATGTGTGTAATGGAGGACCCTAAGGTAGAGTTACCAAGCCACATTGATCTCATTTCTAAGCCTATCCTATGGATCCAAACTATAGTTTATTAAAATAGACTCATTAGGTGTTTGTTGTGTAAGAGGTTTAGCTACCCTTCTGGTTCATGTTCGAATAGCATACAAAATAGAAAAAAACCTATAAAGAAGAACTGGGTTAGGAAGATGTTGAATTCTAAGGATCAAGAACAAATATTGGATTCCAATTCAAGATCATTTGAGACATATAGTCTCATCTAATAACCTCCTGAAATAGAGAACAAGGTTGTAGAAGAGGTGATGGTGATTAAAATTAGAAATCTAGGAATGGTGATGGTAAATAATCTAACCAACTTCCTCTCTAGCCCTATTTTGGTTGATCATGAAGGTTGGATAATTGAAAATTTCATTTCTCAAGATTTTCTTTAGAATTATTTTCTTTGTCTAAACTCTTGAGAAGAAAATCTTGAAGAGGAGGGAGGATCTTAGGGTCTTCCGAAGGGCCCAACTTCTCCTTATAAGATTTTTGAAGAGCATGGATCTCCTCTTAAGTCTGAAATTATTAAATCCCTTGTTCCTGGGGTGGGATCATAAAAAACAAATATTTATTACTTGAAGATACCGAGTCTTTGAAAGGTTAGATCAATGTGTGAGTTTTCATAATGGTTAGAAAATCCTATAATAAAACCCAAAGGAATCAAGAAGTGAAAATAGATATTGCATATGGACTGCAAAGTTAGATGAAGTTCAAGAAGGAAAAAGAGTCAAAAGGGAAACAACTCAAACTGGATTTATTATGTCAATCCCCTCATTCTCCTAATGGGGTTAGCCATTCTAAAACTTGTAAATGAAGCTCCTTTCATGGAATATCAGAGGTCTTAATGGTATTTCTAAACAACAAGCTCTAGTCTCTATAAGGAGAGACTATAATATGGATATCATTCTTGTATAGGAAACAAAAATGGATAGTAGTAGTGCTAAAGTAGTTAAGAAGAAAATTTGGAGAGAAGCCAATTTTGTAGCAAACTTGGCTAATGGAGCCTCAGGGGGTCTTTTAAGTATGTGGGATCCCAATGTTGTTGAAGGTTAAACCCTTTATATTTTATATAGGATAATAAATATTTTGTTTTCTTTCAAATATTTGGGTTTTAAATGGATTACTTCGAATATCTATCCTAGAATAGATCAATTATTTGGGACTCTCTAAGAGCTATGAGAGACATATTCATAGGGAAAGCATGGCTTTTAGTAGGTGATTTCAATACCCATTTATATCCTTCTAACAAAAAATGTGGGTATCTAGTTTATAATAGTATGAAGCATTTTTCTTCATTTGTCAAATCTCAAGAATTAATGGATATCAAGTTGAAAGGATCTAGATTCACTTGGAGTAATCATCACTTGGGGAGCCAAAATATTCAAATTAGGCTTTGACAATTTTTAATTTCCAAGGAAGGGATTCCATTTTTTGGTGATGCGATGTTGAACTCTCTCCCCAAATTAGCTTCTGACCACAATCCTCTAATAATGGAGAAAGTTCAAAATTTACCTCTTTCCTAGACCTTTTAGATTTGAGGCTATGCGGTTACAAAACCTAGATTTAGAAACATAAATCAAGGAATGATGGGCTAAAAGTTTCTTAGGTCACCCCATTGCTCAAATAGCTTCCAAGTTAATATTTATTAAGGTCAATATTAAGGATTGGAACAAAAATATCTTTGTCAACATTAATCCAAGGAAAAAAGAACTATGTGAGCAACTCAAAGAAGTGGAGGCCATCTTGTAAGGACCCAAAATTGCTATTTAACTTTAAAAAATCCAAGAGTGTTAAAATTTTTATTTTGTGTATGTGAAAACTACATAAATATAATATTCCAAATTCTATTTTACATAAAGCATAACTATTCTTATCACTACCATTTGGAGGACTTTGATTTAGTGCTACAACCCAGGATCATGTAGACCTATATACCACATGTTTAATCATACCATATTATGAGTATATCATAAGATTTACAATACTCAGGTGGACAAGAATTGGTCAGTACCATAGCTTGAAATTATTGTATTTTGGGTACCAACCCAGACACATGCAAGCTACAACACAACATTACATTTGAGTCACAACTCTAAATGTAAGAATTTAAGTTCTTATCTTTAGGGCACCAATCCAGACACATGTGGGCCTCTATTCCACATGTACATTCGGCTACAAATTAGAATGTAAGAAATTTTATTGGGCTCAAACTTAAGCATGGATTGCAATCTTTGGGCTTCAACCCATTCAAGCTCCAACTCAGAACATACTAAATTGATTACCATTTAACATTCCATTATTACAGTAGTTGTAGATTAAAGCACCCACCACTATTGTAAAATAATAACCACACCATATTTTTTATTTCACATTTCCATATTAATGAACAACCATGCATAATAATTAAAGCAAAGCATATAAACCATTGCATCATAAATATTTGAGAATACATATCCATCATTCATTTAAACATCATCTCATTGGAAAGTAAATAACTTCTGTATAAAAAATCAATTGCAAACCATAAGATAAAAATACATAACATATATCTTGGGAACCCTCATGGGGAATAAACCCAGCCTCCAAAAATACTTCCTCACATTTCATAATATCAATTGTTTCAAATACAATAGTATAAAGGACTCTCATAAGAGAAATGAGTGAGTTGAGGTTTAGTGGGTGTGGCAAGAGTGAGGGTTTGAATTTTATAGGCAGGAATCTTAGCCAAGGTGGTAGAGGTAAAGTAGGTACAAAAGGGGTGGGTCGGAACCTCGAGCATGGATCAAGCGAGGATCCAAAGGAATGCGGTCAGGATACGGTAAATTTGTAGGCAGGCATCACACGGAGGCCCGAACCTCCTCAGAAAGACCTCGAAAAAAAATATACGAAGGACATTGCAGGGCCCAAGAAGTGGCTATCTTTTGCTGAGACTCTTAGAGGAAGAAGAAAGGAGGTTCTATCTCTTCCGCCCCTAGTTCCAGTAAATAATAAAATTTCAGCCCCGACAAGTTCCATGAGCCCTTTTATTTTAATGGAAGAATTCTCCTTGGTAGGCAAGTTTTTTGGAGGTAGGCCAGACATGGAGACTATCAAGGCTTGGGGTTGGTAGCTCTAACTTGAGGTTCTTAATTATCCATTTTAAAAATATAGAGGATGCTAACTAAATTTTAACAGGAGGTCCTTGGTTTCTAGGAAAAAGGAGACTTTTTCTCAGATGATGGGGTGAAGATTTTGACCCTGAAAAGAAAAATATTAACATTGTCCCTATTTGGGTTCATCTCCCAAGTTTACCTATCTAGTTCTTCAATGAATATTGGTTGCAGGGCATAGCCAAAACTATAGGTGACCTAATATCCATTGACCATGCGACCTTGTCCAGGACAAGGATGACTCATGCATGAATCTACGTAAATGCTAATTTGAATAATGAATTGCCAAGGTTTTTGGAGCTAAAGGATGGAGAATACTATAGAAAATAGTTTGTAGAATACAAGAACAAACCGAAATTCTATGTAGAATATAAAAATTAAGGACATCTATGCAATCAGTGCCCTAACTTGGCAATGAATAGAGAAAAGCAGATCAGGGAATGCTAGACAAAGGAAATTTGAGGAGTTTCCCTAACATAAGCGATTTCAATTAGACAAACTATGTCTACCAAAAAAATAAAATAGAGGGTGTAGGGTCCCAGCAAGACAAAGGAAAACAACAAGTTGTTGGCAACCAAAATACTTAGGTAAGTTCCAATCCTCTAGTTTCAAATAAATTTTCAATTCTATCCAATATGGGAGTAGGAGGATTATCAAAAGATATGGAATCCCAACACCTTCAGGATAACCTTTATGACTCTCTCGAATCCCCATACAAGTCAGGATCCTCAAACTCTAATGCTGAAATAACTGTAAGCCTTGTGGGCATCACAAATACAAATCCTAATGCATGATATCTAGAATCCACATCCAAGTCAGGATCCTTAACCCCAATTCTAGAAATACTTCAAGCCCAGTAGGCATCCCAAAGCCAAACACTAATGCTAAAGAACTTAGGAAGAAATTTGAGGCATTGGAAAATAAAAAATCTCATCTCCCTAACATCATCACTAGGAGCCAAGTGAATCCTACTAAGGTGCCATCTCACAGACCAGGGGAATACAGGAAAAAAGGAGAAGATTTGGATGTAGGGGTGGAGATATGTGAAACTCTTCAGACTGAGGAATATGGCAGTTTGGTTTTGCAACAAATTACCTCCCCTCAGTTTAGTCCTAAAAAAACTAGGAGCATTGTGAAGTCTCCTATAGATTTTGGCAGTGAAAAAAGAAGAGGGAGAATATCAAATGATGAGCATAAAAAAATTAAAATTGATAATGACATTGCCAATGGAAAACAAAGAACCTTGTTTCAATAGGTTATTCCGGGTTCTGAAGACAAAAAATTAGGAAAAACCCCTCAAGGGAGGGGAAGAGGAAGAAATCCCAAAAAATATAAATGAAGTTCCTCTCATGGAACGTGAGAGGCCTCAATGGCCTTCCCAAACACAAGGAAGTTAGTGCAATAAAAAATCAAGTGAATCCAACTATTATCATGTTGCAAGAAACAAAAACTGATGAGATTCAGTAAAAAAAAATAGCAAAAAAAAATTGGAATCAAGGGGAGATGGTTTGCAAATCAGCCAGAGGAGCATCTAGAGGCCTTATGACTTTATGGGATCCCTAGATAGTAGAAGGCACCATTATTTAGAAAGATGATAGGGTTCTTAGTGTTTTATTTAAGGAAATAAATAGCAACAAGTCATGGATCCTTTCAAATATTTATGCCCCGACTTCAATTCAAGGGAGAGCTCTCTACTGTGGGAGTACTTAGGAAATTTGAGTGAAATCTTCCATAATGTCCCCTAGATTTTGGCTAGGGATTTTAACACTCCTATTTACCCTTAAGATAAAATTGGTGGAAATGGACCACCTATCAGGAGCATGGATGAGTTCAATGACTTTGTGAACTCCAACATGTTGATGGATGTAAAAATTAGAGGAGCGAATTATACCTAGAGCAATCGATGGATAGGGTGTCATCTCATTCAAGAAAGGATTAATAGGTTTTTTTTATTAAAGGAGGCTACAAATTTGTTTGGTGATTCTACCCTACAAGCCCTTCCTAAAATTACCTCTGATCATAATCCCATTTTTTGGAGATCCCTAACTCTTTGTCCTTCAAGAAAAATTTCAGATTTCAATCTATGTGGATCAAACATTCCAGTTTTAGAGATAACTTAAGTCAATGGTGGCAGTAGCCTGTCAGGGGTAGTGCAACTTTTAAACTTGATGGCAAATTAAAGTTTGTTAAGGAAAAGCTTCAAACTTGGAAAAAAGAGGTCTTTGGTAACATATTTGAAAATAAAAACTAGGTTGTTGAAAGTTTGAAGATAATTTATCAGAGGATCCAACATGGTGATGTTGATGAAACTACTAGGTAGGAGGAACGAATAAAACTAGCAGAGTTTCATAAAATTTTGGCCTGTGAGGAAATATATTGGAGGAAAAAATCAAGGGTTCTTTGGTTGAAATATGGAGATTCAAATTCCAATTTTTTTCACATCACCATGCTTAGAAATAGAAGCAATAAAAAGATAAAAAAAAATAAGCAAATAGTTCTATTACTCAAGACTTAACAGAAATCAGAAAGGAGGTAGTAACTTATTTCAATTCTATCCTTGGTCAGGAATCGCAGTGCAATGAGGAGGCCAAAGATTTTCTCTTGCAATACATTCCTAGCATAATAAATTATGATATAAACCTTAAGATTCTAGCTCTATTTTCTGATGAGGAAATTAAGGAAGCCTTTTTTAGCATGGAGCCAGACAAAGCCCCGGGCCCGACGACTTTCCCCCTCGTTTCTATCAAGATTTTTGGGACATCGTAAGTGAGGATGTAATTTTTGCTGTCAGAGAATCATATCCCAAATGGTATCAACTCTAATTTTATTTCTCTAATTCATAAAAAGAAAACCCCTGAATCTATGGCTAACTTCAGGCCAATCAGTCTATGCAATGTTTCTTACAAGATCCTAACTAAAGCCATTGCAAATAGAATGAGAGATATTCTTCCTTGCATCATAGATCCATGCCATGGAAGCTTTGTCTAGGGTAGGTCAATATTGAATGGATTTATCACAATTCATGAAGCTCTGCACTCTGCTCATAAGACTAACAGGTTTGTTTTTGCCCTCAAGCTTGATATGAACAAAGCATTTAATAGGCTAAATTGGGACTTTCTAATTGCTGTTCTCCTTAAGTTTGGTTTTCACAACCAATGGGTTAATTTGATGAAAGAAATTATTTCTAAAGCATGGTTCTTGATTCTAGTTAATGGAACAACTGCTGGTTACTTTCAAAGTCATAGAGGAATTTGGCAGGGGGACCCTATCAGCCCCATGTTATTCATCATTGTGGCAGAAGCTTTAGGCAGAACCATCAAAAATACTTGCAGTTCAAGGCTAATATCGAGAATCAAGGCAACATCTCTCACTAGGGCTGTTTCTCACCAACAATTAATTGATGATACCCTTATATTGACTAAGGCATTAGTGGTTGAGGCCAAAATAATTAAATACATCCTGCAACTCTACAAGGACGCTGCTAGTCAGAAAGTTAATTTCAATAAAAACAAGTTATATTTCTTGAAAACCCCCAATCAAATGCAAGGAAGGATTATAGAAATTTTAGGGTGTGATATAGCAAACCTCCCCACTTCATATCTTGGTCTTCCTATTTTCATTGGTTCTCCGAGAGAGTCAATGTGGGACAGGGTTATTGAAAGAATTCAAAAAAACTTGTTGGATGGAAAGGTCATCTTCTATCTCAAGCAGGAAAGCTGACCCTCACTAAGGCCTCTCTTCAGAGCTTTCTAGTCTATTTCCTCTCCATTTTCAAAGACCATGTGAAGGTTTTCCAAAAAATTGAGAAACTCCAAAAATAATTTTTATGGACTGGATCAGAGGAGAAAAAAAGGATACACCTTATAGGATGGACCAAAGTGTGCAAACCCAAGGAAAATGGGGGCTTAGGTCTGAGGAGAATTTCTCATATAAATTTAGCTTTACTAGCTAACCAGGCATGGCATATCATTTCTGGTGAAGAAAATGAATGGAAAACTATCATCAAATGAAAGTATCTTCAAAATATGGAATTTCTAAGTGACTCAGTTCCAATTAGAGGTTCTGCTTTTTGGAAAGTAATTCTTAATTGTAAGGAAATCATCAAAAAAGTTTTAAGATGAGTTTTAGGCAATGGTGAGAGGATAAATTGTTGGAATGATAGGTGGGCTAAGGACAAACCACTGATGCAATATCCTAACTTATCCCGAATTAGAGATATCATAGAAGAACTCATTGGTAGAAAAGTCTTCGATTATATGGTTGAGGACAGAGGTAGAATGAAGTGGAAATAAATAAGAATTCAGGGATTTCAAGTGGAATCAAATGATATTTGTAACATTCTCGGGCAACAATTTATCCCCATGAGACCCAAGGAAGATCAGGTGACCCGAGCTCCTACGAAAAATGGGCAGGTCACTTTTAAATTAGCTTACAAGCTTCTGCTTGATGACGAGAATTTTGTCCTCCAAAAGGACTTAGTTTGGATAAAAAATTTAATTCCAAAAATTGTAGTCTTTTCATGGTTGGTTATCCAAGGAAGAATTCTAACCATTGGTAATATGATGCGTAAATGTATTTGTATCACTAATCATTGTTATCTGTGTAGAGCTAATTGGGAGACCATTTATCACATTTTCCTTGAGTGCCCTTTTTCCTTGACTGTCCTAAGTGGGATTTTTCAGGCCTTTAATATTTCATGGGTTAAACCAGCCATCGTACTTGATTTTTTCATCTAGTGGCCTTGCCCCTTTTCAAGCCAAAGACTTAGATACATGTGGAAAATTTGTCTCAATCACTATCTTTGGCAGGTGTGGTTAGAAAGGAACCATAGAGTCTTTAATGAGTCTATCCATGATCATCAAACTATCATTTCTAGGATCCTATCCTTTTCCAATGAGAATGTGAACCTTATCCCTTTTGATAGCTGTAAACCTCATCTGCAGGAGACCATGATTGCTCAATATTTAAGCTTAACCTTGTTAGATGAGTCCGTGCCTAGGGTAGTCAACCCCAGAGCCAATGTTAAGTGGTCTCCACCTCCTACGGGTTAGTTTAAGCTTAATTTTGATGGACCAACTAGGGACAATCCTGTCAGAGTAGGCATTGGTGGTATTGTGTGAGATCATAATGGGAATATGATGCTTGCATTTTTTGAATATTTGGGAACAAGGACGAAAAACGAAGCTGAAGTTAGAGCTATGTGGAGAGGCCTTCAAATGACTCAAGACTTAGAAGGCAATTTGATCATAGAAGGAGAATCTATGCATGTTATAAATCTCCTCAATAATTGGAAAACACCTCCTTGGAGGATTAAAACAATTGTTGAAGAGGCTAGGATCCTTTTCTAGGGAAGACAGGACAAAAAATCCCAACATGTCTTTCGAGAAGCTAAAAAAATTGTTGATAAGCTAGCCAATTTGGGTGTCAATGGTGACAGACTTTTCAAATGGGAACACGGTGTCCCGAGTGAAGTAGAGGAGCTTATTCAACAAGAATGCCAAGAATGATAGTTGAATTTACCAACAGGGAAGGCACTATAAGTTTGAAGGCTAGGAGTATTCTCGTCTCTTTTTTGAATTGGACTCACAATAAAAATTATCTGAGCTATCAGTCTTTGTGGATGTTTCTTGGAAATACCATAAAGACTAATGGGGACAGTCACATGTTAGATAACATGGCTCCTATTCATCTTAGTAATTTGAGGTTGGTTGATAATCACAGGCAAGAAAAGAAACGATAATATAAGACTTCAAACCAAAGCAACGTGGAGCACCAGATAGCCACTGCCACAAATCTAGCCAGGAGGTTCACTACTCCAAGGTTGATTGGCCAATATAGTGTGTGGTACCAAATCATATAATATACGAAAGAAAGCAATTACCAAAGAATTATTAAGAGTAACTGTCAATACAGAGCTTGTGGGAGTTTTTTTCAGTACTTTGCTATGTGTGTCTGCAACTTTTTGTTTCTCCATTGTCTCAAGGAAGGGATCCATGTCTGTTTATTTTTTGTAATTATGATGCATGTGTGTTTTCTTGAGGTATATCCAAAATGTTGTATGGGAAGATTCTTTTTGATAACAGGTTATGTGCCTTACCGTATGTAATGGATTTGGTGGCATATAGATTTTACATATATATGATCCTTAATAAGGATATGTTCATCAACATCCTTGGGCTAATTTTTGTAAAAGATTTTGGGTCATCCTATAAAACCCAGTATTAATTCTATAGTATCTTATCTACCAAAAAAAAATAGATACTTTTCCATATTATCAATACAAATTAAGGAATCACATAGTTCCTTCTTCAAAAATTTTGTAAATAAAAACACATAAGAATTTCCTAATTCTTATGTCCTCTAGGTTTATGAATAAAACACATATGAATATTCTAATTCATATATTTCCTAGCATTATGAAATGCTCATTGGAACCATATTATTAGATTTTATGAGGAAAAATCCATGGTTCCCTCAAGAAATGAGACTCAAGAAAGGATCTTCTAATCCCTTCAACTACTCAAGAAAGGATATCCTAATGGACTTCTTAAATTAAAACTCAAAAGGGGAGATTAACCTCTTAATATCTCTTCCTTCTGATAGTAATAATAATCCAATTAATATCATTTAATTTCAAATAAGAGACTTAACTAGTAAATATCTAAAGGGAAATTAAATTTTTTTAATCTCAAATCTCTTTAAAGGAACTAATTATTCAATTATCCTCTAAAGTAAATCCTTGAATAGATGTTTTCATCTATACTTTATCCATGAATGGCTACAACCATTCAAATTACCAATCTGACTCTTATTCTTGAATAGCTACAACTATTGAAATAACAACCTAAATTTTATCTATGAATGGCTACAACAATTCAAATAACATTTTTTCTCTCAACCATGAATAGCTGCAACTATTCAATTAACAATTTAACTCTTATCCATGAATAGCTTCAACTATTCAAATAGTAATAACACATCCAAGCATAAGTGTTTTCTCAAAAAGGATGGCAACAACCTTTTGGCCATCAATTCACAAATAAAATGTTTTATCCATTTCTCAAATAATAACCTCTTATTTACATAATATAGATAGAATCTATCCTTTAATATCCATAATAAGGGCACACTAAGAGGATTCCATGCTTCTCTTATTAATTTCCAAAGGCCTAGATATTCTCATATTCAATTTCTACCAATACATTAAATATTTCCTTTCATATGTATGCATCCATTTAATCAATAGGAAGATTATTTCCCCTTAAACTCCAAGATAAGAGATTAGTTATCTAACTCCTTCAAAAAGGAAGATTTTCCTATTATATTTATTCTGTCTTCTTCTCATTTGATCCAGAAACACATTAATTTATTTCACAAATGATTAAATCAATAGCCATCAAAGCTTTCATAATATTTGGTATATAGATATAATAATTTCCTATACCCATTGTCGCAACATTTACAATCTAGTTAATTTATTATTAGACTATGATTACATTCATAAAATATATCAAAATATTAGCCACTCAATATCAAATTATTTTCTAAATTCAATCTTAGGCTTTTTATTTTGTTTCACAAGGTTTTGTTACAAATATTATTTTATGAATATAAACCCCTATTTCATTCAAATTGAATAGAAAGGTTATTTTGCATAGTTTAGGGACAAGTTAAACCCCTCTCAAGGCCAAAGGTGGTTTTAAAAAATAAAAAGAAAATATTTGAAGCAAAAGTAAAAACCCTTTATTTTATGAATATAAACCCTTATTTTATTCAACTTGAATATTCTCAATGTTTGGTGGTCCCCTATATTCAAGCATCAGGATAAGCCATTGGGTCAAGTTCCTTGGGTCCATGCCCATAATTTTTTTAAGCAGGGCATTGCCGCCATTGAAGATTTTTACTCCAGGGAAAACAAATACCAGATTCCTTGGAATGATTTTAAAAGGAGGATCTGCTTATCCAATGCTGACAAGACTACATATGATGTTGTTATGGACCATACATCTTTCTCCTTATGGAAAAAATTAGGTTTTAGATCCCAAAAACCCTGGTGGAAAGATTAGGCCTGGTATAAGAGCAGTTCCTTGCTCAACTACAGAGCCAGGTAGGGTTATGATTGGCTTACACAAAATTCACCCATAGTACCCAAAATAAATATCAAATGGGACATTATCTCATCATCCTCTAGGTGGAAAATTAGATTTCATTCAACCTAGGCATCTTTTGGAGCCAAAAAAAAGTTTTTTCTCTTGGAGCTTACTGTATCAAGGTTTACCCCTTGGCCACAAAATTTCTTATATGGGGGTTCCTGAGCCTTGATGCCCATTTTTTCAAGAACCAAAGTCTTGTATGCATATTTTATGGGCATGTAGACAGGCCAATATCACTTGTATTTGGGTTGGTTATTTATTTACCCCATTTATGTCCTTATAGCTTTCCTAGAATCATATCCTTCTAGGTGATCCCATTCAGTTTTCTCTCCCACTGAGGGAAGTGTGGCAAATATTTAGAGTCATCCTTCTATTTTACATTTAGAAATCTAGAAACAATATTATTTTCAAGCAGGTTGATCCGTCTCAAGATTTTTTGTTTGCTGACAAGCTCAAAGTTTTTCATGATGTGTGGTTTCAGATCTGTGACTAGGCTAAAAATGTGGCTATGGAGCTGGACCATTTGCAGGATTTTCTAAATTACTAGGGTGACATTCCTTGTGCTGTCAATAGAGAGGTCCCTGATTGTTTGCCTCCTCATCCAACTAGATCTTGTTCACGTCAATGCCCTAATTGTACATAGTGTCAGCCTCCTCAGAGCAAATCCATGACTATGGAGGCCCATTGTAGTAGTCGAATATGTACACCTCCTAGAATTCTATGCCTATTATCACTTCGCAATCTATACCTGTGCCTAATGATGGTTGGGGGATTCAAGCAACCACAAGCATATTTTTGGCTAGTCCTGTTCTTGTTCTCCAATTATAGGCTGGGGTGAGGAGTGCTTTGATGGGTGGAGGAAACCACCCACTTCAAATGGATAAGGCCCTATCTGCCACATGCCCCATTCTTTAAAAATATTTTTGGCTGTAGAATGTTTCTAGTTTGTTGTTGATGGCCGTGGTGCATTTTTGATGCAATTTGTTTTTCTTTATCCACTATTAGGATAAGTTAGTGGCATTCAGGGTGTGATTTTTTCCCCACCACTTTTTTTGGCTATAAAGGATTTTTATTTTTATAATTAAAATGGCCTTTCATAAAAAAAATTTTAGGGACAAGTTAAACCCCTTTCATATCCAAAGGTGGTTTTGCAAAATGGAAAGGAAATCTTTGAAGCAAAAGTAAAAACCTTCTAAGACCATCAATTGCTTTAGATACCAAAGGGATGGTTTACTTTGAAAGCAAGTCAACATCACAATCAAAACATCTTAGTCAACTACCACAGTCAACACTTAGACTTGGTAAAATATTCAAACTTTGTTAACTATAATAGTCAACAACTATCTGACTAGAACCCTAGTCATCATAGCTAAGGCTAACATCCATTGCTAGTATGACCACCACCATGTGGTCATGTAGCTAAGGGAGGTTTCACTATAATAAATACTACCACATACTCTCATAGAGAGCATGTAGGACAATTATCCTCTACACAAAGAAAAGGTGATTTTCAACAAGTATAAAGAGCAGATAATCTAATTAAGCACATATTTTGAGAATAAATTACTGCCATGTGTAATATCATGTCATAAAGTCATCCAATGAGGATGAATGCATATACAAGTCTTAGCCATAGGCTTCCTTGTATCTTTTACTTTATAAGGCACCTTTGTCCCATCGTATAATTCATGTGGGAAAAATGGCTTAAATAAAGAAAACATCATGCTTTTTGAGCTTTCTTGGTGTAACAAAGGAGCCATGGTAGCTTAGGAAGAACTCCAAACCCCTTAAAAACACCTATGGATGACCTCTAACATTCATACCTTTGAATATCCCTTAATTTCCACCAATAAGAATAGGCCATGGGTAAGGGATGGATAAACCTAAATAATAAAATAATCCCTATTTTATTTAATACTACTAGAGCTCTTTTGGTCCAATTAAAATCAGATAACTTAATAAAATTTAAATCTCCTAATTGCTTTTGCAATTAGACTAATTAAACTAAATTGAATTACCTTCTTCAAAATATAATTAATCCTTTCACAAAACCTCACAAAATCCCTTAATTAGAATTTTGTAGAAATTTTTAGGGCCAACAACCCTCTAGTCAGGTATTAATTGATCCCTCAAATCAATTAATACCCTTTGGAAAAGATCCAATGGGGATGGGTTGTGATACATCTATGCAGGTTTAGCTTTAGTGGAGGAAGTGCACTATAGAGAAAGATGCATTCTTTCTGACTTGCATAACATCATGGCAGAAGAAGAAATAATGTGGTGACAAAAATCAAGGTCTTTATGGCTTAAATAAGGTGATCAAAACACAAAATTCTTTAATTCTTTTAAGGCATAGAAGTCACAATAGAATCAGAGAAATTTTAAATGCTAACAGTGAGGTCACCAAGGATATAGATGAAATAAAAGAAGAAGTTATTGATTTAGTTTAAAATATGCTTTATTCTTTGGTTCCTAGAAATTTGGAGGTTGAAGACCAAATTCTATGCAACTTCCCGACTTTGGAATATAATGACAGGAATAAGATTCTTTGTGACACATTCAGGTATGATGAAATTAGAGAGGTGGTTTTCTCTATGGGAGGCCTAAAAGCTCCAAGTCCTGATGGTTTTCCTCCTATCATTTTTTCAAATTTTTTAGCATATCCTTGGATCCGATATTTGTGATGCGATCAGATAGGTTCAAAGATCAAATTTCATCCTCGTAGACATTAATTATATATTCCTAGTGTTAATTCCAAATTTATTGAGCACAAGAGAATTTATGGAGATCAGGCCTATCAACCTATGTAACACGATATTTAAAATCTTGACTAAATCAATGGTTAATAGGCTGAAATTTTTACTTCCATCTATCATTGAATCTCCTACGAGTGGTTTTGTAGTGGGGAGATATATTTTGGATGGTATTATAGCGGTTCACGATATCATTCATTTAACAGATAAAAGTGGTAGGCCAAGAACCATTCTAAAGTTAGATATGAATAAGGCATATGACAGGGTGGATTGGGACTTTCTTTTCAGTGTTCTTGATAGATTTGGCTTCACACATAGTTGGCTGAAACTAGTGAAGTCTTGTATCTCATTTTATATTCTTTATTATTATTAGTGGATTTCCAATGGGTTATTTTTGTAGTTTTAAAGGGATTCACCAGGGGGACCCTTTGTCACCTTATCTATTTATTTTATTTGTAGATGCTCTTGGTAGGACTATCATATCTAATCCTATTATTGAAGGTTTGAGGTCAAACAACTCAATTAACCCTATCTCTCATCATCAATTTATAGATGACACTTTCGTTTCCTTTCTGTCATTGATTCCACAAGCCAAAGTGGTCAAATCTATTCTGGTGTATTTTGAGAATGTAGTTGGTTAAAAAGTGAATTTTAGAAAATTATTTATTTTCTTCTTAAACACTCCCCTAGCTAGGTAGAGAAGGATTGCTGATATTATAGGTTGTAGCATTTGATCCCTTCCCTCGGTGTATCTTGGAATACCCTTATTTAAATGTGCTTCTAAACCATCCCTTTGGGAGTCGGTTGTCGAAAGGGTTCAAAAGAAGATAGCATTTTGGAAGGGTGCCCTATTAAGTAAAGTGAAAATTTTTTTATTGGTCAAAGCTACTCTAAAAAGTAATTTTATGTACTTATTATCCATATTCAGGATTTTGAGGAATGTTTTGAAAAATTGAACGAATGCTCCTTTATTTGGTCCGTTTTAGGTGATAAAAAGAGATTTCACCTTGTGGCTTGAGATTAGGTTTATAGTAGGAAAGGAGAAGAAGGATTAGGCTTGAGAAGGCTAAAAGTTTTTAATAGATCTTTGATAGCTAAGCAATAATGGAAGCTAGTCTAGGATGATAACATCAAATGGGTTAAAATTTTGAAGGTCAAGTATCTCCTTAACAATAGTAATTTCTTAAAGGTCCAAAACTGCCATTAGGAATCTGTATTTTGGTCTAGTTTGGAGAGAAATTGACCTGATATTTGTAAAGGTTTAAGATAGATTTTGGAGGATGGTCAATCCATTGACTTATAGAGAGACCTCAAGGTATTTGGCTCCCCATTAGAATCCTATTCATATTTTTTTGGTCTGAAGCCAATTATATATTATTTTCTTGGACCTAAATTCTGTAATTTTACTGAAATATCTAATGGTCGCCTCTAGTGGAAAACCTTATATTTTCCAAATCTCTCTTAGGCAGAGAAATCAAATTTCAAATCCCTATCAAAATTCATTAAATGGATTCTAACCCTTGGTAGGGGTTCTTATAATAGGCTAATTTGGGATCCTATGAAATATGGTCTATTCTCTATTAATTCGGCTTACCTTTGTTCAAATTATGGTATAGATCCTTGGTTCCCTGTGATCAATTTTGGATTAAAGGGCTTAGTCCCAAGGTTAATGTCTTTAATGGTTATTCATCCTAGGCAAGTGTCTTACCATTGATAACCTCCAAAAGCATGGTTTGGTGATTCTAAATAGGTGCTTCTTGTGTGGATGTGTAGTAGAATCTTCCTCTCACCTATTTTCTCAATGTCCCTTTACTCTTGAAGTCTTCCATTTGTTCTTCAAGGAGATTGGAGTTGCTTGGATTTTTTCCAATTCTTTGGAGGACTTAGTTACCTCATTTGTGGTGGCTAGTTTTGAAGGAGAGAAATACCCAAGCCTTTAAGTATGTATATATCCTAAAGTATTTTGTCTCCTCAAGGCCTATTGTGGACATCATTGAAAATATCAAATCTCTAAGTTTGGATAAAATTACTAGAAAAAAGATATTGATTTGGAGATATCCTTGAGTTTCTAAATCGAACATCAAATAAAAACAAATTAGGTGGTTTCAAATAAGTAAAAAATTATTTGGGAACCTCCTCTACCATGGTGGCTGAAATTACACTTTGACAGAGCCTCCAAAGGTAACCCATGCACGACTAGAGCCAAAGGATTAATTAGGGACTCAAGGGGGGTTATACTTATTGTATTTGTAGAAAATTTAGGCCATCAAACCAATCACTTCACTGAGGTTAATGTGTTATTCCAAGAAGTTTCTTAGTTAGATTCAATGGAATGCAGGAAATTGATCATTGAGGAAGATTTTATTAATGTGATAAACATGGTTTAGGGAACCTAAATTCCTTGGACCATATCAAAACTTCTATTAGAAGGTAAAAAATGACTAAAAAATTAGAATAAGTTCAATTTAATCACTGCTTCAGAGAAGGTAATAAAGCATCATATTTTCTTGGAAACCAAGGCATTTTGCAACAAGATCTACACATTTGGAGGGATAATTTTCCAAATGGTATTAGAACCCTGGATAATGAGTTTAGAAAAATTTGGATATCCATGCAAAATCAATAGGTGGGGTTCTTGGATCCTTCTATTTTGGATTCTAGAAATTGTTTTTTCAAACTTGTTAACACATCAAAATTTAAATTCCAATTTCATATTGAAGAGTGCCAATCCACCTAGCTCCAATCAATCAGGCATATGGAGCATAAATATCCAAGGTACAAAGGGGTATTGGTGGACATCTATTAAACACCATTGGGGGATGAGTTGGAAAAATATAAGTTGACATAATGGCATTAATTCTACAGGATGACCCACTATATCTAGTTTTAATGGCATCGATTTGTGCTTTATCATTTGGCCCAGTATTAAATATTTGAATTTTTGTAAGAAGGATTTCATTTGTGGGAAGAGATATATCTTGATTTAAGTCCCAAGAAACTATAATATAAGGATTATGTGGTTGATTGAATTTGACATAAATTCCCTTTTATGGATGGAAATATAGGTCCCTCTTAAGAACTGGTATATAATGATTCACTTAGGTAGCCATTTGGTTTTATTTTATGAGTATTGCAAGATGAGCTAGATAAGGAAAGTTTTGATAATCATTTTTCCAAGTGTGAATATTTTCAACACATGCTTCACCAGTCAAAAGGACATCGTGGGTATCATAACCCCCAACTCTAGTATTGTTCCTTTAGCATTAATTTTATAAAATCTAAAATTTTGTTCTTTTCAAACTTTTTCATAGTTCCAATTGGGAAGATTTTTATTTTATGCAAGTCCCATGGTGCGAGCTAATAGATTGGTGATGGTGGGATTATTTATTCCAGATATGGTTCTAAATTTTGCATATCCCTCTGATCGAGTGCACTATATCCTTTTCTTCCTTCAATGGATGTGGAAATTCATGGGTCTCTAAAGCGGGCACTGGGCAGGTCGGGGTGTCAATCTATTTTTTTCGACTAGACATCCTTTTCATCCATGGTGAGGAGGTATGTGATAGAGGAGGATTTATTATTTTCAAATATTATCTATGTGGTGCTAGAGAGAGTGTCAGGATGGTTTCAATGATCATGGAGCTATAATCCCTTATGTTAGATGAGGAAATATGTAATATTTTGAAAAAGGAGAATATTCTCTAGTGTCTTCTAAGGTTTAATGTAATGAACCTCTTCACACAACTATTTTTTATAAGCAAATTGATGATAAAATTACCTTTTCTTGTGGAATGTGGTATTGCTAATAGCTTGTAAATGTAGGACCAGGTACATGTATTCGATGAATGAAAGTGAGTCAATAAAAAAGGTAAGGGGGGAAGTGATGACTCAACTTGTGACTATATGAAAGCTCACTCATATGCACATCATGTAGATTTAATGAATGAATTTCGCTGTGTGTATTCTTTGCGTTAGAAGATGTGGTTGTTGATTGATGAAAATATAATATGTTTGTAAATTGTTGAATGACGATGAAGTACCAAGAGCATCGAAGCCTTCTGTTACTAAGAATTTAGGAAATAGAGCTTGTTTGGATGCTTACTATTAAGTTTAAAAAAAAAAAAAAATATAAATGAATTAGTATCAATAAACATGATAAAAGGAAAATGCAATTATTGTTATTATTATTTAGGTTGTTGTGTTGATTCATGCATAACATAGGCATATAAAGCATGAGCCATAGGGAAAGCAAATAAAAGGTGTTAATAAAGTAATTTTACTCTTTATAAAGTTCTATTGCTTAATAGTCAAACATAATAGTGGTGACTGTTAGAATTCAGTGATGGTTTGTAGTTGCAATAATTATTTTTTAACCTCCCATGATCTCCCAAAAAAAATATAGGAAAATAGTTGAAGGGAGGGGAGTATTCGTATTACATCTAGTTTGTTAAAGAAAAAAAAGAAAAAAAAAGAAAAAGAAAAAAAATAGAGTCTAAAAAAGAGAACCAGAAGAAATTGTTTTTGCGTGTCGTAGAAGCTTGAATTTTAAGGATTTTTATATAAAACAATTTTTTCTAGGTGTGTTTGCTAAAGATTTTATGACAGTACATGTGATGATAGTCATGCTTATTGTATTAAAATTAAAACTTCTGTGAATAACAGTGAATAATTTTTATTTTTTCTTCTTTTGTGGCGGACTCGTTAATCTTGAAAAGGTATGTTTAATTATTTGAAAAATAAAATTTTGTTGGTTGTTGTGTATATGAAAAGGTAAATTATCAGCCACTGCATATTTGGGTTGGGTTATATTTAACCCTATCATATTTATTTTATCAAAATAAAATTATTTTGAACTCTCTCCTATCATGGTTCTATGCTTGGTTGGGTTGTTACTAAATACGACCATTTGTTGTGTGAAAGACACTGTACTTTATTTTTTGAAATAAAATTGTATGCTTATTACGGTGAATTGGAAAAAAAATCTTATTATTTCTAATATTCATTGTGATAATTTAAAAATTATACCAAAACATAGTGGTATGAATATATGAAATCTGGAAGTGATAACCAAAACAGAACCTCGAACTATGTGTTTGGAATTGTGATAATTTAAAGGTTGAATGGTCACCATGGTTTTTCTTGTCATATGCATACATGTAGAAAGTGTAAACCTAGGTATATCATAAAATGTTGGGAGCTGTATCTGATCCCTTTAAATCAATTTTACCACCTTGGAGTCGTTGGAAGTCAGCACTAGGAGATTGCAGTTATAGAGTTTGGACCACTGCTGAACATAGAGAAGTAAAACCAGACAAGAGAATGGCTAAAACTATTCACTATTATCATAGTATTTGAAGTGTGTATGAAATAGAATTAAGTGGAGTGTGAGACACCTTGGAACCTGTAAAGCCATTGTAATGTACCGAATGTGAATATTACATTCTTAGATTATTTAGTAGATACTTAAACTTATTGTGGAAAATATTTATTAATTATTTATATGGTGCTGAAAAATGGTGGTGAGTCAATTTTTACTTTGACACCACTTGGATTCTGTTAAGAGTGGAAGTGAAATATCATTGTTACCATAAAATATATGGTTAAGAAATTAGTTTAACCATAGTATATTTGTATATATATCGAACTAAGGTTGCAAATTGACATATGTCTTGATTAAGTACATAGGTGTATGATTATGCTTTTATTCCAAAAATATAAGTAAAATATTTGTATTATGATAAAGGTATTCATAAAGGAACTATTGAACAAGTTTCAATTTCACACCTTAGTGATTCTAAAATTTATTGAAAATCAATCTCTATTTAATTATAAAAGGAAACTGTAAAATGTTTTCCCTATTTGTACGTCACCTAGGAGAGGTAGTTTTTTAAATCAGTTGTTTGCTATCAATTGAATATCAACATTACAAATTTTTAAGTGATGTGGAAACTTCCAAATTTTTAGTTGACCTTTAATTTGAATGAAATTCCTATAAACTTGGATGAACTTGCACTAAAAAAGAAATAAAAGAAATAAACAATTATATTATTATGTTTCCTCACCCACTAGTTTTGGCAGTCATTGTGTTAGGGATTCATGATGCTTACTAGTCTTTGGTTCAATGGAAAATATATGAAATCAACCAAGTCAAATGTCCCATGGATTATGTCTTCTTTATGTTAGGAACTTTCTGTTTTAAAATTTCAATCTATGGAAATGGAAAGATAATATTTATTTAAAAAGAGTATATGCTTATGCAATAGAATGTGATTAGAATATTTGCTACCCAATATTTCAATTAGTATAGCATAGTGTGATTGAAGTTGTGATATTTTTATACCCGTAAAATTTGTTTTAAAAAATGAATTATATATAAAAAAGGAAATTTAATATTTGACTATTATTCTTGAAGATAACTCTGTTATGGATTAAATGACAATAATTTTTTCTTAGAAATCTATCAGAAGGTCTTAAACCTTGTGCTTGTAGTATAAATAAAATAAGTACTTGTATAGTGATGAAAGGAATTACACTAATACCTAGAAGGAAAATGGTAAACAATAGATAAAACCAACCCAAGGAAGTTAGATTCTATACAAGTAAGAATCATTATTATTATCATATGTTTAAAATAGTTATTCCTATTTTTCTTAATGTTCTAGGTTATTTTTAAGTAAAGGAATTTTAATTAGTAAAGGGCAGGTATAGTGGCTTGTTGAATGGAAACTCTAGTAATAGGAGTTGATTCTATTAAACCTGCACAACGTTAGGAAAATATTAAAACCATGAGAAATAATTTAAAAATAAAATATTTGTTTATCGAGAAGGATGAAAAAAACTAATAGCAGTAAAAATGAATGGCTTAAAACACCCAATGTTGTTGAGGTGTAGTTTTGCACACAACGAGTCTTTAGAGCAACTATTTTTCTCATAGAAAAGGGTTAAAATAAGTGACCTAGTTAGAAAACATAACGAGGGGTAGTATGGGATGCCACCTCTAGGTTGATGCACAAGAGTACAAGTAATAAATACTTGTACCATTTGGATGTGGGGAACGAGTATGATAAATAAGCTCATTTTGCCATGATAGATAATATGATCAAGGTTAGAGTATTGACATAGCTCTAGCTGATTCTAGAGATACTGGATAGACAACTAGATACTAGGTATATGTATGTTAATCCTCTTACATATAGCTATTGGAATAATTTGACCAATTAGTCGAAGGTTTCGTATGATAAGGGATGGGAATTGTTAGAAATAGATTATATTTCATCATTTGGGTCATGTAAATGTATCTTCCAAGGTACATACTTAGGAAATTAGATTAATTTAGGGGGATTTTATCTAGTTCATGCAATGTAATAAATGTGGAAGTGTTAATGTGTAAGTTGTAAATGTGTAAGGTATCCCTTGTACATCTAGATAGAGTGTTGGACAAGTAACCTATTTTACCTATTTAAGAAAGACATCATTATTAGAGAGAAATAGTGATATTCTAGGACATAGGGGTATATAGCATATTCATAGGTAGTACAGTTATGTGTGGATCACCATCATGTGGTGATGGGTGTAATGTAGTCCAGTAGCTTTATTAATGGAGTGCTCACTTCCTTCATAGCTACATTGTATTTATTTAAATCATTTCTATTTATTACATGTCTTAATTATCTAGTAGATTTACTTTATTTTAAATTATTTTGCATCTCATGATTGTTATCTCTATTTGCATACTATATAAAAATATAACAGTGGTATCAGAGCTACAGCAGATCTAATCTATGTAGGTCTATAGGAAAACCACAATCATTTTTTAGTCTTATTGTTTTATCCATATGATGCGCCATTGGACCAATCACTGTCAAAATATCTCAAAATAATCTAGGTGGTAGAATTAGGGAGAGTCACAAGTGAGGACTAAAATAAATCTCAGTTCCAAAAATATTGAGATTGCAATTTGACTAGAGTCTTCCCACAGTGTTATAGTAAAAAATTATGAAGACCAAGACTCAACATTCAATCCATGATATTGATAGATCATCTAGTGAAGATCCGAGATATCTGGAACTTGCTAACTATTACCCAAAGTTTATTTTGTTGCAAATAATTTATTCTTAGAGGATCGGTACTCCTTGTACAATAAAAATTTAGGAGACTCCAACTTCATCTCCTGAAGGTTAGCATGCCCTCATAGTATAGATTTTAGTTCCTTGTGCAAGAGAAGAACACTATAGAATAATACTTTTATAGAAGATACATGGTGAAGTTAGGATACTGATGATCTCCATTACTAGATTAAAAAGCTTCACAGTAGAAGAAAAAGACCATAGAAACCTTGAAGCAGGAGCCATAGAAGTCTTGATACTAAAAAGACCATAGAATCCTTGATACTGAATAAGCCATAGATGCCTTGATACTAAAAAGGCCACACAAGCATTGATACTGAAATAAATGCCATAAAATCCTTGAAAAAACCATAAAATCCTTGATATTGAAATAAGCTACAATAGTCTTGATCCTATAGAAGAATTTGAAAGGAATATCTAATTCAAAAGTAGATTAATATTTTAGTATTAATATTTTTGTTGTAGGGAAAGAAGATTAAGTGAGTTGGAAAACTTCCTATAAGAAATATAGGAAGAGTAT
Source organism: Wollemia nobilis (assembly GCA_028583015.1). Lineage (NCBI taxonomy): Eukaryota > Viridiplantae > Streptophyta > Pinopsida > Araucariales > Araucariaceae > Wollemia > Wollemia nobilis. The sequence goes on along the minus strand of JAQPPZ010003246.1, from coordinate 7,640,954 downwards.
CTTCTTCAAAATCAATTTAGTACCTAAAGAAAAAGAGATCAGGAAAATATCTCATTGAAGGACTTCCAGACATGGAAGAAGAAGGAGGACTAGGAGAGTCCTATTCGAATCTAGAAGTGGTAGAATTAGAGATCCATGAGCATATCACACTGCCAACACTTCTAGGATTAGAAGGTTGAATAGGTCTCAAGGGAAGACCAACAGAAGCCAGAAGATCAAAGACCTTGGGAAGGTCTCATCGAGCATCTAGAAAAAGGCTAGGAAAGCCTTACTAAAGAAATTATCAAAGGAGAACTCACTAGAGAAATCCACTACCAAGGAGTAGTACCTGATAGTGAAGGACTTGGGATAATTGTTGCCATCTGAAAACAAGCCCAAGAGAAGGAGAATTTGGCAAGAAGTGTCGAATCCAAGAAGAAGAATTTGGTAAGGAATGCAAAATTTTAAAAGAATTGAGTGAAAGTCCTCAAGACATTTAGAATCTTGAGAAGAAGATCCTTTAAAGTCAAAATTTGATAAGAAGACTTGAAGATGGAAGAAGCTCATCAAATCTAGGAGATTTTAAGATTATCTCTTATAGCAAGAAGGCATTGCTTTAGTGATAGAGACTTCTACAAATCTACATCAGAAGGAGGATACCATAAGAGGAGAACAAGCCACCAAAACTTAGGCTCATGAAAGAAAGTTTGAGATCATAATTTGGTGAAGTTGTTCAAGATAGTCTACAAAAAGCTACAATATCCTAATCAAAGTAACAACTTGGTGATCTTAGACACCAAGATCCACATCCTCTATAGAAGCATAAAAAGGAGCTACAATTTTTTTTTAAAAAGGTATGCAACTATCGGTGCTAATTAACTCATTAATTATATTACTTATAAGATTCATTAGAGAACCTTATTTGGATTAAAGTTGCATGAAGAAAAAGTAGATTACAGTTTCTAAAAGTACGAAAAGAAAAAAAGTTATTTTGAAGGTTCATTTGCACATTAATTGGGAGTTGATTATATTTCAGAATTATATCAATCAACTACCTATCATATACTTTGGAAAAATTAAATAAGACTAAGTCCTACAATATTAGTTGTAGTGAATTTGAAGAATAACTCTTGAAGATTCATTTTAGGTTATTAGTTGTAGTGAATTTGCAGTAAATTGATTAAGTTCATTATCTTGAGAGTTTACTGGAGTGATAAGGTGAAAATTTTAGTACATTAAAAATAAATTCTATTATATTTATTTTCACTATTATACTACTATAAAAAAAATTAATTTTGTGTTTTTGAAGGACACAAAATTTGATTTGTATTAAGTTTCTAAAGACACTATTGAAGCACAAAAATATGCAACTCGCAGTGTCCAAAAGAAGCCACCCAAAAAGGTTAGAATACTTTAAAAAATGGAGAAGAATACAACTAAAAAAAAATAGAAATATAAGCTTCAAAATTGAGACGTGATGAGTCTCAAATTCAAAGAATTATCAGATTGGATGCAAGAAAAGAAAGTGTAAAAAATTACATAAATTAAAGAGCTTTTATCTAATATTATCTAAGCTTGGATTTTTTATCAAAGTGTCCAAGAAAAAATGGAAAGGTGTCTACTCATAAAAGACAACATCAAAACCTTGTATTGCAGGAGAAGAATCTGCCATAAAACTAGAATTTCAAATTTGAAATAAGAGTGTAAAAGAAGATGCATCAAAGGAGGTTTATGTACAATTTATGGTACATTTTATTGCACTAATCTAATATGGTTTTTAAATCTTGAGAGAATATTTGAATGTGCCCCAAAAAGGTATAATAAATATAGGAAAAACAAACCAAGAAAATTCAAACATCAACACTCTTATTTACAAGAAAAAGGAGCCACTCAAAGGGCTCATCTTGGACGGATGAAACTAGAGAGAAACAAAGTCCACAAGAGGCTATCATCAAGATACATTTATGTAGATACAAAGAGTGCACATATACCAATGGAAAACATGCACATCTACCAACGTGGGATGGATACCATCTACACTACAAAGAGAAGGCATCTACTTCCACCAATTTGATACGAACAACATAACAAGAAACTATATATAGTATAAAGAAGCACAAGAATTAGCACATTGGAGGTATAAAATATAAAGAGAAAATAAGATACATTAAAAGTGTTAAAATTGATGAAGATCATCCACCAAAGGAATCACTGGAATCTCTCTTCAATATCCATAGCACCTCATCAATCCACCTACAAAACATAAGTTTGCTTGTTGCTCAAGAAACGTACCAAAGTAAAGTAATGACATATAAAAAGAATTAAAGAGTTATAATAATAGCCTTGGAAGACATTACAGGGAAGGACTTCATGCAGAGATCTTGAATATCACTGGGCATCAATATTCTGAGTCACATATGTTATAAGGATTTCATCTTTCATCACTTATCAACCTCATGCATACGTTACAGATGTGGTGACACTTGTTATCCTCCACAAGCCCCACATGAGTGCACATACATTACAGAGTGACAAAGAGGTGTTGAACAAGAAAATGGTACATTAAGAAAATGAGTGCTCATACGTAACGGGTGTGACATGTTTCTTGAGGCTCAATATTATTCCTCCATAAAAGGTGCCCAAAGTCCAAAGTTTACAGTACAATGAAATGCAGTCAAAGCCAATAAAGCACAACATGGAAGGAAGGAATATGGAGAATTAAAGGCTATTGGTATTGAAGGTCAAACCTTCCTATTTTTATAGCATCTACATTCCAACATTGAAGATGAGCATTTCCATTGATTCTAGTGCACAATGTACTGTTGTTATATCTAGTTGAAGGAAGCACTGAACAATGAGAATATTAGCATAAAATAGTTAAGAATTAAATCCCACTTTATTATTTCCTTCAAATTTGGAAATATAAGGGTTATAAGCTAAGGTTGAAATTTAGATTTTGAAAGCCAAAGCTATAAGGGATAACTTACCAAATAAAATAATATTTTCAACTCAACCTAGGAGAAATAATGAATTCTAATTGGATTAAATTCTTTAATATTTTGTAAATATTATTAATTTTCTAATTTTCAAAATTTGGGAGTGATAAGGGTTACAACATCAAAATAGGTATTTGGAAATTAGAAATTAAAACCTAAGGGTTATAAAAAGAGGTTATTAAATATTTTTTGTTAAGGTTGGAAATTTATGGTTTTCTTGTCTCAAAATTTCTCAAAAAGGAAAAAAAGGAATCCAACATTAAACCTCTTTAAAAATTTGGAAAAATGCTTAGTTCAATTAGGAGAAATAAGGTGTTAGAAAAGTATATTTTCAATTTGTACAAAACTATACGAAATCAACCATAAATTGAACTACATTTTACAAAAGCACTATATCATATTCCAAAAACATTAGGGATATATAAGGTAGCCTACAAATATAAGGTTTGATATTAGGAAGATGTAAATGGCATCAAAAAAATTCTTCCTAGCAGAATATCAACTACTCAAGGGTCCTAATTATTTCTCTTGGAAAAATAAAGTGAAAGCAATCTTAGTGTATGAAAAAATTTGTAATGTTGTAAAAGGGAAAAACATATAGACCTACCATAGGTGAAACTAAAATCCTAAAGTTTAAAGAAAATGATTCAAAAGCTCTAATGATAATAACATTTGCTATTACTGATGAGATTAAACCTTATATTATTTTAGCTAAAACATATTCAGATGCATGGACAAGCCTAGATAAAATATTTGAAGGAAATAATAAGGCAACTATTCTTCATCTCCAAAATCAACTTCACTCATTGAAAATGAATAGTGGAGAAAGCATAGAACTGTTCCTAAGGAAGGTAGAAAATATTAAAGGGAAATTTTTGACCTTAGGAGAAACAATCAAGGATGAAATTCTTACTCAAGTCACCATGAGAGCACTTAAAAATGACTATAAGAATTTGGTAACATCTTTACATGTCTTAAGTAAAAATACTTATTTTGATGACCTAGTCAATATAATTCAAGAATATAAAGTAGAAAACACTTTGAAAGATGATATGACTAACACTGCATTGACATCAAAAGATAATCCACAAGAAAATATTGCTCTATCAACAAGAGGACATAAAACATGGTATTGTCAGATATTTTGAAAGAAAGGACATAGTACCAACTAGTGCAGATAAAATCCTAAAAACAAGAAGCAAGGAAATCAGATGAATAATGGGTATCAGATTTGACCATGACAATACCAAAGGAACCCTCATCAACAACAATTTCAATGACCAACCAATTATCCTCAACTGGATTATTAGAAGAGAAATCAGAAATATCACCTGGTTTAGATGATAGAAGAAATTGAAGAACTGGAAGAACCTACAGAGGATTATGAAGTGAAATATCTATCAAAAAATGTAATATATTATAGAAACACTGAATATTTTCTTGAACATGTTACAAAAAATGAAGAGGAAGAGTACAAAGCTCAAGATGAAGATGAAGATACATATTGAAGACTAAAAGTCTTTGATACCCAAATAATGTAATACAGGCAGGTGTTAGAAATAGATTATATTCCATCCTTTGGATCATGTAAATGTATCTTCCAAGATACATACTTAGGATATTATATTATTTAGGAGGAATTTATATAGTTACTTCATTCAATGTAATAAATACATAAGTGTTAATGTGCAAGTTGTAAATGTGTAAGGTGTCCCTTGTATAACTAGATAGAGTGTTGGCCACGTAACATATTTTACCTCTATAAGGAAGGCCTCATTCTTAGATAGAAATAGTGAGTCAGGGACATAGTAGTTTAGAGCATCTTCATAGGTAGTACAATTTTGTGTGGATCACCATCCAATGGTGATGGGTGCAATGTAGTCTAGTAGCTTTATTAATGGATTTCTCACTTCCTCCACAGCTACATTGTATTCATTTATATCATTTCTATTTATTGCATGTCTCATTCATCTAGAAGATTTAATTTATTTTATATTATTTTGCATCTCATGAGTGTTATCTCCCTTGGCATATTATATCAAAATCTAACAGGGAGGTATGCATCCACCCTCTAGGTGTTATGGGCCCTAGAGGATAACCCCAGTTGCGGTTTTATCCTCATGCTAGAACAAAAGGGTGATAAATTAGGTAAGTCAATTTCACATAATGGTACCTTTTATGAAAATTTTCCAATCTCGTCCACTTGGGTGGCTATTTGTAGCAGTATTAAAATCCAAAAGTGGTTTCATATGCTTGTATTACTTGAAAATTTATATTAAAGATTCATTGGGTGAAACATAAATTCTATGAACTTGAAAGCACTTGCTATGAACATAAAAGCACTTTTTAGGTTGAAAATAATAAACTTTTAAAGAAAATTAACCCTAAGAAATATTTTATCTTGTTCTTGTGGTGCAACTAGGTGAGTAGACTTGGGTTGTTACATGTGGTATCAAAGCTGAAGAGATCTTAAACTTGTAGGAATTTGAGTAAATATTTTATCTAGATAAATGTAAACCTAAATATTAACTTACTTATTTCACCTACAGGTTATATGCCACAAATGTTGTGAGGTGGATATTCAATAAATCCTGTAAGAGGTAGGGAGGGGAAAGCCACTAAAAGACCCGTAAGGGTACCAAGGACAAGAATAAGAAAATAAGGTCCTCAATAGGAAAGAAGAACAAAAAATTGAATGAACCTACACCAAATTAGCCTGATAGGGAGGAATAAATCCTTACAAATGCTGTTCAACTATTAAAAACTCATATGGAGCATCAAAGAGAAGAAATGGACCAATAGAAAACTCAAATGGCTTAACAACAAGAGTTGATAGTTCAATAGTAGAAAATCATAGAATATTTGGCTAGGGGAAGGGAAACTGGAGGAGGTAGGACAAAGGGAGCACCTAGTGATTCTATAGGATCTAGTACTAGTAGGACCAAAGTGAGTGTGGAGTTGTCCAGAGACCTAAATAAGACTGTAATATCTAAGTTTAATGGAAAAGGTGATGGTGATGCAATTAAGAATTGGTTGAATGAATTGGAGTCATACTTTTCCTTGGTGATTATGTCATAAGAATGTAAAACTACTTTTGTTGTAATGAACATGGTTGAAGTAGCCCTAGATTGGTGGAATATATTTAAGAAAGGATAGGATATCAAAGTTGTAGACCTCAAGTGGAAGGAATTTGTTAAGGAATTTAGGAATAGATTCCTAACTAAGCAATATTATATGGAAAATTTTGGAGAATTTATTAATATACAACAAGAAGCTATGTCAATTAGATATTATCATCAAAAGTATGCAACTGCTTAAGTATGCAACCTAGTATGAGAGTAATGAAGAGATGAAAGTTCAAAAATTCATTATGGGATTACATCTCAAGATCAATATGGTGATGAATATACACAACCCTGTATATTTTCTTAATACTTTTTATTTAGCATGAAAAGAAAAAGCAAACAAAGAGACCAGAAAAGCATACTTTAGTTATCAAAAGCTGTCTAAAAATGAAAAATATGAGCTCAAGAAATTGAAGAGTGTTGGGTTTATGAAGTGGGAGAAAGAAAAAAACAAGAAACCTAGAGGAGATAATAATAGATAGGGTAAGTATATATCTTACAAATGGTTGTTATGTATGCCAAGGAGCCCACTATGCCAACAAGTGCCCCCATAGAGTTGATATTTTACCAAAAATCTCTAGAATAAGCCACTCACAGGATCTTTGTGGTGATAGGTAGTACTGTACTTGATGGAAAAGTCATTGCATTTTTTATTAATGGTAAAATTTATGATAAATATGTATGTATTTTAATAGATAGTGGATCTACTAACAATTTTATTTCCACTAATTTAGTGAGAGACATACCTGTAAGAACTGGATTGTTGGCTAAAGGTTGGAAGTTGGAATATGGACCGAGGTAAATGTATCAAGTAAACCAATGTCTATTTGACCCTCACATCATTTTTCCTCAAGGAAAAACTAATTGGCATTTCTATATGACACCTTTGCATACCTTTGACATCATTCTTAGTGTTGATTGGTTAAAATCCCATAATGCTCTTCTAAATTTTTAAAAAATATGGGTGGAGTTTATGGATGAATCTAATCAAAGGATTAGAATTCATTGTGATCATGGTGCAATTAAGCCACATTTATTGGCTGTAATGTAGATAAAAAAATTAATAGGAAGAAGAAAATGGTTTTTGTAGTTAAAATGAATAAGATAGAAGGGACTAAAATAGAATCATATCTCTTCCAAAAGCATCATGTTTTGGGAGAATTCAAGGACATGTTTCTAGAGGACCTTCCAGGGCTACCTCCTCAAAGAGAGTTTGATTATTCTATAAAGTTAATCCCTTGAGTTGCACCCATTGCTAGGGCACTGTATAGAATGACTCCTATTGATATACAAGAGCTCAAGATGCAACTTCAAGATTTGATAGAGAAAGGGCTAATCAAGCTCAGCGTATCACCATTGGGATCTCCTGTATTGTTTGTTAAGAAGAAATATGGTACCTTGAGGATGTACATATATTAAAATATGTTGAATAAGGTAGCTATCAAAAATAGGTATTCATTACCTAGAATTGATGATCTCTTATATCAACTGAAAGAAGCAACCATCTTCTTGAAAATTGACTTAATTTTTGGTTCTCATCAGTTAAGTATTCAAGAAACATACATTTATAAAACAACTTTTAGAAAAAGGTACATACATTTTGAGTTTATAGTCCTAATTTTTGGTCTAAATAATGCCCCAAGTGTATTCATGAATCTTATGAATATCATTTTTAGAGAGCAATTGAAACAATTTGTGCTTGTGTTTCTTGATGATATATTGATGTATTCCAATAACAAGGAGGAACATGATCAACATATGAGAATTGTACTTGATATTCTTAGAAAAAATTAGTTATATGTAAATCTATCAAAGTGTGGATTCTATACTTCACAATAATATTATTTGGGACATATTATCTTTGCTAAGGGGATTTTACTTGATCCCAAGAAAATAGAAGTAATTTTTGATTGGCTTGCACCTACTAACATGAATAACATGTGAATTTTTATGGGGATTATAGTCTGTTATAGATAATTTATCAAATATTTCTCAAGAATTTCCCAACCTATTATAAGAATTAAAAGGAAAGGTAAAACCTTTAAATGGATAGAGTAGTGTGAAGAGGTATTTCAAATTTTGAAAGAAAAGTTGACAACCACACCAATTCTGTAATTACTTGATCCTAATAAGAAGTTTACAGTGTGTATTGATGCATCAATTGAAGGATTAGGAGGGATTTTTACCCAATATGATGCATTTATTACCTTCAAATCAAGAAAACATAAGAGGCATGAGGTGAATTATACCATTCATGACTTGGAGTTGGTATTAGTTGTACATGCTCTTAAGATTTGGAGGCACTATTTATTAGGAAAACTATTTGAACTAAATATAAATCACCAGAGTTTAAGATACATATTTACTCAACCCTTATTGAATGCTAGGAAATGATGTTGGATGAAGTTTATAGCTGAGTATAATTTTGTCATTGAGTATACTAAGGGTAGGGAGAAAAATATCATCGACACTTTGCGTAGGAGAGGGTGTATTATTACAATGATGAAATATCATTATGCTTTGTTAGATCATTTTAAATATATACAATAGAAATATGAATTTTACCAATTAGGTAATGCTCAAATTGAGCAAGAACTTGGAAAATATATATGTTTTGTATATAGATATGACTTGTTGTATTATAATAATAGATTGGTTGTTCCAAATATGGGTGTATTGAGAGAAAAAATCCTTAAGGAGGCTCACAATACCCCTTATTCAATGCATACTGGAGGGGTAAAGATGCACGACAACTTGAGAAATACCTACTATTGGCCAGGTATGAAAAATATATTATTGGTTTTGAGGCCAAGTTCTAGGAATGCCAAAAAGTGAAAGAAAAACATTTGCATTTAGTAGGTATTTTATACCCACATGAAATACCTACGTAGAAATAATATGTAGTTTCAATGGACTTTATAGTGGGTTTATCTAAAACAAAGTTTAGGCATGATGTAATCCTTGTAATTGTGGATAAGTTAACCAAGGTTGCACATTTTATATTTGTTAATGTACAAGACGATGCACTTGTAGTGGCGAACAAGTTTTCCATAGAAGTGGTAAGACTGCATGAATTCCTTGAAGTCAATCTCAAATAGAGATTCTCACTACACATCAAAATTTTGGTAATATTTACATGAAGCATTAGAAACCAAATTGAATATTAGTTTTGTTTATTACTGAGACATATGGACAAACTAAGAGAGTGAATCAAGTATTAGAGGATATATTAAGAATGTATTGTATGGATCAACATACAAAATGAGAAGATTATTTATATCTAGTTGAGTTTATATACAATAATAGTTATCATGCATCACTAGGGATAGCATATTTTGAAGCCCTATAAGGAAGAAGATATAGGATTCTCTTGTCATGGGATAATCCGAAGGATCAGGTAGTGTTCGAATAAAAAACTATAAAAGAAATGGAAGATCGATTGATAAGAATTCAATAGAAGTTAAAGGAGGCCACATATCACCAAAAGAGCTATGCGGACCTTAAAAGGATACCAAGGGAATATTTTATGGGATATAGAGTATTCTTAAGGGTGAAACCAACTAAGAGTTCTATAAAATCTTCCAAACTTGACCCAAGATATGTGGGTCCATTTAAAATTGTGGGTAAGATAAGCCCTATTGCATACAAAAAAAAATAACCTCTAAGCTTATACAAAATCTATAATATCTTCCATGTGTCCCTCTTAGGAAGTACATTTCTAACCCCACTCATGTTTGGGATGTTTCCAAATTGCAGATAATCAATTCGTTAAAAATTGAAGTTCTACCCATTCGTATACTTGGTTTTAGGACCAAGAACCTGAGGAAGAGAAACATAGAGTAATGTCAGGTCCAATGGGATTACTCAGATAGAAACACCATGTGGAAGAATGTGGTAGATATGTAATATTTGTTTCCATATATTTTTAAGTAGACATAGACATTTTAAAACATTTTATTGATGATGTATATAGATGTATATGGATATGATACTGGACACTGAGTACAATAGCTTTGTGTATGTTTTGGATTACTGAGTAGAGTAACTTTGATTATGTGATGATTTATATTTTAGTTTATACATGGATTTTTGGTTGAGTTCAATATGAAGCATCATGTGGATAGCTTAAAAATTTTCAAGTTTAAATTATGTATGATTCAATGATTAATTTTGGCATAATGGATGTTGTGAGAACAATGCATTGGTATGATTATTTTTGCATTCATGAAAAGTTATATGTAAATATATTAGTTTGTTTAACCATGTATTAAACACAAAAACTATCTTTGTTTCTAGTAGGGGAGGATGTAACAACCCTCCTCACATGACTATTGGTTATGATAAAATTGATGATAAATTTACCTTTTTCTTGTGGAATGTGATACTGTTGATAGCCACTGTGAATGTAGGACCATGTACATGTCTTTGATGAATAGAAATAAGTAAAAAAAAAAAGGTAAGGGGGGATGTGATGATTCATCTCATGAGTACATGAAAGCTCATGCATATGCACATCATGGATTTAATGAATGGCTTACGGTGTGTGTATATTTTGCTTTGGAAAATATGGTTGTTGATTGATGAAAATATAATACATTTGTAAATTTTTGAATGGCGATGAAGTGCCAAGATCATGGGAGCCTTTTGTTACCAATATTTTAAAAAATAGAGTTTGTTTGGATGCTTACTATTAAGTTTGAAAATAGAAATAAAATATAAATGAATTAGTATCAATAAACATGATCAAAGGAAAATGCAATTATTGTTATTATTATTTAGGTTGTTGTGTTGATTCATGCATAACATAGGTATATAAAGCATGAGCCATAGGGAAAGCAAATAAAAGATGTTAATAAAGTAATTTTATTCTTTATAAATTTATATTGATTAACAACCAAACAAAATATTGGTGACTATTAATTTCGATGATGGTTTGTAGTCGCAATAATTACTTTTTAACATCCCATGATATTCCAGGTGAAATATAGGAAAATATTTGAAGGGAGTGGAGTATTCATATTTCATATAGCTTGTTAAATAAAAAAGAAAGAGAGAAAAATTAGATTCTGAAAAAGAACTAGGGAGAAATTTATTTGCATGTGGTAGAAACTTGAATTTGGGGTTTGTTGTATCAAACAACATTTTCTAGGTGTGTTTTCTGAAGATTTTATGATAGTGCATGTGAGGATAGTCATTTTTGGTGTATTAAAATTAAACCTTCTATGAATTATAATGAAGAATTGTTATTGTTTCTTCTTTTTTGAGGAACTCGTTTATCTAGAAATGTAGCACCCTAAAATTGGTGCAGTAAAATTGGAATAATTACATTCACCTTAGTAAATAAATTTAAATTCAAATATAACCTCCCAAACCGCCCGTTAATCGCCGAGAAACCCGTTTCCTCTTTTTTAGTGCCATTTTTAGTAGTTGTTTTGACCGTTTGACGATATCGTCTCCGATCAGACGATATCGCCCCAGATTTGACGATTTCGTCTGGACTAGAACGTCCAGACGATTTTGTCGCAAAACTAAATTTGCATAGTTGGAATCCATTCCAACGGGTCTCCAATCCGGGCAGAAGCGTTTCTGCGCCATTGGGACCCTTCCCCCATTGGAGATCTCCCAAATTGGGATGATCTCCAACCTCCCAACAACTATCCTATGCCTATTTAACTCTAAAAATTTTCCTTCCCCAACCCCTAGCTGAATTTTTATGTAAATCAACTCCCTATGCGCTAAAACACTTCAAATTTGCTCTTGCACTAGTCCTATATTAATTTTATTGCAGGTACACCACTGGTTTTCAGTCGGAGCCAGCATCTATCATAGCCGACGAACCTGTCAAGATCGGAGGCGATCTCATCAAATTCGGGACGATCTCGTTCTGATGCGAGATGATTTCGACTGCAGCACACATCGAGGCAATCAGTGCCTAGAGTTTGCTTTTCTTTCTCTTTTCTCTATCATTTTATGCTATAAATTAGATTGTCTATTCAGTTTTTATACTATATTGCATCTGGAGTTCACCCATTTTGTCTAGTTTGCATATTAAGATCATATTCTGCTATCTAAACACAGTGATTTGCATTTACTTTTGTTCTTGTATATTGTTCAATACTCATATTACTTTTTCATATAGTTTGCTCCTGTTTACAAAATAGAATTTCTTGTATTTTGCATCTGTTTGTTGTTTTGTAGGTCTCTGATGAATTCGTTTGACGAATTCGTCAGATTGCAGATGATCCTGTCAGTTTAGACGATTTTATCAAATTGAAGGTGATCCTGTTGAATTGCAGATGATCCAGACTGCTACAAGTAATCAAAAACTTCATCAGACTTCCGGATCAGGTAATATTCATTGGCCTCCTACAAATTCTCTATTTTTGCTTTCTTTTTTGTTTGTTGTATTCATTTAAATTGCATTTTCATGTAGTTTAAGTTAGAATCATTTCCAAAACTCATTTCCAAAACCTAGGCATGGAAAATGCCGCCAAATGTTTCGTAGTGAACCCACCATCCATCGAAAAATCACCAAAATACACCTCCCTTGAGATGCGGGACCTTCGTGAAGTCCTCTCGTCCGAGGTACCGCACCATCCTTTTCCCATCCTCCTTCCGGGTGCGGATCCAATAGCCTGAAGGTAGGGATGCGAAAAATTTGGAGCAATACATTTTGGTGAACCCGACGTGAATGCATCATAACCTTTTGAAAACAAAAACAAAAAAACAATATATATATATATATATATATATATATATATATATATATATATATATATATATATATACAAGAAAAACAAAAACAAAATCATCATTTCAAGTTTGTATGTTTTAGATTCAACTCTAAATAGTAGATGCTAAATATCACTTTTAGAAGTACTAAAGAAACCATGAGTTTTTACTCAAATCAATATGAGCCCATCAATAATGTTGGAAGAATTCAGCCAAATACATTTATTGATTATGACCAACCTTATCCCTATTCAACATCACCTCCATCACACTTCTCTCATTTTTCATCCTTACCCCAACAAGACAATCCCTTTGCCAATCCTCTTCATAATGATATTATCTATTCTCCCATATATCCATATTATGTCTATCAACCCACATATAATCCTCCTCTACCTTTTCAATACTCTTCTTTCAATATAACACATCCATTTCAACAAGAAAATACTTATTCTTCCAATTCTACCATGCACTCACCTCATGCTTCGCAATCTTCCTATCATCATTCAACCCATAATAAAGAAAGTAGAGGTGAGAAACCATTAGGTCATTTTATGACAAAATTCCTAAAGCATTTATCAAAAACTTCTCAAAAACCTTCATCACGTAAATTTACTAAGCTTAATCAACCAATGGATATAATTCTCAAGTATTTACTTGACACAAATATTATTGAACTGCCTTCCATAAGACAACCTGATACCACATCAAATTGGTTTAAACCTGAGCTATATTGTGAATATCATAGAGTAGATGGACATATGAAACAAAATTGTAAATATTTAAGATGTGCAATTCAATATTTTATTGATAAGGATCTTTTTAATATAAAGGAATTACAATCTAAAACTGATTATAAATCTCCAGTAAACTATCAAACTCCTACACAACAAATACCAATAATCAATCAAGACATGGGGATCTCCCAAGAACCCCTACTCAATTATCAACAACAAGAAACCAATCAAATATTGCATGTTAATGTGTCCCATCATGATGATATTATTAATATTGTAACAAAAACTACAAATGAGCAACCTCAAGTTCAATCAACTCAATCTGATATTCAAGAGATGGATTCCTCATTTGACCAACCTTCAAAACTATCTTTGGCTATAGAGAATGATCCAAAATGGAATGTAAGCATAGCAAGCTCATATTCATAATCAAAATTTCAATCTGAAATCCCCTTTCATAGCCAACAACAAGTGATTAATCCTCAAACAAAGATATCCCTTTTAGAAGTATTACAAATTTCTCATATGGAAATTTTGTTCAAAATACCTAGCCAACAATTTTTTCCTCATCATATTTTCTCTAAGAACATAATTAATGGTGTAAACCCTCTTGAGGTTAACCATATCTCATTCTATGATGAGGATATTCCTTCCTCTACTCCACAAGAAGACTCCTATCTTTACATTATCCGATCTAGTGAAGAAACACCTGTTAAAACTATCATGGTAGATAATGACTCCTCTCTTAATTTATGCACTTATCAATTATTCCAAAAACTCAAATAAAAGGAAGAAGATCTTAATGAATCAAATGTTCTTATAAAATATTTTAACAATGAAATTCAAGATCATCAAGGTACTATAATTCTTCCCCTTAATATTGGATCCAAGATCCTGGATACTTTATTCTATGTAGGATATTGTCCTTCACCTTACAAACTACTTCTTCAAAGTCCTTGGATTCATACGATGAGGGTTGTCCCTTCCACTCTTCATCAATGTTTGAATTTTGAACTTACAAATAAAATTGTTACCATACATGGTGACCCAAAACCATTTGAAGAATATTTAACGATTGAAACATCAAGTTCTATACACTCTCTATTGTCACAATTATTTTTTATCCATCACTTTCCTTCATCCATATATGATCATCCTTGTTTACCAAATAACACATGCATATCTTTCACATATACTTTCTCCATCTTATCAAGACTTGGAAGATAATAATAAGAATGAAGAACCTTCTTATCCTTCTGACATTTTATTTTGTAACATGATCAATTTTACACATATAAAAGTCAAATCTTTTTCTACATTATTCTACATTATAACAAAGCTTTTGTTATCACTACATTTTATTTATCATCTTTTGTCCTTACCTTCACCCCAACCAAATTATCCTTCAAAACCTCCTTTGATTTTGAAGCAACCTTAGACATGCTATACTCAAATAAACCTTGTATAGTGTATATAGATCATCTTGTATATACCACCAATTTCAATTCATAAATTAAAATCAAAATACAAAAAAATCAAAATCCTCAAAATCAAAAAAATACAAATGCAACCAAAGAACTTAAAGGTAAATTTGAGCCCAACTGGATCGGACCATACATCATTACTGCTAAATTTGAATCAGGAGCATATAAATTATCTACCTTAGATGGTAAAGAACTTAAAGAACCCATGAATATTTTGCATCATAAACGTTACTATGCATAAACTTGGTCTTTTCATCCATGTATATATTTGTTCAAAATTACTATCTTGTATTTCTTTCAATTTATTCAAAAACACCAAAAACATTCATAAATCTCCAAAAATATTCAAAAACTATCTATTGCATTTATTTAAAGCACTTGTTAAATTGTTTGCTCAAAAACTAAAATCAAAATACAAATCTAAAAACAGCTATATGCTTGACTCTTTCGAAACCAAAACAATATACAGAAGAAAGAGAGAGTCAACATTCTCAAAACTTCTCAAAAGTGTTTATATATATTTTCTTACAATTATTGCAGTTATATGTTTCAACTTATTTTGATAAATTAGCATTTATTTTGAATCCCTCACTTGCACACTCACACAATAAATATCTTGATTTTATCTGGTATGATTACTAATCTCTCTTATATCAAAGTCCACAAAATTCAATTAAATAAAGTTTGAGCATAGAGAATTGATCTTGTTATTTACTTAAACCAAGCACATCTTTTCACAATAAAATGATTATATTTGTAATTTCCATGTTTTTCTACATAGTAGAACTGATTTCTTGAGTGAAAAGTTTCCCTTGCTATCCTATCATGCACATGGTCTAGAATCTTTGAGAATTGGCAAAAGGACAAGCTCACCCCTACCCAGAATAAAAATCCCTTGCTCTACAGCTAATCTGAGCAAGTATCCCTAGAAAAAGAAAAAGAAAAGAAAAATTCAAGAAAAAGAGAAAAGAAAAATGTTATGTCAACAATGTTCCAAGAATTATCAAGCAAAAGAAATACAAAAAGAAAAATAAGCAAAGTTCAAAAGAAAGCAAGAAAAGCAATAAAATCCCTTTCCCTACCCTTTGAAAAGAAAAGAAGGGTGAATGAGCTTGAATCCCTAGAATTCTCAATTATTCGAAAAGCGTGAGGTAAGCCCCATAACAAGTGGTTTGTGCCCAACCCGCTTGGCCTTGGGTAACTCCTAGCGTGGCAATATGTCTGTCGCATTAGCGACCTTCTTTTGTACGGACCTATGTCTGCTTATGGATTAGCTAGCTCTTGATAATCCGATCTACATAGTAGCCTAGTATGGTTATATGCATCTACATCATGGTTAATGAACACTTATTTGGTTTCTTCAAATCACTTGTATCATAGTATCTTGCTCAAAACTGGTAAATGAACAATGCAATTGCACACACATTTGTATTTGAGAGATTTTGTCTATCATTATGATAAATCAAGATTGGCAATGAATTCACTTATGCACATGGGATTCCTTATAAATCTAACTTTTTATCTTCAAAATACTTTGAAATATTATTTTTGCAAACTTGTTTGGAATAAACCAAGTACAATTATTTACCACAAAGATAACTATATAATAGAAAAAATCAAAAATTTCAATCAAAACATATCATATATATCTTATTGACTTTCGCGACGATGGCATAGTTCCAAAACCAAAATGGGAATTTTATGCTTAGCACAAGTCCTCATTATCATATTTTCTGTTCATCAAAAATTAATCATGCAATAAAACTATCCTTTCTTTGATCTTCGCGATGATGGTATAAGTCTATACCTACATATTCTATGCCTAGCGCAAACCATTGTAACAATTTTATTTCTTGATTTATCAAAGATCATACAAAACATATGACTTCATTTTACACAAATTATGCTTTTGCGAAAGCAAATACAGTTTTACTATGTTATGTCATTATGTCACCTTTGCATTTTGCAATGATGGTATAATTCTTAAGGAATTATTCACAAATTTTATCACACTTAAGAATTTATGCCTAGCAAAAATCATTTCACAATATTTCATGCATAATATTTTTATGGAAATCTGAAAGCAAACCATCATCATCATCATTTGCATCATCACAACAAAGTCTTAAGACAGTCTCTTAAGCACTCTTTTTTTTTAACAATATTTCTATCCTGGTACTAGCTTGACGATCGAGTGAGCAGCGACTCCATGAAATGGTCTATAATAGCGACAATGTCTTTTGAAATTATTGTTAGAAATCTCTTTTTATTTTTATCACATTTCATTACAACCAATCAATTTGTTACATCAGATTATTTCATTTAAAATATTTAAAGCATGACATCCAAGTTATAATATTTTCCAAAACGACATAATTACATCCGATTATTAAATCAATCAATTCAAACATCTAAAAGCATCATAAGCACATACATAACACAAGTCATATGATCAACAACATATCATATATATATCATATCCACCATTTTTGCTTCAGAGCTCTAAAAACCAGAAAATGAACAGTAAAAATGAATTAGGGTTTTACCCTATTTTTCTTAATTTTATTCAACAATAATTTTTTGCTTTTTCGCGTTTTTACCTCAAACGTTCGATTTGGGTAAAAACATGGAGGGGGCACCATAGTAAGCTATCGTACGATTCGACCAAGAATCGTCGCCTAAAAATGGGTATAATTTTTTGCTTTCTCATAGATCGAGAAGAACTCATATTTAACGCATTTTCTTTGGAAAATTCGCTAAAGAGGGGGCAAAATGTAGCACCCTAAAATTGGCGCAGTAAAATTGAAATAATTACATTCACCTTAGTAAATAAATTTAAATTCAAATTTAACCTCCCAAACCACCCGTTAACTGTCGAGAAACCCGTTTCCTCTTTTTTTGGACCATTTTTAGCAGTTGTTTTGACCGTTTGACGATATCATCTCCGATCAGACGATATCGCCCCAGATTTGATGATTTCGTCTAGACTAGAACGTCCAGACGATTTTGTCACAAAACTGAATTTGTATAGTTGGAATCCGTTCCAACGGGTCTCCAATCCGGGCAGAAGCGTGTCTGCGCTGTTGGGACCCTTCCCCCGCTGGAGATCTCCCAAATTGGTATGATATCCAACCTCCCAACAACTATCCTATGCCTATTTAACTCTAAAACTTTTCCTTCCCCAAACCCTGGATGATTTTTTATGTAAATCAACTCCCTATGCGCTAAAACACTTCAAATTTTCTCTTGCACTAGTCCTATATTAATTTTATTACAGGTACACCACTGGTTTTCAGCCGGAGCCAGCATCTATCGCAACCGACGAACCTGTCAAGATCGGAGGCGATCTCATCAAATTCGGGATGATCTCATTCTGATGCGAGACAATTTCGATTGCAACACACATCGAGGCAATCAGTGCCTGGAGTTTGATTTTCTTTCTCTTTTCTCTGTCATTTTATGCTATAAATTAGATTGTCTATTCAGTTTTTATACTATATTGCATCTGGAGTTCACCCATTTTGTCTAGTTTGCATATTAAGATCATATTCTGCTATCTAAACACAATGATTTGCATTTACTTTTGTTCTTGTATATTGTTCAATACTCATATTACTTTTTCATATAGTTTGCCCCTGTTTACAAAATAAAATTTCTTGTATTTCACATCTGTTTGCTATTTTGCAGGTCTCTGATGAATTCATCTAACGAATTCGTCAGATTGCAGATGATCCTATCAGTTTAGACGATTTTATAAAATTGAAGGCGATCCTGTTGAATTGCAGACGATCCAGACTGCTACAAGTAATCAGAAACTTCATCAGACTTCCGGATCAGGTAATCTTCATTGGCCTCCTACAAATTCTCTATTTCTGCTTTCTTTTCTGTTTGTTGTATTCATTTAAATTGCATTTTCATGTAGTTTAAGTTAGAATCATTCGGCAAAACCTAGGATGAATGTTTAAAAATAAAACGAACTCATCAAGACTCTTTCCTAAAACCTAGGCGTGGAAAATGCCGCCAAATGTTTCCTGGTGAACCCACCATCCGTCGAAAAATCACCAAAATACACCTCCCTTGAGAGGCGGGACCTTCGTGAAGTCCTCTAGTTCGAGGTACCGCACCATCCTTTTCCCATCCTCCTTCCGGGCGTGGATCCAATAGCCTGAAGGTAGGGATGCGAAAAATTTAGAGCGATACAAGAAAATACATGTTTAATTATTTGAAAAATAAAATTTGGTTATTATGTATGTGAAAATGTAAATTGTTGGCCACTGAATATTTGTTTATGGATTATATTGAACCCTATCGTATTTTTTTTTTGGTAGGTAAAAATGATTAAGTGCGGGGTTTAAATGGGTCCCAAACCCAAGTACATAAATTGGTAGCTAAACCAATAGCATAAGATAACATAGACCTACATATTGGAAAGCAACAACCTGAACAAAAAGGTCCAAAAAACAAAAAATAAGGCTAGATGGAACATTAACATCAGATAAATAAAAATATAGTCTGAGAAATACCCATGCAGGGGTTGCTTAAGAGAAGTAACTACTTGAAAAAACCGTAAAGGAGCTATGATAAAAACTTGCACAGAGGAAGCTCACAAAATATCCATAAAAACTATAATGGAAACTTGTAAAGAAATAAAAATAGTACTCAAAAATGCCCATGTAGGGGCACTATAAACTATAATTAAAATCCCATGCAAGGGATAAAAATACCGTATGAGAATAAAAAAAGTACTTAATAGACCTAGACATAGACCTCTATAATATATTCATTTGTAGAAGCATGTCTTGGATGGTTCAAGAGTAACACCTTAAGAGTCTCTCTAATCTTATCCATGGCATTGATAATTCTACTAGTTATGGTAACATGGATTTTTTTGCGAGTAGTAATACAAGGATCATCACTATATTTATTCAAAATATGGTAATGGGAGCTCTGATTGTTATCAACCTTGGATTTCTTAAGCTGGGTTGACCTCCTAAATTGAGGTGTATGAAGGCTTCAGTGATATCTTGCTCAGATCCTTTGAACTTGCTTAGAAATAGAATGATACCATGAGCTTCCAATAAGGTGTGAGATAGGGGATCAAGCTGAAGGGTATATGGATCAAGAAAGGCCATGTTAGCAATATTGAGGAGAATGAAATACCATAGAATCTTATTACTACCTAGGACACACAACAACAAATAAACCTAGATGACAATGGATTGACATAGACCAGGGATGTAAATATAGAAAAATTTGGCACCATATATGCCCTTTTTGAAAGTTGAGTTGGTATGATTGGAAGACCACATAATAATTATCCTTAGCAAATCGACATCAGAAAAACAAACATGGCACAAGATAGACTTCACACATGATAGGGTTGGGAAAGGATTGACAGTGTAAAATGACTAAAAAAATGAATCTTAAAATTCACATGACATAAAATTAAGCATCTCGAGACTTCACACATATTGACATTGTTAGATAACGTCTAGTTGCACAACCTAGACCTACTCAAGGACTTGACATTCTTGGAAAAGACAACCACGAGATAAACCCACTAACAAGGCCTATCTTGGGACATTGCATACTTCACAAAAGGGAAACGAGAGAACCAAAATCCAACACTAATAGCAAGATAGAGAATCACGCTAATCAAAAAATTTCCACCATAAGAACTAGAACCAAAGAAACACATCATGCTAAAAAGAGTAGAGTCAACATTGGAGAAGTTAACCCACAAAAAACTATGAGCGCATATTTCAAAATAAATAATTATTAGTAGTATTTAAAAATTCTTGGAGAAATATTTCGTTCCAAATGGATAGAGATTTATGGATAACTCCCCAATCAACAAGAATATCTGCAAGTTTGTTAGCTTCATGGTACACATGGTTGATAGAGATATCATTGAAATTTTGGGACAACTTATTAGCTTCCTGAATAATAGTTCTTATATTCCAAGAGGACACCCTATTGTTTTTAAGAGCATTTATAATGTTCAAAGAATATCCCTCAATAAAAATGTTGTCTTTATAATCCTTGATAAGATATAGCCCTCTCCATAGTGCAGGACCTTCAACACAATAATTAGTTTGACACCCTAGATACTTAGCATATGATATAATAACTTGTCCACTACTATATCTAACTAGGCCACTTGCACCAACATCCCCTGGGTTTCCTTTGGAGACACCATAAAATTTAATTTTTAGTCACTCACTTGGGGAAGGAATCCAATGGGCACCCACTCTGGTATGGGAGGGTGGTAAACTATAACTAGTGTTACAGGGAATATTTAAAGAAGATAACAAAATAGACTCTAATATAGAATCAAGTGGTTTGGGGTAAGGGAAGTACTAGGAATTATCGATAGTAAAGGTAATAGCTTTGTTGGCAACATATATGGGATCCGTAGAGGAGGAAGAAAAAATCTTGTTGTTTCTTTCAAGCCACAATTGCCATAATATATGATGAAGGCTCACTTTTGATAAAGAAGATAATCTGATATTTTTGAATGGAGTAAGCCATTGGGTGAAAATGTGACTCAAAAAATTAGGAGGAACCAAAGAGATATGAAAAGAGGACATAAGGTGATCCAAACTTGTCTTGGAGAAAATGCACTCGAGAAGGAGGTGATTGGTAGATTCCCAGGAATTCATTCACAAATAGCATCTGTTGGGTACATACATACCCATTTTCATAATGTTATCAATCGTTAGAATCTTATTTTGAATGTCCAACCAAATAAAATGAGCAAATTTCAGTATGAGGTATTTAATCTACACTCGATCATAATGGATATGGACCACTTGATAATCAATAGTCAGATCATGAGCAGATTTAATAGTGAACAACCCAAAACCAATTTCTTTCCAAAAAGGAGAGTAAGAGGAATTACCAATGGGGATGACTATTGAATTTAGGATGGTTTTGAGAAATTTTGAGGTAACATATATTTGACCATTTACACATGGAATATGGAAAGACACTCAACCCTCTCATATTTATTTTCTCAAAATAAAATGATTTTGAATTCTCTCCTATGCTAATTCTATGCTTGGTTGGGTTATTACTAAATACAACCATTTGTTGTGTATTAAAGACACTACAATTTGTTTTCTAAAAGAAAATTGCATGCCTCTTAGGGTAAATTGGAAAATAAAATGTTAATATGACTAGTAGTCATTATGATAATCTATAAATGATACCAAAACATTGTCAATGGTGTGAATATATGAAATTTGGAAGTGATAATGGAAATGGAACCTAGGACTATGTTTGAAATTGTGATAATTTAAAGCTTGAATGATTTGCATGGTTTTTCATGGCATATGCATGCATGTAGAAAGTTTAATTCTAGTCATATCATAAAATATTGGGAGTCATATATGATCCACTTAAATCAATGTTACCAGCTTGGAGTTATTGGGAGTTGGTGCCAAGAGATTGCAGTGAAGACTAGCTACCAATTTTGGACCACTACTGAATAGAGAGAAGTAAACCCAGATAAGAGAAAGACTAAAACTATTAATTTTTTTCATAAGCTTTGAAGTGTGTGAAATAGAATTAAGCAGAGTGTGAGACACTCTGGAACCTGTAAAGCCATTATAATATACCGAATTTGAATCTTATTTTCTTAGAGTATTTAATAGATACTTAAACTTGTTGTGGAAAATATTTCATATATTAATTATTTATATGGTGCTGAAATATGGCAACGAGTCAATTTTTACTTTGAAATTTAGTTTATGTGAAGCGTGGAAGTGAAATACCATTGTTACCATAAAATATTTACGTAAGAAATTAGTTTAACCATAGTATAGTTGTAGCCATATCAAACTAAGGATGCAAATCAATATGTCTTGATTAAGATAGAAGCTATGGTGGATAGAGTGTATAAGGGTATGATTATGATTTTCTTCCAGAAATATAAGTAAAAAATTTGTATTGTGATAAAGGAATTCGTTAAAGAACTATTGAACAAGTTTAAATTTCAAACCTTAGTGATTCAAAATTTTTATTGAAAATTAATCTCTATTTAATTATAAAAAGAAACTATAAAATGTTTTCCTAGCCAACTATGTATTTGAACATCACCTGGAAGAGGTAGTTGTTTAAATCAGTCATTTGCTATCAATTGAATGTCAGCATTACAATGTTTGTATATGGTGTAGAAACATCTAAACTTTCAATTGGCCTTAAATTGAAATAAAATTCATGTAAACTTGGATGAATCTGCACTGAAAAAGAAAAAAAAACAATCGTATTCTTATGATTCATCATCCACTAGCTCCAATAGTGATTGTTGTGTTAGGGATTCATGATGCTTATTACTCCTTGGTTTGATGGAAAAGATATGAAATTGACCATGTTAAATGTAAAATACTACCATATCCCATGGATTATGTCTTCTTTATGTTAGTAAGTTTCTATTTTAAAATTTCAGGATATGGAAAGATCATATTTATTTTAAAAATATTATATTCTTATGCAATATAATGTGATTAGAGGATTTTCTACCCATTGTTTCAATTACCATAGCATACTATGATTGAATTTGTCTTGATATTTTTATACCTGCAAAATTTATTTTGAAAAATGAATTATATAAAAGGGGAATTTAATATTTGACTATTATTCTTGAAGATAACTTTGTTATGGATTAAATGACAATGATTTTTACTTATAAATATCTCAGAAGGTCTTAAACCTTATGCTTGTAGTGTAAAATAAAATAATTACTTTTATAGCGATGAGAGGAATTACACTAATACCTAGAAGGAAAATAGTAAACAATAGAGAAAAGCAACCCAAGAAAGTTAGATTCTATGGGAGTAAGAATCATTATTATTATAACATGCTTAAAATAGTTACTACTGTTTGCCTTAATACTATAGGTTATTGTTTTAAAAAATATATTTTTATTAGTAAAGGGCAGGTATAGTTGCATGTTGAATGAGAACTCTAGAAATGGGAGTTGATTCTGTTAAACCTACACAATATTAGGGAAATTATTAAAACGATGAGAAATAATTTAAAAATAAAAAATTAGTTTATTGAGAAGGATGAAAAAAAACTAATACCAATAAAAATGAATGGTTTAAAGACCCAATGTTATTGAGGTGCGGGTATTCACACAATGAGTCTCAAGAGCAACTATTTTTTGATAGAAAAGGGTTAGAATAAGTGACCTAGTCAGATAAAGTAACGAGGGATGGCATGGGATACCACCTCTAGGTTGTTATCCGAGAGTACAAGTGATAAGTCCTTATACCATTTGGATATAGGAAATAAGTATGATAAATAATCTCGTTCTACCACGATATTTGGTATGGGACTACCATCGTGAACTATGATGGATAATGTGATCAAGACCAAGATTAGGGTATTGACATGGATCTAGCCAATTCCAAAGATAATTGATAGAGAGCTAGATACTAGGCATATGTATGCTAACCCCCTTACATATAGCTATTGGAAAAAGTCGATCGTTTAGTCAAAGGTTCCATATGATAAGGGATGGGGAGGCATGCATCCACCCTCTAGGTGTTACCTCTAGCTATTATGAACCCTAGAGGATAACCCCAGTTGTGGTTTGAACCTTATGCTAGAACAAGAGGATGATAAATGAGAGAAGTTGATTCCACATAATGGCACATTTTATGGGATTTGGCCAATATTGTACACTTGGGTGGTTATCTGTAGTAGTTTTGAAATCCAAAAGTGGTTTCATATGCCTATAATACTTAAACATTTATGCTAAATATTCATTGGTGAAATATAAATGCCATGAACTTGAAAGCACCTGCTATGAACATGAAAGCACTTTTTAGGTTAAAAATAATAAAATTTGAAAAAATTAACCCCAAGAAATTGCTTTTCTTTATAATCCTTGAGAAGATATAGCCCTCTCCATAGTGCAGGACCTTCAAAAAAATGATTACTTTGACACCCCAAATACTCAACATAAGCTATAATAACTTGTCCACTACTATATCTAACTAGGCCACTTGCACCAACATCCCCTGGGTTTCCTTTGGAGGCACCATAAAAGTTAAGTTTCAGCCACTCACTTGTGGGAGGAATCCAATGGGAACCCATCTGGTATGGGAGGGTGGTAAACTAGAACTAGAGTTGTAGGGAATATTTAAATAAGATAACACAATAGACTCTAATATAGAATCGGGTGGTTTGGGGTAAGGGAAGAACTGGGAATTATCGATAGTAAAGGCAATAGCTTTGTTAGAAATAGATATGGGATCCATAGAGGAGGAAGGAAAAATCCTATTGTTTCTTTCAAGCCACAATTGCCATAATATATGATGAAGGCTCACTTTACATAAATAATATAATTTGATATTTTTGAATGGAGTAAGCCATTGGGTGAAAATGTGACTCAACAAATTAGGAGGAACCAAAGAGATATGAGAAGTGGACATAAGGTGATCCAAATATTTCTTGGATAAAGGGCACTCGATAAGGAGGTGATTGGTAGATTCAAAGGAATTCATGCACAAATAGCATCTATTGGGTACATACATACCAATTTTCATAATGTTATCAATCGTTAGAATATTATTTTGAATTTCCAACCAGATGAAATGAGCAACTTTTGATATGAGGTATTTAATATACTCTTTATCATAAGGGATATGGACCACTTGGTAATCAATAGTCAGATCATGAGCAAATTTAACAGTGAACAACCCAGAATCAATTTCTTTCCAAAAAGGAGAGTAATAGGAATTACCAATGGGGATGAATACTGAATTTAGGATGGTTTTGAGAACTTTTGAGGCAACATATATTTGACCATTAGCACATGGAAATGGAAAGACACTCAACCCTATCATATTTATTTTCTCAAAAGAAAATGATTTTGAACTCTCTCCTATGCTAATTCTATGCTTGGTTGGGTTGTTAAAAAATACAACCATTTGTTATGTATGAAAGACACTACACTTTGTTTTCTAAATTAAAATTGTGTGATTCTTAGGGTAAATTGGAAAATAAAATCTTATTATGACTAGTTGTCATTATGATAATCTATAAATGATACCAAAACATAGTCAGTGGTGTGAATATATGAAATTTGGAAGTGATAATGGAAATGTAACCTAGAACTGTGTTTGGAGTTGTGATAATTTAAATCTTGAATTGTTTGCATGGTTTTTCTTAGCATATGCATGCATGTAGAAAATTTAATTCTAGGCATATCATAAAATATTGGGAGTCGTATATGATCCCCTTATATCAATGTTACCAGCTTAGAGTTATTGGGAGTTGGTGCCAAGAGATTGCAGTGAAGACTAGCTGCCAAGTTTGGACCACTACTGAATAGAGAGAAGTAAACCCAAATAAGAGAATGACTAAAACTATTAATTTTTTTCATATGCTTTGAAGTGTGTGAAATAGAATTAAGTAGAGTGTGAGACACTCTAGAACCTGTAAAGCCATTATAATATACCGAATTTGAATTTTATATTCTTAGAGTATTTAATAGATACTTAAAATTTTTGTGCAAAATATTTCATAAAATATTTAGGTAAGAACCGAGTTTAACCATATTGTAGTTGTAGACATATCGAACTAATGATGCAAATCAATATATGTCTTGATTAATCTAGAAGCTATGGTGGATAGAGTATATAATGGTATGATTATGATTTCCTTCTAGAAATGTAAGTAAAATATTTGTATTGTTATAAAGGCATTCGTTAAAGAACTATTGAACAAGTTTCAATTTCAAACCTTAGTGATTCAAAAATTTATTGAAAACTAATCTCTATTTAATTATAAAAAGAAACTATAAATTTTTTTCCTAGCCAAATATGTATTTGAACATCACCTGGAAGAGGTAGTTGTTCAAATCGATCATTTGCTATCAATTGAATGTCAGTATTACAATATTTGTATATGGTGTAGAAACTTCTAAACTTTCAATTTACCTTAAATTGAAATAAAATTCATGTAATCTTGGAAGAATCTACACTGAAAAAGAAAAAAAAACAATTGTATTCTTGTGATTCATCACCCACTAGCTTCAACAGTGATTGTGTTAGGGATTCATGATGCTTATTTATCCTTGGTTTGATGGAAAATATATGAAATTGACCATGTTAAATGTAAAATACTACCATATCCCATGGATTATGTCTTCTTTATGTTAGTAAATTTCTATTTTAAAATTTCAGGCAATGGAAAGATCATATTTCTTTTAAAAATATTATATGCTTATGCAATATAGTGTGATTAGAGTATTTGCTACCCATTGTTTCAGTTAGCATACCATACTATGATTGAATTTGTATTGATATTTTTATACCTGCAAAAGTTATTTTGATAAATGAATTTGTAGACACCAAAACAACACCAATCCGATTATGTGACTACAAACACTGATCGCTTTGACAAACACAGCCCCCAGGGTGGCCCTCAGAGGTTAAACAGTGGTCTTAACCACTTTCATAGCAATTTTGTAAGGTCAAGAAGCAATTTGGCACACTTGGACACTTTGCCCAGTATTCATCTCACCCAGGGACGAATTCAAAATAGAATCCATCCCACCCCAGGACGAATTCTGAATCCGTCCCTGGGTGGGACGAATTCTAAGCTTAACGGGCAAAAAGACAAATGGCACCAAGTGGCAGCCCAGAATAGTCAGTTGATGACTCCTGCCTTGCACGCGTGTGTAGGTGGATAGAGGGGCCGTTAGAAGACTGTCACAAAAGGCATTTATCAAAGCCCAAGTCAACGGAGGACTCCCCCCCTCATGGGAAGACAAGACTGCCACATGGCGCCTATGACCAACACATGGCATTTGTGCTTCCCTCCCAAAAGAGACCCCATGGGTCTATAAAAGGTGGGACTTTTCTCACCCAAGATATACAGGTTGAAGGAGTTTTCAAGCAACGAAGTGTCTGCCGAGTTGAAGACCCACTTGCATCCCTTTTGGTTCACCTTCCCACATCCACCAATCTCTTTTGCAAGGGAGGTTGTTGGGTGGCTTTTGGAAGCTTGAATCGGACCCAAATCCAACACATGGACACCTGAACCAACCAATTCACCGACCCCCCAATCCTAAGAGGTTTTGGGCCCATCCCTAGTGGATTGGCACCGGAATCAAGTGCCAACGGTGGGAGGCCCACTTGGGCACCCCCGCACTTTTCTTAAGTTTTATTTCAGGAGCATTCTAGATTACCTTTTTAGGTTGCATTTTGTGTTATCCCGTTTGGTTAACTCATAGCTGCAATTTCGTAACCTTTGGTCGGATTCTAGTATGTTTTGTGTCGCTTTGTTGTTTCATTGACTTGCAGGTGGCGAGATCAAATTCCCGAGGGTAGAGGCCAAATTGGGAGAATCCGACCATCTGGGTCGTCCCAAAATGGCCCCAATTACATAACCCCCTTGTTTGCAGGCGTTTTGCAGGTCTCGGGAATCGACATTGAAGTAGCAGCAGGTCGGCTTCTTCAACACGAAGAATTCGTCCCACCCGGGGACGAATTACGATCGAAATCGTCCCACCCAGTGACGAATTCCAGTTGAAGGTAGATTGGCCAGCTGTCTCGATGGCAATGGCCTTCTGGTAACATTTTCTGTCTTCTGTCAAGTTTTCAGGCTGTTTAGAATCATTTTGTTTACTGTTTAGATAAATGTTTGCATGCATCTTTTGATGATTTTAGAAGAACAAACACTTTTCACTTGCAGCAGGTGCTACTGACATATTCGTTGTTTCTTTGTTCGCAGGAGGAGCAGCAGAGGTAAGGACTCATCAGCGTAAGCGGCGGCATCATCTTGGCCCGTCCATTCAAACGTGGGCACGCGGAAAGAGGAAGACTAAGTCACATATTGTAACAAATACGAATTTAACGCTCCTAGCCCCCAAAAAAGGGAGGAGACGTCTATGTAACCGAGGATAAGATATTTGAATAAAGAGGGCTATGATTTCTTTACATATTTTCTTTCATTTTCAAATTGTCTCCTTTCTTCGTTTTTGTGCATAGGATTAAAGCGTTACATTTCGTCTTATGTTGCATAATTAGTGCTCCCTCTACCCGAAATCTCGTGCTTTCAGTGGCGATCATGGTGGGACCTGTTCCCTATTTTTAAAATCACAAAAACTGATTAAATTTTTGTGTTTTGTGCTTGACAGGTACATTTTTTTGTTGCAGACTGCTATTCGTCTCTGGCAGGGACGAATTCTATTCTAAAATTCGTCTGACCCTGGGACGAATTCAAATTCATCTCTGGGAGGGACGAATTCTGTTCTACAATTCGTCTCCCAGAGGGACGAATTCCTACCTGCGGATTTTCAGAGTAGAAATTCAGAAGCAACTGGAGCAGGCAGAGAAGAGGTAGGGATTTTTATAATCTCTGTTAAAATTTTTGTTTCTGTTTCTGTTTCTTTGACTGTTTTCATTTTTATCCTGCATTGCATAGGAAAAGTCATTTATGCTTGTTTCAATTTTCGCTAAATAAAATGAATCTCACACACTCCACGCAACAATTTTAAACCAAGGAGCTGGTCGTAAGACCCCAGCCCTTGAGCAAGACCAACGGTGGGTTCATCACCACCTTGGCTTAGCTTTGCATCCATTTCCCGATTGTCAACTGTTGTTAGGCGTAAATCCTGACGAAGATAGACCGAGTGTCGCTGGGGTGATTCCCATGCATGCGAGGATAAGTTTTCTATGGTAGGTGCCATTAACAGGACAATCCCCCTTCCGTACCGCCTACGTACCATGTACCTTCTGCTCTCACATACCTATAGTCTCCCTCTCATAAGGGTGGGTATATAGAGAGGTTGGTATATCGGCCTGGTTGGTATATTGAAGGGGCTACCATTTTGGGAGTTATATGAGCCGTCATAATGCATTTAAACGATCTTCAAAACCTACAAAAACAAAACAAAACATCAAAATGCACTAAACCAGTTTAGGACACACCAATAATCCTTAAAAGAGATAATCACGGTTTTGTGAATGTGTGTGCTTAATTCTGCTTAGTGTAGACAAAAAAAATCATAAACGAGATAAAAACTTATTTAGATAGCATAGAAGCACCGCAATGGTGTACACCCGCAGTAAAGCCCAATCAAGGGTAGAAGCTCCGAAAGGTACACAAAAAGCAGGCACAAGTCGCCTTCACTTCAGTCCTGAGGATTTGGTCATACCGCCTTATAGGTCTAACCTACAAAAGAATCCAATTCAGAATCCTCGGTGGGGTATGCCTATTCAAAGCAGCCCCTTTCGGGAAGATGCCTTACATGTAGACCTTGACATAAATAGAGAATCACCTCTTGAAGTTAGGCATGAGTGGCCACCGCGCGATGAAGTGCTAGACAGGCACACCGTCCATTTGGAGGGGCAACGTGGATATGGCGTCCCTTCTTTACCTATCATCAGAACAGAGAGACCAAATCCGGAGTGCAGGGCTCCTTACATAGGGCGACCTAACTCCGCCCACCCCCTTTACACCCGTGAAAGGGAGTACGAGGAAAGCCATCGCATTCCTCGAGGGCAACAAACAACGTGGGAACCTTGCATTTCTGCACTAGCAGGATATCATGATCACCCCTTGAGGCCAGAACCTCGAGCACATACCGCTTACCTCGACAGAGGGAAGCGACCCATTGAAACCTTAGACCAGAAAACTCGAGGTAAACACATAGGAGAAACATTCAAACCTCCTGAGCAAAATAGGGTAGACCAAATTGACCCAGCTGTCGCCAGATATACCACCCATCAAGCCCAAATCATGCGGCTTAAACAAAGTCATCAGGAGATAGAGTATCGACACCGCTTGGATAGAGAGCGCATGCAATGCGAAGCGGATGAGTTACGCTATGAAATACCTGAGAGGGGGCCAACCCCTCGCATCCAAAGAGCTGAAAAATATGAGAGGCGTAATCCATTGGTGCAGGACAGGTCTCCACGACCTCGTCAAGCTCTGCCTCCAAGACCTCATAGATTCGAGAGGGAGGCAACTCCCCGAAACAATGATGGGTACCTTCAGCAAGAGCTTGATCAGGGTCATAGGTTTCGCCTAGAGACTCCTCAAGAATTTTACGAGGAGTATGAACCAGAAGAGGAATATGTTGAAACTCCCCATCAAGGCAGGAGGGATGCCATTCGGCCACCCCTCCATAGGCCTCCAGTTTACCATAACTTGCAACAAGAGCGAACAAGAGAGGAAGAAATAAAATCTTTCGATGCATACCAAGCGCTATTGGAGCGTTTGGAGTCTGTGGAGACAAAATCTGCTGGGCATCAAAAACCCACATTACGTCTACTCCGCAGTAATCCGGTGCATCCCTCAGTGCCTACACCTCTTTACCCCGAACACTTCAAGTTGCCTCAATTGGCAGTTTTTAAAGGTGAAGAGGACGCACAGGAACACGTTACACGATTTCTAAGCCAATGCTTCGGCATCCAAGATAATGATGCATTGTTGCTTAGAACATTCATAACCACATTCGTAGGCCCCGCCTCGGATTGGTTCACACAACTGCCCAAACACAACATAAGCAATTTAGATCAATTAGTAGACGCGTTTCTTGAACGCTTTGCCTTCAACACAAGGAAGAAGGCATCACTAAGTGATTTAGCGAGCCTCAAGCAATTTGAAGAGGAAACAATGGCAGCGTACGGGAATCGATGGAGAGCTTTGCTTTCTAGGTTACCCTACCGTCCTCCTATGTCTGATCTCACGCAGATGTTCACAAAAAGTTGCTTAAAATCAATCTCTGGTCTATTGTTACTACGACAATATGACAGCTTAGAAGAAGCTTTGGCGCAAGCCAGAGTCATAGAAGAGATTAAGATAGGCGAAGGCGCAATTGCCAAGCCTAAGAAGAAAGAGTGGAATAAAACCACTAAAACTGGGACAACGCAACCACAACACGCTACGATCAACCAAGTTGCGATAAATGTTCCCACGCCTGTGCAAGAAACGCAGCCTCAAAAGGCTAACTACCAGGCAGTGCCTCCTGCTTATGAAAGAGATAATAGAAGACAGGAGAAAAATTACCCGCGTCGCCCTAGGCAAAATTTCACCCCATATGCGGAGTCTAGGGACTCCTTATTTGACCGCTTGTCACTGGCAAATTTAGTCACTCGTCGAAAATCCAAATTATAGACCCTAACATTCCCAAGCCTAGGGGGTACAGAGAGGAATTGTATTGTAGATTCCATAGGCGCAGAGGACATGACTTGAATGGGTGTTGGAAATTCAAAGACCTAGTCCAGGATTTGATCGACAACAGAACATTGGTTGTGGACAACCCCATCGCACCAAACAACCAGCAAATGGGGGTATTCAAGGACCCCTTGCCAGCCCATGAGGCACAAACAAAACCACTCCAGATTAACGAGGTGCGACAAGATCTTCCCACACAGGGATTTGTGGGAATGATTAGCATAGTAACAAGGAACAGAAGGTACCCGACAACTGCCCCTGAGGTAGCTACGAAGGAAGTTCTGGCAACATCGCATCCTCAACAATGCCCAACGTAGTTACCTCCGCCTAGACCTGAGGTCACGATACGAACCAAACTCACGTAGAGCTTGTGGACCACGTCGGCTAGGCTGTCCATCTACGAGCTTATTCAACAATCAGCTCCCCATAGAGAAGCTCTTATGGACATTTTAAAAGCCATTGAATTACAACCCCACGAGGCAAATTCTTTCAACGCCTTCGTGGGACATGTGAAACAATGTACGGAGCCGGTCATCACATTCAGAGAAGATGAGGTCAAAATGATATCAAATGACATGGCAGATCCACCCCTACACGTTATCGCACGGGTCAACGGGATTCCGTACAAGAGAGTGCTGATAGATACTGGCTCATCCAGTAACATCATAACCACTACAGCCTTAAAGCATTTGAAGCTTCCAGCCTCTCACATCACAGCCTCCACGTACACACTGCGAGCTTTTAATGATGCAATATGCTCGACAGTCGACACAGTCGTTCTCGCCGATCAGGTAGGACAAAAGTCAATACCTACACTGTGCCATGTGTCTGGAAGGTGAAATGGCTTATAATATATTGCTAGGGCGGCCTTGGATCAGGGATATGAAATGTGTCCCTTCGATCGCCCACCAGTGCTTGAAGTATGCTTATGAAGGAGAAATACATGTAGTCCCAATGGACTTAGAGCCCTTCAAGTATTGCAATGCGGTACAATTTATACCTCAATCGACCCTCCCTTCAACGCATTTGGATTTCCAATTAAATCCATCTAAACAAGGTCCAATACCGCAAGCACCACTGGTGGCCAACAAGGCAAAATCCCAGCCAGGTGAGACTTCATCATCGGCTCCTTCATCATCAACGCCACCTATCATGGCCCAACAGAAGGACAAGGGAAAACAAATCATGGAAGAGGTTAAGCCCTTAGAAGAAAGGTTGCCCACAATTTCAACAATAACAACAGAGGAAGCGCCCAACGCAACGGAAACCAAGATTCCTGAACCACCAAACATGGAATGGACTCAGGAAGGACTACCGTTTCCTCCCACCCAATCATCAACAATCATTGTTGAAATGGCAAGTACAGGCCTGGGGGAATACTTAGTGCAAAATGTTGTGGCAACCCCCACACTGGAGTCAGTACAAGACATGGGAAGACCTCGCCTTCCCATTGGAACAATCGTCCCTCTAGGCTACCCACCGAACCAAACAAATTTTGTGTATGGGGGCTTTGATCATGGTCTTGAACCATGCCAACAAAAGGAAACAGACGAAGAGCCTTTTGTTGAAAACATCAATTATCTCATCAAACCTAGAATTTGCCCTAAAATATCTTGGCCAATGCAATTGGCATGGATACGGGCTTAGCAGATATGAGCAAGGGATGTGGATCCTTTGCCAACCAAGATATCAGATGCCATATGACAAGTCAGGGGTAGGGTTCAACCATCCCCTTCCATTAGACATCTTGGTTGAAAATATGCAAGGCCTAGAAATAGGCAACAAGGGGGGATTGGCATTGGGTCCTTATGCCAATCCGAATACAGAATACACATTGGGAGACTACCTCCCATGGTCAACAAACACCCCTGGCAACAACAATAATCCCTCTTCTTTGCTAGAGAGAGGCGAAAGTTCAGAGATTAATCCTCAAAGAGAACATCAACGACTGCCAGACATCTTTCTGAAACTGTTCCCCTTAGAGGTTCCAGATGAAATAACATAGTCTCAAGAGAATCAGGTCCCTCCACTAAGAGTGGAACAACCGCAATGGGACCAGATTAATTCACTGGAACAAGAAGAGTCCTCAACGTCGCAAGCAACATATGCTGAAGAGAATGAACAATTTTGGATCTATGAAAGTGATTCAGAAGATGAGACTGAGATGATCTATCTCAGACATGCGCGACAAAATCACCGTGCTCTAACTCATGAAGATCTAATGGGAAAAATGGGTATACTGTTAGGACATGAATGGCACGTAGACCTAGCGAGGTGGGACCAAGTGTTAGACCTATGGCTCCAAATTCAAGATGAGCATCATCCACCTCGAGATCCCATCATGACATCAGTGCCGAGGGAAGACCCCGCCTTCCTTTTCACACATAGAGATGAATTTGCACCTAGAGAGGATCCATTCATGCCCGTTCCCGTAGAGCCAGATCCAGAGTATAGGGAACATCTAAAAGAATCAAGTCATCACACCCGCGGTTCTAGAGACCAAATTCATTCCATCCACATGATCTCCATTGATTTGACCGCACCCATCCGCAATCCGACCGATCCATCACGGTCATTGCATCTAGACATGGATGCCATCGATTGGGATCGCGTCAATTCACCATTGTCACCATCAGAGTACTGGCCTTTCGGTGAAATGCTTCATTTTACCCCAAGGACAACTCAGGATATTTTTCAAGCTGAAGAGGAACCCGAGGTTCCAAACGCAGATCTTAACTCAGCTGATGATATCCATTTAATCCCAACTCCACATCAGTTGGAGGACGGATCTCACATGTCAGTCGAGGAGACGACTGACGTAGACATCGACACAGATCCAATGAATCCACGGATTCTCAAGCTGGGGGTAAGCCTTTCCCTCGAAGAGCAAGCCGAATATATTGCCCTTCTCAAAGAGAAGAAGGAAGTTTTTGCATGGTCGTACAAAGATATGCCAGGGCTAGACCCGCAGCTAGTCATGCACAATTTAACGCTTGATCCAAAAATCAAGCCTGTAAAGAAAAAACTAAGAAAGATGCACCCAACAGTGGCCTTGATGGTCAAAGACGAATTGCAAAAGCTGTTGGATGCACAATTTGTCATCTGCGTGGATTATCCGCCATGGTTGTCCAACATGGTTCCCGTCAAGAAGCCCGATGGGAGGATTCGCATATGCATCGACTTTCGAGACCTAAACAAAGCGAGTCCTAAGGATGATTTCCCCTTGCCAAGCATCGACGCATTGGTAGACGCTACAACAGGTCACGAAATGCTCTCCCTAATGGATGATTTCTCAGGATACAATCAAATTCGTATCAATCCTGAAGACCAACTCAAAACGGCATTCACAACGCCTTGGGGGACATTTTGCTATAAGGTCATGCCTTTTGGCCTTAAAAACGTTGGCGCTACATACCAACGTGCTATGACGTATATCTTCCACGATTACATGCACAAAACTTTGGAAGATTACATGGATGATTTGTTAGCCAAGTCTCTCTTGCGCTCAGAACATCTCGGTGACTTAAGCAAGATTCTCGATCGCCTCATAGAGCATAAGGTCAGACTGAATCCCAAGAAGTGCGTGTTCGGCATCACATCTAGAAAACTCTTGGGTTTTATAGTCTCAAAGAGAGGCATCGAAGTGGACCCAAACAAAGTCAAGGCAATCCTTGAAATGGCTCCCCCAACCACTATCAAGCAGCTCATAAGTCTGCAAGGAAAGGTCGCGTCGATTAAATGCTTCATAGCACAATTATCTAACAAATGCCGACCCATGAACAAATTATTGCACAAGGGGGTCACATTTCATTGGGATGACGAGTGCCAGTCAACCTTTGACGAAATCAAATAGTACTTGGCTTCGTCGCCAGTATTGGCACCACCTAGACCAGGTGTGTCGTTCTACTTATACATCTCAGCTACTGAGGTGGCACTGGGCGCAATGCTAGCCCAAAAGAATGAACTTCACAAAGAACAGTCTACGTACTATCTTAGCCGCACCCTGGTCGGGCTACGTAACTTAACTATGCATACGTTGAGAAACTCGCTTGGCGATGGTGTTTGCTACCAAAAGGCTACGCCACTACATGCTGAGCAACACTACGTATGTTGTGTCTAAGGAGAATCCATTGCGATACATGATGAGTCGTACTTATCATAGTAGTCGCACGACAAAATGGATCATGTTGTTGACGGAATTTGACATTGAGTTTATTGGGCAAAAATCTATAAAAGGACAAGTCATAGCCGATCAACTAGCAGAGGCTCCTCTTGAAGACGATCAGCCTCTGGTCATAGAACTACCCGATGATGGGGTCTTCCATGTCTCAGAATCGCCAGATTCTGATGAGCCTGAGTCTTAGGCCGACATAACCTTATTTTTTGATGGTTCTAAATGCGAGCAAGGTGGTGGCGCAGAATTGTATTCTTCACATCGCAGGGTGCTCCAATGCCCCTATCATTTAAATTAAATTTCCAATGCACCAACAACAATGCAGAATATGAAGCCTTGCTCCTAGGTCTTCAGACAACAATCGCCATGAACATCAAAAGATTGAACATCTTTGGTGATTCGCTGTTAATCGTCAATCAAGTCAAAGGGGTATATCAATGCAAATGCCCAGTTCTAAAGGCCTATAAAGCCCTCGTGGACAAATTCCTAGCAAAACTTGAGTGGTATGACATCGAGGCACTCCCTCGATCATCGAATCGTTTTGCGAACACAATGGCCTCCTTGGGGTCACTAATCCCGCAAGACCTTTTCGGTGATATAACAACCATTCAGGTCAAAACCTTATCGCAACCCGCGATGGAGCGCGCAAGCTCAGACTTGACGCTAGGAGTCCACATGATCCAGATCGAACCATCTTCGGATAAGTTCTTTCAAATCCGAGACTGTTTGAAACATGCCAACTGGGGGTATTTGTTTTCCCCCACTCCCATTAATAGCAACACAACGCTATTCTTACAAGTTCTATCCCAATCAGCATTTGTTAGGGAAGAACTTCAAAAGGGATCAGATGTTCATACTGTCGAGGTTTCTGATAAACAGGACTAGTATTTACCCATAAGAGACTACCTCAAGTTAGGTAATCTTCCCTTTGGATTGACGCACGCCGCAAAACAAACATTCAAACAGAAAGCGGCAAAATATGTCTTGATAGGAGACATTTTGTATCGTCGCAGCTATGACAGAATTCTTCTTCGTTGTTTGGACCAGCAAGAGTCCACTTGGGCAGTCGCCCAAGCGCATGACGGTACATGTGGTGGCCACTTTAGTGGTATGGCCATTGCAAAGCGCATTCTTCGCATGGGCTATTATTGGCCATCTTTAGAGCGAGATTGTTGCGCGTATGTCAAGAGGTGCGTGAAATGTCAACATCATGCCAATTTAATGCACGCACCTTCCTAGGCCCTACAGACAGTCCAGTCTGCTTGGCCATTTTCGCAGTGGGGCCTCGATCTAATCGAAAAGATCTCCCCTGCATCGTCAGGCCGTCACACGTTTATCATAACGGCCACAGAATATTTTACCAAATGGGTGGAAGCAATTCCGTTAACCTCAACGAAAGGACCCCGTATTGCGGAGTTCATCTTGCATCACATCATATGTCGTTTTGGTATTCCATCCAAAATAATCTCGGATAATGGGCCATCATTCAAGAACAAAGACGTGCGTGCTTTAACCACAAAGTACAAAATTCAGCACAGCTTTTCAACACCCTATTATCCGCAAGCAAATGGGCAAGCAGAGGCGTCAAACAAAATGCTAGTCGCCATCCTTAAAAAGACCGTCGTAGATAGTCATAAGGATTGGCACATACAAATCCCACTTGCCCTTTGGGCTTATCGCACTAGCATTCGGACGCCCACTAGGGCAACTCCGTTTTCACTGGTGTATGGCTCAGAGGCAGTAATGCCTCTCGAGTTGGAAATTCCTTCCCTGCGCATATCAATGCAGGAGTTCATCGATGATAACACTGCGTGGCAGGCCCGATTAGACCAACTTACGTTGCTTGACGAACGACGCGTTAATGCTCTCGAGCACTTACGTATCTATCAAGAGCGGCTTAAGAAAGCTTACAACATGAAAGTTCACCTAAGAGACTTTCGGGTTGGTGATTTGGTTCTGAAGGAAAACCAACAAAACTCTAATTTTCCGTCCCATATGAGGGACAAATTCACGGCAAATTGGTTAGGTCCTTATGTCATTGATAGTAAAATAGGACCCGGGACGTACCGGCTAGCTTCTCTTGACGGTATCAAGGAAACAGAACCCTTGAATATCAGTCATTTGCGACCATTTCATATCTAAGAAAGCCATATCCCAAAAAAAAAAAAAAAAAACTCCAAGGATTATCGCAATCTCTTGGTCACCCAAAAATCTCCAAGGATTATCGCAATCTCTTGGTCACCCAAAAAGCTCCAAGGATTATCGCAATCTCTTGGTCACCCAAAAAGCTCCAAGAAATATCGCAATCTCTTGGTCACCCAAAAAGCTCCAAGGATTATCACAATCTCTTGGTCAATACAAAAAGCTCCAAGGATTATCACAATCTCTTGGTCAACCCAAAAAGCTCCAAGGATTATCGCAATCTCTTGGTCACCCAAAAAGCTCCAAGGATTATCGCAATCTCTTGGTCACCCAAAAAGCTCCAAGGATTATCGCAATCTCTTGGTCACTACAAAAAGCTCCAAGGATTATTGTAATCTCTTGGTCAACCCAAAAAGCTCCAAGGATTATCGCAATCTCTTGGTCACCAAAAAGCTCCAAGGATTATCGCAATCTCTTGGTCAATACAAAAAGCTCTAAGGATTATCGCAATCTCTTGGTCAACCCAAAAAGCTCCAACGATTATCGCAATCGCTTGGTCAAAAAAAATCAAGAAATTCAAAAAACAAAACAACAAAAATTTGCATCTCAATTCTAGGCATACTCAAATTCATCAAAAAAATCATATTCTCGCACCTCATCTTCACCTTCACCAAAAACAATCCATCAAAATTACAAAAATACGTAGCTGCATTAAGCATTGCATCCATACATTGCATATTTGTGGTCGTATAGGTCAAAGGCACCATAGGTCTGCAATAGCTCCGATAGTCCACCTTGTTCCGCATTGTCTCATGTTACAAAAACAACAAAAACACCATGCATAACTTTTACCACACTACGATCAGTGGTCTGGGAATGTACCAAGAGTTTCCATGATTCAGTCATCATTTTCCTCTTTAGCCATGTAATGTATCAAGTCGAATAGATTTTACGAAGGTAGAGTCATACTTGAAATACACCTTGTTACGTAACATCCCAACACAAATTAAAACACATAAAATAATTCCCAAATTGTGTGAACGAAAGACGAAACCTACAAAATAATCTAGGTCACCACAAGCGAAATGGTTATCTTGCTCATCCCCCTGTGCGAATGACCCCTAGAATGCTGAGAGTTGGCAAAAGGACAAGCATCCTCCCTACCCAATTCCCTAAGAATCCCTAAAGTTCTCAATAGTTGCAAAACACCAAAAAATTTGCAAAATGTCAAAACTCCAAAATTTGACATCCTACAGTGCACACATCAAAAGGCACAAGCAATAGTGATTTTGTCACTCCATATCCCCAATCCCTTGCTCAAAAGAAAAACAAATCAAAATAAATAGTGATCTCATCACTACAAACGAGCAAGTATCCCAATACAATTGAAGAAAAGAAGGGAGTTGACCTTGAATCCCTGGAACTCTCAGCATTCTATAGGTCATAAGGCAAGCTTCAGTACCAATTTGGTTGATAGCCTATCGGTAACAGTAGTAAAACTCCCGCATGACGATATATCTGTCACATTAACTTGCGTACTGATCAATGTTTGCATGTGGATGAGCTAGCTTATGGCATCCTGGATTACACCGTAGATTAATCTTAGTACATACAACAAAGGAATTAGTGGAGCTAATTAGGTGATCCTCGATACGAGTTCGGTTGAAAGCCCATCCGGCACTCGGCGGTATCCTAACAAATACCACTAAATGAACTCAATTGCACACACAGGGATGTGAAAAAAACTCGGGTCAAAAACAAGTCCGATTCATACCTTGGTCAAAAAGTCTTGTAAGATAAAGTACAATCATGGCTAGTGAGTTAAAACCGTCTGAGTCTCAGAAAACCTTAGCTACATTTCTAAACCAACTGCGCTACTTTTCATCCTTACAATACCATCAAAAAAAATACAAAAAATAAAAACCACATGTATACATACAAAGTCATGCATCACAGCAATCGCCTAAAAACAAAATAACAGAGTTCTAAACGAGTCCTTGGTGCCATAGCCAAACATCACAAACCCCATTCATCCATTTCATATCTGCATATCACATATAAATCAAAACCATTTGCATTCATCATAGCATATGCATCCATCAAAATAAATCAACATGCATACATCCATATTCATCAACCATCATGCACAAGATCAAAGAAAATCAAAACAACAAAAACAACAAATAAATGCAACACAAAAACAAAAAGCAATAAACATTGCCAAACACAAGTGCTCTTGCACTTAACCTCTTGGCATAGAAAAAATGATGTCAGGGTCTACATTGTCGCTATCCTACTCCCTAAGAAGGCTACCATAGCCGGACCGCTCCATGGGAAGACGGATTTTAGACAATTTCATCCCCAAACGACATCACAAAAGGGTCAAAGCCCACTCAAAAACAGTACAAAATTCAACAAAAACAAACAGCAAAAAACATTGCCGGACATAAGTGCTCTTGCACTTAACCTCTGGGCAAAGAAAATCGATGTCGAGGTTCAAATTATCACTCTCCTACTTCCCCAAGAAGGCTAACATAGCCGGACCGCTCCACGGGAAGTTAGGTTTTCGATGATTTCACCCCATTACGGCATCACCAAAAGGGTTAACACCCACCAAAAATAGGTCCAAATGTTGGAAAAATTGCACACGCTTAACGGTAAACCCTCTAAAGGCACCCCTGCACAAGTCATCTTGGGTCAAGCGACTCGTCGCTTCTCTCACGAAGGTCATTCCCTCATCGATTCGTCGCTTGAGGGGGTAGTCACACTTAGTCACCAACCAACAATCACACACCCAATTAAGGAAAACGACATGCATTCAAAGAATCATTGACAAAGACAATCACGCTCCCGCTTGGGGCAGTAAACAAGCAACAATCAAATCAATCAAACACTTGGCATTTCGTGAATCATGAACACAAGGTTCCCCCTGAGGATAAAAACGCCCTTTGCCCGTTCATGACTGATCAATGTCTAAGTTCAAGTCACACCTCACCAAAACAAGTTAATACTTGAAATCAAATTCCTTAGCTCGTCAGAAGCAAGGATTCAAGAATGCATGCCCTTTCCATACTTGGGGCATCAAAATTTGGTTAGGTTACCAAGAAACCCTAATCATTAGTGCTTTGGTTATCTATTTTTTCTCAACGATCGCGTCACCCGCAGTGCTTCCCAAAAAGGGGCATCTGTAGACACCAAAACAGCACCAATCCGATTATGTGACTGCAAACACTGATCGCTTTGACAAACACAGCCCCCAGGGCAGCCCTCAGAGGTTAAACAGTGGTCTTAACCACTTTCATAGCAATTTTGTAAGGTCAAGAAGCAATTTGGCACACTTGGACACTTTGCCCAGTATTCGTCTCACCCAGGGACGAATTCAAAATAGAATCCGTCCCACCCCAGGACGAATTCTGAATCCGTCCCTGGGTGGGACGAATTCTAAGCTTAACGGGAAAAAAGACAAATGGCGCCAAGTGGCAGCCCAGAACAGTCAGTTGATGACTCCTGCCTTGCACGCGTGTGTAGGTGGACAGAGGGGCCGTTAGAAGACTGTCACAAAAGGCATTTATCAAAGCCCAAGTCAACGGAGGACTCCCCTCCCTCATGGGAAGACAAGACTGCCACATGGCGCCTATGACCAACACATGGCATTTGTGCTTCCCTCCCAAAAGAGACCCCATGGGTCTATAAAAGGTGGGACTTTTCTCACCCAAGATATACAGAGTTGAAGGAGTTTTCAAGCAACGAAGTGCTGCCGAGTTGAAGACCCACTTGCATCCCTTTTGGTTCACCTTCCCACATCCACCAATCTCTTTTGCAAGGGAGGTTGTTGGGTGGCTTTTGGAAGCTTGAATCGGACCCAAATCCAACACATGGACACCTGAACCAACCAATTCGCCGACCCCCCAATCCTAAGAGGTTTTGGGCCCATCCCTAGTGGATTGGCACCGGAATCAAGTGCCAACGGTGGGAGGCCCACTTGGGCACCCCCGCACTTTCTAAGTTTTAGAAGCATTCTAGATTACTTTTTCATGTTGCATTTTGTGTTATCCTATTTTGTGAACTCACAGCTGCAATTTCGTAACTTTTGGTCGGATTCTAGTATGTTTTGTGTCGCTTTGTTGTTTCACTGACTTGCAGGTGGCGAGATCAAATTCCCGAGGGTAGAGGCCAAATTGGGAGAATCCGACCATCTGGGTCATCCCAAAATGGCCCCAATTACATAACCCCCT
Source organism: Wollemia nobilis (assembly GCA_028583015.1). Taxonomy (NCBI): domain Eukaryota; kingdom Viridiplantae; phylum Streptophyta; class Pinopsida; order Araucariales; family Araucariaceae; genus Wollemia; species Wollemia nobilis. Next base: position 7,598,151 of record JAQPPZ010003246.1, on the reverse strand, counting down.
TGTTTTTAGGCATTTTGCAGGTCTCGGGAATCGACATTGGAGCAACAGCAGGTCGGCTTCTTCAACACAGAAGAATTCGTCCCACCCAGGGATGAATTACAGTCAAAAATCGTCCCACCCAGGGACGAATTCTAGTTGAAGGCAGATTGGCCAGCTGTCTCAGTGGCAATGGCCTTCTGGTAACATTTTCTGTCTTCTGGCTGTTTAGAATCATTTTGTTTACTATTTAGATAAATGTTTGCATGCATCTTTCGTTAATTTTAAAGAACAAACACTTTTCACTTGCAGTAGGTGCTACTGACATATTCGTTGTTTCTTTGTTCGCAGGAGGAGCAGCAGAGGTAAGGACTCATCAACGTAAGCGGCGGCATCGTCTTGGCCCGTCCATTCAAACGTGGGCACGCAGAAAGAGGAAGACTAAGTCACATATTGTAACAAATACGAATTTAACGCTCCTAGCCCCCAAAAAGGGAGGAGACGTCTATGTAACCGAGGATAAGATATTTGAATAAAGAGGGCTATGATTTCTTTACATCTTTTCTTTCATTTTCAAATTGTCTCCTTTCTTTTCTTTCTTTGATCAGATTCTAGTATGTTTTGTGTCGCTTTGTTGTTTCACTGAATTGCAGGTGGCGAGATCAAATTCCCAAGGGTAGAGGCCAAATTGGGAGAATCCGACCATCTGGGTCGTCCCAAAATGGCCCCAATTACATAATCCCCTTGTTTGCAGGCGTTTTGCAGGTCTCAGGAATCAACATTGGAGCAGCAACAGGTCGGCTTCTTCAACACAGAAGAATTCATCCCATCCAGGGACGAATTGCAGTCAGAAATCGTCCCACCCAGGGACGAATTCCAGTTGAAGGCAGATTGGCCAGCTGTCTCAGTGGCAATGGCCTTCTGGTAACATTTTCTATCTTCTGTCAAGTTTTCAGGCTGTTTAGAATCATTTTGTTTACTGTTTAGATAAATGTTTGCATGCATCTTTTGATGATTTTAGAAGAACGAACACTTTTCACTTGCAGCAGGTGCTACTGACATATTCGTTGTTTCTTTGTTCACAGGAGGAGCAGCAGAGGTAAGGACTCATCAGCGTAAGCGACGGCATCGTCTTGGCCCATCCATTCAAACATGGGCATGTGGAAAGAGGAAGACTAAGTCACATATTGTAACAAATACGAATTTAACGCTCCTAGCCCACAAAAAAGGGAGGAGACGTCTATGTAACCGAGGATAAGATATTTGAATAAAGATGGCTGTGATTTCTTTACATCTTTTCTTTCATTTTCAAATTGTCTCCTTTCTTCGTTTTTGTGCATAGTATTAAAGCGTTACATTTCATCTTATGTTGCATAATTAGTGCTCCCTCTGCCCAGAATCTCGTGCTTTCAGAATTATATAAAATGGGAATTTAATATTTGACTATTATTGTTGAAGATAACTTTGTTATGGATTAAATTACAATGATTTTTACTTATAAATATCTCAGAAGGTATTAAACCTTATGCTTGTAGTGTAAAATAAAATAAGTACTTTTATAGTGATGAGAGTAATTACACTAAGACCTAGAAGGAAAATGGTAAACAATAGAGAAAAGCAACCCAAGAAAGTTAGATTCTATGGGAGTAAGAATCATTATTATTATAATACGCTTAAAATAGTTACTCATGTTTGCCTTAATACTCTAGGTTATTTTTAAGTAAAGATATTTTTATTAGTAAAGGGCAGGTATAGTGGCATGTTGAATGAGAACTCTAGTAATGGGAGTTGATTCTGTTAAACCTGCATAATATTAGAAAATTATTAAAACCACAAGAAATAATTTAAAAATAAAAAATTAGTTTATCGAGAAGGATGAACAAAAAATAATACCAATAAAAATGAACAGTTTAAAAGACCGAATGTTATTGAGGTGCAATTATTCACACAACGAGTCTCAAGAGCAACTATTTTTTGATAGAAAAGGGTCAAAATAAGTGACCTAGTCAGATAAAGTAACGAGGGACAGTATGGGATACCACATCTAGGTTGTTATCTGGGAGTACAAGTGATAAGTCCTTCTACCCTTTGGATATAGGAAACAAGTATGATAAATAATGTCGTTATACCACGATGTTTGGTATGGGACTACCGTTGTGAACCGTGATGGATAATGTCATCAAGACCAATATCAGGGTATTGAAATGGCTCTAGCCAGTTCCAAATATAATGGATAGAGATCTAGATACTAGGCATATGTATGCTAATCCCCTTACATATAGCTATTGGAACAAGTCGATCGTTTAGTCAAACATTCCATATGATAAGGGATGGGGAGGTGTGCATCCACCCTCTAGGTGTTACCTCTAGTTGTTATGGACCCTAAAGGATAACCCTAGTTGTGGTTTGAACCTTATGCTAGAACAAGAGGATGATAAATGAGACAAATTGATTCCACATAATGGCACCTTTAATGGGATTTTGCCAATATTATACACTTGGGTGGTTATCTGTAGTAGTTTTGAAATCCAAAAGTGGTTTCATATGCCTATAATACTTAAAAATTTATGTTAAATATTCATTGGTGAAATATAAATGCTATGAACTTGAAAGCACTTGCTATGACCATGAAAACACTTTTTAGGTTAAAAATAATAAAATTTGAAAAAATTAACCCTAAGAAATTCATTTTCTTTATAATCCTTGAGAAGATCTAACCCTCTCCACAGTGCAGGACCTTCAACAAAATGATTAGTTTGACACCCCAGATACTCAACATAAGCTATAATAACTTGTCCACTACTATATCTAACTAGGCCACTTGCACCAACATCCCTTGGGTTTCCTTTTGAGGTACCATAAACATTAAGTTTTAGCCACTCACTTGGGAATGAATCCAAAGGGCACCCACTATGGTATGGGAGGGTGGTAAACTAGAACTAGAGTTGCAAGGAATATTTAAAGAAAATAAAAAAATAGACTCTAATATAGAATCAGGTGGTTTGGGGTAAGACAAGAACTAGGAATTCTCAATAGTAAAGGTAATAGCTTTGTTGGAAACAGAGATGGGATCCATAGAGGAGGAATAAAAAATCCTATTATTTCTTTCAAGCCACAATTACCATAATATATGATGAAGGCTCACTTTCCATAAAGAAGATAATCTGATATTTTTGAATAGAGTAAGCCATTGGGTGAAAAGGTGACTCAAAAAATTAGGAGGAACCAAAGAGAAATGAAAAGTGGACATAAGGTGATCCAAACCTGTCTTGGAGAAAAGGCACTCGAGAAGGAGGTGATTGGTAGATTCAAAGGAATTCATCCATAAATTACATCTGTTGGGTACATACATACCATTTTCATAATGTTATCAATTGTTAGAATCTTATTTTGAATGGCCAACTAGATGAAATGAGAAAATTTTGGTATGAGGTATTTAATCTACACTCGATCATAAGGGATATGGACCACTTGATAATCAATAGTTAGATCATGAGCAAATTTAACAATGAACAACCCAGAATCAATTTCTTTCCAAAAATAAGAGTAAGAGGAATTACCAGTGGGGATGACTATTGAATTTAGGATGGTTTTGAGAACTTTTGAGGCAATATATATTTGACCATTAGCACATGGAATATGGAAATACACTCAACCCTCTCATATTTATTTTCTCAAAAGAAAATTATTTTGAAATCTCTCCTATGCTAATTCTATGCTTTGTTGGATTGTTACTGAATACAACCATTTGTTGTGTATGAAAGACACTACACTTTGTTTTCTATAAGAAAATTGTGTGCTTCTTAGGGTAAATTGGAAAATAAAATCTTATTATGACTAAAAGTCATCATGATAATCTATAAATGATGCCAAAACATAGTCAACGATGTGAATATATGAAATTTGGAAGTGATAATGGAAATGGAACCTAGGACTGTGTTTGGAACTATGATAATTTAAATATTGAATGGTTTGCATGGTTTTTCTTGGCATATGCATGCATGTATAAAGTTTAAATATAGGCATATGATAAAATATTTGGATTCATATATGATCCCCTTAAATCAATGTTACAACCTTGGAGTTATTGGGAGTTGGTACCAAGAGATTGCAGTGAAGACTAGCTGCCAAGTTTGGACCACTACTGAATAGAGAGAAGTAAACCCAAAAAAGAGAATGACTAAAACTATTAATTTTTTTCATAAGCGTTGAAGAGTGTGAAATGGAATTAAGAAAAGTGTGAGACACTTTGGAACCTGTAAAGCCATTATAATATACCGAATTTAAATCTTATATTCTTAGAATATTTAATAGATACTTAAACTTGTTGTGCAAAATATTTCATATATTAATTATTTATATGGTGCTGAAATATGGCAACGAGTCAATTTTTAATTTCAAATTTAGTTTATGTTAAGCGTGGAAGTGAAATACCATTGTTACCATAAAATATTTCGGTAAGAAATTAGTTTAACCATAGTATAGTTGTAGACATATCGAACTAAGGATGCAAATCGATATATGTCTTCATTGAGCTAGAAGCTATGGTGGATAGAATATATAAGGGTATGATTATGATTTCGTTCTAGAAATCTAAGTAAAATATTTGTGTTGTGATAAAGGCATTTTTTAAAGAACTATTGAACAAGTTTAAATTTCAAACCTTAGTGATTCAAAAATTTATTGAAAACTAATCTCTATTTAATTATAAAAATAAACTATAAAATGTTTTCCTAGCCAACTATGTATTTGAACATCACCTGGAAGAGGTAGTTGTTTAAATCGGTCATTTGCTATCAATTGAATGTCAGCATTACAATGTTTGTATATGGTGTAGAAAATTCTAAACTTTCAATTGACCTTAAATTGAAATAAAATTCATGTAAACTTGGATGAATCTGCACTAAAAAAGAAAAAAAAACAATCGTATTCTTATGATTCATCACCCACTAGCTTCAATAGTGATTGTGTTAGGGATTCATGATGCTTATTACTCCTTGGTTTGATGGAAAAGATATGAAATTAACCATGTTAAATTTAAAATACTACCATATCCCATGGATTATGTCTTCTTTATGTTAGTAAGTTTCTATTTTAAAATTTTAGGCTATGGAAATATCATATTTCTTTTAAAAATATTATATGCTTATGCAATAGAATGTGATTAGAGGATTTGCTACCCGTTGTTCCAGTTAGCATAGCATACTATGATTGAATTTGTATGGATATTTTTATACCTGCAAAAGTTATTTTGAAAAATGAATTATATAAAAGGGGAATTTAATATTTGACTATTATTCTTGAAGATAACTTTGTTATGGATTAAATGACATTTATTTTTACTTATAAATATCTCAGAAGGTCTTAAACATTATGCTTGTAGTGTAAAATAAAATAATTACTTTTATAGTGATGAGAGTAAATACACTAAGACCTAGAAGGAAAATGGTAAACAATAGATAAAACAAACCCAAGAAAGTTAGATTCTATGGGAGTAAGAATCATTATTATTATAATACGCTTAAAATAGTTACTCTTGTTTGACTTAATACTCTAGGTTATTTTTAAGTAAAGAGATTTTTATTAGTAAAGGGTAGGTATAGTGGCATGTTGAATGAGAACTCTAGTAATGGGAGTTGATTATGTTAAACCTGCACAATATTAGGGAAATTATTAAAACCACGAGAAATAATTTAAAAATAAAAAATTAGTTTATCGAGAAGGATGAACAAAATATAATACCAATAAAAATCAACTGTTTAAAAGACCCAATGTTATTGAGGTGCGAGTATTCACATAATGAGTCTCAAGAGCAACTATTTTTTGATAGAAAAGGGTTAGAATAAGTGACCTAGTTAGAAAAAGTAATGAGGGACGGTATGGGATACCACCTCTAGGTTGTTATCCGGGAGTACAAGTGATAAATCCTTCTACCATTTGGATATAGGAAACAAGTATGATAAATAATCTTGTTCTACCACGTTGTTTGGTATGGGACTACCGTTGTGAACTGTGATGGATAATGTGATCAAGACCAAGATTAGGGTATTGAAATGGCTCTATCCAATTCAAAAGATAATGGATAGAGAGCTATATACTAGGCATATATATACTAACCCCCTTACATATAGCTATTGGAACAAGTTGATCATTTAGTCAAAGGTTCCATATGATAAGGGATGGGGAGACATGCATCCACCCTCTAGGTGTTACCTCTAGCTATTATGGACCGTAGAGGATAACCCCAGTTGTTGTTTGAACCTCATGCCAGAATAAGAGGATGATAAATGAGACAAGTTGATTCCACATAATGGCACCTTTTATGGAATTTGGCCAATCTTGTACACTTGGGTGGTTATTTGTAGTAGTTTTGAAATCCAAAAGTGGTTTCATATGCCTGTAATACTTAAATATTTATGTTAAATATTCATTGGTGAAATATAAATGCTATGAAATTAAAAGCACTTGCTATGAACATGAAAGCACTTTTTAGGTTAAAAATAATAAACTTTGAAAAAATTAGCCCTAAGAAATTGCTTGTCTTTATAATCCTTGAGAAGATCTAGCCCTCTCCACAGTGCATGACCTTCAAAAAAATTATTAGTTTGACACCCCAAATACTCAGCATAAGCTATAATAACTTGTCCACTACTATATCTAACTAGGCCACTTGCACCAACATCCCCTGGGTTTCCTTTGGAGGTACCATAAAAGTTAAGTTTCAGCCACTCACTTGGGGGATGAATCCAATGGGCACCCACTCTGGTATGGGAGGGTGGTAAACTAGAAATAGAGTTGTAGGGAATATTTAAAGAAGATAACAAAATAGACTCTAATATAGAATCAGGTGGTTTGGGGTAAGGGAAGAACTAGGAATCCTTGATAGTAAAGGTAATAGATTTGTTGGAAACATAGATGGGATTCATAGAGGAGGAAGAAAAAATCCTATTATTTATTTCAAGACACAATTGCAATAATATAAGATGAAGGCTCACTTTCTATAAAGAAGATAATCTAATATTTTTGAATGGAGTAAGCCATTGGGTGAAAAGGTGACTCAACAAATTAGGAGGAACCAAAGAGATATGAAAAGTGGACATAAGGTGTTCCAAAGCTGTCTTGGAGAAAATGCACTCGAGAAGGAGGTGATTGGTAGATTCAAAGGAATTCATGCACAAATAGCATCCGTTGGGTACATACATACCCCTTTTCATAATGTTATCAATCGTTAGAATATTATTTTGAATGAACAACCAGATGAAATGAGAAAATTTCGGTATGAGGTATTTAATCTACACTCGATCATAAGGGATATGGACCACTTGATAATCAATAGTTAGATCATGAGCATATTTAATAGTGAACAACCCAGAATCAATTTCTTTCCAAAAAGGAGAGTAAGAGGAATTACTAGTGGGGATGACTATTGAATTTAGGATGGTTTTGAGAACTTTTGAGGGAACATATATTTTAACATTAGCACATGGAATATGGAAAGACACTCAACCCTCTCATATTTATTTTCTCAAAAGAAAATGATTTTTGAACTCTCTCCTATGCTAATTCTATGCTTTATTGGATTGTTACTGAATAAAACCATTTATTGTGTATGAAATACACTACACTTTGTTTTCTAAACGAAAATTATGTGCTTCCTAGGGTAAATTGGAAAATAAAATCTTATTATGACTAGTAGTCATTATGATAATCTATAAATGATACCAAAACATAGTCAGCAGTGTGAATATATGAAATTTGGAAGTGATAATGGAAATGGAACCTAGGACTATGTTTGGAATTGTGATCATTTAAATCTTGAATGGTTTGCATGGTTTTTCATGGCATATTCATGCATGTAGAAAGTTTAAATATAGGCATATCATAAAATATTTGGAGTCGTATATGATCCCCTTAAATCAATGATACCACCTTGGAGTTATTGGGAGTTGGTACCAAGATATTGCAATGAAGACTAGCTGCCAAGTTTGGCCCACTACTGAATAGAGAGAAGTAAACCTATATAAGAGAATGACAAACTATTAATTTTTTTCATAAGCTTTGAAGTGTGTGAAATAGAATTAAGCAGAGTGTGAGACACTCTACAACCTATAAAGCCAATATAAAATACCAAATTTAAATCTTATATTCCTAGAGTATTTAATAGATACCTGAACTTGTTGTGCAAAATATTTCATATATTAATTATTTGTATGGTGCTGAAATATGGCAACGAGTCGATTTTTACTTTCAGATTTAGTTTATGTTAAGCGTGGAAGTGAAATACTATTGTTACCATAAAATATTTAGGTAAGAAATTAGTTTAACCATAGTATAGTTGTAGACATATTGAACTAAGGATGCAAATCGATATATGTATTGATTAAGCTAGAAGATATGGTGGATAGAGTATATAAGGGTATGATTATGATTTCCTTCCATACATCTAAGTAAAATATTTGTATTGTGATAAATGCATTCGTTAAAGAACTATTGAACAAGTTTCTATTTCAAACCTTAGTGACGGGGCACCGAAAAACACCCTTCTACACAAACCCTGCCTTTTCATTAAAAACAACTAAAAAAAAATATATACATGCAAAAAAATTACAGCCCGCAGGCTTACAATCACCGGCCCTCGGCTCGGTTCTCTACTTCCTCACTCCTAGGCTCTAAGGGTATTCTCGGGTCCACCATCCCGATTAAAACAAAATAATGGGTTTTTATAGAGGTCTCGACCCTCTCAAACTTCAATTTCTCGCCTGAACGGGTTCAACCACCCGATTAATTACAATTTTGAAAATGGGTTCACCAACCCGAAATTAATTCCCGCACGGTCTCTGTCACTACAGAATCCATCAGAAATCCCTGCATGGCCCATCCTTCTCATCTTCTGTGCTTCTTGGTCATCCCCCGCTTTAACTTTTGCTTTTGCCACGTGTCAAATTTGAACAGTCCTCGAAAACACCGTTCTCGCCATCTTTTTCTCTTCCTCCCATGCCATTTTCTCTCTTCGTCGTGATATCGTGACATGTCGCGATATCGCGACATTTCTAGCTCCTTGTGCTTTTCTACCATTTTGGTCGCGATATCGCGACATGTCGCGATATCGCGACCATTTTTTCTCCGCACCCGCTTGTCCAATTTGCGTCGCGATTTCGCGACGTCGCGATATTGCGATCGTTTTGTCGCTCTCTCCTCTGCTCCGAAACCTGTCATGATTTCACGACATGTAGCAAAATCGCGGGTCGTGATTTCGTGACATGTCACGAAATTGTGCCCCCTTTTGCGCCTTCGTCCCTCTCCGACAAACTGTCACGATTTCACGACACGTCGTGAAATCGCGGCCCCTTCTGTTGCACTTCCTCCTTGCCAATTTCTGTCACGATATCACGACACATCGTGAAATCGTGATGGTTTTTAGACTTGGCCATTTTTTCTTCCTCCTTGCTTCCTGCTTCTTCTTCTCCCGACTCTTCAGCACGGTTTTTCCCAAAATTTGCTGCTTCTACTCTGGTGCTACCGGATGCTCCTGCATCAGATAGCCGGGGTAAGTGAAGAAGTGATCTTCACTTCTGTTGGGTCTGGTTGCTGCCTCCCGCAACACTTCCGAACCCTTCTCCGTCTCTACAAACTGCTTCGACCTCGGCTCCGGGCCCACACTTCTGTCTTCAATCGGACAAATTTCTCCACTGCTACAAACTTCTGCTACAGCCGGCTTTAACTCTTCCTCTTGCACAAAATAATCTGTGCTTTCTTCCGGGCAGGTCCCGGTACTGCTGCTCTCTTCCTCTACAGCCTCCTTCATCTTTTCTTCCTTTTTTCTTCGTCTCTCTTCCCGCATTTTTTGCCGTTCTTCTTTCTCTCGTAATTTCATTACGGACCATTCCTTTTGCAAGGCCTTTAATTGCCGTTGCAAAGCCATGTATTCTTCTTCCGTAACCACATCTTCCTCCTTGTCCCGTCTCCTTCGGGAATGCATTCTTCTTGCTTGCTTTTCTCACAAATGTTAACTGATCCCGGTGTAGCTGCCTCACGTCCGGCGGTCTGCTAACACGCCCGGGAATCTCAACTCTCTCTCAAACCCTTTCGCAGGTCCTGGTGCAACTGCCTCACCTTCGACGGATCTGCTGCACACTCAGGAACTACTGCTCTGATACCACTGACGGGGCACCGAAAAACACCCTTCTACACAAACCCTGCATTTTCATTAAAAACAACTCAAAAAAAAAAAAAATATACATGCAAAAAAATTACAGCCCGCAGGCTTACAATCACCGACCCTCGGCTCGGTTCTCCGCTTCCTCACTCCTAGGCTCTAAGGGTATTCTCGGGTCCACCGTCCCGATTAAAACAAAATAATGGGTTTTTATAGAGGTCCCGACCCTCTCAAACTTCAATTTCCTGCCTAAACGGGTTCAACCACCCGATTAATTACAATTTTGAAAATGGGTTCACCAACCCGAAATTAATTCCCGCACGGTCTCTGTCACTGCAGAATCCATCAAAAATCCCTGCGTGGCCCATCCTTCTCGTATTCTGTGCTTCTTGGTCATACCCCGCTTTAAATTCTACTTCGCCACGTGTCAAATTTGAACAGTCCTCGAAATAACCATTCTCGCCATCTTTTTCTCTTCCCGCGCCATTTTCTCTCTCCGTCGTGATATCGCGACATGTCGCGATATCGTGACGTTTCTGGCTCCTTGTGCTTTTCTGCCATTTTGGTCGCGATATCGCGACATGTCGCGATATCGTGACGTTTCTGGCTCCTTGTGCTTTTCTGCCATTTTGGTCGCGATATCGCGACATGTCGTGATATCGCGACCATTTTTCCTTTGCACCCGCTTCTCCAATTTGTGTCACGATTTCACGACGTCGCGATATCGCGACGTCGTGATATCATGACCGTTTTGTCGCGCTCTCCTCTGCTCCAAAACCTGTCATGATTTCATGACATGTAGCAAAATTGTGGGTCACAATTTCACGACATGTCACAAAATCGTGCCCCCTTCTGCGCCTTCGTCCCTCTCCGGCAAACTGTCGCGATTTCGCGACATGTCGCGAAATCGCGGCCCCTTCTGCTGCACTTCCTCCTTGCCAATTTCTGTCACGATTTCGCGACACGTCGTGAAATCGTGATGGTTTTCAGACTTGGCCATTTTTTCTTCCTCCTTGCTTCCTGCTTCTTCTTCTCCCGACTCTTCAGCATGACGGTTTTTCCCGAACTTTGCTGCTTCTGCTGCTGGTGCTGCCGGATGCTCCTGCATCACTTAGTGATTCAAAAATTTATTGAAAACTAATCTCTATTTAATTATAAAAAGAAACTATAAAATGTTTTCCTAGCCAACTATGTATTTGAACATCACCTGGAATAGGTAGTTGTTTAAATCGGTCCTTTACTATCAATTGAATGTTAGGATTACAATGTTTGTATATGGTGTAGAAACTTCTAAACTTTCAATTGACCTTAAATTGAAATAAAATTCATGTAAACTTGGATGAATCTGCACAGAAAAAGAAAAAAAAACAATCGTATTCTTATGATTCATCTCCCACTAGCTTCAACAGTGATTGTGTTAGGGATTCATGATGCTTATTACTCCTTGGTTTGATGGAAAAGATATGAAATTGACCATGTTAAATGTAAAATACTACCATATCCCATTGATTATGTCTTCTTTATGTTAGTAAGTTTCTATTTTAAAATTTCAGGCTATGGAAAGATCATATTTCTTTTAAAAATATTATATGCTTATGCAATAGAATGTGATTAGAGGATTTGCTACCCATTGTTTCAGTTAGCATAGCATGCTATGATTGAATTTGTCTTGATATTTTTAAACCTGCAAAAGTTATTTTGAAAAATGAATATATAAAATGGAAATTTAATATTTGACTATTATTCTTGAAGATAACTTTGTTATGGATTAAATGACAATGATTTTTACTTATAAATATCTCAAAAGGTCTTAAACCTTATGCTTGTAGTGTAAAATAAAATAAGTACTTTTATAGTAATGAGAGGAATTTTACTAACACCTAGAAGGAAAATTGTAAACATTAGAGAAAACCAACCCAAGAAATTTTGATTCTAGGGGAGTAAGTATCATTATTATTATAATATGCTTAAAATAGTTACTCCTGTTTGCCTTAATACTCTAGGTTATTTTTAAGTAAAGAGATTTTTATTAGTAAATGGCAGGTATAGTGGCATGTTGAATGAGAAATCTAGTAATGGGAGTTGATTTTGTTAAATCTGCACAATATTAGGGAAATTGTTAAAACCATGAGAAATAATTTAAAAATAAAAAATTAGTTTATCGAGAAGGATGAACAAAAATTAATATCGATAAAAATGAATGGTTTAAAAGACCCAATGTTATTGAGGTGCAGGTATTCACACAATGAGTCTCAAGAGCAACTATTTTTTGATAGAAAAGGGTTAGAATAAGTGACCTAGTCAAATAAAGTAACGAGGGATGGTATGGGATACCACCTCTAGGTTGTTATCCGGGAGTACAAGTGATAAATCCTTCTACCATTTGGATATAGGAAACAAGTATGATAAATAATATCGTTCTACCATGATGTTTGGTATGGGACTACCGTCGTGGACCGTGATGGATAATGTGATTAAGACCAAGATCAGGGTATTGACATGGCTCTAGCCAATTCCAAAGATAATGGATAGAGAGCTAGATACTAGGCATATGTATGCTAACCCCCTTACATATAGCTATTAGAACAAGTTGATCGTTTAGTCAAAGGTTCCATATGATAAGGGATGGGGAGGCATGCATCCACCCTCTAGGTGTTACCTCTAGCTGTTATGGACCCTAGAGGATAACCCTAGTTGTGGTTTGAACCTCATTCTAGAACAAGAGGATGATAAATGAGACAAGTTGATTCCACATAATGGCACCTTTTATGGTATTTTACCAATCTTGTACACTTGGGTGGTTATCTATAGTAGTTTTGAAATCCAAAAGTGGTTTCATATGCCTGTAATACTTAAAATTTTATGTTAAATATTCATTGGAGAAATATAAATGCTATGAAATTGAAAGCACTTGCTATGAACATGAAAGCACTTTTTAGGTTAAAAATAATAAACTTTGAAAAAATTAGCCCTGAGAAATTGCTTGTATTTATAATGCTTAAGAAGATATAGCCCTCTCCACAGTGCAGGACCTTCAACAAAATGATTAGTTTGACACCCCAAATACTCAGCATAAGCTATAATAACTTTTCCACTACTATATCTAACTAGACCACTTGCACCAACATCCCCTGGGTTTCCTTTGGAGGCACTATAAAAGTTAATTTTCAGCCACTCACTTTGGGGAGGAATCCAATGGGCATCCACTCTGGTATGGGAGGGTGGTAAACTAGAACTAGAGTTGTAGGGAATATTTAAAGAAGATAACAAAATAGACTCTAATATAGAATCAGGTGGTTTGGGGTAAGGGAAGAACTGGGAATTCTCGATAGTAAAGGCAATAGCTTTGTTGGCAACAGATATGGGATCAGTAGAGGAGGAAAAAAAATCTTGTTGTTTATTTCAAGCCACAATTGCCATAATATATGATGAAGGCTCACTTTCCATAAAGAAGATAAGCCATTGGGTGAAAAGGTGACTCAAAAAATTTTGAGGAACCAAAGAGATATGAAAAGTGGACATAAGGTGATCCAAATATGTATTGGAGAAAGGACACTCGATAAGGAGGTGATTGGTAGATTCCCAGGAATTCATGTACAAATAGCATTTGTTGGGTACATACATACCCCTTTTCATAATGTTATCAATCGTTAGAATCTTATTTTGAATGGCCAACTAAATGAATTGAGAAACTTTCGATATGAGGTATTTAATATACACTCGATCATAAGGGATATGGACAACTTGATAATCAATAGTCTGATCATGAGCAGATTTAACAGTGAGCAACCCAAAATCAATTTATTTCCAAAAAGGAGAGTAAGAGGAATTACCAATGGGGATGACTATTGAATTTAGGATGGTTTTGAGAAATTTTGAGGCAACATATATTTGACCATTAGCACATGGAATATGGAAAGAAACTCAACCATATCATATTTATTTTCTCAAAATAAAATAATTTTGAGCTCTCTCCTATGCTAATTCTATGCTTGGTTGGGTTGTTACTAAATACAACCATTTGTTGTGTATGAAAGACACTACAGTTTTTTTTTCTAAAAGAAAATTGTATGCTTCTTAGGTTAAATTGGAAAATAAAATCTTATTATGACTAGTAGTCATTATGATAATCTATAAATGATACCAAAACATAGTTAGTGGTGTGAAGATATGAAATTTGGAAGTGATAATGGAAATGGAACCTAGGACTGTGTTTGCAATTGTGATAATTTAAAGCTTGAATGGTTTGCATGGTTTTTCTTGGCATATGCATGCATGTAGGAATTATAAACCTAGACATATCATAAAATGTTGGGAGTTGTATATGATCCCCTTAAATCAATGTTACTACCCTGGAGTCATTGGGAGTTGGTGCTAGGAGACTATAGTGAAGACTAGCTACCAAGTTTGGACCACTATTGCACAGAGAGAAGTAAACCCATATAAGAGAATTACTAAAACTATTAATTTTTTTTATAAGCTTTGAAGTGTGTGAAATAAAATTAACCAGAGTGTAAGACACTCTAGAACCTGTAAATCCATTATAATATAATGAATTTGAATCTTATATTATTAGATTCTTTAATAGATACTTAAAACTTGTTGTGCAAAATATTTCATATATTAATTATTTATAAGATGCTGAAATATGGCAACGAGTTGATTTTTAATTTGACATTTAGTTTATGTTAAGCGTGGAAGTGAAATACCATTGTTACCATAAAATATTTAGGTAAGAAACTAGTTTAACAATAGTATAGTTGTAGACATATCAAACTAAGGATGCAAATAGATATATGTCTTGATTAAGATAGAAGCTATGGTGGATAGAGTATATAAGGGTATATTATGATTACCTTCCAAAAATGTAAGTGAAATATTTATTTTGTGTTAAAGATATTCATTAAGGAACTATTGAACAAGTTCAATCTCAAACCTTAGTGATTCAAAAATGTATTGAAAACTAAACTCTATTTAATTATAAAAAGAAACTATAAAATGTTTTCCTAGCCAACTATGTATTTGAACATCACCTGGAAGAGGTAGTTGTTTAAATCGGTCGTTTGCTATCAATTGAATGTCAGCATTACAATGTTTGTATATGGTGTAGAAACTTCTAAAATTTCAATTGACCTTAAATTGAAATAAAATTCATGTAAACTTGGATGAATTTGCACTAAAAAAGAAAAAAAAACAATTGTTTTCTTTTGATTCATCACCCACTAACTTCAACAATGATTGTGTTAGGGATTCATGATGATTATTACACCTTGGTTTGATGGAAAAGATATGAAATTGACCATGTTAAATGTAAAATATTACCATATCCCATGGATTATGTCTTCTTTATGTTAGTAAGTTTCTATTTTAAAATTTCAGGCCATGGAAAGATTATATTTCTTTTAAAAATATTATATGCTTATGCAATAGAATGTGATTAGAGGATTTGCTACCATTTATTTCAGTTAGCATAGCATACTATTGAAAGCACGAGATTCCGGGCGAAGGAAACACTAATTGCGATGCATTCAAAATCAAATACGCTTAAGTCCTAGAAATGTAAATTGCATGAAATGAAAGAAACGCATTGGAAGAGACACAAGCAAATGGAGAAAACACAGCCCTTTCATTAAACTTTCTTGATCTCCGTTACAAATACGCCTCCTCCCTTTTCAGGGGCTAGGAGCGTTAAAAGAATTTGACTACAATCGAGACTTAAGGTTCCTCTTTCCGCGTGCCCACACTTGAAATGGACGGGCCAAGATGATGCCGCCGCTGATGTCGATGAGTCTTTGACCTCTGCTGCTCCTCCTGCGAACAAAGAAACAACGAAGATGTCAGTAGCACCTGCTGCACATAAGAAGTGTTTGTTCTCTAAAATCGCCAAAAGATGCATGCAAACATTTGTCTGAAACAGTGAGTAAAATGACTCTAAATGACCTAAAAACCTGACAGAGGATAGAAAACATCACCAGAAGGCCACTGCCACTGAGACAGTCGGCCAATCTGCCTTCAACTGGAATTCGTCCCTGGGCAGGACGAATTTTGACTGCAATTCGTCCCTGGGTGGGACGAATTCTTCTGTGTTGGAAAAGCCGACCTGATGCTGCTCCAATGTCGAATCTCGAGACCTACAAAATGCCTGCAAATAGAGGGGTTATGTAATTGGGGCCATTTTGGGACGACCCAGATGGTCGGATTCTCCCAATTTGGCCTCTATCCTCGGGAATTCGATATCGCCACCTGCAAGTTAGTGAAACAACAAAGCGACACAAAGCATGATAAAATCTGATCAGAATGTTATGAAATTGAAGCTATGAATTCACCAAACAGAATAACACAAAATGCAACATGAACAAGTAATCTAGAATGCTTCAGGAATAAAACTTAGAAAGTGCGGGGGTGCCCAAGTGGGCCTCCCACCGTTGGCACTTGATTTTGGAGCCAATCCACTAGGGATGGGCCCAAAACTTCTTAGGATTGGGGGGTCGGCAAATTGGTTGATTCAGGTGTCCATATGTTGGATTTGGGTCAGATTCAAGCTTCCAAAAGCCACCCAACAACCTCCCTTGCAAAAGAGATTGGTGGATGTGAGAAGGTGAATCAAAGGGGATGCAAGTGGGTGTTCAACTCGGTAGCACTTCGTTGCTTGAAATCTCCTCCAATCTGTCCTTTTGGGTGAGAAAAGTCCCACCTTTTATAGACCCATGGGGTCTCTTTTGAGAGGGAAGCATAAGCGCCATGTGTTGGTCATAGGTGCCATGTGGCGGCTATGTCTTCCCATGAGGGAGGGGAGTCCTCCATGACTTGGGCTTTCATAATTGCCCTTGTGACAGTCCTCTAACGGCCTATCTGTCCACCCACACACGCGTGCGAGGCAGGAGTCATCAACTGACTGTCCCTGGCTGCCACTTGGCGCCATTCTTCTTTTTGCCCGTTAAACTTGGAATTCGTCCCTGGGTGAGACGATTTCAGAATTCGTCCCTGGGTGAGACGAATCCCAGTTAGTATTCGTCCCTGGGTGAGACGAATATTGAGCAAAGTGTCTAAATGTACCAAATTGCCTCTTGACCTTACAAAATTGCTATGAAAGTGGTTAGGACCACTTGTTTGACCTCTGAGGGCTGCCCTGGGGGCTGTGTTTGTCAAAGCGATCAGTGTTTGCAGTCACATAATCGGATTGGTGCTGTTTTGGTGTCTACAGATGCCCCTTTTTGGGATGCGTTGTGCATAGCGCAGCGTCGAGCAAAAATAGATAACCAAAGCACTAATGATTAGGGTTTCTTGGTAACCTAACCAACTTTTGATGCCCCAAGCATGGAAAGGGCATGCATTCTTGAATCCTTGCTTCGACGAGCTAAGGAGTTTGATTTCAAGTGTTAACCTATTTTGGTGAGGTGTGACTTGAGCTTGGACATTGATCAGTCATGATTAGGCAAAGGGCGCAACCTTTTATCCTCGGGGGAACCTTGTGTTCATGATTCACGAAATGCCAAGTGTTTGATTGATTTGATTGTTGCTTGTTTACTCGCCCCAAGCAGGAGCGTGATTGTCTTTGTCAATGATTCTTTGAATGCATGTCGTTTTCCTTAATTGGGTGTGTGATTGTTGATTGGTGACTAAGTGTGACTACCCCCTCAAGCGACGAATCGATGAGGGAATGACCTTCATGAGAAAAGCGACGAGTCGCTTGACCCAAGATGACTTGTGCAAGGGGGCCTTTAGAGGGTTTACCGTTTAGCATGTGCAATTTTTCCAACATTTGGACCTATTTTTGGTGGGTGTTAACCCTTTTGGTGATGCCATAATGGGGTGAAATTGTCGAAAATCCATCTTCCCGTGGAGCGGTCCGGCTATGGTAGCCTTCTTGGGGAAGTAGGAGAGTGACAATTTGAACCCCGACATCAATTTTCTATGCCAAGAGGTTAAGTGCAAGAGCACTTGTGTCCGGCAATGCTTATTGCTTTGTTTTTTGTTGCATTTTTTGTTGTTTTTGAGTGGGTTTTGACCCTCTTTGTGATGCCATTTGGGGATTAAATTGTCGAAAATCCGTCCTCCCGTGGAGCGGTCCGGCTATGGTAGCCTTCTTCGGGAGTAGGATAGTGACAATGTAAACCCTGACATCAATTTTCTATGCCAAGAGGTTAAGTGCAAGAGCACTTGTGTCTGAATGTTTATTGTTGTTTGTTGTTTTGATTTTCTTATTGTTTTTGAGTGGGCTTTGACCCATTTGTGACGTCATTTGGGGGTGAAATTGTCAAAAATCCGTCTTCCCGTGGAGCGGTCCGGCTATGGTAGCCTTCTTAGAGAGTAGGATAGTGACAATGTAAACCCCGACATCAATTTTTCTATGCCAAGAGGTTAAGTGCAAGAGCACTTGTGTCTGGCAATGTTTATTGTTTTTTGTTTGTTTTGATTTTCTTGTTGTTTTTGAGTGGGCTTTGACCCATTTGTGATGCCATTTGGGGGTGAAATTGTCAACAATCCGTCTTCCCGTGGAGCGGTCCGGCTATGGTAGCCTTCTTAGAGAGTAGGATAGTGACAATGTAAACCCCGACATCAATTTTTCTATGCCAAGAGGTTAAGTGCAAGAGCACTTGTGTCTGGCAATGTTTATTGCTTTTTGTTTGTGTTGCATTTTTTTGTTGTTTTGTTGTTTTGATTTTCTTTGATCTTATGCATGATGGTTGATGAATATGGATGTATGCATGTTGATTTATTTTGATGGATGCATATGCTATGATGAATACAAATGTTTTTGATTTATATGTGATATGCAGAGATGAAATGGATGAATGAGATTTGTGATGTTTGGCTATGGCACCATAGACTGTTTAGAACTCTGTTATTTTGTTTTTAGGCGATTGTTGTGATGCATGACTTTGTATGTATACATGTGGTTTTTCTTTTTTTGTATTTTTTGATGGTATTGTAAGGATGAAAAGTAGCACAGTTGGTTTAGAAATGTAGCTAAGGTTTTCTGAGACTCAGACGGTTTTTAACTCACTAGCCACGAATGTACTTTATCTTACAAGACTTTTGAACAAGGTATGAATCGAACTTGTTTTTGACCGAGCTATTTCACATCCCTGTGTGTGCAATTGAGTTCATTTATGTGGTATTTGTCAGGATACCGCCAGTGCCAGATGGGCTTTCAACCGAACCTGTACTGAGGATCACCTAATTAGCTCCACTAACTCCTTTGTTGTATTTAGTTAGATTAATCTACGATGTTATCCAGGATGCCATAAGCTAGCTCATCCACATGCAAACATTGATCTGTACGCAAGTTAATGTGACAGATATATCGTCATGCGAGAAGTTTACCGCCAGTTACCGATAGGCTATCAACCAAACCGGTACTGAGGCTTGCCTCATGACCTGTTAGAATGCTGAGAGTTCCAGGGATTCAAGTTCAACTCCCTTCTTTTCTTCAATTGTATTGGGATACTTGCTCGTTTGTAGTGATAAGATCACTGTTTATTTTGATTTGTTTTTCTTTTGAGCAAGGGATTGGGGAGATGGAGTGATGAAAATCACTATCGTTTGTGCCGTTTGATGTGTGCACTGTATGATGTCAAATATTTGATTTTTGACGTTTTGCAAATTTTTGATGTTTTGCAACTATTGAGAACTAGGGATTCTTAGGGAATTGGGTAGGGAGGATGCTTGTCCTTTTGCCAACTCTCAGCATTCTTGGGGTCATTCGCACAGGGGGATGAGCAAGATAACCGTTTCGCTTTTGGTGACCTGGATTACTGTGCAAGTTTCATCTTTCGTTCACACAACTTAGGAATTGTTTTATGTGTTTTAATTTGTGTTGGGATGTTACGTAACAAGGTGTATTTCAAGTTTAACTCTACCTTCGTAAAATCTGTCTGACTTGATACATTACATGGCTAAAGAGGAAAATGATGACTGAATCACGAAAACTTTTAATACATTAAAAGACCACTGACTCTAGTGTGGTAAAAAGCAATGCATGGTGTTTTTGTTGTTTTTGTAAAATGGAACAATGTGGAACAAGATGGACTAGCAGAGCAATTACAGCCTATGGTGCCTTTGACCTATACGACCACAAATATGCAATGTATGGATGCAATGCTTAATGCAGCTACATATTTTTGTATTTTTGATGGATTGATTTTTGTGAATATGAAGATGAGGTGCGAGAAGAGCTCTCTATTGATGAATTTGAGTATGCCTAGAAATGAGATGCAAATTTTTGTTGTTTTTGATTATTTTTTTATTTTTGACCAAGTGATTGTGGACATCCTTGGAGCATTTTGGGTGACCAAGTGATTGCGATAATCCTTGGAGCTTTTTGGGTGACCAAGTGATTGCGATAATCCTTGGAGCTTTTTGGGTGACCAAGTGATTGCGATAATCCTTGGAGCTTTTTGGGTGACCAAGTGATTGCGATAATCCTTGGAGCTTTTTGGGGTTGACCAAGTGATTGCGATAATCCTTGGAGCTTTTTGGGTTGACCAAGTGATTGCGATAATCCTTGGAGCTTTTGGGTGACCAAGTGATTGCGATAATCCTTGGAGCTTTTGGTGACCAAGTGATTGGATAATCCTTGGAGTTTTGGGGACCAAGTGATTGCGATAATCCTTGGAGCTTTTGGGGTTGACCAAGTGATTGCGATAATCCTTGGAGCTTTTGGGGTGACCAAGTGATTGCGATAATCCTTGGAGCTTTTTGGGGTGACCAAGTGATTGCGATAATCCTTGGAGCTTTTGGGGTGACCAAGTGATTGCGATAATCCTTGGAGCTTTTGGGGTGACCAAGTGATTGCGATAATCCTTGGAGCTTTTTGGGTGACCAAGTGATTGCGATAATCCTTGGAGCTTTTTGGGTGACCAAGCGATTGCGATAATCCTTGGAGCTTTTGGGGTGACCAAGTGATTGCGATAATCCTTGGAGATTTTTGGGTTTGGATTATGGCTCTTCAAGGGATAGAGGTACCCCCAGCTTGATGGTCTTTGCACTCCGGATCTGGCTCTAGAGGTATGGGCATGAATGGATCGGCCCTATGTGTTGATAGGAAGACGGGGTCTTCCCTTGGTACTGATGTCATGATGGGATCTCGGGGTGGATGGTGCTCATCGTGGATTTGGAGCCATGGATCCAATACTTGGTCCCACCTTGCAGGGTCTACCCACCATTCATGCCCTAGTAGTATGCCCATCTGTCCCATTAGATCTTCATGAGTTAAAGGGCGGTGATGCCGTCGCGCATGTCTGAGATAGTCCATCTCAGTCTCATCTTCTGAATCACTTTCGGAGACCCAAAAATGTTCATTCTCTTCAACAACTGTTGCTTGCGACGTTGAGGGCTCTCCTTGTTCCAACAAGTTAATCTGGTCCCATTGTGGTTGTTCCACTCTTGGTGGAGGGACCTGATTCTCTTGACACTGTGTTGGTTCAGCTGGAACCTCTAAGGGGAATAGCTTCAAAAATATGTCTGGAAGCCGTTGATGTTCTCTTTGAGGATTAATCTCC
Source organism: Wollemia nobilis (assembly GCA_028583015.1). NCBI lineage: Eukaryota > Viridiplantae > Streptophyta > Pinopsida > Araucariales > Araucariaceae > Wollemia > Wollemia nobilis. The sequence goes on along the minus strand of JAQPPZ010003246.1, from coordinate 7,576,515 downwards.
GAACTCTCGCCTCTCTCTAGCAAAGGAGAGGGATTACTACTATTGCCAAGGGTGTTTGTTGACCATGGGAGGTAATCTCCCAATGTATATTCTGTATTCGGGTTGGCATAAAGATCTGGTGCCAATCCCCCCTTGTTGCCTATTTCTAGGCCTTGCATATTTTCGACCAAGATGTCTAAGGGTAGGGGGTGGTTGAACCCTACTCCTGACTTATCATATGGCATCTGATATCTTGGTTGGCAAAGGACCCGCATCCCTTGCTCATATCTGCCTAGCCCGTATCCATGCCAATTGCATTGGCCGAGATATTTTAGGGCAAAGTCTGGGTTTGATAGATAGTTGATGTTTTCAACAAAAGGCTCTTCGTCTGCTTCCTTTTGTTTGCATGGTTCAAGACCATGATCAAGGCCCCCATACACAAAATTTGTCCGGTTTGGTGGGTAGCCTAGAGGAACAATTGTCCCTATGGGAAGGCGAGGTCTCCCCATGTCTTGTAATGACTCCAATGTGGGGGTTGCCACAACATTTTGCACTAAATACTCCCCCAGGCCCGTATTGGCCATTTCAACAGTGATTGTTGATGATTGGGTGGGAGGAAACGGGAGTCCTTCCTGAGTCCATTCCATGTTTGGTGTTTTAGGAGTCTCAGTTTTCGTTGTGTGGGGTGTTTCCTCTTGTTGATACCGTTGAAATTGTGGGCAACCCTTCTTCTAAGGGCTTAGCCTCTTCCATGATCTGTTTTCCCTTGTCCTTCTGTTTGGCCATGACAGGTGGCGTTGATGATGAAGGAGCAGATGATGAAGACTCACCTGGCTGGGATTTTGTTGATTTTGGTCACCAGTGGTGCCTGCGGTATTGGACCTCTGTTTAGATGGATTTAACTGGAAATCCAAATGCGTTGAAGGGAGGGTCGATTGAGGCATGAATTGTACCGCATTGCAATACTTGAAGGGTTCTAAGTCCATTGGGACTACATGTATTTCTCCTTCAAAAGCATACTTTAAGCACCTGGTGGGCGATCGAAGGGACACACTTCATGTCCCTGATCCAAGGCCGCCCTAGCAGTATATTATAAGCCATCTCGCCTTCCAACACATGGCACAATGTAGGTATTGTCTTTTGTCCTACCTGGACAGGCAGAACAATGGTGCCGACTATCGAGCATATTGCATCGTTGAAAGCTCGCAGTGTGTACGTGGAGGCTGTGATGTGAGAGGTTGGCAGCTTCAAATGTTTTAAGGCTGCAGTGGTAATGATGTTACTGGACGAGCCAGTATCTACCAACACTCTCTTGTACGGGATCCCGTTGACCCGTGCGATAACGTGCAGGGGTGGATCTGCCATGTCATTCGATATTGTTTTGACTTCATCTTCTCCGAAGGTGATGACCGGCTCCGTACATCGTTTCACATGTCCCACGAAGTTGTTGAAAGAATTTGCTTCGTGAGGCTGTAATTCGATGGCTTTTAAAATGTCCATAAGAGCTTCCCTATGGGGTGCTGACTGTTGAATAAGCTCGTAAATGGACAGCCTAGCCGATGTGGTCCGCAAACTCTACGTGAGTTTGGTCCGTATCGTGACCTCGGGTCTAGGCGGAGGCAACTACGTTGGGCATTGTTGAGGCTGCGATGTTGTCGAAACTTCCCTCGTAGCTACCTCGGGGGCAACTGTCGGGTACCTTCTGTTCCTTGTCACTATACTAATCATTCCCACAAATCCTTGCATGGGAAGATTCTGTCGCACCTTGTTAATCCGGAGAGGTTTTGCCCGTGCTTCGTGGGCAGGCAAAGGGTCCTTGAATACCCCCATTTGTTGATTATTTGGCGCTATGGGGTTGTCCACGGCCAATGTTCTATTGTCGATCAAATCTTGGATTAATTCTTTGAATTTCCAGCATCCATTCAAGTCGTGTCCTCTGCGCCTATGGAATCTACAATACAATTCCTCTCTGTATCCCCTAGGCTTAGGAGCGTTAGGGTCTATAGTTTGGATTTCTTGCAGAGTGACTAAATTTGCCGCTGACAAGCGGTCAAATAGGGAGTCCCTGGACTCCGTGTAAGGGGTGAATTGTCGCCTAGGGCGACGCTGCTGATTCTGCTCCTGCCTTCTATTATCTCTTTCATAACCAGGAGGCACTGCCTGGTAATTAGCCTTTTGGGGCTGCATTTCTTGCACAGGCGCGGGAACATTTATCGCAACTTGGTTAACCGTAGCGTGTTGTGATTGCGTTGTCCCGGTCTTAGTGGTTTTATTCCACTCTTTCTTTTTAGGCTTGGCGATTGCGCCTTCGCCTATTTTGATCTCTTCTATAACTCTGGCTTGTGCCAAAGCTTCTTCTAAGTTGGCGTATTGTCGCAGCAACAATAGCCCGTGAGATCGATTTCAAGCAACTTTTTGCGAACATCTACGTGAGATCAGACATAGGGGGACGGTAGGGTAACTTAGAAAGCAAAGCTCTCCATCGATTCCCATATGCTGCCATTGTTTCTTCCTCAAATTGCTTGAGGCTCGCCAGATCACTCAGTGATGCCTTCTTCCTTGTGTTGAAGGCAAAGCGTTCAAGAAACGCATCTACTAATTGATCTAAGTTGCTTATGCTGTGTTTGGGTAGTTGTGTGAACCAATCCGAGGCAGGGCCTACGAATGTGGTTATGAATGTTCTAAGCAACAATGCGTCATTATCTTGGATGCCGAAGCATTGGCTTAGAAATCTTGTAACATGTTCTTGTGCGTCCTCTTCACCTTTAAAGATTGCCAATTGAGGCAACTTGAAGTGTTCGGGGTAAAGAGGTGTTGGCACTAAGGGATGCACTGGATGACTGCGGAGTTGACGTAATGTGGGCTTTTGATGCCCGAAGTTTTTATCTCCACAGACTCCAAACGCTCTAATAGCGCTTTGTATGCATCTGAAGATTTTATCTCCTCCTCTTTTGTTTGCTCCCGTTGTGCGTTATGGAAGACTGGAGGCCTATGGAGGGGTGGTCGATTGGCAGCCCTCCCGCCTTGATGGGGTGTTTCAACCCATTCTATTTCTGGTTCGTACTCCTCATAAAATTCTTGAGGAGTCTCTGGGCGAGACCTATGACCCTGATTGAATCCTCGCTGAGGGTACCCATCATTGTTTCAGGGAGTGGCCTCCCTCTCGGGTCTATAAGGTCTCGGAGGCAAAGCTTGACGAGGTCGAGGAGACCTTTCCTGCACCAACGGATTATGCCTCTCATATTGTTCGGCTCTTTGGGTGCGAGGGGTTGGCCCCCTCTCAGGTAGTTCATAGCGTAACTCATCCGCTTCACATTGCATGCGCTCTCTATCCAAGCGGTGTCGATACTCTATCTCCTGATGACTTTGTTTAAGCCGTGCGATTTGGGCTTGACGGGTGGCATGTCTGGCGACTATCGGGTCAATTTGGTCTACCCTATTTTGCTCAGGAGGTTCGAATGTTTCTCCTATGTGTTTGCCTTGATCTTGATGATCTAAAATTTCAATGGGTCGCTTCCCTCTGTCGAGGTAGGCGACATTTACTCGAGGCTCTGGCCTCGATGTATGATCATGATACCTAGCAAGGGTGGAAATGCAAGGTTCCCGCACTGTTTGTTGTCCTTGAGGAATGCGATGGCTTTCCTCGTACTCCCTTTCATTGGTTTGAAAGGGGTGAGCGGAGTTAGCTCGCCCTGTGTAAGGAGCCCTATGCTCTGGATTTTGTCTTTCTATCCTGATGGGAGGTAATGAAGGGACACCATATCCACGTTGTCCCTCCAAATTCATCCCACCGTGATCACCACTGAAAGTACAAGATTTCGAGCGAAGGAAACACTACTTGCGATGCATTCAAAATCAAATACGCTTAAGTCCTAGAAATGTAAATTGCATGAAATGAAAGAAATGCATTGGAAGAGACACAAGCAAATGGAGAAAACACAGCCCTTTCATTAAAATTTCTTGATCTCTGTTACAAATATGCCTCCTCCCTTTTCAGGGGCTAGGAGCATTAAAATAATTTGACTACAATCGAGACTTAAGGTTCCTCTTTCCACGTGCCCACACTTGAAATGGACGGGCCAAGATGATGCCATCGCTGATGTCGATGAGTCTTTGACCTCTGATGCTCCTCCTGTGAACAAAGAAACAACGAAGATGTCAGTAGCACCTACTGCACATAAGAAGTGTTTGTTCTCTAAAATTTCCAAAATATGCATGCAAACATTTGTCTGAAACAGTGAGTAAAATGACTCTAAATGACCTAAAAACCTGACAGAGGACAGAAAACATCACCAGAAGGCCACTGCCACTGAGATAGTCAGCCTCCTATGAACAAAGAAACAACAAATATGTCAGTAGCACCTGCTTACATAAGAAGTGTTTGTTCTCTAAAATTGCCAAAAGATGCATGCAAACATTTGTCTGAAACAGTGAGTAAAATGACTCTAAATGACCTGAAAACCTGACAGAGGACAGAAAACATCACCAGAAGGCCACTGCCACTGAGACAGTCAGCCAATCTACCTTCAACTAGAATTCGTCCCTGGGCAGGATGAATTCTGACTGCTATTCGTCCCTGGGAAGGACGAATTCTGACTGCTATTCGTCCCTGGGTGGGACGAATTCTGAGCCGAAGTTGTACTGATCCAATGTTGAATCCTGAGAACTCCAAAACACCTACAAAAAGATGTGTTATGTAATTGGATCCATTTTGGGATGACCCAGATGGTCGGATTCTCCCAATTTGGCCTCTATCCTCGGGAATTTGATGTCGCCACCTGCAAGTTAGTAAGACAACAAAGCGACAAAAGGCATGATAAAATCTGATCAAAATGTTATGAAATTGAAGCTATGAGTTAATCAAATAGAATAACATGAGATGCAACCTGAAACAATAATCTAGAATGCTTTTGGAATAAAACTTAGAAAGTGTGGGGGTGCCCAAGTGGGCCTCCCACCGTTGGCACTTGATCTTGGCGCCAATCCACTAGGGATGGGCCCAAAACCTCTTAGGATTGGGATGTCTGCAAATTGGTGGTGTAAGGTGGTCAAATTTTGGATTTGGGTTGGATCCATGCTTCCAAAAGCCACCCAATAACCTCTCTTGCAAAAGAGATTAGTGGATGTGAGAAGGTGAATCAAAAGGATGCAAGTGGGTGTTCAACTCGGCAACACTTCGTTGCTTGAAATCTCCTTCCAATCTGTTCTTTTTTAGGTGGGAAATGCCACCATTTTATAGACCCGTGGGGTCTCTTTGGAGGGGCATGCAGGGATGCCATGTGGCAGCCATGCCTTCCCAAGGGGGAGGAGACTCCTCCCTGACTTGGGCCTCCATGACTGCACTTGTGACAGTCCATCAACTGCCAACATATCCACCTACACACGCATGCATGGAAGGGGGCAATAATTGACTGTCCCTGGATGCCACTTGGCGCCATTCTTCTTTTTGCCCGTTAAACTTGGAATTCATCCCTGGGTGAGACGATTTCAGAATTCGTCCCTGGGTGAGACGAATCCTAGTTAGTATTCGTCCCTGGGTGAGACGAATACTGAGCAAAGTGTCTAAATGTACCAAATTGCCTCTTGACCTTACAAAATTGCTATGAAAGTGGTTAGGACCACTTGTTTGACCTCTGAGGGCTGCCCTAGGGGCTGTGTTTGTCAAAGCGATCAGTGTTTGCGATCACATAATCGGATTGGTGTTGTTTTGGTGTCTACAACTATGATTGAATTTGTCTTGATATTTTTTATACCTGCAAAAGTTATTTTGAAAAATGAATTATATAAAAGGGGAATTTAATATTTGACTATTATTCTTGAAGATAAATTTGTTATGGATTAAATTACAATTATTTTTACTTAGAAATATCTTAGAAGGTCTTAAACATTATGCTTGTAGTGTAAAATAAAATAAGTACTTTTATAGTGATAAGAGGAATTACACTAAGACCTAGAAGGAAAATGGTAAATAATAGAGAAAACCAACCCAAGAAAGTAAGATTCTATGGGAGTAAGAATCATTATTATTATAATATGCTTAAAATAGTTACTCCTGTTTGCCTTAATACTCTAGGTTATTTTTAAGTAAAGAGATTTTTATTAGTAAAGGGTAGGTATAGTGGCATGTTGAATGAGAACTCTAGTAATGGGAGTTAATTCTGTTAAACCTACACAATATTAGGTAAATTATTAAAACCATGAGAAATAATTTAAAAATAAAAAATTAGTTTATCGAGAAGGATGAACAAAAATTAATACCAATAAAAATGAACGGTTTAAAAGACCCAATGTTATTGAGGTGTGGGTATTCACACAATGAGTCTCAAGAGCAACTATTTTTTGATAGAAAAGGGTCAAAATAAGTGACCTAGTCAAATAAAGTAATGAGGGATAGTATGGGATACCACCTCTAGGTTGTTATCCGAGAGTACAAGTGATAAGTCCTTATACAATTTGGATATAGGAAACAAGTATGATAAATAATCTCGTTCTACCACGATGTTTGGTATGGGACTACCGTCATGAACCGTGATGGATAATGTTAGGATCCTCAATCCTAACATTATTAGTTAGTATTAGTTAGTATTATTAATCATTTAATTATTATATTAATAACTTATAAAGTGAACCATCACAACCCTTCATAATGTGAACCATCACGTCTCTTCATACGTGAACCATCAGGTCTCTTCAACAACATAGCTTTAGGGTAGATATATATTAGGTTGGCCATCCATATCAAATCATCCAAGAAGAAGAATAATAAGCATAGATTCTTAGGAAGGAGCCCCCTATAGTGGCAAAGTGATTACAAGGGAGCCCCCTTTAAGTGGCCTACGATTACATTTATATTAATTTGTTAATAATTTTATAGTAAGACCTTGGGGTCTTACCATTTGGTATCAGAGCCATGTGGGACCCAGTTATGTGGGAATTGCTCAAAGATCTTTATCAAATCACTTATGTGAATGAGTATCAAACTCGGTTTGAGGATATCACCAAACACAACACAATATTGGATGAATCAATTCTCATCAATGGCTTCATTAGGGGATTAAAAGAGGAAATTAGAATAGAGGTGACAAGGTTCAATCCCTATACCATGATGTAGACCTATGGATTGGAAAAATTAGCTGAAGATAAAATCAATGCACAATGATTAGGGAAACCACTTATGGAAAAATCATCGACCACTTACATCGCTCCCAAACCTATGCATAATGGAAGGGTACAAAGCACTTACACAATCCCTAAATCTAACAAAACTTTACAAATTAAACATCTTAGCTTTGAGGAGATGAAGGAACGATGAGAAAAATGACTATATGATAATTGTGATGAACAATTTTAACCCCACCATAAATGTGCTACACTAACATTGTATTTATTGAAGGAAGTTGATCCTTGTCTCTCCATAGAGCAAGCATATGAGGTAGTTATGTCTGAAGCGACTAGTGCACCTACTCACTGCAATGAAGACAATGAGGTCGATGTGCAAGAAGTGATTGATGTACTAGCAAGGATGAGGTAGACATACCCAAAGTGATCAATGCTAGCCAAACATGCACTCTACAAGACCTACACATACCTTCCTCACCAATAGTGAGTTCTTGCCATATGACCAAACCTATTCGAAACCAATGTAGAGTGACTACACACTCCTTCTCCGTTGGCTCTACCAAGGAACCAAAAAAGGATATGAAATCATTACCATCACTTTTGATGCATCATTCTAAAGTATTTGAGGAACCCAAGGGTTGCCCTCCCATCGTCATCATTATTTTCCTAAGGAAGATTCTACTATTGTTCTTGGCAACCCCCCGCTAATACTTCATCCTTCTCGATATCCTTGCCTACGAAAGGATGCCATTAAAAGAGTCCAAGAACTTACACAAATCCTTCTTGGAAAACAAAGGACAAAGCTTCTCACTTTGATATTTGAGGAAAAAGCTCTTTTTAAGGAGGGTGGCATGTTAGGATCCTCAATCCTAACATTATTAGTAAGTATTAGTTAGTATTATTAATAATTTAATTATTATATTATTAAATTATAAAGTGAACCATCAGAACCCTTCATAATGTGAACCATCACATCTCTTCATACATGAACCATCATGTCTCTTCACCAATGTAGCTTTAGGGTAGATATATATTATGTTGGCCATCCATATCAAATCATCCAAGAAGAAGAATAATAAGCATAGATTCTAAGGAGGGAGCCCCCTATAGTGGCAAAGTGATTACAAGGGAGCTCCCTTTGAGTGGCCTGCGATTACATTTATATTAATTTGTTAATAATTTTATAGTAAGACCTTGGGGTCTTACCAGATAATGTGATCAAGACCAAGATCAGGGTATTGAAATGGCTCTAGCCAGTTCCAAAGATAATGGATAGAGAGCTAGATACTAGGAATATGTATTCTAAACCCCTTACATATAGCTATTGGAACAAGTCGATCATTTAGTCAAAGCTTCCATATGATAAGGGATGGGGAGGCATGCATCCACCCTCTAGGTGTTACCTCTAGCTGTTATGGACCCTAGAGCATAATCCTAGTTGTGGTTTGAACCTCATGCTAGAACAAGAGGATGATAAATGAGACAAGTTGATTCCACATAATGACACCTTTTATGGGATTTGGCCAATCTTGTCCACTTGGGTGATTATCTACAGTAGTTTTGAAATCTAAAAGTGGTTTCATATGGCCGTAATACTTAAAAATTTATGTTAAATATTCATTGGTGAAATATAAATGCTATGAAATTGAAAGCATTTGCTATGAACATGAAAGCACTTTTTAGGTTAAAAATAATAAACTTTGAAAAAATTAACCCTGAGAAATTGCTTGGCTTATTTTTGTGGTGTAATTAGGTATGTAGACTTGGGTTGTTACATTTAATGGCCAACACAAGGATATGGCTAAACATCTGGATTAATCATGATGTGAAGGGGTGGTCAAAGTTAGCATAGTGGAGTATAAAATCAATATTCCTTTAATTGTCGAGGTGATTGAGTTGGTGGCGGATGAGCTGGTGCATAATCAGAGAAAAGCATTTCTTGGTGAAAGATGTTCAAGTTTTATTAGGAGATGAAATAGAGATAACCAAAAACTAGAATGGGTTCAAATGTAACTCCCTAAGAGCCCCATGGGATCGTATTATTCTAGTAACTATTTATTATTTTACCCTAGATGAGAACCATGAGATCCTGTGGAGCTATCACTTCATGATCTTGAACTATCTCCACTATAAGAAAATTATGAATATTCCATAATTCTTATTTCAATCTCTAGCTAGATCAATTTATAATGTTAAGAAAGGAGTGACCTCTGACCCAGTCCACCAAGTATTGTTGAATATGATCTTTGATCATGTGGTCTAATTGCATGGCTTGGATGGTGATAGTATTCTTAATTTCTTGAATACATTACAAACCATAATTATTGATTATTCGATCTCTTCTATTTTAGGGGATTCAAACACTTCAAACTCAAAAGTCATTGAAGCCACTCCCTTGGTGGTGCAACTAGTGGATGGGGTAGATTCCCCTCCTAGAGATCTGGGAGATAGTGAGGAAGGAACAAGGAGATCTAAATGCTTGGTCGTGAAGACAGTGAATAATAGGAAGGCTCCAATGACAGTCAATTATTTGGACTCTGAGGATTACCTGATGCCATCCCAGAAGCCAAAAATAATTTTGAGAGTGGGAAGTGTCAAAAGAATTAGAATCTCGACATTCAAACAAGGACTTCAAACCCAAATTCACTTAATGTGATGATGATAAAATTGCAATGCTCTCTGATTTATTTTATGTAAGCGATGATTTCCTACATAGAGGAGGTTATGGCTCTTGTGCTCTTTGATTGATTCCATGCAGGTGATGATTTCCTGCATAGAGGAGGTTCTGGTGTTTATTAGTTGTAGGTGATGGGAGTAAACGAGTTCAAGGATGAGAATGAGACAGGTCCTAATGGATCCAAATTTTGAGTGACCCCTTTCCTCTTCCTAAGTTCCTTTTTGTTGGTTCTATTCTGATACTTGAGGCCTATGTGCCTGGGTTTTCTACCCCTAAGTGGGTTTGTGGGTCTTTGGTTTGTTCAGGCTTTGTTTGAGTTTTTTGGTTCTAGGGTTGGTTTCTCTCTATGAATAGTATAAATTTGATATTGTTTAGTTTTTTGTTTCTCTCAAGTCTCCATCTATGGTTGGGAACTAGCACTTTTTTATAATAGGTTTGGAGGTCTTTTAAAACTCCTTTAATTCACCATATAAAAAATAATCATAAACCCAGAAAAATAAATTATTGCAAGCTATTTATCATTACAATTGTGCAGAGTAATCAACTTATTTTTTATTAATTGCATGTAATTCTGATTGTTGACATTAATATGAATAAAGGCTCATAATTAAGTTAGAGAAAATTTCAATGTAAGCCAACCATTTTAGTATTGTTGTAAATGCATCAAGCAGGAAAACGACAGCGAAAGTCCATTTCTTTCAGTTCTATCTCTGGGTTTTAGTTATCTTAAATAATAAGTCTCTCAATGGCCGAGCATCCAATACTGTGGGTTACAACAAGCATTTCCACTTGAAAGCCTACCATATGCTCATGCAATATGCACAGGAGGAAGAGCAAGAAAATTTCCGTATCCAGCTTCAGTGGGAAAGTGGAAAAGGATTTATTTGAACCGTTTAAATTATCTTGTTTAATCCATATTTGTAATTGTTAATTTCATAACCAACACATTTATTTAATGTTGTAGAAAAATTCATCCTCACACATACACTTCAATTTCAACACAGGAGGAAGAGCAAGAAAATTTCCGTATCCCGCTTCAATGGGAAAGTGGAAAAGGATTTATTTGAACCGTTGAAATTTTTTTTGTTTGATCCATATTTGTAATTGTTAATTTCATAATCAACACATTTATTTAATGTTGTAGAAAAACTCATCCTCACACATACACTTCAATTTCAACACAGGAGAAAGAGCAAGAAAATTTCCCTATCCAGCTTCAATAGGAATGTGGAAAAGGATTTATTTGAACCGTTTAAATTATCTTGTTTGATCCATATTTGTAATTGTTAATTTCATAATCAACTCATTTATTTAATGTTGTAGAAAAACTCATCGTCACACATACACTTCAATTTCAACTATGTGGAAATTTCCTATGTTCACATCGCGCACGTCATCTTGTGGTCAATCATCATACACGATTATATAGATACAATTTAGGAGATCGATATAACCGATGCTCATCTTTATAATAGTGGAATAAAGTATTTTTAACAATAGGAAAGATTACTACCTCTTCCTACCTCTTTAATTTAGAAGAAAGAACAGTGACATTATTGTCAGGTTTTTGGTCTTGGTTTTGGCTCGTCTTTGGTTCTTGGTTTTAGTTTGATTTTTTTTTTCAATTTGAGTGAAAATGCTTTTATAAACTAAATCAATGCAAGTTTAAAGCATAGACTGATCTTTATGTTTTAATACCAACAAATTTCTTTCACGCAGAATACTTATATGATTATCATGCTCTGATACTAAAACAATCAAATTCATTGGTGCAAGAACGTTCATTTAATACATGTTAAAATTATTATACTCTGGAAGCAAATCGAAACAAGAATGCTATTTAATATATGCTTTATTGTTTGGATCAATGATGGATAAAGTCAATGATAATTACAAACCATAAGATAAATACAGTCAAGGAAATCCATACAGACGCTCCTATCTAAAATAATATAATATTGTAAGAAACCCGGGGCGGTGGAACCATGTTACGTCAATCAAGGTCGTACATCACATGAAAACCAGCTCAAAATGTAGGCACGCCAGTTATTTAAAGGCAGGCACATCGTCGTGCTTTCACGCAGGAAAAGAGAGGTTGAAAGTTGGAACATGCATACATGGATCCTTCAACAGAGGAAGAATCCATGGGATACTCTGAATACACTCTCCCTATCGAGGGCGATACCCAACTCCCATCCGAGGGATACTCTGAATACACTTTCCCTATCCAGGGCGATGCCCAGCTCCCATCCGGTGCGAATTTCGATACCACTTCAATTGTCTTTCAATGCACTTCCCCTGTTGAGGGCGATGACCATCTCCCATCTAATCTAAATCCACCCCCTCCATCATTCCCCACCCACTATAAACACCCTCCAACCTCTGATGAGTACGGTTACAACCCAAACCAAGGTTACCTGGATCAACAAGGACAGCCGCCTCCGCCAACACCACCTCCTAGTTACCCTACATCCTTTCCTAACCAACCTCCGCCATCGCGTCCTCCCCTTTCTTATGCACAAGAATCCCATGTAACACCTCCAAATTACCCTCTATCCACTCCTCCGCCATCGCGTCCTCCCCCTTCTTATCCACAAGAATCTCCTATAACACTTCCTAATTACACTGTATCCACTCTTAACCAAGCTATTCCACCATTACCATCATTTCGTCCACCTTCTTATCCACAAGAATCCCCGATCCATCCAACTTCAACACCTCCTCCCCCAGTCCATCCACATCAGTCTCCCCTCTATGGCGCTCAATACCAACAGCCTACTACTCCTACTTCTACTCCCTCTACTTACAACCCTCAGCCTCCTACTCCTTCCTCTGGTTATATCCCTGAGCCTCACCCTCCTCGTCCATCTAATGACCACTCTCAACCACCACCTGCTCCTCCCTCTAATTACAATCCTTCGTTTTCAAACCACTGCCAATACCCTCCTACTGATATTGCCACCCCTAGTAAATATGATTACCCCAACTCTGCAAGGCCCTCTCAAAATCCTGCTGTTGCACAACCGCAACCACAACAACAACCGCCTCCCCAGTGGCCGCAGCCGCCGTCAACGTTTACACAGAACCCTAGCGTCAGCAGCGGTACACCACAGGAACGTTGGACGACAGGGATCTTCGACTGCTTCGAAGACCCCGTTAACTGTACTATGATTCTTTCACTCTGCCTTGCTGTTCTTTATTAGCTGGCCACAAAAAAAAATTTCCTACTATATTATGTGATGTGTCTAATTTACCGGAATGGCTTCTGTTCGACAAAGATAGTAAAAATTAGCTGTTATATTCTAGATGATGGTTGAAAATTAATATAGTTTTATGAACGTTTTATCAATGTTCGTTAATGGATCTATCAGTGAGTTGTTTTAAATATTTATAAACTCATTAGTTCCATGTAAAGTGAAATCGAATGAATTTCAAAATGAAAGATAGAAATGAAAAAAAAAAAATTACAAGTGAAATATATGTTTTATTTGCTTTTGTTTTTTCAAATATGTAAATAATTGTCAAGATTTAAAATTATTTTTGATAAAATATACGGAAGGTTACGACAGAGCATGTAGCATAGTTGAACCGTCATATGTGGTTGACATGTTACAAATATGTAGACAGCAATGCTTAAAAAATTAAATTTGATTGGCAGGCTTAATTACCACCTGTGCTCCCTGCATTACCTTCGGCCAGATTGCGGAGATCGTGGACGACGGCTACACTAGTGAGCGTCCATATGAGCCTTGATTCTCTTTTCTTTAAGATTTGGCACAATGACTGGTACTAATGTTAATATTGTTTTACCTTGCAGCTTGTGCCACAGCTGGGCTCATGTACTCGCTCATATTATATTGTTTTGGGTGTCCTTGCATATATTCTTGCGGGTATAGAACCAAGATGAGAAACAAATTCAATTTAGAGGAAGCTCCATTACCAGATGCGATCATTCATTGCTTTTTTGAGTACTGTTCATTGTGTCAAGAATACCGGGAGCTTAACAATCGAGGACTCGATCCAGCCCTTGGTACAATATGTTTTATCCTTGCCTGCAAATTTGAATTACACAGATTATAGTAATTCCATGGTATTATATATAACTTGAATTGTTAATGGTGCAGGATGGGCTGGAAATATTGCAAAACAGCGGCAACAGCAGCAGCAGGCTGTCATGGAACCTCCACTGGGTCAAGCCATGTACAGGTGACAAAAGGGACTTATATATCCGTTGGTGTTTGATGACTACAAGTAAAAATGCATCGTGACGTAAATCGTTTGTTGCTTAGAATAATTAGCCTCATTAGTCGCTTGAAAAGCCTTTCACCATGTAAGTAAATTTAGTTATATAATTTTAATTTTAATTTTTAAATTTATAATTTAATTTAAAAAGTAGGATTTGAAAGGGCTGTCTTCCTTTTTTATATCAACTAGTAACATTGAGTTATTTGAATTTTTTTTTTTGAGATATGTCACCCATAAATCTCAACCATTGAAACATAATTTATTGTCAAATTAACAAACAAATTATTTAAGTTAATTACATAGCTTTTTAATTTAAATATTAAATATGTGATAATATTGGTCATGTTACTGAGGAGCATTATTTGAGAAGGGTGAAGTAAAAAGAATCAAGATTGATTAGATGTTCACAAACAAGAAAGTGTTAGGACTTGATCCTAACATTACTATGTAATGACCTCCTTTCTAAAGTGGGGACCCCATCATAATGATATTATATAATTTTTTGTAATGTGTATGTAGCACTTGAGATAGCTAGGCAAGTGGGGCCATTTAATGTGTGTTATAAAGAATGTAATTGTTTGCTCGGTAGAAGATTCTAGCTTGAGTTATTGCTTGCATGTGAAGCCAACCCTTGAGCATTATGGTTATGGTAATGAAGAGTCTTTAAAAAGGCAAGGGAGAATAGATGGATGTATCTCTTTTTGCATATTGAATCAAATTTCTTTTTAGGAGGTTATCCCATTGAAGAAGCCCATAATTCTATATTGTGATTATGCTATGATTAATATAGTTGCTACATTTCCATTTCATATTGCATATGATTATTATTTTTCTTACAATATTGATGTGCATATGCTTATTTCAATTGGAAGGCTTCTAACAAGTGGTATCAAAGCACTTTCTAGGGCTATGACCTACTATGATTACAATAGTTCCTACCCTACCTATTAGGTATACATTTTCTTTATTTTTTATATATTGTAATGAAGAAAATGAAACCGTGTTTTTGTGTTCTAGTTTAATAGGTTAGAAACTTTATGCCAGGGGTTTTAAAATATGATGGAGGAGCTATCTTTCTTGGTTAATCTAGATTACCCACAAAGTGTCTACTTAAGTAACGGGTGATCAAACATCAATACCCAAGCATAAGATAGCACTTGTATATGGACTTGAGCTCCAAAGTATCTTTAAGTATATAGGTAGACTCCCATAGGATTAGGATAAACCTTTGGCCATAGAAATATTTTGAACCATGTATCTATCCATAGTACACCAAGCATAACTCTCATGAAGATCACCCTTTTGGACTATCAAAGAGGTAGGTAATATGGTCAAGGGTATACATGGAATCATCCTTGAGTAGTGGCCTAGAATATTCATCTAAGCATTATTGTTTATCACCATGGTATAATAGATGGTTATGAATAATGTGCACACCTTGGTCTATAGTTACCCTACTTCTATCAAATGTTAAACCCTAACACCACAAACCATAGCCATGAAATTAAGCATATTAAGGGACTACACTATGATAGAATTGACTATACTTTAATAGATGAAGGTAACTATAAAATTCAATATAGTCAAGATAGAGTTTGCCAAGGCAATTACAAGTTATAGTTGGAAATAATATCAATAAGGATAATTATCAGTAACAATCAAAATAGAGTCTACTAAGATAGTTTTCAGTAATAATGAGGAATAACATTAGATTGGGTAGTTATCAATAATAGACAATATGAACCCTGCTAGGTAGTTGTGGGGAATAGAGAAGTCAATTTTCTTGGTGAAAAAGATAAGAGAAATATAGATGACACTTAACTTAAAAAAGCATTCTGGGGTGTCAAAGGATGTTGGTCCATTTTTATCATCTTTTTGAGGTGATTGTGTTGATATATAGCACCCAAAAAAATTATGTGGTCATTACTAAAAATTGTAACTACCAAATAAGCTTTTTTATTTTTAGTAACCTTAGAAGGTCTAAAATCATAGTGCATGGCTATAGGAACTAGGGGACATCAAATGAAACAATAAATTGAGCCAAAAATTATTGTACAAGTGAATCATTATAGGAGCATTTGGGAAATCAATTAACTAATGGTCTAAAGGAGTTAAGGATTGAAATCAAAACTCTATATGACTCCATAATATATATGATAAGGGAATAAAAGGATATGATGGAGGGATTAAATATAATATTTATAGACTTGGAAGGTCATTTAAGTAGTAATTCTGACACATATGATCGATATGATTCTTTTGGTTATAAAGGTGAAGGGTTGAGCAATCAATAATAATGCATAAGAAATTTCTAAATTAGGCTTTCTAAATTTTTATGGTAAGTATCTGGATGGATGTTTGTGTTGAGAAAAATAATATTTTAGTCTTCATAATGCTCCACAACATATACATGTCATAGTTGCATCCTGTAATCTTAAATCAAATGCCCTATAATAGTATCAATGGCTCAGAAAAGTACATATCAAGCTTACATTGGATGGATATGAGAAATAACTACTCACTCAAGTTGACCCTAGCGAGTATAAATATTTTATAGGATTCCTTACTAAACAAAAATAAACTTCAACTATTTGAGACCATAAAGCTTAGATTTAAAATTTGGCAAATTGTACCATTAGCTTGAGTGAAAAATTATTTCAAAGTTGATTTGTGAGTGGTTTTAAGTATGACATTAAAGTTGAAGTTAAAATGTTTAAGTTGTAGATATTACAGTAAGAAATAGAACTGGCTATATTGGTATAAGATATATTTAAGACTCAAGGATGCACCTCCAAGTTTTCATAAATGTGTCCACCCTTTTTATCTAAGACAACATCAAATATTGCTAATAAATCACCTATCATCAAAAAATTTACTTGAGAAGATATAGAAGCTAGAAGATTCCAAGGACTAATTATAACTATGATGAGAAGTATTCCCTAGGCCATAAATATATGCAATAAAATATGTATTTTATTGATGTGGATGAGACAATAACCACAAAATCTCAATTGGTGGAAGAGGATCATTAGAAAGAGGAATAAATAGAATAGCCAGAACCCCAAAAGAACCCCAACAAAAAATTTAGTGCATGCCTTGGTAGTAATATCAACTTCCCAAACCATGAAGGTGTTAGAACACTTCAAAGGACAATTATTAATAATTCGCATTGACTCTCGAAGCACACATAACTTTATCAACCCAAGAGTGCAAAACAAGGAAATTTTTATATAAATACTTCTAATTGCTTTAAAGTCATTATTACCAATGGAGGAACCTTACCTTGTAAGGGAAAGTGTCAAAATGTTAAGATAAAAATAAGGGGATATAATCATAAGGCTGATATATTTGCCTTACCCCTTTGCGGATGTGATGTGGTATTAAAAGCACAATGACTAATAGCGTTGGATCCAATATTATGGATTTTTTGTAAGCTATGGATGAAATTCAACTAACAAAGAATTAAGTACATTTTATAGGGAATGAAATTTAGGTCTACTCAACTTATTTTATCTTATAGAATGGATAAACTATTTAAAATGTCATCTCATGGAGTTGTGGCCCAACTATTTGCTATACAATATCTATGTGGTGGGGACAGGGACCTTTAGGAGGAATTATACCTTTTATTGTAAAAATATACCATAGATTTTTAGGAACCCAAAGGACTACCCCATAATCATACTAATGACCATGAAATCCAACTTATTCCAGGTAGTCTTCCTCAAAATATCTACACTTATAGGTATCCATATGTCAAAACATTTAAAATCAAGAATATGGTATAAGAACTACTTGTTGTAGGGATTATTTGCCCTAAAATTAGTCCTTATACATTCTTAGTATTTTTGGTACAAAAAATATGGGTCTTTTTGTTTGTATTTGGATTTTAGAGAACTCAATAAAGTAATTATTAAAGATAGATTTCCCATTTTAGATAATTGATGAGTTTTTACATGAGTTGCATAGCACACAATTTTTTTAATAAATTAGATTTATAGTATAGATACCATCATATTTTAATTAAGGAATATGACACTCCTAAAATTACCTTTGGTATTTATGAAGGTCATTATGAATATTTGGTTATGCTATTTGGTTTAACTAATGTACATTCCAATTTTTGGAGTTTGATGAATATCAGTTTTTGGTGCTTCCTTTGCAAATTTATTCTAGTCTTATTTGATGATATTCTGATTTATTGTCACATTTAGGAGGAGCATATCCATTATTTGGATCAAACCTTTCAACTTTTATTTGAGAATCAACTTTATACCAAGCAATCAAAATGTTATTTCATCATGTAAGAAGTAGAGTATTTGGGTCACATTGTCTTCATAGGAGTTAAAGTATTTAGCCTATTAAATAATAACCAAAGGCTTGAAGAAAATTTGATAATTTTTGGGACTCGTTGGGTATTACCAAAAGTTTATGCAAAACTATGGAAAGATAATGACTCCTTTAACAACCAAGTTTAGAAAAAAAAATCATTTATTTTGTTAAAACAAATAAAGAATGATTTTATGTAATTAAAATAAGATAAAACAACCACCCTAGTGTTAGAAAATCCAAATTTTTTAAAATATTATATAATTGAAAGAGATACTTTTTGCAATGGTATTAGGGAAGTTTTATTGTAATAAGGAAAACCATTGGCTTTCACCAGTAGAGTATTACTGAACAAGAATTTGGAAAAATCAACTTATGAAAAAATATATTCTAGCCATTATACATGTTAATAACTGACAACCATATTTTATTGGGTGTCACTTTTCAATCAAAACTGACCATCAAAGTGTTAAGTATTTCATAAAATAAGGGCTAGCCACATCCAAACAACAATGATGCATATCTCAATTATTGGGCTATTATAAAATCATATTCAATAAAGAAGAATATAGTGGTCAATGTACTATCCCAACAATATGAATATTATTATATTCTAAATGTTATATCTACACCATTTCCTCAATGGACCAATTATCTCAAAGAGAAAATAACTAAGGATTCTAGTTTGTAAACTATGATCTACAAACTCCAAGTAGAGCCTACTACATGCCATAGATACATTTGGGATGGTCAAGACTTGAGATATCATGATCGATTTGTTCTTCCTCAATATTCTTAAATGTGAGAATTCATCTTATAGGAAATGCATGCATCACCAATGATGAGATACTCTAGGTTCCTAAAAAATTATGAAAGGGCTAAATGTACTATCTATTAGAAAGGAATGAAATAAGATATTTAATATTTTGTGGTAAAATGTGATAGGTTCTAAAGAAAAAAAGGAAAATATATGTGTACCCCAAGAACCCTTTAGCCCTTGCCAATTCTAAAATAGTTGTGGATAAACATTTCTATAAATTTCATTGAAGGATTACTAAAATATGGAGTAAAATCAATCATTCTAGCGGTAGTGGATCATCTCATAAAGTCTACTTATTTTTTTCATCACCCCATCCCTACACAACCTATGTAGTTGCTCAAATATTTCTAGACTCTATCCTTTACCTTCATGGAATATCTAGATATATTATGTTAGATACAAATCCTACATTTACCAATAATTTCTAGAAGGAACTATTTAAGTTGTAGGGAAATCACCTCAAAATTAGTTTGTCCTATCACCATCAAACTATGGCTAAATAGAAATTGTTAACAAGTTCTTGGAAATATACTTCATTTCTTTGCATCAGAATATCCTACATAATGGTCTAAATGGCTTCCTATAGTCAAATGGTGGTATAATACTTAATATCACACTTCTACCAAGGTTAAACCATTTGAATCAATATATAGCATTCCTACACCAACACCCTCATTATGCATTCTAGGAATATCTAAGGTTTAAGCCATGGATACAACTTTTAGTCAGTATGTAGTTATCGTTTGATAACTTAAGGCAAATTTAAAATGAGCCTAGAATTGTATGCATAAATAAATAAATACCATTCTAAGCATAACTTTAAAGTTGGGGATATGATATTTCTATATATGTAGCCCCACAAACAATAATCACTCTAGCTCTATAGATGCCAAAAAACTATAGGTAAATTATATGATCCCTACAAACTTTTAAAATAAATAGATTCAATAGCCTACAAATTTATCCTATTCACTTCCAGGATCCATACATTCTTTCATTTATCCTTCCTAAATTAGGTTATTTACAAGGTGCAAGTTCAATCCACATTACCAAAATCAGATGGAGAAGGATTCATCATTCTTGAGCTTGAATGAATTTTGGGCTAGAGATTGCATACCCTTTACAACCATGTTATCACTGATGTTGTTATGCAATGGAGGGGATGACAATATAAACACGCGATATGGGAATATCTCTAGTAGCTAAAACATTAAATTTCTCATCTCTAATATTGAGGACAAATCTATTTAAATGATAAGGACATATTAGGACCCAAGCCTAACATTACTATCTAATGACACGCTTTCTAACATGGGAACCCATCCTTGTGATATTATGTAATATTTTGTAATGTGTATGTGGCACTTGAGGTGCCTAGACAAGTGGGACCATTTAATGTAACCATTATAAAAATATAATATTCTAGCTGAGGTCACCACTTGCATGTGAAGTCGACCATTAAGCATTATAATTAGGGTTACCAAGAGACTTTAAAAAGAAAAATGAGGAATAGATGGTTGTATATATTTTTTCATATTAAATCAAAGTTTTGTTTAGGTGGTTTCCCCCTTGAAGAGGCATGTGATTCTATATTGTGATCTTGTTATGATTAATATAGTTGTTACATTTCCATTTCATATTGCAAAATTTTATTTTTTCATGAATTTTTGTTTTATTAAAATATTTAACAGATGCACTTATTTTAATTGGAAGGTTCCTAATAGAAATAAGCTAAAATATTAATGTATGAGGAGCAAGTTTCTTATCATTTAAAGTGTTGTTAAGAAATATTCTCTACCTAATTGTATGGCATTTAAAATATGCACACTTGTTTATAGAATTTAAGTTATCTATTGTAAAAAATACATAGAGTAAATTATGCCAAGCTAAGAAGGCTCTATGAGTGGAGTTAGAATGGTCATAAAAAGTAGACATTTTGAGGTTTCATTTAAAAAATACCTCCACCTTTCAATAGTAGTAGATTATACTCTCATTTTATAATCATGGTAAAGTGGAAAATTTGCTTTATATTGAATAATCTGATTTACTGCTTATCTTCCTCTTAATTACTAAATAACAAAAGGCCAATAATTTAGAGGAAACAAATAAAACATATTCTTAGATAGAAGAATAAAAAAAATAATAACACCAAAATTACATTAACAGAGAAGGAACTTGCTTAAAATTATCAAATTTCTAATAGGAGTGTCATTAAGTTCTAAAAAAATCCAAGAAGCAATGATGAAGATAACATCCTTAATATTCATAGAAGTAACATGTCTAGGACTTGAAGACAATTATATATATGCCCATGTTCTTTATCTATAAGCAATAATAAGCAATTCCAAATATGGAAGAGAAGTTAATAAAATTTAGAATAAAAATAATTCTATGATAATTATAGTAGCAACATATCAAAAATGTTGAATTACAATACTAGATAAAGTAAATGGCAGGAAATTTTGTTTTTGGTTGACAAAATAGATAGCTATCTTGTTTAGGATTAAAAAATAGAGGATTTGTTTTCGAGATTATAAATTTGTGATCCTAATTTTGCATCTCATCTAAAAATAAATAAAAGTAATATTTATCCTCTTAAATTTAGTTCCATCAATAAAATTTGTATGTTTTTCTCCCAAGCTTCCTAAGGTGAAGAACGCAACATGGTATTATTTCTATCTAAAAAGAAATAAGGGACACACAACTTGAAAAAAATTAACTAGGCCATTGAATGCTTATTTATGGCATATTATTGTCATGAATAGATTGTTTAATTAGAACAATGTCTATATAAGGAGAGTTCATGTATTAGAAACATAAACAATTTTATAATTATAATCAAAATTTTCCATATCATCTAATATACTTCATAAATTTCATTATAAAAATGAAATGATTCATCAAAATATTAAAAGGATTAATACTAGATTCTCTAATGTTTAGATATATTGAGCAATATGTATTCAAAATTTGAACTTCTACTAACTAATTATCATATGATGGAATGTAAAGAAATTTGAAGAATCCAAAATGTTTAAGAGTACATATATATTGAAATACCTAAAGAGTTAAATAAAAATATGAACTCACTTTAAGAATATCTTTAGAAGGAATACTTATAAATGTATTAAAAATTATGGAAGTCAAAGGAATTGATCAACAAATGTACAATTATAAAAAATAAGTATTAAATAAATATCATAATACTTTAAATATCAATAATCATATTAAATATAAAAGTTAAATAATGTGACAATCCCCAAGACTACACAACCAAAATTATAAAAACTATCTATAAATATTTTCTTTAATAAATAGTTATAGAAACATAGTCAAATTTGATATCTATTTTAATAACATCCCTAATTGTTAAATGTACTATATTCTAAACTTATCTCTTTAAGTTTGAAATTCACTTAATATTAATGAAAATGTTTAGATAATTTTTATTTTTGTCAAATTTTGTTTAGATAGCTATAACTTAAAACATCATTGAATTTATCATGTGAATTATGAAGTTAAATGGAATATGCTATTAATTTTGATAGACTCAAGCTCTTTGAATCTAGAATCATTAATTTCAAAGGGTTCAGGGATTCTATATTTGGATATTATATAACTACCATATTTAAAATACCAATTTCTTTCCCTCTTCAAGAATGAGAGTTGAATAATTTGAATCCAAAAATGGTAGGAATATATAGGGCTTGAGTGGGAAGGAGGATGCAGGGGTGGTTAATGGTGGTTTGCAGGTGCTTGTTCATGTGGATGTCTCTTAGGATATCAGATGATAAGTTGGTGCATTGGGAAATTCCATTATTGAGGGCCCAACTCCTAAGGTGGTGGTTAACAGTGGTGAATCTCCCCATTCTAATGCTCATGGGAGTCCATATAGAGGGTTCGAGGGTGGGTCCCCAAGTTTTTGTCTGCACTGTAATCCAGGTGTATTTTATTTTACTATGGTTACTACTAAGGGTTATAGTTCCTATAACTTTAATGTGTTGTTTGATTTTACTCCCTCTTGTAACAAACCCATCATTCAAAATGAGATATTGGCTATTAATATGGAGGAAGGTACATGGAACTTGGTTGGTAAATTCTAGGGAGGAAGACTTGACATAGATTCCATTTGAAGGTGGGCTCTTAATAAATGAAAACATTGATGATATTTATATATAGTTGTAGTTCCCAATGCATTCTTCCTCATCAAAATCTATTGTGAAGAAGACTTGAAGCATATCCTTGGAGGAGGTCCTTGGTTCTATGGAAAAAGGGGTCTCTTCCTACAAAAATGGGATCAAACTTTAATACCAGAACTTAGAAATTTAGCTTGGATCCTCTCTAGGTAAGGCTCCCAATTTTTTTTTTTATCTTTGGCATGAGAAAATTCTAAGAGGTATAGCTAAGACTATTATGGATTTAGTTATGATTGATTTTTGTACAAGAGCCAAATATAGGATGATTTTTGCTAGGATGTGTGTATTGTTAGACCTTGAGGCTAATATACCTAGTAATATCAAACTCATTTCTAGCAAGGGTTCTTGGATCCAATCAATAATTTATGAGAACATACCAATACGATGTTTTACCTATAATAAGGCTGGACATTCCTTTGGGTTTTTTCCTAGTAGCATCTTGAATAAAAGAGTTCCTCCTAAAAATAACTGGATCAAGAAGCAGTCGATGAAGAACCAGGACTTTGGTCAGAATGTGGGGCCCAAATTAGCTCTCTCAAAGGCTCCCTTAGTGGAGCAACACCCCAACATTCTATCTTAAGAATTTGGTGAAAGGATCATTGAAGTGTTGTTATATATTGATATTAGCAATCCTAGTATGGTAATATTGTAAAATTAGGATAGTTCTTATAAAGGTCTTCCTAAAATTCCTATTGAGAATTTGTTCATCGATATGATTATTCCTTGTGAGATTCTTCAAAATTATTTCAGTTGCTTAAACTCCTAGGAAGCAAGTCTATAAGAGCCCAATGTTTCTCTAAGATCATTGGTGCAAAACCTATCCCATCAGAAGGTAGTAGTTGAGACTTGCTCACCACTTAAGACCAAAGTTTTCCAAATTGAGGTAAAAATCCCATATTATATGGGAGGACTTGTTAGAGGTAAGGATTTCTTGTACCAAAACTAGAAGCCTTAGGAAAGGTTAGATTGATGTAAGAGCGAATAAGAAGGTTGGAAAAATATCTAATAAAGCTTAAAGGTTAAGAGAGATAGAATAAGATATTGTAGATGGACTCCAATCACAACTAAAATTTGATAAGGAAAGAGTCAAAAGGTAAACAACTTAAGCTTGATTCATTTTGTCAATCCCCCAATTCTCCAAATGAGGGAAAATATCCAAAATACTATAAAAGATGCTAGTTTCTTGAAATATTTGAGGCCTTAATTGGGCATCCAAGTAGTGGGCCCTAGCCTCTATTATGAAGGACTAGAAGCCAAATATTATTCTTCCTCAAGAAACAAAAATGGATAGTAGCAGTGCAGAGGAGGTTAAACGAAAAGTTCAGAATGAAGCTGATTTTGTGGTCAACTCAGTCAATGGTGCTTCAAGAGGTCTTCTTTGCATGTGGGAATTCAATTATTTGGATGGATATTCTCTCTATATTTTATATAAAGTCATTAAATATCTTATTCTCCTCTAGAAATTCAGGTTTTAAATGGATTACTTAAAATATTTATGCCTCTAATTCTAGCCTTAATAGAACAATGCTCTAGGATTCTCCTAGTTCCATGAGAGAAAAATTCAAACGGGAAATTTAGATTTGAGCAAGGGATTTTAATACTCCCTTGTATCCATATAACAAGAAATAGCAGATTCCAACCTCTACCAGTATGGAGGAGTTTGCATCTTTTCTAATTCCTAAGAATGAATGGATATAGACCTAAAAGGATCTAGATTCACCTAGAGTAATAGGTGCTTCGAAAACTAGAATATCAATATTAGGCTTGATCAAGTCCTAGTTTCTAATGAAGGAATTCATTTCTTTGGTGATGCTTCCCTGTGTTCCCTGCCTAAGTTGGCTTATGATTATAACTAGTTAATCTTGGAGAAATTGGAGAATCAACCATTTTTTACTAGACTTTTTAGATTTGAAGCTATGTGGTTTCAACATCTAGATTTAAAACCTAAGATTCAAGAGTGGTGGTTGTGTAGCTTCTCAAGTCCTCTAATTTCTCATATAGCCTCAAAGCTAAGATTTGTAAAGGCTAACTTGAATATTTAAAAAAAAATTATTTTTGGCAATGTTTATATTAAAAAAAATGATGTTTGTGAGTAACTTATAGAATTGGAGTCTTCTACTATGACCATTGGGTTTACATAGGATTTAAGGAATAGAGAGAGGATAATTCTCCATAATATACATAATGTCTTGACAAAAGAGGAAATATTGTGGCATCAAAAATCTAGGTCTCTTTGGCTTAAATAGTGTGACCAAAACATGAATTTTTTTAATACCTCGACCTTGAGACATAGAAGTTATAATAGGATTAGAGAAATATTGAATTCCAAAAGAGTATTAACTAAGGAAATAACTAAAATTAGAGAATATGCAATTGATTTTTCAAAGAATTTCTTTGCTCTAATTTTGGTAGAGATATACATGTTGAAGACAGATTGCTTTTCAATATTCCTTCTCTAATATCTAAAGAGATGAACATCATTATTTGTGATCCATTCAAGGATGATGAAATTAGAAAGGTGGTTTTTCCATGGGAGTCCTAAAATATCTAGGTCCATATGAGTTCCCTCCAATCCTTTTCAAGAAATTTTAGCATATTCTAGGCCTTGACATCTATAGAGTTCTTAGAGATGTTTAAATCTCAAAATCATTTCCTGATATGTCAACTCGATTTTCCTTATGCTTATTCCCAAGTCGGTAGCTATAAAATATTTTAAGGGTTTTAGGTTTTAAGAAGTACAAAAAATGACTAGCCTAATAGATAGAAACTGAAATGCATTCTAGTGTTTCTAAGAAAGCATGCAATAGAAAGATGCAAAATATGGAAAAAAAAGTAATTTATTGAAATGATGAATGATTTAAAGTGAAAATATGGGTTTTTTCCTTGTATTCATATATTAAAAAATTCAAAATATTACAATACATACCCCTTTGAGGGCTTCTCAGTTTGATACATTTTAGATTACAAATTACAAGGGATCAAATCCCTCCATGAGAATAAAGGTGTGCTTTCAATGTTCTTCTCGTAACCCACACTTTAGAGATAATATTAGGATTCATTTATACTACTTCTTAGATCCTCCATCATACTTAGAATACCCACACCTACACACAAGAGACTGAATGATGTTAATAATATATGCGTTTAGTGATGAAAACTATGAAAACCAAAGAAAATATGCATCTATGAATGTAAACTTTATTTGTGACAAATAAAAATAAATACAAATGACTTAAAATTATAATATGATGTTTAATAAATTATTTTGGAAGGATCTGAGTAGAAATCACAGTGAAATTGTTAGCAGAACTTATGGACGTTCCTGGCAGAAACAAGTAAGACTACAATCATAAAACACTAATTGACCCATCAAATCTACTCAAATTTTTACCAAATTTGGTTATGATTCTATTCTAATGCTATATAAATTATCTACATAGAAATTATATCAAAATTTTTGGCCATTTCATGGCCATCCCTAGGAGTTCCAATAAGACCTGTTAACCATCCCTTGGGGGGATGACCACAAACTAGGGTGACTTTTACCACCAATTTCACTTGGATTTGGTCAATAAACCTCCTAGGGATATTGTCATAATTTGGGAATCTAACTCCCAAAATTGATTGGTTTTGGAATCGGTTTAGTGTATTTTTGGATGCCCTTGAAAGCACCTTCGAATGAAGAGGTATTCAAGGAAAATAATTGGGAAAATGTGAGGATAAATGTGAGTAGAAATTTGTGAGAAATGCTTGTTAATGTATCCCATTAAAATATGCAAAGGTGCAAGTTATAGCATGCAAAACATTTTTTACCACTTGTTAATGCCCTTGCCATGCACAGGGTGGGAAAGCTTACCCATTTGGGACCTCCAATTTGTAGTCCTTTATGTTTATGACAACCTCCCAATAAATTTTAGGTGATTGGATGGGATAAATGGTAGGAATTGATTACCATTTATCCCACCATTTGACTTTTGGGGGTTTTTTTCATGGTTTTCCCACCTAGGGATGGCCACTGATGGTCATCCTTGGGTGGTATGACCATGAATTATGGCCATACTTGGGTGGGACAACCATGGCTACATGGCCCAAAACCTTCCAAAAGTGGGGTAAACTCTCCCTAAAGTGGTTTGCAGACCTAATTAACCTTTCATGGTTGCACAATGGGGCCATATGATGTTGATAAAAGTGGTGCATAGTAGTCTTATCTGATTTACATGATTTTAGTGTCTATAGATGCCCCTTTTTGAGATGCACTATGTGCAACAGAGCACTGAGCAAAAATATATGACTAAATAATTAAATAATTAAGGTTATTTATTAATATAACCAACTTTAGATGCATCTATTTTTGGAAAGAGAATATATTCTTGGAATACTTGCTTTTGCCATAGTTTAAGGATTGCTTTTGGTATACCTTTCAGCCACACTATAGTGACAGTTGTACAGGCTTAGGGTATACTAGTTATTGGTTCCTTGTTTCCTTGTAAGCCTTTACATGGGTGAATTACCAAGGCTTAAATGAGGCCAAGCCTTTTTTTTTGTTGCATTTTCTGATTATTTGCCTTAGCATGGGCTTGCAAATTTATCTTTGGCAATGATTCTTTTGAATGTATGAAAATTGCACTTTTGAGTGTTTAAGTGTTTATTTTATTATGAAATATTTGTTATGACTATCCCCTCAAGTTATGATTATATGAGGGCATTAATTATGGTGAAATTGATGAGTCACTTGACATATATGACTTATTTGGGATAACCATTAGTTTTACCCATTGCAAACCCTATAAATTTTGCTAGGATTTTGATCATTTTAATGATGATTTATGGAAGCGAGACCCTAAATATTTAATTCATGTGGAGTGGTACATACATAATAGCCTTATTTAGTAATTAAATAAATAATCTTCAGAGTGTCCATGAATACTTTAGAATTAATCTTGATCCCTTGTTAATTTGAACATTTTTTTACTTGTTTTTGGTGGGTTTTTTGCCCTATTTTTTATCTTTTCAAGCTATTTTTGTAGGTTTTTCTGGTGGTCATCCCTAGGTGGGATGGTTTCACAGTTCATGGCCATCCCTAGATGGGATAGTTGGCCAAATATCTGACCTTCCCACCTAGGATCATCCATGCTCTTTTTGCAACTATATAAGCCCAAAATGAGGTAAATGAGCTCATTTGTGCATGTTTGGCTTAGGAATTTGAGAAGTGAGGAGTAGGAGTCTATTTTTTCAAAGTGGAGCACTACAAAAATATCCAATAATTACCATGATCCAACAACAAGACTTTTCAAGCGGTGGAGCCGGTGTGAGATGGGTATGGATTGCATTTTCCTCTCTTTCTTTATTTAATGTGAAATGTTAATTTATTTTTATTTTTCCATAAAACACACTAAATTATGGTTAAATAACCATAATAGTTGGTAAATATAGGAATGCAAGTAGTTATTTCTAGTTTAGATGCATTATTTTACCATTAATTTGCTATTTTTTTCCATTTTTAGGGCTATTTTAGGGGTCAAAATGACCCTATTTTAGCTATTTTTTGGGGGTCGTACCTGGGTGGGACAACCACTGGTGGCTATCCCTAGGTGGTATGCCTGCAAAATTGGGGGCCATACCTAGGTGTAATGGTCACAAAACTAGGGTAAAAGGGGTCCTTTTTGGTCATTGTTTTGGCTATTTTTAGATTTTTTTGATACATTTTTAGTGTATTTTTGAAACTTAGATAACTCTGTCAGGTGTTGAAGAGTTGGTACCAAGTTTTGAATATATTTTAGGTCACTAGGGATGTTGAAAAAGAATGAATGGTAATGGCTTTATGCCATTGGACTTAAGCATGTGATGCGGTTAGAGCCTATGGTTGGCGATCATGCCTACTTGATTGTCTTGATAGACCTTTGGAATCCTCACACCAACACTTTCTATTTACCTATAGGAGAGATGATGATGAAATTAAAGAATATCTATCAGATATTGTGTCTTTCAATATAGGGGTGCCATATGATATCCACTCACCAAGACCAAATATGCAATGATGCAGAGATAATTTAGGATAAATTGCGAGGAGGCAGTGCACGACCTACCCAGTAGATGGATATTAGTAGAGCTATAGTTTGGGGTTGATGTATTGGGTTTTATACATGCTTTACTGATGAATTTTATCTTTAACATATTTCTCCTAGACTCATCAGGAGCTAGGTTCCCTTGGAACCTTTTAGAGTTGGTATTTTCATTGGTAGAGTGCACTATAGAGTAGTTGTTAGTGATGGCTTGGGGTACTACCTTATTGGCACAACTATATGATGAGTTATATGATATATTCTCCCATGGGTGAAAGGGCTTGGGTTGTAGATTTCTACTATATTTTTTGGGATGGTAGCATATTGTAGTGGATCGACCATGGGGACTAACCTGGACTACTCGATGGTAGTTTGCAGATAGATATATAGGCTACAATATACTATGGAAGCGAGTGGAGGAGAGAGGGTAGGACCATAAATTTGTAGGTGAGGTTGAGCACTATGTTGAGACCTTTGCATGACTCAGGGTAAATAAGGTTACCTAGAGATCTTATAGAGATTGTCCAGTATGGGTTGAGGCTGAGACACAACTGCATCAAGTGAGGCCGAGCAGATGGTTGATTGGGTGTAATGGAACTAAGACATAGTACTTTTATTATGATTGAGTCCTATGGTATTTTAGGTTATTCTAGGGTTTCCCTAGTGAGATGATGATCTACTGATATCACAAGGATGAGTGAGATTTTAGTTGGACTACAGTGGAGGCATTGGCAAAGGAGTCATATCCTATAGTAGATATCTCTGATACAGATGATTTTGGGACTATACAGGAGTATGACTCTTGGTGGGTGACACAAAAGTGGTGAGAAGAGGGGCCACTAGGAGGGGATGCAGTTGATGTAGTATAGGAGGCACCCAATGATACTCTAGAGATGATACTCTAGAGGAGGAGGGTTAGGATGAGTTTGATGAGCAAGGTGCAGCAACAGTATTGTCATTGTTGTCAACACAGTCAGACAGATCGGTTGATGCAGTGGACAGGAGTTAAGAGGATTTTCAGAGTATGTACAGTGATTTTCCAAAAGATAGAAGTGGCCCATTTGCTAAAAATCAAAAGAAAATCACAAGGAAGAAAATTGTCGTGATATCGCGACATGTTAAGCAAAGAAGAAAACTATCGCGATATCGCGACATGTTGAGCAAGGAGGAAAACTATCGCGATATCGCGACATGTTGAGAAGAAAGAAAAACTATCGCGATATCGCGACATGTTGGGAAGAAAACAAAACTGTCGCAATATCGCGACATGTTTGGAGAGAAAGAGCAAGAAAGCAAAACTGTCGCGATATCGCGACATGTTCGGAGAGAAAGCGTAAGCAAGCAAAACTGTCGCGATATCGTGACATGTTCGAAGAGAAAGAGGAGAGAGAAAAAGGTGTCACGATTTCGTGACATGTTTCATTTTCGTGGTCCAAAGCGAAGAGAAAGAGGAGAGAGAAAAAGGTGTCACGATTTCGTGACATGTTTCATTTTTGCGGTCCAAAGCGAAGAGAAAGAGGAGAGAGAAAAAGGTGTCACGATTTCGTGACATGTTTCATTTTCGCGGTCCAAAGCGAAGAGAAAGAGGAGAGAGAAAAAGGTGTCACGATTTCGTGACATGTTTCATTTTCGTGGTCCAAAGCGAAGAGAAAGAGGAGAGAGAAAAAGGTGTCGTGATTTCATGACATGTTTCATTTTCGCGGTCCAAAGCGAAGAGAAAGAGGAGAGAGAAAAAGGTGTCGCGATTTCGCGACATGTTTCATTTTTGCGGTCCAAAGCGAAGAGAGATTGTATGGAAGAAAAAGTGTCACGATTTCGTGACATGTCACATTTTCGTGACTTGAAGAGAGCAGGAAGGCAGAGAAGGAAAAGTGTCACGATTTCGTGACATGTCGCATTTTCACGACTTGAAGAGAGCATGAAGGCAGAGAAGGAAAAGTGTCACGATTTCGTGACATGTCGCATTTTCGTGACTTGAAGAGAGCAAGAAGGAAGAGAATGAAAAAGTGTCACGATATCGCGACATGTCACGTTTTCGTGACTCGAAGGTAAGAGAAAGTGCCAAGGAGAAAAAGTGTCACGATATCGCGACATGTCGCATTTTCGCGACTCTAGGAGGAGAGAGAATGTAAGAAGGCAGAAGTGTCACGATATCGCGACAAAAGTAAAAAGGAAGAGTACGGAGGCAAAAGTGTCACGATATCGTGACATGTTGTGTTTTCGTGGGTACAAGCAAACAGAAGCAGCAAGGAGGCGAAAGTGTCGCGATATCACGACATGTTGTGTTTTCATGGGTATGAACCAAGTAAAGCTACAAGGAGGCAAAAGTGTCACGATATCACGACATGTTGTGTTTTTGCGGGTACAAGCCGAGAAGAGGACAAAGAGGCAGAAGTGTCGCGATTTCATGACAGGTCACTTTGGCGCAAGCTAAAAATAGAACCCAGCCGAAATAAGGTATGTGACCGTTAACTGAAGTTATGCAACAGTTATAGGGGCCGTTACAAAAGAAAATCATGCAGCTAATAAAAGAACAGTCGAAGAAGGAGAAATCTAACAGTCGTATAAATAGAATCGAATATGCATGCATGCACAAAAAAGAATACGAACAGTCATGACCGAGAAGACGAACAGTCATGGTAGGGGTATATGTGTAAATTCGTAACATGCATCGTGTTTGACGAAAAGCCTACCCTATATATATACAAAAGTAGTTACAGTTAGAAGGCGTTACAACTGTCAAGTGGCGCATGAGAAATGAAAGAAGAAGTTACAACTGGAGTTACAAAAATACAATATGGGTATAAAAGGTGGTCTACGCGGAGGATTACATGCTACTGAAATTGAGTGAAAGTGCTGCAAGAAGGGGGTTGAAAGAGGGCTGCAAGAGTGTATTCAGCATAGCAGTGAGAGCCATAAAAGAGCAGTAAGCAGAGCTTTAAGAGTGTGTGTGTTTTGGTGAATAGTGAGAGAGGTTGGGTTAGCAACAGACCAATCAGGGTCTTGTATAAGCGAAGGCATTTTTATGTCAATCTGATAGTTTCAAAAGTGCAGTTCAAGTTGGTGCTTGAATTAGGGGTTGGTGCTCCTTTCTATAGGTGCAGATAAACCAGGGGTTGGTGCTCCTTCCAGTGGGTGCTGGTAAAGTGATTGTAAAATTATATTTTGCAAAGGTTGGATTTGGATGGGAATCCAAGCAGTCATTTTTGAGGAGTAGCCAAATTGGTGAACCTCGTTACATCGTGTGTTGTGGAATGCTCTCTTGTTATATTTGCTTTATTGGGTTTTAAGTTTTCATTGTTTCGGCATTAAGAGTTGAAGATTTAAGTTTTTAATAGCTACACTGATTCACCCCCCCTCTCAGTGTCATTGTGAGACTAACAATTGGTATCAGAGCCAAGTTCTTGAACAAGCTTAATCAGCTAAGGTGATCTTGGAAGTGAGACAATGGCAGGTGGTGAAGGATTCTCATCAAACAAAGCACCATTGTTTGATGGAACTAACTACGCATTCTGGAGACTCAGGATGCAGACATATTTGTGTTCTCTGGGATACGACATTTGGGAATCAGTAGATAGTGGATACACCATACCCACCACTCCTCCAACCGATGTTGCCGGTAAGAAACTATTTGAGAATAACTCTAAAGCAAAGAATGCTATCATGTGCGGTTTGGTGGATAGCAAACTGATAAAGATTATGAGTTGTAAAATGACAAAAGATATGTGGGACAAACTAAGGAGCATTCATGAAGGAGACGACAAGATCAAGGAGGCCAAGTTACAAATGCATCGAGCTCAGTTTGAAGCATTAAAGATGAATGAGGATGAGAACATAGAGGCATACATGCTGAGAGTTAATGGAATCATTAATGCGATTAGAGGACTCGAAGAGGAAATGGAAGATGTTGTCATCGTGAAAAAGGTACTAAGATCTCTTACCCAAAGATTTGATTCCAAAGTTTCTGCAATAGAAGAAGCTAAAGATCTTAATACTTTTAGTATGGATGAGATGCATGGTTCCTTGATTGCATATGAGATGAGAATAGGAAAAACTAAACCCACAGACAGAGAAGCTACTTTTAAAGCACATAAAAATATAAAAGCAAAACAAGAATCCGAGGAAGAAGAGACATCAGATGAAACAGAAGCAAACTTTGTTCGAAAACTAATCGGGGAAAAGGAAAATACAGAGGAAAGCTACCATTTAAGTGTTTCAACTGTGGAGGCATTGGGCACTTTGCAGCTAAATGTCCTCTTAATGAGAAAAGCAAAAGTGATGAAGGTTCACACCAAGAAAGAGGTGACTGGAAGAAGAAACCAAATTTTAGAAAAGGAAACTTCAAGAAGAAAAGTTTCATATCCAAGAATGTCAGTCCTTCAGAAGACAGCTCTGGTGAGGATTCTGAAGAAGAAAAAGGTGAAGCTCTTTTCATGGCATTTGAAGAAGAAAAAATAGAGGAAAAATAGGAATGCAATAAAAACCTTGAGGCTGAGGCTGAAGTAGATCTGGAAGGTGAGTTGGTCGTTGCACTTAAAGAGCTGAGTTTAGAAAGGAAAAAGAATAAGAAAACTTCAAGAAAGCTTGAAGATGCCAATGAAATCATATCCAACTTGAAAGTACAGATAGATGAATTTAAGAAAATATCTAAAGATATCGAAGTACAATTAACCATGAAAATAGATGAGTGCAGCAAGTTAGAAGAAGAGATTGTTGGTTTAAGGATACAACTAGAAGAGATGAATCAAAAATTGAGTTGTTATCACAAACTTGAAGGAAGTTCTGTGAAGTTGGACAAGATTATAAATAACCAAAGGACTACAGGCATCAAATTTGGTTTAGGTTTCGTCGAAGGAGAATCATCAAATGGATCAAAGGCCATAACTATAGAACCCATAAAGAATGAAGATAAGATCGGGGTTGATCAAGAAAAAATGAATCATGCTAAAGAAAGCAATAAAGCCAGGCAAGAGAGGAGTATTGACAATGATGGATTCACCAATGTCACTCATCAAAAGAGAAGAAGATTTATGGCTCCCACTACAAAATGGCAAAGACCATCACCCAGGTTCACTCATTCCTTTTCTGGTTATTGTTTTAAATGCAATGGTTATGGTCATAAGATTTTAGATTGCAAGTATAATGTAGGACAAAGGAACTTTACCAGTAGAAATGTTTTTTCATCGCTGATGGATTATGCAATAGAATGTTATAACTATCATAATTTTGGGCACATTGCAAGAAATTGTCGAAGTACATTTGCAGCAAATAAACATCAGGGAAGAAAGTTTCAACCAAACGGTTTGAGACAAAATAGAAAATTTCTAGAAAAACATACACAGGCTACTGACAAAGAAAAGTCAAAACAAGTGACCAAAATAGTAATCAAACCAGAGTGGAAAGAAAAGGAGCAACCCAAGGAAGAAAAGGAATCCTTGATCGTACAGACAACATTTAAAGCATAGAACAAATCTGCACCATGGATACTTGATAGTGGATGCTCAAGTCATATGACAGGTGACAAACAAAAATTTGAGAAGTTACAGAAATATGAAGGTGGTTCTATAAAATTTGGAAATAATGATGGAGCTAAGATAGTTGGCAAAGGATCAGTTAAGATCAGTGATGGAAAAATCAAGTCAAAATAAGTCTTGTTTGTGATTGGTCTGAAGCATAACTTGTTAAGTGTAAGTCAGATTTGTGACAGAGGTCATGAAGTTATTTTCAAGAAGCAGGGTTGTGAAGTCAGAACAGCAAACCGTGGAAAGTTGATAGCAACTGGATCAAGGACATCTAGCAACCTGTATACTCTCTCAGAGACTTTAGAAGGAGCATGCTTGATTGGACAGGAAGAAGAAAATTGGCTGTGGCACAAGAGGCTCGGTCATATCAGTTTCGACAATCTAGTAAGAATCAGCTCAAAAAGGGCAGTAAGAGATATTCCCACCATTGGTAAACCTTTAAATAGCATTTGTGCTTCATGCCAAAAGGGGAAGCAAACTAGAGCCACATTTAAAACAAAAGAGTACTTCACAAGAAAACCATTAGAACTAATACATACTGATTTATGTGGACCCATGAGAACACAAAGCATAAATGGTGACAAATACTTTATGTTGTGCATAGATGACTATTCCAGGATGACATGGATACTATTTTTGAAGCTTAAATCAGATGCCTTTGAGATGTTCAAGATTTTCAAAAACCAAGTTGAGAATCAAACAGGAAAAAGGATTAAATGTGTGAGATCAGATAGAGGAGGAGAGTTCATTTCAGAGGAGTTTGCAGAGTACTGTCAAAAATATGGGATTAGGAGACAGTTTTCAGCAGCAAGGACACCTCAGTAGAATGGTGTGGTAGAAAGAAAGAACAGGACAATGCAGGAAATGGCACGGACTATGTTGACTGAGAGCAAAATAGCAGACAGATTTTGGAAAGAGGCAGTCCATACTATGGTATACATCCAAAATAGGTGCATGTTGAGGACGCATGAAAGCAAAACACCATATGAGCTGTGGTACGGTAGAAAGGCAACAACAAGATACTTTAAAGTTTTTGGCAGTAAGTGTTACATCAAAAGAACTGAAGAAAATCTTGGTAAATTTGAAGATAGAGCTGATGAAGGTATTTTTCTTGGCTATTCGACAAAAAGCAAAGCCTACACATGCTACAACAAGAGGCTAAAGAAAATTGTGGAGAGTGTCGATGTTAAAGTTGATGAAGGTAGGGAACGAGAAATAAGCTATAAAGAAAACTACCCAATTTATGAAGAAGTCATTGAAGGAGATGAGGAAAAAGAAACGGAAAAGAAACAAAAAATTGAATCAGATGATTTAAGTAGTGATTCAAAAGAGGAAGAAAACAAAAAATTCAAAACAGGCAGTTGGCAGAAAAATCATCCTAGAGAGCAGATAATTGGAGACCCCACAGTTGGTGTTCAGACAAGAAAAAGAGTAGTAAGTAACTACTCTCTATTATCCAACATAGAGCCCAAAAATATTGTTGAAGCAAGCAAATATGAAAGTTGGATGATGGCTATAAATGAAGAATTAGATCAGATCGAGAAAAACAAAACCTGGGAGTTAGTACCAAGACCTAAAAATAAAAATATAATCGGTACTAAATGGATTTTTTGAAACAAATTGAATGAAGATGGACAAGTAGTAAGGAATAAAGCAAGATTGGTCTGTAAAGGCTATGCACAAGTTGAAGGCATTGACTTTGAGGAAACCTTTGCACCTATGGCTAGACTAGAGGCAATCAGAATGTTTCTGGCTTTAGCAGTTCACAAGAATTTCAAAGTTTATCAAATGGATGTGAAATCAGCATTTTTGAATGGAAAACTTGAAGAAGAGGTCTATATTGAGCAGCCTGATGGTTTCCAACTTGGTGATAATCCCAACTTCATCTGCAAGTTGAAGAAAGCATTGTATGGCTTGAAACAGGCACCCAGAGCATGGTATGCAAGGCTAGACAACTATCTTACTCAACAAGGGTTCAAAAAGGGTATGGTAGATAGCAATTTGTATGTCAAAAAGGAAGATGGCCATCTCATTGTCCTTGTTGTATATGTAGATGATATCATCTTTGGTAGTAGCAATGATAAGTCGTGTAAGGATTTAGCAAAGCAGATGCAAAAAGAATTTGAAATGTCTATGATTGGTGAACTTTCATATTTTCTCGGACTGCAAGTTAATCAAAATGAGAAGGGCATATTTATTTCTCAAGTTAAATATGTGAAAGAGATGCTAAAAAAGTTCACAATGGAGGATTGTAAGCCTGTTAGCACTCCCATGACAACAGGATGCAAGTTGAGCAAGGATGACAAATCTCCAGATGTTGATCAAACCATGTACAAATCTATGATTGGGAGCCTATTGTATTTGACAGCTACCAGACCAGATATATTGCAGGCAGTTTGCATGGTAGCACGATTTCAGGCGAGTCCCAAGGAGACTCATGTGACAACAGTGAAGAGGATTCTTCGGTATCTAAAGGGTACTATGGAGTATGGGTTATGGTATCCGAAAGGTAAGGACTTCACTCTTATTGCGTATTCAGATGCAGATTGGGCAGGATGTGTCGATGATAGAAAGAGTACCAGTGGAGGTGCATTCTATCTTGGAGACAGGTTGGTTGCATGGCACAGTAAGAAACAAGAATCAGTCTCTTTATCCACAGCAGAGGTAGAATATATTGCAGCAACTACGTGTTGTACGTAGGTTTTATGGATGAAACAAACCCTGAAAGATCTTGGCATTAACTTCAGTGAGCCAATTTTAGTTAAGTGTGATAACACCAGTGCCATTAATATCTCAAAGAATCCAGTTATGCATTCTCGCACAAAACATATTGCTATCCGATATCACTTTCTGAAGGAGAAAGTTGTGGAAGAAGAGGTAAAGTTGGATTTTGTCCCAACTACAGAGCAAGTAGTGGATATCTTCACAAAACCGCTGCCCAAAGAAATTTTTGAGTACCTTCGCAATAAATTGGGAGTGGTCATGCTTCCCAAGTACTGACTAGCTATCGGGATCACATTCTCAGGGGGAGCATT
This sequence comes from Wollemia nobilis, assembly GCA_028583015.1. NCBI lineage: Eukaryota > Viridiplantae > Streptophyta > Pinopsida > Araucariales > Araucariaceae > Wollemia > Wollemia nobilis. The sequence continues at coordinate 7,538,531 of JAQPPZ010003246.1, read as the reverse complement.
TATATATTTGATTATCTTTGTGCTCATATTTGTAATTTTTGCTAACTGTCATAACGTGTGCCTGAGAATGTTGTGCATGGACTCAGGGGGAGTCTGCAACAGCCCTTTGGTATTATTGTCAAAGGGGGAGAAGAATTACAGGAATGTGCATGTGTGTTGCCAACAATTCCAAAGGGGGAGATTGATGAGCAAGGTGCAGCAACAGTATTGTCATTGTTGTCAACACAGTTAGACAGATCGGTTGATGCAGTGGACAGGAGTTAAGAGGATTTTTAGAGTATGTACAGTGATTTTCCAAAAGATAGAAGTGGCCCATTTGCTAAAAATCAAAAGAAAATCACAAGGAAGAAAACTGTGATGATATCGCGACATGTTGGCAAACAATGCTCGCGATATCGCGACATGTTGAGCAAGGAGGAAAACTGTCGCGATATCGCGACATGTTGAGAAGAAAGAAAAACTATCGCGATATCGCGACATGTTGGGAAGAAAGCAAAACTATCACGATATCGCGACATGTTTGGAGAGAAAGAGCAAGAAAGCAAAACTGTCGTGATATCGCGACATGTTCGGAGAGAAAGAGCAAGAAAGAAAAACTGTCGCGATATCGCGACATGTTCGAAGAGAAAGAGGAGAGAGAAAAAGGTGTCACGATTTCGCGACATGTTTCATTTTTGCGGTCCAAAGCGAAGAGAAAGAGGAGAGAGAAAAAGGTGTCGCGATTTCGTGACATGTTTCATTTTCGCGGTCCAAAGCGAAGAGAAAGAGGAGAGAGAAAAAGGTGTCGCGATTTCGTGACATGTTTCATTTTTGCGGTCCAAAGCGAAGAGAAAGAGGAGAGAGAAAAAGGTGTCACGATTTCGTGACATGTTTCATTTTCATGGTCCAAAGCGAAGAGAAAGAGGAGAGAGAAAAAGGTGTCGCGATTTCGCGACATGTTTCATTTTTGCGGTCCAAAGCGAAGAGAGATTGTACGGAAGAAAAAGTGTCACGATTTCATGACATGTTTCATTTTCATGGTCCAAAGCGAAGAGAGATTGTACGGAAGAAAAAGTGTCACGATTTCGCGACATGTCGCATTTTTGTGACTTGAAGAGAGCAGGAAGGCAGAGAAGGAAAAGTGTCACGATTTCGCGACATGTCGCATTTTCATGACTTGAAGAGAGCAGGAAGGCAAAGAAGGAAAAGTGTCACGATATCGCGACATGTCGCATTTTCGTGACTTGAAGAGAGTAGGAAGGAAGAGAATGAAAAAGTGTCGCGATATCGCGACATGTCGCATTTTCGCGACTCGAAGGTAAGAGAAAGTGCTAAGGAGAAAAAGTGTCGTGATATCGCGACATGTCGCATTTTTGGGACTCTAGGAGGAGAGAGAATGTAAGAAGGCAGAAGTGTCGCGATATCGCGACAAAAGTAAAAAGGAAGAGTACGGAGGCAAAAGTGTCGCGATATCGTGACATGTTGTGTTTTCATGGGTACAAGCAAACAGAAGTAGCAAGGAGGCAAAAGTGTCGCGATATCGCGACATGTTGTGTTTTCACGGGTATGAACCAAGTAAAGCTGCAAGGAGGCGAAAGTGTCACGATATCGCGACATGTGTTTTCATGGGTACAAGCCGAGAAGAGGACAAAGAGGCAGAAGTGTCACGATTTCACGACAGGTCACTTTGGCGCAAGCTAAAAATAGAACCCAACCGAAATAAGGTATGTGACCATTAACTGAAGTTATGCAGCAGTTACAGGGGCCGTTACAAAAGAAAATCATGCAGCTAATAAAAGAACAGTCGAAGAAGGAGAAATCTAACAGTCGTATAAATAGAATCAAATATGCATGCATGCACAGAAAAGAATACGAACAGTCATGACCGAGAAGATGAACAGTCATGGTAGGGGTATATGTGTAAATTCGTAACATGCATCGTGTTTGACGAAAAGCCTACCCTATATATATACAAAAGCAGTTACAGTTAGAAGGCGTTACAACTTTCAAGTGGCGCATGAGAAATGAAAGAAAGAGTTACAACTGGAGTTACAAAAATACAATATGGGTATAAAATGTGGTCTGCGTGGAGGATTACATGCTGCTGAAATTGAGTGAAAGTGCTGCAAGAAGGGGGTTGAAAGAGGGCTGCAAGAGTGTATTCAGCAGAGCAGTGAGAGCCATAAAAGAGCAGTAAGCAGAGCTTTAAGAGTGTGTGTGTTTTGGTGAATAGTGAGAGAGGTTGGGTTAGCAACAGACCAGTCAAGGTCTTGTATAAGCGAAGGCATTTTTATGTCAATCTGATAGTTTCAAAAGTGCAGTTCAAGTTGGTGCTTGAATTAGGGGTTGGTGCTCCTTTTTGTAGGTGCAGATAAACCAGGGGTTGGTGCTCCTTCCAGTGGGTGCTGGTAAAGTGATTGTAAAATTGTATTTTGCAAAGGCTGGATTTGGACGGGAATCCAAGCAGTCATTTTTGAGGAGTAGCCAAATTGGTGAACCTCGTTACATCGTGTGTTGTGGAATGCTCTCTTGTTATATTTTCTTTATTGGGTTTTAAGTTTTCATTGTTTCGGCATTAAGAGTTGAAGATTTAAGTTTTTAATAGCTACACTGATTCACCCCCCCCTCTCAGTGTCATTGTGAGACTAACAGAGTTACCGGATGATAAGGAGGTTGACATAGGTGAGTGACATGTACATCATCGAGTAGTAGGTGAGTGGATAGAGCTCCTCAATTTAGGATATATACAGGGTAATTATGGTGAGGCCTACTTGGATGATCAGGGAATGCAAGAATAGATAGCAACATGAGATGCTACAATTACTGAGCTATAGGGTGACCTTATTAGAGTTTGATGAGAGAGGAATCTATTCTAGGTGTGGGTATAGAGCACCCAAACTAAGATGGATATGCAAGTAGAATTTATAGCTACCCTTCAGTTATAGGTTGGAGCAAGGAGCTCTAGCCGTGAGGGATATAGCAGTGAAGATATAGCTAGGATATGAGAGGAGGTGGTACAACTTCAGTCTTTAGTGGGAGTATTCCAAGCTCATTTTTGATAGGAGTGGACCTATAATAATGAGTTATAGGATGATATAGTGCACCTTAGTGGATGCTTACTATCTCACCCGTATGCTATTGGATCACACAAAAGTTGAAGGAGTGGTACAAGATAGTCATCTACACATATGAAGGCACCTAGATATGGACAAAGGTCAAATAGGGTAGGGGGTAGCATATTTGGGAGTTCTCGACGGACTCCATCTGAGGGTGGGGGTGAGAGTCATAGTAATGATCCTATGTGACCAGGTTATTTGAGACTCTGATGGTTCTTTTTGATATTTTAGGACTTATGAGGTATGAGGACATAGTTTATTATAGCCTACAAGCAGTATATGGATGATTTAGATTTTCATTTCATACATACATACATTTATATATATATATATAAATAGTATATGGATGATTTAGATTTTCATTTCATACATATATATATATATATATATATATATATATATATATATATATATATATATGAGTTTTTTATTATCATCATGTGATGTTTTTACTGCTTTATGATATGTATGCAATACTTATATGTACTTTATGATGTCATGATGGATCTCTAACATGTATGCATGTATTTGTCCTATGATGTGATTTGATGATATGGCTATTTGTAAATGTAGAATGAAATGGATGATTTGATTTAATTTGTATGATGTATTATGATGACTATTTGACACATTATATGCTAGCACCATAGATTGTACAAAATTTATCTCATTATTTTAATGTTATTTTGACACTATGTAATGGCTTGTGAAAATGTAACTTTGACAAACTTGTAACAATATGATGTGAAATTGAATGAATAGTATAATATTTTATGATGTGTTTAGGATTTTTAGGAGACTCAAACACTCTAGTTACTTAATCAAAAGTTGTATAGTAACCATGTAAGACTTTTTAACAAAGTATAAATCTTCTAAGATAACCAAGATAGTCAATATCCCTATGTATGCATGTGAGTTAATTACTATGATAACGCATCAAGTTACCCTAGTGCCAATTAGGATTTATGTAGCACATATATATTAGTGATCACCCTACGAGTATCATTATCCTGAGTATTGTACTTAGTTGGATTAAACCACTAGGCAATACAGGCTACCAAAAGCTAGTTCACCTACATGCAAACATTGGTCTATACAAAAGCAATTTTCTTATGTGACAGATATATCATCATGTTTAAGGATAACACCATTGCCAGGTAGGCTTGATGCCACACAACCTATAATGAGGATCACCTTATGGTTCTCTAATGCTAAGAATTTTAGGGATTCAATTTTAATACTCCCTTATTTTATTTTAATTTTTAAAATTTTCAAGGGAGTTAGTCATTTTTGTTATGGTGAGCAATGGATTTTGGTAGTGGTGAGAACCACTATTTTTTTTGCTTTTTATTAATGGTGAAAACCATTATTTATTTTGAATATTTTTAGTGGTAATAACTATTGTTTATTTTTTGCTTTTGGATACTTGCCCCAATTTGGTGTGAAGCAAGATATTTTGATTATTTGGGTAAGAAGGAACTTGTCCTTTTTTCAATTCTCAGTATATTTGAATCATTCGCATAGGGGTATGAGCGAGATAAATTTTTTTGCTTAAAGTAACCTAGACCACTTTGTATTTTCATCTATCCTTGTGTTGAACTTGGATTTATTAATGTGAAATTTTTTTGGGATTTTAATGTATACAAGGTATGATCAAAGCAGGATTCTACCTTCTAAAATTCATGATAGCTTTCTACAAAATCTAAAAAGAAAGCTAGATATGGTTGAGTGATTGAAAAACTTAACTTTATCTTATAAACAATGTCTAAGTGATGAGAACTAGACATACAATATGGAGTATAAATGTAAATGATACATGAAATGTAAACATGTGGTAACGTTGACATATGCTAATAGTGAATTTGATAGATACCTATGGTACAGACTTGGTGCTAGATATGTATGATCAACTTCTAATAATGCACAATGTAATTATGAGTATGCCTAATGCAAATGATGGTGGAATGCAATGATATAAAATGCAATGCAATATTTTTGTATTTTTGAGATTTTAATGATGTTTTTGTATTTTTGATATATATGTATATACAGGTTGACCAATGGGCTTAATGAATGCTATTGGGGATTTTTGTGTGACAAAGTAGATTTTAGATGTCTTTAGGGTATTTTAGGATGACCTAGATGATCATAGACCACCTAGGAGAATTTTAGGGTGACCAAAGGGCATATAGATGCCTTTAGGGCATTTTAGGATGACCTAGAGGTCATAGACCACCTACAAGTGTTATAGGATTACCAAAGAGTTTATAGAAAACTTTGGGGTATTTTGGGGTGACATAGATATTCATAGACCACCTAGGAGAATTTTAGGGTGACCAAAGGGCTTATAGACACCTTTGGGACATTTTAGGTTGACCTAGATGGTCGTAGACCACCTAAGGGTGTTTTAGGTTGACCTAGATGGTCGTAGACTACCTAGGGGTATTTTAGGTTGACCTAGATGGTTGTAGACTACCTAGGGGTGTTTTAGATTGAACTAGATGGTCATAAACCACCTAGGGATATTTTTTGCTGACCAAAGGGCTCATAGATGCCTTTGGAGCATTTTAGGTTGACCTATATGCTTGTAGACTACCTAGGGGTATTTTAGGTTCACTTAGATGGTTGTAGACCACCTAGGAGTATTTTAGGTTGACCTAAATGATCATAGATTGTCTAATAGTATTTTAGGTTGACCTTTATGGTCGTAGACCACCTAGGGGTGTTTTAGTGTAACCAAAGGGCTTATAGATGCCTTTGGGGCATTTTAGGTTGACCTAGATGGTCATAGACCACCTAGGGGTATTTTAGGTTGACTTAGATGGTCATAGACTACCTAGGGGTGTTTTAGGTATGGCAATGTGCTATAAGCATGGAAAATTCATAGGTTATTGATATTCAAAGGTTCAAGCTCTTCACTTCCTTCAGTATATGCTAAGCGATAAGTTCCAGGTCCAATTTGACTAGTAACGATGTATGGACCTAACCATACACTAGTAAAAATGTAGTTACCCCAGTGGAAGTCTGAAAACTAGTGTGATAGGCCCAAAGGGCAAGAGGTAACTAATTATTTCAATCCTTATAATTTTCCTTAATGGTTTTATTTAAGATTGCAAATAATTTTTTATTAGATGCCTCTGCTTACCCATTAGCTTGTGGATAATGCGGCATAGAAAATTTGTGTTGTATATTATATTTCATTGTTAGAGCATACACATATTTATTCTTAAAGTATGTCCCATTATCTAAAATTATCTTGGATAGAATACCAAAATGATATTTGATATTATGCAACATGAAATTCATAATGTGAGGTCTAATCATCATGGTAAGAGGAATTGCTTCCACCCATTTTGTAAAGTACTCAATAGCAGTTATGATAAATGTGTTATAGACTGAGGAGGTAGGTGGGATTTTCCCAACTAAATCAAACCCCCATTTTGCAAATAAACAAACTAATTGAATTGGTTGTAAGGCCTGTGAAGGTAAGAGTGTCAAATTTGCATGATGTTGACACTTTATGCACTTCTTTACATAAGTGCAACAATATTTCTCTAACATTGGCTAATAATAGCCCATGTGAAGAATATTCTTTGTGATGGCCATGCCATTAAAATTTCCACCACATGTACCATTGTGTTCTTGGGTAATAGCCCAGGCTAACTCTTGAGTGTCTATGCAATGAAGGAGTATACCCTCATAGCTTCAACGATACATTATTTCTCCTATTAAGATATAATTTACCACCTTTTTCTTAAATACTTATTTTATGGCATGCGACAATCCAAAAGGAATACTTACTAGTTTTAAATAATATTTGATTTGTATGGCCCAATCATGTTTTATAAAAGCCTTAATTGTATGAACTGTGCAATCCTTTTGATGTTCATCCCTCACAAATGCTGATTGAAAGCAAACTCGTAGATATATAATTGTGCTAGTATCAAAATGATTCTTAGGGAATAAATTTCCCCAAGCAAAATTATTCAAATAATTGTGTATTTTATAGAATCGTTCATGTGAAGGTTCAATCCGAATCATGTGGACTCTAGGCATGTAGTTAAGCTCATCACACTTAGTCATAGATTGTGATAGTGTTTTCACTTGAATAGTTATGATATCATCATATGGGTTCTATGGGATTAAAGACCCTAAGGAGGCCATTGTATCCAAAAAATGGTTAGATGAATGAGGGAGTGCCTCAATATCATACCATTCTAACTTTTCTAGAAGTTTATCCACTAGGGCTTTATAGGCTTGCAATAATGGGCACCTACATTGGAATATTCCTTTGACCTAATTAAATATGAACAAGGAATCACCAAAAATGTTTAGCTTTGTTATTTTCATGGCGATTGTTGTTTGAAGGCCTATGAGAAGGGCTTCATACTTATCATTGTTCTTGGTGAATGAGAAATAAATTTTAAACGAAAGGGGTATTGGAGCCCATTGGATGCAAAAAACATGATTTCTACACACCCCCTTGCTCGTACTTAGAACCATCAATAAACATAGTTATGTCAACTTGTGTCTCAGACTCTTAAATATCTGGTGATTCTAAGAAATGAAAGACTCCATCATCAAGAAGCTCTATAGTGATAGGTTGGTCATCCTAGATAGGAGCCTCTTCTAGTTTATTAGCTATGACCTGATCCTTAATTGATATCTATCCAATAAAATCTAAGGTCAAATTCTATCAACAACATGATCCATTTTACCGTACAACTACTATGATAAGTTTTACTCATCATGTAATGCAATGGATTCTCTTTTGATGCTACATATGTGGTATGATTGAGCATGTAATGGAATAGTTTTTCAATGGCAAATACCACTGTTAAGCATAGCTTCTCAATGTATGCGTATTTTATTTTATAGCTAACCAGGATGCAACTAGTATAATATGTAGCCTATTATTTATGTAATTCATTATTTTGTGCCAACATGGTGCCCAATGCAAGCTCAGTCACTGAGATGTAAAGATAGAATGACACTCCTAGTTGCGAAGGATCCAATATTGGCAATAAATCTAGATATTGTTTGATCTCTTCAAAGGCATATTGACATTCCTCATCCCAATGAAATGCAAACTCCTTATGCAATAACTTGTTCATAGGTCAAAACTTATTCAATAATTTTTCTATGAATCACTTTATGGATGTGAAATCTCCTTGAAAGCTACATAGTTGCTTGATAATTATGGGGGGAGGCATTTATAGAATTGCCTTGACTTTATTTGGGTCTACTTCTATGCCTTGCTTCGATACTATGAATCCCAAGATTTTACCAAATGTGACACCAAATACACACTTCTTGGGATTTAGCCTAACATTATGCTCAATGAGGCAATCTAAAACCTTTCACAATACATTGATATGCTCATGGTATAATAGATATTTGACCGGTAATTCATCCATGTAATCTTCTAGAATTTTATGCATGTAGTCATGGAAGATATATGTCATGGTTCATTGGTAGGTGGTGCCAATGTTCTTAAGGCAAAAAGGCATGACATTATAATAGAATGTCACCCAAGGCGTTGTGAACACTATTTTGATCTAGTCTTCTAGATTAATACGAATTTGATTGTATCCAAAGAAACCATCCATAAAGGATAACATTTTGTGTCCTATTGTGGCATCTACCAACACATAAATTTTTGGCAAAGGAAAGTCATCCTTAGGACTCACTTTGTTGATATCTCTAAAATCAGTGCAAATATGAATCCTTTCATCAGGTTTCTTTACTGATACCATGTTGGAAATCCATGGTGGATAATCTACTGATATAATAAATTCAGTGTCCAAAAGTTTTTTCAATTCATATTTTATCATCAAGACGACTTTTGGATGCATCTTATGTAAATTTTGCTTAACTTATTTGACACTTGGGTCCAATGTAATATTATTTGATATAATGTAGTCCTGGCATATCTTTATAATACCAATAAAAAGATTCTATTTTTTTGTTAACAACTTTATATAATCAGCTTGTTCATAAAGGGATAGACCTTCCCCTAATTTGATGTTATAGGAATTATTAGTATCTGTGCCAATATCCCTATCATCTATTAGCTCAATTGACATGTGTGATTTTTCTTCCAACTGGTGTTGAATAGGGATTAAGTGAATTCCATAAGATGGATTTATGCCCGAAATTGGTACTTCTTGCTCAGTATCAACTTGACAGATATTTTGAGTAGTCCTTGGAGAAAAATTAAATGGTTGTAACATTTCATCGCAAAGCCAAAACTCTTATGGATATGGAGGATAATCTTCCCGATCAAATTCAATTACCTCAATTTCAAGGTACAATGGCTTTGATGGGTTATTCAGATATCTCAATGGTGTATTTATATCTATGGAAATCATGTTGATGGATACAAGATCTCCCTTCCATGTGAGAGTGGGTCTAGATATCTCATGTTGTCTCTTAAATCATGAGGGTGGTTGTGGTGGAGGTGGAATGACTGGTGATGGTCGATGGGGAAGGCGATGATTTTTCTCCTCAAGTGGTAAAATATATCACCAAATGGGATGTTGTATTGATAACATGCAAAGATAGAACTCTTCTTCATTGTACAAAGAGATAAATCACTCATATTACTCATCTAAACTAGCATAATTTATGGGTGCTATACCATAGTCCTCCTCATCATCTATGATCCATTCATGAGTAGGACTTTAATTCTCTTCCTCACTATAAAATGGCAAGGTATGCGAACTCTCTCCCACTTTATGAGATTAGGTGACATCACTAGATAACCCTTTATCTTCCATGTTTACGGGAAAATAATCTTCCAATGAATGGACATGATGTGGATTGGCATAAGGATCATGTGCTAACTCACCTTTGTAATTTATACATAGGTATTCTAGACCTACTATGAGGACTTCTAAAGGTATTGAATTATTGTGTCCCTCAATCGTAATATCTTCTGTAGATATGGTGTAAATGATGGGAGGTATCTCATCGATTGGCCTCTTTAACATGTTTCTCTTTAGAGGATTGGATGATGATCAATGCATTTATGATGTTTCCAATGATGATTATGGTATGGATGAAGATGGTATTGGTGTAATGGAAGGTGATGAAGAAGGAAGTGGACCTTGAATGGATGTGTTCAATTGGAAGTGTAGACACTAAAATCCAACACCTTCAAAACCACATCTGCCACCCCACCATCAAATCTTGCATAATAAAATTATATGCCTAAGTCTAAACTTAGGGATATAAAATCCTACACATTATCCTATTTTCCTAATTTATTAAATTTGGAAAATCACCCTAGGATACCTTGTCTACCCATTGGACATGTGTCCTAGACACTTCATCCAACACCCCTGCCACATCTTACCCACTCCTATCCCCCTTGTTATTTCACATGAGATAGATTCACAAAACCCATGCCACAACTCATTTTTTGTTATCCCCTTGTCCCTTCATATAGTACAAGATCCCACATTCCACTCCAATTGCAGCCACATTACCCCAGTTAAGTAAGGCACACCGAATGACTCACTATAACTTCCCATTTCACTTGGCAATTCAGATTTATCACTTGTCAAGTCAGGCTTGCCACATCCCATTCCCCTCCAAAGCCCTAGAAAGCCTATAAAAACACCATTAATCCACCAAAAAAAGGGAGCTAAACTTGCATATCGACTGGCTACCAAAATAGATCTAGACATAGTGATAAATTGAGAGTGCAAGCTTGATTCTAACTATTGTCTCAAATCCTAAGGCAATCTTCCATTCAACGAAAACCGCTTGTGCATGGTTCCATGATGGGGATCTACAAATTGCTCATAATAGATTCTTAAATCTCATTCATTACACTTGGAAAAATTTACAATAATGGCAACAGTCTGCCAACTAAACTTCTTTATCCTGAAAGAATACTTATTTTCTTTTCTATTACAACATCTTCCATCCAGGAAGAAAAATAGCCTAAACTGGTACAAAATCGCCCTCTTGCCTTCACGCATGCAACTATGGCTCGATAGTTTTTTGACCATTGTGCATGCCTTCGATTCCCATTTTAAAATCTCTGGCATGACTCCTCATTTCCCTTTTCTGACTCTTCATTTAATTTCTTGTGCCTCTTCATTGTCTTTGCTTTCGAATGCCCTTCTTTTCGACCCTTGATCTTCGTCTGCCTTCACTGCACCTCAGTGCCATGTGTTGTTCAGTGCTTCCACTATAGGCTCTGTCTGACTGTTAACCATTGATGATGTTCGATATACCATCGCTCAGTAAATTCCTCTGTAACATCCCTTGTAACTGCTTGCACTTTCTTTTCTATTGTTGGTCATGAAAATGCAACATGTCATGATATCGTGACACTTTCGGCTTCCCTGCCTTCCTACCCTCTTCGAGTCATGAAAATGCAACATGTCATGATATCACGACACTTTTGGATTCCATGCCTTCCTGTCCTCTTCGAGTCGCAAAAATGTGACATGTCATGATATCGTGAAACTTTTAGCTTCTCTACCTTCCTGCACTCTTCGAGTCACAAAAATGTGATATGTCACGATATCACGACACTTTCGGCTTCTCTACTTTCCTGCCCTCTTCGAGTCACAAAAATGTGACATGTCGCGATATCATGACACTTTCGGATTCTCTACCTTCCTGCCCTCTTTGAGTCGCAAAAATGCAACATGTCACGATATCATGACACATTTTCTCCCTTGTGCCTTCTCTCGTCCTTGGGTCACGAAAATGTGACATGTCACGATATCGCAACACTTTTTCTCCTTTGCGCTTTCTCTCATCCTTTGGTCGTGAAAATGTGACATGTCGCGATATCGCGACATCTTTCCCTTTTGGCTCTTCTTTCTCTTTTTCGGTTGCAAAATCATGACATGTCGTGATATCACGAAATATTTCCTTTCTTCCTTCTCCTCGCCTCTAGGGTCGTGAAATCATGACATGTTGTGATATCACGATAGTTTCCTTCCTTGCTTCCTTTTTGCTTCTTCGATCACGATTTTACGACATGTTGCGAAATCATGACATTTTCTCCTCTGTGCCTTTCCTATCTTCTTTCGGTCATGATTTCGTGACATGTCGTGAAATTGTGACATTTTTGCTCCACGCATTTCCTGTCTTCTTTCGGTCATGATTTTACAACATGTCACAAAATCATGACATTTTTGATCCACGCCTTCTCTCTCCTTCTTGAGTCATGAAAACACAACATGTCATGATATCATGACACTTTTCTCTGTCGTGATATCGTGACATCAAGGCAAATACTTAGAATTTTTTTTTGTCAATGCAAGATTGCTCTACTACCATCGGATGCTCCTACATTAGACGCACGGGGTGGATTGAGAAGTGTCCTTTACTTATGTACTGTTGGAGGAAGACCCAGGTGGTCGACCTCTATTTTTGACAACCAAGTTGCATCTTCGATAGGTCTGCCCTTCCACTTGACCAGATATTCAGAATACTGCCTATTCCTAGTACTTATGCCTACTCGAGTGTCTAGTATTTCCTCGATCTCGTCTGCTGCTAGAGTATATGTTGGAATACTCCACAATTTTGTACTTGGTATCTCGCTACTGCCTCCTTCATGATACTCTACCAAATCTGCAATGTTAAAAATAGGTGATATATTAAGGCCACTTTTCAATTCCACTTCATACACATTGCCTGAATCTTGTTTTCCTATAATCTGACATGGTCCAAACTTCTTCATCTTCAGCTTGTTATAGGTTTTAGCAAGAAATCTCTCTTTTCTCAAACGGACCATGACTTCATCACCCACTACGAATTCCTTGAATCGTTGCTTCTGGTCTGCCCTTGTCTTATATTGGTTGTTCATGTTAGTAATGTGCTTCTTCATTTCTTCATGCACACTATTCAGATGCTATGCAAAGTCCTTAGCCTCGACACTGCACTTTTCCCCTATATCCATCTTCCTCAACTCAAAAGCACTCCTTGGACTGCTCCCATATATTATCTAGAATGGAGATTTGTTAGTACTCCTGTTGACAAAATTGTTGTATGCAAATTCTGCCTGTGGCAAAACCAAATCCCATCCTATGGGCTTATCTCTTATCAAGCATCTCAATCGATTTCCCAGACTTCTATTCACCACCTTCGTTTGGCCATCAGTCTGTGGGTGGTATGCAGAACTGAATTTCAAATCTATCTTCAATTTCTTCCACAAGGTCCTCTAGAAATGCCCAACAAAATTGGTATCTCTGTAAAAAATGATACTCTTTGGTAGACCATGAATTCGTACCACCTCTTTGAAAAATAAACCTGCAACGTGAACTGCATCACTAGTTTTTTGGTAGGGAATAAAATGTGCCATCTTTGAAAACCTATCAACCACCATGAATATGGAATCATTTCCCCATTGCGTCCTTGGTAGACCAAGAATGAAATCCATACTGACGTCCTCCCATGGTCTCTCTGGTATAGGTAATGACTGATATAATCTAGTGTTTTGGCTCACACCTTTTGCCATCTGGAATACTCTACAGCTTTGTACAAAACTCTTCACATCTTGTTGTAGTTGTGGCCAATAGTAGTTCTCACTAACCAGGGCAATGGTTTTATCTCACTAACCATGGCAATGGTTTTATCCTGACCAAAATGTCCAACCAGTCCTCCATTGTGTTTCTCCTTGACTAGATTTTCCCTCATCGAACTCCTTGGAATGCATAATTGACTTCCTCTAAACAACATTCCATCTTGGATTAGAAAATCCAACCACTTGATCCTATCCAAAGTGATAGGTGCCAAGAAATCCTTCTAGGCTTCTAAAAAATTAGGATCTTCAGGGTACAAACCCTTCAGTTCATCAAATCCTACCACTTCCACATTCATTTCTATCAACAAACACTGCATTCTACTTAAGGCATGTGCAACTCTATTTAAATTTCTGCTCCTGTGCTTCAACACAAAGGTATAACTCTGTAGAAACTCAACCCATTTTAGGTGCCTCTGATTTAGCTTCCCTTGGCTATTAATATACTGTAAGGCCTGATGATTAGTATATAGAACAAACTCTTTTGGCAAAAAGTAATGTCACCACTTCTTTAGAGCCTGAACTATAGCATAAAACTCTTGATCATAAACTGAATACTTCTTCCTAGAATCATTGAGTTTCTCACTAAAGTAAGCAATAGGTTTACCTTCTTGACTCAGAACAGCTCCTATGGCACTACCACTAGCATCACAATCTACTTGAAATGCCTTATTAAAATCTGGAAGTGCCAAAATAGGTTGCTCTGTAACCTTCTTCTTCATCATATCAAAGCTCTTATCTGATCCTAAGGTCCACTTGAATTCTTTCTTATCCCCTCTCATTGTTTCTATAAGGGGTGCACAAATACTGCTGAAATTCCTAATGAATTTCTTGTAAAAACTTGCTAGACCATGAAATGATCTTACCTCAATCGTGCTTCTTGGAATAGGCCATTCAATGATAGCTCTCACCTTTTTTGGGTCCATTTTTAGACCTTCAGCTGAGATGACAAATCCCAGGTACACTAACTCTTTCTTCACGAAATTACACTTCTTCAGATTTATTAACAACTGCTCCTCCTGCAACTTCTCAAAAACCCTTATGACCTATATCAGATGCTCTTCCAGGGTTCTGCTAAATATTAAAATATCATCCAAATAGACAATTATTGAAGAACACAAGCTTATACTGAGAGGGGGGGTGAACAATATAAGACCTCTTTTTACTTTTTCCTTTATACTTCAAAATAGTAAAGCAATATATCCAAAGCAATATCAAAGCAATGCACAAAACCATCCACAAAGTGACACAAAAATTTACATGGTTCATCCTCAAAACTTTTCTCTAAAATTTATCTCAAAGTTCTTTGGGAAACCTTCCCAATTACAATGTTTATGAGCCTCGGCTCAAAGGATAAACCTTCCCCCAATATGAATTTATGAGCCTCTGCTCAAATGAGATACCTTCCCCTACCTCTGCTCTGGATGGTGATCCTCTAGAAGACCTCTGCCTCCACTGCCCTTAGAAAATGGAACTCTATCCATAGAAGACACCTGTATTCCCTGCTATGGCTGGAGACCTCTGTCCTCAACTCTATCACCTCAAATCTGGTCCTCGAATTTGCACTAAACACAGTCCTTTGGTCTAGCACAAATGTCCTCGTCTTCTATCTTTGATCAGCACCAAACATAGTCCTTTGGTCTGGTACAAATCTGTCCTCAGGTTCTTCTCATAGAACTATCAAACTCAGCTTCACAAGTCCTCTGCTAGGACCTGTCCAAATCTTCTCACAAGTCCCCAATGGAACCTGTCCAAAACCTGCTCACAAGTTCATCAAGAAAAACTTGCTTGGTGTGAACCCACAAAGAGAATTTTTAGAGACCCAATGTGATTCATCAACCTCATAGAAGCATAAATAGAATTGTTAGAGACTAAATATGTTCTATACTTAACTCCCAATCTCAATCTCAACTCAATCTCAATCTCAATAGAATAATATAGATGTAGTATGCTTTTCTCAATAACATGAAACACAACCCAACAATTTCCAACCAAGCAATATGTCATATAACAATGATGCTCATGTTCTTTCCAACAACCAGTATCTTTTCTCAACCAATTTGGGCTTCAACAACAATGCTCAAAGACAAGGTCTAACCAACATCATTCAACTCAACATTAACCTTGAAGCATCCAACCAATCATCACTAGAAAAGGAAACAAGTAGAAATCCTTTTCCCTCCAAAGATATTTGAACAAAATAGCCACCCACACAATATCACCAAATGTAAAGAATAACTTGTTCAAATCAACTCAATGGAGTAAGCCCAATATCATGTATCAAGTAAAAGCAATAACTTGATCAACCAACCTCTATGGAAGCAACTCAACCATCACTATCAAAATAGCCATCTAAGGGTTTCATCATCTCAATGCAAGTAACAAGACTTACAACCATAAACCCTAGTGCACAATGCTTCCACTACCTCAAACCAGAATTATGCATTCACCAAAACTCTCATCAATGATAACAATGCATAAGTAGTCTTCAACAAACCAGAAAATAGGATTTACACCCAACCAAAGGAAACCTTATTGAATACCTTTTCACTCCAATATTATTTCAGGAAAACATACATCAATTATACTCATAAGAAGAATGTGCCCATACCTTATTAAAGTGAAGGAACCCCTTTGGAAATCTTCCACAATCACAAAATTCTTTTGCCAATCTTCACAAGGGTTAGTAGATCACAACATAATCAACATTACTCCACTTTTCAATAATCATCACCAAGGTCTCTAATTGCACAACTTCCTTATCTCTCCTAAAACCACTTGTACCATAAACTAAATCACAATAATTTATTTCAACAACTTATTACACCTCTCTAATTATTTTTAACATACAATACCTTTTAAACTCACAAATATCTAAACCCTTATAACTCCCCGAATTCTAATAATTCAAACAACAAAATTTAAATTAAACTATTTAGCCTTTCAAGCCCTTATGTCTCCCTATAATCAATCAAACTTTATTGCTCTCGAATATATCTTATAAACAAGCATACCTCCAAATTAATTTTTCCTTGTATGTTGTAGACAATACACGGTGCTTCGTCGATCATATGCTTTCAACGAATAATCGGATGCCTCGTTTAGCTAGTCATTAGTGCACATGCTCTAAGTTTTTTCTCACACCAATGCTTAACCCAAACCCTTTATAGTTGCACTTAGATCTGCTTCGATCTGCTTCGAACACGCAGTCACCAGTTCTTGCTTCCGTTCTCTGTCGTGAGTCACACAGAATTCTTCGTTGTCCCTTTCACACTAACATATGCATTTCAAAATCTGTACCAATTACTTGCACCCAACTTCCTCAATTTTGCACATTCATTTTTTTCTTAAGCTTCGGTCACAGAAGAATGTTTTCACAAACGTTATATATTACGAGGCGCTCTTCGAATACCATGCGGGCTTGAAACTAAGCTACCTTCATCAACACTTGCCAACCAATCACTCGTCAGCCAATCACTCGCTTTCTACACTGTCAACCAAGCACTCACTCGCTGCACTTTTCACATAAGGACAAATGCTATCCGTGCTCTCCATACTTCGCTGCTCCATGCATCATTTGAATCTCCACCGCGAGCCCTCCTCTTTGGCGCTGCTCCCGAGCATCATTCTTCGATAGCGTAGAGGCTCCGACTAAATCGAAATTGCACGAGGATTCATCTCAAAAAACATACCATCTAAAATGAATTCCATTGCCACCTTTTATATGTACTTTGATGTATTACCAAACACGTCGGCATTTCCAAACACGTCGGAAAATACTTTAATTTAATTTTAAAATATTAATTTAAATTTTAAAAATAAAATTTAAACTAAATATTTAAAATTAAATATCTTCATCATCGGGGCACCTTTTTCAACAAAACGAAGAGCCAACTTGGGTTTTAAGAAAAACCCATTTCAAATATGTTGTCCATGGTTTTAAATAAAACCTTTTATTTTGTCTACCTTGGTTTTCACAAAAAACCTTTTCGCTTCTTGACATCAATGACAACATCAACACTGGAGCAAAGACAATGTACCCAATGTACCCAAAATTACCAACAATGATGAATTTGCCTAAAAATTCTTTCAATACCTCATTCATCAACCGCATGAATGTTCTTGGTGCATTGGTTAGCCCAAATGGCATGACCAACCATTCATACAAACCTTCTCTGGTCTTAAAGGTTATCTTCCATTCATCTCCTTCTCTGACACAAATCTAATGATAACCACTCTTCAGATCAATCTTTGTGAAGTACTTGGCTCCACTCAAATAGTCCATAATGTCATCCATCCTTGGCAATAAAAATCTATACTTTATGGTGATATTGTTAATGGCTCGAGAGTCTGTACACATTCTCCACTCTCCATATTTCTTTGGTGCTAGTACTATAGGTACTACACATGGACTCAAGCTCTCTCGAATCAGTCCCTTTTTTAGTAACTCTTGGACTTGCCTGTTTAGCTCTTCAGTTTCTATAGGAGTCATTCTATGTGTTGCCTTATTGGGTAAACTAGATCCTGGTACCAAATCTATATGGTGACTGATATTCCTCACAGGTGGTAAACCCTCAGGCACATTATCAGATACAATGTTTGGAAATTCTTCTAACAGTACTAAGACTTCTACAAGGGTATCCTTGCATTATTCCTTCCTAACTCTAGGAATTAATGCATAGCACATATGCTCATGCTTTAAACTATCCAAAAATCTTCACCCTTCAACTAAAAATATTCTAGCACTGCTACATACCTTTTCGCCTATCTCCTTCAAGGGCTTCATATTATGGCGCACTCCATCCTTCGTCACTGAGTAAATGTTGGCACAACCATCATGCACTGCACACCGATCAAACTACCATGGCCTTCCCAATAGCAAATGACAAGCATCCATAGGTAGGATGTCACATAAGACCTCATCATAGTACTTCCCAATATTAAATTTCACCAAGCATTGATCACTGACCAAGGCCCTATGGTCCTTTTGTAACCACGCAATTTGATCCTTCTATTTAACTATAACTTGGTAACCATTTCTTCTGAGACCATGTTATCAATACTACCATTATCTATAATAATGTTATAGACCTTACCCAAAATTCTACACCTTGTGCGAAACAGGCTCCTTCTCTGGTCTAATCCTTTATCCTCATTCAACAGGGTCCTCCTTGTAACCATAACTTCTCCTCCATCTACCTCCTCAGAATGTTCTAATTCAACACCTTCATCGGCTACAACAACTCTAGCAGGACCCTTAGGTCTCTTATTCGTCCCTTCTCGGTGTTGTGGACACTCGTATGCTCGATGTCCTTCTTTGCCATAGTGGAAACAGGTTCCACAAAATCCTCCCCTTCCAAATCCATGTCCATATCTACCTCTCCCCCTTGGGTAGCCATTGTTCTAATTACGGAGTTGGTAGGTGTTCCTCTCTTCCTGATCCTAGGTATTACTAGTTTCACCAGCCTTCTATTGATCCTTATATTTTTCTCCACTGGTCCTTCCACCAGTTCTTCCCCCATGACCTCTTCCTCTTTGCTTTCCCTCAAATCTTCTGTTCAACTTCTCTTCGACTTTGAGGGAAAACTGGTAAGCATCCTCAATGGTGCTCATCCTAACCAGACTCAACTATTCTTGAATACTAGTTCTCAACCCATTGATGTAACGGGCCACCTTCTCCCTGTTAGCCTCTGCATGGCCAGTTATGATTGAGATCAGGTAGAACTCCTTTGTATATTCTTTGATAGATCTATTTGACTATCTCAAACTCTGCATTCTCAACAGGTCCAATTTGTAATCTATAGGAATAAACTATCTCTTCAACTTCTCTACCATTCGATCCCATCTGGTTATCTTTTCATTTCCTCCTCTATTTATTTCTAGCTGCACTCCTTTTCACCATATGCAAGCATGGCCTTTAAACTTTGTTTTTGTAAACTTGATCCGATCTAGATCTACAACCTCCTCATACTCAAAATATTCCTCCATATCATTGATCCAGTTAATTAACTCCTCTGAATTGAGACTCCTAGAATACATGGAGACATCAAAATTTGTCTTCTTCTCGATCCGAGATATGGCCTTAATTAATCTAGCTTCTACATGATCCGTTGCTTCTTCTACAACCGATGGTTCATCAACCTCCCAAGATTCATCTTCACTATGGTCCTCTCTCCTTGGTTCAACCCCTCTTCGCAACTCCTCTTGTAGGGCTTGCACTTGCCTCTGCAAAGCTTTGAAATCTTATTTAGGTACCACATTACTTCCACCACTACGGTTTCTTCATGGAGGCATTCTTCCTCACTCTCTTCTCACAATCCTTCCATAGATCCTGGTGCAAATTGCCTCACTTTCAGTGATATACTTACACACTTAGGAACTCCTACTCTGATACCACTTGATGGGGATCTACAAATCGCTCACAATAGATTCTTAAATCTCATTCATTACAATTGGAAAAATTTACAATAATGGCAGCAGTTTGCCAACTAAACTTGTTTATCATGAAAGAATGCTTATTTTCTTTTCTATTACAGCATCTTCCATCCAAGAAGAAAAATAGCCTAAACTGGTACAAAATCACCCTCTTGCCTTCACGCCTGCAACTATGGCTCAATATTTTTTTGACCATTGTGCATGCCTTCGATTCCCCTTTTAAAATCTTTGGCACGACTCCTCATTTCCCTTTTTTGACTCTTCGTTTCATTTCCTGTGCCTCTTCGTTGTCTTCGTTGTCGAACGCACTTCTTTTTGACCCTTGATATTTGTCTACCTTCATTGCACCTTGGTGCCACGTGCTATTCAGTGCTGCCACTATAGGCTCTATCTTCCTGTTAACCATTGATGACGTTCGGTATACCATCGCTTAGTAAATTCCTTTGTACCGGCACTTGTAATCACTTGCACTTTCTTTTCTATCATTGGTCACAAAAATGTGACATGTCACGATATCACGACACTTTCAGCTTCCCTATCTTCCTGTCTTCTTCGAGTCATGAAAATGCGACATGTCGTGAGATCATGACACTTTCAGCTTCCCTGCCTTCCTGCCCTCTTCGAGTCACAAAAATGTGACGTGTCATGATATCGCAACACTTTTGGCTTCTCTACCTTCCTGCCCTCTTCAAGTCACAAAAATGTGACATTTCATGATATCGTGACACTTTCGGCTTCTCTACCTTACTGCCCTCTTCGAGTCACAAAAATACGACATGTCACAATATCATGACACTTTTGGCTTCTCTACCTTCCTGCCCTCTTCGAGTTGCAAAAATGTGACATGTCACGATATCGCGACACTTTCGACTTCTCTACCTTCCTGCCCTCTTCGAGTCACAAAAATGTGACATGTCATGATATCATGACACCTTTTCTCCCTTGCACCTTCTCTCGTCCTTGGGTCATGAAAATGTGACATGTCACGATATCATGACACTTTTTCTCCTTTGCACCTTATCTCATCCTTTGGTCACAAAAATACGACATGTCATGATATCACGACATATTTCCCTTTCGGATCTTCTTTCTATTTTTCGGTCATGAAATCGTGACATGTCGCGATATCGCGACATATTTCTTTTATGCATTCTCCTCGCCTCCAGGGTCACGAAATTGTGAGATGACACGATATTGTGACAGTTTCCTTCCTTGCTTCCTTTCTACTTCTTCAGTCACGATTTCATGACATGTCACGAAATTGTGACATTTTCTCCTCTACACCTTTTCTGTCTTCTTTTGGTCACGATTTTGCGACATGTCATGAAATCATGACATTTTTGCTCCATGCCTTTCCTGTCTTGTTTTGGTCGCAATTTCATGACATGTCGTGAAATCATGACATTTTTTCTCCACGCCTTCTCTCTCCTTCTTGAGTCATGAAAACACGACATGTCACGATATCGTGACACTTTTCTCTATCATGATATCACGACATCAAGGCAAATACTTAGAATTTTTTTTGTCATTGCAAGATTGCTCTGCTGCCACCGGATGCTCCTGCATCATTCCACAATTTAAAATATGATTTTACAGTTTCACAACCATAGGTCCATGGTTTCTAGCCCACAACCATGCTTCTGCGGTTCTACAGTCTTGAGTCAGAAATCACATGCACAACTGAGATCAATAACTTTAATATTAGTAAGGTTTTATCTATTTATTACTATTGTTATTTGTTTTACACAAATATTTGCTTAGGTTTTATGTTTAGTACATATTTTATTTCTCAAATATATAGGTGCTACTAATCACTTTGTTGGTTTGTGCATGTGCAGGTGACAGGTATTTTGGATAAGCTGCTGAAGCTACTATGGTCCCTTATTGGATACTAAAGCCCACTCACCCCTTTGAAGTTGTAACTGGATATGAGGAGAACATTGTACTTTGCAAAAGATCTAGAAAACTCCCAGAGATAAATTTGTACCACACTGAGACAAATATTGTAACATTGTACCCAAGTTACTTGGGGCAATCTAGAATTTTGTAAAATTGTATCATAAGAATCAATATATATAAGATTTTATTATTTCAGGCAATTTGTATCTATGTGACTTTATATTGCAAGTGTTCAAGTATTTTTGTTATAGAAATGATGACCACAGTGGGACCCCCTAAAGGTCCTATTTTTTTTTGCCTTGATTTTAAATTTGTTTACTAATATCTGTCTACACCTACAGGTTTTGATAATTTGAGATGCACATATTTCAACTTTGGGTCGATACATCTAGAAAAACATTGTTCCTAAATTATTTACTATGGAAATGCGGGAACACGGTTTCTATTCTGAATAAACGCAGGCATATGGTTTCTATTTGGTGAAAAGGTAGATGAGTGGTTCCTATTCTGAGGAAACACGAGCACACAGTTTCTATTTTAGAAACATAGATCGACGGTTGAAAGCTAGAAGAGTAGCAAAAGGAACATAGGTCTGTACTTTGTGCCATCTGTTCAATTCTTCTTTTAGGTCTAGTTTAGGTTTCATTTAAGTAGATTAAAGGTATCAGTATTGTATGCCTTTGTATGCACTTAGGTATTAGAGATAGAAAAAATTACTTAGACTTTGCATCCATACATAAAATGACAAGAAAAGATTAAAAATAATCTACATTTACATAATAGAACAAAGATCATTTTGCATTCACCAAGTTAGAAATAACTCAAGTGTGTATTTTAGATTCGGGTATGTAAAAGGGTTATTTTGTTTCTATTGATAGAAATGACCCGTGCATCTGCAGTTGGGATATCCCAAATGTAGACACATGGTTTGCAAACCACACACCCGTAGTTTACCAGAACTAACCGCGCACCCGTGGTTAGCCCTGCTAAATAGAATCTGATTGAACTAGACCTGAGATTGGTAATTTTACCCCTAATTTGTTATTTTTCATTCTCTATTTTTTGTTTTCTTGCATTTAGGCATTGAAGAAAAATTGCATAATAATCTTGCATACCACAATAATCAAACAAAATCATCACACACTTACTTGAACATTGGAAAATGATTGGATTTCATCACCGTTGGGTTTGTATTTCATCACCGAACCACCAATATTATACTCTAATTTTTTCCAAGGTCGGTTCCAAGATCCGTCATAGCTCATGGGTTATAACATGCATTTCTCTCTAGAGAGGTGTATCACAGACTATGGGTGAATTGGATGAGGAACTTGTAGGACCTACGCTCCCTAGCCATGTGTGGGCTTCATTAGCACACATTATAGGTAGGATTACGTGACTTGGATTTCATAGCTAGGTTGTTGAGCTACGAGTATACAGGTGAAATCCTAGACTCATATAGGGCAAAACATTGAGCACATGTCTTCATTTTTAAAATGAAAAAAAAGTAATAAAAACCTAGCACCAAAAACTTTGTGTGTTTGTTTACTTTACATGTTGTATTGCATCATACTATCATTTTATTTACATAGATATTCATACTACAATGCATAATATCATATGGTAGTGACTTGTAGTCAAGCTAAGAAACTAGTGTCAAACCAAAGTCAGTGGTCTTTCCCCATGGCCTCTCATTCTGGAAACGTCCCTCACACTTCGATGGTAGGACAAGTAGGCATGCCCTCTTCTATGTCCTAAAGTCTTAATTTAGGGTCTTCTACTAATGCCCCTAATACGGACATAGACATTATGCATAGGGCTACTCACACAGCCATACCTGAGACACCTAGGATTGAACCTCCTGTAGTGATAGATAGTCATGTCACCATGTTCGACATGGATACTGTTAGAATATACTTGAATGCATCTAGAATGGTCTTCCCATCATTACCACCACTCTCCATCCCATCCTATTTTGTACCATCATTACAACAAGAGCCCATCGATACCCACTCATAGTAGTCGAAACAAGTTTTTACAAATCCCATTTTTAAGTTTGCTGCTATAGAACTGGCTAACAAACCATCATCATCCAACCAACCACCCCACACATTACCTCAAAAACTCACCATTTTGTCTAATCCCTTGTATGAAACAATTCATGTTGTTTCACAAACCCTAACATTCACTCAAACCCCTACCCTCATAGGTTCTACATCCCATATCACACCATAATAAGTGGCAATACCCTTTGGTACTTACGCCCCACTCACTTCCACTACCATGGTTATTCCAAAACCAACCCAACCAGCCACATCACAGGTGGTAGACCCTACTTCAAATGCAATTGCTATGCAACAAGCTTTTTATAGCTACAACAAATGATTTTAGATAATGCTAATTGTAGCGTAAATCTTGACCCCAACCAGCATTTTAAAGGGATTGAGCACAACTTCCCACCTCCATCTCACCAAACAAATTCCTTTATCCAATATCCATATTGGACAATGTGCCCCCCATCCACCACTATAGCTCAAAACCAACCTCCACATCCATATGCTAATATAGTAGGTCAACATACCATCATGCACCCATCACCCCATTCATATCATAATATCCATCATCATTCATATCATAACACATTTCATCCAACCATACCTTATCACCCGTAGCCTACATACAATCCACCCCATTACCAGCAACATCAAGTACATTCAAGTGTTAGTCCTATGGATGACCCTAGATACTAGTTTTTACAGAGCCCTATTGATAGTCTTTCCATGCAAACTCCAGATTTGCAATACCAAAAACCAACTCTAAGTCAACTACTCAATAATCCTATTCATGCTTCAGTACCTGAGCCACCATATCCAATAGATTTTCAAATACCTAAGCTTGAATTTTAAGGGGAAGAGGATCCCCGTGAACATATAACTAGATTTGTAAATGCATGCTTCAGAATCAAAAGCAATAATGCATTACTGTTACATACATTTCCTCTGAAACTACAAGGAGAATCCCAAGACTGGTACAACCATCTACCACATTAAAGTATTTTTACCTTTGAACAACTAGCAGACCAGTTCTTGGAAAGATTTGCCCTGAATATCAGAAAATAAACCACATTGACTGATTTGATTTATCTAAAATAATATGATGATGAATCAGTCTATGACTTTGGTAGTAGGTGGAGATCAATCATGATCATGTTACCATTTTACCTCTCTATTCCAAAGATAATACGAATGTTCATGAAGAGTTTTAGTAGACCCATATTTTCATTATTATAGCTATAGTAGTATAGGAAATTCGATGAGGCACTCACCCATGCAAAGCTAATAGAAGATATCAAAATTCATGAAGGTGATTTAAAACCTAAAAATAAAGAGTGGCACAATAAGAATCAAAATGGGAATAACCACGGTCAATATAATACTACACAGGTTAACTAGATAGTTTTGGGTCAACCATAGTTAAATCAACCAACCCAAGCTCAAATTCAACAACCCCAACAACAACAACAACCACAACAATTGAATCAAAAAGTGGTTCCATCCCCACAATAGGCACAAAATCAGACACAACCTGCAGAAAGGTAACAACATCATTTTAAGACAAAAATAAATTACACACCAGTACAAGAGCCATATTCATTAGTTTTCCAAAAGTTGTATGCAATAAAATTATTTACATTGCCAAAAATGAAACCTGAAGATCCTAACAAACCAAAAAAAAAGGGTACAAAGAACACGTCTTTTGCATCTATCATAGACAAAGAGGACATGGTATTGAATGTTGTCATGGTTTCAAAGGAATTGTGCAAGATTTATTAGAAGCGGGTACAATAAAAGTTGACAATCGACTAGCCCAAAACAACCAAAACATAGGCATCTATCAGACACCTTTGCCACATTGAGAGGTAAATCAACAACCGGTGGGAGCATAAAATTCTAAAGTTCCTCCCAACTAGGTTAATTATGTGTCTCAACCACCGCAAGGTTTTATAGAAGCTATCAGCATAGTTACCCATGTATAGATGTAAGTTAATCGCACAACACAGGCTCCAACAACACAACTAACAAATGTGCCCATACAACTTGGACCAAGCATTCCACCACCACCTTTCCATAATCACCTAGTGGTCACCTTAAATAACTGATTAACACAAATTTTAAAAATAACTTTAGCAAAATTATCAATTTATGAGCTAATACAATAATAAATACCTCATAGGGAAGCATTTATGGAGATCTTAAAGTCTATACAAGTACAGTCAAAAGACCCCAATGCATTCAATTCGTTTGTAGGGAGTGTGCAAAAGTGTATGGAACCCTTAATAGTATTTTATAACTTCGAGGAAAAGAAAATTTTGGCAAATTCACCTGATACACCATTGCACATAGTAGCTCACATCGATAGGAAGCCTTGCAGCAAGAACTTTTCCACAACAAGCCTTACAGCAAGAACCAGGATACGAAGATCCACCAGAAATGATCGACCTTAGGCGAGATTACACAAAACGTGTTCTAGGACCTCATACAAATGCTAACGGCTTATGTATAAGTGATGATGATTATGGAGACGAGACATAAATGATATTTCTAAATCATGAGCACAAAATACAAGCTAGAAGAATACTACAAGCAGAGGCACATCATGAACAACATAATCAAGTAGTAGAATAACCTAGAGAAGATTTAGCACATGCATAATCTATTCGAAGAAGTGACTGGTATCAAAATAAGTTCCCAATAAACTGGACTCTCTTTCATCTAAGCAAAAAGTGTGAAAGTCCTGAACCAAAACCTCCTCCACTACCTTGGCCGCTCCTACAACATCGCCAATCACACACATTAGGTTAGTTTCAACCTAGGGAGGATGAGTTGTCACTTCTCGAATCGCAACCACATCACCTTCATCAAGTCAACATGATTTTTTTTATTTGATCACCCTACTCCACAATTCGTATGATGATGCCAAGATGATCCATATCGAAACTAGCCTCATTGACATGGACAATATTTTAACCTAACCATCCATTGCTAAATTTGTCCTGTCCGAGGAGTTGTTGCATGCTTCAAATGCATATATTTCATAGCAACCTTCATCATCAAATAATTTAGTTTTTCAAACTAAAATAGAGGGAGAAATCCCAAATATAATTGAAAATGTGGCGGATGATATTCACCGCATCACAACTCCACATCAACTAGAAGAAGGTTATCATATGCTAATTGAAGAATCTATATATGTGAACCTTAATCAAGATGCAAAAAATTCCCAAATTGTCAAAATTGTAAAATATTTATCCATAAAAGAGAAAGAATGCATAATAAACATGCTAATGAAAAATAAAGAAGTGTCCGCATGGTCATACAAAGACATGTCGGGTTTAGATACAGACCTGGTAGTCCATAACCTTACACTAGCACATGATGGAAAGCCTTTCAAACAAAATCTTAGGAAATTTCATCCAATAGTCGCATTAATTATAAAAGAAGAGCTACAAAATTTATTGGATGTACACTTCATAGTACCAATTGATTACCCTGAATGGCTTTCAAATATGGTACCCATTCACAAACCGAATGGAGGGATACACATATACACTGATTTTCGAGATGTAAACAAAGCATGTCCCAAATATGATTTTCCTTTGCCTAATATCGATCACCTAGTAGATTCCTACGTTGGTCATGAAATGCTTTCCTTAATGGATGGTTTCTTGGGATACAAACAAATTTGAATTAATCTCGAAGATCAACACAAGACAACATTCACAACACCCTAGGGGACATTATGTTATAGAGTGATGCCATTTGGACTCAAAAATGTAGGAGCTACATACCAATGAGCTATTACGTACATATTTCACAATTATATACATAAGAACATCGAGGATTATGTAGATTATTTGATTGCTAAATCTAGGACACGTCTTGAGCACATCGATGTACTAGAAAAAGCATTCGATCGATTGATAGAACACAAAGTAAGGTTAAATCCTAAGAAGTGTGTATTCGGAGTCACATCAGGAGAACATCTAGGATTCATTATCTCCAAGAAAGGCATTGAAGTGGATCCAAGTAAGGTAAAAGTAATATTAGAAATGCCACCTCCCAAAACATTGAAAGAGTTGTGTAGTTTACAAGGAAATATCTAATATATTCGATGATTCATTGCACAACTATCAGATAAATGCAGGCATTTCAATCGCCTGTTACAAAAGGGAGTGAAATTTTCATGGAAAACTGAATGTCAAGAGGAGTTTGATGACATAAAGAAATATCTGGCATCACCACCAGTTCTTACACCACCTAGATCAGGAATACCTTTTCACCTCTACATTTCTACAATAAATTTTGCACTAGGTATTATGCTTGCACAAAAGAACAAAAAACATATGGAGCAAGCAATTTACTATATTAGTCGAACACTGGTAAGTTACGAAACAAGATATTCTTATGTCAAAAAGTTATGCTTAGTAGTGGTTTTCTCCACTAAGAAACTTAGACATTACATGCTAAGAAATACTACCTACGTCATAGCTAGAGAAAATCCTCTGCGATACATGATGACTCACACATAAAACAACACCAGTACTGCTAAATGGATAATGCTTTTAACCGAATTTGATCTCAAATTCATATGTCAAAAATCCATAAAAGGTTAGGTGATAGCTGATCAACTAGCAGAGGCTCTGCTACATAACAACAAACCACTATTCATTGAGCTTCCATATGATTCAATATTCTTTGTCACAGAATAATAAGAGTTAGTTTCTCTTGAGGAAGAAGCAGACATGACCATGCTCTTTGATGGGTGTAAATGCGACAAAGGACAAGGTGTGGGAGTCGTGTTTTATACACTTGAATGAATACACATTTCTTGATCATTCAAACTATACTTCACATGCACCAATAATAATGTAGAGTATAAAGCCTTAATATTAGGTCTTCAGTCAGCTATAGCAATGGGCATAAAAATACTAAGCATTTTTGGTGATTCTCATCTAGCTGTATACCAATTAAAAGGAGAATACCAGTGTAAATAACTAGTCTTAAAGCAATACCATGAAGTAGCAACAAAGTTGCTAGAGAAGTTTGAATGGTATGAAATTAGTAACTTACCCTAGTCCACAAATAGATTTTAGGATGCAATGGCTTCTTTAGGATCTCTCATCCTTAAGAATGAGCATGGATAAGTACAACCACTAATCATAACAACAATGTAAAAAGCATCAATTTAAAAAGTAGAACCTATAGGTGAGAACATTTGTTTGATACATGTTGAAACTTACAATTATTACCTTGATGAGATAAAATACTTTCTCAAGTCTGGAATACTCCCAGTAGAAATGACACAAACTACAAAAGGAACATTAAAAAAAAAAACAATTCATTTTACTCTATTGGGGGATTTGTTATACAAACATGGGTATGATGGAATATTATTACGATGTTTAGATCCGATTGAAGCAGAACAAGCAATAATAGAGGCCCATGATGGTACTTGCAGTGGCCACTTCAATGGAATGGCCATTGTAAAGAGAATACTACACATGGGATACTATTGGTCGACCATGGAGAATAACTTTTGGAAATATGTCAAAAAGTGTCAAAAGTGCCAGCATCATACAAATTTGACTCATGTACCATCGCAAATGTTTCAACCCATTCAAATTATTTGGCCCTTTTCACAATGGGGTCTCAATTTGATTGGTAAAATATCACATGCTTCATCAGGGCAACATAAGTTCATCATAACTGTGATAGAATACTTCACAAAATGGATGGAAGAAATTTCAATGACCACTACGACTAGACCTCGAATAACGAAGTTTATGCTTCAGCATATTATCTATCATTTTGGAATACCCTCAAAAATCATTTTTGATAATGGGAAGTCATTTAAGAATAAGGATGTTAGAGCATTGTGTAACAAATTCAAAATTCAACATCGTTTCTCTACACCTTATTACCCACAAGCAAATGGGCAAGCTGAAGCAACCAAAAAAACAATGGTATCCATTCTCAAGAAAATGGCTAAATAAAATCATCGAGATTGGCATACTCAACTTACTTTGGCATTATGGGCTTACAGAACAATCATTAGAACACCAACGGGAGCGATGTTATTTTCACTAGTTTATAGTGCTGAAGCCATATTACCTTTAGATCTTGAGATACCTTCCTTGTGAATCGCATTACAAGAAGTCATGGACGATGAAACAACTAGACAAGCACATCTTGAAAAATTGACACTTATTGATGAAAAATATATCAATACTTTAGATTACTTATGAGTATATCAATACAGAGTCAAACGTGCTTATAATGCAAAAGTCCATCCTCGCAAATTTCAAGTGGGGGACCTAGTGCTCAAATAAAATCAACAAAATATGAATGCATTGCCACACTTGAGAGATAAATTTATGGCTAACTGGTTAGGCTCGTACATTGTAAAGCATAAATTCAGACCAGGAACATATAGACTTGCCAAATTCGAAGGAGAATTGGAGCCAGAACCACTAAACATAATGCACCTAAAGGTATTTATGCATGAAACAAATTGCAATATATGTATATATATGTACATGGCTAAAAAAAAAGAAAAAAAAATTATTTCTAATAATTAGTTACATTGTAAATAGAAATGTCATTACTAGCACTTAGCATATTGCATTTGCATATTACAAAAAAAAAAATATTGCGTTACATAGGCATATCTTAAGCATATAGCAACATTAGACTAATCAAATAATTGCATCCATCCAATCCCATGTTCAATAATATTTCATAGTGGTGATGATACGACCAAGTAAAAACAAGTTCCAAAGAATTGGGGATACCCAACTAAGACTCTTCGCAAGTCAACAAAAGTCATATCCACACATTTTTTACTATATCACAAATCAAATTTTCAGTTACTCAATAATGTCTAGTGAAGAACCAAAAATTATAATATGTCCAATTTTCTTTAGGACCAAAGCACTTATGTCACATTAAGAAATTATTGAGTATGGTAGATTGACCCCAAAGCAATCTTGAACCAAAAACACTTTACAAATTTAAAAATATTTTGAGTAAGAAAATATAATGCCAAATTGGGTACAACCTTCATGTAAAAAGGTAATATTCCCCGCTTGTCCCATTATGCAACATAGTCCAAAATCAAAATGGTGGTTTTCACCACCATCACAACAACCCAAAAAATTAAATTAAAAGGTAGACAGTAAGGATAGGATCACATTCTCATCACACTTCAATTGAGAATCTGATTCCCAAAACTCTATCATGATAAATACTATACACACACCAAAAATCACAAAAGCAAGAAGGATCGTACTACATTCCCCTCAAAACGTTATGTAGTCATACCCAAAGCTTGAAGATCAAATAATTGGAATATGGAGAAAACCTCCACCAGAGCTATAGATGCTTGACTGGCAATGGAGTAAACTCAGGCAAGGTGACATGTCTTTCTTCCAAAAATAAAGACCTTTGACCGCACATATAGATAAGCTAGCTAATTGGTAAACCCATACAGATACCGTCCAATTTTACTCATCATGAATTAATGAACTTCACATACACATGCACTAGTTCTTGATTTCTTAGGGCCATTCCCAAACCAAAGAATCAAAACAACGAACTCAACTTGCACACAGCTTGGTCCTAATGAGGGTTAGACGAACATTGAGAAAATGGTTAAAATCACTAGATTGTTTGAGTCTTTGAAAATCCTCCAATGTTATGTATCAAAACCATACCAAATACCATATCATTATCACATGTTCTACATTATCATATACATACAATCATATGTAATGGTCAACTACTTTGAGCTATAAAAGATTACAAAAACATCATGCATGTCATCATATAGTTAAATGAAAATAAACATAAACTACATATTAAATGTTAGTTTACATTCATTTATCAAAGCACAAATGTAACAATGTGTACATTGCATCACATAAGAAAAAAAAAAAGCATAAACGAGAAGCATGCATATAAACATTAACATATTAGATAACCAAAATACAAGCCATGTATATATATATATATATATATATAAATATGAAGGTCCAAAAGGTACAAAATACCCGTAGGCTATATACATTGAAGCACCAAGTCTCATAGAAAAATAGAAGCAAAAATACAAAAAAGGAAAATAACATGTCACACTAGCTAGTACCATCAGGATCCCTCCGAGGACCCTACATTGTAGAAGCACCATGAGAACTCGATGATCGATGAGTCCTATGACTCCTATTAATCCCTCGGGTAGCAGTAGTAGCTAATGAAGGAGGAATAGGCAAAGGAATCTGATGCTCATGTAGAATATTCTCCAACATCTCTATATAGATAGCTTGCTTGCATAGGCTCCTCAAGTCAACACCCTCATGAGCAACCCACTAAGAAATATCTACTCAAAGAGCAACAACAGTAGCTATAGTTTCACCACCACCTGACCCTTCCTTTAGCCTAGTCAACTCGCCCTCTAACCGAGTGACCTCACCTCTAAGCCTAGAAATCTCAAATCCCTTTATAGCAAGAGCATTGCTACTAGGCCCATCACAAATTCTATCAACCTCATCCTAGAGGTGAGTCACCTCACCCTGGTACCATGCTAACTTGCCCTTTAGGTGAGTCACCTCTAAACCTAGGCTATCATGCTCAACCTGTAACATATCCCAATGCTACTTTGTCCATTGATAAGGGTCATCCTCATAACCATAACCACCATAACCACCCTCATCACCATCACCACCAACCTCCTTAGGCTGTTTAAAATTGGTGTCCATGTTAGCCCTCGAAGAACTACCTCATCGACGCTTCATCAACCAGGGAACCCATCCTTCCACATCTACATCATCACCACTCCCGTCATCATCTACAACAACACTCAGAGTTTAAAGATTCTAGCCAACAAACCAGACGTCGTACTCAAGGGTGGTATCGACATCATCCAAGTCAGGAACCTCCAAGTCAAAGTCATTAGAAAGATCATCAAATTGCCAAAATTTAGGAGCAACAGGTAACCCTAACTCATCACCATACCACTTGTAGATCATAGGTGCTTCAGGAACATCCTGCACTAGCCCAAACTAGCACTACACTCTAGATAACTAAATAAACTCCATCTCCCTTAGATGGGTACCAAAAATCCATCATGCCTGATGTGACGAAGCTCTGTTGCATTCGTCGCCCAATCTAGACCTCTCCATGATTGCCAACTCATCAAATATCTGGTAAGAGAAATAAGGATATATTTGTACTCTGATGCACCAACCACTGAACAACTAAGCTCCTCACTAATTAGCCATCTATACGAGCGAGGAGAAGTGGAATCGATAGTGCAAGGAAGACCAACATGTCGACCAATTATAATATGCTCCCATGACCAAATTTGGAGCACCAAACTGTAGCCCAAGCCCTTCCACCCCCACCTCTTCAACTCATATAACTCGTTGTAAAACTCACAAAGAAGAGTGGGAGCCCATGACAACTATTGAAGATTAGATATCAAATATAGAACAATCGGTACCTAGTTCCATGGGATCCTCAATTCTATGGAATTCGACAACAACATGTTGCTCAACATATACATAATAAAAATTAGAAGCATCCCCAAGCAACCATTCGTATACAGATGCAAGTACCCTATTCCACCCTTGTTGTAATCGACGTCCCACGTCTCACCAAACATAGGAAATAGAGTTGCCTTCTTGTCAAGGCCAACCCGAATAGTAGTACCCTCGACAGGGATGTAAAAAATCTAGTAAATGTCCTCAAGGGTAATAGTAAGCTCCCCCGTAGGAAGTTGGAAGGTGCCTCTGTTAGGATCCTAGTGCTCAACAAGCACCGAAATAAGATCCTCATTAGCTCGAATGATGCCTAACCGCTCGCAACCATCAAGACCAATAGTCTAGAGGAGAGTCCAATCATCGTCAAAAAGTGCATTCCGCACCTTCTGGATAGTCCTTGTCCACCTATGCTGATCATCCAAGAGCTTAACCTGAAAATAACACATAATAACAATTAACAAAACAGAAAAAAATATCAAAACAAACAAAACAAAAACAAAACAAATTCTCACCTACCTCTAGGTGATGTAAAACAATCAAAATGACAAAAACAAAATTAAAAGAAACAAAAAAAATTAAAAAAAATTGTCACCTACCCCTAGGTGATAAAAAACAATCAAAACAATAAAAATAAAATCAAAACAAACAAAACAAAAACAAGAAAAATTTTCACCTACCCCTAGGTGATCAAAAACAACAAAACAACAAAAGCAAAAAAAAAAAAAAATTGTCACCTACCCCTAGGTGATAAAAAACAATCAAAACAACAAAGAAAATTCAAAACAAACAAAAAAAAAACAAGAAAAATTTTCACCTACCCCTAGGTGATCAAAAACAATAAAAACAACAACAAAAAAAATAAAACAAACAAAACAAAAACAAGAAAAATTGTCACCTACCCCTAGGTGATAAAAAACAATCAAAACAACAAAAACAAAATCAAAACAAACAAAACAAAAACAAGAAAAATTTTCACCTACCCCTAGGTGATAAAAAACAATCAAAACAACAAAAACAAAATCAAAACAAACAAAACAAAAAAAAGAAAAATTTTCACCTACCCCTAGGTGATCAAAAACAACAAAACAACAAAAACAAAATCAAAACAAACAAAATAAAAAAAAATTTCACCTACCCCTAGGTGATCAAAAACAATAAAAAAAACAAAGAAAATTTAAAACAAACAAATCAAAAACATTTTTTTTCTTTTTACCTACCCCTAGGTGATCAAAAATAAATAGAAACAACAAAACAAAAACAAAAACAAAAAAATTTACCTACCCCTAGGTGATAAAAAATAAACAGAAACAAGCAAATAATAAAAAAAAACAAAAAAAAACAAATAAACAAAAATAACAAAACAAACAAAATTCATAAAAAGAAAACAAAAATTAATTACCAGCCCTGCTTAATTAAACACAAACAACATGTTCATTACCAGCCCCGCTTAATTAAACAAAAACAACATGTTCATTACCAGCCCCACTTAATTAAACACAACAAACATCCAAAAAATGAAAAAAAAATAAAACAACAAACAACAAAGAAAACAAACAAATTCTAAAAACAAAGACCACCTACCTTAGCATACCGGGCATCGACTTTCACTCTAGCCGAGGCACCACCATCGCTTCCCTCACCAAGCTCCATATCACTCATCACTCCAATGAATCACAAAATGTCAACTGGTAAAATAACCATTGAAAGCAACATCAGGCCTTTAAATAGCCACTTTTAATGACAAAAAATGTGCACCCGTGTTTTCAACGGCATGTTTTTTTTTTTTTTTAATTTACATGGTGGAATCGGTAGCCACCACAAATCCGAGCAGGTTGTCCAGCTTTTATGGCCACCACAGTATTCTACGTTGTCCGCCCTAGAAGCCGCCACATAGATCTTTGTGCAATTCGCCCCTATAACCACCATGCCACAATCATTTTAAACCTTTTACGCCATTGAAAGCACTAGGAAAAGGACAAGTGTTCAATCCGACGAGGCCTGATATTTGAAATTATGGCTTACCACCTCCCATTCCCCTCCAAAGCCCTAAGAAGCCTATAAAAACACCATTAATCCACCAAACAAAGGGAGTTGAACTTATGTACCGATAGGCTACCGAAATAGATCTAGATACAGCAAGAAATTGAGAGCATGAGCTCGATTTTGACCATTGGCTCGGATATTGAGCCAATATTCCATTCAACAAAAACTGCTTGTCCACAGTTCCACAGTCAAAAACATGATTTTGTAGTTTCACAACCATAGGTTCACGATTTCCAATCCATAATCGCGCTTCCATAGTTCCACAGTCTTGAGATGAAAATCACATGCACGACCGATATCAGTAACTTTAATATTAGTAAGGTTTTATTTGTTTATTGTTGTTATTTGTTTCACATAATTATCTTCTTAGGGTTTATGTTTAGTATGGATTTGATTGCTCAAATATACAGGTGCTACTAATCCCTTTGTTGGTTTGCATGCATGTAGGTGACAGGTATTTTGGATAAGCTACTAAAGCTAGAGTGGTCCCTTACTGGATACCAAAGCCCACTCACCCCTTTGAAGCTGTAACTAGATACGAGGAGAACATTGTACTTTGCGGAAGATCTAGAAAACTCCCAGAGATAAATTTGTACCACACTGAGACAAATATTGTAACATTGTACCCAAGTTACTTGGGGCAATCTGGAATTTTGTAAATTTGTATCACAAGAATCAATATATATAAGATTTTATTATTTCAGGCAATCTGTATCTGTGTGACTTTATATTGCAAGTGGTCAAGTATTTTGGTTATAGGAAGTCCACATGAGTCAACGGTAACGTCGACTCATGGAATTGTTGCACCATGTTACAATACTTAAAGGGCTCAAGGTCTAAAGAGACTACGTGTACCTACCGTTCATAAGTATATTTGAGATATTGATGATCAATGGATGGGACACACTTCATGTATCGAATCCAAGGTCTACCTAGTAATATGTTATAGGCTATTGTACCCTCCTAAATATGACACTATGTCGATATAGTTTTGCATCCCACCTGAATGAGTAGGACTATAGTACCGACTATGGAGTAAATAATATCATTGAATTCTTGGAGGGTGTAGG
Organism: Wollemia nobilis; assembly: GCA_028583015.1. Taxonomy (NCBI): domain Eukaryota; kingdom Viridiplantae; phylum Streptophyta; class Pinopsida; order Araucariales; family Araucariaceae; genus Wollemia; species Wollemia nobilis. Next base: position 7,501,847 of record JAQPPZ010003246.1, on the reverse strand, counting down.
TGGATGCTACGACATGAGATTTTGGGATTCCTAGGTATTTAAGAGTACTAGTGGTTATTATGTTACTTCCTGAACCAATGTCTATTAGAACTCTCTTATACGTTATATCATTCAAAAATTCAATGATGTGCAAATGAGGGTCAGCCGCATCACTTGTTATAGATTTGAGTTTGTGCTCATGGAATGTGATCACTGGTTCCTTACATTGTTGCACATGCCCCACAAAATCAATGAAGGAGTTAGAATCCTAGGGCTGTAACTATAACGACTTAAGAATATTCATTAAATCTTCTCTATGAGGTTCCTTACTGAATGAGATCGTAAATGGATAATCTAGCCAATGTGGTTCTTAAGCTTTGTGTAAGCTAACTCTTTATTATTACTGTTGGCTTAGGAATATGAATCTATACTGGAGGTGTAGAAGGTTGTGATGTATATGGAACATTGCTTGAAGTTACTGGTGGTGCAACATGACTTGGGTAGCATCTATTACTAGTCATAATACTTATCATACTTATGTACCCCTATAAAGGAGGTGCTATCTTGACCTCATTCATTAGTTTTGTAGGAGATACCTGTACCTCATGAGTAGGTAAGGGGTCTTTGAAAACTCCCATCTATTGATTATTTGGTGCGAGAGGATTATCCACTTGGAGCTCATTCCTCTCTATCATGTCTTGCACTATGTTTTTAAAACCATAGCATGTAGGCAAGTTATGGCCATTATGTCAATGATATCGATAAAATTGATCTTCTTGATATCCCATAGGCTTTGGTTTGCTTGTATTTGGGTCTATGGGCTTGATTTTTGGTAAATTAATTAATTTATCCACCCACAAATGATTGAATAGGGAGTCCATTAACTCAGCGAATGGTGTAAACTATCGCCTAGGGCTACATTATTGATTTTGATCCTAATTCACTTGAGTATTATTATTATAATTCGTAGGAGGATGTTGGGCCTAATAAATTGTCTTTTGAGGAGGTGTCATTTGTATAGGCCCTAGGAAATTAATGGCCACTTGATTGACCACTTTCAACTTTAATGGCACTAGATTATTCTTTGGATTCTTTGTCCACTCCTTATTACAAGGTTTAGCTATCTCCCCCTCTTGGATTATGATCTCTTCTATGGTTCTAGGTTGCGCTAGAGAATCCTCAATATTGGGATATTTTTGGAGTTGTAATAATAAAGATATTGGTTTCAAACAACTATTTGACAATGTTCGAGTCAACTTGGTCATTGGTAATAGATAGGGTATCTTAGCTAAGAGTGTTCATCACCTATTTCCATATTAAGTGATAGAATCATCATCATATTATTTAAACCTTATAAGGTTGGTTAGGGTTGCCTTTATCTTGGTATTGAAGTTGAAAAGTTCCAAGCACACATCTACAAACTATTCAAATGTATAGATGCTATGTTTTGGAAGTTGATTAAACCAATCAACAGCTAGGCCAGAGAGGGTAATTAAAAATGTCCTCAGGAGTAATGAATCATTCTCTTGTATGCTAAAGCACTAATTCATGAATCTTGTGATGTGATCTTGTGCATATTCTTCTCCCTTAAATTTTTCCAATTTGGGTATTTTAAAATGCTCAGGGTATAGAGGAGAAGGTATAGATGGATATAGCAATTGAATACGCAACTAGCGCAATGTGACCTTTTGAAGCCCAGTATCAACTATCTTACACTCTACATTTTCCAAGTGTTCAAGCAAATACTGATACACATTAGAGAATTTAATCTCCTCTTATTTGTTTTGGACCTATAGAGGGGGATGAGGAATACTAAACATATTTTGAGGTGGTTGATTGTCATCACCCATGCCTCCAAAAGGTGCTTCTAAGTAATCCTTATTTTGTTCCAAACAATCATAAGCCCCATAAGGTGTTTCAGGAATGGGCCTACAAGGAGTAAAGAAAGCCTAATTTAAGTGATATATATTAGGAGTAGTAGGTAAGTTATGATCAGGCCTAGGATGTCTAGGAGGTAACATTTGATTAGGTCTAGGAGACCTATTCTTGATGAAAATTAGGTTATCTCTGGAGAGCCTCATGTCTATGTGTTCTTGGAGTAGGAACCCCATTTCATAATATTTCTTGAATCTTATGTTCAAGTCTTTATATTTCTATTTTTTATCGATTCTCTAAGAGATACAAACATTTTTTATCAGACTGAAGTTGATTAAACTTAGCTTGATGATCAATATACTTTTTAACTAATTGATTAATTTGATCAACTATATTAGGCCTATGTGCCCTAGCACTATTGCCTTCATACCTATCATATTTAGGAGGATTTGTGAGATCTACTACGAGTTTTCCTAGATTGATAGAAGTTTCATTTACTTGAGGTTATATCTTAAACATATATTCTTGATATTATGCCAATGCAGAGGCACACCGTGCTTGCATGGAATGTTGCGAGTGAGGATAATAGGGATCCTCCTAAGGTCTTCCATCATAAATGAGGAAATTTAAGGTGGAATTGGCTCACCCATTGTGATGAGTATCATATTCATCTAAGTTTTGGTATCTTGGGGAAGGGTGATTTGAAATCATAAGATGATCATTTAACCCTACCCTAGGTGAGATGTCTTGATCCTGCATACTAGTGCATGGAGTAGACCGAGTAGGCACATGAATGCATGGTATTTCTCCATTTGAAGGTGCCTCATTACACAATTTCTCTTCTTGAAAGAAGGTATTTTTAGTATCCATATTAGAAAAATGATTTCCTACATTGGGACTATGACTTGTGGGAGTATCCCATGTAGGAGTCCATTGTAGGCTAGATTCCATTTTTGACCTTCTAGGACTGGGGAGAGTAGTTATCTGTAAATGAGATATGTCCTTGGGGTCAAAATGAGGGCGTTATATGTTCTCTTGCCTAATCCCCATAACATCCACCCTTAAGTGGACTTGGCTACAGGTATATACCATAGCTACCTACTCTAAACCACTATGTGATTATCTCTTTTACAATTTTTATAAATTTAAACACACAATCAATAGAAACACACAAGAATACAAATGATTATATATTTTAAATATTATGTGTTCCTAAACTATTTGATGTGTTTCAAATTTGTTGATTTTATAAATAATATCTTTCACATATTTTGAATGTTGATGTAATTATTAATTGTTTAAATGTTTTCACCTATACACTCACATCTCAACAATCAAAAATGAAATTTTGGTCATGTGAACCAACAAAGTATGAAGATGAAATCCATACCCTATCAAGGAGCATAGGTCCTAGTAGGCCTCACCCATATTGACTGTGGGTAGCGATACACCCTACGAAGAGGAATGCTTGTAATTTTCCATGGCTAAGATGGTTCTTGGATCCAAACTTGGCCAAAAATAAGTGTACATGGGATTTGATTTGATGGATGGAGATGAAACCCATCGTTGTTGAACTCTATCAGTGGTTGGGGATGAATTCCAACTCACTAATGTTAAAAAGAAGCATGGTGTGTGTGATTCCTTTTAAAATTATTTAAATAAAGCAATATAGCATTCAATGATTATTCACTAAATGCATGAAATTACATTTTAATTTCAAAATCATAAGCATATATATAAAAGGAAGCTACAAAATTTGTAAACTATATGAAAACCTAACCCTTAGGTAGGTCACATGTGGGTAAACCAAACAAATGCATTTTAAAAGGTTGTTCTTTTTCCTATTTTTATTTGATTTTTTAATTCAAAATTTAGAAATATGAAATATAAATTTCAATTGCACACAAAAGACAAGAAAAACTAAAATTTAACCTTTTTGAAATAACCTAGATGCAAATTGAAGGTTTGGAAGATTACCTTTTCTATTTTGGAAATTGTTGTTTCAAGAAATTTTTGTAGAAAACCCCTGGTTTTGTGGCCATCCTTTACTGGAATGGCTACAAATTTGGGGGCCTTCCTTGGTAGGGATGTTTACAGTGGCTGTTCTTGGCAGTTCTAATTAAGAATTCAGGGGTTTTTTATGATTAGAATGACCAAAACCTGCAACATGCAAAACACAACAAGGATGTCAAAAATGAAAAAAAAGAAGGGGGACAAGGGACAAAGGATCCCACCATGATCGCAACTGAAGAAGCATGAAAAATAGCTCACCTAATAGATGGAAACTAAAATGCAATCTAGTGTTTCTAAGAAAGCATGCAATAGAAAGATGTAAAATATGTAAACAAAATAAGCTATTGAAATGATGAATGATTTAAAGTGAATATATAGGGTTTATAATTGTATTCATATATTCATCAATTCAAAATATTACAATACATACCCCTTTGAGGTCTTCTTATTTTGATACATTTTAGATTACAAATTATAAGGGATCAAATCCCTCCATGAGAATAAAGGTGTGTTTCCAATGTTCTTCTCGCAACCCACACTTGAGAGCTAATATTAGGGTTCGTTTATACTACTCCTTAGCTCCTCCATAATGCATATAATAGCTTCACCTACACATAAGAGATTGAATGATATTAATAGCATATGCATTTAGTGATGAAAACTATGAAACCCATAGAAAGTATGCATCTATGATTGTAAAATTTATTTGTGATAAATCAAAACAAATCCAAATGACTTGAAATTCTAATATGATGTTTAATAAATTATTTTGGAAGGATTTGAGTAGAAATCATAGTGAAATTGTTAGCAGAACTTATGGTCATTCTTGGTAGGAACAAGTAATATTGCAATCATAAAAACACTAATTGACCCATCAAATATACTCAAAAATTTACCAAATTTGGATATGATGCTATTATAATGCTATATAAATGATATACATAGAAATTAGATCAAAATTGTGGGCCATTTCATGGCCATCCGTAGGAGTTCCAATAAGATCTGCTAACCATCACTAGGGAGTATGACCACAAAATGAGGTGGTTTTTACCACCAATTCCACTTGGATATGGTCAATAAACCTCATAGGGGTCTTGCCATTGAATTTGGGAAACTAGATTTCAAAATTGATTAGTTTTGGAATCATTTTAGTGTATTTAGAGATGCCCCTAATAGTGCATTCAAATGAAGAGGTTTTCAAGGAAAATACTTGGAAAAATGTCAGGATAAATGTGAGCAACACTTCATGAGCAATTCTTGTTATTGTATCCCCTTGAAATTGGGTATGAATACCTCAATTTATAGCTAAACTAGGGCAAATGTGTAGAGGGACAAGTTCTGGAATGCAAAACAACTATTACCACTTGTCAATGCCCTTGCCATGCACAAGGTGGGAAAGCTTACCCATTTGGGACCTCCAATTTGTAGGTATTTATGTTTATGATAGCATCCCAATAAATTTTGGATGATTGGGTGGGATAAATGGTATGAATTTATTACCATTTATCCCACCCTTTGACTTTTGGAGGGTTTGGTTCATGGTTGTCATACACAGATATGGCTATTGATGGCCATCCTTGGGTGGGATGACCATGAACTATGGTAGTCCCTAGGTGGGACAACCATGGCTACATGGCCCAAAACCTCCCAAAAGTGGGGTAAACCCTCCCAAAAGTTATTAGGATCCCTAATTAACCCTTGAGGATTTCCCAATGGGGCCATATGATGTTGATAAGAGTGGTGCATAGCAGTCTTATCCGATTTACATAATTTTAGTTTCTACAAGGCCTAACAACCTTTGTAACACTATTTTTAAGATTTTTATGAAAACCATGTTAAATAGGTTGAAAATTTTCCTTCCAAGTATTATTGGTCATCCATAGAGTGGTTTAATTACTAGTAGGTAAATTTTGAATAGGATTATAGCAGTATATAATATCATACATTCAATTACTAAAAGTGGTACACCAGGGACTTTCCTCAAGCTTAACATGAATAAAGCTTATGAAAAGGTATCTCAGAATTTTATCTTTAGTCTTATACAAATTTGGCTTCAAACAAGATTGGATAAGCTTGGTTAAATCCTTCATATCTTCTGAAATGTTTTTCATCATTATTAATGGATCCTCGGTCAGGTATTTTAGGAGTTGTAGGGGTATCCATCGGGGTGACCCTCTATTCCCATACATTTCATTTTAATGGCTGAATTTCTAGGAAGAGCTATAAAAGTTGATATGAAAAAGGATTGAAACTGGATCGTACCATAGATCCAATCACCCACCACCAATTTATTTATGATACTCTTATTTCCTTCCTAGAATAAATACTACAAACTAAGGTAGTGACAAGCATTGTGGAGGTCGTTAAATTAGATACCGACCAGAAGGTGAATTTTAGGAAAACCAAAGTCTTCTTTTTTAACAGTCCCATCACTAGGTAGAGATAGATAAAAAAAACATTGGTCTATGATGTTTCTTCTCTATATTCATTATATTTAGAAATGCTAATGTTCAAGGGAGCCTCCAAAACCTGCTTTGTGGGATTTGAGTGTCAAAAGAATTCGATTGGGAATGAAATAAGGCTTTTAGGATTTGATGATATTTTCAAGAGAGTGATCAAATTTATAGAAAAAATCCTAACTTTGAGGAAGAAGATATTGATAATAGTCTTGATCCTATTAAGGGATCTGATGGGAAAATTATTTTAAAATTCTTTCAGCATGTATGTAAATTTTATAAATATCATAAGCATGAATTGCATGAAGCTTTAGAGGAAGAAGCCCCACTAGTGGAAGTTAGACCATTTAATGATAACTTCTTGAGTGAATATTTAAATCATAGTAATATTGTTCATAATCCAACTTATACCACTACTGTAACCACCAACATTGGAAGGAATCTACAAGTCCCTCCAACTAGTAGTGCCATTGAAAAATTTCAATTTCCTCCTAAATCTACTTATCTCAACACTATTGCTTCTATTCCACAAAATTTTAGTTACCCTCATCAACAAGTTACCACATACCTCAACAGTATCAATATGTACAACACACCTCCTTTAGGAAATCTGAGGACAATGCATAACAATTATCCAAAAGCGCAGAATTTGACAAATATAGTAAAGCAGTTGTTTTCAAAAGTTTATATGGTTCAGACCTCAAGTTTTACTTATACTTATAAGGAATTTGTAATCAACCATTGGATCCATTATTGCTGCTATACCTTATCCTAAGCATTTTTCTATGCCAATATTACCTATTTATAAGGGAATAGAATATCTGATAGAGCATTTAAGAATATTTAGAAAAGCTTGCCATGATATCATTTATGAGACATGTTGTTACTTAAAATATTTCCTAAGAGTATTGGTGGTATGGCATTAGAGTGGTATTATCGTTTACCAAATTATTCTCTGAGCAATTTTGAAGAAACAACTTAACTATTTGTTCAATAGTTTGGTACTTATATTGAAAATGAAGTGACAATGAAAGATGTTTACAATTTAAAACAAAGTAAAGAAGATTTTTTTTTGGAATTATTAACCCTTTAGAGAATTTTAGTTGGACACTTCAAGTATACTTTACATCCAAAGGATATGCTTGAGATATTTATTGGTAATTTACAAGAACAATTACTTTATGCATTAGATACTACTACTATTACATATTTTGATCAAGCAATTGACATAGCAATAAAAGTAGAACAAGCCCTTATCATAAGAGGCCAGCCCAAAGTAAAATAATAGAAATATACTAAGTCTCAACATAAGAATACATACATAGGAGGTTATAATGAAATGAATAGTAGGCCTATTAACAATGTTACTAACAACCTACAATACTTCCAAATCTTCCACAAAGGAATTTTACAAGGCTTAATATGTGTATGGAAGCAATTTTGAAACAAAGAAGCCAATGCAATTGAGTTACTTCCCATAATATAACCAGATACCACATCTAGTTGGTACAAGACTAGACAAAATTATGCATATCATAGAATAGAGGAACATTGGACATATTCTTGTAAGAAGTTGAAACATGTGGTTCAATATTTAATTGATGTAGAACATCTTGATGTGGGAAATTTACAACAAAAACCATTTGTTAATTAGAATGTAATTAAACAAGAAAATAATCAAGTATCTTATGGAAGTGAACCACACTATTATGATAATAATATGGTTGGTATGATAACAACTACTTCATAAAAGTTGGTGCAGAATCAATAGATCTAGCGATCTTAGTAGGAGATTAGTTTCTTAGAAAATATCTCTTTTGGAACTATTTCAAAATTCTCCTACTCATGGAGAAGCCTTAATAAACGTTCTGAAACAAGAATCTATCCCTCCATATATTTCCCCTAGTGATATGGCCAATATTGTAAGATCTCTTGGGGTACATCATTTCACATTCTTGGATGTCGATATTTCTTTCTTAGACTTGCAAAAATATTATTTTCTTTACATCACTACATTTATTGGGTATAATTTTATCAATATAGTTATGATTGATAATGGTTTTTTCCATAATTTATGCACATATCATTTCTTTCAAAAATTTAGATTAAAAGAGGAATATATAACTAAATCCAGTGATATCATTAAAACTTTCAACAATGAGTCCCAAGAAGCTTATTGTACCATATCACTTCCCCTCAAAGTTGGATCTAAAATTTTAAGTACATTATTTTATGTGGTGTCTTATCCTACATCTTTTAAAATTGTTCTTGGATGACCTTGGATCCATGTTATGGAGGCTGCCCCTTTTACTTTTCATCAATGTGTAAAATTTGAATTTTAAAATCAACCTACTTATATCTTGGGTGATCCTCATCCATTTAAATTTTTCTCACCAGATGATCTAGCTCAATTATATTCATCATATTCCTTATCTAAAAAAACCAAGCAATTTAAAAATATTGATAAGCAATTATCAGTCAATATCTCATATTAGGATCAAGTCAACTCTTCTTGTCAAGAATTTCTTTTAGATAAATCTCATCAAGGTTTAGAGTAGAGTGTTGAGGATGAGGGGCCACCCTATCCTTATTTTTTGGTCATAACCCTGAGCAATATATCAAAAATGAGGGTCCTGCTCATAATGACATCTACTTTGATGGGTCTATCCCTTGTGCTACATAGGTTGAAAATTCTAGATCTCAAGTGGACTTTGGTTCTATATCTCCTGAGGACCTTGAGAACCTAGGAGTGATTCCTACCAACATCCTATTTAGGATGACTTTTCCATCCTTATTGAGGAGACCATAGATGTGAACATAGGATCTAAGAAATCCCCTAGAATCCTTAAGCTAGGTAAAGCCTTGTCCATGGATGAGCAGGAGCAATTGACCAATTTATTAAGAGAATATGAAGATATTTTTTCTTGATCATATGTCAATATGTCAGGGCTTGATCCTTCCTTTGGAATGCATCATTTTGTATTTAAGCCCAGTGATAAGCCTATTAAGTAGAAACTTAGGAATATGCATCCTAAGGTCACTCTTTCATTCAAGGAAGAGCTCCAAAAAATCCTTGATGTCGATTTTATAAAAGCTATCGAGTACTTTGATTGGATCTCCAATATCATTCCTATAGCTAATAAGAAAGAAAAAAATAAAATATGTAATGATTTTAGGTATATTAGCTTAGCATATCCCAAGGAAAATTTTTCCTTACCTAAAAAATATGAGATTGTAGATTTCGCTGCCAAATATGGAATGCTTTCGCTTATGGATGGTTTCTCAAGAAATAATTAGATTACTATTTTCCTTGATGATCAAGCCAAGAAAACATTCATTATTCCATGGTGTACCTTCCGCTGGAATGTCATGCCTTTTGGCCTGAAGAACGTAGGATCTACCTATCAATAGACCATGAATTACATATTCCATGACATGATACATGATATTATCTAGGACTATGTGGATGACCTTCTAGCTCGCTCCATAGAACGAAAGGATCATGTTCATGATTTAAGAAAAATATTTGAAAGGCTTAAACAATATAAGATTCATCTTAAACCTGCTAAGTGTGTGTTCAGAGTCACATCTAGCAATTTTTTAGGCTTCATAGTTTCTAGGTGAGGCATTGAAGTATATCTTGCTAAAATAAGGATTATCACTAACATACCTCCTCCTTGCACCCTGATAAAACTGCATAGTCTACAAGGTAAACTTCAGTCTATCCATTAGAAATATGTAATTTTTCTATGGGATTTTGAGTTTCATAAAGCTTTAGATGATATCAAAAAGTATTTTACTTCCTCACCTATTTTAGTTCCTCTTGTGCCTAGGAGGCATATGATGCTTTACATAGCAGGCACTTCTCACGCTTTGGGAGCCATACAAGTCCAACATGATGATAAAAATAAAGAACATGTTATATACTATATTAGTAGAACTTTGGTTAGCTATGAAACCAAGTACACTTCCTTAGATAAGCTTTACCTTTTTGTAGTGTTCGCTTCTCAAAATTTAAGATACTACATGCTTAGCCACAAGACATTGGTAGTCGCAAAGTTTAATCCTTTGTGCTATTTAATATCTAAGCCCCATATTTCAGGTTGAGATACTAAATAGGTGTTGGTCCTTAGTGAGTTTAACTTGATTTTCATAGGTCATAAGGCTATTAAGGGTCAGGTGATTATTGATCAGTTAGCCTTTGCTTCCCTAAAAGCTGCCCATCCTATAGTTGTTGAGTTTCATAATTAGTAGCTTTAATTTTGAAATTGAAGAGTCAAAGTCTTCAACTTTGTTTTTTGATGGAACCTGATGCATGAAGGGTGTTTGTGCTAGATTCATTCTAGTCACCCCACAAAAGCAACTCATCCCCTTGTCCTTAAAACTTTGTTTCTCTTGCATGAATTATACAACAAAATATGAGGCTTTTATCCTTAGTATTAGAGTAGCCTTAGCCTTGTAGGTTAGATTCCTTTCGGTCTTTGGTGACTCTCAACTTGTGGTTAATCAAATTAATGATGTTTATTATACTTGGGATGATAAATTTAAACCTTACAAGGAGTTTGTCACTACATTGCCCTAGTTTTATCGAGTAACCATAAAGTTTATCCATAGATACTAAAACCGCCATGCGAATGTTATGCCTATTGTTGCATCCTTGTTCCCTCTAGAGTTAGAATATGATCAAGGATTGATTATCATTATAAAACTCTAGGAACCTACATCGCTTTATTCTTGCCTTGCATCATTAGATTATTTGACCATCATAGCCTCCCCATCTAATCCATGGTATAACATCTTAAATTTCCTTAAGGATGGTTTGATTACTGATGGTTTAGATCATAATCAATGTAAGATTTTGTATAAAATAACATGTTGATTCATCATAATCAATAATATCTTGTATCTATGTTATTTTGAAGGTATCCTCTTAATATACATTAACTATGATGAAATCCAACTTTCTCTTAGTGATGCTCACAAAGGTTCATGTGGAGGCCATTTTAGCGGTAATTTTATTGATAAAAATCTCCTTCATATGGTATACTATTGGCCTTCTATGGAGAAATATGCATGTGCCTAAGTCTAGTGCTATGACAAATATCAACACCATGATCATCTTATTCATACTCCTTCTCAACACCTTAAAGTTATCTATTTCCCTTGGTCATTCTTTGTGTATTAAACATTATCAAGAAAGTTAACCCAGTGTCGTCTACTGGTGACAAGTTTATCATTACTACAACTAACTATTTCACTAAATGGGTTGAAGCCATGCCCTTAGCTACAGTTACTGGAAATCAAGTTTCTCAGTTCATCTTTGACCAGATTATTTGTAGGTTAAATATTCATTTAGTGATTATTTTTTTATAATGGCACTCCTTTTAAGAATAAGGATGTTCATAATATTTGTGCTAAGTACAAGATTTAGCACAGTGGTCATCTCCTTATTACCCTCAGGGTAATGGATAATTTGAAGCATCCAACATGTACTTGATCAAGATATTGAATAAATTGGTTAGTAAGAGTGGTCATGACTGACATATCTAGATTTATTCTACCTTATGTGCCTATCGTACTAGTGTACATACTCCTATAGGTTCCTTACCATATGTCTTGGTATATGCATTTGAGGTGGTATTTCTTCTTGTTCTTGAGGTTCCATATTTATGCATCTTGTTGCAAGATGTCACGATCGGTGATGAGTATCGTGCATACCATCTACACAAATTGGAGCTACTAGATGAAAAGCACAGTCATGCCTTAGAGAATTTGAGAGCCTATTAGGATAGAGACTGAAAATCTTATTCTAAAAAAGTTTACAACCATTATTTTGAATTTGGAGACCTTATCCTTAAGGAAACCTGGAAGAACACCAAGGCGTGTATTGATATTTGAGGTAAGTTTCATACAAATTATTCAGGACCCATTGTCACAACAACTAGTTTGGCTCAGGTGCCTATTGTTTGGCTTCTTTGTATGGTAAAGAACTTAAATAACCTATGAGTATAATGCATTTAAAAAGATATTATGATTTATCCATCATTTGCATTGTATTTTGCATTTAGCTTAGATCAAATTGCATCTATTTTATTGCTCTTATTGCATGAATTCTTGTCATACTTTGCATGATTCCTTGAAATTTTTGGTTTTCTTGCACTTTTGTGCATCATAATTGTATTTATAATTGCTCATGATTTCTTGTTCATATAACTTTTGGGGATTTGCAACAATGGCATGTGATGATGCCTAGTTAGGTCATAGATCACATGCATTGCACTTTTCACTAGGATTTGGATTCCTAGTGAAGCCCCAACCTAGGGCCCATGCATTTTCATCCCTTATTATATTCTCATATTCCTTTTCCCTTTTCTTATCTTATTTCTTCTTCTTGTATTCCTTGACTTTGAAAGTTTTTGCAAACGACTATAATTTCTCTCCAAAGTCAAGGAATGCAATCCTATTTTTGTATGTCCTTGTATTTTGCATAATTATTATTTTTCATTTGTCTTATTTATTTAGATAATGATATAACTTCTCTCATTTTTTTACATATTTCCTCCCCCTTAACTTTTCAATAGCTGAAAATTCAAGCTAGGGGCACACACGCATAGTTATTTGCTCCTAATTTTCTTCCTCTTATTTCTTCTAGTACATGCACACACTCACATTATTTTATGCTCATATGAATTGGTCTATATATTCTTACACATCCCTATTAGGTGCTACTTTCTAATACATCATTCACATCAATAATAACATATTTCCATATCAGGTTATGCTTATTTTTAATTAATAGGATCAACACCCCATTACAGGATAAGCTCCTCGACCATTTCAATAGGCATTGGCATACATCCTAGTGGGTAATTACACCATAATAGTGACTAGTGAGCAATCATTCATAGTCAGTTATGCTCCATCATTTGATCATTTGAGCAATCACCCATAGTAGGTTATGCTCCATATTTTTCCCATCTATTCATCTTAGAGAGTACTACACCCATAGTGGGTTTTCAATCCACATATGGACCATCATTTTGGGTATAACACCCTTCATCCAGGGTTCTTGATAAAATTCTCTCACATTCTATAGTTTACCTTTAGAATTTCTTTAGCTTTTTTTTATTCTTCTTGTCTTATCTTCCCTTATTATTGCTTTCCTTTTATCCTATTTATTCTTGCATTTCATGCCAAATACATTAGATTCACGTTGTGCCCCATAATATTTTCTTTTTTGTTTGTTTGATTGCTTTGTTTTATATGTTTCTATGTTTTTTTTTATTTCCTTGGTCTTTTCGAGTTTTTAAAGGAATTTTTATTCCTTATGAAACCTAAGGGGGTACCCTAGCCATAGAGGCATTAATGGTAGTAATGTCTTACCTATTGTGCAAATGTCTAGAGTGTCGTTCGTGATACCCATTTTGCACCACTCCTTTACAAAAACTTGTCCACCCCTTCTCTATATTTGTTGCCTTCTTTCCTATAAGGGTCTACATATTTCTTTGACGTATTTACTTGGCCATAAATGCATCAAAGAGGGAGAAAAGTGTAGACACGTAAAATTGATCCACTTTAGTAGGAAATATTCCCTGAGCCCTCTAGGAGACCCCTTAGAATTTCCTAGGGCAAGGGTAAGGATTCTCCCCCTCTTTTGCCTTTTTTCTCTCTCTATGAGAAATCATGCTCACCCTTGATGGGACATTATTTTGCATAGGAAAAATTTCTATTGGCCTTGATGGGGTACAATTTTACCTTTTTAGGGTTTGTTCTAAGAAAACCCTAATTTTTTAGGTTTGGCATGTTTTACATCGGCTCTCCTTGGTTTTCTTGCCCATCTCACCTTCAAATCTGCTATATAAGGAGGATTTGAAATCATTCTTTGGACACAAAAAATAACGATGATGATATTTGATGATTATTATGGTAAAGTGTTCTAAATACTCACTAATTGATTTGCACCCTTTCTTCTTCTCCCACAAGCAAGATAGTTTTGAAGTATGAAGTGTTATTTATCTTCTTCTGCATTAGATTGTTGATTTTTGTTGCTTGCTTTGGTAGATTTATTGTGAAGCCCTAAAGAGAGATCAAATATTCTAGAGGTCTGAACCATTATGCTTTACTTATACACTCTCTTCTAGGTGAATTTGTTCTTCTACATGCATATGTAGGTTTTATAATTGACGTAATCTAGTCTTCACATCCATATTTTATTTTTTTGCATAGTTTTTGCAAAATTGCACTCGATTCTCTATGGGTTACAATTTTTCCTGCATGAATCATGATAACCTGTTATGGGGTATTATTTCACCTAGATAACATCTAGGGATAATTTGATATTCTAAAATTTAGACTTACATTTTAGGCTAGATCTAGGGCTTATTGTTGCATTCAATATTGTGTTTTCATCATTTTATTTTGTTATATCTTGATATATTTGATTTCTTCCAAAGGTCAATTTCCACTTTTTTTTTGTCAAGTGTACAACGACTTGATTTTTGTGCCTCCAAGAATTTTTGTATAATAGCATAAGCAAACCCCCTAATTCTAATCATATTTTTCAAGTGTTTGTCATATTATATTGTAGGAATAGGAATTGTTGATAATGTTGGATAAAGGATAAAAGCAAGGATAAATAATCGGATAAGCTAAGTGTTCCAGTTAGTCTTGAGGCTATTTGTTGAATGTATTATATTTTTGTTATAAACCCTGGATCTAATTTAAAATAAATATATTTAATTAATTTTTAGGCATTTGAAGGATAAATAGCATATAGTGTGCACTTAAGGTTAATTCAGTTTGTGCATATTCTCTTGAGCCCTTGCTTAAAATTTTCTCTATCTTGAAACTCTAGTATTATAAAAGCATTCAAAGAAAGAATCATTCTAGAGTCAGCTCTTGTCTTCCTACATCTTGCATTTCTACATTGTCCTTTATATTTTATAACATAGATATAAAAATGCCAAACCTAGGTGATTATCTTGAACTAAATACATTAAACATTCTTGAAAACCAGATGACTTGGAAGGAGTCCTTAAACCATTCCTTCTGAACCCTTCCCCCCTAGAACCGAGTGTAGAGAACAACATACCCCCGTAGTCACATTTGCTTTCTCTTGCAGATACAACTAAGAATTATATGTGGTAGGGTAGTTTTCCCCATATACACTAATTAGCTATGAGTTCATATCATTTGAAATGAGCTTTAGCATATTGGTCAACAATATTCTTTCAATATGTAGATCCCTTTTAGGGCTATGACCCAAAAGCTCTTCAAAATGCCTCATAACGTCATCCCTAATATATCTTTGATCAACCATAATGGAACCATATTCCTTTATAACCACTTTGATTTCGTTAATACTTTTATTTTTAGGAGTTTTTATATGGAAGAATTTTGTATTTTTGTCCCCATCGTTCAACCAGAGCACTCTAGACCTCTGCCTCCAAAACACCTCTTCTTTGTTGAGCGTATTATGGAACTCTATCAACACTATTTTCTCCCTTTATCTAAGGTCTTCCTATCATAAAACCAACTCCAAAAATACCTCAATCTATTTAATTTGACTCTTAAAATCCTATTTTTTCTAGAAAAGGTGGCTGAAAATAATTTTATTTCATATTTTCAAATTATTTTTCACAAAGCAAAGCTTTTTAGCAATTTGGGCTGAGTGTACCAAAAAATATTTTAGCCCACCAATCCCTAATGTTATCCTCCAAATAACTATGATGAAGCCACATAGATTCAAACCTAAAGGATCTATTGATCTCTCTAATCTCAGGGAGGAATTCTAACACAAGGGGTTTATGATATGACCTAATCTTGGGAAGTCATTTGATAGAAGTTCTCGCCAATAATCCAATCCCATCCTGAAAGATAAAAAATCTATCCAGCATTATTTTAATAGATTGACTACCATGTCATGTATTAATCCATGTATTTACTACCTCTCACGTCTAGATACATATACTGAAATTAATTAACAAAGTCAGAAAAATCCTTCATACCTTTAGAGAATCCATGAACACCCCCATTTTATTTGAGGAATAGAGAGGAGATTTAACGTCCCATACTAGCATACAACATTCATTTATAAATGTACCTCTCATATGACCCAAAATTGACCATAAGGCTTCTCTTTCGAAAACAAAATTAGGAGCATAAATATTGGACAAAACTCATATCTTTTTAGAATACTTGAAAGAAAATAAGATATTAATTATTTTGATAGAGAGGACGATATGAGAAATTTATCAACTCTTGAAGGATACCAAAGATAGATAAAACCTCTAGCAGTGCTCTAAGCATGACTTGTAGTAAAATATGCATCCTTCTAGATATATTTCATAACTCTAAAAACATTATTTCCATCTAGTTTAGTTTATTATAGTAATAAAATTTGAGGGGATAAATCATTTTATTATCTTTAAAAAGACCACCTCTACTAGATTTTCATGGATTTACTTTAGGAGCCCCATCATAATCAATTTTGATAAAATCAATTTCTAGACATTTCAATTTTACTCTATATCTAAGTAATTCATTTGTTTTAATTCCATAATCATATATGAATCTTCCACGAATTTATAAAATTTTGATATTTAAGATTTTAAAAATAAGTTAGTAATCATTTTTTATTAAATTTGTTTCAAATGACATTAACTCAACTATATATATTCTTAAAATTCCAAGGAGGAGGAGACCTAGGTACAAAGTGATACATGCATAGTTTTAAATTTATTATAGTACCATTATATAGTCATGGTGTAATACTAGTAAGGATTATTTATTTATTTTTGGTAAATAAGGAGCTTTATATTAATAAAGGATTTTAAAGGATCCTTTAACCTAATTACAAAAGCAGCCAAATGACAAAGACATAGTAATAGAGATACAAACTGAAGCAAAATCTGAACTAATAAAAGCAAAGTGTGAGGATGTAGCCTCAGATTCAAAAAATCCATAAAAATGATCATAATTTTAGATTAGGAGGACCCTACCTTGATCTTGAGGAAATAAAAAAAAAGGACAACACCTATTTGCATAAAAATAGGAGAACTTGCAGACATGCTAACCCCTAGACAAGAAAAGATACAAAAAACAAGTAAGGCCTGAATCAAACCAGTTAACCTAGTAAACCTCAAAAAAGAACATAATGTTATTCCTCGAATGAGGTTTTCTCTTCTTCCTTGATGGCATATTCCTTGGTAGCCTCGAACTTGTCATCCTTAGGTTTCGTATTCACTGTAGTCTTCTCTACTTCAGAGCCTTCCTCCACTTCCACTTTTGGGTCAGGCTGGCCACTATAGAAAATATTCTGTAGGTCTACTCTGATATCCATTATGTAGTTTACCATAGAGTTCATAATTGTTGTGGTGGAAGCAATGATGAAGTCCTTCAGCTGTTTGTTCTCATCATTTTTTTCTTCCTCATCATTTGAAATATCAATAAAATTCCTCCTAGTGGTCATATTTCAGAGTCTGATAGACTTCCTTACTAGAACCTCAATGTTTTCCCAACTGATGCTTTTATTTAGCCTTAATCTAGCAACATCTTGCATAGCCTTCCTTTTCCTCTTAATAAGAGGAAGTTTGGTTGAAGTTTTGGCAAGGCTAGGTTTGAAAGGATTAGGCTTAGGGCTATTGGTAAGGATGTAAGAGTAAATAAATTTGTATAAAGACCTGGTTCCAAGGGAGGTTGGGGCCAAATTTCTCCCTGCTATTAGGAATGGCATGGTTTATGGAATTGGGGAGGAACAAAGGAATGCTAAGGGGTTTGATTTCTCTATAATGATTAATAAAATCTAGGTGATAGGTCTTAAAGGGTTTGTAAGGGTTATCAATTGTGACAAACTCCATAATAGGTTTCATGACTGAGTCCCAAGGAGAATGGAAATTGGTTCTGTAGAGGCTAGAACTCTTGGATTTTTTAATAATATTATCATTCCCTTGAAATTCAGATAATTCCATTTCCCAGTTATACTTGTGGCAGTAAATGGATCGGCCTATAGAGCTTTGACCAGTAATGGATTCTAGAAGGTGGATGTCGACTACAAAGTTTCTACCTTGGATAGAGACAACCCCGTTATCCTAGGCTTCAAGGAAAGCCATGGTGATTTCGAGGTCATTGCTAGAGAACAGTTGGAAAAATGAGAGAAACTTTCTATCCTGGAGGATCCTTTTAGGAATGTCATCACAGTCAAGGGAATTAGGATCCATGAAGTTGTTGGACATGGTGGGGAAAAGTATTTTGGCTAAAATACACAGATAGGGATAGAAATATTTGCTAAAAAAAGGAGCCAAGGATGGGCGAAAAGTGAGAAGTCAAGGTTTAAAAGGCGATGGATGGTGGTGGGGGTCGGGCAATGTGGAGAAACTAGATGAGGGTTGGGAGACTTGGAAAGTGAGATCAAGCATATAGGCTAGGGAAATGAGGTGCATGGTGAAATGAGGGAACACACATGAGACATGGTAAAAACCATGGAAAATGATACACAACACACAAGGTGGCCTTAGGAAATTTGCTGTTGATACAACTACCCACCAGAAGAGACTTTGGGGAGCCAAAAAGGAAAGACACATGTCCCAAGAAAAATTAAGTGGAGTGTTTTAAGGTGAGCAAGTCCAACCTGTCTTGACCATTAAAATTGTTGGAGATAGTGTTCATCTACCATGTCATATCGCTGAGCTTGAGGTGGGTGCCTTCTTCATGAGAATTTGTAGTGGATCAGTAAGAGGAAATGTCTCCATGATTGGGAAGCTTTTGGATTCAATTAGTGTGGGAATTACTGGACCAAAGCGCTTCCTTCACCTTTTTCCTACTTTCCAAGATAGAAACCATGCTTCAAAACCTGCAAAGTTTGAAATGAACGTACCAAAATATGGTAATTAAATTACTGTGCATTCCAAAAAATAGACCCAATGGGAGTTTGCGAGGTGGCAGTCAGTGGAAAAGGGATGAGAGTGGTGGGGATAATGGAGGTTGACAGAGCGAGGCCAATGGGATTGGTTATGGGAGTTTGTGGGGGCAAGCGAAGGGCTTATTTCAATCCCATATAACCCATTTATTTTTTTTAATCTAAATTATATTATTTTAAATTCAAAGTATTTTAAATTTTGGAACATGGTGGAGATCCAATTATCTTTAACACAATGTATTTGTATTATTGTAACTTTAGTTTAATGAATTATTATTGGAAAATAGTACGCATTCATATATATATAAAAGTTATCCTTGTATTACTATAGACAAAATCTATAATATCTATTGAAAAATATCAAAATTTTAACTTTTAAATGATTATCACCTACATTGTCCAAATTAAAGTATATAGTGTTTTTGAATGGTTAATGTAGTAATATATTCAATATATTTAATGCTTTAGCTTTTATTAGTCATGTATTCATCTAAAATAGTTTTGTAATTATGGTGTATGATTTATTTGTCACCATATACAAGACAAAGCTATATTAGTTTATAATTATATTAGTTATTTAATTTAATTTTAATATAATATCACTATATCATAAGTATACAACTATATGGAATGAAATTATTTTATATTTAAAAAAATAAAAAAATGAACATTAGAAACTAATTTTTTAAATTAGTTTAGCACGATAGAAATAAATTTCGCTTTCATTACATTTTGATCATATCATCATATTATTTAAATAAAACATATTTTGCATAACATTTAATTGTAAGAATATATATATATATATATATATATATATATATATATATATATATATATACTATGAGAATAAACATAGACTTTGTATACATTCAACTATAAATTTATAATTTATGATCAATCAATATTAACTTAATTCACAAACACAAGTTTGATCTCTACTTCTAAATAAATTGTAAACTATATTTTTTTACTAAATTCACTTATATAACTTAATTGTAGTCATTATTTTGATTGATTTTACATGAAAAATTTAAAAGAAATTATAAAATAATATTTTTGAAGTTTCATGATAAATATATCTATAAAATAATAGTATGGTCCATATGGTTGTTTTATGTAATAAACTTAAAACAATAATTTAGTCAAAGTTACATCAATCCATATATTCTTGTTCTGAAGTAGTTTTATACTAAACACATATATAATTGAATTTATATTATGAAATAGATAACTTAAAGTATTATACATATAAGGTGGTCAATATTAGTTTATTTTGAGATATTTCCATCAAAGTTATCATACATGATATTTCACTTCATGTAAAAAATTTACAATACATGGTTGCTACTATGGAGCAACATCAAAGAAGGAGCAAGATCTGAGCAGCGACATTAGAGAGTTTCTATAAAAAATGAGTAGTGGTGCTAGAGGGTTTTGTAGAAAAAAATATGAGCAGTGGAGTCAGATGGTTTTGTACAATTTAAAAAAATTATGCAATCTGAGAATCAACGTTAGATATTTTTGCAAAAAAAAATTTGAGCAATGATGTTAGAGGATTTTGTGAAAAAATTGAGCAATGATACCAGAGGGTTTCTACGAAAAAAATTTGAGCAACGATGTTAGAGGGTTTCCACACAAATATTTGAGTTGATAGTGGATGGGAAGTTGCAGGTGAGGAGGAACGAGCTGACAGGAGAGAAATAATATTATGGTGTAGGATGTTATTCAATCTCAAAGAGCAAAGAGTAATGATATGGGTTATATGATATTTTTGGATGTTGCATGCTCACATAGAATTGAGAATATTTTGCTAAGGTGACTGCAAAATATTTTAAACCTAGTGAGACAAAAATATTATTTAATGTCACCCTTGAAGGTGATGAGATTCATATTCTTGATGAGCTCATAAATATTGTTAAGGAAGAGGGTTATTAGATTATGATAGGAAAATTACAAGGAATCATACACAATCTATATTCCATTAGTTGTTGGGATTTCATGAAATGGAAGCTATTGGATTCCTTGGAGATAGTGGTTGTACCAAAAGGTTTTTCATTGTCAAGTTGAACTATGAAGAGGATTCAAAATGAATCTTGGGTGGGGTCCCTTGGTTCTATGGGAAAAGAGGTATGTTTCTTCACAAATGGGGTCATGATTTCAATCTAGACACCCAAAAGGTGAATTTTATTCCTCTTTGGGTGAGGCTTTCGGGTCTTCCCTTCCACCACTAGCAAGAAGACATCTTGAGAGGGATAGCTAAAAGCATTGGTAAACTCATTCAAATCGACCTAGTAACTAGAGTGAAATCCAGGATGGTCTTTACAAGGTTATGCATTATGGTAGATCTAGAGGCTGATATTCCATATTATATTAAGCTTATTTAAAAATGTAGGCACTTAGAATCAACCTATTGAATATGAAAATAGACCCATCTAATGTTTCTATTGAGATAAACTTGGTTATTTTATCTTCATAGTGCTCTATAATCCATAACAAGAAGGATAAAATTTATCAGGAGAAAGTTGTTGAAGGCCAGTATGATTAGACTGAGCCTAAAGGTTTGGGCCTTAAGGAGGTGATACATGGCTTCTCAAAATCCTAGATTCAAGCAATGCTTGGTAAAGAAGTATTGTTTGAAACTCCAAATACCAAAAGCATTTTGCTAAAGGACACAAAAATAATAGGTCTGACCCAAAAAAAATCACCTTGAGGGAGATTATGGCAATGGGTGGAAGCTCTTCTTAGACTTTGGAGGCCAATGAACATCTTTAGGTTAGTTTTTCTAGACCCATTTTAGGACCTTCTAGTTTGGTTGTTATGCTAAAAAAATTGTATGACCACTTGGACTGTGACTCTAGCTTGCTAGAATATGTAACCCTGGAAGAAAAAATTTCTCAACCTCTTAACGTCATTTAGAAATTCACCCAATATTTGACTCTTAGATATTCTTCAAATACTAGAGCAAAAAAAAGAATTGATGTTGGAGTGGAGCGCAAGGGGGTTCGACCTTTTGACAAAGCATGTTGGTTCAAAGAGATAAATATAAATTTGGTGGATGGATCTTAGACCCTATTAAAATTTTATAATATCAGAGAAATAGGGGGAGAACAACACATGATTGAAACATTTTGTCATAATTCCAAAGGTAATGGGGGTAGAAAATTTCACAAAATTCATAAATGAGGTTCCTGTCATGGAACATTAGAGATCTAAATGTCACCTCAAAAAAAAAATGTTTTGTATACTTTGAGAAATAATGTTTGTCTAGATATATTTTTTGCAAGATAAAAATATGGATAGAAACAAGGTAGATGAGGTAAAAAAAGTGATTTGGAAGGAGGTCAACTTTGTGGCTAGTTCAACAAAAGGAGCCTTTGGGGTCTCTTATGTCTATGGAACTCCAATAAAGTCACTGGATCTACTCTTTTGGTAATAGATAGAATTATTAACATGTTTTTGTTACAAGTATTCGAGTCAAAAAAGGATTTTGACCAATATTTATGCCCTTAACAAACACAAAGTGTCTTTGGTCCACACTTAGTTCAATGAGAGAAGTTTTTAAGAACAAGGCTTGGATTCTGGTAGAATACTTCAACTCTCCTTTGTACCACTTGGACAATAAGGATGGGATACAACAATATTGATAAGTATGGAAGAATTTTCTACTTTTATAAATAATCAACAACTCATGGACTTAGAATTGAAAGGTTCCAAATATACTTGGAGTAACAGAAACCTAGGAGCTCAACACATATAAATTAGATTGGATAGAGTTTTTATGTTTAAATATACCATTCCTCTATTTGAGGATTCTTCTCTCAAATCTTCATCGAAAATTGTGTTCGATCATAAACCCCTTCTCTTTGATAATGATTCTAATACTCATTTCTTCCTAATATCCTTCAAATTTTAAGCCATGTGGTTCTCTCATCTAGACCTAGAGGTAAGAATTAGAAAATGGTGGAATACTAGATTATCTATCCCATGTATTGATCAGGTGATTGCTAAGCTAAAAATGATTAAAAAAAATCTAAAATATTGGAACAAATTAGTCTTTAAGGACATCTAAAATAAAAAGAAATCTCAAATTCCAGCTACAAACTATTCTATATTTATTGGAAGTGGATTTCCTATCACATAATAATAATTTGGAGGAGAGAATAATATTGGTTGAGATTCATAATGTCCATTGTAATGAGGAGGTTTTTTTGTGATAAAATTCTAGAGCTATTTAGCTCTAAGATGGAGATAGAAACACAAAAAAAATTCACTCCTCAACTCTTCATCATAGAAGACATAACTGGATCAAGGAGATTCCTAAAGTGGATGGTTCCAAAATAGGGGATATATAAGAATTAGGGTGGAGGTTGTCTCCATATTCTAATATCTCCTCTACAATATAAGTGTAAGAAGTGCTTTTGCTGAAGAAAAACTCCTTCAAAATATTCCTCACCTAGTGATGGAAGAAATGAATGATAATTTCAACATAATTATTAACGATGATGAAATTAATAAAGCGCTCTTTTCCATGGAAAGACTAAAGACCCCCAACCTAGATGGCTTCCCCCAAATATTTTTCTAGAGGTTTTAGCATATATTTAGCATGGATATTATTGAAGCTATACATGATGTTCAATCCATTAGAGATTTTCCTAAGGTCTTTAAGTGCCACTTTATTGGCTCTAATTCAAAAATTAACAAGTTTCATTGAGTTAAAATACTTTTGCCCCATTAACCTATGCGATAATATGTTCAAAATGTTCATTAAATATTTTTCTAATAGGGTTAAAAATCTCTTGTCTTGTTGGATTGATTCTACTCAAAGTGGCTACATTTTAGGTCATAATATATTAGATAGAGTTATTTCAATTCATGAACTCATACATTCAGCCGATAAAAGTGGTCGAGCAAGAGCTTTTCTAAAACTAGACATGAACAAGGCCTATGATAGGGTCTCATGGGACTTTCTCCTTAAAGTCCTCCAAAATTTTAGCTCTCCTTGTTAGTGGTCTCATGACAAAATGATAGAAGGTTAACTTTATGAAGATTTAAATATTACTATTGAATTCATTTATTCTTAGACAAAAAATAATAGTTATGGAGTTGGACTATGAGGTAGCAGAGTTTCCATTGACTTACCTTGAAGTTTCTCTTTTTAAATTGAGGTACAATGAACTTTATGGGATTTAGTGGTGGAAAAGGTGTAACGAAAAGTTACCAGTTGTAAAAGAGCTCTGTTAAGCCACACAGGTAATGCTACTTTGGTGAAATATATGGTTTAGAGTACATTGGTTTACTTTGTCTATTTTCAAGATGCTAAGTAAAAGAGTGCAAAATATTGAGCAAGTTAAAAAGTACTTATTTTGGTCTAGGTCAAAGAAGAAGAAGATATTCCACTTAGTAGCATGGGATCATATCTATAGTAAAAGGGAATTTTGAGGCCTAGGCCTGAGAAGGATAGGGAAAATTAATAAGGCACTAGTTGCTAAAAAATGTTGGTAGTTGACCCAAAATGAATAATTTGATTGGGTTAATATTATAAAAGCAAAATATCTAAATAATGGGAAGGACTTATTATTAGATGATGTCCAAAACTCTAGTTCAGACTTTTGGCTTAGTCTATGTAATTCCAGGAGTAGTATTAGAAAGGGAGGAAGATATAATACAGATAATGGCTATCTAATTATTTTTTGGTTAGATCCCTAGCTGATGGACCAACCATTGGCTTCGTTCCTATAATTGGTAGTGGTTAAATACTTCTGCAGATATACCTTTGGTTCTAAGGTTGAAGATTATATTGAAACTATAAATTATAGGAAGATATGGAAAATTTTTATCAGTCCTAACTTATATTTGGTAGATAAAATGACCCTCAAAAATTTCTTGAGCCTCTTGAAGTTCCAAGTCATCAAATATACTAGTGAAACTGAAATATTTTTAGAAGGAAAAAATTTTAGGAGTATTTTTTGTGAAATTGGCATATTTCCTCCTAGAGGACCCTATCCCCCTTGGTTCTTGACCAAATTGGTTTTGTAGAAGAGATTAACCCCTAAGGTAAATATTTTTCTATGGCTTGCTATATAGAATAAAATCTTGACGATAGATAATCTATAATCCTAAGGTATGACTATTATAAATCAGAGATATCTTTGTGGCTTGGATTCTAAGTTGGTACAACATATCTTTATTTTGTGCTCATTTTTTAAGGACATTTTTCCTTATTTTTAAATTTGGTTGGTGTTTTTTGGGTATGCCCCTTTCAAATGTCTAATTGTTTACACCAATGGGACCCTCCATTATTTTTTCCCTGACTTCATCTATTCTGTAGATTTATCGACTTACATCATGTGGTGTATCTAGAAGGAAAGAAATTTGAGGGATTTTAAAAATAAATCCAATTTAGCCCTCTCTATCTATGCCAAGAGCATTGTAACAATAGTGGAGAATGTCTTTACCATTTTTTTAGACTCAAGTTCCTCTGCTAGGCAATTAGCTCTAGAGTATGCTCTAGGGTTTGAAACTTTTTTGAGCTCTACAACCCATTTGGATTTGAGTGGAAGAAAAAAATTCATAGGAACCACCCATGTAGGATAGATTGAACTCAATTTTTATGGGGCCTCCAAGGTAACCTAGGAGTGGCATGTATAGGTGGTTTAATTTGGAACAACATTGGTGAACTCCTTCTTACCTTTTAGGATTTTTAAGCATTTTTAGAGTCATATGGGTATTTTTAGATTAATATAATGTCGGCCCATGGTTTTGCATCCATGGTATTGTAAAACCTCTTCTTGTGTTGTTGGTATATAAAATAACACTTGCATGAGGATTTCATTATGAATCTGTAAGAAAGGTAATTGTAATTCAAAAGTGAGTGAAAGGATATTATTTTATTGGAGATAATTAAGTTTATACAATAAGAAGATATTCTTGCTGAGATTTCTTGAAAAGTTTTTCTAGGATAAATTCTTTTGTAATGTGTTCTTCTTCTCTATTTTTCCTTTTTTGATTTTACACTTACTATTTTTCTAGTTTCTATTTATCAGGGTGTTATTTCTATTCAT
Organism: Wollemia nobilis; assembly: GCA_028583015.1. Taxonomy (NCBI): domain Eukaryota; kingdom Viridiplantae; phylum Streptophyta; class Pinopsida; order Araucariales; family Araucariaceae; genus Wollemia; species Wollemia nobilis. Next base: position 7,475,544 of record JAQPPZ010003246.1, on the reverse strand, counting down.
TTGGTATCAAATCTAGGTTTGAGCTTTGTTTGAGTAACAGTTTCAACCTTGGGATAAATTGATTCGTGAGTTGGAGTAGTGCACAAAAGAGTCTAGGAAAAGGAAAAATAATAGGAAGCACAAAGGTAAAGATAAAAAAAATAATGGATAGAATTTTGAGTTATGTAAACTCAATATGGAGGATGTATTAGTGAATAAAAATCAGTAGGTTATGGTCTAAGGAGTAAAACCAATATGAACGATAAATGAGAAATAGCTAAAGATCGATAGGAAGGCAAGGAGCTCTAAAAAATTATGCTTATCTAATTTGGTATTGTTGAATGTCTAGACAGATGCCATGACAAAGTTGTTATGGAAAAAGTTAAAGGTATTGTATAAGACAAAGTCACTAGTAAAAAAAATCTTTCTTGAAGGAATATGTATTCTCTTTAGATGAATGATGGTGACTCTATCACTGAAGATCTGAATACTTTTAACATTGTGGTAAGTCAATTAAAATTTATAGATGTGAAAATGGATGAAGAGGAAAAGTGTATTATTTTATTTTATTCATTATCTGATTCCTGGGATAAGCTAGTTATGGCTATCACCAATACTATTTCTAAATTAAAAGTAGAAGATATAGTAGGAACATTGTTATCTAATAAAATGAGATGAAAATATTTTGAGGATTATCATCAAAAGGATGCATGGGTTGTAAAAGGTCATTCTCAAGAATGAATTAAAAAGAAATCGAGAGAAAGAATATCAAAATATAGGGGAAAATCTATTGTTTCTAACAAAAGTAAATGTTGGAAGTGTGGTAAAATAGGGCATTATAAAAGAGATTGTATATATAAAAAGGATTATAAAGGAGTATCTGTAGAAATGAAGATCACAAATAAATATTTAGGGGACCTATTCATAGCTGGAGTATGCTCAAGTGAACATCATAACTCATGGTTGATTGAATCAGGTGCTTCTTTTCATATGACTCCGCATAGGGACGTGTTTTGTGAATATGAAATATAAATGGATGTAAAGTCTTCTTGGGAGATAATTTGATAAAGAAAATAATAGGTCGAGGAAGATTCAAATTGAGGTTAAAATATGGAAGAGTTAAAAATCTTCCTCGTGTGTTGCATATTCTATATTTGGCAAGGAATATGATATCTATTAGTAAGATGAATGCCATAGGTGATTTAGTAAGGATAGTTTTAATATGGTTTGTGGATGCTTAGTGTTGGCAAGAGGAGTTTGTACAAGAATTTTTTTCAATATTGAGGCTAGCAGTGTAAGTATTAATTGCAATAACTCTTAAGTTGTGGAGGAAATCAATATGGTAGAAGAAGCTCCAAGTATTTCTATAGTGAAAGCAATGTTGTGGTATCAACATATGGGGCACATTGTGAGAAAGGTCATCGAAAATTGAAAACAAAATGTATGGTTGAAGGAATTTTTGATTGCCCATTATATTTTGATTTTTGTGAGCATTGTATTTTTGGAAAACAAACCAATGTTTCCCAATCGTGTTACAAGATCTGAAGAAATTTTACATCTAGTTCACAATGATGTGTTTGGACTTGCAAAAGTACCATCATTAGGTAAATCCATCTATTTTGTTATATTTATAGATGACTTCTCAAGAAAGACCTAGGTATACTTTTTATGGTATAAATACGATGATCTCAATAAATTCAAAGAGTTTAAGGCTCTTGTAGAAAATTAGATAGATAAAAAGATAATGGTTTTGAGAAGTGATAATGGTGATGAGTATTTATCTAAGGAATTTGAGTAGTTTTGCAAGTATTGTAGAATAGAAAGGCATAGAACAACTCCATATACCCCACAATAGAATGGAGTTACAAAATGGATGAACAGGACATTGATGGATAAGGATAGAAGTATGCTAAGCGATATAGTGTTAGAAAAAAAATTGTAGGTAGAAGTCACATTAACTCATTTCTACGTCATCAATAGATCTCCTACGTTAGCTTTGGTGGATAAAACTCCACAAGTGTGCATAAGTTTGAAAACCTCTCTCAATCATACAAGGGTTTTTGGTTGTGAAGCTTATATATATGTCCCAAAAGAGAAAAGGGCTAACCTAGACTATATATATGAGAAATACATATTTTTGGGTTATAGTAATAGCATGAAAGGATATAAGTTGTGGAATATATAAACATAGAAGATTTATTACATTTATATTGTAATCTTTAGAGAAACAAAAAGGGTTCCAAAATAGGAAATGGAACCAAGCAAAGAACCAAAAATAGTTCAGGTAAAATTGGAAACACACGGTTAAATAAAAAGAATAAAATATGTTAATAATTATATTTTCTTGTGAGACAAGGTACTATTAATGGCTTCTATGAGTGCAGGTTAGTCAAAGAAAGAAAATAAATGGAAGAAATTCAGTGGGGAAGTGATGATTCGGCTCATGAGCACATGGATACTCGCATATGCATATCATTTAGGTGCATTATTGCATGAGTTAAATTGGTTTGAATATTGCATGTGGGCAATGCATGAGAAATGTTTTGTTATGGCAATGATGATGGGAGCCACTAGTGTGAAAATGAATATGGTTGGTTGCAATTGTTGCATGTGTGTATGCCTAATTCATGAAATATTTTATTGTTGACTTGTGTGATTAAATGAGGTAAAGGTGTGTTAGTCTTGAAATTTCCTTTAAATAGTTTGAATTAAAGTTCACTCTTATATTGTCTTGATACTAGTGAAAGGTGATGTTTATTTTAAAAAATAGAATATAATGAAAAATTATTATTTCATCCCTTACCTTTTTGAAAGGAAAATAAACGTATTGAAAAGCTATGATGGTTGTGTTGTTTGTTCATTTTTATGTATTTTAATTATGAATAAAGTTATGGTGGGAAGTTAAAGAGGAGAGTGATTCCACTTATGGATTTAATGATGAATTTTATTGGTGTGATGACAACAAAAATTCTTTCCACATAAAGCATAGTATTTTCCCAATCATCACTTATAAAGGGTGAAAAAGTATTTGCTACTTTTTATTGTTGTTCTGGTTAAGCTTCGAGAAGGGAATACTTCAATTTTGAAATTCCATGATATGAATAACTCCATGCCAGTGGAACATGCGTATTATTATTTTGGTTATGGAGGTATACCAAAAAATGGGGAATAACATCATGTCAAATTAAGTGCTTTTGATTGAGAAGGACAAGGGGAAAATAGGAGACAAGATCACATTAAATGAATGAACGAAGGATAAGCACATGTGATTAGTGATTTGAGAAAGGAAAGAGCTTTCAAAATAGATATTTATTACAGTTTAAATATGTGAACACAGGTTGGTAATTCTGTATTTGTGTTGTGTGGAAATATTATCAAAATTCCTTTCATGATTGTTGAACCATTGACATGTGAAAACAAAACCCATGCATGTGGAAATGAAACAGTCGAGTGAATGTGTTGTTCATGAAATAAAGTATGTGATTTATGGATTATATGAGTGTAGAGTGTTTTTAGTTTGTTGTCACATATATTAAATATATGACGACAGTGGAAAAACATGGTTTACCTTTAATTTAAAAGGTTTGCTTCTTTAAAATACTTTGTTTTTTGTGTGTGAAATGAGTTGAGAACTTGAAATGTTTGTTGTGTGTGAACGAGTTGAGCATTTGAAAATGTTTATGTGTGTGAAACAAACTGAACATCACCCAGATACTTGTTGTGTGTAAGATGATTGAATATAATAGATACACTAGTTGTGCGTAAAGAATTTGAATACAACTATTATGTTTGCTATGTTATAAAAGAAAAGAATGTTATAGATGGCTAGAAAGACCTGGATATTACAGTATAGTTTGTTGATTATTTTAAAAATAATAATAACGCCATGATAACGTAGCGTAATTTTGTATTTGAAGGTTTGTGAAATGGCAAAATGTGTTTGTATAAACTAGTACCTTGGTCTAGCGCTTTCATTTTAGAAATGTAACGAAACTTCTAGAAAATATCAAGAGAGGGGATTAAAGAAGTCTAGAATATTTCTCTATGAATATTGTTTGTAAATTATAATGCATGTTAGTTGCATTATTATGATGAGCCATATCTAATCCCCCGACGGTTTAGCTCAAAATTTGAAACGGGTAACGATCTACCGTGTACAGTGGGCATTGTGAAGAAGCTATGAATACATGCTAGAAGATGAAAATGCACTATAGAATATTTTGAACACAATAAAATGTACATGAAATCATTCTGGTGGTCAAACATATTGAAATCTTGCTTAAATATTCATTAGTTATTAGTTGCATTGTTGGATTTTACATTGCAGTATTAGTGCTAGTCTTGTGTAGAAAAATATACTTGAAAGTAATATTCATTTTAAATCATTATCAATTCTTCGTTATTATGAGAAGAAAAAAAATGCCAAGAGTTATGTACTATGGAATCACATTCTCTTGAGTACCTATTATTTTATATTAATGAAATAATGTATGAGAAATCCGAAAACTTGTTTATTATACTTAATGTTTGCATTAGATTATAAAGTTAGGAATGCAATGAATGTTCAAAAAAGCTTTAAAAAAGATAACCATAGGATAGCGGGTGACACTGGGTGTGGATTTTTATTTTGGAAAAATAATTGCTTAAACATAGCTGAAAGTAAAATCTTTTTATGCTCAGATCATTGTGGGCTAGCTTTGCAGAACTAAATGTTTATCTAACCTAGAAAGGAGGTTGGTATTAGAGTCAACTCCTTATTATTTTTAAACAAGACCTTAGGAGTTGGATAACTTTATTATTTATTTTTAATACCTTTTAATGGTGTAATATAGAGGATTTATTTATAAGATGTGACCATTTAAATATTTAAATTGAGGATGTTTTATAAGAGTAGACCTAACTAAAACAATTGATTTAGCTTGTTAGATCAAGTGGTTGCTAATAAATCCTAAGGACTTGTGGTAAGATTAGAACCAAAAAAATTAACTCAGATATTCATACGAGAATAGAGGGGTATGGGAAGGCATAAAAATATAGTGGAACAAATGATAGCTAACAAGAATGGTCAACAAAATACCTGGTCAGGTCATAATGGAAAAGTGGTATGGGATACTTTTTCCAAGTTGCTTTCATAGCACAATGATAAAAATAATAGCTTTCAAACTTTACCAAGAAAATGAACACAGGGTTTGGTATGGGATAAAACCTTTATGAGTTATGAATGTATGGGGTAATGAAGACCAAGGTCTAGGTATGTACATGGCAGTAACTACTTCCAAGAAAAAAGGAAATATTAGTTAGTCAATAAGGTAAAATTACGATGAGTACTTTCACATTGTGAATAACCAACTTGAATAGATGTCAAAGGTATGGAATGTGAATGATATGGAAATAAAGCATCACCCTATATGTTTTATTGGCCCTAGAGGATAACCCTTGTCACGGTTTAGTCCTCACATTGGTAAATATGGATGATAAATGAGATAATTGATGCCAAAAAATGGCATATATACGAGATTTAGCTAATATCATCCACTTGGGAGGCTAGTTGTAGTAGTTGAGAATCTAAAAGTGGTATGTTGTACCTATTCTATAATTTAAATAAGAATGATTAGATTTATGGGATGAATTCTAATGTTGTTAACTCTTCATGCAAACTTGATTGAGTGAATAGTTTTATAGTCATAGTAGTAAAATTTTATTTATTTTTAAATAACTTTGCACTATGACCATTTTTTTATCAGGAAACCAGGTGAGTGGGTTGTTACATATGGTATCAGAGTAGAATTGATTCTAAATTTGTAAAAATATGTGTAATATAAATTAGTTATCAAAAAACTAATTAACTACCTCTTTCACTAACAGGACAATGACATGAATACTGGGATATGGGTCCTCAAAAAACTCTATGAGAGGCAGGGAGGAGGAAAGCATTTAAAGGCCTGTAAGAGGTTCACATACAAATTTAAGTACAAAAGGTACTCAACATGAAAGGAGGAAGAGAATATTTCATGAGATTCCTTAGAATGAAACTGGTGTAGAAGAGGGAAATCTTGCAAATATGGTTAAGGTGTTGCAAGTACAAATGGTAAGTCAAAGGGAAGAAATGGCCCAATAGAAAACTCACATGGCCCAATAAGAGGAACTTATTGACCAACAATAACAAGTCATAGAAGACATAGCAAGAAATAGAAAAATTGGATTAGTAAGGACAGTGGAAGTGCCATGGGAACTTGATGGATCTAGTGCTGGAAGGGCAAGAGTAAGTAATTTGATATAAATTTAAAGTAAGTTTTAATAACAAAGTATACTAAAAGAAATTATGGAGAGTCAGCTAAAAATTGGTTAAGTGAATTAGAATCATATTTGTCTTTGATAGTTCTATATTCTGAATCTAAAACTACTTTGGCATTTATGAATATGACTGAAGTTGCTCTGGACTGGTGGAAGTCATACAATAAAGGGCATGAGCTGGAGGTTACTAAAATCAGGTGGGAGGAATTCATTAAGGATTTTAGAGTTAGATTTCAAAATAACCAATATTATGAAGATAAGCTTCCTGAGTATAAAAGGACCAGGAATTAGCTAATTACAAGAGAATTTAGAAGGTTGTGTCTCATAGAAAATAAAAATATCAAAAGATGGAATAAATCTCCACCAAGAGGATTTTGGGTGTGCAAAGGGGCTCACTATACCAAAAAATGCCTACAGAGAGCTGATCTACCACCAAAAACTCTAGAAGAAGCCAACCACAAAATTTATGCAACCATAGGTAGCTCTTAACTCAATGGATAAATTACTTATTTTTTATTAAATGGGAATTTTTTTTGATAAAAACATGTAGATTTTTATTTATAGCAGATCAAGTAATAGTTTTCTTTCAACAAGTTTAGTGCGAGATTCACCTATTAGACCTAGAATCTTGGCAAGTAATTGGAAGGTAGAGTTTGGTTCAGGGTAAACTCACTATGTTAACCAGTGTCTCTTTGATTACCACATTGTTTTTTTAGAAGGAAAGATCAATTGGCATCCATATGAGGTACACTTGCATGCATTTTACATCATTTTGGGAGTTGATTGGCTAAAAGCACATAAAGCCCTTTTTATTTTTTAAGAAATGTGGATGGAATTTTGTAAATGAATCCACTCAAAGGATTAGAACTAATTGCAGGAAAAGGGAAGTAAAACCCTACCTATATGCAACTAAAAAAGGTTATTAAAAAGAAGGGTATGGTTTTTATAGTAAAAATGAAAAGAAAATAAGGGTCTGAGAAGGAGTTTGATCTTTTCCAAAAACATCTAGTGATATGTGCATTCAAGGATGTTTTTCCTAAAGAATTACCAAGGTTACCTCCCTAAAGAAGATTTTAATTTTTCAATTGAGTTGTTACCAAATACAATACCAATTGCACGGTCACCTTATAGGCTGAGTCCTACAAATTTACAAAAATTGAAGATGCAACAACAAGAATTGCTTGAAAATGGGTTAATAAAACCTAGTTTGTCACCCTAGGGAGCTCCTATTATATTTGTTAAAAAGAGATACGAAACCTTAAGAATGTGCATAGATTATAGAATGTTGAATAAGGTTACTATCAAGAATAAATATTCATTACCAAGAATTAATGATTTATTTGGTTAGCTAAGAGGAGCAACCATATTTTCAAAAATAGATTTGAGATTTGGATATCATCAGTTGAGAATTCAAGAAGAATATAGTTCAAAAATAATATTTATAACAAAATATGGGTATTTTGAGTTTATAGTATTACACTTTGGGTTAACCAATGCCCCAACCACATTCATGAATCTCATGAACAACGTTTGCAGAGAACAACTGGATAAGTCTGTATTAGTATTTTTGGATGATATTTTGGTTTACTTTAAAAATAAAGAAGAGCATGACCAAAATTTAAAGTTAGTGCCTAGAATTATTAAAAAGTATCGGTTATTTGGAAAATTATTAAAATGTGAGTTTTATACTCCAAAAGTGTAATACCTCATAAATGTTGTCTCTACAGTAGTAATTGTAGTAGACCACAATAAAATAGAGGCAATCATTGATTGGCCAACTCCTTCTAATTTCATGGAAGTGTGAAGTTTTATGGGACTTGCATGATATTATAGGTAATTTATAAAAGGGTTATCAAGAATTACGTAGCCTATCATAAAACTTCAGAGGAAAGGAAAAAGGATTCAAGTGGATGGAGAAATGTGAGGAGGATTTTCAAGTTTTGAAAGAAAAGTTGACAACTACACCAATCCTGTAGTTACTTGCTCCTAATAAGTAATTTATAGTCTGTACAGATACATCAGTTTAAGGGTTAGATGGGATTTTGACCCAAGGTAATGTAGTAATTGCTTATTAGTCTAGGAAGCTCAAGAGGTATGAATTCAATTATACTACTCATGATTTAGAGTTGCCAACGGTAGTGCATGCTTTGAAATTTTGGTGATATTACATTTTAGGAAAACCATTTGAGCTAAATACATACCATCAAAGTCTAAAATGTATATTTACCCAACCCTTGCTAAAATCCAGTTAGTGACATTGGCTACAATTATTAGAAAAATATGATTTTGGAATTGAATATATTAAGGGTAAAGAGGATTAGGCCGCTGATGCTTTGAGACGAATAGGGTACATAGTTGTTATGACTAAATGTTAGTATGGTCTATTATATCAAATTAATACTTGGCAAGAAAAATATGACTTTTGCCAATTATATATAGAAGCATATGGAATTATTTACTTTATTTTAAGAATAGGTTAGTGGTACCCAAATTTGGAGGATTGAGGGAAACAATCCTTAGGGAGGCTCCCTACTCCATGCATATAGGAAGTGAAAATATATGAGAGAACTTAAAGAAAGAATATTTTTGGCCTGATACAAAAAGATATTTCCATATATGTAGCCAGATGGTTGGAGTTCCAGAAGGTGAAAGCAGGGCACCTACATCTAGTTGGAAAACTATATCCACATAAGATACCAAAAAAAATGTGGCAAGTAATGTAAATGTATTTTATAGTAGAATTTCCTAAAATAAGATTTATGCATGATGCAATTATGGTAATCATGGATAAGTTAACTAAGGTCATACATTTTATACCTAGTAATGCGTAAGATAATGCAATTGCAGTAACAAGTAAGTTTGTTAGGGAAGTGGTAAGACTTTATGAATTTCTAGAGGTGATAATATCATATAGGAATTCTTGTTTCACTTTTGAATTTTGATAAGCATTGCATCAAGCATTATGTAACAAACTAAACATTAATACAACTTATCACCCAGAAATAGATGGTCAAACTAAATGGGTGAACTAGGTACTTGAGGATATTTTGTGAATGTATTGCATGGATCAACATACTAAGTGGGAAGAATACTTATACTTGCTAGAGTTTGCTTAAAAAATAACTTCTATGATTCACTGTGTATGGCACCCTTCGAATCCCTATATGGGAGAAGGTGCAAAATTCCCTTATATTGGGATAATCCAAAGGATCAAGTAGTGATTGGCCCAAAAATGATAAGAGATATGGAAGATCAATTAATAGGAATTCAACAAAAGCTAAAAGAGGCTACAGATCACAAAAAGAGCTACGCAGAACTCAAACACACTCCAAGGGATTACTTAGTGGGATATCGAGTATTATTAAGGGTTAATCCAAATAAAAGTTCAATCAAATATTTCAAACTTGACTATAGATATATGGGTCCATTTGAGATCATAAATAAGCCCTGTTGCATACAAATTAGCTCTACCGCAAAGCTTATACAAGATCCATAATGTATTTCATGTGTCTCTCTTTAGAAAATATATTTGTGATCCTACTCATGTTTTGGATGTTTCCAATTTGTAGATGATAGATCAATTAAGGATTGAGGTACGTCATGTTCACCTGCTTGGTTTTCAAATGAAAATTTTGAGAAAATGAAATATAGAACAATGTCAAGTCCAGTGGGACCACTAATCAGACAATAATGCTACGTGGGAAGATGTAGCAATTATGCAGGAAAAATTTCCTTATATGTTTGATTAGAAGAAAATTTATTTTATATATATATAAGGCTATGATGAAATTTTGAGACTGTGTATCAAATATATTTGATGAACTACTGGGTAGAGTAAATCAAGACTATTTTGGTATTGATATGATTTATGTATGGACTGCAATGGAAATGTGTATTTGATTTTCTTTATGACTTAATCAATGATGTGATTATATGGTGATCATAAATGAAATGATGTATTTTATTTATGATGAAAAATATATTGGCAATAATTAGGATCAAATGACAAAGTGAAATTTGATTTAGTGTTATTGCATTAAAAAAAATATTCATAAGATTATTATTTTTTGTACTTCTCATAGCTTGAAACATAGGGACTGTGTTTATATCTAGCCAGGAAGGATGTAACGACCCTCCTTGCATGGTTAAAAAAAATAATAACATATGTTAATAATTTCCTTTTCTTGCGAGACATGGTACTGTTGATGGCTTCTATGAATGCAAGTTGGTTGTAGAAAGGCAATAAATGGAGGCAAGTCAGTGGGGAAGTGATGATTCATCTTGCAAGCACATGGATACTCGCATATGCATATTATTTAGGTGCATTAAATATTGTATGTGGGTAATGCATGAGAAATGCTTTGTTGTGGAAATGATAATTGGATCTAATAGTGTGAAAAGGCATATGGTTGGTTGTAATTGTTGCATGTGTGTGTATGCCTAATTCATGAAATATTTCATTGTTGACTTGTGTGATTAAAGGAGGTAAAGAAGGTGTGTTAGTCTTGAAATTTCCTTTAAATAGTTTGAATTAAAGTTCACTCTTATATTGTCTTGATACTAGCAAAAGGTGATGTTTATTTAAAAAAAGGGAATATAATAAAAAATGATTATTTCATCCCTTACCTTTTTGAAAGGAAAATAAACGTATTGAAAATATATGATGGTTGTGTTGTTTGTTCATTTTTATGTATTTTAATTATGAATAAAGTTGTGGTGGGAAGTTAAAGAGGAGAGTGATTCCACTTAAAAATTTAATGATGGATTACATTGGCGTGATGAAAATCAAAATTATCTCCACATAAAGCATAGTGTTTTCCCAACCATTGCTTGTAAAGGGTGAAAAAGTATTTGTTATTTTTTATTGTTATTCAGGTTAAGCTTCGATAAGGGAATAATTCTATTTTGAAATTCCATGAGATGAAGAACTCCATGCTAGTGGAATGTGTGTATTATTATTTTGGTTATGGAGGTATTCTATAAAAATGGGAAATCACATCATGTAGAATTAAGTGATTTCAGTTGAGAAGAAGGACAGGGGAAAAATAAGAGAGGATAGTGCATTCGACAAATGAATGAAGGAGAAGCGCATGTGAGTAGCGAGTTGAGAAAGGAAGGAGCTTTTAGAATAGAAATTTACTATAGTTCAAAGGCATGAAAACATGTTGGTAATTATGTAGTTGTGCTATGTGTAAATATTATCAAAATTTATTTTATGATTATTGAACCATTGACATGTGAAAATAAAACCCATGCATGTGGAAATGAAACTGTTGGGTGAATGTGTTGTTCATAAAAGAAAGTATGTGATTTATGAATTATGTGAGTGTAGAGTGTTTTTAGTTTTTTGTAACATATATAAAAATAATAATGGTATTGGAAACACTTGGGTTACCTTAAATTTAAAATATTTGTTGCTTTAAAACACTTTGTTTTCTACGTGTGAAATGAGTTGAGAACTTGAAATTTTTGTTGTGTGTGTATAAGTTGAGCATTTGAAAAGATTGTTGTGTGTGAAAAAATTGAACACTATCTTAACACTTATTGTGTGTAAGATAATTGAATATAATAGATACACTGGTTGTGCATAAATAATTTGAATACAACTATTATGTTTGTTGTGTTATAAAAGAAACAAATGTTTTAGATTGCTGGAAAGGGCTGGATATTGCAGTATAGTTTGCTAAATATTTTTAAAATAATAATACTGCCATGATAAGGTAGTGTAAATTTGTAATTGAAGGTTTGTCAAATGGCAAAGTGTATTTGTATAAATTAGTACCTTAGTCTAGTGCTTTCATTGTAGAAATGTAATAGAATTTCTGGCAAACCTTAAGAAAGGGGATTAGAGAAGTCTAGAACATTTCAATGTAAATATTATTTGTAAAATAGAATTCATGTTTGTTGCATGATCATGATGAGTTGTATTTGATCCCCTGATAGTTTAGCTTGGAATTCGTAATGGGTAATGATTTGTAGTGTACAATGAGCATCGTGAAGAAGCTACGAACGTAGGCTGGCAGATGAAAATGAATTCTAGAATATTTTTAAAAAAATAAGATGTATAGAAAATCCTTATGGTGGTCATACACATTGAAATATTTCTTAAGTATTCATTAGTTCTTAGTTGCATTGCTAGCTTTTGTATTGCAGTATTAGTGCACATCTTGAGTAGACAAATGTACTTGAAAATAATATTCATTTCAAATCATTATCATTTCTTCATTCTTATGAGAAGAAAATAAATGCCAAGACTTATGTACTATGTAATCACATTATATATTGAGTAATTTTTATTTGATATTAATGAAAGAATTTATGAGAAATATGGAAACTTGTTTATTATGCTTAATATTTGCATTAGATTATAAAGTTAGGAATGTAGTGAATGTTCAACAAAGCTTAAAAAAAAGATAATCATAGGATGGCAGGTGACACCGGGTGTGGGTGTTTATTTTGGAAAATGGATTGCTTAAATGTAGTTGAAAGTAAAATAATTTTATGCTTAGATCATTGTGGGATAGCTTCGTGGAACTAAATATTTACTTAACCTAGAAAGTAGGTTGGTGTTAGATTCAACTCATTATTTTTTAAATAATAGCTTAGGAGTTGAAGAACTTTCTTAGATATTTTTAATGTCTTTTAATGGTGCAATATAGCGGACTTATTTAGAGGAAGTAACCATTTAACTCTTTTAAGTGAGGATGTTTTAGAGGAGTAGAGCCAACTAAAATATTTGATTTAACTTGTTAGATCAAGTGGTTGCTAATAAAGCCTAAGGAATTTTGGTAAGACTAGAACCAAAAACCTTAACTCATATATTCATCCAAGAATAGAGAGGTGCGGGAAGGCATGTAAATCGATCGGAACAACTGAAATATGAAAAGAATGGTCAACAAAATATATGATCATATCAAAATGGAAAAGTGGTATGGGACAATTTTTCTAGGTTGCTTTTGTAGCACAATGATAAAAACCATAGCTCTCAAAATTTACCAAGAAAATGGAGATAGGGTTTGGTATGGGATAAACCTTTGTGAGTTACAAAGGTATGGGGTAATGAATACCAAGGTCCGGGAATGGACATGGCGCTAACTACTTCCAGGAACAAGGGAAAGACCAGTTAGTCACTAAGGCATAATTACACTGAGTACTTTCACATTATGAATAACCAAGTCGACTAGATGTCAAAGGTATAGAATGTGAAGGATAAGAAAACAAAGTGTCCCCATATAGATGTTATGGGCCCTAGAGGATAATAATATTTTTGGTTTAGTCGTCATGCTCATAACTATGGATGATAAATGAGATAACTAATACCACAAAATGGTATATTTATAGAATTTAGCTAATCTCGTCCACTTGGGGGGCTAGCTATAGCAGTAGAGAAACCAAAAGTGGTATACCTATGTTATAATTTAAACAAGAATGATTAGATTTATGGGATGAATTTTGATGTTTTTAACTCTTAATGCAAACTTGATTGAATGAATAGTTTTGTAGTCAGAGTAGTAAACCATTTTTTAAAAAATATTACTTTGGACTCTAACTATTTTTTTTATTAGGCAACTAGGTGAGTGGGTTGTTACAAAAAAGAGGAAGAACCTGATGCCACAAAATAATATGAATTATAGAGAGATTGTGAAAAGTAATATTTAGAGGAAGGGTGGACGAAGCTAAATATGCAGAACCTAAAACACCAATTTTGAGGATATCAAATCGAGTGAGAATACTACTAGAAAGGTATAGCCCTTCAAATTTTTGTTCTACATTTAATTTATTAGTTACTTATGAATAACACAATACTGTAAAGAAGGCACTTCAGTAAGGTGAGAATAAGTCTTATAAAAGGGCTATGAAAGAAGAAATAGAGTCCTTGGATAAAAATATGCTATGGGCCTTAGTGAAAATACCCCTTGGCAGAAAAACTATTGGTTGTAAGTGGTTATTCAAGAAAAATTACAATGTAGAAGGAATGTTGGATAAGTACAAATCTCGTCTATTAGCAAAAGAATTTTCTCAAGTTGAGAGAATTGTATTTGGTGAGATATATTATCCTATGGCTAAATTAACATGAATTATAATTTTTTTGGTTGTTTTTGTTTCTTTTGATTTTGAATTAGAATAGATAGATGTAAAGATAGCTTTTCTACATAGTGAAATTTATGAAGACATATATGTCACAACCAAAATGCTTCAATATAAAAGGTAAGAAAGACTTGGTATGCAAGTTGAAGAAGTCTCTTTATGGGTTGAAGTAGTCTCCAAGGATGTGAAACCAAAAAAAAATAACAGATTTGTTTTGGCACTTGGGACTGTAAAATGTAAAGCATATCCATGTGTATATTTCAAAAAGGAATATGAGAATTTTGTTATAATTGTATTTTATGTGGATGAAATGTTGTTAATTGGTAACAATAAGGACATGATAAAATTACTAAAATATCAATTATCTTCTAAATTTGATATGAAGGATTTGGGTGCTACAGATTTTATTTTGGGTATGGAAATAATAAGGGATCATGTAAATACAAAGCTGTGGTTAAATCAAAGGAAATATGTTGATTTGAAACTATAGATATTTAGGATGTATGATTGTAAACTAGTATGTACTCCTTATCCGGTTTGTCAAAAGGTATCTAGTGAACAATATCCTAAAATATATGAGGAAATTGAATAAAATGTATCATGTTCTTTAAGATAGTATTTTGGGTAGTCTAATGTATCCAATAGTCTGTGATAGACCTAATTTTGCACATGCAGTGGGAGTACTTAGTATATCTATATATGTCCAATCTAAGAAAATAACATTGGACTACTATGAAGAGGATATTTAGATACTTACATGGTACTACAAATTATGTTATTTGTTATGAAGAAAAATATGGAGACAATAATATTGTAAATCTACAAGGGTTTATGAATGCTGACTGGGCTAGAGATCTTCATAAGAGAAGATCCACAAGTGCTTATGGGTTTAGGATATATGGAGGGATAGTAATTTGGATGAGTAAAAAGAGTATATTGCAACAACTCATACTTGTAAAGAAGCAATGTCACTATAGAGGCTATGTTCAATAGTTAGCATTAATAAAAAGGTTGTGAGAATTGATAGTGATAGAGTGTAATATTTTTGGCAGAAAATACTTATTTTCATGATTTGTCAAAAAATATTAATATCAAGTACCATTTTTTGATAAAGATAATTGAAGAGAACTGAGTGATGTTGGATAAAGTTGATACAAATAAGAATACTACTAATTTGTTAAAAAAGGTTGTTCTTGCTCAATTTTTTTCTTACTGTAGAAGATCCATGGGTATGGTTACCCTTGACAGTTGACAATGACAATTTTTAAGCCCTATGGAAATTATTCAACAAGTGGGATAATGTTGGAATTGTGTTGAATATTTTCTATGTTATTCAAGTGGGGCTAACTCTGAAGGAACTGTACGCTCTCCCTCTATCCTCATAGGGTAAATTTAAGTTATTTTAGACCCATATGAGAATTTTTGGGTTAATGTAATATCATCTCATGGTTTTTCTCCCATGGTATTGTAAAACTCCTTGTGTTGGTATATAAAAAAAAACTTGCATGAGGGTTTGCTAATTAATTTGCAATAAATGTAATCACAAGTGAAAGAATATTATTGTATTGGAGATGGTCAAGTTTATACAATCAAGAGATATTCTTGTTGGGTTTTTCTCAAAAATATTTCCTAGGATAAATTATTGTGTAATGCGTTCTTCTCAGTTTTTTTTTTTCGATTCTACACTTGTTGATTTTCTAGATTATGTTTATTGGGGTGTTATTTCTCTTTACTGGGGACAAGTAGGTGATATTTTGGAGGGCCCCAATAAGGAGAATCTAAGTTTTTTTATGGGTATTTCTAAGTTTTTTTGTTTTTATTTCAATTGTTATATGTGCATGGGTGCCCCTACATGGGTTGATCTATATGGGTTATGGGGGTTGGTTGTAGACCATTTAGTCTTCTTTTTATATATAAATTTTCTATGTCCACCCTAGTGGTGGCTATGTTGGTTTCCCCTGCATGGGTTCTAGATGCTAGTCTCTGTTTAGCTTGCCAGCATCCCTCTCCCTAATATGATGTTAGTTGTTCCTTTTGTAATAATATTTGTTGATCCTTTCAAAACCCATTGTTTCAACTAATTAAAAACAAAATCACCTCATATAACCTTTGGAATGGTACATTGTACTTCACATTTCACAAGTATTTAAAAGTATTTGGGGTCGAATATTTTTATTTTTTTATTTATTACTAATTGCAAAAGTTAATCCATGTATATATTTTGAAATACTTTCAAATTATATATCATCTAATCATTAAATAACTTTTTGATGATAATGACATATGTTAAGATATCGTCTTATTTATCCAAAAATATATTTTTTAACAATGACTATTTTTTCCCATTAACTAAATTAAAAGATAATATATTGTTTTATCATTTAAAAAATAAATGAAAATTTTATTTAAACATTTTGCTTTATCATGCAATTAATTTGTTGATATTTCACATAATAAAAATAATTTTATGAAACATTAAAATACATATATTTATAGTAGTTACCTATAATAATTTTAATATTAATAATTCTTTATGATATACATTTGAAAACTATAAGTATGAAATCTATTTAAAATATAAAATTTAAATTATTCAAAAAGAAAATTATTAATCAATAACATTATTTCATAGAATAATATACATACTGATGTTAATATTATTAAATATATCATCCACACCATATTAAAATTAGATGAATATTGTCATAACCCACCACCTTGCGTTTGCAATTTTTTTGTAAAGTTAATATGGAAAATCAATATGATAACATAATAAAATATAGAAGCAAGCAACAAACCTGGATACTTAAAACATAATAAAATCAATATTCATGAATTCTCACAATAAAATAATGAATCTCCAACAACATGCATGGAATTTTATAGTCTATTACCAAGAGGATCACAATATCAACTACCCAATTTGTTGATTACAAAGATTAAGGACAACAAATTGATAAGCTAAAGTTGATACCACAAACAACAATCCACGATAAAGGAAATGGCAATAAAAATAGTCTCCAAATAGAAAAGATAATGTCCAGCAGTTAGGTTTGAATTGCAAACCAAACACCTTATCTCAAAATATAGCACAACTCTATGATGGTGATTTGATATTAAATTTTATTGTTTATTTTCTACACTTCTAAACTCTCCAAATATGTCACCCCACCTTGCCAAAGCTTGAGTTAAAAAATCCAAAACCAAATATTAATCAATACAAGAGCTATGACCCTTAATATGGTATGGCCATACCAAAAATGATGAACAATAAATCCCAAAAATCATCATATCAACACTCTAATGAAATATGAGACCATATGTTGAAGCAATGAAAATCACTTTGAAAATCCCCAATGAAGTACAAATATTAGCTTCTAAATAAAACTAAATGATGATTTCTCAGGGAATGGTATTTCACACCTGAAGACAATGTTCCTTGCAAGGGTTTTTGTCCTCACAAAGCTATGAAAACTTTGCCTCAAAGCTACAAGTTCTCACCAAAGATAAAATTATAAAATTACTCAGATGATGAGAAAATGAGCTCCACTTCTCCTTATATCTCCAAATCCCATGCCCTAATTAGGGTTGAGGTGACTTTTTATTATTTTAATATTATTTTTCCAATTCAATCCCATTTAAGAAAATCCCTAAGTCACTTTTCATTTAAATAAAATATTTCACTTGACTTAGGAAAATAAACTACTTTATTATTTAATATAATATTATAATTTAAATATTTAATTTAACTTAAGAAATCATTAAATATTAAATAATCATCATATAGAAAGAGATAATTGGTGAACTGAGAGGAAATAGACCCTGACACATAACTCACTATAAACCCTTAACAAGATGATGATCAAAACCCATACTTACTAAAAAGAGCAAGTGACAGCTCAAACCACTAAAAAGCACAAGAAGAAAATCTCTCTAAACAAATAATACCTCTCACAATCACCACTAACTAATCAAAAGCCAACTAAATAAAAATAGTAAGTTACTAAAAATAGAAAGTGATGGTCAACAACTCCAAATCGCTCCTAGAAAAAGGTAAAAGAAATTTTTTGAAGCACAAAACTCAAAGAACCAAACCCTAATAGGGTTCCCAATCACCTCCACTAACCTACGACAACCCAGTAGTAGGCTAATACACAAGAATGTTACTAACTTCTTAGAGAGTAAATATTATAGTCCTCCCTCCCTAGAATTTCCTATCCTAAATAAATTGTAAGTCTAGATGTTGTAGACTCTATTCACTCTCCCAAGTAGCATCCTCAATTGCTAAGTTCCTCCATTTAACCAGAAACTCCCTGATCATTCTCCTCTTGAGGGTACACTCTTTGGTATCAATGATGGACTCTAAAACTGAAAAAAAATTCCCTTCTTCATTGAGTGGTGGCATATCAAAATAAGAAACCACATTTCCACCCAATGCCTTCTTAAGACGTGAGACATAGAAATAATTATGTACCCTACTATCATTTGGTAACTCCAACTCGTATGCCACTTCTCCAACCTTCCTGGAGATCTTGAATGGTCCATAGAAACATGGATTAAGCTTCTCCTTTCCACTCTTCTTGAGAGTGGACTACCTATATGGCTACAATATCAAATAAACTAAATCATCGATATCAAAATTGTGCTCTAACTGATGTTGATCAACATACATATTTGACTGATTTTATGCCTATTGTAAATTATCCTTTAATTATTTCACAATATCCTAGCTATCCTGCAACAAATATCCAATCCTTGACAATATACTATCCCCAAGAAGTAAATCTATGAAGCTAGGTGGTTCATACCCATACAAAGCCATGAATGGTGACATCCCAATAGACATGTTGTAAGTGGCATTATAATAAATATCACCAATGTGAAGACATTTAATCCAAGACTTTTTCTATCCCAAAATATTATTTTTGATATACCCTTCCACCCAGTTATTGACTATCTCTATTTTCCCATCCATTTATGGATGGTAACTAGTGCTCGGGGTGATCTCGGCTTCGCTCAATTTAAAAAGCTTCTACCAAAAAAATATCATGAACCTGTTATCCCTATCACTAAAAATTGTCTTAAGCATTCCATGCAATTCAAAAACCTCTCTAAAGAATAGATATGCCACCTATGATGTTGTATATGTCACTGATATAACAAAAAAATGAGAAGATTTGATGATACAGTCAACCACAACATAAATGAAGTCTTTACCTTTTACCTTAGGTGAACTAGTTATAAAATCCATGGATATTCCTTCCCATTTATGATTAGGAATCGATAAGGGCTACAATAAACCAACATGGTAAAAGTGCTCATATTTATTCTACTAACAAATGGTACACTCTCGAACATATTGGAGAACCTCGTTCTTATGTCCTTTCCAAGAAAATCTTTCTCTAACCCTCTTGTATGTCTTAAAGAACCTTGTATGACCAACCATGGGATTATCATGAAAATATTTTAGAACTCTCAACTTGAACCTTGAGTTCAAAATCAAAAGTATCCTATATTTATACATAATTAGCCCATTCATCACTGTATATCTATCAACATGTAAATATTCCTCAATAACATTAGTAGCCCATGTGTCCTTAGCATATTCAGCCTTAATTTCTTCTTTTTAGTTTACTGCTATCTTAGTCAAAGAACATA
The DNA here is from genome assembly GCA_028583015.1 of Wollemia nobilis. Classification (NCBI taxonomy): domain Eukaryota; kingdom Viridiplantae; phylum Streptophyta; class Pinopsida; order Araucariales; family Araucariaceae; genus Wollemia; species Wollemia nobilis. The sequence continues at coordinate 7,455,525 of JAQPPZ010003246.1, read as the reverse complement.
AATATGGTCTCCTGGATAAAGCTTCAACAACTATATTATTTTTTTGCTTGACATAAACAATATCAAAATCATATACCTGAAGTTTACTAACCCATTTCTAATGTCTCTCATTAAGATCCTTATGATTCATGAAATATTTGATACTGTTGTGATCAATTTTCATAGTGAATTTTCCTCCCATAAGATAGGGCCTGATCTTGGCCAATGCATGCATAATGGTCAATATCCCCTTGTCATAAATAGAATAACTATGTTTATCCCCTCTTAACTTTCTACTCTCAAAAGCAATGGGATGTTTTTTCTACATCAATACTACTCCTATCCCCTCACCCAAAGCATCACACTCCAATTCAAAAGGTTTGGAGAAATCAGGTATGGTGAGTGCAGAACATAAACATATTACCTGTTTGAAGTGTTCAAAACATTTTTGTGTTGATTTTGACCATTCAAATACGTCCTTCTTTGTCAAATATATAAGTTGTACTACCGACTGTGAGAATCCCTTAACAAATCTCCTATAAAATCCATAGGGATAAAAAAGCCCCTTAAGCTGAGTGAGGTTTGTTGATGTAGGCCAATCCATAATTATATTGATCTTTTTAGGATCAACATGAACACCCTATGAATTGATAATATGTCCAAGGTAAAGAAACTCAATTAGCATAAAATCACATTTGGACTTATTAGCGTAGAAAGACTCCTGCTCATTAATACTTAATACCTCATAAACTCAAATGCTCCTTCCAAGATCTACTTTAGATAAGAATATCATTAAAGAATATCAAGATTTATTTCCTGATCTTCTTATTGAATGTCTTGTTCATACAGGACTGGAAAGTGGCTAGAGCATTGGTAAAACCAAAAGGTATAACCAGGAACTCAAAGCACCCAAAGTGATACCTGAATATTGTCTTCTCCACATCCTACTCTTGAACCCTGATCTAGTGATATCCTGATCTCAAGTCAATCTTAGGTAAGAAGTATGCTCCATGTAGCTCATGAATAATCTCATATATACATAGAATTAGGCATCGATTCTTATTTGTTTTCATGTTTAGAGCTCTATAATCTATGCACGTCCTCATTATCCCATATTTCTTTTTCCATCAGACTATAGAAGAAGGAAAAGGGATCTTGCTCAGTCGAATGTGACCCATATCCAATAGCTCCTTAATTACCTTCTCTATCTCATCCTTATGATTTTTTGGATTTTTATAAGGGGTGTTGATGATTGGCTTAGCTTCATTTTCAAGCTTAGTGATATGCTTGATACCTCTCTCAAGAGGTATCCCTAGGGGTATATCACCAAATACCTTTGAATGCTTAGTCAAAAGTTTTTGTATCTCAGGATGGTAGTCATTCTTATGGTGTTATGCAACATTGGGCATTATAAGGCACTCTACTACCCACTCCTGATCATGATAAAATAATATTTCCATGCTATTGAGGAAAACTACCATTGCTCCTCCATCAGACAAGCCTTGCAAAAGTATCTACCTCCCTACTAGATAAAAATTCATCTCCATAGTTTGTAGGTTCATATAAAAATCCCCAAGGGTACACATCCAATGCATAGCAAACACCACATCAGTATCTCTAGCACTCACCATATAAAAATCATCTCTCAACTCATACTCCCTAAGTTGGATGCGTAAGTCAAGGATATTTAATGTGCATGTGAGGGTAAATCCATTAGCAACCATTACTTTAAAACCCTCAAACTTCTTAGTTTTAATTCCCCTCTTAACAACTAGCCCTTCATCTATGAAGTTGTGCATAGCACCAATATCAATGTGATTAATAAATCATTGTCCATTAATGACACCATGTACCTTGAAGGATTCAAACTTTTAAAAACTAGAAATTTGGGCTATTTTACCTTCAAGTTTGGGCTCTCGTTCAACCTCTTCTTCTAAAATTTCTTCATAACTACTTTCTGAATCCTCTTGCTAGTCTAAATTTTTTGATCATGTTTCATCAGTTTAAAAGTATTCAATTTGCTTAACCTTAGACTTAATTGAGCACTTGTGAGATGGGTCCCATGGTTCCCTATAATGGAAACATAACTTCTTCATTCTAATATCATTTAATTTATCATTATCTAATCTAATTGGAACATTCCTCTACTACGTGGAACCCTTTTGAAAATGTCTCTTATCCTTATATTTCCTATCGAGGAATGACTTAGATTGTGATTTATGTTTTGGGAAGTCAAATTCCATGTTTTGAGCTTTCTTCATAGCATCCTGTAAGTTTATAAGGTCAAAATCTTTCACCCATCCCCTAAGTGGTTCTATTAGCCCTTCATTAAAAAGTACCACAAGCCTCCGCACTATGATGTTTGGAACCATCACCAATAGTATCTAAAATTCTAAAATGTAGATCTCAGTGGATCCATATTGTATCAACTATGCTAGCTATTTGAAATATATATTTAAATCTTTTTTTTTGAATATCTCTATGAGTTTGTTGGTAAAATCATCATACGTTGTGATTAAACCATATCCCAAAGTGACTAGTCCATGATACCACCACTCACGAGAAATTTCATCCAAATGCAAAGTGGTAAAATTAATTACCTCATCCTCGGGCATCGATTTAAGGGTCAAGTAATTATCTAATTTTTGCATCCAAAACTAGTTGTGCTCTTGTCACTCCGATTAAAATGAGGTAGGGTAACATTACCTAGAGCCTATTGAAAGTCTCTCTGTACATGAGGTCTCCTCTGCTCAACTCTATTACCACCACCCATGTGGTCAACCCTCTTTTGATTCATAAATTCATTCATAGATAAGTTGACACAGGTATTTTGGTAGTGTTAAATATTTAGCCCATAGTTTAGTCAAGTTATTTCTCACACGTGCATGAGATTCATGTTGTGATCGTGTCTCCTCCTTATGTGTAAAGGTAAGTTACAAGGATCTAAGAACTAATCCTGTAGCTACTATATTATTTTACCCATTATGATTATGTGGATGATATGAACTAGACTCACCATTTTGTCTAGGTTCAACTACAGGGGTGAATTGATTAATATTTCCCAACATCTAGGACATCATCTCAAATATGCATTCAAAATTTCTCCGCATGAACTTGATAGGATCTTCTGGATCATCATGTCCCTTACCTCTATTTGCCATTTCTTCAAATAAATCCCCATCATCACTAAAATATTTGGAATATATTCCAATAAGTTTTCTCTGTTCTCTATTGGAATAACTATTTTCTCTTTCACTCATATGCAAGTTTCAAAGGTTTTTCCACAAGATGGTAGGAAAAACTAGCTCTAATACCACTGTAATAACCCACCCCCTTGGTCTACAATTTTTTTTGTAAAGTTCATATGGAAAACCAATATGATAACATAATAAAATATAAAAGCAAGCAACAAACCCAAATACTTAAAACTTCATTAAATTAATATTCATGAATTCCCATAATCAAATAATGAATCTCCAACAACATGCATGGATGTTTTTAGTCTATTACTAAGAGGAGCACAAGATCAACTACCCAATTTTTTGATTGGAAAGATTAAGTATAGCAGATGGATAAGCTAAAGTTGATGCAAAAAACAACAATCAAAAATGAAGAAAATATCAATAACAATAGTATCCAAACAACAAATATGGCATCCAACACAAAGGTTTGATCTATAAATAAAAAATGTTCTCTCAAACCCTAGCATAGCTTTGTGAGGGTGATTTAATATTAAATTTTGTTTTTTATTTTTTGCACCTCCAAACTCTCCAAAGAGGTCACCCTACCTTACCAAAGCTTGAGTTAAAAATCTAAAACCAAATACTAATCGATACAAGAGCTGTGACCCTTGATATGGTATGACTGATGAACAACAAACCAAAAAAATCACCACACCAATAATCTAAAGAAATATGAGACCCTATGCTGAAGCAATGAAAATCACTTTGAAAATCTCCAATGAAGTACAAATATCAGCCTCTGAATGAAACTAACTGATGATTGCTCAGGGAATGGTCTTTCAAAGCCGAAAGCATTGTTCCTTGCAAGGATTTTTATCTTCGCAAAGCCATGAAAAATCTGCCTCAAAGCTACAAGTTCTCGCTAGAGAGAAAAATATGAAATTACTCGGATGATTAGAAAATGAGGCCCACTTCTCCTTATATCTCCAAATCCCACGTCCTAATTAGGGTTGAGGTAACTTTTTTATTATTTTAATGTTACTTTTCCAAGTCGACGCTATTTACGAAAATCCATAAGTCACTTTTCATTTAGATAAAATATTTCACTTGACTTAGGAAAATAAACTACTTTATAATTTAATATAACACCATAAGTTAAATATTTAATTTAACTTAAGAAATTGTTAAATATTAAATAATCCTCCTCCAAAAAGAGATAACTAGCCAACTGAGCTGAAATAGACATCGAAACATAGCTCACTATAAACACTTAACAAGATGATGACTAGAACCCATACTTACTAAAAATAGTAAGTAGCTAAAAATAGCAAGTGACAACACGAACCACCAAAAAGCACAAGAATCAACTCTCTGAACAAGGAAAACCACTCACCATCACCACTGATTGACCATAAGCCAACTTATTAAAAATAGTAACTTACTAAAAATAGAAAGTGATCCATCTGAGAAAAAAAAAAAAGCTAATGAAGCATAAAAATCAAAGAACCAAACCCCCAATAAGGTTCCCAATCACCTCCATTAGCTTAAGAAAACCCAATAATAGACTAATCCAATAATACTGTTACTTGCTTAGAGAAGGGACATTACAAATATTTATAATATTTTTAATTGATAATTTATCAACCAGCAATTTATTAACACACTTAAAATGCAAATTGGATTCCTCGTGCTTTATCAACCAGCAATTTATTAGCACACTTAAAATGCGAAGTGGATTCTTCGTGCTTTTATATATATATATAATTATATTATTACAAGCTATTTATCATTATAATAACTCTCATCGTTGACATTAATATGAATAGAGGCTTACAATTAAGTTAGAGAAAATTTTAATGTAAACCAACCATTCTAGTATTGTAAATGCAATAAGCAGGAAAGCGACAGCGAACAGTCCATTTCCTTCACTTCTATCTATGGGTTTTAGTTATCTTAAATAATAACTCTCTCAATGGCCAAGCATCGAATACTGTGCGTTACAAGACGCATTTCCACCGGAAAGTCTACCATATGCTCATGCAATATGCACAGGAGGAAGAGTAAGAAAATTTCCATATCGAGATTCAATTGGAAAGTGGAAAAGGATTTTGTTGAACAGTTTAAATTATCTTGTTTGATCCATATTTGTTAATTTCATAATCAACACATTTATTTAATGTTGTAGAAAAACTTATCTCGCCCATACACTTCAATTTAAACTTTGTGGATATTTTATAGGTTCACATCGCGCACGTCATCTTGTGGTCAATCATCATAAACGATAAGATAGATACAATTTAGGAGATCGATGTAACCGACGCAAGTATTTTTAACATCCTTTATTACAATAGGAAAGGTTACTACCTCTTTTATTTAGAAGAAAGAACAATGAAATTATTGTCAGGTTTTTGGCCTTGTATTTGGTTCTTGTCCTTGGTTCTTGGTTTTAGTTTTGATTCTTAGTTTTTTTATTTGAGTAAAAAAAATATAAATTAAATAAATAAAATATTAATTTATATGATTATTTGTCCTTGGTTCTTGGTTTTAGTTTTGATTCTTAGTTTTTTGTATTTGAGTAAAAAAAATATAAATTAAATAAATAAAATATTAATTTATATGATTATCACGCTCTGATACTAAAACAAATCAATTTCATTGATGCAAGAACGTTTATTTAATACATGTTAAGATTATTATACTCTGAAACAAATCCAAACAAAGAATGCTATTTAATATATGCTTTATTGTTTCGATCAATGATGGATAAAATCAATGATAATTACAAACGATAAGTTAAATACAGTCAAGGAAATCCATACAGACGCTCCTATCTAAAATAATATAATAAAGTATTGTAAGAAACCTGGGGCGGGGGAGGGGAACCATGTTAAGTGAATCAAGTTCGTACATCACATGAAAACCAGCTCACAATGTACGCACGCCAGTTATTTAAAGGCGGGCACATCGTCGTGCTTTCACGCAGGGAAAGAGAGGTTGAAAGTTGAAACAGGCATACATGGATCCTCCCACAGAGAAAGAATCCATGGGATACTCTCAATACACTTCCCCTGTTGAGGGGGATGACCATCTCCCATCTAATCCAAATCCCCATGCCTATCACAGTGATTATCACCCACCATCAATGCCACCCGCTCCATCATTCCCCACCCACTTTAAACACCCTCCAACCTCTGATGAGTACCGCTACAACCCAAACCAAGGTTACCTGGACCAACAAGGACAGCCGCCTCCGCCAACACCACCTCCTAACCAACTTCCGCCATCGCGTCCTCCCCTTTCTTATGAACAAGAATCCCCTGTAACACCTCCAAATTACCCTCTATCCACTCCTCCGTCGCGTCCTCTTCCTTCTTATCCACAAGAATCTCCTATAATACTTCCTAATTACCCTGTATCCACTCTTAACCAAGCTACTCCACCATTACCGTGGCCATTACCATCATCTCGTCCTCCTCCTTATCCACAAGAATCCCCGATCGGTCAAACTTCAACACCTCCTCCCCCACTACATCCCCATCAGCCTCCCCTCTATGGCGCTCAATACCAAAAGCCTACTACTCCTCCTCCTACTCCCTCTACTTACAACCCTCAGCCTCCCAGTCCATCCTCTGGTTACATCCCTGAGCCTCATCCTCCTCGTCCGTCTACTTACCACTCTCAACAACCACCTTCTCTTCCCTCTAATTACAATCCTTCGATTTCAAACCACTGCCAATACCCTCCTACTGATATTGCCACCCCTAGTAATTATGGTTACCTCCACCCTGCAAGGCCCTCTCAAAATCCTGATGTTGAACCAGTTTATCGATTCCAGGAACCACAACAACAACCGCCTCCCCAGTGGCCGCAGCCACCGTCAGCGTTTACACAGAAACCTAGCGTCAGCAGCGGTACACCACAGGAAGGTTGGACGACCCGGGATCTTCGACTGCCTGGAAGACCCCGTTAACTGTACTATGATTCTTTCACTCTGCTTTGCTGTTCTTTATTAGCTGTCCATAATTTTTTTCAGTTTAAAAATGTATGTCCTTGGTCTTATTTTTGGGATTTCTCATTCTTATTAACATTCGGTTTGGGCATGTGTCTAAGATTTCTCATTCTTATTAACATCCGGTTTGGGCATGTGTGTCTGGCCTTCTTGCTTTCTAACTGGTTAATGTGATAATGCAAATCTAATGACATATTCGATGATTAAAATTTGGTTCCACATTAATACTATCTACAATATTAATACTATGTGATATGTCTAATTTAGGGGAATGTCTTCTGTTTGACAAAGATAGTAAAATTTAGCTGTTATACGCCACTTGCATATCCGTGATATGATCCCAGTTCAATTTATCCATGGTAGATGTATATAAAAAAAATTAATATAATTTTATTAATGTTATATTTAAAATAAATATTTAAAAAAACTTGACATTTTATAGGAAAATGTTATCGATTTACATATAAATCTATCAGTGAGTTGTTCTAAATATTTTTAAAATCGTTTTAGTTTCAATCTTTGCTTCGATGTAAAATGAAATCGAATGAATGTCAAAATGAAAGATAAGAAATGAAAAAAAAAGGTTGCTAGAGATATATATGATTTATTTGCTTTTGCTTTCTCAAATATGTAAATAATTGTCAAGATTCACATTATTTTAGATAAAATTTAAAGAAGCTTATGACAGAGCATGTGGCATAGTTGAACCGTCATATGTGGTTGACATGTTACAAATATATAGACAGAAATGCTTAAAAATTGAAATTTGATTGGCAGGCTTGATTACCACCTGTGCTCCGTGCATTACCTTCGGCCAGATTGCGGAGATCGTGGACGACGGCTACACTAGTGAGCGTCCATATGAGCCTTGATTATCTTTTCTTTAAGATTTGGCACAATGACTGGTACTGATGTTAATATTGTTTTACGTTACAGCATGTGCCACGGCTGGGCTCATGTACTCGCTCATATTATATTGTTTTGGGTGTCCTTGCATATATTCTTGCGGGTATAGAACCAAGATGAGAAACAAATTCAATTTAGAGGAAGCTCCATTACCAGATGCGATCATTCATTGCTTTTTTGAGTACTGTTCATTGTGCCAGGAATACAGGGAGCTTAAAAATCGAGGACTCGATCTAGCCCTTGGTACAATATGTTTTATCCTTGCCTGCAAATATGAATTACACAGATTGTAGTAGTTCCATGGTATTATATATAACTTGAATTGATAATGGTGCAGGTTGGGCAGGAAATATTGCAAAACAGCGGCAACAGCAGCAGCAGGAGGCTACCATGGAACCTCCACTGGGTCAAGCCATGTACAGGTGACAAAAATGGACATATATATCCGTTGGTGTTTGATGTCTACAAGTAAAAATGCATCGTGAAGTAAATCGTTTGTTGCTTAGAATAATTAGCCTTATTAGTCGCTTGAAAAGCCTTTGACGATGTAAGTCAATTTAGTTATATAATTTTAATTTTAATTTTTAAATTTACAATTTACAATTTAATTTAAAAAGTAGGGTTTGAAAGGGTTGTCTTTCAGTTTTTTATATTAATTAGTAAGATTGAGCTATTTGAATTTTTCTTTGAGATATGTCACCCATAAATCTCAACCATTGACACATAGTATATTGTTAAATTAACAAACAAATTATTTAAGTATAATTTGAATGCTTTTAACATTAAAGATTTTGGAATAAAAGGTTTAAGGTTTTAATCCTTAAGGAATAGGGTTGTATACAATTCTTAGGCAATGCATAAGGATTGTCTTATACAAACATTAAAATTATTTTAATTTTAAAATAATAGTGTTATAAAGTATTCAAATTAAATATTATAGTAGACATTTTTATATGATAAAATTCCTTTTACATGATAAATTTTTATGATCTTGTGTACAAATCTTCCTATTGAATGGTCTAAGGTTTATATAATTATAAGCTAACCTTAAAAATTGATTATTAATTGAATCTAAAAAATATTAAAAGTTTCATTGTAATCAATATTACAAAAGATAAATCAATCTATTTATAATTATGTTTATAATTTTAGAACATAAAGTTTTGAAGTAAAAAGTGAATAAAACCTCAATTAGTGCATGTATATAAATTCAAAACACTAATGTAAATAGGAAAATCTTCATCAACACCCTAGTGATCTACAATACTTCCATCCAAAATAGAGTTAGGTTTCCAATAAATATAATGGTATCCCCTATTGAAGTTGGAGATAAAACACTAAAAGTAGCCATAAATATTACAATGAGGTATGTCATTTTGATTCATAATATCTATGTTATTTGTAAACTCAATGGCTACTATCCTAGATTTCAATATTATAAAAAGTAATTAAGAGAAAATAAAAATCCACTCGCCAATATTCAATGAATATTTTATCAAATGCTTGTTCTTGATAATATTTCATATTTAAAAGATGAGGATTAAACTTTAGAATATAACCTTTGGTTCATGGGAGGGTTATTTTATATTTATAACTAAATATTCAAGATTTTTGTATGCATTTATAAAACTATAGAGAGATTTATGTTGTGGAGTCATATTTTAGTATTCCATATGAATCAATAAACTTGAATGAACTCTATAATATAAGAAATACTTTGGGATAATTTATTTTGGTAGTCACATCATTAGAAAGAAATATTAATCTATATATTAGAGGATCTATGTGGCTATGCATGTCTCCAAATCCCTACTAATGTTCATTTTCATATATTTTGAGTCAATAGGTAGAAATTAAAGTTAAGATAGTTTTTGACATCTACATGGCCATAGGCCATATGAGACAACCCTTGTGAAATATATTTATTACCCAATATATAATTATCTAACCATACTGTATTTATTGAAGTATGATGCATAGCCCTACCCCCATAGGATTCTAACCTTAGACTTCTATTTGGAGTTCCATAGTTTTCTCCATTAGGCCTAGAAGGTTGTACACCATTTGATATAAACTTAACAAGTTAATTACATAGCTTTTTAATTCAAATTTTAAATATGTGATAATATTCGTCATGTTACCGAGGAGCATTATTTGAGATGGTTAAAGTAAAAAGAATCAAGATTGAGTAAATTTTCACAAAAAGGAAAGTGTTAGAACCCGATCCTAACATTACTATGTAATGACCTCCTTTCTAATGTGGATACCCCATCCTAATAATATTAAATAATTTTTTGTAATGTGTATGTGGCACTTGAGATAGCTAGGCAAGTGTGGCCATTTAATGTAAGTGTTATAAATAATTGAATTATTTTATTCATACAAGATTCTAGCTTGAGTTGTCGCTTGCATGTTAAACCAACCCTTGAGCATTATGGTTAGGGTAATGAAGATTTTTTCAAAATTCAAGGGGGAATAGATGGTTGTATCTCTTTTTTCACATTGAATCAAAGTCCCTTTTAGGAGGTTGTCTCATTAAAGAAGCCCATGATTTTATATTGTGATTATGTTGTGATTAATATAGTTGCTACATTTCCATTTCATATTGCATAAGGTTTATTATTTTTCTTACAATATTTATGTGCATGTTCTTACTTCAATTGGAAGGATTCTTACAAGTGGTATCAAAGCACTTTCTAGTGCCATGACCTACTATGATTACAATAGTTTCTACCCTATATTTTTGACCTATTAGGTATACTTTTTCCTTATTTTTTATTTATTGTAATGAAAAATCAAACTGTATTTTTTTGTTCTTGTTTAATTGGTTAGAAACACTATGCCAGGGGTTTTAAAATATGATGGAGGAGCTATATTTCTTGGTTAAGCTAGATTATCCATAAAGTGTCTAGTGAAGTAAGAGGTGATCAAACTTCAATACCCAAGCCTCAAATAGCACCTGTATATGGAATTGAACTCCCATGTATCTTTGAGTATATAGGTAGACCGCCATAGGATTAGAAGAAACCTTTAGCCATATGAATATTTTGAGCTGTGTATCTATCCATAGTACACCAAGCACAACTCTCATGAAGATAACCCTCTCGTAGTATCAAAGAGGCAGGTAATATGGTTAAGGGTATGCATGAAATAATCCTTGTATAGTGGTCAATAATATTCATCTATGCATTATTATTCATCACTATGGTATAATAGATGGTTATGAATAATGCACACACCTTGGTCTACAGTTACCCTACTTCTATCAAATGTTAAACCCTAACACCAAAAACCATAACCATGAAATTAATCATATTAATGACACTACACTATGATAGAATTTTCTATACTATAATAGATGAAGGTAACTATAAAAGTCAATAATAGTCAATATAGATTCTAGTAAGGAAATTACCAGTTACAGTTGGAAATAATATCAATAAGGGCAATTATCAGTAACAATCAAAATATAGTCTACTAAGATAGTTGTCAGTATTAATAAGGAATAAAGTTAGATTGAGTAGTTGTCAATAATGGACAATATAAATACTTCTAGATAGTTGTGGGGAATAGATAAGTCAATTTTCATGGTGAAAAATATAATATAAAAATAGATGACACTTAACTTAAAAAACATTTTGGGATGTCAAAAAATTTTGGTCCATTTTTATCATCTTTTCGAGGTGATTGTGTTGATATATAGCACCCAAAAACTTTTTATGGTCATTACTAAAAATAGTAACTATCAAATAAGCATTTTTTTTTAGTAAGTAACCTTAGAAGGTCTAAAAATCATAGTGTATTGCTATCGGAACTAGGGGACAACAAATGTAACAATAAATTGAGCCAAAAATTACTGTGCAAGTGAATCATTAGGGGAGCATTTGGGAAATCAATTAACTAATGGTCTAAAGGAGTTATGGATTGAAATCAAAATTCTATATGACTCCATAACATATATGATAAGGGAATAGATATGATAGATGGATTAAATATAATATTTATAGACTTGGAAGGTCATTTAAGTCGTAATACTGACACATATGGTCAATATGATTCTTTTGATTATAAAGGTGAAGGGTTGAGCAATGAAGAATGGGAGACACAATAATAATGCATAAAACTTTCCAAATTAGACTTTATAAAATTTGATGGTAAGGGTATAGATGGATGGTTGTGTTGAGTAAAATAATATTTTAGTCTTCATAATGCTCCACAACATATACATATCATAGTTGCATCCCTTAATATTAAATAAATATCCTATAATGGTATCAATGGCTCAAAAAAGTACATCTCGAGCTTACATAGGATGGAATTGAGAAATATCTACTCACTCAAGTTGGCCCTAGTGAGTATAAATATTTTGTAGGATCCATTACTAAATAAAAATAAATTTCAAATATTTGAGACCATCAAGCTTAGTTTGAAAAATTGACCAATCGTACCATTGGATTGAACAAAAAATTATTCTAAAGTTGATTTGTGAGTGGTTTGAAGTATGACATTAAATTTGAAGTTAAAATGTTTAAGTTGTAGATATTAAAGTAGAAAATATGATTGGATATATTCGTAGAAGATAGATCTAAGGCTCAAGGATGCACCTCCAATTTTTTACAAATGTTGTCACATTTTTTATCTAAGACAATATCAAATCATGTTAATAAATAACCTCTCATCAAAAACTTTACTTGATAAGAGATAGAAGATAGAAGAGTCCAAGGGCTATGTTATAACTATTATGAGAAGTATTCCCTAGGACATAAATATATGCAACACAAATTATAATTTATTTAATGTGGATGAGACAAAAACCACAAAATATCAATAGGTGGAAGAGGATAATTAGAAAGAGGAATAAATAGAATATCTAGAAGCCCCAAAAGAATCCCAACAAATTTTTTTGTGAATGCCTTGGTAGGAATATCAACTTCCCAAACCATGAAGGTGTTAGAATACTTCAAAGGACAATGAGTAATAATTATCATTGAATCTAGAAGCACACATAACTTTATCAAACCAAGAGTGTAAAACAAGGAAAATTTTAGATAAATACTTCTAATTCTTAAAAATTCATTATTACCAATGGAGGAATTTTTCCTTGTAAATGAAAGTATCAAAATATCAAGGTAAAAATGAGGGGATATAATCGTAGACTGATATATTTACCTTATCCCTTGGTGGATGTGATGTGGTATTAGAAGTACAATGACTAAGAGCATTGGGTCCAATATTATGGGATTTATCTAAGTTATGGATGAAACTCAACCAATAAATGATTGAGTACATTTTATAGTGAATTAACGTTAGGTCTAGTCAGCTTATTTTATCTTATAGAATGGAGAAACTATTTAAAAATTCATGTCATTGATTTGTGGCCCAAGTATTTGCTATACAAGATCTATGTGATGGGGACAAGGACCCTTATGAGGAATTATAACTTTTATTGCAAAAATATGCCATAGGTTTTTAGGAACCCAAAGGACTACCCCCTCATTATACTAATGACCATAAAATCCAACATATTACAGGTACTCTTTCTCCAAATATCTGAACTTATAGGTATCCATATGTCCAAAAATTAAAAATCAAGAAGATGATATAGGAAATTCTTGCTATAGGGGTTATTAGACCTACAAAAAAATATGGGTCTTTGCATTTGTGTTTTTATTTTAGAGAACTCAATAAAATAATTATTAAAGATAAATTTTCCATTTATGATAATTGATGAGTTGTTATATGAGTTGCATGGCACCCATTTTTTTGAAAATTTGATTTGAAGTCTAGATAACATCATATTTGAATTAAGGAAGATGACACTCCTAAAATTACCTTTAGGATTTATGAAGATCATTATGAATATTTGGTTATGCTATTTGGTTTAACCAATGTACCTTTCAATTTTTATATTTTGATGAATGTCATTTCTTGGTGCTTCCTTCGCAAATTTATTTTGATATTATTTGATGATATTTTGATTTATAGTCACATTTGGGAGGAGCATATCCACTATTTGGATCACACCCTTCAACTTTTGTTTGAGAATCAAATTTATGCCAAGAAATAAAAGTATTATTTCAGCACGCAAGAAGTAGAGTATTTGGATCACATTGTCTTCATAGGAGTTAAAGTAAATACTAAAAGTATTTAGGCTATTCAATAATGGCCAAAGCCTCAAAGGAAATTTGATAATTTTTGGGACTCCTTGGGTATTACCAAAATTTTATGTAGAGCTATGGAAATATAATTACTCCTTTAACAACCATGTTTAGAAAAAAAATATTTATTTTGTTAAAACTAATAGAAAAAGACTTTATGGAATTAAAACAAGATATGACAACCACCCTAGTGTTAGAAATCCCAAATTTTTTAAAACATTTTATAAGTGAAATATATGCTTTTGTCAATGAAATAAGGGTAGTTTTTATGCAAAAAGGAATACCATTGGATTTCACCAGTAGAGCATTATCGGATAAGAATTTGGGAAAATCAGCTTATGAAAAAGAGAGTACATGTTGTTAATCATTGACAACCATATTACATTGGGTTTCACTTTTCAACAAAAATTGACCATCAAAGTCTTAAGTATATCATAAAATAAGGGGTAGACACATCCAAACAACAATGATGTGTATCCCAATTATTGGGATACTATAAAATCATATTCAAGAAAGAAGAATATAGTGGTCAATGCACTATCCCGATAATATGAGGATTACTATATGCTAAATGTTATATCTACACCATTTCCTCAATGGACCAATTAGCTCAAAGATGAAATAAAAAAGGATTCCAATTTGTAAAGTATGATCCACAAACTCCAGGTAGAGCTCAATGCATCCCTAGAACTCGAGATATCATTATTGATTCGTTCTTCCTCAAAATTATAAGATGCGAGGATTCATATTATAGGAAATTCATGCCTCACCAATGATAATATATTCTAGGTTCCTAAAAATTTCTAAAAGAGCTAAATATACTTTCTATTAGAAAGGAATGATATGAGATATTTAATATTTTGTGGTAGAATTTGATAGGTGCTAAAGAATGAAAGGAAAAGCTATGTGTACCCCCAAGAACCCTTTAGCCCTTGTCAATTCTAAAATAGTTGTGGATAAAAATTTCTATAAATTTAATTTAAGGGTTAAAAAATATGGATGAAAATAAATCATTATAGTGGTAGTGGATCATCTCATAAAATATGCTCATTTTTGTTCATCACCCCATACCTGCACAACCTATGTAGTTGCTCAAAATATTTCTAGACTCCATACTTTGCCTTCATAGAATAAATTTAAATAGGAATCCTACATTTACTGATTATTTTTGGAAGAAACTCTTTAAGTTGTAGGTGAATCACCTCAAAATTAGTTTGTCCTATACCCTCAAACTAATGGCTAAATAGAAATTTTTAAGAAGTGCTTGGAAATATACCTTCATTGCTTTCCATTAGAATATACTACATAATGGTATAAATGGCTCCCTCTAGTAAAACGGTGGTATAATACTTCATATCACACTTCTACCAAGGTTACACCATTTGAATTAGTATATAGTCTTCGTACACCAACACCCTCATTATACATTCTAGGAATATCTAAGGTTTAAGTTATGGATACAACTCTTAGTCAGCATGTAGTTGTCCTTAGACAACTTAAGGTAAATCTAAAATTAGCCTAGAATTGTATGCATCAGCAAGCTAATCAATATCATTCTAAGCATAGCTTTAAAGTGGAATATATGATATTTCTCTATATGTAACCCCACAAACAATAATCACTCTAGTTCTATAGATGCCAAAAACTTATAGATAAAAATATAATCCCTGTCATGTCTTACAAAAAAATAGGTTCAATAGCATAAAAATTGATCCTATCCACTTCCAAGATCCATCTATTCTTTCATGTATCCTTCCTAAATAAGGTTGTTTACAATAAGATACAAGTTTAATCTACATTACCAAAATCATATGAGAAGGATCCATCATTATTGAGATTGAACACATTTTGGGCTAGAGATTGCATACCCTTTAGAACCGTGTTATCACAAATGTTCTTGTGCAATGGAGGGATGGCAATCTAAAGACGTCACATGTGAGTCCTTCTAGCAGCTAAAATAACAATTTCCTCATCTCTAATTTTGAGGACAAAGCTTTTTGAAATGGAAGAGCAATTAGGACCCAAGCCTAACATTACTATCTAATGGCACCCTTTCTAACATGGGGATCCATCCTTATGATATTATGTAATATTTTGTAATGTGTATGTGGCACTTGAGGTGCCTAGACAAGTGGGACCATTTAATGTAACCATTATAAAAATATAATAATTTAATTGTTAGAATATTCTAGCTCAGGTCACCACTTACATGTGAAGTTGATCATTAAGCATTATCTTTAGGGTTTCCAAGAGTCTTTAAAAAGAAAAAGGAGGAATAGATGGATGTATATCTTTTTTAAAATTAAATCAAAGTTATATTTATGAGGTTTCTCCCTTGAAGAGACATGTGATACTGTATTGTGATTTTGTTATGATTAATATAGTTGCTGCATTTCCATTTTATATTACAAAATTTTGTTGTTTCATGATTTTTATTTTATTACACCATTTATGTGGATGCACTTATTTTAATTGGAAGGTTCCTAATAGAAAGAAGCTAAAATATTGATGTATGAGGAGCAAGGTTCTTATCATTCAAAGTGTTGTGAATAAATATTTTCTACCTAATATATGGAAAAACATATAATAGTATGGTGTTTAAAATATACACACATGTTCATTGCATTTAAGTTATCTATTGGAAATAATACATAGAGTAAAATATGCTAAGTTAAGAAATCTCTATGAATGGAGTTAGAATGGTCATAAAAAAAAAACTCCACCTTTAAATAGTAGTAGATTATACTCTCATTGCATAATCATGGTAGAGTGTAAAATTTGCTTTATATTGGATAATGCAAAGTACTACTTATATTCCACTTAATTACTAAATAACAAAAGGCCAATAATTTATAGGAAACAAATAAAAAATATTGTTAGATAGAAGAATAAAAAAAGGAATAACATAAAAATTATATTAACAAAGAAGGAACTTGCCTAAAAATTTTACTCAAGTAGTCAAAATTAGATATCCAATATCCAATTTCAAAAGTGGTTGAGTTAATGCTTCAAGGTTTTCTGGATTGTGAGTTGTGATTAAACTTTTCGTGACAAGCATTGTTGTTTGGACCATTGGTTGAGTGAAGTACTTTGAGTTTATACTTCAAGGTTTTTTGGATTGTGAGTTGCGATTAAACTTTATTTGATAAACATTGTTGTTTAGACCATTGGTTGAGTGAAGTACTTTAAGTTTATGCTTCAAGGTTTTATGAATTGAGAGTTGTGGTTAAAACCTTGTATTATCGACATTGTTTTTTAAACCATTGGGTGATTCAAAGAACTTGAACTTGATTTAGAAAAGAATATGAGTATCATTGTTATATAAGATTTGTTGTTGAGCATTGTTGGAAACTTTTTGAGTTAGTTGATTCATGCTTGGACTAGGGTTTGTGAGAAAAAGTTATTTCTTGAAGTGATTGGTTGAGTAGAGTTGATTGAGCCTAGTCAAGTGGTTGCATGAAGTGGTTGTTCAAGTCCATGAAACAAACTATTCTATATTATGATTGAGTTGATATTGATCCTTGATAATAGAACATATTGAGTCTCTAACAATTCTCTTTATGATTCTATAATATTGGGTTAAGATTGAGCTGATTTGAGATTAGGATTTGAGTATAGAATATATTGAGTCTCTAACAATTATCTTTATACTTCTATAAGATTGAGCTGAGTTGATATTACTTTGAATTGAGATTGGGATTTGAGTATAGAACATATTGAGTCTCTAACAATTCTCTTTATGCTTCAATGAGATTGAGTTGAGATTTTGTTGAGCTGATTTGAGGCAAGTCTTTGAGAAGGCTTATGGACTATTTTTGTGTAAGCTTTTGTGAAATATTGCTATGCATATTTGAGCAAGTCCTAGAGAGCACTTATTGAGAATATTGGGACAAGTTTTGTATGAGCTTGTTGATCAGATTTGAGCAGGTTCTGAGTGAGCCTATTGAGCAAATTTGAGCATATTTTGAGTGATACTATTGAGCAGACTTGAGTAGGTTCTAAGTGAGCCTATTAAGCATATTTGAGAAGGTTCTAAGTGATCCTATTGAGTAGAATTGAGTAGGTTATGAGTGAGCCTATTGAGAAAATTTGAGTAGGTTCTGAGTGAGTCTATTAAGCAAATTTGAGCAAATTATGAGTGAGCATATTGATCATATTTGAGCAAGTTATGAGTGAGTCTATTGATTATATTTGAGCAGGTTCTAAGTGAGCCTATTGAGCAGATTTTAGAAAGTTCTGAGTGAGCCTATTGAGCAGATTTGAGCAAGTTTTGAGTGATCCTATTGAGCAAATTTGAGGAGGTTCTAAGTGAACCTATTGACAAATATTTGGAGATGACACATTATAGAGGACAGAGTCTCAGTGGATAGAGATCCAATAGGCAAGACAACTAAAGACAAATTTGAGTGAGGAGTCTTCAAGTGGAGAGAGATCCACCAGTCAGTGCAACAGAGAGACATAGTCTTCTATAAGTTCACTAGCTAGAGCATAAGAGGAAAGAGTTCTCCTATGGAAGATATCCATGAACTTGAGATTAGGGGATCAACATCTCCTTTGGATAGGGGTCCATAAACATTATAATTGGGAAGAAATATTTAGAAGAAATATTTTCTTTGTGGAGGTATCCCATATTGGGTGAACCACATTAAATCTATGTCTCTATTGTGTGTGATGATTTGTGCATTTCTTTGGTTATTGCTATTGATATTGCAATTGATTATATTGATTAATACTATTTGGGAAAGAAAAGTAAAAAGTGATATTATACTATGCACCCCCCCTCTCAGTATAAGCTCATGTTCTTCAATCATTGGAGAAGGTCCTTAGTTCTATGGCAAAAGGAGTATCTTCTTGCAAAAGTGGGGGTCAAAATTTAATCCCATAACTTAGAAAGTTAGCTTGGCTCCTATATGGGTAAGGCTCCTATATTTTCATTTTTTATCTTTGGCATGAGGAAATTATGAGAGGTATAGATACGGCTTTTAGGGATTTAGTTTTGATTGATTCTGCTACAATAGCTAAATCTAAGATGATTTCACTAGGATATGTATATTGGTGGACCTTGAGGATGATCTACCTAGTAATATTGAACTCATTTCTAGCAAGGGTCCTTGGATCCAATTAATAATTTATGAGAACATACCCATCTGGTGTTTTACCTATAATAAGGTTGGACATTCCTTTGGATCTTGCCCTAGTAGCATCTTGAATAAAAAAGTTCCTCCTAAAAATAATTGGGTCAAGAAGCATATGATGAAGAACCATGGATTTGGTCAGAATATGAGACCCAAAGTAGTTCTCTTAGAGGTTCCCTCAATGGAGCATCACCCCAACATTATATCTTAAATAATTGGTAAAATAATTAATTATTTATTTATTTATTTTTAAGTTTACATGGTGGAATTGGTAGCCGCCATGAATCTAGGCAGGCTATCCAGCTTTTATGGCCACCATACTATTCTGCATTGTCCGCCCCAGAGCTGATATACATTGATTTTAGCAATCTTGGTATGGTAGTAGCACAAAATTAGGATTGTTCTTATAGAGGTCTTCCTTAACTTCATAATGAGAATTTGATCATCGGGATGATCATTCCTTGAGATATTATTTAGAACTCTTTCATTTGCTTAAACTCCTAGGAATTGAGTCTATAACATACCAATGTTTCTCTAAAACCAGTGGTGGAAAGCCTATCCTATCAGAAGGTAGTATTTGACCTCTACTCACCACTTAAAACCAAAGTTTCCTAACTTGAGGTAAAGTCCCCTCTTTCTGGGGAGGGCTTTTCATAGGTAAGAATTTCTTGTCCCAAAACTAGAAGCCTTAGGAAATGCCAGATTAGTGTAGGGAAAAATATGAAGGTTGCAAAACCCTCTAATAAAGCTTAAAGGTTAAGAGATATAGAATAATATATTGCATATGGAATCTAATCACAACTAAAATTTGAGAAGAAAAAAGAGTCAAAAGGTAAACAACTTAAGCTTGATTCATTTTGTTAGTCCTTCCCATTCTCCAAATGTGGGAAATCATCCAAAATACTATAAATAAATTTGGTTTCTTGGAATATTAGATGTCTTAATGGGGCCTCTAAGCAATGGGCTCTGGACTCTATTAGGAATGACTATAAGTTGGATATTATTCTTTCGTAGGAAATAAAAATTGATAGTAGCAGTGCAAAGGAGGTTAAATGGAATATTTGGAAATAAGTCAATTTTTGTGGCCAACTTGACCAATGGTGCTTCAAAAGGTCTTATTGAAAGCACGAGATTCCGGTCAAAGGAAACACCAAGTGCAATTGCATTCAAAGTTAAGCACGCCTAAGTCCTAGGAATGTACATTACATGAAACGAAAAGAGACATGTTGTAAGAGATGCAATCAGATAAAGAAAAACAGCCCTTTCATTAATTTCTTTCGATCTCTGTTACAATAATGCCTCCTCCCTTTTCAGGGGCTAGGAGCGCAAATAAGGTTTGATTACAATTGCTGAATGGTTCCTCCTTTCGCGTGCCCACGATTGCACTGGGCGGGCTAAGATGATGCCGCCGCTAATGTTGATGGGTTCTTCACCTCTACTGCTTCTCCTGCAAACAAAGAAATGATCAAGACGTTAGTAGCACCTGTTGCAAATGAAAAGCATTCTCTCTCTAAAACTAACAAAATATGCATACGAATATTTTCCTGAAACCATGAAAACAGTGAATCCAAATTGCTTCAAAATCTGACAGAAGGTAAGAACAGTCACCAGAAGGCCACTGCCACTGAGGCAGCTGGCCAATTCACCTTAAACTGGAATTCATCCCTGGGCAGGACGAATTCTGACTGTAATTCGTCCCTGGGTGGGACGAATTCTTCTGAATAGGAGAAATCGACCTGCTGCTGCTCCAATGTCGGATCCCGGGACCTAAAAAACTCCCCGCAAATAGGGGGTTAGGTAATTGGGGCCATTTTGGGATGACCCAGATGGTCGGATTTTCCCAATTTGGCCTTCTCCCTCGGGAATTTGACCTTGACACCTGCAAGTTAGCGAAACGATAAAGCAATACAAAACACCCTAAACTCTGACCAAAAGCTACAAAATTGCAATTATAGACTAATCAGACCTAGTAACACATAATGCAATCTAAAAATTAATCTAAAGTGCTCAAAAACTAAAATTAGGACTTAGGAGGTGCGGGGGTGCCCAAGTGGGCCTCCCACCGTTGGCCCTCGATTTTGGAGCCAATCCACCAAGGATGGGCCCAAAACCTTTTAGGATTGGGGGGTCGGTGAATTGGTAGGTTCATATGTCCATGCGTCGGATTTGAGTAAGGTTCGAGCTTCCAAAGGCCACCCAACAACCTCCCTTGCAAAAGAGATTGATGGATGTAGGAAGGTGAACAAAGGGGGATGCAAATGAGTCTTCGATTCGGCAACACTTCGTTGCTTGAACACTCCTTCTACCTGTATGTTTTGGGTGAGAAAATTCCCACATTTTATAGACCCAAGGGGTCTCTTTTGGGAGGGAAGCACAAAAGCCAAGTGTTGGCCATGGGCGCCATGTGGCAGTCTTGTCTTCCCATGAGGGAGGGGAGTCTTCCCTTGAATTGAACTTTGATAAATGCTTCTTGCAACAGTCCTCTAACGGCCCCTCTATCCACTTACACATGCGTGCAAGGTAGGAGCCCTTAACTGACTGTTCTGGGCTGCCACTTGGCACCATTTGCCTTTTTGCCCGTTAAGCTTAGAATTCATCCCACCCAGGGACGGATTCAGAATTCGTCCTAGGGTGGGACGTATTCTATTTTGAATTCGTCCCGGGGTGAGACGAGTACTGGGCAAAGTGTCCAAGTGTGCCAAATTGCTTCTTGACCTTAAAAAATTGCTATGAAAGTGGTTAGGACCACTGTTTAACCTCTGAGGGCTGCCATGGGGGCTGTGTTTGCCAAAGCGATCAGTGTTTGCAGTCACATAATCGGATTGGTGCTGTTTTGGTGTCTACACTTCTTTTCATGTAGGATCCCAAGTCTTTGGATGGATTTTCCCTCTATATTTTATTCACAGTCATAAATGTCTTATTATCCTCTATATATTTAGGTTTTAAAAGGATTACTTCAAATATTTATGTCCCTAATTCTAGCCCTAATAGAACAATGCTCTAGGATTATTTGGGTTCCATGAGGGAAATATTTAGAGAGGAATTTTTATTTTAGCAAGGGATTTTAATACTCGCTTGTATTCGTTTGACAAGAAAGGGAGGATTAAATCCTCTAACACTATGGTTCAATATTCCTTGAATTACCATTCAATGATGATGAAATTAGAAAGGCAATTTTTCCATGGGAGGTCTAAAATCTCCAGGTTCATATGAGTTCCCTCCAATATATTTTTAAAATATTTAGCATATTCTAGGCCCTGACCTCTATAGAGCTCTTAGATATTTTCAAAGCTCAAAATTCATTCCCTCATATTTCAACTTGACTTTCCTTGTGCTTATTCCCAAATCTGTAGCTACAAAATATTTTAAGGATTTTAGGCCTATCGACCTTTGCAACACTATTTTTATATTCTAACAAAAACCATGGAAAAAATGTCAAAAATATTCCTTCCAAGTATTATATACCATAAGGTCCGAGGTGTAGACCAATTGGTTCATCCAAACCCCATAAGGGGTTAGAGGTCCAATGTTCAAATCACGGGCCTTGTCGGACTGAACGCTTGTCCCTTTCCTAGTGCTTTCAGTGGCGTAAAAGGTTTAAAATGATTATGACATGGTGGTTATAGGGGTGGACTACGTGAAGATATGTGTGGTAGCTTCTAGGGTGGACAACATAGAATACTATGGTGGCCATAAAAAAATGGATAGCTTGCTCGAATTTGTGGTAGCTATCGATTCCACCATGTAAATTCACAAAAAAATAAAAAAAGTATTATATATCATCCATAGAGTGGTGTAATTGATATTAGGTAAATTTTGGATGGGATTATAGCAATGCACGAGATCATCCATTTAGTTGTTAAAAGTGGTAGACCAGAGACTCTCCTCAAGCTTGACATGAATAAAGCTTATGATAATGTGTCTTGGAATTTTCTTTTCAGAGTCTTAGATAAATTTATCTTCAAATAAGATTGGATAAGCTTGGTTAAATTTGGCATATCTTATGCATTGTTTTTCATCATTATTAATGGATCCTTGGTCATATATTTTAAGAGTTGTAGAGGTATCCATCATGGAGACCGTCTACTCCCATACCTTTTTATTTTAATGGCTAAAGATCTATGGAGAACTATCAAAGGTGATCTGATTATACAATGATTGAAACTGGCCCTTATCGTGGATCCAATCACCCACCACTAATTTGTTGATGATACTCTTCTTTCCTTCCTATAATCAATCCCATAATCTAAGGTAGTGAAAAGTAATATGGAGGATTTTGAGTTAGTTGTAGACTAGAAGGTGAATTTTAGGAAAATCAAATTCTTCTCTTTCAACAGTTCCATCACCAAGTAGAGAAGTATTGCAAAAATTTAGGACTATGACATTGCTTCTCTATGTTTAGTCTATTTAGGAATACTACTATTCAAGGGAGGACCCAAACCTGCTTTTTGGGATCCTATTGTCAAAAGAATTCAAAGGAATATTGCTGGTTTGAAAAGGGATATTATGTCCCTTTTCAAAATTCATGGGAAGATTATTGAAAAAATTGAGCATATTAAATGTTCCTTTCTTCTATTGAGGGCTAATGACAAAAATGAATTTCATTTAGTAGCTTGGTACCAAGTTTGTAGTAAGAAGGAGGAGGGTGGACAAGGCATTAGAAGATTCAAGATTATGAATAGGGCATCGGTCACCAAGTAAGGGTGGATATTGGTTCAAGATGAGAATGTTAGCTAGGAAATATTTTTAAACACCAAGTATTTAAGTAATGGAAACTTGTTATTTAATGGACCAATTCCTTCGCTTTGCTCTGCTTTGTGGTCTACTATGGTCAATTGCCATTCAAAATTATGGAAAAGAAGTAGATGGAGATTGGATGATGGTCAATTTATTGACTTCTGGAGGGACATTTAGGCTATTGATTTTTTTGTTGGATTATCATCCAAACTTGGTCCCGGTGAATCAAATCACAAATAGATTTATGGGTCCTAAGGTTAGTGAATTTATTGAATGGTTTGATGAATGCTTTCATTGAAAATATTTTGCATTTCCTAGCCTATCTCAAGAGGAAAAAATGGCTTTTAAATATCTATATGATTTAATTAAATGGTTCATTATATCAGGTAGAGGCACCATGGAAAAGCTTATTTGGGGCCTTGAGAAGGATGACAACTATTCAGTTAAATCAACCAACCTTCATTTTGATGGGATAGTTGATCCTTGGTTTCTAGCAAGCAACATCTAGCTAAAGGGACTTACCCCTAAGATAAAAATTTTCTTTTGGTTAGCATCCCAAGGCAAGTTGCTCACCCTTGAAAATATCTAGAAAAGATGTATGTCTATTCCCAATAGATGTTATTTATGTGGAAGGGTGAAAAAACATTGGTTCATATTTTTTTTTGTTGCCCCTTTGCTTATGGAGTGTTTAGTAATTTCTTTAGAGATATTAGTGTCAGATGGATTTTTCCTAACAATCTGGTGGATTTTATGGAATAATGGACTTCTCCTTTATCCTCCTCCCACCTCCCATGCTTTTAAAATTTTAGCTTACTTCATCTATGGTGGCACATTTGAAAGGAAAAAAATCTTAGAGCTTTAAAAAATATATCCCATTAGGTGGGGTTGGTTTTCCTGAGAGCTATAATAGATATAGTTGAGGATGTTAAAATCCTTAATATGGATAAAGTTATTGTAGAAAAGAATACTACTCAAGAAAGAACTCTTGAACTCAATCACCAACAATAGTGTGTGACTAACCGAGTTTATTTAGATAGATCTAGAACCACATAGGTTACTCCTCTGTTTGATTGGTTGAAGTTAAATTTTGATGGAGCATATAAAGGTAATACTTGTCCTTATAGGGTATAAGGGTTAGTTAGAAACTCAAAGAGGGATATTCTCTTAGCTTTTATTGAAAAAATAGGAATACAAACTAGCCATTTTGTGAAGGTAAGGGTTTTGTATCAAAGGGTCTTTTAGTTGGAGTTGTTGGAATGCAAGAAGATTATAATAAAGGGTGATTCTATGAATATTATAAATGTGGTTAATGGTAGCAAAAATCCCACCTATATGATATTGAACCATCTGATGGAAGTAAAAATAATAACTCAAACCTTGGAAGTAGTTCAATTCAGGCATACCTTTAGAGAAGGAAATTAGGTAGCAGACTATACGATAAATCAAGGTCTATCATAAGAAGAATTATTTGTTTGGAAGGTAAATTTTCCTAAAGGTCTTAGTGCTCTTGATGATGATAGTATATAAAGGTAATCCATATTCCATAAGTACTAAGTTAGATCTCCGAACTTCTTGTGCTCAAGATTTAACTTTTGAAAATTTAAATTTATTTAACCACCAAATTTTAAATTTAAATCATAGCACCAAACAAATATAGACCAGAAATATTGTTAGGGACAACAACCTTACTTTATATATCTTTGAACTCCTTCCCAGTGCCAAAGACTTATGCTATTTTGGTAATAGAAATAAAAGAAATATTTTTTATCCTAGGTGGCAAGGCTAGGTATTCAAAAAGTCTTCTTGGTGGTCGAGGTGGAAGATGCTAAGATGTCAACATACCACAACTAGAAATAACCACTCCATGAATATAATTATTTCTTATTATGTGATAGTCATAAAGGGCTAAGGAGAATTTCTATCACAAAATTGATTAAAGTGTGGTGGGAGGATTACGCTTGTGATAATTGCTTTACCACTTCCCAAGTTGTTACAAGACATTGGAAGAAGTTTTTTAGAACGGTTTAGCTTAGAGCTTCTCGATATATGAATATTTTAAGGAGGAAGAACATGTGGGTATTTAATGATACTTGTTATAAAAATATTGGCCCATTCAAATGGATTTATTATCAAATATCCTTCCAAAATATGTGTTGGATTACCGCAATAAAAATAATCATTTATTCTTATTTGTAGGCTGCCTTACACATGCATCATGATAGAAAGGCAAATCATGGGTATCGTCACTCTTAAGCTCAATCCAAGTGGCTTATGATCTAGGTTTAACAAGTCCTAATTTAGGCACCTTCCAAAACATGTTGGTAATTTAAACTGGATGGGTTTTCTATGGCACAATCCCCATGCTATAAGTTGGGGTATAGGTGGTGGATTTTTAGTGTGTCTGTGTAAGTTGAGACCTTATGTTTTTAGTAGGATTTATTCCTTAGAAATATTTATTCTCTTTTTGATTGTGGATGTTCACAAGTACCCAATAAAGGTGGTTGATAGGCTATTTTATTACTTTAATTTTTATCAGATTTTATTTATTGATTTGGGTTTCCTTTCAAATCATGGCATTTCAAGTGATAGAGGGAGAATTAAATCTGAGTTGGTTCTATTGAGAGGTACTTGATATTCTATAAAAATGACAACTATTATTATGGAACCTAATACCCTAATTATCCAAGAGGGTGTAATAAAGATATTAAATAAGGACAATATTCTTCAATATATTCTTAAATTTGTATAACACCATAGGGAGATGGCCAAACACTTGGCATACTCATGGTAAGATAGGGTGGTCAGGATTGGGAATGTAGAGTTAGATATTAATATTCCATTGATTACAAAGGGTCTTGGGTTAGTGGTGGATGGATTTGTTCATAACTAAGAGAAGCACTCCTTGGAGAAGGAGACCTAATATTTTATAGGAAATGAAGAAAAGATAGGTAAAACCCAGAATGGATTTCAAAAAAACTCCCTGAAGGCCTTGTGGGATCACATGGTTATGGTATAATGCAATTATTTACCATTTATGAGAACCAAGAGCTTCTTCAAAGTTAATATTTCATGTTCCTAAACCATGTTCATCATAAAATGATGATGAATATCTCATTGTTCTTGTACCAATCGATGGCCAAGTTGATCTACAAGATGAAAAAAAAGTGGCCCTGGATCCAATACATCAAGGTCTATTAAAAATACTCTTTGACTTGGTAGTTAATTCTAGAGGTCTATATAGAGAAATTATTTTGAATTCCTTCAAAAGGGTCTCTCCCCACATTGTAAACTACCTTAACTCTTCCATTTCTAGAGATCTTGATTCCATGAGTCAGGAACCTATCAACACTACTCAATTGGTTGGGGCAATAGTTTGGGTGGTCAATTTACCCTCAAAAGGATCCAGAGGTAGTGACGAAGGGACCAGGAGATAAAAGAGGCTAGAGGCCAAGGTGTCTAACCTTTGGAAAGCTCTAATGAATATTGGGGGCTTTAATTCTTACAAATATCTACCATCACATAAGAAACCAAAGCTAGCTATTGGAGTGGGTGGTAGTAGAAAGGTTCAGAATCCTTAGCTCCAAAATTAGAACTTGGCTCCTAAATCTATGAGACGGATGTTGATAAATATTTTGAGATCTATTATTGACTCAATGATGGATTCTATTTATTGTGTAGAAGATATTTTCACTCTCATGGACTCATAGGCCTATGATATTAAAGAGAAAAATCTGGAGAATGATGCAGGTCCTGATGGAATAAAACTCGGATTACCCTGGTTGGAGCTCCAAGTTTTCTATTTCTATTCGAATGGTTTTTGGATCCTACTCTTCATTTGGTTAGACTTAATTTTTGCTTTAAGTACTTTATGGTATTTGTTTTATCCTTTACCCTATGGGGTCTTAGGATTCTCTGTATTATCTATTATATTTGGTACCTCTTTATCCATGTCATGTTTGTACCAGATTTGATATGCTCTCTGGTTTTTTAATATAAAGGATGTTTATGTTCGTTGTTACCTTCTTGTGTGTTTTGGTGACTAGCCTCTTTTTATATAAGGTTTAGATATCCTTTCAAAACTCCTTCACCCATTAAATTAAAAAATGGAACATGATATTTAATATCAAATTAACCACTCAAATTTGTATTTTCTCAACTATGCAAATAATTTATTTGTTTTACTTTTTTACTTATTTTTTGATAACATGAAAAAAGAAGTGGGTTTGAAAGAATTTTCAAACCTTATTACAAGGAATCTAAATTAGAATAAATAATAGAACAAAAATAAAACCAAAAAATAAACAAACGAAAAGAGAGGGTTAAACCCAAAGAGTTGTCCTAACACTTACAACCGTAGAGGAAAAATAAAAATCTTCAGAAAGGGCCCAACAACCTTGAAGCCCACAAGAAAGCAGAAGGTATTCAATCCTCATAATTATCATTTTTAACCATATATTGATTCACCATCCAAGAGACTTATTTAGCATAAGTAGAAGCCAAATCAATCAATTCGGTTAGAGAACCAAGAATATCATTAATAATTTTATCTGTCTAGTTATGATTCTTTAGCAGTTCCCAGTTCTTCCATGTAGATTTTTCCTTCTCAGTTGAATAGGAAAGAAGAAACAAATAAGCTAATGCATCCATACCCATTAGGCTTATACATAATTTGCCACCTCTCTAGAGTGCAACTAGAAAAATGAAGAAGAGATGACTAGAATCTAGAGACACCTTGACTAAGAGCCACCTCATCCCAAGGCACCAAAAACCCTGAAGACCGATGAAACCAAAGGAGGAATCTAGGATGAACTCTAGAATGTAGAGAAGAAAATAAGACTCACTAGGTTTGACATCCTTGGGAAATTATAACATATTCCATAAATAATATAGAAGAAATGTGACATGGATAAGAGGTAAGAACCAAATTAACATAAGAATTTGAAAGAACCACCAAAAAAGGAAATTAAAAAAATTCTTCCAAAAGAACAAAAACTAGGCTTATGTAAGTTCAATACTTATAATAGACTCTCTTTTTGTCAACAGAACTAGATCCTAGAGAAAATAATTTCTCCCAATGGCTAAGTTTTTTGATGAACACCAATATTGGAAAGAAATTTGATAGCCCTATGCCCTTCCTTGAAGATATGTTTACACTGAACACCTTCAAGGGATTTAAGAATACTTCTAGCTTATTCCATCTTGTCTATAATGTTTCATCTAGTGAAATAAATTCCTTCAAGGGTGTTAATTAAGTTGTTTCTCCTAATTAAGTAAGTGGCTTTTAAAATTTATCATTAAGTACTTGGCTTTTAGAATTTATGACCAACCATTATTCTCATGCTTAATCAAGTTCCAACATTGTTTGGCCAGAAAATATTTGTTCATCTAGGATATTTTCCTCATCCCTAAACCTCCAACATCTTTTCTAGTGCACACTTGCTCCCAAGAGACCAGATGAAACCTCTTTTTCTCCTTTGAGCTAGACCATAGGAAGGATTTTTGGAAGTGTTCTAGTTTTTATGTAATTTTGGAAGGGATTCTAAAAAGGGAAAGAAAGTAGATTATAAGACTTTGGAGAGAGGCCTTGACCAATTGGGATTTTCCAACCTAGCTAAGAAGATCTCCTTTCCAACCCACAAAATTTAATTTAATTTTTTCAAGGACATGATTCCACATCTCTTCCTTAAATTGACCCTTGAAAAGAGGTAGGCCTAAGTAGGTGGATAGGAGGTCCATAATAACACAATCAAGAATTTTGGCAATGGCTCTTTATCTATCCAAAGAAGGCATTAAGAAAAAAATATTTCATAAAGCTGATTAATTAACCTACAACCAATTGATATCAGATAATATTTTCCTTGATTACTTTGGTTTGGCAGATGGAGGGGATAGTCGATAGGATCATATCATCAAAAAACTACTAATGTGGGATGGGCTCCAATGTGTTGGCTAGTTTGATCCCTTCTATGTCTATGAATAAGGGGCAGATAAGCATTGCTTAATGAAAGAAATATAATTGCAATAAAAACCAAAATGGATCATAAATTTTTTAATAAAAGGACTAGGAGACTCCATTGTAGGTATTACTAATATCAATCTTGAGGAAAAAACATGATTTTCTACTCTTTTCAATAAAATATAGTAGTTCATAGATTTTAATGACTCCATCAAGGATTTGTCGTCTTTGTACAAAACCAACCTAATTTGAGTCGATAATAGAGGGGATAATAGATTTCATTCTATTAGCCAAAACCTTGGATAGAATTTTGTATATAGTATTACAAAGGTTGATGGGTCTGAAATATTTGAGATATTTTGCTCTAGCACTCTTTGGGACGAGGACCAAAAATGTAGAGTTAATATCCCTTGGAATAAAATGAGAGTGTTGGACCTCAACAATAGCTTCAACCACCTCCCTTCCAATAACATGCCAAAATTTTTGGAAAAAAATATGAGGAAACCATTTTGACCTAGTGCTTTCTCTCTAACCATAGAGAAAATAACAGTTCTAATTTTCTCCTCTTCAAAGGTGCTAATTAGATAGGAGTTCATATCATATGAAATTAGCTTTAGCATGTTGGCCAATAATATTATTTCAGTATGTAGATCCCTTTCAGGGCTAGGACCCAAAAGCTCTTCAAAGTACCTCACAATTTCATCCCTAATATCTCTCCGATCAACCAGAATGGAGCCATATTCCTTTATAACCTCTTTGATTTTGTTAACACTTTTATGTTTAAGAGTTTTTATATGGAATAATTTTGTGTTTTTATCCCCATATTTCAACTAGAGCACTCTAGACATCTACTTACAAAACATATCTTCTTTGCCAAGCGTATTATGGAAATATATCAACAAATTTTCTTCCCTTTCTCTAAGGTCTTCCTGTCTTGAAATCATCTCCAACAATACCTCAATATCTTTAAGTCTACTCTTCAAATACTCTTTTTGCTAGAAAATGTTGTCAAAATAATTTTATTCCATATTTTCAAATTATGTTTCACAAAGTAAAGATTTTTGGAAAATTGGGCTAAGAGTGTACATGAAACCCTTTTAACCTACCAATCCCTAATGTTATCCACCAAATCACCAAATCACTATGATGAAGCCACATAGATTCAAACCTAAAGGATCTATTGATCCCTGTAATCTTAGGGAGGACATCTAACATAAGGTGGTTATGATCTGACCAAATATTGGGAAGTAATTTGAGAGAAGTGCTCCCCAAAAATCCAAGCCCATCCTAAAAAAATATTGTCTAGACTTATTTTAATAGATTGACTACCAGGTCATGTGTTACTCCATGTATATTTACTATCTCTCACATCTAGATCTATAAACTGAAATTGATTAATGAAGTTGGAAAAATCCTTCATACATTTAGAGAACCCATGAACACCCTCTTTTTTATATGAGGGATAAAGAGGAGAGTTAATGTCCCCTACTAGAATCCAACATTCGTTTAGAAATGTACCTCTCATATGATCCAAAATTTACAATAAGGTTTCTCTTTCGTAAACAAAAGTAGACAAAACCCATCTCTTTTTAGAATACTTTCAAGAAAAAAACAATTAATTATTTTGTTAGAGAGGACGATATCATAAATTTGTCAACTCTTGAAGGATATGAAAGACATATAAAACCTCTAGCAGTGCTTTAAGCATGACTTGCAGCAAAATCTACCCCCTTCTAGATGGAGTTCATAACTCTGAAAACATTATTTCCATCTAGTTTAGTTTCTTGTAGTAATAAAATTTGAGGGGATAAATCCTTTTATAATATTGAAAAGTACCACCTCCACTAGATTTTCATGGATTTCCTCTAGGAGCACCATCATAATTAAATTTGATAAAATCAATTTCTAGACATTTCCATTTTATCCTAGATCCGAGTAATTCATTTGTTTAATTCCATATTCACTTATGAATCTTGCATGAATTTCTAAAATTTTGATACTTAAGATTTTAAAAATAAGTTAGTAATAATTTATTATTGAATTTGTTTCAAATGGTATTAACTCAACAAAATATATTCTCCAACTTCCAAGGAGGAGACCTAGGTAAAAATCTTACAAAATGATCATGCATAATTGTCAATTTATTATAGTACTATTATATGGTCATGGTGTACTACTAGTAGAGTCTATTCCAATCCCATATAACCCATTTAAAATATTTTAATCTAAGTTGTGTTATTTTAAATTCAAAATATTTTAAGTTTTGGAACATGGTGGAGATTCAATTATCTTTAACACAATGTATTTGGATTATTGTAACTTTAATTTTAATGAATTATTATTGGAAAATAGTACACATTCATATATATTATATTAATTTTTTTAAATTTAATTATATATATATAAGTTATCCTTGTATTACTATAAACAAAATCTATATCTATTGAAAAATATCAAAATTTTAACTTTTATATTATTATCACCATAATACATTATCAAAATTAAAGTTTATAGTATTTTTCAATGGCTAATGTAGTAATATAATAAATATATTTAATGGTTTATTTTTTATTAGTCATTTATTCATCTGAAACAATTTTGCAATTATGGTGTATAATTTAATCATCACCATATACAAGACAAAGCTATATTAGTTTACAATTATATTACTTTTTTAATTTTAATTTTAATATAATATTATGATCTCATAAGTATACAAATATATAGAATGAATTTATTTAATAGTTAAGAAAAAATAACATTAGAAAGTAAATTTTTAGATTAGTTTAGCATGATATAAATAAATTTCACTTTCATTACATTTTGATCATATTATAAAATTATTTAAATAAAATATATTTTGCATAACATTTAATTGGAATAGTATATATATACTATGAGAATAGACATAGACTTTGTAAACATTTTTTTTTTGGTAAATAAAAGTCTTCATTAATTACCGGGTTTTGCAGGTTAACCCAAAACCTATTACAATATCCAGCCTTCTGCTGAGATTGTAGATCCTAGTCATCCTTGAAACTTTCTTACCAGAAATTGTGTTGAATCCCCTACAACACCTTACTAACAAAGCACACCCATACCTAAACATAACTGTAAACATTACTTACATTGACAGGAATTGAAGTTTGGAACTTTGCACTTGTGAAACCTGTTGCTTGCCCATTTCCTATTCTCTGTCGAAATCTTCCAAGGCTTACACCCTGTTACCTTCATTTCCAATTTGGTATGATTTAGAGGGAAACCCCATAGTTATTACCAGCTCCATGGGGAAAGAACACCCATTCATATTTCTCCTTAATGGGTAGGTTTCTTTTCATGACTAATAATGTTTTCCACTTCACGTGGCACACCTTGTGTCCATGTCACCAAACTACCAACATCAACACCTATGTTGGCTAATTTGTCAGCTGACCTGTTGGCCTCATGGTACACGTGACGAGCCCTCCTATTCTGTCTTGCCGCAAAAAGGATCCTCACTTCATGGATGACTCCCTCGATTCTCCATGGAGGTTTTTTGCCATTGGTTAACAGGTTGATGATGTTCATAGAATCACCTTCAATCATCAAGTTACCTTGAGTTGCTTGGGCTACTTGCAACCCTCTCCAAAGGGCTCTAGCTTCTGCTTCGTTATTAGTTCTGATTCCCAATGGTTCAACGAAGGCCTTGACCAGATTTCCTTGATGATCCCTGATTATTCCTCCAGCTCCAGCTCTTCCCGGGTTCTCCTTGGCTGCACCATCAAAATTTAGTTTAAACCAACCCTGGGGGGGTGGCTCCCAAGAAATCCCATTTTTGGGATTGGGCAAAGGAATGGAAGGTTTGTCCTCAATACCTAAGGCCCGAGCTAATTGTTTTTCTTGGGGAAGAATTGAGTGGTTCTCATCCACTAAGGTGCTAAGGTTTTCTTTCGCAAAGACAATAATCCTGTTGAGGATGGTTTTTGGGTTGTGAATGGTATCCTTAAAGGCTCTATGGTTCCTTTCTAGCCAAATCTTCTAGAGAAAATGATGCCAATAGATTTTCCATAGGTACTTAAGTTTTAGGCTAACAAAGGGTTGAGGCCATTGATGGAACACTTCGGATATAAGAGCAGGCTTAACCCACGAGATCCTAAAGGCTTGGAAAAGTTCATCCAGGATGGACTCCGCTATCGGACACTCCAAAAACAAGTGTTGGGTTGTCTCCCATCCTGCCCTGCACATGTAGCAATGGTTAGCAATAACCATACCTTTGGATAACATATTGTCCATAGTGAGGATTTTTCCTTGAATCACCAACCATGAAAAAAAGGATATTTTAGGAATTAAGCCTTTGATCCAAACCAAACTCGGTTGAAATTGTTGACCTTCCACATTGAGAAGCAAATTATAGGCAGACTTAACTGTGAAGTCACCACTTTCAGTCTCAGCCCAAACAATGTGATCTTCATCCTCTCTAGAGGGAATAATTTGCTGAGTTAAAATGTTATAAAGCTCTTCAGACTCCGCTTCAAAACCCTGTACTCTGATGTGTTTCCACCTGTTGATATTTATATCCTGCCACATATAATTTGCAACCTTCTTCCCAATATGCTGCTCCATATGCTCTTGAATCCTAGCCAAACGAGGATTCTGGGATAACTCCTCAGCTCTCACCCACCGATCCTTCCAAAAGTCTATTGTTTGCCCATTTCCTAGAATCCATCTAAGACCTTTCTTGACAAGATCCCTGCTCATGAGGATTGCCTTCCAAAAAGTAGACCCCCTGCTTGCTAAGTTGTCATTAAGGAAGTTCACACCTTGGAGGTATTTCCTCCTAACTATGGCAGTCCATTCATTATCGACCTTAGTCAATAACCGCCATGCTTGTTTGGCTAACAGAGTTGTATTGAGATGAGCAACTCTCCTCAATCCTAACCCCCCATCACCTTTAGGTTTGCAAACCTTGTTCCAACCTACTAAATGGATCCTTTTCTTATCCTCAGTCCCTGACTAGAGAAATTTTTTTGAAGCTGCTCAATTTTGTGATACACCTTGCTGGGAGCTCTGAAGACTGATAGGAAGTAAACGGGTATACTTTGAAGTGAAGCCATAGTTAAAACTGCTTTGCTTGCTTGAGATAACAGATGTCCTTTCCAACCTGCTAGCTTTTTTGGATCCTCTCCAGAACTATGTTCCACATTGATCCTTCAGGTTTCCCCGTAAATAGGGGAAGACCTAAATAGGAGGTGGGAAGGGATGCAATCTGACATTCCATGATCCTTGCTATGTTGTTTTGCCTAGGAATGGGGGTATTGATGAAATAAAGTTTGCTCTTATCAAAATTCACTTTCTTTCCAGCCGCTTCTTCATACATTATGAGAATATTTTTAATCCTTCTTGCCTCAACCACAGAAGCCAAAGTCAGTAGCAATGTATCATCAACAAATTGTTGATGTGTCACCGGGGTAGTTAGCGACGTGGCCTTGATACCTGATATGAGTCCAGCTACCGTTGTTGCCTTAATGGTTCTTCCCAAGGCCTCAGCTACAATGATGAACAACATAGGACTTATGGGATCTCCTTGTCTTAGACCACATTTGCTTTGAAAAAAACCTGCAGTAGACCCATTAACCAAAACTAAAAAACAAGGCTTAGAAATACACTCTCTTATTAACTTGACCCATTTCATGTTGAAGCCAAATTTTAATAAAACTGCCTCTAGGAATTCCCAATTTATCCTGTCATAAGCTTTGTTCATGTCTAACTTTAAAGCCATGACTACTTTTTTGGTCTGAGCGGTTGTATGAAGAGCCTCATGAATAGTAATAACTCCATCTAAGATTGATCTTCCTTGTACAGAACTTCCTTGACTTGGATCAATGATAACCGGTAGAACTTTCTTCAAACGGTTGGCTAAAACTTTGGACAGAATTTTATAGGATATATTACACAGGCTAACCGGCCTAAAGTCAGCCATAGTCTTGGGGTTGGGGCCTTTAGGGATCAAAGCAATGAAATTTGAATTGAAACCCCTTGGAATATGATTTGAACTTTGGAACTCCTTGATTGCAGCAATAACTTCTGCTCCAACAATATCCCAACAAACTTGGAAAAACCATGGTGAAAACCCATCCGGCCTAGGAGCTTTGTCAGGATCCATGTTAAACAAAGCCTCCTTGATCTCTTCATCTAAAAAAGCTATTGTAAGAGACTCGTTAATCATTTCATCAATGAGTTGTGGAATGAATTGAAGGAGAGAGTCCTTTGCTTGGGCATTACAGGCCCGTTCTTCACCCAATAATGAACTAAAAAAATTAACAGCCTCGTCCCTGATCTCCTGAATGTTTTGAGTTGAGGATCCATCCACCTTAGTTAAATTTCTAATATTATTGTTGCTTCTATTGCTCAATGTGGTAACATGGAAAATTTTTGAATTAGAGTCCCCTTCCTTTAGCCATAATGCCCTTGATTTCTGCCTCCAATACATCTCTTCACAAGCTAAAATATTATAAAACTCACAAAGGGTTTCCTTCTCTTCAGTCCTTGTCGCCTCATCATAGGTTCCATTTTGGATTTTGCTTTCTATTATTCTCAGTTTTTCCCCCACTGCTCTCTTATTCTCAAAAATATTTCCAAAGACTTCTTTATTCCATATTCTAAGGTTGTTTTTCACCATCTTAAGTTTTTGAGATAGTTTGAAGGAAGCACTTCCCTGGATAGGCTGCTGCCACCATTCCTCTATTCGTTTCTTGAAGTCCGGATGTTTAACCCACATTGACAGAAATCTGAATGGCTTTTTAAAGGAGTTAGCCTGAAATGCCTCCCATAGAATAAGATTATGGTCTGAAGCGCATTTAGGAAGGGCTTGTAACGCTGAATCACCAAACATTGTTGTAGCTTCCTTGGATAAAAAAACCTGTCCAACCTTTCTTGAATCAGCTGACTTCCTATCCTCTTGTTACTCCATGTAAATTTGGCTCCTTTTAGTCTTACATCCATCAATTCATTTGTGTTAATGAATTCATTGAAGTCCTCCATGCTCCTTGAGGGTAACCCAGATCCTCCCTTCTTATCAGATGGGTAAATGGGGGTATTGAAATCTCCCCCAATCACCCAAGGAATGTCTTTAAAATCTTGGCTCAAATGCCCCAAAAACTCCCACAGTTCAGACCGCCCTTGGACAGAGGTGGGGGCATAAACATTTGACATAATCCAATTCTTATTAGTATCAAAATCATGAAATAATACGCTTAAGACTCTTTCATTTGCCTGAATAATACTTCCTTCTATTTTAATAGGATCCCATAAGATCATGAGGCCCCCAGATGCTCCTCTCACCTGTTGAAAGGCCACTTCCCCTTGCTTCCAAATCCTTCTAGCTATAAGTGTTGATTGTGCCGCATCTGTTTTGGTTTCTTGAAGAAAAATGATAGTAGGATTCCAATCCTTCCTTATAGACTTCACCATCCTTTGTTTTGGTGGGTCATTTAGGCCTCTCACATTCCATGAGAGAACCTTCATTTAGACTGTTTGATATTTTTTCCCCACCCCCTTCCCTGATCCAAAGGGGTTTGTCAATTTTGCTATTATCCTGGCCAGGAATAGCTTGTTGTAACAATGTTCTTTGCTTTCCATTTGCAATTTCTTCATTGATTCTCATTCTATAGTGCTCTATTGTAGATATTCTCCCTTTCTTTCTTTCACTTCCATAATCTATCGGAGGCTTGGTAGTGCTTCTAGTCTATTTTGGACTGAAATGAGGGGGCATATACTGTGATAGTCTAGGGCTTGAACCTTCTTCCTCATTTTGGGGGTTTTCAATTCCCTCTTCATCCTCAACCTTGTTTTGGTTCACCTCTCCTATCTGGTTCCTAAATAGGGGGCTTTCCTTCAAGGAACCTTTTACCGTTGGGCTCGTCTGATAAGGGATAATTTGCTCCACTACCGGATTAGGAGCTACATTCCTGGCTCTTGTTTCCACAACTTCGACTCTTGACTCTATTTTTTCCATGTTTAAACTGAAATGACCTGGCAATTTTTCTTCATTTTGAGCATAGCTTTTGGGGCTTTTTGTCATAGCTATGGATGGTCCCGATTTGGATGGGGAGTCTAGGGTTTCAGGAAACTTGACACTGATGGTATCATCCTTACTATTTTCTTTTTCAACTTCTAGATTTTCTAGGATATCAAACATGTTCAAGTTGGGATCTTTATTACATACCTTATGATTTTTGCCTCCCTCATTATGTTGCTTTCCTTTCTCCTAGATTTTTGCCAGTTCTGTGTTGGCTTGGTCAGCCTGGTTATTCTTAACTTGTCTGTATCCTTCCAAGTTAAGATGCGGTCCTTGAAACTTTGGGATCCCTCTCCCATTAGCTTTCCCTAGAAAACCTTCGCTCGTGGCTTCCTTGTTTGCAGTTATTGTCAGACATTGGGCTTGAAGGTGGCCCTGGGTTTTGCACACGCTACAAAATGTCGGCTTGTTCTCATACTCCATAGGCTGAATCCTTAGAAACTCTCCATATGCTAGTTCCACCTGAGAAGGTAGATCAGAATCCAAGTTTGCATTTACATAGATCCTGGCATGCGTCAGTCTAGTCCTTGCCCGGGTTGAATGGTCTATTGCCATGAGCTCTCCTATCATCTTTGCTATGCCACTAAGCTAGTACTCATTAACAAACTGGGTTGGGAGGTTTGGTAAGCGGACCCAAATGGGTGCTATATTAATGTTCTGCTTCTCAGGGTTGAAATCCTCCCCCCACTTCCTCAGAAAGAGGCTACGCCTTCCTAGAAACCAGGGTCCTCCTGTCAAGATGCGCTCTGCATCATCTTTGTTGTTGAGTCTTATCATAAAAAAACCTCTTGACATGGCTACGATTTCTAAGCTTCCTAAAGTTTTCCACTTTGTCGCGGCCCATGAGCGAATAGTCTCAATGTCCGGCCTTCCTCCCAAAAACTTGCCAACTAAGGATGATGCCTCCATATCCAAGAATCTTTCCATAATCTCCACTGGCATAGTTAACCTATTATTGTTTGGTATTAGGGGTGGTAGTTCACTGACTGGCTCCTTCTTTTTCCCTTTCAGCATTTCCAAAAAGGTTGGGCCCTTGTTGCCAGCTCCCGAACCCTAGTGGGACCCTTTGTCTGAGGGTTTATCTGGAGGATCTGTACCTTTAGCCTTTTCGAACTGAGCTGACAGGGAATCCTTTTCCTTTCCAGCTACAACATTCTGCCCTGCCTCTGGATCTTCTCCTTCCGTTGGTTCAAAATTCTTGCCTGCCATTTTTGCTCCTCCTCCGCTTCCTCCGCTTCCTCCACCGCTCCTCATCTCCACATTGATTTTAATATTCCTTTTACTGTAGTTGAAAGAATGTTACATTTTGTACTTTGTAAAAATTTAATTATAAATTTATAATTTATGATAAATTAATATTAACTTAATTCATAAACACAAGTTTGATCTCTACTTCTAAATAGATTGTAAACTATATTTTTTACTAAATTCACTTATATAACTTAATTGTAATTCATTATTTTGATTGATTTTACATGAAAATTTAAAAAATAACAATGATTGAAAGTTCATGATAAATATGTCTATAAAAAAATAGTATGGCCCATATGGTTGTTTTACGTAATAAACTTATAAAAATAATTAATTAAAATTTACATCAATCCATATATTCTTGTTCTGAAGTAGTTTTATACTAAACACATATGTAATTAGAGTTATATTATGAAATAGATAAATTGAAGTGTTATACATATAAGGTGGTCAATATTAGTTTATTTTGAGATATTTCCATCAAAGTTATCATACATGATATTTCACCTCATGTAAAAAAAAATTACAGTGCATGGTTACTATTGTTGAGCGACATCAAAGGAGGAGCAAGATCTGAGTATCAACATCAGAGAGTTTATTTAAAAAAATTGATTAGTGGTGTTAGAGGATTTTGCAAAAAAAATATGAGGAGTGAAGTCGGAGGGTTTTGTAGAAGTAAAAAAATTTATGCAATCAGAGAAGAAATTTTAGAGGGTTTTGCAAAAACAAATTGAGCAGTGATGTTAGAGGGTTTTGTGAAAACAATATGAGCAATGACATCAGAGGCTTTTTGCAAAAAAAATTGAGCAATGATGTTAGAGGGTTTCTGCTAAAAAGTATGAGTAGCTAGTGTATGAGAAGTTGCAGGTGAGGAGGAACAAGTTGACGAGAGAGAAATAACATTATTGTGTAGGATGCTATTCAAGCTCAAAGAGCAAAGAGTCACAAGGTGGGTTCTATGATATTTTTGGGTGTTGCATACTCACATAGAATTGAAACAAGTGATAGTGATACAATCCCCTTGGTGGTGCTCAAGTGGAATGGTAAATCAGGTGGGTCCCATTGTATGGGATATCCTTTCAACCTAGGATAATATTTTTGTAACTGACTACAAAAGGTTTTAAACCTGGTGAGACAAAAATATTATTTAATGTCACCCCTGAAGGTGATGAGATTCATATTTCTGATGAGCTCACACATTACTATGGAAGAGGGTTCTTAGAGTTTGATAGGAAAAATCCAAGGAAGTATACATGATCTATATTCCATTAGACGTTGGGATTTCACAAAATAGAAGTAATTGGGTTCCTTAGATATAGTGGTTGTACCAAAAGGTTTTTCATTGTCAATTTGAACTACGAAGAGGACTCAAAATGAGTCTTGAGTAGGGGACCCTTGTTCTATGGGAAAAGATGTTTGTTTCTTCATAAACAAGGTCATGATTTTAACCTAGACACCCAAAAGGTGAATCTAGTTCATATTTTGGTGAGGCTTTCAGATCTTCCCTTCCACCACTGGAAAGAAGACATCTTGATATGGATAGCTAAAATCATTGGTAAACACATTCAAATCGATCCAACTAAAGAAAAATCTTGGAAGGTCTTTGTAAGGTTATGCATTATGGTAGATCCAGAGGCTAATCTTCCATCTTACATTAAGCTTATTTTAAAATGTAGACACCTAGACTCTATCTATTGAATATGAAAATACACCCATATGATGTTTCAATTGTGATAAACTTGGCCATTTATCTTCATAGTACTCTACAATCCATAACAAGAAGGATAAAATTTAGTAGGATAAAACTGTTAAAGGCCAGCCTAAGTGGACTAAGATTAAAGTTTTGGGTTTGACAAAGGTGATGTACAACTTCTAAAAATCCTATATTAAGGTAATTCTTGGTAAAGAAGTGTTGTTTGACACTACAAATACTAAGGGTATTTTTCTAAAGGACATACAAACAACAAGTTTGATGCAAAAAAACACACCTTGAATGGATCTTAGACCTCATTAAAAGTTAATAATGTTAAAGAAAAAAGGAGAAAAAAACATAGGATTGAAACATTTTGTCATAAATCCTAGGGCAATGGGGGTAAAAAATTTCACAAAATTCATAAATGAGGTTCCTATAATAGAACATTAGAGGTCTAAATGGGACCTCAAAACAAAGTATTTTTTTTTTTTTAGAAAGGAGGTTTATCTAGATATAATTTTTTTACAAGAGACAAATTTGGATAGAAGTAAGGTAGATGAGGTAAGAAAATTTGTTTGGAAAGAGGTTGACTTTGTGTCTAGTTCAAAACAAGAAGCCTCATGGGTCTCTTGTGTCTATGGAACCCCAATAAAATCACTGGATCTACCCTTTTGGTAATATATAGAATTATTAACATGTTGTTTTATTACAAGGCTTCGAGTCAAAAATGGATTTTGACCAATATTTATACCCTTAACAAACAAAAATGATCTTTGGTCCACGCTTAGTTCAATGAGAGAATATTTTAAGAAAGATGCTTGGATTCTGGTAGGATAATTTAACTCTCCTTTGTACCAGTTGGACAAGAAGGGAGGGCTACAATAATCTTGAGAAGTATGAAATAATTTGCTACTTTTTTCAATAATCAAGAGCTCATGGACATAGAATTAAAAATCTCCAAATATACATGGAGTAACAGACACCTGGGGGTCCATCACATGGAAATTAGATTGGATAGAGTTTTTATTTTCAAAGAGACCATTATTTTGTTTGGGGACTCTTATCTCCACTCTTTGTCCAAAATTGTGTTTTATCATAACTGCCTTCTCTTTGATAATGATTCTAATAGTCCTTTATTCCTGATACCCTTCAAATTTTAAGCCATGTAACTATCTCATTAAGAGCTAGAGGTAAGAATTAGAAAATGGTGGAACACCAAATTCTTTGGCCCATGTATTAATGAAGTGGTTTCTAAGCTAAGACTTATTAAAAAATCTAAAATATTGTAACAAATTCATCTTTAGGGACATCCAAAATAAGAAAAATATCTCAAATTCCAGCTACAAACTATTCTATCTTCGTTGGAAGTGGATGTCCTCTCATAGAATAATAGATTGCATGAGATAATAATCTTTGCTGAGCTTCATAATGTCCTAAGAAATGAGGATTTTTTTTGGTGATAAAATTCTAGAGCTATTTAGCTCAAATATAGAGATATAAACAAAAAAAATTATTCCTCAACTCTTTTCCATAGAAGACATAACTGGATCATGGAGATTCCAGAGAAATTTTTTGAGTAGGACCAAACCTTTCTTAACAAATCAATAGTATTATTCTTTGTATCAAATTTATCCAACATCACTCAGTCCTCTTTCATCATCTCTATCACAAAATGGTACTTGATATTATTATGTTTTGACGAAATCTTGAAAATAAGGATTGTTTGCCAAAAATATTACACTTTGACTATCACTGTCAATTCTCATAACCTTTTACTTAATGATAACTATTGAAAATAACCTTTGTAGTGACATTGCTTCTTTACAAGCATGAGTTGTTGTAATATACTCTACTTTTGTACTGGATAAAGCAACAAAATATTACTTTTTACTCATCCAACCTACTACCCTTCGATATAGCCTAAATACATAAGCACTTGTGGATATTATCTTATCAATATATATAGCCCAGTTAGCATCCATAAACCATTGTATATTTACAATATTATTATATCCAAATTTTACTTCATAACAAATAACATAATTTGTAGTTCCACGTAAGTATCTAAAGATCCTCTTCATAGCAGTCCAATTTTATTTTCTTGGATTGGACAATATCTACTAACTACTCCTATTGCATGTGCAATATCAGGTCTAGTATATATTATTGCATACATTAGACTACCCATAATACTAGCATAAGGAAAATAATACATATCTTAAATTTCCTCATTTATTTTAGGATATTGTTCAACAAATACCTTTTGACCAATCAGATATGGAGTGCATACTCATTTAAAATAATGCATACTAAACCTTTATAGTTTAAAATCAACATATTTCATTTGATTTAACCATAATTTTGTATTTGGACAATCCCTTATTATTTCGATACCCAAAATAAATTTTCTAGCACCCAAATCATTCATACAAAATTCAAAAGATAATTGAAATTTTAGTAACTTTTTCATTTCCTTATTGTTACCAATTAACAACATTTCATACACATACATTACAATTATAACAAAATTATCACCTTTATTTTTGAAATATACATATGGATCTACTTTAATTTTTCCAATCCCAAGTGTCAAAAAAAATATGTCATTTTTTGGTTTCACATATTTGGAGAC
The DNA here is from genome assembly GCA_028583015.1 of Wollemia nobilis. NCBI lineage: Eukaryota > Viridiplantae > Streptophyta > Pinopsida > Araucariales > Araucariaceae > Wollemia > Wollemia nobilis. Next base: position 7,411,831 of record JAQPPZ010003246.1, on the reverse strand, counting down.
TACTTCAACCCATAAGGAGACTTCTTCATCGTACATACCAAGTCTTCCTTAATTTTTATCCTAAAGCATTTTTTTGTGACATATATGTCTTCATCATGTTAACTATGTATAAAATCTATCTTTAAATCCATTTGTTCTATTTCAAAATCAAAAGCAGAAAAAATAGACAATAAGACTCTAATTAATGTTAGTTTAGCCATAGGAGAAAATATCTCACCAAATTCAATTCCCTCAGCTAGAGAAAATTTTGTTGCTACTAGGTGAGCTTTGTACTTTTACAACATTCCTTTTACATTGTACTTTTTCTTGAATAACCACTTAAAACCAACAGGTTTTCTACCAAGGAGTAATTTCACTATGTCCCACATATTATTTTTATCTAGGGACTCTATTTCTTCTTTCATATCCCTTTTCCAAGACTTATTTTCACTTGAATAAAGTGCCTCATTTACAGTCTTGGGTCCTTCACTAGTAACTTATAAATTAAATGTAGAACAAAAATTTGAAGGGCTATATATTTTTGGGAGTTTCTCACCTGATTTTATCTCCTCAAAATTGGAGTTTAAGGTTTTGGATCTTCAGCTTCCTCCTCACTTTTTTCCTATAAATATTCCCCTTCAAACCCTCTGTAATTCATATTCTTCTGTAGCATCAGGTTCTTCCTCTTGTTCCAATTTTACTTGAACTATTTTTTGTTCGTTTATTGGTTGCATTTCCTATTTTGAAACCCATTTTGTTTCTCTAAATATAACAATACAACTATAATCAATATTTTATGTTTCTCGATTCCACAACTTATATCCTTTCACACTAGTAATATAACCCAAAAACATGTAGTTCTCATATTCATATTCTAGCTTAGACCTTTTCTCTTTTAGGACATACATATAAGCTTCCCAAACAAAAATCCTTATATGATTGAGAGAGGTTTTTTTACTATTCCATATTTTTTGTGGAGTTTTATCCACCAAAGTTAAGGTAGGAGATTTATTGATGAGGTAGCAATCATTTAACATGACTTCGACCTCAAATTTATTTTCTAACACTATATTGCCTAGCATGCTTCTATCCTTATCCATCAATGCTTTATTCATCTATTATGCAACTCCATTCTATTGTGGAGTATATGGAGTTTTTACACGCATTTTTATTCCACGGTCCTTGTAAAACTACTCAAATTCCTTACAACAATACTCACCACCATGATCACTTTTTAAAATATTTATCTTTTTCTCTATCTAATTTTCTACAGAGCCTTGAAATCTTTAAATTTATTGAAAATATCATATTTGTACCATAAAAAGTATACCTAGGTCTTTCTTGAGAATTCATCTATAAATGTAACAAAATAGATGGATTTACCTAATTATGGTAATTTTGCAAGTCCAAACACATGATTGTGAACTAGATACAAAATTCCTTCAGACCTTATAGCCCTATTGAGAAACATAACTTTGGTTTGCTTTCAAAAAATGCAATGCTCACAAAAATCAAAATTTAATGGGCAATCAAAAATTCCTTCAACCATACCTTTTATTTTAAATTTTTGATGACCTTCATCACTAATGTTCCCCATACATTGATTCCATAACATTACCTTCACTATCGAAATACTTGGAGCTTCTTCTACCATATTAATTTCCTCTACAATTAAAGAGTTATTGCAGTAAATACTTACAATGCTATCCTCAAGTTTGAACAAAGTTCTTGTATAAATTCCTCTTGCAGACACTAAGCATCCACAAACCATATTGCAACTATTCTTATTAAATTCCACAGTCACACTTGCATCATTCATCTTACTAATAAATATCATATTCCTTGCCAAATATAGAATATGCAACACACCAGGAAGGGTTTTAACTCTTCCATATTTTAACCTTAATTTAAATTTTCCTTGACCTATTATTTTCTTTATTGAATTATCTCCTAAGATGACTTCACCTCCATTTATATTTTTATATTCACAAAACCCCTTCATATGAGGAGTCATATGAAAAGAAGCACTGAGTCAATCAACCATGAGTTATGATGTTCACTTGAGAATGTTGTAGTTATGAATAGGTCCCTTGAATCTTCATTTGTGATCTTCATTTATATATATATTCCTTTATCATATTTTTTAGATATGCAATCTCTTTTATAATACCCTATTTCACCACACTTCCAAAATTTCCTTTTGTCAGGAACAATAGATTTTCCCCTAGATTTTGATTTCCTTTCTCTTGATTTATTTTTGTTTCTTTCTTGAGAATGACCTCACAAAACCTAGGCATCCTTCTGATGATAATCCTCAATATATTTTCATCTCATTTCCTTAGATAGTAGTGTTATGATGATTATCCACAAGATGACATGCATGAAGTGAACCTATAAAATAACCACAATGCTGAAATTGAAGTGTATGTGTGAGGATAAGTTTTTCTACAAAATTAAATAAATGTGTTGATTATGAAATTAACAATTATAAATATGGATAAAACAAGATAATTTAAAATATTCAAATAAATTGTTTTCCACTTTCCTGTTGAAGCTCAATATGGAAATTTTCATACTCTTCCTCCTATGCATATTACATGAGCATATGGTAGACTTTCTAGTGGAAATATGTGTTGTAACGTGCAGTATTGGGTTCTTGGACATCGAGAGACTTATTATTTCAGATAACTAAAATCCATAGATATAAATAAAGGAAATGGATTATTCATTATCACTTTCCTGCTTGTCATATTTACAAAAATACTAAAACAGTTGGCTTACATTAAAATTTTCTCTAACTTCATTGTAAGCCTCTATTCATATTAATTTCAATGATGAGAATTACATGAAATCAATAAAAATTAAGCTATATTTGATTACTTTGCACACTTTTAATGATAAAAATATTGTAATAATATATATATATATATATATATATATATATATATATATATATATATATACATAACGTACAAATAGTCTAATATATGCCAAATTCATAATATAATTGAAATTTTAGTAACTTTATCACCTCATTATTACCAATTAACAATATTTCATCCACATACAATACAATTATAACAACATTATCACATTTCTTTTTAAAATATACATAGTCTAATGTATGCAATAGTCTATACTAGACCTAATATTACACATGCAATGAGATTTGTTAATAGATATATGTCCAATCCAAGAAAATAATATTGGACTACTATGAAGAGGATCTTTAGATACTTGTGTGGAACTACAAATTATGCTATTTGTTATGAAGGAAAATCTGGAGATAATAATATTGTAAATCTACAAGGGTTTATGGATGTTATCTGGGCTAGAGATCTTGATAAGAGAAGATCCACAAGTGCTTATGTATTTAGGCTATCTAGAGGGGTAAGTTGGATGAGTAAAAAATATTTTTTTGTTGCTTTAATTACTATAGAAGTAGAGTATATTACAACTACTCGTGCTTGTAAAGAACCAGTGTCAATACTGAGGTTGTATTCAATAGTTAGAATTAATTAAAAGGTAGTGAGAATTGACAATGATAGTCAGAGTGTAATATTTTTGGCAAATAATCCTCATTTTCATAATTGGTCAAAACATATTAATATAAAGTAATATTTTGTGATAGAGATGGTGTAAGAGAATTGAGTGATGTTGGATAAAGTTGATACAGATAAGAATACTATTGATTTGTTAACAAATGTTGTTCTTGCTTAGAAATTTCTGTACTTTAGAAGATCTATTGTTCTTGCTTAGAAATTTTTAACCCCTATGGAAAGTATTCAACAAGTGGTATAATGTTGGACTTGTGTTACAAATTTTCTATGTTATTCAAGTGAGGCTAACTAGGAAAGGATTACACACTCTCCCTCTATTCTCATTGTAGAAATTGTTTTGAGGGGCTTTTAGATATTTTTAGACCCATATGAGCATTTTGGGTTAATGTAATGTTGGCCCATGGTTTTGCACCCATGGTATTGTAAAACACTTTCTTTTGTTTTTGGTATATAAACCAACACTTGATTGAGATTTGTTAATGAATTTTAAATAAATGTAATCGTAAGAAAAAAGCAAGTGAAAGGATATTATTGTATCGAATATGGTCAAGTTTATACAATCAGGATATGTTCTTATTGGGTTTTTCACAAAAGGCTTTTCTAGGATAAATTCTTATGTAATGTGTTATTCTTCTCTGTTTTTCCTTTTTGATTCTACACTTACCACTCTTCTAGATTATGTTTATAGGGGTGTTATTTCTCCTCACTCAGGATAGGCAGGTCATATTTTGGAGGGCCCCAACGAGGACAACCTAAGTTTTTTTATGGATCTTTCTAAGTTTTTTGTTTTTGTTTCAATTTTTATTTGTACATGGGTGGCTCTACGTGGGTTTATGAGTACAGATTATGGGTTTTGGTTGTAGGCCATTTGGTATTCTTTTTTTATATCTATTTTTTTATGTCCACTATGGTGGTGGCTATGTTGGTTTTCCCTACATGGGATTTGGATGCTAGAGTCTATTTAACTTGCTAACATCCGTCTTCCTAATATGATGCTAGTCCATTTTTAATAAGGTTTGTTGAGCCTTTTAAAACCCATTATTTCAACTAATTAAAAAAAAAAAACACCTCATGTAACCTTTGTAATGGTACATTGTACTTCACATTTCACAAGTATCTAAACGTATTTGATCTAAATATTTTTATTCATTTATTTATTACTAAATACAAAAGTTACTCCATGTATATATTTTGAAATACTTTCAAACTATATATCATCTAATCATTTAATCACTTTTTAGATGATAATGACATATGTTAAAATATCATCTTATTTATCCGAAAATGTATTTTTTAACAATGACTACAATTTTTCCATTAACTAAATTAAAAGATGATATATTATTTTATCATTAAAAAATGAAAATGTTATTTAAATATTTTGCCTTATGATGCGATTAATTTGTTTATATTTCACATAATAAAAATACTTTTATGAAACGTTTAAAATACTTCTATTTATAGTAGTTACCTTTCATCATTTTGATGTTATTATTTCTTTATGATATAAATTTGAAACCTATAAGTATGAAAGCTATTTAAAATATAACTTTTAAATTATTCAAAGAGAAAATTATTAATAAATAACATTCTTTCATAGAATAATATACGTTTTGATGTTAATATTATTAAATTTTTCGTCCACACTGTCTTAAAAATAGATGAATATTTATAATATTTTTAATTGATAATTTACAACCACCAATTTATTAACACACTTAAAACGCAAAGTGGATTCATCGTGGTGGGGTGTTTGTTATATATATATATATATATAAACCCTGAAAATATATTATTACAAGCTATTTATCATTACAAGTGTGCAGAATAATCAACTATAACTTATCTTTTATTGATTACATGTAATTCTCATCGTTGATATAAACATGAATAGAGGCTTACAATTAAGTTAGAGAAAATTTTAATGTAAGCCAACCATTTTAGTATTGTTGTAAATGCAACAAGTAGTAAAGTGACAACAAATAGTCCATTTCCTTCAATTCTATCTATGGGTTTTATTTATTTTAAATAACAAGTCTCTCAATGGCTAAGCATCCAATACCGTGCGTTATAACACGTATTTCCACCAGAAAGTCTACCATACGCTCATGCAATATGTATAGGAGGAAGAGTAAGAAAATTTCCATATCAAGCTTCAATGGGAAAGTGGAAAAGGATTTATTTGTACAGTTGAAATTATCTTTTTTGATCCATATTTATAATTTTGAATATCATAATCAACATTTTTATTTAATATTATAGAAAAAATTATCCTCACACATACATTTCAATTTCAGCTTTGTGGATATTTTATTGGTTCACATCGTGCACGTCATCTTGTGCTCAATCATCATAACATTATTATATGAGGAAATGATATGAAAATATTTTGAGGCTTATCATCAGAAGGATGTCTGGGTTGTGAGAGGTCATTCTGAAGAAAGAAGCAAAAATAAATTAGTAGAAACGAAATTAAAACCTAAGGAAAAATCTATTGTTCCTAATAAAAGGAAATGTTGGAAGTGTGGTAAAATAGGGTATTATAAAAGAGACTACATATCTAAAAAGGATGATAAAGAAATATCTATAAAAATGAAGTTCATAAATGAAGATTCAGGGGACCTATTCATAGCTGTAACATGCTCAAGTGAACATCATAACTCATGGTTGATTGACTCAGGTGCTTCTTTTCATATGACTCCTCATATGAAGGGTTTTTTTGAATATGAAAATATAAATGGAGGTAAATTCTTCTTGGGAGATAATTTTAAAAAGAAAATAATAGGTCAAGAAAGAGTCAAATTGAGGTTAAAATATGGAAGAGTTAAAACCCATCCTGGTGTGTTGCATATTCTAGATTTGTTAAGGAATGTGATATTTTTTAGTAAGATGAATGATGTAGGTATGATTGTGTAATTTAATAAGGAAAACTCTAAGATGGTTTTTGGATGCTTAGTGTTGGCAAGAGGATTTTGTACAATAACTTTTTTCAAACATAAGGCTAGCATTGTAAGTATTGATTGTAATAAATTTTTAATTATGGAGGAAATTAAAATGGTAGAAGAAGCTCCAAGTATTCTAATAGTGAAGGCAATATTGTGGCATCAATTTATGGGGCACATTGGTGAAGAAGGTCATCAAACATTGAAAATAAAAGGTGTGGTTGAAGGAATTTTTGATTGCCCATTAAATTTTGATTTTTGTGAGCATTGTATTTTTGGAAAGCAAACCAAAGCTATGTTTCCCAATAGTGCTATAAGATCTAAATGAATTTTGCATCTAGTTCACAATTATTTTTTTGGACTTACAAAAGTATCATCATTAGGTAAATCCATCTATTTTGTTATATTTATATATGGCTTCTCAAGAAAGACCTAGGTATATTTTTATGGTACAAATATGATATTTTCAATAAATTTAAAGAGTTCAAGGCTCTTGTAGAAAATTAGATAGAGAAAAAGATAAAAAAATTGAGAAGTGATAATGGTGGTGAGTATTTCTCTAAGGAATTTGAGTAATTTTGCAAATACCATGGAATAGAAAGGCATAGAACAACTCTGTATACTATACAATAGAATGGAGTTGTAGAAGGGATGAACAAAACATTGATGGATAAGGATAGAATAATGATAAGCATTCTAGTGTTAGAAAAGAAATTCGAGGTTGAAGTCATGTTAACCGATTGCTACATCATCAATAGGTCTCCTACCTCATCTTTGGTGGATAAAAATCCACAAGAAATATGGACTAGTAAGAAAACGTCTCTGAATCATATAAGGATTTTTGGTTCTGAAGTTTACATGTATGTTCTAAAAGAGAAAATGGCAAAGCTAGACTATAAATTTGAGAAATACATATTTTTGGATTATAGTACTAGTGTGAAAGAATATAAGTTGTAGAATCCAGAAACATAGAAGATTGATTACAATTGTATTGTGATCTTTAGTTAAAAAAAAGGGGTTTCAAAATAGAAAATGCAACCAATCAAAGAACAAAAACTAGTTTAGGTAAAATTGGAAAAAGATAAAGAACCTAATGCTATAGAAAATATGAATTACAGAGAGAATAAAGAGGAATATTTACAACAAGAATATGAGGAGGAAGTTGAAGATGCAAAATCTGAAACTCCAATTTTATGGAAATCAAATCGGGTGAGAAGACTCCCAAAAATATATAGTCCTTCATATTTTTGCTCTACATTTAATTTATCAGTTACAAATGAAGTACCCAAGACTGTCAAGGAGACACTTCAGTCAAGTGAGAATAAGTCTTGGGAAAGGTCTATAAAAGAAGAAATAGAGTTCCTAGATAAATTTAAGATGTGGGACTTCGTTAAATTTCCCCTTGGTAGGAAACATATTGGTTGGAAGTGGTTATTCAAGAAAAATTACAATATAGAAGGAAAGTTGCAGAAGTACAAAGAACATCTAGTAGAAACAAATTTTTATCAAGCTAAGAAAATTGAATTTGGTGAGATTTTTTCTCCTGTGGCTAAACTAACATTAATTAGAATTTTGTTGGCAATTTTTGTTGCTTTTTATTTTGAAATAGAATAGATGGATGTAAAGATAGATTTTCTACATAGTGAAATTAATGAAGACATATATGTCACAACCAAAATGCTTCACGATAAAAGGTAATGAGGACTTGGTATGCAAGTTGAAGAAGTCTCTTTACGGGTTGAAGCAGTCTCCAAGGATGTGAAATTAAAAACATAACAAGTTTTTATTACACTTGGGATTGGAAAAAGCAAAGAGATCCATGTGTATATTAAAAAAAGGTAAAATTTTTGTTTTAATTGTATTGTATGTGGATGAAATGTTGTTAATTGGTAACAATAAAGACATGATAAAGTTACTAAAATATTAATTATCTTCTAAATTTGACATGAAGGATTTAGGTACTACAAAAATTATTTTGGGTATGGAAATAATAAGGGATCGCACAAATAGAAAGTTATGATTAAATCAAAGGAAATATGTTGATTTGAAACTATAGAGGTTTAGGATGAATGATTGTAAACCAATATGTACTCCATATCTGATTGGTCAAAATGTATATGTTGAACAATTTCCTAAAATAAATGAGGAAATTGAAGAAATGTATCATGTTCCTTATGCTGGTATTGTGAGTAGTATAATGTATACAATAGTCCATACTAGATCTAACATTACACATGAAATAGGAGTAGTTAGTAGATATATGTCCAATCCAAGAAAAGAATATTGGATTGCTATGAAGAGGATCTTCAGATAATTACGTGGAACTACAAATTATGCTATTTATTATGAAGAAAAATATGGAGATAATAATATCGTAAATCTACAAGGGTTTATGGATGTTGATTGGGCTAGATATCTTGATAAAATAAGATCCACAAGTGTTTATGTATTTAGGTTGTTGAGAGGGGTAGTAAGTTGGATGAGTAAAAAATAATTAGTTGTTACTTTATCCACTTCATATGTAGAGTATATTGCAGTAATTCATGCTTGTAAAGAAGCAGTGTCAATAAAGAGGTTGTGTTCAATACTTAGTATTAAGTAAAAGGTTGTGAGAATTGATAGTGATAGTCAGAGTGTAATATTTTTGGCAAACAATCCTCATTTTCATGATTAGTCAAAACATATTAATATCAAGTACCATTTTGTGATATAGATGGTGTAAGAGAACTAAGTGATGTTGGATAAAGTTGATACAGAGAAGAATATTGTTGACTTGTTAACAAAGGTTGTTCCTGCTAAAAAAAAATCTTACTATAGAAGATCTATGGGTATGATTGCCCTTGACAATTGATAATGACAATTTTTAACCCCTATGTAAAGTGCTCAATAAGTGGGATAATATTGGACTTGTGTTGAATATTTTATATGTTATTCAGGTGAGGCTAAATCATAAAGGATTGCATAGTCTCCCTCTATCCTAATCAGGGAAATTTATTTGGGAGGTTCAACTATTTTTAGACCCATATGAGCAGTTTTTGGTTAATGTAATGTCAGCCCATGGTTTTGCACCCATGGTATTGTAAAACTCCTTCTTGTATTGTTGGTATATAAAACAATACTTGCATGAGGTTTGGTAATGAATTTGCAATAAATGTAATCGTAAGAAAAAAAAAATGAAAGGATATTATTGTATTGGAGACGATCAAATTTATACAATGAAGAGATATTCTTACTAAGTTTTTTCAAAAAACTTGCCTAGGATAAATTCTTTATGATATACATTTGGAACCTATAAATATGAAAGCTATTTAAAATATATTTTTTAAATTATTCAAAGAGAAAATTATTAATCAATAACATTCAATCATAAAATAATATACATTTTGATTGGGTGTTGAGTGGGTTTTCCATCCTTAGGCAACTGGGTGTTGGGTGGGTTTTCCCCGAATCTATTTATTATTGTATTTTATAGTGGTCTTCGCCTTTCCTCTCTCCTCAGCTAAGGTGTTTTTGGCAGTTTCTTCTTCCACATACGATGTGGGAAGTTTGGAAAGCTAGGAATGCAAGGATTTTTAGAAATAAGCATGTGACTTCGTTGTTATTATGCAATTGGATTATCTATAAAACGATGGAGAATATAGAAATTGTAGTAAAATCCTTCGATTTTCTTGAGGTATCAAAGAGTTGTGAAGTCATAGTGGAAATTTTACTGGGTTTCAGAAGTATAGACCATCCTCCGTCGGTGCCCAACATTATAAATTCTACCAAATGGAGCGCCCCCTAGTTGGTTGGGTGAAATTAAATTTTGACGGGGTCGCGAATGGATGTTTTGGGTTTGGCTAGTTCAGGAGGTGTCATTCGTGACCATCATGGAAATATTCTTTTCACATTTGTTGATTCTTTGCTTTGAACTCCCTGTAGGTTGTGGAAGCAAGGGTGGCATACCTCGGGATTACTTTGCTCAAGGAATTCAAATTCAAAAAATCCATAGTAGAAGGTGACTCTTGATTGATTCTAAAGGAAGGGGGCCTTCTGGATTGCATCCAAAAATTTCATGGGCATAATCCAGTCCTTTCGAACTGGATGGCGGTCTCATGGAAAGATGACCACGTTTGTGTGGGTTCTATGTCCTTTGTGGTCACTACGGAGCTGGTGAGTCGGGCCATGGGACTTATTTTGGATGGTGTTGTTTATAAGGATAGACATTTGTTAATGCAAGAGATTCGATTCTTCCTAGAAGAGGATGAGTTCCTACCCCGTATCCATAATGGGTTCAGCACCAAGGCCCTTCCTGCTCCTTGGAATAGAGTGGTGAAGGTGATTATGGATTACTTCACTATTGATTCCACCTATGAGGTGGTGCGTAGCTTCCATGCTATGTTTTTGAACCACTTAAGAAGACGCAGAAGGATGAATATTCCCCTATATCTATTTAATTTGTTGTATCACTCTATGATGGCTGCTCAGGTTTCTCAGGGCAAGGAGCCAAGGCATCAGGGGTTGGCTTTGATTATTTTTGAACAGGCGGTATTAGATGGTGGTTTTGATGCGAATGAGGTGTTGTGCTCCTTAAATTCTATTCCTTTTCAAGTGTGTGAAGGTACATCAGAACTATCGAAGGATGTTGGGGGTTTTGAGGATGTACAGGACTGTCCTTTTTCTTGAAACTCGGGGGTTGGTAATTGGACCAAAGGATTTGAGTCGGTTTTGGGTGTTTGGGGTTCTCTTGCTGGGAAGGAGCTTGTTGATAATTGTCCCCGTATGGATGGGGAAGGTGTTGGTGGGAGGATACGTAAGTCTTCCCGAATTAGTGCGATGAAGTGTTCTTCGGGTTAGTCTTCCCCAAGCTTCAAGACCCAGGCTTGCATTATGGATACAAATATTCTTCCTAGGAATGTTGAAAAGGACAAAACTATGAGTGAAATTTACTCCCCCCAACTCCATGGTGAAGAAGAGCAATGTTCTCCACAAGCTTTACTTACTGGAGATTAAACAACATGCGGCTTGGAGCTCCATGAAGATGGCGTTGGATTACGCGGAGGAGGTGGCTCAAATTTCTGGTGGAATCATTGTTGAGGCTGATGTTGTGTTGTAGAACCACCTCGGTTCTTCCATAGTTCTTCCTTGCTTTCCTAGTCCTTGCTTGTTCTGGTTTGTGTGGTTTTGAGAAGTTGTGTTTTTTCATTTTTCTCCTGTTAGTACTGGTTGCACTGGTCTGTTCTGTTTTTTTGTTGTAAAAAGTTTTGGACCCCTTTCAAAACGCTCCTTTCTTAATTTTACCAAAAAAAAATAATAATAATATATATTTTAATGTTAATATTATTAAATATGTCGTCCACACCGTCTTAAAAATAGATGAATATTTATAATATTTTTAATTTATAATTTATCAGCCAGCAATTTATTAACACACATAAAATGCACACTGGATTCCTTGTGGAGAGGTGTTTGTATGTTATATATATATAATATAAACATAAACCCTGAAAATATATTATTACAAGCTACTTATCATTAAAGTGTGCAGAGTAATCAACTATAGCTTACTTTTTATTGATTGCATGTAATTCTCATCGTTGACATTAATATGAATAGAGGGAAAATTTAGTAGAAGCCAACCATTTTAGTATTGTTGTAAATGTAACAAGCAGGAAAGCGACAGCGAACAGTCCATTTCCTTTAGTTCTATTTATGGGTTTTAGTTATCTTAAATAATAAGTCTCTCAATGGCAAAGCATCCAATACTGTGTGTTACAACACGCATTTCCACCGGAAAGTCTACCATATGCTCATGCAATATGCACAGGAGGAAGAGTAAGAAAATTTCCATATCAAGCTTCAATGGGAAAGTGGAAAAGGATTTATTTGAACAGTTTAAATTATCTAGTTTGATCCATATTTGTAATTGTTAATTTCTTAATCAACACATTAAGAAAAACTTATCCTCACACATACACTTCAATTTCAATTTTGTGGATATTTTATAGGTTGACATCGCGCACGTCATCTTGTGGTCAATCAACATAAACGATAAGATAGATACAATTTAGGATATCAATATAACCGACGCTCAAGTTTATAATAATGGAATAAAGTATTTTTAACATCCTTTATTACAATAGGAAAGGTTACTCCTCTTTAATTTAGAAGAAAGAGCAATGAAATTATTGTCAGGTTTTTGGTTCTTGTTATTTTGTCTTTGTCCTTGGTTTTAGTTTTGATTCTTGATTTTTTTTTTTGGATATTTGAGTTAAGATTTTTTTTCATAAATTAATCAACAGAATATTTTAAGTTTAAAGTATACTCTGATTATTATGTTTTAATACCAATAATAACCAAACAAATTTCATAGATTCAGGAACACTTATACGGTTGTCATGCTCTGATACTAAAGCAAATGATATTCATTGATGCAATAACGTTTATTTAATACATGTTAAAATTATCATACTCCGGAAGCAAATCGAAACAAAAATGCCATTTAATATATGCTTTATTGTTTCGATCAATGATGGATAAAATCAATGATAATTACAAACGATAAGATATATACAGTCAAGGAAATGCATACAGACGCTCCTATCTAAAATAATATTATAAAGTATTGTAAGAAACCCGGGCCGGGGAGGGGGAGCCATGTTACGTCAATCAAGTTCGTACATCACATGAAAACCAGCTCAAAATGTACGCACGCCAATTATTTAAAGGCGGGCATATCGTCGTCCTGTCACGAAGGAAAAGAGAGGTTGAAAGTTGAAACAGGCATACATGGATCCTCCTCTCGTTACAAACTTGAGCCTCACCCTCCTCGTCCGTCTATTTACCACTCTCAACCACCACCTTCTCCTCCCTCTAATTACACCGTTTTCAATCCACTGCCAATACCCTCCTACTAATATTACCACTCCTAGTAATTGTTTTTGTTTTTATTTTATTTTTTTATATCAAAAAATTTATAACATCTTTTTACCCCTAACAAATAAAAAACTGCAACTGATATTTTATTTGCTTCTCCCTTTTCAACTATGTAAATAATTGTCAAGATTCACATATTTTTTATAAAATTTATGGAAGTTTATGACAGAGCATGTGGCATAGTTGAACCCTGATATGTGGTTGACACGTTACAAATATGTAGACAGCAATGCTTAAAATTTGAAATTTGATTGGAATGATTGATCACCACCTGTGCTCCGTGCATTACCTTGGGTCAGATTGCATAGATCGTGGACGACGGCTACACTAGTGAGCGTCCATATGAGCCTTGATTCTCTTTCTTTAAGATTTGGCACAATGAATGGTACTGATGATATAGTGTTTTACGTTGCATCTTGTGCCACAGCTGGGTTCATGTACTTGCTCATATTATGTTGTTTTGGGTGTCCTTGCATATATTCTTGTGGTTATAGAACCAACCTGAGAAACAAATTCAATTTAGAGGAAGCTCCATTACCAGATGCGATCTTTCATTGCTTTTTTTGAGTATTGCTCATTGTCCCAGGAATACCGGGAGCTTAACAATCGAGGACTCAATCCAGCCATTGGTACAATATGTTTGATCCCTGCCTGCAAATATGAATTGCAGAGCTTGTAGTAGCTCCACGGTATTATATATAACTTGAAATGATAATGGTGCAGGATGGGCTGGAAATATTGCAAAACATCAGCAAGAGCAGGAGCTGGCTGCCATGGAACCTCCACTGGGTCAAGCCAAGGAACCCAATCTAATCCACAAGGCCAATCAAGATAGGTTAACAATTTTCCATGCGATCCCCCCTCACGTGGCGTGGTTGGCATGATTAACCTCACCACTCGTACCTAGCGTTGCTCGACATGCCAGGATGTGTCCCTCGCTTCACCCAGTACCATTCACTTCTCCCTAATCCCCTGCAGCATCGCAGACTTCAACACCCCTACCGTGAAATATCATCACTATTCACGGTAGCCTGACACATCAGTTATGCAACGCCCCTGCCAGGCTGTCTATTTTTTATCTATTGCAGCAACCTCAACCCCATTATGAGGCATTGAATGACATTCTTCTGTCCATTGACCTTGAAACTCACGACACCAATACCTTTGTGAATTTCGTAGGGAACATACCCATTGCATGCAACCATCCATCAGTTTTCATGACCACAAGATTACCGAACTCATGGGTGAGGGGACGACTATCAATGACATCACCTACAAGCATGTCCTCATTGATACCATTTCTTCCATTAACATCATCTCCATTACTGATCTTCATCACCTGCATATTCTATCTACCTACTTTGCCACACCATCGCTTGACCTTTGCGCTTTCTATGGTTTTATGCGAACCACAATAGGTTCTACCATTCTACCTATATGCGTAGGCATTAGGACCATCTCCATTATATTCCATGTTATTGAAGGCAAGATGCAATACAATATCTTACTTGGACGACCATGCATAAAAGACATGCAATGCGTTCCTTCCACCTTGCATCATTGTCTCAAGTATTTTTATGATGGACTCATCCACTGTGTTCCATTTTATGGTGATCCATTCAAGTTTTTCAACATCGTTGACCTCCCACTAGGACCTTCATCATATTCTACATAGGTCCTCCCTATTCCTTCGCATCATCAGATAAAGACTTCTACGCCTTCTCTTATGCCTGCCTCATTACCGCACCGCTCATTTGGAACACACATAGTCGCCTACATCCTCTTCCCACATACCTTCATATTCCTCTACGAATCCCCATATTCCATCTATACCATTTTCACCACCTTCTTTGTGGCCTCCTCCTCCTTCCCAACCTTCTTCTTCCACAGGTCCACCTCCTATGTCGATGCCTTTTTCATCACTACCTTTGCGGCCTCCCTCTTCGTCTCATCCATATTCCTCCATAGAGTATCCTCTTCTCCCTACTCCTCACACACCCTCACTTTCCTTTTATCCTTGACCTTGGTCTTTCACATCTTGACACTTAGCCCTTCTCCCCCCACCTTGCAATTTCTATATGCAGTTCATCCAATCCCTTCCATATTGACGAATACCATGATTGGAAACAACAAGCCTCTCACCTTGATGACCAACTATTCCATTCCTCTACTACCACTATCCATGATTTCCAGTTCTCATATTCCTTAGCTGATTCAGATTAACCACCTTATTCACCACATTGTACGTCACCCCAAGTAGCAATTTTATGGTGAAGTCTAGACCGGGTGAATACATTATTTATGACGCTCGCATGCATCTTCCTACGATCCAATCTACTTGTGATTTTGGTCACCCTTTAGCCTCAATGCTAACCATTGGTACCGTCATCCCCCTCGGTCCACAAAACAATCATCTATGCTAGTTTAGACTCCTCACTCCCAATAGTTGTACCTCCACCACCGCAATCTAGTTTTTGTGGCACCTTAGACCACATGTCCAACACACACTTCACCTTACGCTACCTTTGGCATTTACATTGGCATGGAATTGCACTAGGATGTTATAATAAATGATCACGAATGCATATCAACCCTCACATTCAATTAACCACCGATAAATCTAGGCTAGGATTTCATCCTACAACCATCCATATGCTCAAATATGAGATTCAAGATCTCTATCTGAATCTTCCACTAATTCCTACACACTTGTTGGAAGGATATATTGATGTTGACATCCTTGATGAGAGTCCTCCTCATTCTACCGTCAACATTCCGTGCACCTTCTTCTTGGAAACACCATTTTTCTGATATTACCACTGTTTATTGCATTGATGATCTAGTCAACAAATTTACTTCCCTTTCTCTCACAATGCCTTACATAGAGCACAATTTTTTGTCTCCCCCTCCGTTACCTATGCATTCATTCATACATAGACATATTCAATGACAAACTCATAATTATATAACTCGATCTCACTCTCCACTCATGGTGCTATGTCCATCGTTAAATCTACCACATCATTTACATACTCCTTAGTCTTCATCTTTAGACTCGTCATCTGACACCATATTCATCACCTCTGTTAACATGGTTGACATTGATTTATTCTCCCCACTTCACTATAAATATCCCATGACTCACACTGAGATGCCAAATTCAAACTTCATTGACTTTACACACATCTCCCCAACACCTTCGTAGGACTTCTTACTATCACTACCCATCCTGTGTGCTACCAACTCGCCTTCTTTGTCCACTCCACCCCACATTTTGTAGGTCAACCATATAGATGTGTATCCAGGTGATGAATTTTATTTACCTAAGGCTATCAATGACCTCCATATTATTCCTATCCCTGCTCAACTTTAAGATGATTCCCACATGCTTGTGGAGAACACCAACAACATTGATATTGGTGATGATCTAGACAATCCCCATATCGTTAAACTTACCACCAACCTCTCCTTAAATGACTGTCTTTTTCATGTCATTTCTTAAAGAATACATCAGATTTTTCACCTGGTCCTACATGGATATTCCTAAACTTGATCCTAGATTATAGTCCACAACCTCACTCTTCATGGGGATGCCAAACTAGTTAAGCAAAAATTTTATCGTATGCATCCGATGGTCACTTTAATGGTAAAATTGGAGCTCCAAAATCTCCTTGATTTAGGGCTCATACAACCCATTGACTACCAAAATGTAAACCATTTAACCGCCTTCTACAAAAATGGTTTACCTTCAAATGGGATACCAAATATCAACAAGTCTTTGATTCCATCAAAGCCTACCTCATATGGCCACTAGTTCTATCTCTGCCACACCCACAATTAATATTCCTTCTATACATTTTTGTTGTAGATTTTATGATTAGAATGTTATTGGCTCATAAGAATACCCTCAATCATGAATAAGCCATCTATTACATCATTCGCATGTTGGTTAGCTATGAAAAATATACACCTACATGGAGAAGTTATAACTCACTATAGTCTTTGCTACACAAAAACTATGACATTACATGCTTAACCACACCACATTTATCATTTCTCGTGATAATCTATTATGCTACATAATGAACAAGAGTTACCATAACTCTTACACTGCTAAATGGATTATACTTCTTATTGAAATCGACCTCGACTTCATTTCTTAGAATTTCATCAAGGGATAAGTCATTGCAGACTAACTAGTTGAGGCTCCATTGCCTGCTAATCATATCCTCCTCATTCAGCTTCCTGATGATTCCATCTTTCACATCACTGAAGCTGAGGAGCATGTCAAACTAGAAGTAGCAACTGATCTAACACTCTTCTTTTATGGTTCTTATTGCACTCATGCTCGGGGTTATAGAATTGTATTTTTCACACTTAATGGGGAACTTCTTCTATTTTTCTTCAAATTAGGGTTTCCTTGCAAAAATAACAATGCTAAATATGAACACCTAATTCTCAATCTAAAATAAGCACTCTCTATGCACATTAGATGCATTCAAATCGTTGGTGACTCTCTTCTCATTGTAAATCAATTCAAGGTGAAAGCACGAGATTCCGGGCAAAGGAAACACTAAGTGCGATTGCATTCAAAATCAAGTACGCTTAAGTCCTAGAAATGTAAATTGCATGAAATGGAAAAGAAACACATTGGAAGAGACACAAGCAAATAGAGAAAACATAGCCCTTTCATTAATATCCCTTGATCTCTGTTACAATGACGTCTCCTCCCTTTTTAGGGGCTAGGAGCGCAAATAGAGTTTGATTACAATCACTGAATGATTCCTCTTTCCGCGTGCCCACGATTGCAATGGGCGGGCCAAGATGATGCCACCGCTGATGTCGATGAATTATTCACCTCTGCTGCTTCTCCTATGAACAAAGGAACAACCAAGATGTCAGTAGCACCTACCGCAAATGAAAAGCGTTTGCTCTCTAAAACTAACGAAATATGCATGTAAATATTTGCCTGAAACAGTAATTACAGTGAGTCCAAATGGCTTCAAAACTTGATAGAAGATAAGAAAAGTTACCAGAAGGCCACTGCCACTGATACAGCTGGCCAATCTACCTTCAACTGGAATTTGTCCCTGGGCAGGATGAATTTTGACTGCAATTCATCCCTAGGTGGGACGAATTCTTCTGTGTTGAAGAAACCGACCTGCTGCTGCTCCAATGTCGCATCCCGAGACCTGCAAAATGCCTGCAAACAAGGGGGTTATGTAATTGAGGCCATTTTGGGACAACCTAGATGGTCGGATTCTCCCAATTTGGCCTCCACCCTCAAGAATTTGACCTCGACACTTGCAATTCAGCGAAATAACAAAGCAATGCAAAACATACTAGAATCAGACCAAAAGTTACAAAATTGCAGCTATGGATTAATCAAACCTAATAACACAAAATGCAATCTGAAAAGTAATCTAAAATGCTCAAAAACTAAAAATAGGACTTGGGAGGTGCGGGGGTGCCCAAGTGGGCCTCCCACCGTTGGCACTTGATTTTGGAGCCAATCCACCAAGGATGGGCCCAAAACCTCTTAGGATTGGGGGGTCGACGAATTGGTTGGTTCAAGTGTCCATGTGTTGGATTTGGATCAGGTTCGAGCTTCCAAAGGCCACCCAACAACCTCCCTTGCAAAAGAGATTGGTGGATGTGGGAAGGTGAACCAAAAGGGATGCAAGTGGGTCTTCAACTCGGCAGCACTTCGTTGCTTGAAAACTCCTTCAACTCTGTATATTTTGGGTGAGAAAAGTCCCACCTTTTATAGACCCAAGGGGTCTCTTTTGGGAGGGAAGCACAAATGCCATGTGTTGGCCATAGGCGCCATGTGGCAGTCTTGTCTTCCCATGAGGGAGGGGAGTCCTCCGTTGACTTGAGCTTTGATAAATGCCTTTTGTAACAGTCTTCTAATGGCCCCTCTGTCCACCTACACACGCGTGCAAGGCAGGAGTCCTTAACTGACTGTTCTGGGCTGCCACTTGGCACCCTTTGCCTTTTTTCCCATTAAGCTTAGAATTCGTCCCACCCAGGGAAAGATTCAGAATTCGTCCTGGGGTGGGATGGATTCTATTTTGAATTCATCCCGGGGTGAGCCGAATACTGGGCAAAGTGTCCAAGTGTGCCAAATTGCTTCTTGACCTTACAAAATTGCTATGAAAGTGGTTAAGACCACTGTTTAACCTCTGAGGGCTGCCCTGGGGGCTGTGTTTGTCAAAGCGATCAGTGTTTGCAGTCACATAATCGGATTGGTGCTGTTTTGGTGTCTACACAAGGAGATCTAGCAATATTGTTTCCCAGTACTCAAGTAATATAAACAAATCACTCAACAAGTACTTACCCAACTTGAGTTGTATGACATCGATGCCAATCCCCACTTGTCCAACCATTTTGCTAATACAATGGATTCATTGGGGTGTTTAATACCATATAACCCCATCTCTGACATGACACATGTATTTATTCCTACCTTAATGTGATCCACTATTTCACCTCCATCCACCATCAATGATGGTGGTATCCATGTCATCCACACTGAACCACATGATCCTTGGTCTTATTATATTAAGGATTATATCAAAGTAAGATTTTTCCCTTGTGACCTACCACATGCTCACCATTGAGAATTCAAATAAAGGGTAATTCATTACACACTATTGGGTGACATCCTTTACCACTGCCATCATGATGGCATCCTTTTACATTGCCTATAATCACACGAAACTCAAAAAGTGGTCCAAGAGACCCATGATGGAACTTGCAATGGAAACTTTAGTTGCATGACCATCACTAAGAACATTTTATGCATGGGCTACTATTGGCCCAAAATGGAACACAATTGCTGTGAATATGTCAAATGGTACGTCAAATTTTAACAAAAATCTAACCTCATGCATTTACCTTCGCAAGCACTTCAACCCATCAAATCCATGTGGCTCTTCTCACAATAAGGTCTAGACCTTATTGGTAAAATATCACCTACTTTCTCGAGCAATCATAATTTTATCATCACTGCCACTGAATATTTTATAAATTGGATCAAAGCTATCCCAATTGTTCAAATAATGGGAGCCAAAATTGTGACATTCGTCACTAACCATATCATTTTCCACTTTGAAATTCACTCATAATTCATCTTCGATAATGGAACCCCTTTCAAAAACAAAATTGTCCATGCCCAATGCACCAAATTTAATGTTCACCGTAGCTTCTCTACATCGTACTACCCATAGGGTAATGGCTAATATGAAGCTACTAACAAAACTATCTACACTATCATCCAAAAAATAATTGCAAAATTTCATCATGATTGGAAAATTCAAATTCCATTGGCCTTGTGGGATTACCGCACAAGAATTCATACTTCTACTAGAGCAAAACAATTTTCTTTGGTTTATGGTGCCAAAGCCATTATACCCCTAGAACTTGAGATACCTTATCTTCACATCTCTATGAAGGACTTCGTTGACAATGACATAGCTCGTCAAGCTAGGCTAGACCAACTAAAACTCTTAGATTAGTGTCACATCCATGCCATAGAGCACACATGTGTTTATCAAGATCATCTTCCCATGCCTATGATAGTAAGGTACAATGAAAATTTTAGATCGATGACTTGGTTTTCAAAGAGAACCAACAAATCACTAGTCAACCCTACCAATAACAAGACAAATTCAACCCAAATTGGTTTGTTCCTAATATTTTTACACAAATTCATTTTTAGCACCATTCAACTAGCCAACCTTGAAGGACTTGCAGAGCCCAAACCTATTAGCATTGTTCACCTATGCACATTCTACGCCTAGCTAGCCTATGTAAACATAACTAGTGGTTGCACATACTATCATTATTATGTTGTATATATCACCTCACTCACATTTTCACAATCCATATTGCACTACACACACCTTGCACTTTATATTATACAACAAAAGCATCTTTGCTTTATATGTCATTTTTATGCTATTGGTATCTTCTTGTCTTGCGGGGATCCCATTTCTAGCTGAAACACCTTTGTAGAGACACATTTCTTTAGATATACAACTCTAGCATACTACCCCATCATCATGTAGGACCTTTTGATGCTCCCTCCAATATCAATTACCTTGACCAATATTACAATACCACCCAACCCTATTCATGTTTTTTAGTCATCCCCTTCATCACATTCAACTCATGAGACATCGCCTAGACATAATTCACCAGACCATAGGGATTCCTCCTATTCTCCTTGATCCAATGATAGTCATATTTCCCTCTCCTCGTTTGCCTATAAATAGGAAAATTCCCACCCACCGTACCCTCACAGGCAGGACTCATTACCCCCTCCATTAGTTGATGAAAAATATCCTTATTTAAAAGCTTCTTCAGCTCAATGACCTCCACTTGGCTATTTTCCTCCCAACAAGGGGAATTTAACCTACTCGCTTACAGTCCTTAGGATTACCTCGACCCCTATTGAGTGAAATGTCACCTTATGACCAATCTCTTCGACAACATATTTCTTAAGTCATCCCTTCACATTTTCACCCATCTCAATCACGTTTCTCCTTATAGCCATACCATGCACTACCCATTCTCCAGATACCCCCATACCATTCTAGGGTATTCCACTTCAACCTCTTCCACAACCAATTTATCACTTTCAATATCCTCCTCCTTCCCCTCGTACATTATCTTACTCGTAATTATATCCCAATAATATTTTTACACTAGAATATTTCTCCCCACCTACCTTGATTACATCATCCCCATATCTTGATATTCAGTAGATTCTCTTAAGCCTTGACAACCTTAAGTTATACTTGAGTCATTGTCAATGTTGTTCCTTTCCATGCCATTCTACTACAACTCGTATTCCCCACCTTCTTCCATTCATGTCCCCCACTCTTGTACACACCCTCCACTAGATCCTAGGTCCACTATACAACCACTCAGGCCTACCCTACATCCCTCATACTCATCACCACCTGAGCCATACATTTATTCCACACCTATAATTTTAGAGCTAATTTATCATACTTTTCACCAACTGATGCATGTAATACTCCTTGAGTTACCAAAAATCCCTCCCATCGACCCCCTTCAACCCAAGCTAAGGAATTACAAGAAAAGCTAATTTTGTATTCGCCATCAACAACCGAGGCATGAAATTGACCACTAGAACACATTTAATAGCCTTATTACTAACATGGTAGATGTCACACTTCCTCCATGATCCAAAAACACCACCTTTGTTGGAGTTTTGAGCACCACACCTCCTCTTATTCATTGCCCAATACATTCATGTGAGTCTTTCACATCGACACCACACTATTTCCAAGAGCTATCTAGCTACACCAATTATCATAATCCTCGCTACATCGTTGTACTACATAGTCACTCGTGACTTGATCTTCACCACTTCACACATTCTTATATTACCTTTCTATTTATTTATTTCTCTTATTTCTCCCCTTCTTCTTGTTATCCTACATTGTTGTATGGTCAAGTTTCAATCGGATACATACCTATACTAGATTTCTCTTATCCTTCTCTTCTTCTTCCTTATGTTCTACATCATTGTATGGTCATGCTTAGAGTGGCTACATACCTATGCTAATTCTATATTATCTTCTTCTACTTCTCCTATTTATCCTTTCATTGTTTCCTTTAGTCCCTTCTGTTGCTTTTCTTCATTTTCACTTTATTCACTATCTCTTTTAGCTTCTCACTTTTTGTGTTCTTATTAATCATGTGTATTTCTCCCACTTACATTCCTCTCTTGATATTGTTACACAACCCCACATACTGGTGTAACCATAACTATTACTCCTTACTTTTATCATTTCTTCACATAACTATTTCTTCCAAAATAGCCTCCAATCTCACCTCATTGAGTTTCACAATTTTTCTCTTGTAGATATTTTCCTTGCATTCTATATCTCTCATACTACATCCATTGCATATACACATCGCTCCTCTTTTTACATCTATAATCATGTTTGTACATTCCTCCTATAGAAATATGATCATGATAGGATTAAAAAAATGCACTTGTTAGCATCACCACTTGGTTGTCCACTCCCATTTTTAGGATTATAGATTATATGGTGATTAGTATAATTTTGATAACTCACCAGTTAAGTCAATCAAATATCACCTCTAGTTGACAAGTTCTTATGATTCTTATCGATTTATTTGGTTGGTTCAACTTCTTTTACGAACCATTCACACATCATATTTTTAAGCAGATTTTGATTCTAGGGAAGACAACACCTTGCGTAGATATTTCCATATTGAAAACGGTTTCCCCTAATCATAAAATCTGAAAATGGGTAGAAAACAAAAGCCAATGCCCACATTCCAAAATAAAAAAGAGAGACAAAATAGTACCACAAAAAGAGAATCAAAAGAATGATGAGTAGAAAATAAAATGAAAATACTCCAAAAATATTATTTTTATGCTTGATCTCCTTTGATCCTTTGATTTAAGATAACATCATGGGATGATTTCCATTGCCAAAAATATGCTCTAAGCGCCTGCCTGCCAGTGGAATAGTATTACAAGTGGTGATACATCTGTAACATTAGAGATATTATTTTTGTACAGATTAATGTGTGCTTGTGGATGAGCTAGCTATTTTGGATACATTTGCAATGGGTTACTACTACATCCCTCAAAATGGACAAATGAAAATCACTCTTCGCACACACTGGTCCCTGATAGACTTTGATCGAGTCAGGTTAGTTATGAGTTGTAGTCAAACCTTGTTTAGTTTCTTATGATGTTTGATAGCTATAGCTATGATATTCAAGATTATTGCATAATCCCATATACCATCCTTCATCCGTGAGATAATGAAATGTATCACATTGCCACCGGTTCTGCTATAACACATGTGCTTCCTATACGTATTTCACCATTCGTATATATTAATCATTGTATTTATTTTGCATTCATTCTTTTACAATACACAATTCTCTATTACATCTATTCTAATATGATATTATTCTCCTTCATTCTACCATAGGCATACATATGCATTCATCATACATTCACTTGCCACTATTCTACATTACACATACACATAATATTACACGTAATATTAAACTACATATTCATTCACATAAAATCATGACACATGTGTATAAAGTTGCAACAAAAAGTAGGTATATATATATTATGATCATAATGCCATTAGTCTACAAATATAGATTCCATCCATCATACACCTCAGCCCTACTGATCACTAGGAATCTCGCCACTCTTCTCCTAATCCATGACTACTAGCTCCACCATCTACACCTCTACTACCTTATTCGATTTTGGAGTAGCCTCCACCATCTAAGATTCTACAAGCACTACCAATCTATCCATCTTTGAGAATACTCCCACTACCTGAGACACTACTGGTTTTACCATCCTTGACTACATCAACACTATCGAGGGATCACACCATTGAATCTACTTCGAGTGTGTACGAGTCTATGACCGTGATATCAAACTTGATTGAGATCCTTCGTAATCTGAAGATGCATGAATACATGAATTTAGGGTGATATCATACTGCAACCTCATAGATACCTCCTTTGAATATAAATTTGATAACTCTACATGTGCCTATCTTCAATGATCTACCTTAGCCCTCAGACCTATAGCTTCATATGCCTATTGTTGCCTCTCTATCTTTGCATACAAATCCACCACCTCTACCTCGTGCACCACTCAAACCACATACCTATCAGCCTATGCTCACTACACAATATCCTAAACAATGATAATATTTATCCTAAATCTCTTCTCTATGGCCATATTATCCAAAACCTAGCATCATAAATCCTCTACAATATTAGCATACCTCATCTACTCTACCTCAAGCTATCCTCATAGCTCCTCACATTGCCTCTCTAAATTCTACCCCTCTTTGTAGATCACCTACTCATCTACCACTAAACTCTCCTTCAACTCCCAATGTTCCTCCCTCCATATCCATATATCTAAAGCCTAATATGTCTCACTCTCATCTAATCTCCCATCTATATATTGTACTCTCTCTCAAGATCACCAACTCATCTTGAGCATCCATCCTATCTAGGATGTCAAATGGCATGTTCGATATATCTCCAACATTGTCCTCCTCCATGATCACCATATCCCATTGAGGATACCCTACTAATACATCATTTTTCATGCCACCTACATATTCCTCCAGAAACACTACCTCATCTAAGGGTTGGCCTCCACCAATATCCTATCTCTCTGAAAACCTCACAATAGGAATCCTAGATCGATCATCTCAATATTACCTCTATCATCATAGAGACTCCTCTATCCCCTCCTCTAATACTACATCTCACATATGTCCAACTCCCCTTGGTGCTTGTCCCCCTGTTAAAGGCAATCATACCACTAGCTGCACCTAGTTGTCAATTACCGCAACTCCTAGTTCCCACCTCTGTTTGGCCCATAATCGCATGCATGGATCAGTATACCTCCTCCCTATAATAATAGGTGGATCATGTATCCCTTGGCAAAAACTAAACTATTGCATGACTCTACTAAAAAATAACTACTCTACCTATCACCTGTATCACCCTACCACCCATCATCCTTAGTGGATCACCCCACTAGCTCAACATATTTCTCCCACACTAGCCCACTCCTCTATGGCCTCAATTGGATATCCTTAGGCTCTAACTCACCTAACTACCTCCTCCAATACAAGCCATCACCCTCATGAATTCTCTTCATCCCATTTTCCATATGTGTATGTCATTTTAAGGTATAGGGTATGAAGTCTACCATAAACATATGTGCTTTATATGGAAACAATGGTAGCTGCTCTATCACAATGTGCTTCCATGCCCAAACTTGCAATAATGGGATCCAATTCAATCCTGACCACATTGCTCACACCACATCATACAATTTCCTGTACACCTATGCCAATAAAGTGGGCACCCACACAAACACTACCTCATGCTCCACCATATCACACACTACATCCATCATGTTCTAATAGAAATTCACTCCTAAATTATATGGCAGAGCATATGTTGATATCATAAGCATCGCCATACAATTGATATCAAGCAACATATTCTTATATCAATAGTACTCATAGTCCACCCCCTTCTTGAACCATACCTCTATCCACTTCGAACCAAATATCCACTGCAACACCTCCTTCTACGTAATATTTTTTTCTACCTTCACTGGAGTGTCCTCTATTGATAGTTTATAAATTTTATATATATCTTCCAATGTAATGGTCATCTCTCCTATGGGAAGATAAAAGGTGTTCCTGTCTGGATCACATGTCTCACACAATACTAAAATATACGTCATGTTGGTGTGAATACTCAAAACCTCCCATACACCCTTCATCCACACCCTACCCATCCACTCCATATCAAACTTAGAATATTTCTTACCCAAGATAGCTTTCAATAATCACTCAATCTTCTTCACATGTTTTCATTCAAAAACATCACATAAATTTTTATCAGTTTCATATAAATATAAATTCCTTTTTCTTCATACAAGAATTCATCATTTACAAACTTCATACAAAAAATGTCATGCATTAAAAAAATGTCTCTTCAGTTTGCATGCCACCATGCAAACTCCATTTTGCACCTCGCATTGTGAACTTTGCAAAAAGAGCATTTTTGGGCATCCATTAGGCCCTTTCATGACAAACATATCATACACATGCAAAAACATCACATTCATGATATGCACATTAGAATACAACCCCAAAAGCACACATTTTGAGTCATACATTCATAAAACACACCAACACATTACAAAACATCAAAACAATTACATTTTTGATACCTATTTTGACCATTCATAATGGAAGTTCAAATAGATTCAAAAATAGTATATATTTCACACCACATAACAAGGTCAAACTTCACAAACATACATCTCATGGCATGCATTCACACGACATACCAAAACATCACAAAAAAAAAAAAAATCATATTTTTGGATACCCATTTTGACTTTTCATGGTGAAAATTGAAACAGATTTAAAAAATAGTTAACCATTCGTAAGACACATCATCAACTCTCACGCATGCACCAAATTTCACACTATTAAACATATCAATTTACTAGTCAAATAGGAAAACAATCAACACTTTTGAATACCCATTTGGAAATTTTTACACTTTGTGCACACATTTCAAACTAACATCACATGCAAACAAGCATACACACTCAAACCCCCATTACAGTACTTGTCAAACATTCACACAATTAAAAATAAAAAATAGTTTGAGTATCGAGTGCTTACAGGTGGGGTACCATGTTGGTTGTTAGGGCTCGCATGCCCTCTCATAATATCTCTACTGACTTAGAATCTCGACTACACTTTGCTTTGCAAACTCTTCTTCACTCCTCTCTCCACAAATCCTCATAGCAAAAATGAACCTCACATGTGTGACAAGATGATTTATACTCCCAAAATCCCTAGTTCACATGCCACCATGTGAAATCCACTTCACATGCTACCATGCAAATCTAGTTTGTATGGTGCTATGGGAACCAAACCTCACGACATCATTTTAACTTTTTTTCACTCCTACAACTTCTTCTTCCTTCCCCATCGCTATTTTCTCAAAATTTTCCACCTTTGTCATCATTTTCCTCTATCAATATACTCACCACCACATCACCACATGTCATCTGTATCATTATTGATTCCTCACTTGAGGGGGTATTCATACACAAATCCACTTTGGATACAATCAAATAATAAAATATTCAAATCATGGATATCGCATCTACATACAAAATATTTGTTGAATATTATCTCAAGGTAATAAAAACTCAATCCAAATCTTAAATTTGTTAGATCACAAGAGTTGTGCGCACTCTCAAACACATCTTGATTTCATTCTGTATATCGACATCGACCACATACTGAATGTTACACTTGATTTTTCCTTGCCACTCAACTCAAAGGGTTTGACAAATGTCATCATTTGCTCATCAATTAATCAGAAGTAAAATTTTGAATATGAAGTTTTTCTATTCATAATTCGACCATCTTGTGTTGGTCGCAAAAAAAAAGTAGTCTTAAGTTGCTCTCCCAAAAAACCAGTATGATATTGTAAAATATTGTACCAAATTAATAAATCACTTGTTTTACCATTGTCTTTCATCTACATTCATTCATTCACATTCATCCCCATATTCTTCATATTCAAAAATACCTCATCACCTTCTTCCATCATATTTTTGTACTAAACTATGTTTTAACACAACATAGTACAAAAATGGGTAAATGTACACACCTAAAAGTCACACATGCTCACCCATTAATATTTTTAGACCTACATAGACACCCGTAGACCATCATAGGCCATCGTAGGCCATTATAGTCCATCGTAGGCCATCGTAGGCCATTATAGTCCATCGTAGGCCATCGTAGGCCATCATAGACCATCCTATGCCATCATAGGCCATCATAGTTGTTCGTAGATGCAAAACCCTATAAAAATATACAAAATGCATCTAAAACATCTTCTATTCATAGGAGAGATACCTACAAGACACTTAAGACCACCAAAGCCCTTTCCTATGCCTAATTAGGGCCCCCATGGGATCATTCCCTAAAAACCCTAATTAGACTAATTAAGATTCTAATTTGCAAGTGACTTTCTACTTAAAGTGCACTTTATCACTTAATTAGGTTTAATTATGATTAAGAGTAAAATTATCCCTAAACATGTCCTCACACATGTGTGCATCCCAAATTAGTTAGGATATTTTCTAGAATACCTAACTCAACCCTCATCTAACCTAGGGACTAACTAACCAGAGTTAACCCTAACCCTAGCTCACAAATGTATGAGGATAGGATATTTCCTTTAGGCCATGTGAAAAGGATGACTATGCTTGCCATTTCACAAACCCTAACTTGACCATGATAGGACTTGATCCTATGGTATAATACACCTAACTCCCCCCTGTCCTCATTTTCCTCTATAAATATAGGACTGATCCCTTAATTAATGACTCTCTCTCCCTTTCAATAAACATACCCAAACTCTACCAAAAGTGTACGAGAATACTTTCTTATGATTCTGCACGTGACAAACAGTAATAGACATTACCTGTAATAGTTTTGAACAATTGCAACAACAATCAATAGAAGTCCACTTTACATCCTACCATGTGAACCTGGGATCCAGTTCACATGCAACCATGTGAACTAGCTCTATAGTAGTTTTATAGCATCAAATCAGGTGCATATTAGGCTTAGATACTTTTTATAGAATTCCCATAAATTTTTATCAAGTTTTCATTCAGTTTTATGCCTATTTATTTTCATAACTATATGGTTTGACCAAGGCAAGCCCCCAAACACACTAACTCCTTTTTACAAGACCAAAGTAGGTACAAAAGGATAGAATCAAACATCACTACCGGTGGCACTCGCACACAAAAGCCCACCTTCATTGAGGGCACTAGAAGACACTAGAAAATGCTTCCAAATTCATGTGGAAAAAGGGGATAAAAACCTTTCTCAAGAGAAAGCTCATTCTGTAACCCTATTTTAGATTAATAAAATAGCATTTAGCACATTCCCATTAGTTTTTAAAAATTTGTGATTTTCGTGTGTTAAATTAATAGTTCATGAAGGATATTCTCTTTTATAGGATATACCATAAGTATTTCTCCTCCTTTCGAATTCCACATCATGACATTCATCTTCCTTGGAAGGCTCGTGCTCCTTTTGTTGGCTTCTAACACTATCAGAATCAAAAATTCATATACAAAAAATGCCCTTATGGATATTCCATTAGCTATAGCAGTCAAAAAATTTAGCTATTTTATAGCACAATTTTAGCACCATTGTGCGTTTCACTATTGACCCTGTTCTTCACTTTATTGGACATTTGAAATGACTTCTATCTCTTCCTTATTTACATTACTTTTCTCATTGTCTTCCTCTGTATTGCCCTCTTCTTGGTGCACCTCTTCTTCATCCTCATAACCTGTTAGAAATTTGAGTTATTTTATGTTGTAATTGATATCATACATATCATTGATGTCACATGGATCACATTGAGTTTTGGTGGCAAAAGCACTTCATAAATAATCATTTATGATATTTTGGAGAGCATGGATATATACAAGGTTTTTGTGAAAACCAAGGCAGGAAAAATAAAATTTTTATTTAAAACCATGGATGGCATATTCGAAATGGGTTTTTCTTAAAACCCAAGTTGGATTTTCATTTCATCGAAAAAGGTGCCTCGGTGATGGAGATATTTAATTTTAAATATTAAATTATTTAAAATTTTAATTTTAATTTTAAAAATTAAATTATTTAAAATTTTAATTTTAATTTTAAAATTAAAAATAAAAGTAATCCGCTGATATCATAGAATATGAGGGAGAAAATTATATAAAAGGATACCTAAGGTTTATTAATCCTTAAGCTTGCACTCATAAATTAATGTGAATGTTGGAAAGTGAAAAGGGCTCATACAAAAGAGGGTTAAGTGATGGAATCAAAGAATAAATTGGATGACATGTGAAACAATTTTCACCTTGGGTAGTGTGGCACATTGGAAATTGGGTTTTGGCTAAGGTAACTAGCAGAACAAACATCAAGGTTTTGAATCCCCTTGGTTGCGTTAGAAGGCGTTGGAAGAAAGAGTGCGCAAAGCATTTTTGGTTTGTGTGAGAGGGAGGAGTCTTTTGAAGCACGTGGTGCCTTTCCTTCCAAAATGATCCCATATATCGTGCGGTGGATTGTCCGTGGTTAAGGCAATGAGCAATGAGGCATCGAGGGATCGAATCCCATCAAGGGCAATGGCAAGTTAATATTTTTAATATTTTATTTTTCTAAAGTTGTCCTAGGAGAAATAAGGGTTGTGATGCACTTTAGGAAAAAGAGAGATTTTTGGTGATTTTCTTTTTGGAAGTATATCATATTATATATTGTTGGAAATATTATTTCAAGGACTATTTGATTAAATTGCTTAGAGGGAGAAATAAGGTGTGTGTAAAGAGATATTTCTGATTTTGTAAAGGGGTTCAAAAGTGAAGGTTGCTTTGTTTTTTTTTAAAGGGGATTAATTATTTCATGAGGGGACATGGTGTATTTTATTGAGAAGGAGTAATAAGGTATTATTTGGATATTATTGTTGTGTTATTAATCAAGATCTCTAACCCTTATTTAAAGTTAAAAAAAGAGTTTGTTGAGTGTGGCAGATTTAGTGGAAAACTAATAAGGCATCAAAAAGATATGAGCAATATTCTCCATTGACATTTTTTATGGTGGTTGATTTCTGAAATATCATTAGAGAGAAAAGGATTGATTATGGTTTCCTTTTTTAAAGTGGTTGGTTGAATGCTTCAAGGTTTTCTAGTTTGAGAGTTGTGATTAAACCTTATTTTATAAGCATTATTGTTGAAGCCCATTGCTTGTACAAAGAACTTGAACTTGATTTAGAGGAGAACATGAGTATCATTGTTATGTGAGATTTGTGGTTGAGAAGTATTGGAAACATTTTGAGTTGATTGATTCATGGTTGAACTAGGGTTTGTGAGAAAAATTTATTCTTTGTGGTGATTGGTTGAGTAGAGTTGTTTGATCCTAGTCAAGTGATTGTGTGAAGTGGTTGTTCAAGTTCCATGAAAAAAATATTCTATATTCTGATTTGAGTTGAGTTTGAGTTGAGAAAGAAATTAAGTTTGTGAATAGAACATATTGAGTCTCTAAAAATTATCTTTATGATTCTATAATATTGAGTTGAGTTGAGATTGATTTGATTTGAGTTGATATCATTGTGGATCATTATTTTCATCCATTGAAGAGTGCATTGCCATTCATTGTTGAGTTCATCATTGAGCCTTGCCTTCATAGATTTATGGATGATATTTGAGTACTACTTGAGCATGATTGATTGCGCCTTTCAGAAGGATTTTTGGATAACATGTCTAGATAGATTTTAGGTAGCTTTTGTACATGATTGATTGAGCCTTTGAGAAGGCTTTTAAGACAAATTTATGAACAGATTTGAGGCAGCTTTTGTGTATGATTAATTGAGCCTTTGAGAAGGCTTTTGGGATAGATTTTTGGATAGATTTAAGGTAGAATTTGTGCATGATTAATTGAGATTTTGAGAAGTATTTTGGGGTAGATTTGTGGACATATTTGGGATAGAATTTGAGAAAGTTCTTGGTGAGCTTGCTAAGAATATTTGAGAAAGTTCTTGGTGATCTTACTGGAGCAGACTTGAGCAAGTTCTTGGTGAGCTTGTTGAATCATATTAGTGGATAACCTACCTGACAAAATTAGGATTACCTAACTAAGTAGATTAGTGGTTTTCCTTGTTTATTAGATTAGTGGATTACCTAGCTAATTAGATCAGTGGATTGCCCACCTGATAAGATCAATGGATAGCCTACCTAAGTATATTAGGATTACCTAGCTAAGTAGATCAGTGGATTGCCTAGCTAATAAGATCAGTGGATCGTCTTGCTGAGTAGATCAGTGGATGACCCATTTGAGTAGATCAATGGCTATCCTAGCTTTGAGAAGATCAAATTAATAATTTGTATTGGGATAAGGATCCCTATTTATTTGTGAAATATTATAATAATATTATCTTGTAGACTACCCCACATTGGGGGAACCACATTAAATCTTGTGTCTCAATTGTATGTGGTGATTTATTCTCTTGCTTGCTATTGTTATCTATATCATTAATGAACACTTATATATTTGGTTATTGTAATTAAGGACACTAATTGATATTGGTTTGGAAAGAAAGTAAAAAGTGGGTGTTATACTATTCAAACCTCCCCCTCTAAGTATAATCTTGTGTTATTCAATTGGTATCGGATCGGGTTTCTTAGGAAAGGCTAACATCTTGGGGGTAGATTCTACAAGAACATAGATGGCTTCATAGAATGGATCATCTAAAATTAAGGCTCCACTATTTCACGATAACAATTATGCTTTCTTGAGCATTATAATGAAGAACTACTTGATATCACAAGGATATGAGGTATGGAAAATGGTTGCAAAAGAGTATAAGGTTGAAGATGGTCCCAAAATAGATAATACTATCAAGAAATTGGTTGAGATCAATGCAATGGCAATGAATTGAATTTTTAGTGGGCTACGTGAGACAAATTTTGCAAAGGTTATGGTATGTAATTTAGCTAACGAAATGTGGAACAAATTACAAAATACCTATGAAGGAGATTCCAAGGTAAAGTTGGCAAAAATACAAACTCATAGAAAAATATTTGAGGAATTGAAAATGGAAGACTCTGAAGATATTGTAAAGTTTTTACTTCGAGTTGATGAGATTACTAACACCATGAGAGGTATAGTATTTGAGATGAAAGAATTATATGTTACTCAAAAGGTTTTGAGATTACTTCCCATGAAGTATGATGCAAAGGTTTCGGCAATAGAAGAAACAATGGATGTCAACAAACTAACAATGGAAGAAATACAAGGAACTCTCACAACTTATGAGATGAGGATAAGTAAGCATCAAGTTCCAATGAAAGAAATTTAATTCAAGGCTTCAAAGAAAGGGAAAGATACAGAGACAGATAGAGATTCAGATATTGATGAGGAAGCTAACTTCATCAAAAGGAAAAAGGACTTAAGAAATTATAGGGATATGAAGAAAGTCAAATGCTACAAGTGTGGTGATTTTGGTCACTATGCAAACAATTTTCTACATGACAAAAATAGTGATGATGAAAAATAGGGTCACAGAAGAAAAGGAGAAGAAAAGCATAAGCATGACAAAGATGATAAGTACAAGCAAAGCAATCATGAGAAGAAGAAGAGTTTTTGTAAGAATAAGAAAAAATTCTACATTGAAGAAGCAAGTGATGGTTTAGTTCACAGAAATTAAGACCAGTCGATTGAAGAAGAATGTACATTATTTGGAATAAGTGAATAAAGGAAAGAACACCTATACCTAGGTATTGCAGTTAAATAAGAGGATATATCTATCGAAGAAAGACATGAAGAGATTGCTATAGTCAATGAGCAAGAAAATAGGTACAAGAAGGGTCTAAGAATACTAAAATGCTTCATATGTGGATATTTTGGGCATTTATATGATGATTACATGTACTAAAACAATTGCAACAAGGAAATTTTATTTTTTGAAAAAGAAAGAAATAGTTCCAGTAATAGTTGTAGTAGCAGTTCTAGTGACAATTCCACAAGCAATGATGATGAAGAAGAGGAATCCACAAAAAAAGAAAATAAAATTAGGAGATTGAAAAGGAAAATCAGAAGGCTTGAAAATAAGGTCAAAATAATGCTTAATCAACACATTCAAGATTTGGAAAAAGAGCTTCAAGAAACAAAAGAGCTTGGCATCTCTATTTCTAAGCAATTGAAGAAGAAGATAAGAAATGTTTGGGGACCTACATAGATGAGTTAGCATGATTTCAAAGGAATTCAAAAACTCTGGATAATTTTTTGAATTTACAATGAGATCCATTTATAAAGAGAGGGCTTGGTTATGAAGAAGTGAAATAAAAAATAAACACGTAGGTACCTCTATTTGTATCAGGAGGCTTTGTTTTAGAAATCTATAAGGAAGAACCAGTTACCAAAGAAAAGGAAGAAATAGAAA
Source organism: Wollemia nobilis (assembly GCA_028583015.1). Lineage (NCBI taxonomy): Eukaryota > Viridiplantae > Streptophyta > Pinopsida > Araucariales > Araucariaceae > Wollemia > Wollemia nobilis. The sequence goes on along the minus strand of JAQPPZ010003246.1, from coordinate 7,376,808 downwards.
TGGATACTTGAATTTCAAAGGCTATAGAGATGTGTGGCATTTTTCTATTTAACACAAATGAAGAGAAAGAAGAGGAAGGTTCCAAAGCACCAAAGGTCTCATATTTCAGGTTTGGGGAATGACACTCAAAAGGAAAGAAAGTTCTAAAATATGAAAGCAAGGAAGCACCTAAGATTTATGAAGAAAGTTTCAAAATTCCTATGGCTCCAAACATCCAGTTTGGATATTGTTTTGAGATAGGTGAATCAAGTTCAAGAGGAAAAGAAATTATTGAAAAGGAAAGCAAGGAAGAAATTAAGGAAGAGGATTTATATACTACAAATAAGGTTCAAAGATACAATGCACAAGTCAAATATTATCACAAGGATAATGGTCAAGAAAGGTATGAGGAACCAAGACATGAACAAAGGGCTTTTCAAGGACATTGTTTTTCTTGTAATGGATTTGGACATAGGGCTATACATTGCAAGGTCTATGGATCAAATAATTTTGATTTTTCTAGAAGGAAATTCAAAGGAAGAAGATATGGTTTTCAGGGACATTGCTTCTTATGCAACAAGATTGACCATAGAGCTTTTTAGTGCAAATAAAATGAGAAACATGGTTTTTGCTTTAGAGCTACACAATTTAGAAGTCATGGTCATAATTATTATGAAAACATAACTTCACAATAAAGGGTTCAGGAAAGGAATGAATATGGAAATTATTTCAAGAAAGAATTCAAGATATGGGCACCCTTCAAAGGCCATAATATCAAGTGTTTTAATTGCAATAAGTTTGGACATATTGCAAAATGGTGTAGGACTCAATTCCAAACAAGTTCAAGGCAAGAAGGTCAAACAGGTTCAAGACAAGAAGATCAAGTAACTCATCAATAAAAGGATATCAAAAAATTATGGAAGGAAGTTGACAGAGGAAAGAAACAATGTAATATGGGAGTAAAAGTACTCCCACCCCAAAATTAATCACCTCAAGAGACAAGGTGGTGAGGGTGCTAAGATTAAGAGTCATATATTTTAGCCCCATAGGTGTCCTTTTGCCATTGATGTCAAAGGGGGGGAGATTTGAGTTAGGGGGAGCAACCTCCAAAGAGAACATTGAGTTAGGGGGAGCAGCCTCCAAAGAGAGCATTGAGTTAGGGGGAGTAGCTTTGATTCTCAAAGATGGTTTTTGCAGTGATTGTGGTGATTTGCATTAGAGGTGTTGTCATCAAAGACAAAGGGGGATATTTTTTGGCAATTTGAGTTATTTTATGTTTTCATTAATGTCACATGGATCACTGATGTCACATAGATCACATTTAGTTTTGGTGGCAAAAGCACGTTATCAATAATCATTTACGATATTTTGGATAGCATGGATATATACAGGGTTTTTGTGAAAACCAAGATAGGCAAAATAAAAGGTTTTATTTAAAAACATGAATGGTATATTTGAAATGGGTTTTTCTTAAAACCCAAGTTGGATTTTCATTTCATCGAAAAATGTACCCCGGTGATGGAGATATTTAATTTTAAATATTTAGTTTAAATTTGAAATTAAAATTAAAATTTTAAAATTAAAAATAAAAGTAATCTGCCGACATCATCGAATATGAGGTAGAAAACTATATAAAAGGATGCATAAGGTTTATTAATCCTTAAGCTTGTGCTCATGAATTAATGTGATTGTTGGAAAGTGAAAAGAGCTCGTGCAAAAGAGGGTTAAGTGATGGAAGCGAAGAATAAATTGGACGACATGTGAAACCCTAATCACCTTGGGCAATGTGATGCATTGGCAATTGGATTTTATCTCAGGCAAGTGGCAGAATGAACGTCAAGGTTTCAAATCCACTTGGATGCATTAGAATGCATTGGAAGAAAGAGAGCACGAAGCATTTTTTGTTTGTGTGAGAGGGAGGAGTGTTTTGAAGCACGTGGTGCCTTTACCTTCCAAACAAGCTCGTACCTCATGCAGTGGCTTGGTCGTGGTTAAGGTGCTGATAAAGAAGGCATTGAGGGATCGAATCCCATCAAGGACAAAGGCAAGTTAATATTTCTAATATTTTATTTTTCTAAAGTTGCCCTAGGAGAAATAAGGGTTGTGATGCACTTTAGGAAAAAGAGATATTTCTAGTTATTTTATTTTTGGAAGTATATCATATTATATATTGTTGGAAAGTTTATTTAAAGGACTATTTGATTAACTTGCTTAGAGGGAGAAAGAAGGTGTGTGTAAAGAGATATTTCTAATTTTGTAAAGGGGATGAAAAGTGAAGGTTGCTTTGTTCTTTTTGAAAGGGGATTAATTGTTTCATTAGGGGACATGGTGTATTTTATTGAGTAGGAGTAAGAAGGTGTTATTTGGATATTATTGTTGTGTTATTAATCAAGATATCTCATATTTATTGAAAATTGGAAAAGAAATATAGTTGAGTGTGGAAGATTTAGTGGACAACTAATAAGGCATAAAAAATGTATGATCAGTATTCTCCATTGACTTTGTTTATGGTGGTGGATTTCTGAAATATCAATGGAGTGAAAAGGATTGATTGTGGTTTCTTTTTCAAAAGTGGTTGGTTAAATGCTTCAATGTTTTCTGGTTTGAGAGTTGTGATTAAACCTTATTTTGTAAGCATTGTTGTTGAAGCCCATTGCTTGTACAAAGAACTTGAACTTGAGTTAGAGGAGAACATGAGTATCATTGTTATGTGAGATTTGTGGTTGAGCATTTTTGAAAATATTTTGAGTTGATTGATTCATGTTTGAACTAGGGTTTGTGAGAAAAAGTTTTTCCTTGTGGTGATTGGTTGAGTAGAGTTTTTTTAGCCTATTTAAGTGATTGCGTGAAGTGGTTGTTCAAGTTCCATGAAACAAACTATTCTATATTCTGATTTGAGTTGATTTTGAGTTCAAAAAGAAATTGAGTTTGTGAATAGAACATATTGAGTCTCTAAAAATTCTATTTATGCCTCAATAAGATTGAGCTGAGTTGAGATTGATTTGATTTATGTTGAGTTAAGATTGATTTGAGTTGAGATCATTGTGGATCATTGTTTTCATCCATTTAAGAGTGCATTGCCTTTCATTGTTGAGTTCATCATTGAGCCTTGCCTTCATATATTTGTGTATGATATTTGAGTGCTACTTGAGCATGATTGATTGAGCCTTTGAGAAGGCTTTTTTGATATATTTTTGGACAGATTTGAGGTAGCTTTTGTGCACAATTGATTGAGCCTTTGATAAGTATTTTGGTATAGATTTGAGGCATATTTTGTGCATGATTTATTGAGTCTTTGAGAAGGCTTTTGGGACATATTTATGGACATATTTGAGGAAGCATTTGTCCATGATTGATTGAGGCTTTGAGAAGGCTTTTGGGATAGATTTGTGGACAGATTTGGGATAACATTTGAGCAAGTTCTTGCTGATCTTGCTAAGAATATTTGAGCAAGTTCTTGGTGAGATTTCTAGAGAAAATTTGATCAAGTTCAGCTTGCTGGAGAATATTTGAGCAAGTTCTTGGTGAGCTTGTTGGAGTATATTTGGAGTAGCTTCTTGGTGAGCTTGTTGAATCAGATCAATGGATATCCTACCTGAGCAGATCAAGATTGGCTAGCTGAGAAGATTAGTGGATTGCTTTGTTGAGTAGACTAGTGGATTACCTAGCTGAGAAGATCAGTGGATTTTCCACCTACATAGATCAGTGGATAGCGTACCTAAGTTGATCATTATTACCTAGTTAAGAAGATAAGTGGATTGCCTAGCTGATCAGATCAGTGGATTGCCTTGCTAAGAAGATCAGTGGATTTCCCACCTGAGCAGATCAATGGATAGCCTAGCTTTGAGAAGATCAAAGTAATCATTTGTATTGGGGTAAGGATCCCTATTTCTTTATGAAATACTATAAGGATATTATCTTGTGGACTACCCCACATTGGGGGAACCATGTTAAATATTATGTCTTAATTGTGCATGGTGATTTGTGCTCTTACTTACTATTGTTATCTATGTCGTTAATGCAAACTCCTATATTTAGTTATTTCAATTAAGGACACTAATTGGTATTGGTTTGGAAAGAAAGAAAAAAGTGGGCACTATACTATTCACCCCCCTATTAGTATAAGCTTGTGTTCTTCATAAATTTCTTGTTCCTCTTGAGTCTCTTCATCTGTATATTCCTCATCATTCTTTTGTTCTACATCTTCCTTCAAGAGCTGAGTGATATGGTCCAAAGTGCTCATGGCCTTACTCTAGGATGCTTGGGTGGGATTCTTTATCTCCATCACTTGTCGATGAATGTAACGCAACTCAATAGTTTTTTCATATGAGATTGAAGCTCCCTAGTCTACTAAATATCCCATCAAATCTCTTAGTTTGGTTAGCTCTTTTATTAATTGAGTTACTTTATCTTGGTCAATCGGCTCCTACCATGCATCTATCTCTGACTCATCTTGCATCATTGCATTTACACTAGTCTAGAGATATTCTTGATAACAGGAGATGGTTTTCATCCCAGAATCCTTTGAAGCCATATTGCATCATCTCTTCATTGGTATCCACAATATTCTGGAGCTTATCATCAATTTTGTTAATCAACAACCATCCTTTTTGAAGCAATCCACTCTTCTTGAGGACAATTCTGGCTGTAACTCTTGAAGTGTTCCATTCTTTGTTGGGAATAGGTTTGGCCAGCTCATTACACCTAGCCTCAGATAGATTGAAGAGTTTATTGGCTTGAGGGGCTATTGGTTGTATCTCCTTGGTGACCTTTTCTAGATCTTCCCTAGTCTTTTGTAGCACATGGCTGGCCTCATCCATGAAATCAAGGATGGGCTGGATCTCAGAGCATTTCTCCAGGATTTCAGATAAAATCTCCTTCCTAACCTGTTTCACCTTATCCTTGGAGAATCCTATAGCCTTAGTCTTCTCAATTTGGAGTTGCTGCTGTAAAGATTGTATTTTCTTTACATACCCCTGATTTTATTTCTTCATCTACTCAACTTGCTCTTTGTAATTGACCATATTTTCAAATCTATTTTACCACTTTTTAGCTTCATTCTCTAGTGCTTTTCACTCTTTCTTTTGATCCTTTATTGTGGCTTCAAGCCTGGCAATTTTTTCCTCCATATTTGCATATTGCTCCCTATAAATGTCACTCTTGACAAACATAGTCTCAAGCCTAGCCTTGGCTATGATAAATTCATCCTCCAGAACCAACTGAGAGATGTCTTCAATTTTCTCTTCCAACTGATAATCTTCAACTATCATATCCTCCTCTGGCTTGTCTACTAGAGGGGTAATCTTGAATTTTATCCTTTTCCTAGCCACAGGGTCAATCATTACTGATTTTCTCACACGAGCAGCTCCCTTAGATGACTGAGCCAATTTCTTGCTCCAGTAGTTTTGTGCCTTCAATGAAGTACTCTTGATATTTTGTAGGGAGGCCATTGTTGGATGATCAATAGGAGTAGATGGTGTAATGTTTGTAGGAAAAATGGGATCATCATGGATGGGAGAGGAGTAGTGGTGATAATGATGGACTCTATATTTATAGCAAGGGTGGAAGCTATAATAGAACTTGTAGCTACAAATGATGGGGGAGTGGATGGAAGTGATATTCCCACCATTGATGTGGGTAATGATGATGTGGGAAGTGAATGAGTGGAAGTTGGAGGTGATGATGATACTGGGACTTGTGGTGAATGAGGGGGGGATGATGGTTTTGGAATTTCAACTGAATGAAATGGAGATGAAACTTGGTGAGAAGATGGGGGTGAATGAGGTGGCGATGGTTGTGGAGAACTGTGTGGAGGAGATGATACCTTTTGCTCTTTTTGTACTTTAGAAGGGGAGGGGGATATATTTGGGGAATAAGAAGGAGAAGCAGGAGGAGAAGGGTTAGAAAACATACCTGAGCCTACTAAAGTAGATTTATTGAATATTTCATCAGCATTTTTTCTCTCCTTGCTGAACATCTTGCTCAATTGTTGTGATAGGAACTTGTGCCACTACCTTTGCTTCATCCACCTTTTGTTTCTTAGTGACCTCCTTATCTATTTCCCCCACTACATTCTTTGCCTTCCTCTTGAATGTAATTGTTTTATCTTTTTGTTGGTGTTGAGGAAGTGATACTACAACTTTTGTAATAGGAGTATTTATAGTTTTAGAAGGGGTTGTAGTTGTATCTTTGATAGAGGTCAGGTCTACAACTTCATCTTCTTTTCTCTTTTGAACCATTGGAGGAGTCTTTACTTCTATTTCCTTGCATTCAGATCTCCTTCTTTTTGGGGTAACTTCCATCATACCATTTTCCTTTGTAGTTGATGTAACTACTTCAATATTCTCTTTCTATTGAGTAGGTGTAGGAGAAGAGGTTGGGGGTGTTGATCCTTGTTGTTTCTTAGGAGTTTTAGATTTTTTACTTTTAGCTTTACCCTTTTCAGCCTTTCTTGTCTCTACTTTTCCAAGACTCAATGCTAAGCTTTTCTTCCCCTTGGCCTTCCAATTTTCAATATGTTTATCATACCTTTCCTCAAACTCTGTATCAATTGGCTTAGGATACTTGGATTTCATTGCATTCCTTTCGACCCTCATCTTCCACCATTCCAAAAATTTACCCTCTGTCCAGCTATAAGTCTCTTGCATCTCTTTAATCCTTGCTTCATCGAGTTGATGAGACTTCTTAGTTGGATCATAGTCTAGCACATGTTCATAAAAATATCTCCAAGGTGGAAGTGGTTCCATGGTGTTTACATTCCATTGGAGGGGAGATTGTTCTCTATTATTTCTGTACTTCTCTATTTGTGGGTGGCTTGTCTTTGTAAACTTAGCAACTTTATCTCCATGTAAGGCTTTAATCCTTTCTAAAAATAAGTCATCTGGGTCATATCTCCATCTCTGAGGGAGTTGATAGAGCCCTAACCTCTCAAGGGTTGCATTAATCTACTCATATTGGTACCTCTTCCATATAGTAATATCACCTTCCTTGAAAGGGTAAATAATTATTCCTTTTATTTTATTTCTAGTACCAAATTTATAATTTATGTAGTCAACCTACCTATAATATTCTAGTGTGAATAAGTGGTGGGTGATATAATGGGGTAATAAAAATGGCTTCTCTATGAAACCATATAGTCTAATGATTGTTCCCTCTATTAAGATATACCAGTCTCCCTCTTCAACCTCCTTGACCCTTAACTTCTTTTCTATTTTAGGAGCTAATCTAGGGCAACTACCATACATGATTTCCAAGGATGGTCCCAAAAATTCCATATTGAAGGTATAATATGATTCAACCCTACTCAAAACCCTAGTCCAATAATAGATTGGTAAGGGATGCCCTTCTTCATATTTATCTACAATTGTTACCCATGGGTTATCTTTTCTAGTAGCACTGAGGAACATCCAAATCAAATTAGAGCAATGTCTGAATGAAGGGTTCTCTTGTTCTCTCTTCATGGCCACCAGTTGCTCATGCATTCTCTTGGCAAGGAACATAGGCCAATTGAAGTAAATTGGGAAATTATCACCATCCCCTATTGGTGTCCTATACATTTTGATATTTGAAATGCAATACATAGTGGCTAACTGCTAGTCCCTCACATGCATATCAGAATCTAGGCTAGCTACTATAACTAACATGGAAAACAACTTAGGATATGCAAATTGTTGGGTGGCAATTGGGGTTTTTGGTAGGGTTTCCTTTGATTTTATGGTTTTGAATTGACTATACACCCAGGTCCTAAAATGGTTACCATTTTGGCTATGGTTATTTAAAGTATAGTACTTGGCTTGTTGCTCTAGGTCAAATTCTTTAGGGGTTACAAGGGGTTGCTTACCCATTGCAAACAAATCTCGATAAAGTTGCTCAATTATTTGAAATAAGGTTCTACCCTAGGATGTTTTTACTACCCTAGTTGAGGGGTCATAAAATTTAGCTATTGTAAAAATTAATTTTAGGCAAGGATGAACTACATCACAAATATAATAAGATAGCAAAGAGTGAATGGCACAAATACCTTGATTCGAGAGAGGCTCCCCCTTCAAGAATTTGACTTTGAACTCCTTCTTGAGTTGATCTCTGGTTATGTAGGTCATCTTTGTGTCTACCACTATTGCATTCTTATTAGTGTAATTTGGATTTTCGACCTTGCCTTGTTGACCAACCTGCTTTACAATATTGGATGCCATTTTAGAGAATTCTTTGATAATTATCTTTGAAATATGTAGTAAATTTACTTTGTAATACTCTATAGTCCTTTCATAGATTTTTTTCAAAATGATTGCTCTCCAAATTTCATATATTATATAGATTTTCATGCATATTTCTATCATTAATGCGGTAGATTTATGAGCAGATATTTTCCATGTATTCATACAAGCAAATCGGATGATGAGAAGCATGGCCTGTTAGTGAAATTTACATCAATGATTGGATAAATTTGTAGCACCTAGAGGTAAAATATTAGTTGGCACATTTTTTTAGGTAAATTTACTCTTTCTCTCCCATGGTGAAATTTAGCACTCAATGAATTTTAATATTGTTCTTTAGTCTTCCAAATTTTGCTCATAGAGGCTAAATATTTTTGTAGGATTTTACCTCAAAATTTTGCTCATTGGATTTCCATGATGACCACTTGGGTTGATCATGAAATTTAAAATTGCACTCATTTTGTGTATTTTTGAAGGGTTCACTAGTCCACATAATTCTACCACACAAGAAATTCTACTAGAGATGGTTTCGCTTCACAAATTTTTGTTGGAGCTAGTTTGACTCTTTTGATCATGGAAATTTACATTGCATTACCTCCTCATGGAATATAACATAGTCCCAATTATAAGAGGAAAAAAAACACTTTTTATCATCATTTTTTTTGTTTTTTTTTAAAGTAAACTATAATACAAAATATGTACATATATTACATAGGAAGGATTTCTTATCTAAAATACAACTTGAGATGATACCCATTGATCGGAATGGGTTGTATGTTCCCCTCTTGATCTTGAAGCTGAAAGGCATTATTCTTCTTCACTTCAATGATCTTGAAAGGTCCTTCCCAGAAGGAATCAAATTTTTGGTGGTTGCTTGGTTTAGACTTTTCTACATTCCACCTTAAAATTGAATCTCCCTCTTTGAACTTCTTGAACTTTGATTTCTTGTCGAACCACTCCTTTGTATTCATGGAGTATCTCTGGAAGCTCTCATATGCCTGAGTCCTTTGCTCTTCCAACTATAGAAGGTGCATCAACCTAGCCTCTAGTGGATTCTGATCTAGTTCCTGATCTTGGCTGGCCCATTTTAAAGTTGGTATTTCAAGGTGAGTAGGTAGAACAACTTCCTTACCATACACTAATGCATAAGGGGATGTCTTGATGGACCTCTTGATAGTGATCCTATCTACCCACAAAACTTGCTCTAGTAGAAGATGCCAACTTCTTTTGTTCTCCTCTAGTGCTCTTTTTAGAATTCTAAGCAAGTTTTTATTGGTGGATTTTGCTAATCCATTCCCATAAGGGTAATAGTTAGAAGAATTATTTATACTTATATCATATTTACTTGTAAATTCAATATATTTTGTACCTATGAAATCTAGGCCATTATCACTTACTAGTGCTTCTAGAAGTCCAAACCTTGTGATCAAATTTTCCATGAATTCAATCACTACTTCTTGGTCTGACTTCTTGGTTGGGATAGCCTCAACCCATCTGGTGAAGTAGTCAGTAGTAGTCAGAATGTATTTATGACCTGCTAATGAATTTGGGTTTATTACCCCAACAAAATCGAGCCCCCATTGTTGAAAAGGCTCCTCCACTTGGATTGGTTTAAGTGGGAATGTTGCATTCTTGGTCCTCCCCACATATCTCTAGCACTTATCACATGATCTTGTTGCCTTGAATGTGTCTCCAAAGATAGTGGGCTAGTAGTATCCTACCCTTATTATTTTCATAGTAGTGACTCTTCCTGAAAAGTGCCCTCTTGACAAACCTCCATGAAATTCTTCAATGACCTTTTGTTTTTCATTATCTTTTAGGCATCTTAGAAGCACTCCATCCAGATTCTTCTTGTATAACCCTTTAGGAAGCAATACATACTTCAAAGCTTGAATTTTGAACCTTCTTCTCTGTGAAGGATTGAGACCTTGAGGACATGCTCCTATTTGGAAGTAAGTTGTCAACTGGTCTACCCAATCTGATCCTTCTAGAAGACTATCACTATGTTCTATAGGTGGTGCTTAACAAGCTACTATCTGATCTGAATCTACTTTAGCTTCGTAGTTCTTAGCACAATGCTCTTCCTCTGACCAACTTTGTGGGATGAATCTCTACATCATACTCTTGTATCTTAGTAATCCAACCAGCTCTTTTATCACCCAATTCTCCTTGAAGGATAAAATTTCTCACATCTAGATGCACTACATAGATAAGAGTCTTGCTTTGGACCAAGTATTATCTAAATTTTTTCAAGGATTTCATGACTACAAATACTTACCTCTCAATGAAGTTATACTTGGTCTGATACTCATGAAGAGTTTGGCTCCAAAAAAATATGGGGTGTTCCTCTTCATTCTCATCCTTTTGTGTTAGCACTGATGCATAGCTTTCCTCAGCTCCATAGGCATATAAGATAAAGTCCTTGCTAAAATCAAGATTTATTAATATAGGTGTAGTTGCAATTGCTTACTTTATAGCCTCAAAGGCTTGCTTCCTTTTCTCAGTCCACTTGAACTCCATGTTCTTCTTGAGTAACTCTGAGATGGGCTTGACCACTTGAGCAAAGTTTGAGATGAACTTCCTCACAAAATTAATCTACCCAAAGAAGGACTGTAGGCCTTTCTTATTTGTGGGGAGTGGAAGGGCTAGAATTGATTTTATTCTATCAGGATCTATTGCCATCCCTTCTTTGGAGACTACATGTCCCAATAACTTGCCTTCATGGACTACAAAGAATGATTTCTTTGGATTTAGAGAGATGCCAAACTCTCTGTATTTTTGAAAAACTTTCTCCAAATGTTCAAGATGTGATTCTTTCTTATGAGAAAATATAGTCATATCATCAAGATAAATCAAAATAATTTTATTGATCAACTCACCAAAAGCATAGTCCATGGCCCTTTGGAATGTAGCTCCTACATTGGATAGGCCAAAAGGCATTCTCTGATAAGAAAATGTACCCCACTTAGTGGTGAAGGCTGTTTTGAATTGATCTTCATCTTTGACCCAGATCTAATTGTATCTAGAGAAACCATCTAGTAAGGAGTACCTTTCTACCCCTACTACCATCTACAAAATCTGATCAATCTGGGGGAGAGGATAATGATCTTTGAGTGATGCTCTGTTCAGATTCCTAAAATCCACACATAGTCAAATATCTCCATTCTTTTTTCTTACTAGAACCAAGTTAGCAACCCATGTGGAATGCTTGATTGGATAAATGATCTTTGCCTTAAGCAGCTTGAGCAACTCCTACCTCATTATGGATTCAATTTTAGGATTCATAGGCCTTTGTCTCTATCTGAAGGGTTTTGCATTAGGCTCTAACTCGATGGTATGTTGAATAATCTTCTTATCATATACCTTAAGATCTTCATATGACTAGGAAATAATATCTGGGTATTTGAAGCATAGTGCCTTGACTCCCTCAACTTCTTCTAGAGAACACTTAACACCAATATTAATCTTCTTTTTCTCTTCTATTTCAATTTCACTACATATTTTATCATCTACTTTCATGGTTTTTAACTTCTTTCCATCCTCATTGTCAAATAAACTCTCTAATGTAATCAAGCCTTTAGGAATATGATTATTCTTCAACTGAATGATATCTTGTTGATCTATTTCTTGAGAAATCTCTTCCTGCACATTAGCTAAGCAAGCTTCTCTAACTAGAAATTCAATTATCTTATCATCATTCTCAAAGACCTACCAAAAAATTTGTCTATCTAGCACTACAGGTCTGAAGACTAATTTGACCCTTCTATTTGTAGTTGACCCAAGGTCTGAGGAGGGATTGAAATTAGAGCCTTTAACTACCAAAGCATCAACCAGTACATTCTGCTTTCTAGGGATAGAGTGGATATTTAGAGCATCAAATGATTCCATCAAATTCCATATTGAGTTTCTATATATTTTAAGTACTGATATTTATTGTTGCATCTCTCTGTAACTTGATTGACCACCAACTTCGAGTCACCATAAATGTCTAGTATTTTTATTTTAATTTTTTGATTGCATTAATTCTAAAAACATAGCTTCATATTCTGTAGTATAATTAGTACAAGACCAAGTTAGTCTAAAAGCAAAACTTTTCACACCTTCTGAAGGAGATTTTAACACTACACCAACCTCGGCCCCATTTTTACACCTTGCTCCATCAAAGTGCATTGTCCAAATTTTTTATTGTCTAAGTGACTGATTAGATATGGTAGGGATATTATTTTCTACTTTTGAAGAAATATTGTAGGTACCTAACCCTATTTCTAATAGGCTATGATCATCCTTGAAAGGCAACTCATCTTCAATTTCTAAATCTTCCAGAATTTCCACTAACTCTGGCTCTTCCATTACTGAATGATTGTACAAATCTTCTTCAATATTTTCAATATGGAAAGATACATGGTTTTTATGGGTTATCCTTATTCTCTTGCCTTTATATGGAATCATCATACTAGAGTAGTCCAAATACATATATCCTCCCATATTGGTAGTAAATTCTCTTGAAAGGCATATACCAAAATAAGGTTCAAGATCTACTACCACAATTTCCTGTACAATGGTAATCTTTGGGGCTCTATGCAACCTCATCAATACATCCTTTATGACTCCTATAGTCTTAACTAAGGTACCATCAAGTTGTAAGACCCCCTAACATGACCTTGTGTACTCCATGCCCATCTCATCATAGATTACTTTTGGCATAATAATAGTTGAGGCCCTTGAGTCTATCATACAGTTGTGGACTATCCATCCTTCCATTCTAAGAGAGATGTAGAATGGAGGAGGTTTATTCTTTAGGGTGGTGGGAGACATATTTTCTTTATCTTGTGCTAGGTTGAACACTATGGTGGTTTCTTTTCCTTGAGACTTCTTATGCAGAGAAGCTTTCAATAAATCTATTTGGCTAGGGAGGAAAAGTGTATCATACAGGCTTGCCCTAGATGGGGCTCTTTTCAATTCATCAATAATATTATACTTAGACTGAATTGGTGGGGGCCTTTCATACCTTTTCTCTGGTTCACCATACTTCCTTCTGTATTGTTGAGTAGCCTCTATTCTCTGAACTTTAGTGATGGAAGGAAATATTAGTTTTTCTTGGGCTTCATTTTTAGCACTTTCTTGTTCTTTGCTCCTTTCCTTTTCACCTCTTCTTGGAGTATTCACTTCCTTTTCTTGTCTTCTAGGTATTGCATCACTTTTTTCAATAACTTATGGAATAGGGAACTTGTCATTGCCCTATAGTGGTGATTCTCTTTTCTTCTGAGAAGGCACTTGGAAATTACCCATTTTCTATGGATCTACTTGCAAAGACTTCTTTCTAGATCTAGTCATGATAGAGACTTATTCTTCTTCAGGAAAATCTTGTCCAATCATAACTTGATCATGCTGCCACAACATGTTAACTCTCCCATTTTTGTTTCTCTCAACCTTTTCCATGGCTTGTTGCACATGGTGTTGGTACATCATACAAGTGTTAGAATCATGAGGATCATTGCAAACTAAGCACCAAACATTGACCAAACTAGTTTCAGGTGCATATTCTTGCTCTACTTGATTTACATTGACTCTAGGTCCTGCACTACCACTTGTACTAGGTTTCTGATATTTGTTAATATAGGGGAATATTCTCTATTGAAATCTCTCTATTTCCCTCTTTTCCATTGCATTGACCTTGTTATTGATTATTTTTAGAGTGCTCTGGATGTCCAACAATATAGATGATTCTTGGGGGTTTTGAGATGGAAGAGGAGGAAAAGGGATAGTAGGGGTTGTTTTAGGAGGAAATAATGGAACTGCTTGTGGAGTTGGTGGAGGATCCATATATGAAGGAGAGGCTACTTTTGGTGGAAACTAAGGAATTTTAGAGCAATAAGGCATGACCATTTTTTGTGGAAGCCTTCCTACAATAATTAACACATTTTTTGCTTGGATAACTACTTGGTAGACATGTGGGAAGGTGTTTATGCTTGATTTTTGAGTTTGTAGCCCTAAGTCTGACCCAAGGGCTATGATGTAATACATATATGCTAAATATGTAGTTGGTCTAGCTTCAAGGGGAATCCTCTTCCATGTTCTACTGAATCTCAAGTTAAAATCAGAGACTAACTCATGTTGGTGTTTTTGCATAGTTGTGAATTGGTTTAGGAGTGAAAAGGGATTAGATGACTCATTGAATTCTTCTACAAAAGGGCTATCTAAATCATCCCATGAAGTGATGGTTTTGTATTCCAAGGTTCTAAACTAGTGCAGGATATTTCCTCTAAAAGAAAGGGCTAGAAGCTTGACTATAACATCTTGATTCTTGATATTGTGAATAGCTTCTAAGTTCAATATGTCTTGGAAATGCTCATATGCAGTATTTCCTATACCATCATATGTGGGTATGGATTTTGAAATAGCTTAGGGGATATCATGCATATTAGTAAGTCCAAGAGGTCCAAAAGTATCCCAACTAGGATAATTTTGTGGGGGTTGATTCTAATTGACATTCTATTTTTGAGCCATTGCAGGTGGTGTTTTTAATGGAGCTGGTCTTGGAGGTACTGTAGGGGCTAATTCAATTGGGACCTCTTCCAACTGTGAGTCTAGGAATAAACTTCTTATAATATTGGACCCTCTTAGGGGAAGCTCATAAAATGTAATAGGGTCTTGACTATTTTTAGCAGATGACCTGGTATACATGAAAAATATGAGCTACTAGGATGGCTTTTTTGGTTTCTTGCACTCAGGGAGTCACCAAGTGAATTTATTTTCACCGTTGAATGAGGTCAAGACAACTCACTAAATCTTGATTCCTCCGAGAATTATCAACAATGAAATAAAATGGGTAGGGGAAAGACAATGTGTCTTTAGGGTCCCACTGGGCATGCCAAAACTATTGGGGTTTGAATTGACATCAAGGAAAACTTGAATTGTGACTATGAATCTATGATATTCTTGAAGGTGCACACCCACTAATCATAACTCAAACCCTAATATTGGATGGATCAAAGATTGCTTCAATCCAACCTCCAGAGTAGGTTGGTATACCTTGTCAACTAATTGTGTGTTGACTCAATTAAGCTCAGTTTAAAATGTAAGGATAGGGATAGAAATGGGATAAGGGTTAGAAACAATTGAATGAATAATGGTCGGATAAAGCTAACAACATAGACAACTATAAAGAACCTTCTGATAAATCACATTTCTAGTATGCCACACTTGAGACTAACAACATTCAAAACCAATAATCTTCACCATTACAAAACAAAAAAATACTTAGAGAACTATTTCAAACATCTAAAATGTTAATAATCCAAATAGTAGAATTAGATCAACACTCTGATTAATAGAAAAATAAGTTCTCTACAATATTTGTTTAAACATGAAGCATTCCAATTTGCTCTAAGTTAGCAATCCAATATCAACATAATTGACTAACCATAATAATAGTAGTAGAAATGAATTCATAGATTAAACTCACAAGAAAATGAAGACAAAGGCTTGAGGTAAACGTCCAAGTAATGCTCCTTCTATTGATTTCTCAAAAAATTTACAATAATAGGGTAAGAAAACACTCTAGATCTAACCCTTCAAATCGAGGGTTCAACCTCTATATATAGTTTTACAATGATAATAGAAAATTAGGAATATTACAAGGAAATTTTCATGCCAGATCAGTAGAGTATTGAGGTGGTAGCCTCTTATTTTCTTACAAAAATAAAGGAGTTGCGCTCCATGAAACCCTCTGCAACTTCAACTTCTGTAATTCATTTGGCTTTTCATAGAATATAACAATTGAGTTGATTATAGGATAATCAGGTCCACCCCTATTCTTGTCATGACTTCTTCATCATTGATATATAACTAAAACCACCGACAGATCTTGATCACTCCAATGCTTGGTCTCCATAGATTTTTTGCTCACACTTAGTAGTTGCATAGATTAAGATTCATTCCTTTTATCAACATGGAATCTTACCCTTTTAAACTCAGGTTAAAATTCTTCACTAGCATTTGATATTCATTTGAATGACTTGGATATAAATGTGACTTGGCACACTCAAAATCCATATCATCTCATGTTTTTTTCAGCTTCAAAATCCACCCCTTGATAATTTTGCTCTTAGTTGATTTTTATCTTGGAACATGTTATCTCCATAGCATAAAATTCCAATCCATGAAATGTTTTCAGGCCATGTTTGACCATTTTGATAGAAAAATGAAAGCTCCTCTTTGAAAAATTCCACCGTGGGTTGCCCTCTTATTCAAAACTAGCTCCTTAAAAAAAATTTGGGTAGGGTTTGACCATTTTGATCATGGAATTTTACATTGTGCCATGAGTGCATAGAGTAAAATATAGTACCCTAATTGGCAGAGAGTGAAACCTTATATTGAATCATCCCTTTTGGAAATTGTGTTCCTCCACATTTTGCTAAGCTAACTTTAATTGTGTTGACTATAGATTTCAACATTGCATATTACTCGTGCGTAATTTATGACTACCAACCTACTTGGTGAATTTTTCCTGAAGTAGGACTTGTTCTCATCCATATTTTATTCCACTTCACTCCTAAAAAATTTTCTAGGAACTGTTTGTCCAAGTTGACCACAAACATTTGCATTATATTTGCTCTTTGGTGGAGTTCAACACTGTATTTTAACTACACAAAAATGAACACTAGCCTATAGCTATCATCATATTTCTTTATTTTTCTTCACTCCAATTTTTGCTATGGTATGTTTAACCATTTTGACCTTTAAAAATAGTACTAAGCTCACTCTCTAATGGAAGTTAATACTATTAAACTCTCTAGAAAATTTTGACACTACCCTCAAGATTTTTTTGAACACTTAGCCAAATTTTAAAAATTTTCTATGTGGCCTTTTTAGGCCTACAAGTACAAGGGTATAAAATCTTCTTATGTCCTAAAGGGATTTAGATATATTTTAATAAAGACTTGTTTAATTTTAAGTTAAAGCTGGAAATACCTAGAATTTCCTAATTTCTAAAATATAATGATAATTAATCCTAAGGGTGATTAGAGTGTTATGATGCCTTACTTATGATAACTATGGAATTTGGTATCAAAAATACATCATAACCTTAGAATACCATCCTAATTATATTATTGATACTTTTAGTAGAAGAAATCTATATTGTGGATTGAATTATCGGTAAAATTTAGAATAAAGCTATAACTTAATATTTTCCTCAGTCGTAACCAGGTTAAAATGTAACCTAAGGTAGGAAAGGAGACTCATATACCTTCAAATAGACAAAATAAACAAAATAATATCAAAAAAGGTATCCAAACTGGAGATCCAAGAAATTCCAATAGAGAAGTAGAAGATCTCACTACTATAATTGTTGTCATGTAAGATCAGATGAGACAAATATTGGAAACCATTGCAAGTCAAAATTTGTATGATAGAGACTTAGAGGTTAGCCAAGTCAATGGACTAACTGTAGAGCAGTTGCTAGCTAGAGACCTTCTAGAAAATTAAATGACTAGGGATCTAAAAACATTTGTATCTCCAAGGTCATTGGATAAGGCGAAGGAGATGTAGTTGAATCCTGGATGAGAGAATTAGAAGTTTATTTTACTTTAAAAGGTTATTCCTTAGGAGTCCTAATAGTTTTAGCTATGATCAACTTAGAAGGAACTTCTCTAGATTTGTGGGAAACTCAATATGAGAAGAATAAGATTGAGCCTATCGATATACCATGGAAATACTTTGTAGTCACCTTCAAGAAAAGGTTCCTTAATGAGACTTTTTATGCTTAGAATTTTGAAAAAGTTGCCAAAATTCAGAAAAATACTAAAAATAGTAGAGGTATACTATAAAATTTGGTTCATTTACTTAAGTATGTGCTTGCTTATGGTGAGAAGATGAGGGTTCACAAGTTTATTCCTAGGTTGGAATCTAGAGTGAAGCATGATGTAATCATGCAAGAGCCTAAAATTTTATAAAAGGTATATGAATTTGCAAAGAAGATAGAGTCTCACCTATAATTTAACTATGTTTACCTATTTAAACAAGGTTGACAAGCACTGAGGAAGAGGAATAGTCAAGTATTGTTGAAATAGGAAGAGGAAGAGAGTCGAAAGACTAAGAACCCTAAAAATTTTGAGAAGAGAAATAATGGAAAGTAGAGAATATTCAAGAAGAACTTCAAAAACAAAACCAATAATAATCCCAACCATGCAAATACTCACCCTAAGAAAACACAAACTTCAATCATAATAAGTAATATAGGGGAACAAAATTTGGAAAATAAGGTCCTAAGGATGGGTGTTATCATTACAAAGGCTCGTATTATGCTAATCAATGTTTGCATCAACCAAGACCAAGTACATTCAATGCCAAAGGAAAAAAACTTGAGCATAAGATCTACATTACAACCAAAAAATAGAATCTAGAAGGGTAAGCTACCCCATTGCTTGTGAAAGTTAAGATTTTTAATAAGGAAACAAAATTTCTAATTTATAGTGGGGTCATAGATAGATTTATTTCTTCTAGTTTAGCAAGGGATATGTTGTGAAGGCTAGGATATTTAACCCATGGTTGGAAGGTAGAGTATGGTTATGGATAAATCTACTTAGTAAACTAGAGTTACCTTATGGTAGAGATTTCTTTATCTAGTGGTACCATGAAAGATTATTTGTATGTAGTTCTACTTAATGCCTTTTATGTTATTCTAGGGATGAATTGGTTACAAGCCCATAAATCCTTGATTAATTTTCAAGATAGATGGATCGAGTATTATGAGAAAGCTAATGAAAGGCTAAGAATTCATAAAAAGTAGGGGGTATTTAAACCCTAGATGTTGTTGGCTATGCAATTGAAGAAAGCCCTTAGGAAAAGAGGGATAGTTTTTGTTGTAGAACAAAATTAAGTAGGAGATGACTAGAAGAGAGAAGTGCTAGGGAAGAACCCAATTTTGTAGGATTTTAAAGATGTATTTCAAGAGGATTTACCTAGAATTCATCTCATGCAAGAATTTGATTTTATAATTGATCTTATGTCGGGAATAGAACCCATTCATAGATATCTATATAGTATGAATCCTATAGATATGTAGGAATGAAAGGTTTAACTATGAGATCTATTAGAAAATGGATTGATAAAACCAAGTGTGTCACCTTGGGGTGCATCAATTCTATTTATGAAAAATAAGGATGGTTCCTTAAGATTTTGTATTGATTGTATTGATAAAACCAATATCCCCTACCTAGAATTGAAGAAATGTTCGATCAATTGAGAGATGCCATAGTATTCACCAAGATTGAACTATGATCAGGTTACCATCAGTTAAGAATACATGAGGAGGACACTCAAAAAATGCTATTCAAAACTAGATATGGATATTATAAGTTTACAGTTCTACCTTTTTGACTGACTAAAGCTCCAACTACATTCATTAATATAATGAATAGTGTATTTATAAGGTACCCATACCAATTTTTTCTTATATTTATTGATGATATTTTAATATACTCTCAGAACAAATAAGAGGATAATAAACATCTCTAGATCATGTTAAAGTTATTGAGATAAAATCAAATCTATCTAAATCTAGCCAAGAGTGATTTCTACATTTTAGAGGTATGATATCTTGGACATATCATATCAGTAAAGGAATTATTGTGGAACTAGAGAAAATTGAGCCCATACTAAACTAGCAAACCCTTACTAATGTGATTACAGTACAAAGCTTCATGGGGTTAGTAGACTACTATAGACATTACATGAAGGATTACTCCAACATTGTTGTGGTAAAAACCAACCTTTAGAAAAAGAGAAAGGAATTCAAGTTAATTTGCATTTATATTGTTGAAGCATAAACTCATTATCACACCAATACTAAATATTCTTGACTCTCAAGGGGACTTTTTCGTATGCATGAATGCATCATTGGAAGTGTTAGGAGGATTACATTCTCAAGAATAGTTAGTAGTAGCATATAATTCAAGGAAGCTCAAGAAGCATGAAGTTAATTATGCTACGCATGATTTAGATCTAGCTATAGTGGTGCATGCTCTAAAGGCTTGGTGTCACTACTTAGTGGAAAGGCACTTTAAATTAAAAATTAACCATGAAATTTTGAGTTATATATTTACCGAGCCTATACGTAATGCGAGACATAAGAGATAGGTTGAGTTTCTCATTGAGTATGAATTTGAATTTGAGTACATAAAAGGAAAAGAGAATACACTTGTTGATGCTTTGAGAAGAAAGAAACACAATATCAACCATATCTAGAAGATATGGATCTAATGGATAAAGTGATACAAGAGAAACCTCAGGATGAGTATTACCAAGAAATTTAAGCCAAAATAGATAAACACCATCAGGGTAATAAAAAATTTGACATGAAAGATGACTTTTTATGCTAGAAAGGTAGAGTCATCATACCAAAAATGGGTGATTTGAGGAAATTAATAATGCAAGAATTCCATATATCTCTTTATTCTACCCATCCTAGAGAGGCCAAAATATGAGAAACTATGGAAAGGATCTTATTCCAGGTTGGAATGAAGAAGGATATCACTAATTATATCACTCAATGCCTTGAAATTTAAGGCAAAATGCAAGCATCCTATAGGAAAACTATATCCACATAATTTACCTACTCATAAATAGTTGGTCATATCTATGTATTACTAAAGACCAAGTATCAACATGTGATAGTCAATAGATTGACTAAGGTTGCACATTTTATACCTGAAAACATCAAGGATGATGATCAAGTAGTGGCTAATAGATTTTTTCCATAGAGGTATTTTGATTACATGGATTCCTTGAGGTAATCATTTTAGATAGGAATTTCAAGTTCACTTTCAAAATTTGGAAATCCCTATATGATGTAGTGGGTACAAAACCAAATATGAGCTCAAAATAACACCCTAAAATAGATGGTCAAAGTGAATGGGTAAACTAATTACTAGACTATATGCTCTACCAAGTCTCATTGGGAAGACTAATACATCTTGTAGAGTTCACCTACAATAATGGACATATCCCTCTTTAGGAATGGATTCTTTTGATGCCTTGTATGCATGAAAATGTAGAATACCATTATCATGGGATAACTTGGAATATCGAGTCCTGATTGGGCTAGATATGGTCATAGAAATGGAGGACCAGTTAAAGGTAATCAGGTAAAGGCATAAAGAAGATACCGATAGGCATAAGAGTTATATCAATTTAAAAAGGATTCCAAGAGAATAGTTATTTGGAGATAAAGTGTTTGTAAGAGATAAACCGATGAAGAGTGCTATAAAATCCATAAATTTAGATCCACATTTTGTGGGACTCTTAAAAATGACGTAAAATATCAGTCTAGTTGCATGCCAACTTGCCTTACCACCTAACCTATCAAAAATTCATGACACCTTCTGCATATCCTTGCTTTGAAAATACGTTGTTGACCCTCAACATGTATGGGATGTTTCTAAATTGTAGATGGTAAATCTAGAGGCTATTGAAGTGATGTTGGTAAAGGTTCTTGATTTTCATTCCAATTCTATGTGGATTTAGAACATTGAGCAATGTAAGGTCTAGTGGGACCAATTTTCTAAAAGAAATACCACTTGGGGAAAATGGATGATATGCAAAAATGATTTATTTTATTGTTTGAAAACATATGATGTAATAATTTTATTTCATCCAGTATGGTGTTTAGTCCCAAGGGGGTAGGATGTCATGACCCTCATTGGAAGTCTTTTTGGCACAAAGAAACATTGTATTAGTTGATCTTGTAATACTTGGTTTGTGCAATGAAATAACTATGTGATGCTAGTTTAATATTTTGAAAGGATATGATACTACTAACATATTGCTAATGTACAAAATAAGGTACATTCATGGTTGGAAGATGTAGAATCATCCACAAAAATAGGGTACCTAATATAGGTAAAATGATGATTATGATAACTCGAGTGTAGCATGGATATATACCTTCATAGCGGCATGTATAAACTAATAGGTATAATATTAAATTAGCTAGCCATATTGAGACTCAAGTTGATAGCCTAGTATCTATTACAAATTATTGGTCTAAGATAGATGATTTAGTTGACATAAATACTTCCTCTTTATCTGTTGTATCTATTTGATTTTCTTTCACTTCATCATTTACTGCATAATTTGGTTGTCTTGGAAAAATATCCTTGTTTTGCTTAAATTATTTTAAAAATAAATTGATGATAGTATTTTGTGAAAGAACCCTTTGTGTATGTATTAAAACATAATTTTAAATGATAAAGGAACTTCATTTAAAAACAATATTTTAAATGATAAAGGAACTTCATTAAAATTATTAGTTTAAATGATAAGGGAACTTCATTTAAAACATTACTTTAAATGATAAAGGAACTTCATTTAAAAACATTTGCTTAAATGATAAAAGAACTTCATTTGAAAACATGAGTTTGAATTATAAAGGAAATTCATTTAAAAGCATTAGTTTAAATGATAAAGGAACTTCATTTAAAAAATTAGTTTAAATGATAAAGGAACTTCATTTAAAACATTAATTTAGAATTATAAATGAAATTCATTTAATGTTTCACATTAATAAAATTATTTTAAAAAAGAATAAAACCTTGGTCTGATGACAATAGGATTTCATTCAAAAGAGGTGATAAAGAGTTTATTTAAAATGGTATTTGTATTTCTTAAATTGAGAACTTCATTTAAATAACAATTGGGCTTTTATTTAAAACAATGTAAAGTTCTCATTTCAAATAATAAAATAATATTATTTGGAGCCCTTAGAAATATATCAGTTTAATTGAAGTGGGAAGCTTCTCCACTAAGACAACAAGGAAGTCTCTCACTGATAGGAGGATGGGACCTCATTGATGGTGAGACCTTGAAGTAATGAATAAATATTTTAATTAAGCAAAAGGGAAAATCAAGTGGCAGAAGGGATAATCTAGAATTGATGGTATATGGATGAGAAATTAAAGTAAGACAAGATGCATGGGTGAAAAGTAGGAAAGACCCAATGTGTAAGGATAGAAGAAGGATGGAAAAATAAATATGGGGGAGTTGTTATTTTTATCATGCGGAAGAGAATACTATGTGAATTTCTGAGAACTGACATTCTAGAAGTAAGCACCAATGACACTAGAGCTATGGCAAGCTTGTGATTGACACCGTTAGGCCACACTCTAGTGAAGTCAAGAGGGAAGATCGATGTTGAGACAAGTCTAGATTGGAAGTAGAACTGATTTCTTGTTAATAAATTTTAGTTGATTAATATTTGAAGGCCATATTTTGTGCTATTGTT